>CM060443.1:122237094-123487094 GCA_030545235.1 Helianthus tuberosus | reverse complement strand
AGCCGAACTCGAGATGAAGACACTTAGGGCTTGCCTTAGTAATTAAATTGGATTTTGGTTATGTTCATGAAATTGGATTATCGTATGGATTATAACTTTATAATAGTTGTTATAAGCTTTGGACAATCAATCATGCCCCGTACCATTCTGCTGCAGGTCGGGGTATGACAGATTCTTATCAGAGTGCATAACTATAGGGAACTTGGTTTAGGTTATTAGACCCATTAGACTTAGAATATAGTTTACTAGGTACCTTACCTTATGTGCTTACTTGATTTAATTGTCTTAGCTTATATTTGTCTAAAGCATACATAAGCACATGTTCACTTTAATTGTCACATGCTTAGTTTTATATGCTACATGTTATATCGTGTTATAATACTTATCTGAAGTAATACTATTATATTTTCTGTCTTTCTGCTTTGCACGTTGTGAAAACACTGATGCTTTATGGATCGATAACAAACAACATCCATTGCACTTGAATCAAGACATGAAACACCAAACATAAACAAGATAGATGGATATAGAAGATGAAACTCTTAATTACATAGATTGATACAAGTCGAATGAGTATACATCTCCCATTCTAGCAACTTTGATATTTTGGCTTGGTGGAAAGTATAAGAAACACAATTTCCCATTCTAGCCACAAAGGCCGGTGATTCACTAAGTGCCCAAGCTTCTGCTATAGCTCGGAATCCACTTTTTCTTTTAGTGTTGTTGTTTAATGTAAGGTTTTTTTTAGTTCCTTTTTAATTAATTCGTGGTTTTTCTTTGTTTCAACTTGGTTATTATTTTTACAAAAAATAAAAAATGTTTTACGTTTCGGTATAAATTTTGCTAGTTAACATGCTGCAATTCAACATTTTAACGTCATTTTTTGCGATTTAACGGCCTGTCACAACGTGTGGGTTCTAAGTCGACTTAATTATTCTTTTCTTTGTTTTACATTTCGGTATAATTTTTGCGAGTTAACATGACGCAACGCTTGTGCATGTTTCAACGTTTTTACGTCTACTTTTTGTGCGGTTTAATGATCTTGCTGCAAAACACATATCCTAAATACTAGTAATTAGCTATTTTTAGAAGTAGTTAAAATTTCAAACCCGGCCCCGCCCCTTGTCCAAAGACCCCCTTCCACACGGTCATTGGTTCCACGGGCAACGAACTCCAGCCCTTTGCATTGGACGGGTGGCCCCAAGTTGACCACAGACGGCACTAAGGCTAGGATGGAGACGATGAATAGTTTATATCAATGAGATATTAATTAATGAGTTTTTAATACGCCAAATGGGAACAAAAAAACTTTTTAACTAATAGGACCAGAAAATCTCTTGGATGGTCCATAATGCTTCATATATGGGACAACCAGAAAAAAACTGTATCATCAAAGAAAAACGTTGAATCACCCACACGTGTTGCGGTTTGTTAACTTGCAAAATTTTGATCGAAACATATTATCGTAGAAAAGAATAAATAAGTTAAAACGCTAATAAAAAAATATTGTAGCGGGTTTGAATTAATAATAATGATAATAATAATAATAATAATAATAATAAAGTATTTGGTTTAATAAAATTAAAAGTAAACCATAAGGATTTTGCATTTTGTACTTTTACTAGTACTATTTGACAAGAAAACTAGAATATATAATATGTAACAAAAACTTGTGAATTGAGCTTGTGAGTGTACCTAGGAACTAGGTTAACTTTATGTTATAACTAGTCGTTCAACCCCCCCACCCTTCCCTTTTTTTTTTGATATAAACCAAAGAGAAATAGAGATAAACTGAATTCTCTTCTTCATTCTATTCAACATTACAATATATAGATAAACATAACTATAAACCCTAAAGCCCATAAGTAATGGGTTGGGCCTAAAATGTCTGGTTTATAACACTCTCCCTCAGACATTTAGAATTATACACAGTTTAACAACATACTTCAGGATGATGTTAAATAGGTACTTCAGGACCTGAATAAATAAACTGATACTACTGGATCAGTTTTACTGCCTCATTAAAAACCTTACTAAGAAAACCCATTGGGACAAAACTTAGTTAAAGGAAAAAGAGTACAGTGTGTATAATTCTCCCCCTAAATTCAACGAACATCTTTCAATCTGCGGAGACCGATCTTGTGTGATAGTTGCTCGAAACTGCTTTTTGGTAAAGATTTTGTGAACAGGTCAGCTAAATTTTCACCTGACTTGATCTGGCGAACATCAATTTCCCCTTCTTTCTCCAAGTCATTTGTTGAGAAGAACTTTGGTGAGATGTGCTTTGTTCGATCACCCTTGATGTAACCTTCTCTGATCTGAGCTATGCAAGCAGCATTATCTTCATAAATAATTGTTGGCTCCTTCTTGATCTGTTCTAATCCGCATGCTTCTTGTATGTGATTAATCATTGATCTCAACCACACACATTCTCGACCAGCATCATATAGTGCTATCAATTCAGCATGATTTGATGATGTTGCTGTAAGTGTTTGCTTAGTTGACTTCCAAGAAATTGGTGTGCCTCCGTATGTGAATACGTAACCTGTCTGAGATTTTGCTTTGTGAGGATCTGATAGATATCCGGCATTAGCATACCCAACAAGTTGGGACTTTTGATCCTTTTGATAGAAAAGACCTAAGTCTTGTGTCCCGCAAATATATCGGAATATATGTTTCACTCCATTCCGGTGTCTACGTGTTGGATTCAAACTTTATCTCGCTAGTACATGAACTGCAAATGCAATGTCAGGTCTTGTGTTATTTGCGAGATACATAAGGGCACTGATCGCGCTTAAGTACGGTACTTCCGGACCAAGTACTTCTTCGCCTTCTTCATGAGGGCGATAAGGATCCTTGTGTGGATCTAGCGGTCGGACAACCATAGGTACACTAAACGGATGTGCTTTATCCATATTGAAACGTATTAACATCTTCTGGATGTAGTTTGATTGATGGACAAATGTGCCATTGCACAGATACTCAAATTGTAGTCCGATGCATAATTTCGTCATACCAAGATCTTTCATTTTGAAATTCCTTCTTTAAAAACTGAGCAGCTTTCTCTATCTCTTTAGGAGATCCGATGATGTTGATATCATCAACATAGACTGCTATTATAGTGAAATTTGAGGATGTTCTTTTTATAAAAACACATGGACTGATTACATCAAACTTGTATCCTTCTTTTTCAAGATATTCACTAAGTCGATTGTACCATATATGACCAGATTGTTTGAGACCATATAAAGATCTCTGGAGCTTTATAGAACACATATCTCGAGGTGTTGATTTTAATGCTTCAGGCAATTTTAATCCTTTAGGGATTTTCATGTAGATGTCATTTTCAAGTGTCCTGTATAAGTATGCGGTGACGACATCCATTAGTCTCATATGAAGTCCTTCAGAGATTGTGAGGCCGATTAGGAACCTAAGGGTTATCGCATCCACTACAGGGGAATACGTTTCCTCATAATCAACTCCTGGGATTTGGGAAAACCCTTGTGCTACAAGTCGAGCCTTATATCATACAATCTCATTCTTTACATTTCTTTTTATTGCAAACACCCATTTATAACCTACTGGTTTGACGTCTATGGGTGTTCAGACTACAGGTCCGAAAACATGTTGCTTTTCGAGCGAATTCAATTTGGCGTTTATGGCTTCTTGCCATCTTGGCCAATCATTTCTGTGCATGCACTCTTCTAAAGTTTTTGGTACGTAATCATTTTCATTGATTATATCCGTTGCTATAGCATATGCGAATATATCATCAACACGTGTTTTATTCCGGTTCCACATTGCATAATCTTGTACATAATTAATAGAGATCTCATTTTCGTTCGGTACTGGTGTTTCTTCGGAAACTTCATTTTCCTCTGGATTCATAGTTGTCTCTTCTGGGAAATTTACCCCTACTGGGGTTTCACTTATAATCTTTTGTGAGTTTTCACCAACTGCATTACTTTGCTCTTTTCGTTTCTGTGGTTTTTTGTCTTTGGAAACAATTGGTCTCCCACGCTTTCGTTGCATAGTAATCGCTTCTGGGATTACTTCAATTCGAGCAGGTGCATTTGATGCTGGTACATGTGACTTTGTCACTCTATTCGTGTATGTGAATGCATCTGGTAATTCATTCGCTATTCTTTGCAAATGTATTGTCACACCCCGACCGCGTAAAACAACGAAACCGCGGAGGAAACGTCGGGGAGTGGAGCGACATAATTATTGTTTCACAACCATGGATTCAAAAAGTTTCGTTTTATTGAATTATTAAATATTTACATTGTCTTCAAGTTAAAACAAACAAGTTAAACATAGTCTATCATCATTATTAAGTCACTAAGGCCTCGTCCAGTCCTAAGTAAGCATGCATCCTATTCGCAATCGACATCATTCAACACCACCTGAAACATATGTAAAAATAAGTCAGCAAAGAAATGCCGGCGAGCACATAGGTTTTGTGAGAGTATCAGATTCATGGCTCGTATACATGTTGCAAAAGCTCGTACAATTACATGAGTTGTTATTTGAAAACCTTGTTTTGTAAAACATTTGTATTGTAAAAGGGATAACCAAGTCAAATAGATTGGTTATAGTTTATAAAACCTCAATGCCATGAATCTTAACCCAAAACACTTGTTTATGTAAACCAAATCATAAATTGTTCTCGTAATAAAACTCGTATGGTTTATATCGTTTAGTAAACATTGTTGTGTGTCCTCGTTTCAAAATCGTTCGTCCAAGTGAACTAAATAATGCCACGGAATATAATATAATAAAAGCACTTATATATAAGAAGTACCAGCGGCGTATCTACCATGCTCTTATCATGTTACACCCATCCCGTTATCTAATCACATACCAAAAACCAATCATTTAAATCGTTCAACTCGTTCATGTTATAGTTCATCGTTCATTTGTTTAAATCGTTCATAATCGTTCAATCGTTCAAATCGTTCTCGTTTTAATTGTGAAAACTACTTTTGGTCTCGTTAATAACATTCAAACCTTCGTAACTCGTCCATCGTTCAACTCGTATTAACAAACCACCAATGGGTAAGTTAACAATCATCAGGTTCAGTCGTTACCCACATAACCCCCACACATAACCATGGGTGCAGTCCGATAACGGGATTTGTCAGATCCTATGGTACCGTAACCTAATACTGGTCGGCTTGATCAATGTTAATGAATGTCATTCGTTATGTAAAATACGTCCAACAAGTTTGTTCACATATTCGAAATCGTTCTTGTTTAATATAAACCATAGTATTCGTTTTTGAAATCATCGTTGAAAGCATCGAAATCGTTTAACACATATGAATCACCCCAAAACATTGAAAGCAGTAAAATAGGGGAACTATGTACTCACATTGAAGTGCAAAGTATCCTCGATTAAATGAACTAGCAAAGCTCGAGTAAACCAAGGAATTCAAGTAGCACCTAGTAATCGGATTACTAAGTTAATAAATTGACACCTAAATCGGAAGATCGGGTAGAATGAGGTTTCGTAAACCAAATGAGTATTGGAACTCATGTGATATGGTTTAACAAAGCCTACATTCTAAATCGGAACCTATCCTAAGTGCATACGACCCGTTACGACCCATTAAGGTAGCTTATGCTACTTTAACGCGTCGTTCGCGCAAATGCGCGTTCGAGATGCCTAGCTAGTCCTATGACAAGTATTATATACCCTAACATGTTTAAATATGTTTCATAATTAGTTTAAGTGACAAAATTTAAGTTACATATGCTTAAATTTAAATTATGCATGAAAAGGGCATTTTGGTCATTTTCCTAAGGCATATAAACTGCCTATCATGACAACTAATTAAGCTAAGTGACCATAAGGTATAACCTCGGAAGGTTATTCCCTATACAACTATGGTCACAATATATGTTTGGTGGGATCCTAATGATCGACCAAACGGGTCGGGTTCGAAAGTCTAAGCGGTTGTCAAGACCGCTTGACTTACGACCCTATACAAGCACTAGACTAAAAGTGATGAGTTAAACATGTTAAAACATGTTTAACTAAGTTAGAAAACAAGTTTGATATCAAAACAAAGTGTTTTGATACCCGAAAATAGCTTCGACGCAAAATACACATAAACACGTATTTTGACCGAAACTTTGACTCGTCACTTCGACTAATCGACATGGTAATCAGTAGGTATAGTCACAAGGGACTATAACCAACGTGATTACACTCACGTTGCAAAGTTCAAACGAACTTTGTGTTGACCAATTCATGGTCAAAGCAGAAAGTCAAACACTATTTGACTTTGATGCTTGAAAAGCATAAACAAGCATGAAAGAAGCTTACAAAAGGTCCAAGCAAGGGAGAATTGATTCAAAATACTCAGGTATGAAGTGTTAAACTTCAACTTAGAGCAAAATTGAATCAAATGTGAGGAATGAAGTGAAGAACCCACTTCTATTTACAGTAAGCTTGGATTCTTAGGATCTTGACAAGTGTTTTTGCAAGAATCAAGGTTCAATCCTAACCATACACTTGTGGAACATGGTTTACTATACAATGGGAGCTCTAAAACTAGTTCATAGTATTGAGAAATTTGCACAAAAGACCCCCAAATTCAAGCTGGTTGCTGAAAATGGAGTTTCTGTCAAAATGCACCCGTCGCGTCACGCCATGGCTAAGGGAGTACCATGTCGCGCGACGCCACCACCTCCCAGATACAGGAACTTTCGCAAATTGGCAGAAATGGTCCCTGCAGCATGTTTAAGCTATTTTCGACGCGTTTAAACCCCGTTAACCCATTTTCAAGGATCTACAAGGATGTTAAAGCATAGGGTACTTGAAAAATGCTTGAAAGTATTTCGGATGTCAATTCGTTTGGTCGTACGGTTGCGTTATTCGGTTAATTACGACGAAAACTCGAACGGACGCGAAAACGATCAAAATTACACGACGTACGAATGGTATTTTTGCATTCCAATCACTAAAATAAAATATTTTAATGATTACAAAAATTTTTGGATGTTCGGATATGTTCAGAACGTAAGATATGCGCGAAAATGCAAACTTATGCACTTTTTGACGCTTTTAGTCTCTGTTGATCAAATAAGTTTATTTCCGCATACCAAACCCCTCAAAGCCTATTTCTAAGCTATGTAAAGGATATTTAAGGTATGTTTAGCTTATGATCAAGTTCCGGAATGTTCGTTACAGTATGAATCGGCATACTTTCGCAGTTTGACGCAAATTGTCCCTGCGGTCGAATAAACTTGTTTTCGACACACCAAACCATCCAAAACTTATTTCTAAGTTATGTAAAGGTTATTTAAGGTATGTTAAGCCTATGTCACTATTCTTGAGTGTTTGTCACATTAAACTGATTAAGTTCACGCATCAGTTTGCGTATAAATTTCCAGAAAGCGAGTTAAAGCTTGAAATCGGACTAGAATCAAATCGTAAAATCGTCAAACACAAATACACAAATATTAACACCAAAACACATCATTTCATTGATAATTTATATTGATTTACACCGTGCATCATTTATAGAGCACAGTTGTCACATGTATGATCTTTTGGACTTCATATTCACATTGACCACTTCAGGGGTCGAGATTTGATAGCGATGATGCATTCCACGTTATTTCTTGTGTTACCAGTCTTTCTTTGTCCTTATATCCCCTTAAGACTGGGAACATTGTTTCATCAAAATGACAGTCAGCATACCGTGCTGTAAACATGTCTCCCGTCATTGGTTCTAAATATTTAATTATAGACGGGGAGATAAAACCAATATAGATACCCAGTCTTCTTTGGGGTCCCATTGTAGTACGTTGTGGTGGCGGTATTGGTACATATACCGCACAACCAAAAATTCTAAGGTGGGACAAACTTGGTTCTCGTCGGGAGACTAGTTGCAATGGGGAGTATTCGTGATCAGCAGTTGGTCTTAATCTAATCAGTGCAGCGGCATGCAAAATAGCATGGCCCCATGCAGAAGATGGTAGTTTACATCTCATTTAGAGTGGTCTAGCGATTATTTGTAATCGTTTAATCAGAGATTCAGCTAAATCGTTTTGTGTGTGAACATGAGGTACTGAATGTTCAACATTGATCCCAATTGACATACAATAGTCATTAAATGTCACACCCTGACTTTTGCGGAAGCGTGATTATGTGTGACTTGCTTAATATCATTGCATTCAACCATAACAAACATCTATATGATAAAACTAAAGATGTTTATTCTTTGATTAAGTTTAAAACATCACAAACAACATTGTTTTCGTATCCAAACATAGACTTCAAATCCAAATTACAAACCATGCAAATTGTTTTAGAGTTCCATAAGGACTCGACAAAAGACACTAATAAAAAACCAGGCTTTGAATGATGTTTCTTATCCAGGATAAGACACACTATCCAAACCCTTAGACTCCGGATGACATCTTTTATTCCCAACATCACTTGAAACATCTAAACGCCAGCCAGATCCACATTTAATTCCCTGAAATACATGTAGTTTTAAAACATCAACAAAAGTTGAGCGACTTCATGTGTTTTGTATGTGTGCACGAATAAACCTTTGAAATCATTGTAAGTATGTATGTTTGTAAACCTGGTATGAAAGAAAACAAGGAAAACAGATCGATTAATGGTTTGCAAGGCCATTAATATGTGTGACGTGATGCAGGAAGGCTCAAACCTTGCAGATTTTGCACCGGGCTTCCGGCTGTAAGACATAGTCACCTCATGGGCCATGTCACACCCCCAAAATACCACATGCGGAAACCCCCGCGAGGCGTATGACGTACCAGGATCCAAGCCACCAATCACCTTGAACTCATAAGTTAAATAAAACATTCCATTCATTTCAAATATAAATCCAAACCATAAGTTAAACCAAATTAAGTATTCAGCGGAAGCATAACATAAAATGTAAGTCAATTGTTTCCAAAACATGAGTTTAAAGTCAACGTAACAAGTATCCAAGAGGCTCGACCCACGACCACTCCAGCACTCCCAGATAGCAAGTCTATATCAAGTATCTAACGACCTGCAAGCATGCAGACAAGTGTGTCAGACGACGCTGGTGAGTTCAAAGTTTTGTTACACGTTTAGTTACCAGTTGTGTATTTAAAACAGTTCAACAATTTGATTTGATGATGTTATTAACTCGATTACCGTATGTGGCTACTAGATGTGTGTGCCCAAACCCCAATGCCTCTATCAAAGCATTGGTCAAGTGGTCAAGGTAAATAGTTCACGCCCGTCCATTCCGGTCCGGTGTGAGGGTGCCAAACCTAATAGCGCTATCAACTAAATACCTCGTTGCCTTCCCGGCAACAATCGGTAGATGTAAGGGGTCTTATATGATAGAAACTGAGTAATAACAAACATCCCATTAACCTGACATTCTTCCCTGAAAACGTTACCCGATATCCCTTCCCGGGATGCATGCTTGGAAAAGAGCAGTGAATCACCTTGGTTTGCTCGGTTTATTAATGTGCTTCTAGCGTTAATTAATGGTTAGGTCCGTTACACGTGACCTAAGGTACATTGCACATAAACTCAATGTAAGTGTTTACGTTCAAATAGGGTTTAAATAGGGTTTGCAATCCCTTAGTGTCCAAACATCAGGGTCCTTTGTGATTATCGTTCACAGATTTCATCATACAAGACTGAACATACATACAGTAGCACACAGTGGCATGTTAGGTGTTTTTCATGCAACATTTAGCAAACTCGAACCAAACCCCCACCTATTAAACTCAGACCAGGCATCCCCTTACAAACTCGGACCCAACAAAATCCATAAAACTTGGACTCATGTGTGGAGGATAAAACTTGGACGCTTGATTTTATAGCAAACCCGGACACCCTCTCCCAACTAAACTCGGACCATATACAAAACAATAAACTCGGATCTTATTCAAATCATTAAACTCGGACATTATACAAAACAATAAACTCGGACTAGTTGTAAACCACTAAACTCGGACTCATCAAACACCAATAAACTCAGACACTATGAATCATATTAAACTCGGATCATGCAACTTAACAAACTCGGATTCAGGGTTTTCATTGTCAAAACTCGGACTCAAGGAGTCCTTATAATAAATCCGGACTTGATGTTTCTTTAATAAACTCGGAGGCAAGTGCACGTTACAAACTCGGATTTGTGACTTCACAAAACCCTGACACTTAACTTCGGATTAACAACATGCGTGATTTCCAAAACCAATTTACAGTTTTCAATGGAACAGTTACAGGTTACGATCAAAACCCTATTTTTATTCATTGGCAATGCTGTAATCTAATCAACGATCAATAATTCTAACATATCAGGCATCTTAATGTCAAGCAAGTGATTATACAACTATTCACAAACCATTTCACAATAATCAGGATGATCAATAACACAAAACCATTGTTTGGAGAACTAGGGTTTGCATGAATCAAATAATCAAGGATTAACAACATACAGTCATTAAACATTTAGCTTAGATTGATTCTAGATGGATTGGAAGATCAAGATTGATGAAAGGGAACTTGTGCAGCCAAGAATAATGAGAGAAATGGTTGTAGAAGGTGACTAGAGAGAATGATTTGAACTGCCGTAGAATGATTTGTGAGGAAGATTTTAGGGTTAGGAGTTATTAAGGTTTCACTAACTACCGTACTCACCCCTAAGTATCATCTTTTACATAAAACAGACACACCACATATAATTTACAGTTAAGGCACAAAGTTCTTGTGTTAGTCAAATAATGCATAGAGTAATGCATAGTTCCATGCAATGCTAAAGATTGTGCGACCAAATTAATTGTGTTAGGTTAAAGCATTAACCTGAAGTTGCGGGTTGTCACATCATCCCCAACTTGAAAGAAATTTCGTCCCGAAATTTGATATGCAACCCCGAAACTGCAAGACGTTAACTCAGGATGACTGTGGATTTTCCGCGGGTACCACATCATCCCCAACTTGAATGGGAATTTCGTCCCGAAATTCACTAGTTGCATCAGATTTAGACTTGTCAGGCTTGGACTTGTCGTCTGGGAATAAGTGTGGGTACTTGAGCTTCATCTGATCCTCGCGTTCCCACGTGAATTATGGTCCACGTCTTGAGTTGCAACGAACTCTCACGATTGGAATACCGCTGTGCTTACGAACCTTGACTTCCCGGTCCATAATTTCAATTGGTTCTTCAACAAACTGCAACTTGTCATCGATTTTCAGTTCTTGAAACGGTACAACCAGTGTTTCATCAGACAAACACTTCTTTAATTGCGACACATGGAACACGTCATGGACATTACCCAACTCAGTAGGTAACTCCAATCTGTAGGCCACTTTACCAATTCGTTCCAGAATTCTAAATGGCCCAACATAACGGGGGTTAAGCTTGCCGCGTTTCCCAAAACACACCACACCCTTCCAGGGTGAAACCTTCAACGTAACGCGATCATTAACTTTGAACTCCAAAGGTTTCCTACGCTCATCGGCGTAAATTTTCTGACGGTCACGCGCTGCCGCCATACAATTCCTGATTTGAACAATTTTCTCAGAGGTTTCAAGTACCAGTTCCGGGCATGTAATCTGACTGTCACCCACCTCAGCCCAACAGAGAGGTGAACGACATTTCCGTCCATACAATGCTTCGAATGGAGCTGTTCGGATGCTGGTATGGTAGCTATTGTTGTAAGAAAACTCTATTAACGGCAAGTGTTTCTCCCAACCCTTGCCAAAATCAATCACGCAAGCCCGTAATATATCTTCTAGTGTCTGGATGGTGCGTTCACTTTGACCATCCGTCTGTGGGTGATAAGCGGTGCTCATATCAAGACGCGAGCCGAATGACTTGTGCATCGACTGCCACAAATCTGAAATGAAACGCAGGTCACGATCTGAGATAATAGATGTCGGCACCCCATGCCGAGAAACCACTTCCTTTAGGTAGACAGCAGCTAGTTGTGAAAACTTGTCTGTTTCCTTGATTGCTAAGAAGTGTGCTGACTTTGTGAGGCGATCAACGATCACCCAGATGGTATCATTTCCGTTTTGAGTTCTCGGTAGCCCGGTGACAAAATCCATAGCAATATGTTCCCATTTCCACATGGGTATTTCGGGTTGTTGTTGCAAGCCAGACGGTTTATGATATTCCACTTTAACTTTCGAGCAGGTCAAACACTTACTCACGTAAGTTGCGATGTGAGCCTTCATCTTCGGCTACCAATACCTGACTTTGAGATCTTGATACATCTTATCCGAACATGGATGAACAAAATATCGTGACTTGTGTGCTTCGTCCATCACAAGCTCTCTGAGGTTACCAAACAAAGGAATCCATATGCGCTCCATGAAATAGTAAATGCCATCTGACCTCTTCTCGAGTCGTTTCTCCATACCTCGTAAATACTCAGCTTCATAGTTTTCCTCTTTCAACGCTTCAGTTTGAGCAGCACGGATTTGATCAGGTAAATCCGAGTGAATTGTGAGCTGTAAAGCGCGAACACGTTTGGGTTTCGATTCCTTTCTGCTAAGCGCGTCAGCTACAACGTTGGCCTTACCCGGATGATACTTGATTGCACAATCATAATCGTTTAAAAGTGCAACCCAGCGACGCTGTCGCATATTCAAATCCTTCTGATCGAAAATGTGCTGAAGGCTCCTGTGGTCGGTATAAATAGTGCATTTAGTACCGTACAGGTAATGCCTCCAGATCTTCAACGCAAAAACTACAGCCCCCAATTCCAAGTCGTGTGTAGTGTAATTCCTCTCGTGAACCTTCAACTGACGAGAGGTCTAAACTATCACATTGTTGTGTTGCATCAACACGCAACCAAGACCCTGTATGGAAGCATCACAGTATACTACAAACTCTTCTGTACCTTCAGGCAAAGACAAAATTGGTGCACTTCAAAGTTTCTGCTTTAATAACTGAAAAGCCTCCTCTTGTTTCGTTCCCCACGAGTATACTACGCCCTTCTGTGTTAGCGAGGTGAGAGGTTGCGCGATCTTCGAAAAATCCTTAATAAATCTCCGATAATACCCAGTGAGACCAAGAAATTGTCGCACCTCAGAAGGAGTCTTTGGTGCCGCCCAATTCTTAACAACATCAACCTTTGCAGGATCCACGTGTATCCCCAATTCATTAACAATATGCCCAAGGAAGTGTACCTCCCGAATCCAGAAGTCACACTTAGAGAATTTCGCGTAGAGTTGCTCCTTCCTCAGGAGCTCTAAGATAAGTCATAAGTGACGCTCGTGATCTTCCTTGCTCTTCAAGTAGATCAAAATTCCGTCGATGAATACTATAACGAAATCGTCAAGATATGGTTTGCATACATGGTTCATGAGATCCATGAAGACCGCTGGTGCGTTCGTCAACCCAAACGGCATAACTAAGAACTCATAGTGCCCATAGCGCGTTCGAAAAGCCTTCTTAGGAACATCTTCCTCTCGGACTCTCATCTGATGATAGCCCGATCTTAAGTCAATCTTCGAATAAAAACTTGATCCTTGCAACTGATCAAATAAGTCATCGATACGTGGCAATGGATAACGGTTCTTGATAGTCGAGTTCCTGATAATTAAAGCACATGCGAAAGGACCCGTCTTTCTTCTTTACAAACAGCACTGGGGCTCCCCAAGGTGAAGAACTGCGTCGGATAAAACCCCTATCCAACAGTTCTTGAGTTGGTTAGATAACTCTTGTAATTCTCTCGGTGCCAGACGATAAGGAGCACGAGCAATTGGAGCTGCTCCTGGTGCAAGATCGATCTGAAATTCTACTTGACGGTGAGGAGGTAAACCAGGTAGTTCCTCAGGGAATACATCAGGAAACTCACGAACAACTGGCAGATCTTCTATCCTTCTCTCTTCTGATGGAGTGCCAGTGACAAGTGCTAGGATAGCAGGATACCCCTTTCGTAAACATTTATGCGCTTGCATGGCCGAGATAATACCAACCATCGTCCCACTACGACGCCCTTGTACCGATAATAACTCTCCACTGGGGAGAGGAATGCGTACGATTTTCTCCTTGCATAGAATCTCAGCTTGATGTTTAGACAACCAATCCATACCAACCACTACGTCAAAACTACCGAGGGTAACAGGAAGGAGGTCAATATCAAACACTTGACCTACAAGGTCTAATTTACACCCAAAGAGGGCATGCGAAGCTTCTATCGTTTTACCATCGGCTAGTTCTACTACGTGCTTAACCTCTAAAGGTGTTGGAGTTAACCCTAAGCACTGACTAAACTCTAGGGACACATAACTCAAATCGGCACCAGAATCGAATAACACAGAAGCAATAAGATTGTTCACAGAAAACGTACCAGTCACGACATTGCCGTCGTTTCTAGCATCACCAGCACCGATCGTGAATACCCTTCCACGAGCACCATTGCCCCCATTATTGCCGTTGTTGTTGTTGTTGTATCCAGTATTGTTGTTATTATTCTGGCGGTTGTTTTCGTTGGCATTCTGATTTAACTGAGGGCAATCCTGCTTGAAGTGGCCCTCATCCCCACACTGATAACACCCTTTCTTGAAACCTTGATTCTGATGGGGTTGCTGCCTTTGCTGTCTCTGATACTGTTAATTTTGCTGCTGCTGCTGCTGCTTTGGCTGTGGGGCTCTACAGTCTTTGGCCTCATGGCCCACTTTCTCACACCTACGGCAAGCCCGAGCACACTGCCCATAGTGATGAAAGCCACACTTGTTTCACTGTGGCTTCTTCCCCACGTAGGAACCTTGATTCTGATTGCTGCCCTGGCCTTGGTTTACTGAGGACGACTGACTGAAACTGCGGTTGCTGCTGTTGTCAGGCCTTTTCTGAGATTGGCTGGCACTGGTTGCTTTGTCAGCGTCGTTCCATTTCCGCTTGTTATCACTAGCAGGCGTAGTAGCGGTGGTTGTAGCAGCAGTAGTGGCAGAAATACGCGGTGGTAAAGAACCACTCTCCACCTCCTGATCGGTGATTTTGTGAGCCAAACGAACAATCTGAGTTAAGTTGTTGAGGTTTGCTGCAGTAACCAAGCCCTTCACTCGAGGAGCTAATCCCTTGATGAACAGTTTAATTCTCCGATGCGGAGGTTGGGACAAGTTCGGGCACATGATCGCCAACTCATGTGACTGTTTCGTATACGCTTCAATCTCTGATCCCACAATCTTCAGATCGTAATACTCATTTTCCAATTTCTGAATCTCATCACGAGGACAATACTCCTCCCTGATCAACTCCTTGAAATCGTCCCAAGTAGTGGCATTAGCCTCTTCGATGCCCAACAGCTGAACCTGGGCATTCCACCATGTCAGGGCACCATCCTCGAGTGTGCCCGTAGCATACTTCACTCTGTCCCCAGCAGGACAGTTGCACATCGCAAATACCGATTCTGCCTTCTCAAACCATCGCAGAAGTCCTACAGCCCCTTCAGTCCCACTGAAGGTCTGCGGCTTACAATCCATAAATGTTTTAAACGTGAAAGCAGGCTGGTTGTTCAGATGCGCTGAACGAAAGAAAATACAACACATGAGTAAGAGTTGTGTACACGACACATGATTAAAAAGTATTTGGTACATTTCGTACCGGCTTGGTAGGCTGCCAGAGCCTCAGCCACACGTGTGTTTATCAGATTTGTTAACTCAGCTTGAGTCATGTTGATGTTGCCACGTCCGTGTCCTCGTCCACTCATGATTCTATATATGGAGAGAGAATAAATTTAGGAGTCGAGATGGGGTAAAAGTCAAGTATCACGTTAAAGTCTACAACCACCAAGTTCACACACAATAGGGCAGAACCCTTCTCACACTTGTTAAGCCTCACTGGGACTTACATGCACCTCACGTTATTATTATGTGTGCACCCATAATAATAAGGCAATTTGCATGCTTATCTCAGTGACTCTTAACTTGCGTTAAAATTTTCCCCCGCATTCAAATAGCAAAACAGAAGGTACTACAGGATTACGTATCACAAAAGTCGAAGAGTAGTGTCACACTATCAATTCACCAAAGTATCTATTATGTCGTTTCATGCAAGCTGTGAGTGTGTGTGACTACTAAATAAGTAATGCGTAAAGTAAACAGAGGACGAACCTTGCAATCTGGAGCTGAGTGTCATGATCGATTTTCGAAGTTGTTTGGTTATAGTCTGGTTTTATAAAAACGTTTTAAAACCAAGTTCACTATAACCAGTGACTCTGATACCAAACTGTCACACCCCCAAAATACCACATGCGGAAACCCCCGCGAGGCATATGACGTACCAGGATCCAAGCCACCAATCACCTTGAACTCATAAATTAAATAAAACATTCCATTCATTTTAAATATAAATCCAAACCATAAGTTAAACCAAATTAAGTATCCAGTGGAAGCATAACATAAAATGTAAGTCAATTGTTTCTAAAACATGAGTTTAAAGTCAACGTAACAAGTATCCAAGAGGCTCGACCCACGACCATTCCAGCACTCCCAGATAGCAAGTCCATATCAAGTATCTAACGACCTGCAAGCATGCAGACAAGTGTGTCAGACGACGCTGGTGAGTTCAATGTTTTGTTACACGTTTAGTTACCAGTTGTGTATTTAAAACAGTTCAACAGTTTGATTTGATGATGTTACTAACTCGATTACCGTATGTGGCTACTAGATGTGTTTGCCCAAACCCCAATGCCTCTATCAAAGCATTGGTCAAGTGGTCAAGGTAAATAGTTCATGCCAGTCCATTCTGGCCTGGTGTGAGGGTGCCAAACCTAATTGCGCTATCAACTAAATACCTCGTTGCCTTCCCGGCAACAATCGGTAGATGTAAGGGGTCTTATATGATAGAAACTGAGTAATAACAAACATCCCATTAACCTAACATTCTTCCCTGAAAACGTTACCCGATATCCCTTCCCGGGATGCATGCTTGGAAAAGAGCAGTGAACTCACCTTGGTTTGCTCGGTTTATTAATGTGCTTCTAGCGTTAATTAATGGTTAGGTCCGTTGCACGCGACCTAAGGTACATTGCACATAAACTCAATGTAAGTCTTTACGTTCAAATAGGGTTTAAATAGGGTTTGCAATCCCTTAGTGTCCAAACATCAGGGTCCTTTATGATTATCATTCATAGATTTCATCATACAAGACTGAACATACATACAGTAGCACATAGTGGCATGTTAGGTGTTTTTCATGCAACATTTAGCAAACTCGAACCAAACCCCCACCTATTAAACTCGGACCAGGCATCCCCTTACAAACTCGGACCCAACAAAATCCATAAAACTTGGACTCATGTGTGGAGGATAAAACTTGGACTCTTGATTTCATAGCAAACCCGGACACCCTCTCCCAACTAAACTCGGACCATATACAAAACAATAAACTTGGATCTTATTCATATAAAAAACTCGGACATTATACAAAACAATAAACTTGGACTAGTTGTAAACCACTAAAGTCGGACTCATCAAACACCAATAAACTCGGACACTATGAATCATATTAAACTTGGATCATGCAACTTAACAAACTCGGATTCAGGGTTTTCATTGTCAAAACTCGGACTCAGGGAGTCCTTATAATAAATCCGGACATCATGTTTCTTTAATAAACTCGGAGGAAAGTGTCACGTTACAAACTCGGATTTGTGACTTCACGAAACCCTGATACTTAACTTCGGATTAACAACATGCGTGATTTCCAAAACCAATTTACAGTTTTCAATGGAACAGTTACAGATTACGATCAAAACCCTATTTTTATTCATTGGCAATGCTGTAATCTAATCAACGATCAACAATTCTAACATATCAGGCATCTTAATGTCAGGCAAGTGATTACACAACTATTCACAAACCATTTCACAATAATCAGAATGATCAATAACACAAAACCATTGTTTGGAGAACTAGGGTTTGCATGAATCAAATAATCAAGGATTAACAACATACAATCATTAAACATTTATCTTAGATTGATTCTAGATGGATTGGAAGATCAAGATTGATGAAAGAGAACTTGTGCAGCGAAGAATGATGAGAGAAATGGTTGTAGAAGGTGACTAGAGAGAATGATTTGAACTGCCATAGAATGATTTGTGAGGAAGATTTTAGGGTTAGGAGTTATTAAGGTTCACTAACTACCCTACTCACCCCTAAGTATCATCTTTTACATAAAACACACACACCACATATAATTTACAGTTAAGGCACAAAGTTCTCGTGTTAGTCAAATAATGCATAGAGTAATGCATAGTTCCATGCAATGCTAAAGATTGTGCGACCAAATTAATTGTGTTAGGTTAAAGCATTAACCTGAAGTTGCGGGTTATCACATCATCCCCAACTTGAAAGAAATTTCGTCCCGAAATTTGATAAGCAAACCCGAAACTGCAAGACGTTAACTCAGGATGACTGTGGATTTTCCGCGGGTACCACATCATCCCCAACTTGAATGGGAATTTCATCCCGAAATTCACTAGTTGCGTCAGATTTAGACTTGTCAGGCTTGGACTTGTCGTCTGGGAATAAGTGTGGGTACTTGAGTGTCACACCCAGACCGCGTAAAACAACAAAGCGTGGCGGAAACATCAGGGCGTGTTGCAACAGAATCATTGTTTCATAACCATGGATACAAAAAGTGTTTCGTTTTATTAAATATTGAATGATTACATCGTCTGGAAATCTAAATACACAACTTAAACATAGTCTATCATTGTTATTGAGTCACTAAGGCCTTGTCCAGTCTTATGTGAGCATGCATCCTATCAATCGATATCATTCAACAATACCTGAAACATATGTGAAAACGAGGTCAGCAAAGAAATGCTGGCGAATACATAAGTTTTGTAGGAGTGTCAAAATCATGGCTAGTTTAGATGTTGCAATACTTTATTAAAAATCTTGTTTTGAAAAGAGTATAATATTGCAACTTAATTAACCAACTCAAATCAAGCAGGTTATAGTTTATAAAACCTCGTAGCCATGACTCTTAACCCAAAAACATTTGTTTTAGTAAAGCAAATTGTGAAACATCTTGTAATAAATCGTTAATAAAACTTGTTAAAAACCCGTATAGTTTATATCATATCGAAAACCTTGTTTGTGTGACATCGTTTGAAAATCGTTTACCCAAGTGAACTAAATAACACCACGGTATGTAATGCGATGAAAACACTTATATATAGGAAGTACCAGCGGCGTATCCACCATGTCTTCATCACATTACGCCCGTCCCGTTATCTAAACACTTAACCAAAACCCAATCGTATATCGCTTTGAAACCAATCGTTTACCCAATCGTTAAAACATCGTGTGAAAACCAATCGTTTACCCAATCGTTAAAACATCGTGTGAAAACCAATCGTTTACCCAATCGTTAAATTTGTTTTAGGTCGTGAAACTACTTATATGGTCGTCTCGCTAATAACATTCAAACCTTCTTGACTCGCATTAATAAACCCTTACCAAAGGATAGATTAACAATTCGCATTAATAAATCCTTACCAAAGGATAGATTAACAACTCGCATTAATAAACCCTTACCAAAGGATAAATTAACAACTCGCATTAATAAACCCTTACCAAAGGATAAATTAACAATTTACAGATTCAGTCGCTACCCACCACCCCCACACATAACTACGGGTGCAGTAAGATAACGGGATTTGTCAGATCCTATGGTACCATAACCTAATACTGGTCGGCTTGATCATTGCTAATGAATGTCATTTGTTATATAAATACAACCTACAAGTTTGTTCACTTTATTGAAATCGTTATTAGTTTTGTATAAATCGTCTTAGTCGTTTTTGAAAACATTGTAATTGTTCTTGAATCTATTGATAAAACATTTAGCACATATGAGTCACCCCAAAACAGTTGAAAGCAGTAAAATAGGGGAATAATGTACTCGCCTGAGAATGCTTAGAGGTCTTGAACAACAACCAAGCAAAGCTAGAGGGAGCACGGAATCAATCGGTACCTAATATAGGTAACTACGTTTATAAACCGGACCTAAATCGAAGGATCGGATAGGATGAGGGTTCGTAAACCAAACGAGTATAGAGACTCGTGTCATATGGTTTAACAAATCCTACATACTAAATGAAACCTAACATAATTGCTTTCGACCCATCGCGACCCATTAAGTAGCTTATGCCACTTTAACGCGTCGTGCGCGCAAAGGCGCACTCGAGATGTCTAACTAGCCCTATGACAAGTGTTATATGCCTAAACATGTTACATAATCAGTTATGTGACAAAAGTTTAGGTTACATATGCTTAATTATCAATTATACATGAAAAGGGTATTCTGGTAATTTACATAAGGCATATAAACTACCTATCATACAACTACTTAAACGATGTGACCATAAGGTATAACCTCGGAAGGTTATTCCCTACCTACTATGGTCACCTAATGTATTTGGTCGAATCCTAATGATCGACCAAGTGGGTCGGGTTCGAAGGTATAAGCGATTTATTAGATCGCTTACCCTTACGACCCTAGACAACGTGGTAATCAGTAGGCATAGTCCCAAGGGACTATAACCAACGTGATTACACTCACGTTGCGAAGTTCAAACGAACTTCGCATTGACCATAAACTGGTCAACGCAGAAAGTCAAACAAAGTTTGACTTTCAGACTCAAAAAGACTCGAAAAGCAATAAAAGAACGAAAGAATACTTACGAAGGGTCCCCGCAAGATTGATAACCCGAGTATTCTCAGGTATGAGGCGATAAAACACCCCAACTTAGAGAATTCTCAGATTTCAAGTGGGTTTTCCAAGTGATCATGGTGGGTATTCATAGGATATGCACCACCGTTAGGATCGTTTCATGGAAACCGTGCTCGGATCCCACCCGTACATGTGTCGGAACCTTATGGTGGCTAAAATTGATCCTTATCAGCTGACTAAGCATGTGTGAATGTGTGGTGGAGGATTAAACAGCTGCAAACTGCTGTTAAATGCAGTTAACCTGGTCAGGAGGTCGGACGCGGCCCACTTCAGTATGTAGATAAACTCAGGCGGGCCGCCTGGGAGTTGTAGATCAGATAAATGTTTGCAGAATTACAGTTTCAGTCCCTGTTGATGTTTTAAGCCATTTTCGACACTTCTAAGGCCCGTAAAGCCAACTTTAAGGCCCTAAAATGATGCCTAAACATTGTGGACGTGAAACATGCTCAAAAATATGTCGGATGTCAGTTCGTTTGGTCGTACGAACGCGATGTTCGCTTAATTATGACGGAATGCGCACAAGCGCGAAAAACGATCCAAATGACGCGACGAATGGATTTTTCTTATGTTAAACACTAAAATAAAATATTATAGTGCTTACATAAATTTTTGGATGTCCGGATGTATTCAGAACGTAAGTTATGCGTGAAAATGCAAACTTGTGCACTTTTTGACACGTTTAGTCCCTGAATGACCCAAAAGTTTATTTTAGCATACCAAACACCTCAAAGCCTATTTCTAAGCTATGTAAAGGATATTTATGGTATGTTTAACTTATGGTCATGTTCCGGAATGTCTGTTACAGTTCAAATTGGCATACTTTCGCAGTTTGTCAACTTTAATCCCTGTAAGCGATATAACTTGATTTCGGCATACCAAACCATCCAAAACTTATTTCTAAGTTATGTAAAGGTTACTTAAGGTATGTTAAGCCTATTTCACTATTCCAGAGTGTTCGTTGCATTAAACTGGTTATATTTACGCATCAGATCGCGTATAACCTTCCAGAAAGCGATTTAGAGCTTGAAATCGAACAAGAATCGATATGTGCAAATGATACACATATTTATACAAGTCCAAAGTATGAAATACAATATTTCATTGGTTTAGTATATGTTTGATGGTCGCAGTGACACAGGTGTCACAGTCTCCCCTACTTTAGGAAATTTCGTCCCGAAATTTAATCAGAGGAAACTTGTGAGAGCTTGAAAACATGAAGTTGAAAAGACAAGACAACACTGGTTAGGGTTCTGAACTTCTAGTTGCTTTAAATAACATTATGCTTTTAATGCAAGAGGGACACTTATATACAAGTATATGAAGCGCCATTGGTGCGTCCACCGTACCTCCATTACATTGTTCACGTTTCGTTATTTGTCGTCACTATCGGTTCTTACACATGATAAATCTTACTGTGGTTTCCGTGCACTGAATTTTTATAATTATGTACGCGTCCATAATTATGCAATTCTTTGCACAGTTGACACAGTGTATTCAATAATGTGTAGGGGAAAACCATATGAATGAACCTATGATGAGCGTGACTGGACCACCATAGGGTCCTTTCAGCTGTATCATCACATGCCATTCTTAACCAGATCTTGAATCAATCTTTAACTAGACCACTCAAGGGTCTCTCTTCGAATCATGGAATGGTACCATATAATCCCAAGGGTCTTTAACTACAACGTAGAAGCCCATTAAGGATTTAAGGTGGTACCTTTTGAATATCCTACTATGAATCCCTCATATGAAGATATGAAAGATTCAATGAGGATTTGAAAATCGGATCACACAAAAACATAGAAGAGAACACATAAACACATATCACATATTCGCATAATCGCATACTCGCATAATCGTTTAATCGTATAATCGTTTAATCGTATAACCGTTTAATCGTATAATCGTATAATCGTTTAATCGTAAAATCGTTTAATTTGTTATCTTTGGACACGGGTATTTAAAGCATACTAGGAATCCAATCCGTGGATTTCATTTGGCACTTTAAATATTTTCAATAATCTAACTATGAAGATAGGAAGATCTTAAAAGGAAATTAGTTTGTCCTAACTGAGTTGTAATGTACATATTAAGGTGTACAAGGAATCCAATCAGGGCTCTGATGTCAACGAAGGTGTTGATCGTGGTCGGCTCGGGACATGAGTAGATCAAGATGTCATCAATAACAACGATGACGAACTGATCCAAATAAGGCTTGCAGACTTTATTTATTAAGTCAATGAAGATGGCTGGAGCATTTGTCAAACCAAAAAGGCATGACTATAAACTCGTAATGGCCATACTTCGTGCAGAAAGCCGTTTTGGGAATATCTTCTTCGAGAAATACGAAGTTGATGATACCCAGGACGCAAATCGATCTTGGAAAAGCATGAAGCACCCTGCAGATGATCGAAGAGATCATTGATTTAAGGTAGGGGATATCGATTCTTGATGGTAAGCTTATCAAGCTTACGATAATCGATACACATTCGAAAAGATCCATCTTTCTTCTCACAAAGAGGACAGGAGTTTCCCCAAGGTGAAAAGTTCGGACGGATGAATCCTTTATCAGACAACTCTTGAAGCTGTTTCGATAATTCTTGCATCTCAGATGGTGCAAGACGATAAGGTCCTTTCGCAATTGGGTTGGCGTTGGGTACAAGGTCAAAATGAAATTTGACTTGACGAACTGGAGGCAAACCAGGCAGTTCATCAGGAAACACCTCTGGATAATCCCGAACAATCAGAATATCCTGAATACTCTTGCTCTTGCCTTTCTCCTCGGTGACATGTGCTAGAAAAGCAACATATCCTTTTCGTAAATAACCTGGGCCTTCGTACACGTCATGAGCTTCAATCCACCAGAAGGTTTCTCACCACGAACTTCCAGGACATCGCTAGACGAAAGAGGAATGCGAACATTCTTATCGAAACAGACCACCTCAGTATGGTGTCTGGCTAATCAATCCATTCCAATGATAATATCGAAGCTCCCAAGTTGCATCGGTGTGAGGTCAATAATAAAAAAAATGGCTATCAAGGTTCAACTGACAACCGTGAATAACAGAGTCGAGAACAATAGGTTTACCAGTAGCAACTTCAACAGATAAGGGTTTCCTCAGTTTGGTTCTAGGTATCGCAAGCAAAGGCTCAAATGAAAATGAAACAAAACTTCTATCGGCACCAGAATAAAAAAGAATAGATGCAGGTCGATTGTTATCAAGAAACGTACCGCAACCAGAAGGGAACCATTGACAACGAAGTGGTCAGCTCGGGCCTCGTTTTCATTCGGATTGAACGCTCCTACATGAGCGGAATTGACAATTGGGAAAACACAAGAGGTATCGACAAAACGCAAGAGAGGGGATCATTTGTTCGTTAACTCGAACAAACAAATAACTCGCGGAGATTAATCAAAGTAAATAGATCAAAAATAATGTATCGCGAAGACATGCTCGCCTATAAGTGAACACTCATCCCAAGAATTCCCAGGTAAGCACAACTGGTCTCGCGTCTGATGAGATGTATACGAAGTGCTTGCCTAGACAGAAAACCCAGAATACAGGCATTCACCCTTCCAGTTTGCACGTGTTCACATTATTTAAAACCCAAAACCTTGACGAGATTTTGAAAACTCAAAGGGGTTCAAAACCATATAACAGAGGGTTCAAAACCTAGAAATCAATCATCCTAGAACAGATGATTAGTTTTCAAAGCGGTTTTGAAATTTATGTTCTTGTTGTGGTCGTCGCCTAAGGATAGGTGACGGTATTGTTTTATGACTAAACGCAAGTAAACTCGCGTTGGGGTCCTAGAAAGGTTATAGACTAGGTCAAAGCATTACTAATAACCTAATTCCCTATAACCATTGGCTCTGATACCAACTTTTCTGTCACACCCCGACCGCGTAAAACAACAAAGCGCGGCGGAAACATCGGGGCGTGTTGCAACAGAATCATTGTTTCATAACCATGGATACAAAAAGTGTTTCGTTTTATTAAATATTGAATGATTACATCGTCTGGAAATCTAAATACACAACTTAAACATAGTCTATCATTGTTATTGAGTCACTAAGGCCTTGTCCAGTCTTATGTGAGCATGCATCCTATCAATCGATATCATTCAACAATACCTGAAACATATGTGAAAATGAGGTCAGCAAAGAAATGCTGGCGAATACATAAGTTTTGTAGGAGTGTCAAAATCATGGCTAGTTTAGATGTTGCAATACTTTATTAAAAATCTTGTTTTGAAAAGAGTATAATATTGCAACTTAATTAACCAACTCAAATCAAGCGGGTTATAGTTTATAAAACCTCGTAGCCATGACTCTTAACCCAAAAACATTTGTTTTAGTAAAGCAAATTGTGAAACATCTTGTAATAAATCGTTAATAAAACTTGTTAAAAACCTGTATAGTTTATATCATATCGAAAACCTTGTTTGTGTGACATCGTTTGAAAATCGTTTACCCAAGTGAACTAAATAACACCACGGTATGTAATGCGATGAAAACACTTATATATAGGAAGTACCAGCGGCGTATCCACCATGTCTTCATCACATTACGCCCGTCCCGTTATCTAAACACTTAACCAAAACCCAATCGTATATCGCTTTGAAACCAATCGTTTACCCAATCGTTAAAACATCGTGTGAAAACCAATCGTTTACCCAATTGTTAAAACATCGTGTGAAAACCAATCGTTTACCCAATCGTTAAATTCCTTTTAGGTCGTGAAACTACTTATATGGTCGTCTCGCTAATAACATTCAAACCTTCTTGACTCGCATTAATAAACCCTTACCAAAGGATAGATTAACAATTCGCATTAATAAATCCTTACCAAAGGATAGATTAACAACTCGCATTAATAAACCCTTACCAAAGGATAAATTAACAACTCGCATTAATAAACCCTTACCAAAGGATAAATTAACAATTTACAGATTCAGTCGCTACCCACCACCCCCACACATAACTACGGGTGCAGTAAGATAACGGGATTTGTCAGATCCTATGGTACCATAACCTAATACTGGTCGGCTTGATCATTGCTAATGAATGTCATTTGTTATGTAAATACAACCTACAAGTTTGTTCACTTTATTGAAATCGTTATTAGTTTTGTATAAATCGTCTTAGTCGTTTTTGAAAACATTGTAATTGTTCTTGAATCTATTGATAAAACATTTAGCACATATGAGTCACCGCAAAACAGTTGAAAGCAGTAAAATGGGGGAATAATGTACTCGCCTGAGAATGCTTAGAGGTCTTGAACAACAACCAAGCAAAGCTGGAGGGAGCACGGAATCAATCGGTACCTAATATAGGTAACTACGTTTATAAACCGGACCTAAATCGAAGGATCGGATAGGATGAGGGTTCGTAAACCAAACGAGTATAGAGACTCGTGTCATATGGTTTAACAAAGCCAACATACTAAATAAAACCTAACATAATTGCTTTCGACCCATCGTGACCCATTAAGGTAGCTTATGCCACTTTAACGCGTCGTGCGCGCAAAGGCGTACTCGAGATGTCTAACTAGCCCTATGACAAGTGTTATATGCCTAAACATGTTAGATAATCAGTTATGTGACAAAAGTTTAGGTTACATATGCTTAATTACCAATTATACATGAAAAGGGTATTCTGGTAATTTACCTAAGGCATATAAACTACCTATCATACAACTACTTAAACGATGTGACCATAAGGTATAACCTCGGAAGGTTATTCCCTACCTACTATGGTCACCTAATGTATTTGGTCGAATCCTAATGATCGACCAAGTGGGTCGGGTTCGAAGGTATAAGCGATTTATCAGATCGCTTACCCTTACGACCCTAGACAACGTGGTAATCAGTAGGCATAGTCCCAAGGGACTATAACCAACGTGATTACACTCACGTTGCGAAGTTCAAACGAACTTCGCATTGACCATAAACTGGTCAACGTAGAAAGTCAAACAAAGTTTGACTTTCAGACTCGAAAAGACTCGAAAAGCAATAAAAGAACGAAAGAATACTTACGAAGGGTCCCCGCAAGATTGATAACCCGAGTATTCTCAGGTATGAGGCGATAAAACACCCCAACTTAGAGAATTCTCAGATTTCAAGTGGGTTTTCCAAGTGATCATGGTGGGTATTTATAGGATATGCACCACCGTTAGGATCGTTTCATGGAAACCGTGCTCGGATCCCACCCGTACATGTGTCGGAACCTTATGGTGGCTAAAATTGATCCTTATCAGCTGACTAAGCATGTGTGAATGTGTGGTGGAGGATTAAACAGCTGCAAACTGCTGTTAAATGCAGTTAACCTGGTCAGGAGGTCGGACGCGGCCCGCTTCAGTATGTACATAAACTCAGGCGGGCCGCCTGGGAGTTGCAGATCAGATAAATGTTTGCAGAATTACAGTTTCAGTCCCTGTTGATGTTTTAAGCCATTTTCGACACTTCTAAGGCCCGTAAAGCCAACTTTAAGGCCCTAAAATGATGCCTAAACATTGTGGACGTGAAACATGCTCAAAAATATGTCGGATGTCAGTTCGTTTGGTCGTACGAACGCGATGTTCGCTTAATTATGACGGAATGCGCACAAGCGCGAAAAACGATCCAAATGACGCGACGAATGGATTTTTCTTATGCTAAACACTAAAATAAAATATTATAGTGCTTACATAAATTTTTGGATGTCCGGATGTATTCAGAACGTAAGTTATGCGTGAAAATGCAAACTTGTGCACTTTTTGACACTTTTAGTCCCTGAATGACCCAAAAGTTTATTTTAGCATACCAAACACCTCAAAGCCTATTTCTAAGCTATGTAAAGGATATTTATGATATGTTTAACTTATGGTCATGTTCCGGAATGTCTGTTACAGTTCAAATTGGCATACTTTCGCAGTTTGTCAACTTTAATCCCTGTAAGCGATATAACTTGATTTCGGCATACCAAACCATCCAAAACTTATTTCTAAGTTATGTAAAGGTTACTTAAGGTATGTTAAGCCTATTTCACTATTCCGGAGTGTTCGTTGCATTAAACTGGTTATATTTACGCATCAGATCGCGTATAACCTTCCAGAAAGCGATTTAGAGCTTGAAATCGAACAAGAATCGATATGTGCAAATGATACACATATTTATACAAGTCCAAAGTATGAAATACAATATTTCATTGGTTTAGTATATGTTTGATGGTCGCAGTGACACAGGTGTCACATTGAGCTTCATCTGATCCTCGCGTTCCCACGTGAATTATGGTCCACGTCTTGAGTTGCAACGAACTCTCACGATTGGAATACGGCTATGCTTACGAACCTTGACTCCCCGGTCCATAATTTCAATTGGTTCTTCAACAAACTGCAACTTGTCATCGATTTTCAGTTCTTGAAATGGTACAACCAGTGTTTCATCAGACAAACACTTCTTTAATTGCGACACATGGAACACGTCATGGACATTACCCAACTCAGTAGGTAACTCCAAACTGTAGGCCACTTTACCAATTCGTTCCAGAATTCTAAATGGCCCAACATAACGGGGGTTAAGCATGCCGCGTTTCCCAAAACGCACCACACCCTTCCAGGGTGAGACCTTCAACATAACGCGATCATTAACTTCGAACTCCAAAGGTTTCCTACGCTCATCGGCGTAACTTTTCTGAAGGTCACGCGCTGCCGCCATACGATTCCTGATCTGAACAATTTTCTCGGAGGTTTCAAGTACCAGTTCCGGGCCTGTAATCTGACTGTCACCCACCTCAGCCCGACAGAGAGGTGAACGACATTTCCCTCCGTACAATACTTCGAATGGAGCTGCTCGGATGCTGGTATGGTAGCTATTGTTGTAAGAAAACTCTATCAACGGCAAGTGTTTCTCCCAACCCTTGCCAAAATCAATCACGCAAGCCCGTAACATGTCTTCTAGTGTCTAGATCGTGCGTTCACTTTGACCATCCGTCTATGGGTGATAAGCGGTGCTCATTTCAAGACGCGAGCCGAATGACTTGTGCATCGACTGCCACAAATCTGAAATGAAACGCAGGTCACGATCTGAGATAATAGATGTCGGCACCCCATGCCGAGAAACCACTTCCTTTAGGTAGACAGCAGCTAGTTGGTATATTTGTGAGTTATATTATTTCAAGTCCTAAAATAATATAACTAATACACATAATATACAAATAATCACACACAAGGTGACATCTAAATATATATTTCCTAAATACAAATTTAGTCACTTTTATTTACAAAAACCAACCTCCAATATGTTACAACTGGCACCAAACCGGTAATTTCCGTACAATTTAATTATTACTTAATATCTGCAATTAGTGCTTAAATGTCAACATTGTCTGATTTCATGCTATACTTGTGAATTCATGCACGTTTTATACTTCAAATATTGCTTTATGCATTACTGTTAGCGTTGCGTCAGAAAGACTAGTAAACTCACCGGTAGAATTAGGGCCAAGGAGTAGGTCCAACATTTACAAAACATTAAAACCCAAGTATGGATACAAGGGTTAATAAATAAACTTTCCGGACGCTAAACTATGCATTAAAAAGCACCCGAAACACACTTTAAACACTGGATTTTACATAATTCAGCATTGTAACGAGTTAGTAACATGTAAAAATATGACTAAATGGTCCTGAATGCTTTCCTAAGTGTTGGGAATTAAAAGTGTCACAAAAGGGTACTTAAAGATCACTAAACGGAATAGTTTGACACTTTAACGAACCGGTATTTAACCGAACAACCGGACACTACCCGAAACACCAAAATTATACTAGAAGCATTGTTTTAATGTTTCTGAGCTAGTTATGATCCCCGAACACCATAACACCTCTTATAACATATTAACACATTAAATCCCTAATCAAGACACTTGAAACCTAACTTGATTATCTAATTAGTGATTGAAACTTACACTTTACCCCCCTCCCCCTTAAGTGGACGGTCACAAGAGTGGCCCCACCAAAAATCTTCCCTTGATTCACCAAGATCTTACTTGATCTTCCTTTGATTTTCTTAGTGATATGTTGTGTACTTTGAGAACATAGGATCCATTGGATAAACACTTAACATGGTTATAAGAAGACCATTAGGCTCATTACCTTGCACACACTCAACACACCACTCTCTCCTCCCTCCTTCTCTCCCTCTTGGCCATGAGCAACAACAACATCATCATCATCATTCATCCATTGATCATCCATTCCAAGCTCATTTCAAGGTGTAAGAAGGTGTCTAATGAAGCTTGGTGGTCTTGGATCTTGAAGGACCTCTCCCGATTGCTTTTATCCATCACATTTGCCTTCATCAACTTCTTGTGTTCTTCCCTAGCCCTTGTGCTAGTAGTAAGCTCCTTGTAACTTGTTTTTACTTCACATTTTGATGGTTAAAAGATGATGAACATTGTTAATCATGAAGAACAATTAATAACATAATCAAGAATCTTAAACATAAGCTTATTAACATATGAGTACATGTTGATTTGTGTTGATTTGCTTCTTGATGATTGATTATTTGTGTTAGTGATGTTAGACATCATAAGAAACCTACTAGATTGTGATTAAACACATGATCTAGTAAGTTAAGGTGGTGATCTTGTGAAAGACCAAGATCATCATGCTTTATGTCTTCATGAACTTGAAGTATGAGGAAGATTTTGTGAATAATGAAGCATATAACATGATTATTAGACATAAACTTGGATGATTTCAAAAATAGTTTTTCAAAGAAACTAAGTTAAATAACAAGATTTACATAGACTTGGTTTTTACATAAACAAACACTATTTTTGGTGGTAAAACAAATGTATAAACACTTGTGAAACAAGAAGATGTCATGAAGAAATGTTTTTGTAAAACATGTTTACAAGTTGTAAACACCTAAATCTTTCAAGAATGAAGTTTATAGAGAAGTAAATGTATTTTGGAGGGTAACTAAGTCTACTAAACACACTACCAAGTTACTACAAGTTTTTATGAAAGTTCAAGTTCATGATTATTATGTAAATAGCATAATTTTGGCACTTGGTAAGTGTAGGTTGTTTAGGGTTGATTGTTTATTGTTTTGGTGATTGAAAAGAAAATAAACACATGTTTTGAAAACATGGGAAACCTCCATTTTTAGGGGAAACTATGTCAAAATTTCTATAAAATTTTGACACTTAGAAACATATAAGTTTTGGTGAAACTTATTCCCTAAAAAATTACCTAAAAATATTTACCAAGGTTTCCCTAATTTTTGTGTAAATTTCAAGTTAAGAAATGATGATTTCTTTAAGATAAAAATTGATATTAAGTATGTGTATTTTTGAAGAAAATATATGTATTTATTGATCACCAAATTTTGTGCAAAGTGTATGTGATATGTAATATATGTAATAGTGTATTAGGACATAAAAAAATACACTAAATACTCCTAAGGAGTAAAAATACAAAAATACACATACAACATGCATAGACAAATACAAGAAAATATATTCATGAAAATATAATTCCTAATAGATTATGTAACTTGGACAAGTTATGAACTTAAAATGTAAGATACTTATATTTATTGGAAAATAATATAAGTAAGATACATAGTTAAAAATATAAATTATTTTTAACAACAAAGAACACATACATAAAAGATGGTGACTTATGCTTGTGCGATACAAGTCTTGTGACTAACGTTAATAAAACACGTATAGGTCACGACGCTATAAAAACCAACCGGTGAAGTTTACGGCGCAGGATACGCAAAGTTGTGAGTTCATGTCCCCACTTTTAAACTTTTACTTGTTTTCTAAACTTGGGGAAAATACATGTGCTATGGTATGTTGAATACAATACTAAGGGATGATACTTTAGATCATGTCACGAATAGGGTGCCATAAGCACCATTAATCAGTTACATACCAAGACCGCGAAACAAAAGGTTAGATCTAATGGGTTTCAGGCAGCCACACTCTTGGTCACTCTAGTACCTAGCAGTGCTTTTGTGTCTCTAGTCGTGAATCGACAGTCATGGATTCGACAGCTAAAAATGCCTATGGTTTGGATGCTTCCTATGTCGTGTCACATGTTAATGGCCTTGCAAACCATTAGCGATCTCGATTTCCTTATGTTTACAGAAATACTTGCTTCATACAAATTACATACCATGTTTTCATACAAGTATACAAACGTTCAACACAAAAACTGCATGAATTCACACCAACATAATGTTGACGATTTTCCAAAAACTCACATGTATTTCAGGTAACTAAATGTGGATGTGCGCGCGGTCTTACTCTTGCTCTTGGATGTTGTTCATGTTATTAGCTGTGTTGTGTCAAGACTCCGGTGCCCGTTTTGCTGGGTTTGGTTGTTATGTCCCACTCCGTGTGGTGATATAAGGACCAGACCTTTATGTTCGTCTTTTAAATAAAGTTGTAAACTTTTCAGACAGTATGCTGTCTTGTGATGTAAACACTTAACCTATGTTTTTAGTTATGTAATGTTTTGGCATTTGGAGTTATTTTTACGAGCATATAGTATGTTTACCATTCGTATGCAATGAGAACCTTTCAAGATCACACCTCGTGCTTCCGCCTTAGAAAGGGGTGTGACAGATTGGTATCAGAGCTGCGATTTTAGTGAACCAGGATTCCTTCTCGAGTCTAGACTACAATCTTTAGGATCCTCTCACGAAAACAATTTTTTCAAAAGTTTTCATTGCATAAAACTTTCCATGACATCCACTACCTGAAACTGTTTTTAATGAGTCATGTAAGGACACTGCGAGACTTAGGGTGCACTGGAGTAGCACTTGTCTTTGAGTAGAAATTTCTTGCAACTATGTGTAATAATTAATATATACATATACTAGAAATAGAATATCACAGGTACACGTGTTTTCGCCCGAAAGCAGTGGCCTAGCTGAAGGAAGTGATCCGACGATGAAACGAACTGTGCGGACTGTGCAAGGACTTACGTAATTATGGATGCATACATAGTTATGGAATTCAGTGCACAGAAACCACTGCAAGTCACGTATCAAACAAGATTCCTTCAATACAAGAGAAGGTCAAACGTGAACACCCTTCCCCCAACCTATTAAATACTCTATTGGAGTAATAATTTACGGTATAAAGACAAGAACCGCCAATGTGAAGAAAGATATTTTTGTCCTTTACATATGTTAAACTTATACTATGGGGTGATGTAACCCTTATGCATTTTGTTTACTTCACAAACAATGATGTAACAAGTTGCCCTGATATGTGTAAAGACTCGGTGAATATCTTATGACACATCAGTATTTATCTATTTATGCATGCTTGTTGCTGTATGAATTGACTTATACGTTTGGCGGATTGTTTGATATCACTTATGTGGGTATATGCCTGTGTATATATACTACTACTGTCTCGTATGACGATATCAAACAAATGTTTAACCCTGTTGTGTTATGTTCTGACAGAACATGGCACCTAGGAGAGCTGTGAACAATCAGGATTCTGATCAACCCCCTCCACCTCTTCTACCGAGGACTGCTAAAGAACTGAACGCCCTACTGGAAGAAAGGATCTCCGCAGCTATCGCCCAATACGAGGCGAACCGCACCGAACAAAGTGGAGGACCAAACAATGCTAGACGTAATAGGCAGGGAGATTAGTCTGGAGGAAACACAACTCAAGGCTGCACCTTCAAGCAGTTTCTCGACTGCAAACCACTAAACTACGATGGCACTAGAGGTGCAGTGGCTTTTGTACGCTGGACGGAGAAGACTGATTCCACTATCCGTATGAGCAAGTGTACCGCGGATTAGCAAGTCACTTTTGTTACGGGGTTGTTTGTTGATGAAGCTTTGACTTGGTGGAATTTGCAAGTCCAGACTCTGGGTTATGATGCTGCGTACGGCATGACGTGGGATGAGCTAAAGGAATGAATGAGAGAAAAGTATTGCTCTCGTGCTGAACTCCAAAGGTTGGAGACTGAGTTCTGGCACTTGACCATGGAAGGTGCAGACATTACTGGTTATACTCAAAGGTTCCATGATTTGTCAAGAGTGATCCCCTATATGGTGACTCCCAAATTTAAGCGCGTTGAGCGCTACATCTGGGGATTGGCTCCAGAATTTCGCAGTATGGTAACTTCAGCTAAACCTGCACGATCACTCAGGCTGTAACTCTGGCTATCAGCCTTACTGAAGATGCTGTTCCTATGAAGAAGTTATCACTGAACCCAACTGAAAAGACCGAGACGCATGCTGAGTCGTCTGGCGACAAGAAAAGGAAGCATTCGAACCTGAATCAAGCGACACGCAACAACAAGGGTTCCAACAATAAGAAGCGCGACTCCAATCCGCCACAGGAGGCGAGAACTCTTGCAGCCATGAATGACGCCCCTGCCAGAGGATACCAGGGCACTCTGCCCATCTGCAACCAGTGCAAGCGTTATCATGAAGGGGTCTGTCGCATTCCAAAATGTGACAAGTGTGGAAAATTGGGTCACCATACTGAGAACTGTTGGAGAAAAGGAAATGGAAGTGGTAATAGGAACGGGAATGGAAACTGCAACGGTGCTGGTAATAGAAGCGGTGGTGGAAATGGCAATGGCAATGGTAACCGGAATGGTAATGAAGCTGGGCAGAACCAAGGATGCTTCGGTTGTGGAAGCAAATATCATTTCAAGAAAGATTGCCCAAGGGAGAACAATGCTCAGGCTCGAGCATTCGTGATTGGAGCAAGGAACGCACGCGAGGACCCTAACGTGGTCACCGGTACGATTCTCGTTAACAATCACTTTGCATCCATACTATTTGACACTGGTGGCGATTATAGCTTCATGTCTGTGGAATTTAAACGTATGCTTGGAATAGAATCTAGTAGATTAGATATTCCTTATTCCATAGAACTAGCCGATGGTAAACTTGTTGAATCGAGCGAAGTTATTAGGGGTTGCACATTAGAACTTGGTGAGCGAAGATTTAGCCTCGACTTCTTACCTATTCAACTGGGTAGCTTCGATGTAGTGGTCGGAATGGACTGGTTGTCCAAGAACAAGGCTGAAGTTATTTGTCACTAGAAAATCATTCGCATCCCTCTGGGGAATGATGAAACTCTCATCGTGCATGGAGAAAAATGAGACGTGCCTCTGCGAATCATCAGTTGTATGAAGGCGTAGAAGTGCTTAAGGAAAGGATGTGTTGCTTTCCTGGGGCATGTTGTAGATAAGAAGGCTGAGGAGCCGAAACTCGAAGATATTCCTGTGGTGAAGGAATTTCCTGATGTTTTTCCCGAAGATTTGCCAGGACTACCTTCGCAACGACAAGTCGAATTCCATATAGACTTGGTTCCAGGAGCCGCTCCTGTAGCCAAGGCACCCTATCGGCTTGCACCATCCGTGATACAAGAATTATCTACATAACTCCAGGAGTTGTTGGATAAAGGATTCATAAGGCCAAGCTTCTCACCTTGGGGAGCTCCAGTATTGTTCGTGAAGAAGAAGGATGGAACACTGCGGATGTGTATCGGCTATAGAGAGGTGAACAAGCTTACTGTCAAGAATCGGTACCCACTACCGAGGATTGATGACTTATTTGATCAGTTGCAAGGATCGAGCTACTATTCCAAGATCGACCTTCGGTCTGGATACCATCAGTTAAGGATCCAAGAGGAGAGCGTACCAAAGACTGCATTCAGAACACGTTATGGGCATTACGAGTTTCTTGTGATGCCATTCGGACTGACGAACGCGCCAGCGGTATTTATGGATCTGATGAACCACGTTTGCAAACCATATCTCGATAAATTCGTGATTGTATTTATCGATGATATCCTGATTTACTCGCGAATGAGAGAAGAGCATGAGCAACACCTCAGGACCATTCTGGAACTACTAAAGAGAGAGAAACTTTATGCAAAGTTTTCAAAGTGCGAATTCTGGATTTGTGAAGTACAGTTTCTTGGTCACGTTGTGAACAAGAAGGGCATTCATGTAGACCCAGCCAAGATAGAAGCAATAAAGAATTGGGAAGCCCCCAAAACCCCAACTGAAGTTCGATAATTTTTGGGCTTAGCGGGATATTACCGGCGATTTATTGAGAATTTCTCCAAGATAGCTCAACCGCTGACTACCCTTACGCAGAAAGACAAGAAGTACGACTGGTGTAATAAGCAGGAAGAAGCCTTCCAACTGCTTAAAAATATGCTATGCGATGCACCGATACTATCCTTACCCGAAGGCACTGAAGACTTCGTGGTATACTGCGACGCTTCGCGACAAGGTTTGGGTTGCGTGCTCATGCAACGCCAAAAAGTCATCGCTTACGCTTCAAGACAGTTGAAGGTGCATGAAAGGAATTACACCACGCACGACTTGCAGCTAGGCGCGGTGGTATTCGCTTTGAAGATCTGGCGACACTATTTATATGGTACTCGATGTACAATCTTCACAGATCACAAAAGCCTGCAGCACATATTTGATCAGAAGGAATTAAACATGCGTCACCGACGATGGGTTGAGCTGCTGAACGATTATAACTGTAAGATTAAGGACCATCCTGGAAAGGCAAACGTTGTAGCAGACGCGTTAAGTCGAAAAGAAAGGGTTAAGACCCTAAGAGTTCGAGCATTGGAAATGACTATTCGGACGAACCTTACTGCACGCATTCATGACGCACAACAAGAAGCCCTTAAGATGGAGAATCGTAGAGCTGAATACCTCCGAGGTATGCTGAAGAATTTGGTGCCAAACAAAGAGGGAACCTTATACTTTAAGGGGCGTATTTGGGTTCCGCTCTATGGCGGTATTCGAGAAGTCATCCTTAATGAAGCTCATAAGTCGAGATACTCGATCCATCCACGATCGGACAAAATGTATCAAGACTTGAAGGAATACTATTGGTGGCCGAGGCTTAAAAGCGATGTTGCTATCTATGTTGGAAAGTGCCTAACTTGTGCTAAGGTTAAGGCTGAATATCAGAAACCATCTGGGCTACTGCAGCAGCCCGAGATACCATGTGGAAGTGGGTGCAAATCTCAATGGACTTCATAACGAAATTACCCAGGATCCCTAGAGGACACGATATGATATGGGTGATAGTCGATCGATTGACGAAATCTGCGCATTTCCTACCTATCCGAGAGAAGGATAGCACTGGAAAACTTGCTGACCTGTACTTGAAAGAAATCGTGGCCCGTCATGGAGTGCCTATCTCAATTATTTCAGACAGAGATGGACGTTTTGTCTCAAGAATCTGGCAATCCTTCCAGGAAGCCTTTGGATCTCAACTAGATCTAAGCACGACCTTCCATCCACAAACATACTGCCAGAGCGAACGAACTATACAAACGCTGGAAGATATGCTTCGCGCATGTGTTATGGACCTAGGCGGTAGCTGGGATACTCACCTACCTTTAGTTGAGTTTTCCTACAATAACAGCTACCATACGAGCATAAAAGCCGCACCGTTCGAAGCTCTATACGGCCGCAAGTGCCGCTCGCCATTATGTTGGGCAGACGCTGGAGGCAAACGTATGGTTGGTCCTGAACTTGTTCAAGAGACAACCGACAAAATCATGCAGATCCGAGAACGCATTAAGGCGGCTCGAGATCCACAAAAGAGCTATGATGATCGAAGGCGAAAACCTCTAGAATTCGAGGTGGGAGACAGATTTTTGTTGAAGGTCTCACCTTGGAAGGGCGTAGTAAGATTCAGAAAACGTGGAAAGCTGAACCCACGATACATCGGACCATTCAGGATCTTGGAAAGAATTGGTACTGTGGCTTACAAGTTGGAATTACTGGAAGAACTTAATGGAGTACATGATACGTTCCATGTGTCCAACCTCAAGAAGAGTCCAACCCAAGAAATAGTGATCATCCCTGCGGATGAAGTGCATATCGACGACACACTCCAATTTTGTTGGTACACTAATGTCTGTTAACTTCGTCTTAATCGAGTCTTATGTCTAGATAGGATAAACGAGCACACAACAGGGTTGAAATTAGGGTTTTGCTCATGAGAAAGTGGGTAATTCCGCTTGAAAGTGTCAGTGACCAGTTCAAGCGAAATTAACCAAGTTAATTCCGCTTGAAATGAGCAATGGCAGCTTCAAGCGAAATTACTAATTTCGCTTGAAACCCATGTCACGTTCAAGCGGAATCAGAACTCTATATATAGGTGTGTGCTGAGTTCATTTGGAGTGGAATTAGAGTCATTGTTTGTGAGCCGAGGTGCTGCCGAATTGTTACCAGATCTGTAAAAGCTCAGGAAATCAGTAATTGATAAAGATTAGAAAGGAACAAGATGTGTTGACATCATTTACATTGATTCCGCCTTTGTTTTTGATGATGAACTACTCAGATTGACTCGTTAGGGTCACACGTCGATCCAACAAGTGGTATCAGAGCTCAGGACGAGGAGTTCATACCAATTCAGCTTGAAATCATCGGATTTTCTCACTTCTACTCATTCTTTTCTGATTTGAACAAGATTTAACGGTCAAAATGGTCTGAATTTCACACATAATAAGCGAAACAGTGTTCTAACTAATCCTTGAAAGATTTGGACCTTAATTCGGACTAAATCTGATAAAAATGGACTAAACCCTTATTCCTCTTGGACGAGACATCTGTTTCCGCTTGAAAACATCTGATTGCGTTTGAAAAATTGTGATAATTTCAAGCGAAATAAGTGATTCCGCTTGAAAAGATTTGATTCCGCTTGAAAATTCAAGCGAGATTAGTGATTTCGCTTCAAAGTTACTGATTCCGCTTGAAACTGCCATTGATTTCAAACGAAATCAGATTCCGCTTGAGAGTTCAAACAAAATTAGCTATTCCGCTTGAAAGGATTTGATTCCATTTGAGTTGTTATTTCGCTTGAAGGCTAATTTCGCTTGAAAGATAATTCCGTTTGAAGCAGTATTCCGCTTGAAAAGCTGATTTCGCTTCAGCTAATTCCGTTTGAAACTGTTGTTGTTCAAAAATTCAAAAATTTTTCTAAGTGCTTGTTGATTGTTTCAGGTACTTGAAAGATGGATGATTTGTTCATGAATCCGTTCTGTGATGTATTTGCTTATACCAGTGGTTCGGGAGATGTCACAACAAATAACACAACTGAAACTACACCAACACCAAGTGTAAAGAAGATTCTTTCCGATACGATGAGTGTAGAGAGTGCGTACGGGACATACAACAAACCCCCCAAACTAATGGTGATCGAAGATTACAACCGGTGGGCTACAAGGTTTGACGAGTGGCTTCAAGCGTTTGCATACCAGAGCTGGAAGAGTTTAATGAATGGTTACAATTCGGGAGGACATGATGTTCGAAATTTGACAGATATTGAAGATATAGAAAGATATGTTGCTGAACAAAAATGCATCACTTTGATTCATCAGTCCGTAAGAGATGATATAATATCGTTGATTGAATATGAAAATTCGAAAGATCTTTGGGAGAAACTGAGGGTAAAATGTGTGGGCAGTGCAGAAATAGTCAAAAACAAAAAGAAGTTGTTAAGAAAAGAATTTGATCTTTTTGGTTGTTTGAAAAATGAGTCTGTTTCTAAGATGATTGAAAGATTTAGACATCTGAAAATGGAGCTGGCGAGACATGGAATCATTTATTCTCGAGAAGAACTATTTGACAAACTGTTCGACTCACTGCCGAATGAACAAGATTGGCAGTACTTTACATTAATGCTGAAGAATACAATCAAGTCAGAAGAGTTGACAGTGGATCTACTTATCGAAAGACTGGAGAGTCACGAGTTAGAGATCAAGAAATCTAGCAAAGTCAACAACTCATCTTATCAGCAGAATGTGGAGTTGTACTACAGAGGAAATCTACCAAAGACTGGATCTCCAAGAATAGCATTTTCTGTAGAGAATTCAAATACTGTGAATCAAGAAACTCCTCACAATGGTTTTCATAGTGGATCTTCATCGACTGCTCAAAATCAAACTGCTTCAAAGAATGTATTTCAATGCAACATTGCAGTGGATTTGAAGAATGGTCAAAATTTCAGTGAAGAGTCCGCAAAACAGTAGATGGTGTTCTTAGCATCTGTGTTAGAATCGTACGAGAGCCTCGTGGCGGGCAAGATTGGAAACACCAACTTGACTAAGGAGGACTATGATCAGATAGATCCTGAAGAGATGGAGCTGATCGATATCAGGTGGTGTATGGCCAGTGCAGTTCGAAGAGCGCAACGTTTTATGGAAATTACTGGAAGACAGTCAATTGGTGGACCTTCTACAAAATTAGGCTTTGACAAGTCAAAAGTCACATGTTTCAAGTGTAAACAGAAAGGTCATTTTAAGCGTGAGTGCCGAAACGCTTACACCGATGATACTGCAAATCCATTTCGTGAGGATTACTACAAGAGAGCAATTTATCATCAGAACAAATTTGAACCTCCCAGAATGAAACAAATAGAAGATAACTCCAAAGAAAAATCCAGAGCACTTGCTGTTATTCATGACGATAAGGGTTTCGATTGGAGTGAACTGCTACCAGAGGAAGATGCAGTGGGCTATGCTTTCGTAGCAGAAAAGATTATTCCTTACAAAGACACAAGAAATGAAGAAGAAAAATACAAAGTCAGAAAGCAGAAAGCTCAGTACAGGCTGACCAGATTATCTAAGGTATTCTACGAAGCTAAGAGAGCAAAGAGATGGGATGCTGATAGAGAATGTTATCTTGATCCTGATGGAAACATTGTTGTTGATCCAAAGTCTCTTAGTGAGGAAGCTCTCATTGAGCAATTTGCTGAGGAAGAAGAAGCTAGACAGAGAGAATGGTGGGGAGGTGGAGAAGAAAAAGAGAAAGAGAAAGAGTCTTAACCTAAGAAGATTGATGATGGGATTATTGATACTTCACAAGAATTTACCGCTGAAAACTTGAGGAAGATGGCTGACAAGGTGCTTGCTGCAAAGGAGCTTGAGGTAGACTCTAAGTCTGAAAATGAGTATAAAAGAAAGGTCAGTCCAAATGCATCAACAAATGAGTCAGGTAAGAAAGTCAAAGGTGACAGTGACTGCAAAAATTGCATGAAAAACTGCAAGGTTTGTAGTACACTCACTTACCTCAGTGGTAAGAAAGTTGATGATCTGACAGCAAGAGTCAGAAAGGTTGAAGATCAGATTCTTAACCGTGATAAAATGCTAAAATCTTCAAATGATCATGTTAAAAATTTAACTGATAAAATTGACAATGATAAAATTGAAGTAGAAAGAATTAGGAAAGAAAATGAAAAGCTAATTCATGAAAATCGTCAACTCTTAGAAAATTTTAATAAGTTAAAACAAACAGTAAAGGATTCTGATGAACGAAATAGTAAAACCAATAAAGAAAATGTTCATTTAACCGGAGTTTTGAGAGTTAAAGAAGAGCAAATCAACCAACAACTGGATGAGATTGCTAAGTTAAAGCTTCAATTTGAAGAAGCTAAGATTGAGAATGAACGCATCAATCTGAAATTAACCAGTTACAACTCCGCAAGCTTTGTTTTACAACACATTGTTCCCAAACCCATCGGGAAAAACAAAGTAGGCGAAGATGTTTACTCGGATGGAACTGGGGTTGGGTTTCATCAGATTCCACCACCAGTTCTAAACAATTTTTCAAAGAAAAAGTCTGGGTTGGTTAATGATGAAGATGAAACAAATGAAATAAAACTTCCAGAGTCAATTGATGTTACATTTTCTTCATCATCATCTGATGACAGTGTTCAAACTGATATTGTTAAAAGCATGGCTGAAAGTGTTTTGAAGGCTGATAGTGATTCAGCTGAGGATGATGAATGTTTTCTGGACAAATACATTCCGAAATCAAAGTCCAAAAACAACTTAAATGATGAACCTGCTATTGTAATGTATAAGATGGCGGGATCGGATAAGTTGTATTCGGATTCTGAGTTTCCTCTGAAGAATGTTAATGTGAACAAATTGAAAAACGTTTTCAAGTTGGTCGAGATTGACGTGTCAGAAGTTGAAAATTTGAAACATTTCAAGAGGCAAATAAACTTTGAGAAAGATAAGGCTTACTATAAAAAACCTGTTGTACCACCACGTGTTTATAACAACAACCGAAACAGATGGTCGGGTGGATATCAGGGTGGTAAGAACTATCAAAGAAAAAATGTTCAAAACAAGAAGTTTGCTGAGAAAAAGGTGTTTGTGAACGGTTCGAGTTCATTTTCTGATGAAGAATCTAAAATTTTTTCAAAATCAAACAAAGAGTTCTTTGAGAAGAAGGCCTCACAGTCTCAGTCCGAAGGCACAAGTCGGGTTGTTGACACCCGAACATGCTTCAAATGCAATCAAGTTGGACATATTGCACGAAAGTGTACCAGCTTGAAGTCTAAGACTGAAGTTGTTGAGAATCGGAAAAAGAAAGTTGATACAAAAGGCAAAGCACCAATGGTTGTTGAGAAGAAAGTTTTGAAAAATGAAAACACCAAGATCAAAACTGAACCTGTAAAGAATGTGGTAATTAAAACTGACAAGTTTTACAAATGGGTTTCGTCACCTCAACAAGCATGGAAACCTAAATCAGTTGAAACAAAATCAAGTTCTCCAATACCAAAGGTTTCTGAGACTACAAAAACATCATCTTCAACTGAGAAGATGTATGTACCTGTGGATTACTATGAGAAACTTGAAAAACAAGAGTCTGTTACTTCTGAGAAAAAGGTTATTTTGAAGAATGACCAACCATCTAGTCAACCTCAAAAAGATGAATTTTTCTTGTATAAAGAGGTTGAGGTTGGGTCTGCAGAGAGCTTAAAGATGAATGATAAAAATTTTCCGCCACTTTACACTATAAAATCTCACCTCAAAGTCCAGTTACCCGAGTCAAAAGAGGCTTGGGTTGCTTCAATGTCTCACTAAATGTTTGTGATTTGTGCAGGAGCTTCCAAGATCCGTTTCACGTTGGATTATGGATAGTGGAGATTCTAGGCACATGACGGGGAAGAAGACCCTATTGTATGATGTTAGAGGTTTTAATGGAGGATATGTGGGATTTGCTGGAAATCAAGGTGGTCGAATAATCGGTGACGGATCTCTATCTAATGGAATCGTCACATTTGAAAGAGTTAACTACATCGCCGAGCTTGAAAACAATCTTCTGAGCATCTCTCAGATTTGTGATCATAAGTATACAACGCACTTTACAGACAAAGAATGTTTGATCTTGAAACCAGGATTTGTTGTTCCTGAAGACTGGGTGATCATGAGAGTGCCCAGAGTGAATGATCTGTACGTGTTGGACATGAGTGTAGCAACTACTACCACGGGTCAGGCACACTGTTTTATGTCAAGAGCAACGGAAAAAGAATCACAGTTATGGCATCGAAAGATGGGCCATATTCACTTGAGGAAAATGAATCACCTGGTGCATAACGATTTAGTTACTGGTGTTCATGTGAAAGGTTTTCATCTTGAGGGGGAGTGCATTAGTTGTGTCAAAGGCAAGCAAAAGAAGAAATCTCACCCCGGGAAGAAAGAAAACTCAATCTTGAGACCTTTAGAAAGACTTCATATGGATTTGTTTGGTCCAGTGAACGTTAAAAGCATTACTGGTGATTACTACTGTTTGGTAGTTACAGATGACTTTTCGAGGTTTTCATGGGTTTCATTTGTAAAGACGAAAGATGAGACGTTTGAAAGTTTAATGGCGTTGTTCAGAAAAATTGAAAACTTGTACCAAACTCGAATCAGAAGAATCAGGAGTGACAACGGTACAGAGTTTAAGAACAATAAGATGGAAGAGTATTGTGATGAGAGAGGTATATTGCATGAATTTAGTGCTCCTTACACTCCACAGCAGAATGGGGTAGCTGAAAGAAAGAACAGGACACTAATTGAAACGGCCAGGACAATGCTTGCTGATTCCAAATTACCTGTAAACTTTTGGGCAGAAGCAGTATCAGCTGCATGCTATACGCTCAACCGGGTTCTTACAGTAAAGAAATTCAACAAGACATGTTTCGAGCTGATCAATAACCACAAACCAAACCTGAAGTATTTAGAACTGTTTGGGTCTCCCTGTACAGTTCTAGAGCCTTTTGGTAAATTTGGTGCAAAGAGCATTGAAGGAATTTTTGTGGGTTACTCTAGTCCATTGAAACGAGTCTTTGTTCCAAGCTTGAAGCTGATTATTGAAGCACACAATGTTGAGTGTCAAGGTTATACCATGCCACCGCAAAATCCCGGCGATTCATGGCGTTTTGACTATGACACTTTATGGAATTCGTTTGACATGGAAGAGGAAGAAGAAGAAGATTTCTTTGATGAGTTAGATATTTTGAGAGAGTATGAAGAATCACAGGAAAGGTTCCCAGCTGAGTATTCTAGACGTCAAAATCAAGCTTCTAATGATGATAAAGCAGGTCCAAGCAATGCTGGAGAACAAGATGATATTCAACAAGATGAAGTTGCTCATGATAATCAGACGGCAGTCAATGATAATCAAGAATCTGATAAAATGCCTGTATTTGATCATGGTGATTCAGATTCTGAGGGGGAGCAAATCCAGATATCAAGTCAAACAATTCCAGTCGATGAACAAGGTGCAAATCAAAATATCACAAGTTTGGAAGGCGAGGTAGATGTTCCAGGCGAAGTGATGCCGAGAACTCTTTCGTACCATCCAGAAGAATTGATCATTGGAGATTACAATTAGGCGTTCGCACTAGACGACAAATTGACCAAGGCCTTACTTGTTTTTATTCTACAGTTGCTTCATTACAAACTGAGTTTTCACTTAGTTGTTTTATTTCGCAGATTGAACCTCGAACATACAAGGAAGCGCTAACTGGAGATTCTTGGGTCAATGCTATGCAAGAAGAGGTTAGTCAGTTTGAGAAGTTAGGAGTGTGGAAATTGGTAGACTTGCCTGATGGTCACAGGAAGATAAACACCAAGTGGGTGTTCAAGTGCAAGAGGGATGATCGAGGAGTTATTATTCGTAACAAAGCTCGACTCGTAGTCCAGGGCTTCAGTCAGCAGGAGGGTATAGATTTCACTTAAGTATATGCTCCGGTTGCTAGACTTGAAGCAATCAGAATCTTCCTAGCATTTGCATCTTGGAAAAATTTTAAAGTTTATCAGTTAGATGTTAAATTGGCGTTTCTCTATGGGAAGGTAAAAGAGGAGGTATATTTCGGACAGCCACCGGGCTTCTCCGATCCAATCCACAAAGACAAGGTGTATTTACTGGATAAAGCGTTGTATGGTTTACACCAGGCCCTGAGAGCTTGTTATGAGACATTGTCTCAACACCTGCTAGCCAATAGCTTCATCCGTGGAAAAGTGGATGCCACTCTCTTCACCAAAGAGGTCGAAGGTCATCTTCTGATAGTTCAGATATACGTTGACGACATCATATTTGGGTCTACAAATGAAAATCTGTGCAAAGATTTTGAACAAGTTATGAAGCAAAAATTTGAAATGTCATCAATGGGTGAGATGAAATTCTTCTTGGGATTCCAGGTTGATCAACTAACCGAGGGAATATTCATACATCAAACGAAGTACGTTCATAATATCTTAGAGAAATTTGGGATGTCAGGTTCTACTCCAGCTGCCCCCCCCCCCCCCCCGTTAGCGACGAACCATGGGATAAATCCTGATCTCACCGGAGAGAAGGTAGATGAAACGTTGTATCGTTCCATGATCGGATCGCTGATGTATTTGACAGCTTCAAGACCTGATATTATGTATACAACCTGCCTCGCAGTAAGATTTCAATCTAACCCGAGAGCTTCGCATATGGTGATTGTGAAAAGGATATTACGCTACCTGAAAGGAACTCCATCATTGGGGTTGTGGTATCCAAGAGAAGGCGATTTCATGCTCGAAGGGTATTCCGATTCCGATTTCGGATGCTGCAAAGTCAATGCAAAATCAACAACTGCGGGATGCCAGTTCTTTGGATCAAGATTGGTTACATAGCAATGCAAAAAGAAAACCTCTGTGGCTTTATCCACATGTGAAGCGGAGTATGTATCTGCTAGCAGTTGCTGCTCTCAGATCTTGTGGATCCAGCAATAGATGCGCGACTACGGTTTGCAATTTCTAAATACCCCTATCTTTGTTGATAATGAGGCAACGATAAACATTACTAAAAATCCTGTTCATCACACAAAAACGAAACATATAGAAATTCGTCATCACTTTATTCGCGATTGTTTCGAGAAGAAGTTGATACGAATTGAGAAAATCCACACTGACGAATAAAAAGCTGATTTACATACCAAAGCGTTTGATAAAACTCGTTTTCAATACTTGTTAAAATTGAACGGTATGAAGCTTTTATCGGTGTTGGAGGAGATTCTTGGCGTTGATGAAGGAGACATTGTAGATGATGTTGAAAAGCAATCTGCAATGGTTTGTCGATTTTTTACTTGTTTTGGTATTTAGGGGGAGTATAGGGTAATATTTTCAGAAAATACAAAAACAGTAAAAATTTCAAAAATCCAAAAACATGAGATATTTTCAAAATTCAAAAACAATAGAAAACCAGAAAGAGCTTGTGTAACAAGGGAAAATGATAGTACATCGGCTTGACAGTTACAGTATGCTAAAGAAATGTGATGTTTAAAATGGGTTAAACAGTCTCACTGATGATGTGCCGATAGGTTTTTGCTTATTTAGTAGGTTTGTTCGGGATATAAACCTAAATTCAAACTTGCTTATTTCGTGGGGAACACTACTTGGATATATAGGTAACCCCTGAAATCTCGTTTGAAGGATCCCTCTTTCTGAGATACTAGGTCTTTATACTCAGTGATATCTGGGGTATTATCCCGGGACTTCTGATTTTGCGGGAGCAATAGCCTAGTCCCCGTATAATACTTTACCGCTTGCTTGAAATATAGCGCCGCCCTCAGCATAAAAATGATGAAACATTGAAAAATGCTAATTATGTGCTGTTGAAATAAAAGATCCTCTAAAGGGGACACACCAAAAGTCGAAGCCGTCATCTCTCTGCTGAAGGGAAGTTCTGACCTGAGCTCTCACGGTTTTCGCAATTTAACCCCTTATAGATATCATCTGTGGTATACTCACCTGTAAGACTGAATATTGGGATTTGGATACGGGAGTATATTCAAGAGGTGGGACACATGAATGAGTTTAAGTTCCTAAAACACTAAATCCGTATCCTGGACAGATTGAAATTTGTGTGAGAATTTAAGTGGATCAGTATATCGATAATCTAAGTGAATTGTTTAATTCTGAGTATGAAATTAAAGCTTAACGGTATTTGTGACTTGTCGAATAGCTGATATGATTCCCTAACACGCTCACCAAAAATATGTTTGTAAATAGTTTACTTTCATTGCATTTTATTTCTGTATTTCATTTCTAGTTTAGAAACTTTATTCAAAATTCAAAAAGATTTTACACTTCTGCTTTATTTTCCGACAAACCAAAGTGGAAAGCTGATCTTCAGATTCAAATTGAAGCAGATGCAGGAAGTTTCTGAGCTGGAAGATGAGTTTGGAACTAAATATGTTAAACTTGAAAAATTGAAAAGTCAAAACAAGTTCATTAATTTGAAACTTGTAAGTTTTTCAGGAATTGAAGTGAACAAAGTTGAACAAATGTCAGTGTGATTTATCTCAGATCAACCAAGGTCATTAAGTTGGACTTGGTAGTCTAATTGAGTAATCAGGGTCATTAATTTGGACCTGAATACTTAAGTGGATTTCTAAAACTGATTAACATCAAAAGAAGTTAAAATGAGAATAGATTGTAATGTTATATGTTTGAGAAACAGGTAATAGGTTTGGAAAATCCCCATGGCAAAGAAAATGTCAAAGTTTGAACCAGAATTCAAGTCCCAGCTTATCGTGAGGGGGAGTCTGCGAAAGGGGGAGTCAAGATTCTGGATCAACATTCAAAGGGGAGATTGTAGATTAAAGTTTGAAGATAGAAGATTGAAGGAAGCTTTTACAATATCAAAACAATTTAGGGCAGAGAAAGATAGACTAAAGACTGAAGACTGAATGTTAAAGACTTCGTCAACATCCAAGGGGGAGTCTGTTGGTGCACTAGTGTCTGTTAACTTCGTCTTAATCGAGTCTTATGTCTAGATAGGATAAACGAGCACACAACAGGGTTGAAATTAGGGTTTGTTCATGAGAAAGTGGGTAATTCCGCTTGAAAGTGTCAGTGACCAGTTCAAGCGAAATTAACCAAGTTAATTCCGCTTGAAATGAGCAATGCCAGCTTCAGGCGAAATTACTAGTTCCGCTTGAAACCCATGTCACGTTCAAGCGGAATCAGAACTCTATATATAGGTGTGTGCTGAGTTCATTTGGAGTGGAATTAGAGTCATTGTTTGTGAGCCGAGGTGCTGCCGAATTGTTACCAGATCTGTAAAAGCTCAGCAAATCAGTAATAGATAAAGATTAGAAAGGAACAAGCTGTGTTGACATCATTTACATTGATTTCGCCTTTGTTTTTGATGATGAACTACTCAGATTGACTCGTTAGGGTCACACGTCGATCCAACAGATTTACAGAACAACCCGTTGAGGTTACAGACTGGAAAGTCAACAAGACCCGGAGGAGTAGTGTCAAACTTGTCAAAGTACGTTGGAACTCTAAGCATGGACCCTAGTACACGTGGGAACGTAAAGACCAGTTTAAAGACAAGTACCCCCACCTGTTCAAGAAAACTCCTGGGAGAGATAGCTCAGCCTGAATTTCAAGACGATATTCTTTTAACAGGGGGAGACTGTGACAACTGGCACCAAACCGGTAATTTCCATACAATTTAATTATTACTTAATATCTGCAATTATGTGCTTAAATGTCAACATTGTCTGATTTCATGCTATACTTGTGAATTCATGCACGTTTTATACTTCAAATATTGCTTTATGTATTACTGTTAGCGTTGCGTCAGAAAAACTAGTAAACTCACCGGTAAGACAAACTGTGTCAGCAACTCTGCAGAAAGCAGTCAGATAAAGGAATTAGGGCCAAGGAGTAGGTCCAACGTTTACAAAACATTAAAACCCAAGTATGGATACAAGGGTTAATATATAAACTTTCTGGAAGCTAAACTATGCATTAAAAAGCACCCGAAACACACTTTAAACACTGGATTTTACATAATTCAGCATTGTAACGAGTTAGTAACATGTAAAAATATGACTAAAAGGTCCTGAGTGCTTTCCTAAGTGTCGGGAATTAAAAGTGTCACAAAAGGGTACTTAAAGATCACTAAACGGAATAGTTTGACACTTTAACGAACTGGTACTTAACCGAACAACCGGACACTACCCGAAACACTAAAATTATACTAGAAGCATTGTTTTAATGTTTCTGAGCTAGTTATGATCCCCGAACACCATAACACCTCTTATAACATATTAACACATTAAATCCCTAATCAAGACACTTGAAACCTAACTTGATTATGTAATTAGTGATTGAAACTAACACTTTACCCCCCTCCCCCTTAAGTGGACGGTCACAAGAGTGGCCCCCCAAAAATCTTCCCTTGATTCACCATGATCTTACTTGATCTTCCTTTGATTTGCTTAGTGATATGTTGTGTACTTTGAGAACATAGGATCCATTGGATAAACACTTAACATGGTTATAAGAAGACCATTAGGCTCATTACCTTGCACACACTCAACACACCACTCTCTCCTCCCTTCTTCTCTCCCTCTCGGCCGTGAGCAACAACAACAACATCATCATCATTCATCCATTGATCATCCATTCCAATCTCATTTCAAGGTGTAAGAAGGTGTCTAATGAAGCTTGGTGGTCTTGGATCTTGAAGGACCTCTCCCGATTGCTTTTATCCATCACATTTTCCATCATCAACTTCTTGTGTTCTTCCCTAGCCCTTGTGCTAGTAGTAAGCTCCTTGTAACTTTTTTTTACTTCACATTTTGATGGTTAAAAGATGATGAACATTGTTAATCATGAAGAACACTAAAGAACATAATCATGAATCTTAAACATAAGCTTATTAACATATGAATACATATTGATTTGTGTTGATTTGCTTCTTGATGATTGATTATTTGTGTTAGTGATGTTAGACATCATAAGAAACCTACTAGATTTGATTAAACACATGATCTAGTAAGTTAAGGTGGTGATCTTGTGAAAGACCAAGATCATCATGCTGTATGTCTTCATGAACTTGAAGTATGAGGATGATTTTGTGACTAATGAAGCATATAACATGATTATTAGACATAAACATGGATGATTTCAAAAATAGTTTTCCAAAGAAACTAAGTTAAATAACAAGATTTACATAGACTTGGTTTTTACATAAACAAACACTATTTTTGGTGGTAAAACAAATGTATAAACACATGTGAAACAAGAAGATGTCATGAAGAAATGTTTTTGTAAAACATGTTTACAAGTTGTAAACACCTAAATCTTTCAAGAATGAAGTTTATAGAGAAGTAAATGTATTTTGGAGGGCAACTAAGTCTACTAAACACACTACCAAGTTACTACAAATTTTTATGAAAGTTCAAGTTCATGATTATTATGTAAATATCATAGTTTTGGCACTTGGTAAGTGTAGGTTGTTTAGGGTTGATTGTTTATTGTTTTGGTGATTGAAAAGAAAATAAACACATGTTTTGAAAACATGGGAAACCTCCATTTTTAGGGGAAACTATGTCAAAATTTCTATAAAATTTTGACACTTAGAAAAATATAAGTTTTGGTGAAACTTATTCCCTAAAAATTTACCTAAAAATATTTACCAAGGTTTCCCTAATTTTTGTGTAAATTTCAAGTTAAGAAATGATGATTTCTTTAAGATAAAAATTGATATTAAGTAAGTGGATTTTTAAAGAAAATATATGTATTTATTGATCACCAAATTTTGTGCTAAGTATATGTGATATGTAATATATGTAATAGTGTATTAGGACATAAGAAAATACACTAAATACTCCTAAGGAATAAAAATACAAAAATACACATACAACATGCATAGACAAATACAAGAAAATATATTCATGAAAATATAATTCCTAATAGATTATGTAACTTGGACAAGTTATGAACTTAAAATGTAAGATACTTATATTTATTGGAAAATAATATAAGTAAGATACATAGTTAAAAATATAAATTATTTTTAACAACGAAGAACATATACATAAAAGATGGTGACTTGTGCTTGTGCGATACAAGTCTAGTGACTAACGTTAATAAAACACGTATAGGTCACGACGCTATAAAAACCAACCGGTGAAGTTTACGGCGCAGGATACGCAAAGTTGTGAGTTCATGTCCCCACTTTTAAACTTTTACTTGTTTTCTAAACTTGGGGAAAATACATGTGCTATGGTATGTTGAATACAAAACTAAGGGATGATACTTTAGATCATGTCATGAATAGGGTGCCATAAGCACCATTAATCAGTTACATACCAAGACCGCGGAACAAAAGGTTAGATCTAATGGGTTTCAGGCAGCCACACTCTTGGTCACTCTAGTACCTAGCAGTGCTTTTGTGTCTCTAGTCGTGAATCGACAGTCGTGGATTCGACAACTAAAAATGCCTATGGTTTGGATGCTTCCTATGTCGTGTCACATGTTAATGGCCTTGCAAACCATTAGCGATCTCGATTTCCTTATATTTACAGAAATACTTAATTCATACAAATTACATACCATGTTTTCATACAAGTATACAAACGTTCAATACAAAAACTGCATGAATTCACACCAACATTATGTTGACGATTTTCCAAAAACTCACATGTATTTCAGGTAACTAAATGTGGATGTGCGCGCGGTCTTACTCTTGCTCTTGGATGTTGTTCATGTTATTAGCTATGTTGTGTCAAGACTCCGGTGCCCGTTTTGCAGGGTTTGGTTGTTATGTCCCACTCCGTGTAGTGATATAAGGACCAGACCTTTATGTTCGTCTTTTAAATAAAGTTGTAAACTTTTCAGACAATATGTTGTCTTGTGATGTAAACACTTAACCTATGTTTTTAGTTATGTAATGTTTTGGCATTTGGAGTTATTTTTACGAGCATATAGTATGTTTACCATTCGTATACAATGAGAACCTTTCAATATCACACCTCGTGCTTCCGCCTTAGAAAGGGGTGTGACACAATATTTACAATTTTTGTAACAAAAATTAAGGCAAATTTTATATGAAAATCCATGGTTTAAAATATGCTTGTAAATATTTGTTCAAAAATATTTTTCTAAGTGTTTAATTTTTAGAAAAATTTTGCCATAGTTTCCCCTAAATATGGAGGTTTCCATGCTTTCAAAGCATATCATTTTCTTTTATAATTCAACACAATCAACAACAAATAAATCTAAACTTACCAATTTGCCAATATCAAGCATAAATTACTACTTCATGAACTTGAAAATTTACAAAAATTTGTAGTAACTTATTATTGTGTTTAGTAAGCTTAGCTACCCTTTAAAGTGTGGTTGTTTATTTAAAAACTTTATTTTTAAAGAAGTTAGTCCTTTACAACCTGTAGATCATTTTTCTAAAAGTGTTTCTTCTTGGATTTTTCTTGTTAAATACATGATCCTACACTTGATTAACCACTAAAAATGTGGTTAATTTCTTTAAGAACCAAGATTAAGTAAACTTTGTATTTTTAACTTGATTTCTTGAAAAATCATTCTTGAAATCATAGATTTACAAGACTTATACCTCACTTTGATCATCACTTAACAAGAAAAACAACTTATACTTTCAAGTTCATGACTTACATGAGGATGATCTATTGATCTTTAACATAATCATCATCTCATCTTGCTAGATTATGTCTTTAATCACTATCTAGCAAGATCATATGATGATCAACATCAATAACATGAGCAAACAACATTCAACAAGCATAACAACACATAAACATCATGATTTCTTATGTATTTAGTCTTATGTTCAAGATTCTTAGTGTTCTTTAAGATTAACAACTTGTATCTTCTTTTAACCACCAAAATAAGATGTAAAATGAAGTGTAGAGTGTTCTTACTACTAGCTCAAGGCTAGGGATGATCACTAGATGAAAATGGAGTGGATAAAAGCTTGTGTGAGAGGTCCTTTAGCTTCCAAAGGCTCCAAGCTTCCTTATACACCTTCTAGCACCCTTGTATATGTGTGGATTGAATGAAAGATGAAAGTTGATGGTGGATGTGTGTGGGGTGTGTGGGGTGTGCTACGGCCGAGAGCAAAGAAGGATGAGGAAGAGAGAGCTCAATGTTGGTGTGTGTTGAGAAATGAAGGTTATGTATCCTTGGTTAAACTTATAAACTTCCAACACATAAATTTCCAATGGTTCTTATGTTTTATAAAGTGAAACAAAATCTAATTAAATAATCAAATAAAATCTAGGGGGTGGGGGCCACATGGAACCGTAAGATGGGGGGGGTGTTTAGTTGGGTGGTAATGTTAAGTTAGACCATATTGTTAGATTCTAAGTATATTGGTTAGGTGTTTAGTTATTTGTATGATATATAGTGTGTTATGATGTTCGGGGACCATAACTAGCTTGGTAATGTTAAAACAATGCTTCTAGTGAAAATTTGATGTTTCGGGTAGTGTCCGGTTGGTTACTGGTTCGTTAAGGTGCTAAACTATGCAGTTTAGTGTGCTTTATGTTACCTTTTATGACAGTTTTGATTCCCGATACTTAGGAAAGTATTCTGGACCATTTAACCATATTTCTGCATGATATTAGAGTGTCTAAATGCTGAATTTTGCTGATTTCTGCAGAATTCTGCAGTTTATGTGAGTTTTAGGCACTTTCCGGCACTTAAACTATCTCTAGGAAGACAGTTTTGTGATCCTTACTTTCCTACAAACTATACTAGTGTAACTCCTGGTTTCTATCTCATTCTGTGTCTCAATACATTGTCTGTCTATGTACTGAACTCCGTCAACATTTTTTTATTTGTCTGATAACTGTGCTAACTGTGTTTCGTGCATCATTTGGGTCAATAAAGTTTGCATGTAATAATGATATGTCATTTGCAATATATGATGCACATTTATGTATATGGCAATAATCAGAAAGCAATTCAAGTCATTAATTGTAAATCAGCACAGTCATTAAGCACTAATCATTGTTTAATAATTGTACGGATACCTGGAATTTTGACAGTTGTCACATTCTTCCCCTGTTAAGAAAATTCGTCCCGAAATTTTAAGCTTTACCACTAGCTGCAGGGGAGTTGGGGAACAAATGCGGGTATTTAGCTTTCATGCAGTCTTCATGCTCCCAAGTAAACTCTGGGCCATGTCATGCATTCCATCTAACCTTGACAAGCTTAACACTACTCCTCCGAGTTTTGTTAACCTTCCAATCTGTAACCTCAACGGGTTCTTCTGTAAAGTGGAGGGTGTCGTCAATGTGAACTTCATCCGCAGGGATGACCACTGTTGTGATATATATGCTTGTAATCATTGTACAAACTCTGAATAGTTCAATTATCAATAAAACAATGTGATTTGATCCCAATATTTGTATATTTATGTTTGACATTTTGCACGTTTTGATTTTTGTTCGATTTTAAACTCTACATCGCTTTCTGGAAAGTTATACGCAAACTGATGCGTAAACATAATCAGTTTAACGCGACAAACACTCCGGATCATCAACATATGCTTAGCATACCTTAAATAACCTTTACATAACTTAGAAATAAGTTTTAAAGGGTTTGGTATGGCAAAAACAAGCTTATCCGATTACATGGACTATTTGTGACAAACTGCGAAAGTATGCCGATTCGTATAGTAACGAACATTCCAGAACTTGATCATAAGTTAAACATACCCTAAATATCCTTCATATAGCTTAGAAATAGGCTTTGAGGGGTTCGGTATGCGAAAATATACTTATTTGATCAAACAGGGACTAAAAGCGTCAAAAAGTGCATAAGTTTGCATTTACGCGCATATCTTACGTTCTGAACATATCCAGACATCCAAAAAAAAATTTTAATCATTAAAATATTTTATTTTCGTGATTGGAATGAAAAATTACGCGACGAATCGTAATTTGGATCGTTTTTCGCGTCCGTTCGTGTTTCGTCGTAATTTACCGAATAACGTGATCGTACGACCAAACGAACCGACATCTGAGATAATTTCAAGCATGTTCCATGTTCCCTACACTTTGGCATCATTATTGAGCCTTGAAAATGGGTTAACGGGGTTTAAACACGTTGAAAATGGCTTAAACGAGCTGCAGGGACCATTTCTGCCAAGTTTTGAAAGTTTCTGTATCAAGGGGTGCTAGCGTCGCGCGACCCCAAAGGGGTGGTGGCGTGGCGGCACTCGAGCCCCCTATTTTGACAGAATATGTGTTTTTCAGCAACCAGCTTGAATTTGAGGGTCTTTTATGCAATTTTTCAATACTATGGACTTGTTTTAGAGCATCCCATTGTATTAGAAACCATGTTCCACAAGTGTAGGGTCAAGATTGAACCTCCTAACACATGGAATGATCTCCTTGATCCAAACTTACTATAAATAGAAGTGGGTTTCTCATTCATTCCTCACATTTGATTCAAAATCTGCTCTAAGTTGAAGTTTAAGACTTCATACCTGAGTGTTTTGGATCAATTCTTCCTTGCTTGAACCTTTTATAAGCTTCTTTCATGCTTGTTTGTGCTTTTCAAGCATGAAAGTCAAACAGTGTTTGACTTTCTGCTTTGACCATGAATTGGTCAACACAAAGTTCGTTTGAACTTTGCAACGTGAGCGTAATCACGATGGTTATAGTCCCTTGTGACTATACCAACTGATTACCACGTTGATTAGGCGTAGTGACGAGTCAAAGTTTCGGTCAAAATACGTATTTATGCGTATTTTGCAACGAAGCTATTTTTGGGTATCAAAACACTTTATTTTGATATCAAAATTGTTTTCTAACTTAGTTAAACATGTTTTAACATGTTTAACTCGTCACTTTTAGTCTAGTGCTTATATAGGGTCGTAAGATAAGCGGTCTAAACAACCGCTTAGACTTTCGAACCCGACCCATTTGGTCGATCCTTAGGATCCGACCAAACACATTTTGTGACCATAGTTGTATAGGGAATAACCTTCCGAGGTTATACCTTATGGTCACTTCGTTTAGTTAAGTTGTATGATAGGTAGTTTATATACCTTAGGAAAATGACCAAAATGCCCTTTTTACGCATAATTTCATTTTAAGCATATGTAACCTAATTTTTGCCATAAAACTGGTTATTAAACATGTTAGGGCATATAACTTGTCATAGGACTAGTTAGACTACTCGTTTGCGCTTTTGCGCAAATGACGCGTTAAAGTAGCGTAAGCTACCTAAACGGGTCATAAGCACTTAGGATAGGTTCCGATTTAGAATATAGGCTTTGATAAACCATATCACATGAGTTCCAATACTCATTTGGTTTACGAAACCTCATTCTATCCGATCTTCCGATTTAGGTCCGGTTTATTAACGTAGTTACCTATATTAGGTGCCGATTGATTCCGTGATCCTTCAAGCTTTGTTTGATTGTTGTTTCAAGACTATTAAGCATTATTAAGTGAGTACATAGTCCCCTATTTTACTGTTTTCAAATATTTTGGGGTGATACACATGTGCCTACTTGTTACTTTCGTGCTTTCATGACATATACTTGCTATGTTCATTAGTACGCGTATAGTACATGATTTCATTATTGCTTTGCTATGTATGTTGACTGAGCATACTAGCACATTGATTTCATAAACATTTGTTGCATATGTTTACTCAACATATGGACACATTGATTTACATTACATTTCTGCTATGTATGTTTACTGAGCATGCTAGCACATTGATTTACATTACATTTCTGCTTCGTATGTTTACTTAGCATACTTAGTACATTATTTTCACATAACATGCTTACATTTGGTATAACATTTGGTTTGTTTAACGAAACTAAAATACGTTCATTAACACTGATCATGCCGCTCGGTAGTATGTAGTGGTACCATAGGGAATTGACAACCCCCATTCCTGGAATCCTAGGTTTGTTTGGACGTAAGGAATGACAGAATCCGAAAACATTTTTGATAAACCTTTGATGTGTTTAAGGGTTTATCCTTTAGTCTCAAGGCTTGAATGTATGCGTTTAACATTACCGCATAAATGTTTGTATCAATGTAAAGCATTGATTTTGCAAAACATAACTTTTGACTTAAACTATGATTTAATCAAATACATTGTTTTGTACATATTTACCTATGGGATTGAGTAATATTTTTATTCACCATACATATCATTTGATTACACATAGACATTATACATATGGTTTGAGTAGTACTTTTTGCTTGCCATACATAACATTTGATTATACAATACATGATTTACATTAACTTTAGACATTGTTTACACATAAACATTTTGACATTGGTTTAAACAAGACATTTTGATGGTTATTGATAAGTGATTTACATAATGAGGTGACGTGTAATATGATAAAAGCATGGTGGATACGCCGCTGGTACTTCCTATATATAAGTGTTTTTATGATATTACATATCGTAGCGTTATTTAAATCATTTCAACAAAGGCATGATATATTTTATTCAAACAACATATTTTCACAAGACGTTGTTTTTCAAACGACATAACTTATACGAATTCATTGTTACTTGGTTATTTATTTAACCATGCAGTATTCTTTTATATATCATCTGATTTTCTTGTCGCTTTTCATATGAGTTATAAAAGAAAACATTTTCTTAAGGTTCATGACTACTATTCGTCAAACATTTTAACTACAGGTCATGAATCCTACTTCCACAAAACCTATGTATCTCACAGGCATTTTTATGCTAACGTACCTATTTTCACATGTGTTTTCAGGAGCTGATGCATAGGGTTGATCGTGATACACTTAGGCGGACTCGGGCCTTAGTGAAAATAAAAGATGCAAGGCTAGTTTAATTTATGTTATGTTTTCCATGTTTTAAGACAATGTAATCAATGTTAATAAATAAAACGAAACTTTAAATACCATGGTTGTGAAACAATAATTCTATTGCTCCAATCCCCGACGTTTCCGCCGTGGTTTGTTGTTTTACGCGGTCGGGGTGTGACAACTGTCTCCTGCGTTGGACTTTTCTTCAGTTTGGATACATGGAATGTATCATGAACACCATTAAGTTCTGCTGGTAACTCCAACTTGTATGCTACAGAACCAACCCTTTCCAAAATTCTGAACGGTCCGATAAATCATGGGTTTAACTTACCACGCTTCCCAAAGCGTGCCACACCTTTCCAAGGTGAGACTTTTAATAGAACCATATCACCCACTTCAAATTCCAAGGGTTTTCGTCTTTGGTCCGCATAACTCTTCTGGCAATCAAGAGTCGCCTTGATGCGCTCTCGGATCTGCATGATCTTATCAGTGGTTTCTTGGACCAGTTCGGGACCAACCAGCTGTCTGTCGCCTGCATCTGCCCAGCATAACAGCAATCGACACTTGCGTCCGTAGAGAGCCTCGAACGGTGCAGCTTGAATGCTTGTATGGTAGCTATTGTTATAGGAAAACTTAACCAAAGGCAGATGAGTATCCCAACTGCCACCTAAGTCCATTACATAAGCACATAGCATATCTTCTAGCATTTGAATCATTCTCTCACTTTGAGCATCCGTCTATGGATGAAAAGTTGTACTCAGATTCAACTGAGAACCAAAAGCTTCTTGAAAGGATTGCCAAATCCTTGACACAAATCTTCCATCTTTGTCCGATATAATCGAGATAGGCACGCCATGACGTGCTACTATCTCCCTTAGGTACAGCTCAGCTAGCTTACCAGTGTTATCCTTCTCTCTAATCGGCAAGAAGTGCGCAGACTTTATCAATCGGTCCACGATTACCCAAAACGTATCATGACCTCTGGGAGTCTTGGGCAACTTCGTTATAAAATCCATAGAGATCTGCTCCTATTTCCACATGGGTATCTCTGGCTGTTGCAGAAGACCTGAAGGCTTTTGATACTCGGCCTTCACCTTGGCACAAGTCTAACACTTTCCAACGTAAGTAGCCACATCACCCTTAAGTCTTGGCCACCAATAATAATCCTTCAAATCTTGGTACATCTTGTCCGATCCTGGATGGATCGAGTACCTCGATTTATGAGCTTCATAAAAAATGACGTCTCTAAGTCCACCAAAAAGCGGAACCCAAATTCGTCCCATAAAATACAAGGTTCCTTCCTCGTTGGGTACCAACTTTTTCTCCATCCCACGGAGATATTCAGCCTTAATGTTCTCTTTCTTAAGAGCTTCTCTTTGTGCAACACGAATACGCAATGAGAGATCTATCTGAATAATCATCTCTAAAGCCCTAACACTTATGGGCTTAATCCTTTCTTTTCGACTTAAGGCGTCTGCCACCACATTCGCCTTTCCCGGATGATATTTAATCTCGCAGTCGTAATCGTTTAACAACTCAACCGATCGCCGTTGTCTCATGTTAAGCTCTTTCTGATCAAATATATGCTGAAGACTCTTGTGATCCGTAAAGATCGTACATCGGGTACCATAAAGATAATGCCGCCAAATCTTCAAAGCAAACACCACTGCGCCTAACTCCAAATCATGCGTGGTGTAGTTCTTCTCATGAACCTTTAACTGGCGCGAAGCATAAGCGATAACCTGTTGTCGCTGCATTAGCACACAGCCCAATCCCTGACGTGAGGCATCGCAGTATACCACGAAGTCATCGGTGCCTTCGGGTAGGGATAAAATAGGTGCATCGCAAAGCTTATTCTTGAGCATCTGAAAAGCTTCTTCGTGTTTATCTCCCCATTCATACTTCTTATCCTTTTGAGTAAGGGAGGTCAGCGGTTGAGCGATCTTGGAGAAATCCTCAATGAATCTGTGATAATACTATGACACCTGTGCCTCCACGGCCATCAAATAAATACTGTATCAATGAAATATTGTATTTCATACTTGGGACATGTATAAATATGTGTATCCTTTGCACATATCAATTCTTGTTCGATTTCAAGCTCTAAATCGCTTTCTGGAAGGTTATACGCGCACTGATGCATAAATATAACCAGTTTAATGCAACGAACACTCCGGAATAGTGAAATAGGCTTAACATACCTTAAATAACCTTTACATAACTTAGAAATAAGTTTTGAAGGCTTTGGTATGGCAAAATCGAGTTAAATCGTTTACAGGGACTAAAGTTGACAAACTGCGAAAGTATGCCAATTTGAAGTGTAACAGACATTCTGGAACCTGACCATAAGTTAAACATACCATAAATATCCTTTACATAGCTTAGAAATAGGCTTTAAGGGGTTCGGTGTGCTAAAATAAACTTTTGGGTCATTCAGGGACTAAAAGCGTCAAAAAGTGCACAAGTTTACACTTTCGCGCATAACTTACGTTCTGAATACATCCGGACATCCAAAAATTTATGTAAGCATTATAATATTATGCTTTAGTGTTTGGCTTGTCAAAAATCCATTCGTCGCTTAATTTGGATCGTTTTTGCGTTCGTTACGACTCCCGTCGTAATTAACCGAACAACGCAACCGTACGGCCAAACGAACCGACATCCGACATATTTTTTAGCACATTTTAAGTTCCCTATACTTTAACTTCATTTTAGAGCTTTGAAATGGGGTTAACGGGCCTTAAACGCGTCAGAAATGGCCTTATAACACAACAGGGACTGAAACTGACATTCTGCCAAACTTGATGGCTTACGGACCGTAAGCCATGACCCTTACGGTCCGTAAGGGGTCTCCAGCAGATTAGAAATTTCTAATCCAGCTGTTAACCAATCCCAAACCCAATGCCACATGTTGATCTCTTATGGTGGGGGCCAATTTGGGTTCCATAACATTCCGACAAGTGTACGGGTGAGATCAAGGCACGATATTCAAGAAACGATCCTAACGGTGGCCCTAATCCGATAAATACCCACCACATTTTCACCTCATTCCTCACAAATCTGATCAAAAGTGCTCTAAGTTGAAGCCCTTGCTTCATACCTGAGTTATTTGGATCGAGATTAGCTTACGGGGACCCTTTGTAAGTGTTCCTTCGTTCTTTTATGCGTTTTAGCGTTAAAAGTCAAACTTTGTTTGACTTTCTGCATTGACCAGTTTATGGTCAATGCGAAGTTCGTTTGAACTTCATAACGTGAGCGTAATCACGATGGTTATAGTCCCTAGAGACTATACCTACTGATTACCACGTTATCTAGGCTCAGTGACGAGTCGTAGTTTCGGCCAAAATGCGTGTTATTGTGTATTTTGTAACCAAACTACTTTTAGGTATCAAAACCGTTTGTTTTGATACCAAACCTGTTTTCTAAGCTTAGTTAAGCATGTTTTAACATGCTTAGCTCGTCATTTTTAGTTTAGTGCTTATATAGGGTCGTAAGGTAAGCGATCTAAACAATCGCTTATACTTTCGAACCCGACCCGTTTGGTCGATCATTAGGATCCGACCAAATGCATTAGGTGACCATAGTATATAGGGAATAACCTTCCGAGGTTATACCTTATGGTCTCTTCGTTTAAGTAGTTGTATGAAAGGTAGTTTATATGCCTTAGGTAAATTACCAAAATGCCCTTTTTACGCCAAAATTCATTTTAAGTATATGTAACATAACTTTTGGTATCTAAACTGATTTGGTAACATTATTAGACATGTTAAGGCATATTTTACTTGTCATAGGACTAGTTAGGCGTTCCGAACGCGTTTTACGCAAACGACGCGTTAAAGTAGCATAAGCTACCTAAACGGGTCGTAATGGGTCGTAAGCACTTAGGTTAGGTTTCATTTTAGTATGTAGGCCTTGTTAAACCATATTACATGAGTTCCCCTACTCATTTGGTTTACGAGCCTCATTCTATCCGATCTTCCGATTATAGGTCCGATTTATTAATGTAGTTACCTATATTAGGTGCCGTTTGATATCCGTGATCTCTAGCATTGTTTGGTTGTTACTCAAAGACTACTAAGCAATCTCAAGTGAGTACATAGACCCCCTCTTTTACTGTTTTCCAAACTGTTTTGGGGTGAAACACATGTGCCTACTTGTTACTTTCATGCTTTCCATGTTTTCACATCATATACTTGCTATGTTCATTAGTACATTTATAGTACATGATTTCATTACATTTTATGCTATGTATGCCCATTGTGTGCGTACTTAGTACATTATTTTACATTACATTTTATGCTATGTATGCCCATTGTGTGCGTACTTAGTACATTATTTTACATTACATTTTATGTTATGTATGCCCATTGTGTGCGTACTTAGTACATTATTTTACATTACATTTTATGCTATGTATGCCCATTGTGTGCGTACTTAGTACATTATTTTACATTACATTCTATGCTATGTATGCCCATTGTGTGCATAATTAGTACATTATTTTGCATTACATTCTATGCTAGGTATGCCCATTGTGTGCATACTTAGTACATTTATTATTCATCACATGCTTACATTTTGCTATGACATTTGGTTTGTTTAAATAAGACAATGTACATTCATTAACACCGATCATGCCGCTCGTTAGTAGGTAATGGTACCATAGGACTTGACAACTCCCATTCCTGAAATCTCGGGTTTGTTTGGATTGGAAGGAATGACCGAATCCGATTACATTTCTAGGTGGACCTTAGACTTTGTGCTAGGGTTTATTCTACAGTCACAAGGCTTGGATGTATGAATTTTCACAATACCGCATAGATGTTTATATCAGTATAGCATGCATATATTACACAAAACATAACTTTGATTTAAACCATGTTTTACTTCAATACCTTGTTTTTGTGCATTTTACATATGGTTTAGTTGACATATTTCACTTACTATACATAAACATTTTGACATTTATATACACAATTCATGATTTACATTAGGCATAGACATTAGACATGGTTTTCACACAAACATTTTGACATTTGATTATACATAAACATTTTACGTTAGTGGTTTGGTTTGAGTAAGTTATTTAAGTAACGAGGCGTGTGTAATATGATACAAGCATGGTGGATACGCCGCTGGTACTTCCTATATATAAGTGTTTGTATGGTATTACATATCGTAGCGTTATTTGAATCATTTCAATTTAAGACATAAACATTTTATACAAATAACATACTTTTCACAAGACATTGTTTTACAAAACAACTTATCTTATACAAACTCATTTTACTTGGTTATTCATTTAACCATACATTATTCTCTTATTTATACATATCATCTGATATTATTGCTTCTCAAATGATTTACAAAACAAAGCAAATTACAAGGTTCATGACTAAACATTTTCTTAAACATAAGTCATGAATTCTATTTTCACAAAACCTATGTATCTCACAGGCATTTTTATGCTGACGTACCTATTTTCACATGTGTTTCAGGATATGATGCATAGGATTTATCAAGATACACTTAGGCGGACTTGGGCCTTAGTGACAATAAAAGATGCAAGACTAGTTATTTATGTTATATTTCTTTGATTGTCAAGACATTGTAACTCTTTTAATCAATAAAACAATATTTCAATTTCCATGTGTTATGAAACAATGATTCTGTTACAACACTCCCCGACGTTTCCGTCACGTTTTGTTGTTTTACGTGGTTGGGGTGTGACAGAAAAGTTGGTATCAGAGCCCATGGTTATAGGGAATTAGGTTATTAGTAATGCTTTGACCTAGTCTATAACCTTCCTAGGACCCTAACGCGAGTTTACTTGCGTTTAGTCATAAAACAATTCCGTCACCTATCCTTAGGCGACGACCACAACAAGAACATAAATTTCAAAACCGCTTTGAAAACTAATCATCTGTTCTAGGATGATTGATTACTAGGTTTTGAACCCTCTGTTGTAAGGTTTTGAACCCCTTTGAATTCAAAATCTCGTCAAAGTTTGGGTCTTATAATGTGAACACGTGCAAACTGGAAGAGTGAATGCCTGTACCCTGAGTTTTCTGTCGAAGGCTAGAGTGTTCGTACAAATCCGCAGTATCGGACCTGTCACTCTTACCTGGGAACTCTTGGGGTGAGTGTTCACTTATAGGCGAGCATGTCTTCAATGATACATTAATATGATCCGTTTACTTTGATTTGTCACCGTCTCATTTGTTTTCCTTAGGTAACAAACAAATGATCGCAAATTCTTATGCATTGCCATTCTGCATTGTTTATCCGATGACGTTTCACTTGTTTCTTCATATGTCTTTCATTTTCTTCTAGAATGTCTCTTCCTCTCAGCAACGGTCCAATGTCCGAGCAAATAGCCAAATTTGCCTAGCAAATAGGCGAAGTGATACTGAAGACTGTGGATTTAGGCATTGCCATGTCTCGTCTCAACAATGAAGCCTCTCGTCTCAACAATGAAGCCACTCAAGAGCCACCAAAGGAAGCAGAAGTCAAGACAGCACCACCAGCCAAGAAACCAACCGAGGAATCAAAGACCATGGATGAACGATCCCCTAAGAAGTCAAAGAAGCGAAAGGCTTCTCAGAACTTCGCCGTGGTCGCTCACAATGGTCAAGCCATCCCCAACCAACCAGCTCAACCCCCTGCTAGGAAGCCATACAATGGAACTGCACCCTTGTGCAACCAATGTAACCTTCATCGTCATGCTAGTGTGAAGTGCCGTAAATGCCAAATTTGTGGACTTAAAGGTCATACAGCAAAAGTTTGCCGAGCAGCAGCAGTACCAAATCGAACAGGACCCATCCAGGTGGCAACACCACCTGCTAAGAAGCAATACAAGGGAACGGCACCAATATGCGACAAATGTAATGGGCATCACCAAGCTCACTTACAGTGTCGTCTGTGTGTATCTTGTGGGCGAGTTGGTCACCTGGCAAGTGCTTGTCGATATAACCCGAACCAAGGTGGTCCAAATCAACCACAAGCCAATCCTGCTCAAGCTCGCTTTCAGCCTGGATCGTGCTACAACTGTGGCAAGATGGGTCATTTCGTGAATAAATGCCCGAAGCTTGCTAAGGCAAATCCAACCCACGGATGAGCAGTCGGCTGATTAGAAGATGTTGTTATCTTATGCTTTTGTTTCTTCTATTTCTTGTAATGTGAAACAATCTGTTTTGATTATAAATAAATTGTTGTTCACAATTCTGATATACAAGTGTAGTTACATGAGTAAATGGAAATTCTCTATGATACCTGTATTAAGGAACTATGTTCCTTACAAACTACTCTTGTGATTCTCTCCTTCAAATGATCGCTCATGATTCCCTCGAAAAATTTTAAGTACTCGTTTCACTCTAAGAAACAAAGTACAGAAAATAAAGTGACATTATGAGTAATCATGCTTCTGCACATCTGTGCCTTTGAATCCTTGGTTAGATAACTAAGGGTATTTTCAAATCTCATACCCATTACGTTTTGATTTTTCAACATACACAGTACAAGTATTTCAAAAACAATCTTCATGATCTCAAAACATTTCATATAGTTTGAAAACAATTTTTTTTAAATGCATTGTCTATGTTATTTCAAAAACATTGGCTATGCTTTCAAAAACAACCTTAATAATTTCAAAATGTTTCATATAGTCTGAAAACAATATTAACATAGTACATTTTCTTATCAACTGCATGATTTCGAAAAGCATCATTCATGTTTTCAAAAACCTTATACATAATTTCAAAATTCATCTCGCATGATTTTAAAACATTTTTATAAATATACCCACCTAATACACCTACTTTATGATTTCAAAGGTATTATATATAAGGTTTCAAAAACATTGAACACATTTTTTTAGAACCCCATGCATAGTTCTCAAAAATATTTTCTTCATACATTGACTTCACCTTCAAATTTCGCTTCATATGTCATCTTGGCATATCTGGCATCTCAACTTCATAAGCATTTTACTTCATATTTTGACCTAAGCACATCAAGTGCAAGGTTTCAAAACATCTTCAACTTCTAAAATCCATATGGGATCTTTTTATCTTCACATTTAGACCCTTGTGGATGATTATCATTCAAATCAGAGTCCTTAATTGGATTCCTTACGTACCTAAATTCGAACATTTCGGTTCCTTATAATCGAAATCGAATTTTTCTTTTAAAAATCTTTCTATCTTTATAGTTAGATTCTTGATAATGTTTAAAGTACCAAATGAAATCCACGAGATGGATTCCTAGTGTGCTTTAAATACATGTGCTCTATTAGCAAAACAAATTAACAAATTAAAGATCTAGATAAACAATCTTTGTGGTTATATGACTATGTGTTTATGCATCTTGTGTTTTCTTTTATGCATTTTGTGTTTTTGTATACTCTGGGTATTCGTTATCCAAATCCTCGTAGAATCATTCATGTCTTCATATGAGGGATTCGTAGTAGGATATTCAAAAAGGTACTACCTTAAATCCTTATTGTGCTTCTATGTAATAGTTAAGACCCTTGGGTTATATAGTACCATTCCATGTTTCATAAGAGATCCTTTTAGGGGTCTAGTCAAAAAGATTGATTCAAAAATCTGGTTAAGAATGACATGTGATGATATAAGCTGAAAAGACTCCTTGGTTGTCTATTAAAATCATTTATTGATTTAATAAAATGGACCCTATGGTGGTCTAGTCACACTCATCACAGGTTTGTTCATTTGGTTTTCCCCTACACATTATAAAATAGACTGTGTGAACTATGCAAGGAATTGTCTAATTATGGACGCGTACATAATTAGGAAATTTAGTGCACAGAAACCCAGTAAGATTTATTATGTGTAAGAACCGATAGTGACAACAATAACAAAATGAGAACGATGTAATGGAGGTACGGTGGACGCACCAATGACGCTTCATATACTTGTATATAAGTATCCCTCTTACATTGCAAGCATGATGTTATTAAATTTACTAGAAGTTCATAACCCTAACCAATGTTGTTCGATCTTTTCAACTTCATGTTTTAAACTCTCACAAGTTTCCTCTAAATAAAATTTTGGGACGAAATTTCCTGAAGTAGGGGAGACTGTGACACCTATGCCTCCACGGCCATCAAATAAATACTGTATCAATGAAATATTGTATTTCATACTTGGGACATGTATAAATATGTGTATCCTTTGCACATATCAATACTTGTTCGATTTCAAGCTCTAAATCGCTTTCTGGAAGGTTATACGCGCACTGATGCGTAAATATAACCAGTTTAATGCAATGAACACTCTGGAATATTGAAATAGGCTTAACATACCTTAAATAACCTTTACATAACTTAGAAATAAGTTTTGAAGGCTTTGGTATGGCAAAATCGAGTTAAATCGTTTACAGGGACTAAAGTTGACAAACTGCGAAAGTATGCCAATTTGAACTGTAACAGACATTCCGGAACCTGACCATAAGTTAAACATACCATAAATATCATTTACATAGCTTAGAAATAGGCTTTAAGGGGTTCGGTGTGCTAAAATAAACTTTTGGATCATTCAGGGACTAAAAGCGTCAAAAAGTGCACAAGTTTGCACTTTCGCGCATAACTTACGTTCTGAATACATCCGGACATCCAAAAATTTATGTAAGCATTATAATATTATGCTTTAGTGTTTGGCTTGTCAAAAATCCATTCATCGCTTAATTTGGATCGTTTTTGCGTTCGTTACGACTCCCGTCGTAATTAACCGAACAACGCAAGCGTACGGCCAAACGAACCGACATCCGACATATTTTTTAGCACATTTTAAGTTCCCTATACTTTAACTTCATTTTAGAGCTTTGAAATGGGGTTAACGGGCCTTAAACGCGTCGGAAATGGCCTTATAACACAACAGGGACTGAAACTGACATTCTGCCAAACTTGATGGCTTACGGACCGTAAGCCATGACCCTTACGGTCCGTAAGGGGTCTCCAGCAGATCAGAAACTTCTAATCCAGCTGTTAACAGCTGTTAACCACTCCCAAACCCAATGCCACATGTTGATATCTTACGGTGGGGGGGCCAATTTGGGTTCCATAACATTCCGACAAGTGTACGGGTGAGATCAAGGCACGATATTCAAGAAACGATCCTAACGGTGGTCCTAATCCTATAAATACCCACCACATTTTCACCTCATTCCTCACAAATCTGATCAAAAGTGCTCTAAGTTGAAGCCCTTGCTTCATACCTGAGTTATTTGGATCGAGATTAGCTTACGGGGACCCTTTGTAAGTGTTCCTTCGTTCTTTTATGTGTTTTAGCGTTAAAAGTCAAACTTTGTTTGACTTTCTACATTGACCAGTTTATGGTCAATGCGAAGTTCATTTGAACTTCATAACGTGAGCGTAATCACGATGGTTATAGTCCCTAGAGACTATACCTACTGATTACCACGTTATCTAGGCTCAGTGACGAGTCGTAGTTTCGGCCAAAATGCGTGTTATTGCGTATTTTGTAACCAAACTACTTTTAGGTATCAAAACCATTTGTTTTGATACCAAACCTGTTTTCTAAGCTTAGTTAAGCATGTTTTAACATGCTTAGCTCGTCACTTTTAGTTTAGTGCTTATATAGGGTCGTAAGGTAAGCGATCTAAACAATCGCTTATACTTTCGAACCCGACCCGTTTGGTTGATCATTAGGATCCGACCAAACGCATTAGGTGACCATAGTATATAGGGAATAACCTTCCGAGGTTATACCTTATGGTCGCTTCGTTTAAGTAGTTGTTTGATAGGTAGTTTATATGCCTTAGGTAAATTACCAAAATGCCCTTTTTACGCCAAAATTCATTTTAAGTATATGTAACATAACTTTTGGTATCTAAACTGATTTGGTAACAATATTAGACATGTTAAGGCATATTTTACTTGTCATAGGACTAGTTAGGCGTTCCGAACGCGTTTTACGCAAACGACGCGTTAAAGTAGCATAAGCTACCTAAACGGGTCGTAATGGGTCGTAAGCACTTAGGTTAGGTTTCATTTTAGTATGTAGTCCTTGTTAAACCATATTACATGAGTTCCCCTACTCATTTGGTTTACGAGCCTCATTCTATCCGATCTTCCGATTATAGGTCCGGTTTATTAATGTAGTTACCTATATTAGGTGCCGTTTGATATCCGTGATCTCTAGCATTGTTTGGTTGTTACTCAAAGACTACTAAGCAATCTCAAGTGAGTACATAGACCCCCTCTTTTACTGTTTTCCAAACTGTTTTGGGGTGAAACACATGTGCCTACTTGTTACTTTCATGCTTTCCATGTTTTCACATCATATACTTGCTATGTTCATTAGTACATTTATAGTACATGATTTCATTACATTTTATGCTATGTATGCCCATTGTGTGTGTACTTAGTACATTATTTTACATTACATTTTATGCTATGTATGCCCATTGTGTGCGTACTTAGTACATTATTTTACATTACATTTTATGCTATGTATGCCCATTGTGTGCGTACTTAGTACATTATTTTACATTATATTTTATGCTATGTATGCCCATTGTGTGCGTACTTAGTACATTATTTTACATTACATTCTATGCTATGTATGCCCATTGTGTGCATACTTAGTACATTATTTTGCATTACATTCTATGCTATGAATGCCCATTGTGTGCATACTTAGTACATTTATTATTAATCACACGCTTACATTTTGCTATGACATTTGGTTTGTTTAAATAAGACAATGTACATTCATTAACACCGATCATGCCGCTCGTTAGTAGGTAATGGTACCATAGGACTTGACAACTCCCATTCCTGAAATCTCGGGTTTGTTTGGATTGGAAGGAATGACCGAATCCGATTACATTTCTAGGTGGACCTTAGACTTTGTGCTAGGGTTTATTCTACAGTCACAAGGCTTGGATGTATGAATTTTCACAATACCGCATAGATGTTTATATCAGTATAGCATGCATATATTACACAAAACATAACTTTGATTTAAACCATGTTTTACTTCAATACCTTGTTTTTGTGCATTTTACGTATGGTTTAGTTGACATATTTCACTTACTATACATAAACATTTTGACATTTATATACACAATTCATGATTTACATTAGACATTGACATTAGACATGGTTTTCACACAAACATTTTGACATTTGATTATACATAAACATTTTACGTTGGTGGTTTGGTTTGAGTAAGTGATTTAAGTAACGAGGCGTGTGTAATATGATACAAGCATGGTGGATACGCCGCTGGTACTTCCTATAAATAAGTGTTTGTATGGTATTACATATCGTAGCGTTATTTGAATCATTTCAATTTAAGACATAAACATTTTATACAAATAACATACTTTTCACAAGACATTGTTTTACAAAACAACTTATCTTATACAAACTCATTTTACTTGGTTATTCATTTAACCATACATTATTCTCTTATTTATACATATCATCTGATATTATTGCTTCTCAAATGATTTACAAAACAAAGCAAATTACAAGGTTCATGACTAAACATTTTCTTAAACATAAGTCATGAATTCTATTTTCACAAAACCTATGTATCTCACAGGCATTTTTATGCTGACGTACCTATTTTCACATGTGTTTCAGGATATGATGCATAGGATTTATCAAGATACACTTAGGCGGACTTGGGCCTTAGTGACAATAAAAGATGCAAGACTAGTTATTTATGTTATATTTCTTTGATTGTCAAGACATTGTAACTCTTTTAATCAATAAAAAAATATTTCAATTTCCATGTGTTATGAAACAATGATTCTGTTACAACACTCCCCGACGTTTCCGTCACGTTTTGTTGTTTTACGTGGTCGGGGTGTGACAAATACCCTGCTAAACCCAAAAACTGTCGGATCTCGGTTGGCATCTTGGGAGTTTCCCAATTCTTAATTGCCTTGATCTTGGTGGGATCCACATGAATTCCATTCTCATTCACCACGTGACCAAGGAAATGTACCTCACGTAACCAAAACTCTCACTTCGAGAATTTGGCGTAGAGCTTCTCCTTCTTTAGCAGCTCTAAGATGGCTCTAAGGTGTTGCTCATGGTCTTCCTTTGTCCGCGAATAGATCAAAATATCATCGATAAACACAATCACGAATTTATCGAGATATGGCTTGCAAACCCGATTCATAAATCCATAAACACTACCGGTGCATTTGTCAACCCAAACGGCATCACTAGAAACTCGTAATGTCCATAACGAGTTCTGAAGGGTGTCTTCGGTATACTCTCTTCCTGAATCCGCAGCTAGTGATAACCTGATCGAAGATCGATCTTGGAGTAGTAACTTGAACCCTGAAGTTGATCGAATAAATCATCAATCCTCGGCAAGGGATACCGATTCTTGATGGTTAACTTGTTCAGCTCTCGGTAGTCAATGCACATACGAAAACTACCGTCCTTCTTGTTGACGAACAGTACTGGAGCTCCCCAAGGCGAGAAGCTTGGTCTTATGAATCCCTTATCCAGCAATTCCTGAAGTTGCGTTAATAACTCTTGCATCTTTGAAGGCACAAGTCGGTAAGGTACCTTGGCGACAGGCGCGGCGCCTGGAACCAAGTCAATACGGAACTCGACTTGTCGTTGGGGAGGTAGTCCTGGCAAGTCTTCGGGGAAGACTTCAGGATATTCCCTTACCACAGGGATATCTTTGAGCTTCGGTTCTTCGGCTTCTTTGTCCACGAGATGAGCTAAGAAGGCAACACATCCTTTACGCAAAAACTTCCATGCCTTCAAACAGCTGATAATCCGTAGAGGCGTATCATGCTTCTCCCCATGAATCACGATCGTCTCTTCATTCGCTATCGGGATGCGGATAATCTTCTCATGACATACGATCTCTGCACGATTACTCGATAACCAATTCATCCCAACTACTATGTCGAAGCTCCCCAATTCCACTGGCAGAAGATCAAGCGTAAACTCACGCTCTCCAAGCTCTATCACACAGCCTCTAATCACTTCCTTGGCTTCTACTAGCTTCCCATTAGCTAGTTCTATCGAATACGGGATATCTAACTTACTTGCTACTAACCCAAGTATGTTCTTAAACTCTAGAGATACGAAGCTATAATCGACACCGGTATCAAATAGCACAGATGCAAAATGTTGATTAATAGGGAACGTACCAGTGACTACGTTCGGATCCTGACGAGCTTCCCTAGCTCCAATGTTGAAGACTCTTCCTTGAGCTTGGTTGTTCTTAGGGCAATCCTGTTTCAAGTGCCCTACATCACCGCAGCTAAAGCAACCTTGGTTGTTTCCAGTACCATTTCCACCTTAATTGTTGTTATTATTTCCACCGCGGTTTCCATTTCCCGCCTGGTTTCCGTTTCCATTCCGGTTTCTATTACCTCCCTGGTTATTGTTTCCTCCTTGATTTCTATTCCCATAACCGTTTCCACCACGGTTGCCATTACCATTACCATTTCCTCTTTGACCACCATTCCCACGACTAGTACCAGCCCAGCACGTTTCCTTCGAATGACCATTCTTTCCACAGTTACCACACTTCCTAAATCCGCACTGGCCGGCATGATGAAACTGACATACATCACACTTGGGCAGAGTACCCATGTATCCTTTCCCTTTGTTCTCAGAACTTGCAGCACCAGTCCTGACCTCGGCTGGTGGGTTTGCATCTCTACGCTTGTTAGCACTGTTGTTGTTTCCTTGGGTACCCTTCTTGAAATTTGAGAACTTTCTTTTGTTCTCTCCAGACGACTCGACATGAGTCTCCTTCTTCTTTCCCTCAGAAATCGAAAACTTGCCCAATCTGATTGCTTCTTCAGTCAATGCCACGCTCAAGTTCGATGGCTTCGGTAATTGTTGGCGGCTTGGAAGCAGTTACCATGCTTAGTATCTGGGATGCCAATCCCCAAATGAATCATTCAACCCGCTTGAACTCTGGTTCTACCATGTAAGGGACAACACAAGATAAATCATGGAATATTTGCACATACTCAGCTATCTTAGGGCCATCCATCTTCAGATTCCAAAATTCAGTTTCCAATTTCTGAATTTCAGCCCTCGAACAATACTTCTTTCGCATCAGCTATTTCAATTCATCCCATGACATCGCATACGCAGCAGCCTCACCCAAAGTTTGAACCTGAAGGTTCCACCATGACAGGGCTCCATCTAGGAATAGTCCAGAAATATAGGTGACTTGATGCTCTGGCGCACACTTGCTCATTCGCAGCACATAATCTGTCTTCTCAGCCCATCTCACAAAAGCTACGGCACCTCCAGTGCCGTCAAAGTTCAGAGGCTTCCAGTCCAAAAACTGCTTGTAAGTACAGCCATTAGGTGGGTTATTCCCTGAGGTGCCTCCACTGTGTTCGGAGCAAAGGGCCTCATGTTGTGCAATTGCCTGTGAAATGCGTTCCTGTAGTTTTGCCTCGGTTGTGGGCAACTGAGTGTTCCTTCAAGGAGGCATCTTCTAAGAAGAAGATTGTATAGGTCAGGTCTTATTCGTATAATATATAGTACGTATATATAATAGCATTTATCATAGCAAGCAAGCATAAAACATCACAATCATAGCACAAACATGTAAATCAACAGCGTATTTAATGAGAACATGATGGTTGAGCTTTCATTAATCATTGACCACAGTTACATTGTTTACAAAGTGTATCATATCAAAAGGAACACATGGTCACACTACCCCTGTTCAACAAGTCTATCAATCTATAAAAGTCATACAATCAAAAGGTGGTCTCCAAAAGGCTTCATAAGCTCGGCTCAATAGTGGTGCTCTCATCAAAAGTAATGCAACCTACATAAAACCAAAAACCACTATGCTGATGGTGGTGGTGGAGGAGGAGGTAGAGGAAAGAAAAGCAAGTTGCGCACATGCGCAGGCTCCTCCTCAAGCTCATAGACATGACGCAACAGATAACTGATCTGCTGCTCGATAGTGAGAAATCGAGCATCAAACTCTGGAAAAGGAGTGAGAGGAGCAGGTGGATGTGAAAATGGAGATGGTGATGAACGAGGGGGAACAAAAGCAGGCTGACAAGGACATGTTAAAGGACGCAGAGTCAGCTCAAGCTCCAAAATCCTGCGACTCATAACCTCAAACTGGAGCTGAAGTGATAGAAGTAACCCATCCTGTGTATAACCAACAAAATGAGAGGGATGGTAGGGATCTGAAATCGGCATGGAATATGGTGGGAACCATCGGAATGGCTCATCAAGTGGTGAAGAAGTAAAAGGAGCAAACGGTGTAGACTGAGGATCTGTGGAAGAGCTGTTGAAACATAAGGATCATGACTAGGCTGCTGGCCTGAAGTACCTTCCCCTGGATGGGGTGCGGGTATATCCTGAAGGAAAACGATAGGCAAATCCGTGCGATGGACGTCGGGCTCCACAGGATGAACAGGAGCAACATTAGCGGGTGCGGGTGTAGGTGGAGGAATAAGTGGCTCAATAACAAGAGGGTCAACAGGTGCAGGAACTAGGTCAGGTATGAGGGGTACAATGTCCGGTATGCCAAAAGGAATAGGGTCATGATCAGGTATGGGCTCAGAATCAGCAGGTGCAACATCAGGCTAATCAACAGGAACAAAATCTGGCTCAAGACCAGGCTCGGGGTCATGTGGAGGAGATGGTGCAGCTGACATCGCAGTATCATCATCAGAATCGGTGGCATAGTGCTGTAATCCAACTGCCTGCAAAGCTGAAGACGTCACAGACTCACAGGAATCTGAGACAGAGTGCAAACTAGCATCAGAGGATAACTCAATAACAGGAATCTCAGGAGGAGGAATAGCAACAACGTCCTCATCTATCTCTCCATCACCATAGGCGTCATCAGGAGGACCATCAATAAACAGATCAACATCATCATCAAACAGATCATCAAAAGGCCAATCCTCGGGAGGAATGACCATGAGAGGAACAGGAGCGAGGATCGGTGCCACAATATGCTCACCATTAGGATGCCCGATGATAAGCTGATCATGGACTGGAATGGGAACAACAAAAGGCTCCTCGTCTGGAATACCATCAGCAAGGGGTAAGTTATCTCCAAAGTCAGGCAACGCGAACGGCTGAAAGTCGTCCTCGTCATCAGATATCATGTATGGGTCGCTCTCAGTATCTGATGTAAAGATCTCTGGCTCCGGTGCAATCTCGTCATCTGAGACTACAGCCATAGGGTCATCGGTATCGGACAATCCGCTCTCGGATGAAGACATAGTGTCTGTAACAAATCAATCATAACATATGCACATATATTAACCACTATCATTTAATATGCAATCAAAGACAATGTATCATGAAATCATGTATCCTCATTATTCCTCACGAATCTTTTCTATCCTCCCTAGTCTATCCCAGACTAGACCACAAATGTAAACCTTGTAATCGCGTTTCTTGTCTTTTCGTTTGTAAAAATGTTTGTTTCCCTGGATCTGGGCGTTTCGTGTATGCAATGAAAACATGTTGCAAAAATATTTTCGTTAGAGCCCTAATGATTGTAGTCTAGACTCGAGAAGGAATCCTAGTTCGCTACAATCGAAGCTCTGATACCAAACTGTCACACCCTGACTTTTGCGGAAGCGTGATTATGTGTGACTTGCTTAATATCATTGCATTCAACCATAACAAACATCTATATGATAAAACTAAAGATGTTAATCCATTGATTAAGTTTAAAACATCACAAACAACATTGTTTTCGTATCCAAACATAGACTTCAAATCCAAATTACAAACAATGCAAAAAATTTTAGAGTTCCATAAGGACTCGACAAAAGACACTAATAAAAAACCAGGCTTTGAATGATGTGTCTTATCCAGGATAAGACACACTATCCAAACCCTTAGACTCCGAATGACATCTTTTATTCGCAACATCACTTGAAACATCCAAACGCCCGGCATATCCACATTTAATTCCCTGAAATACATATAGTTTGAAAACATCAACAAAAGTTGAGCGACTTCATGTGTTTTGTATGTGTGCACGAATAAACCTTTGAAATCATTGTAAGTATGTATGTTTGTAAACCCGGTATGAAAGCAAACAAGGAAAACAGATTGATTAATGGTTTGCAAGGCCATTAATATGTGTGACGTGATGCAGGAAGGCTCAAACCTAGCAGATTTTGTACCGGGCTTCCAGCTGTAAGACATAGTCACCTCATGGGCCAAACCCCGGTCCACATGGGTGTGGGCTCGCTACACCCAAATAGATCTATCACTCATGTCCCTCGGTCCTACTACGAGGATTAATGGTCTTAAGCGTTGTACACACCACTCACATGATCTAGCAGTACCTTTCCTTAGCTAACCATACCAATTGTAATCGTATGTAAACAATTTGTAACATGTACTTCACCCCCGAAGTTATAAAACAGAAAACAGTTAAAAGAAAAGGGGGGATATGAACTCACAGTTTTGCGTTCTTCGAATCCGACTGTAACTCAAAGCCTTTTCTGGTGTACACGACTACCTACAACGTACTAGGGTCTATTAGACGAGCGGGTCGTGCCTTGACTTAGTATTAATTAGTGTCTTTGAGTTACGTTTCATTGTGTCTTTAAAATTATTCCAAGTTATATAATTATTTGTTAAAATAATAAATATTTTAACTTAAATTATATTTATTAAATTTGAAATAATAGTTAAAATAATATATTTTAACTTGTTACGTTTTATGTATTTATACATGTATATCCTTCCCAAGGATGGGTGTATTTATGCTTGTATTCAAATTCTTGTATATTTTTGCCAAGTATCCGTGGCGTATTCCGGTGTGTATTTATACGTACGAGAATACGTATTTTCTTGTAATTATTAAGTATTCTTATACTTATTTTTTGTATTAGCTTATCCGGAATAATATTTCTAATAAAGATTCATCAATATATATTCTCAAAATATATATTTAAGAGATATTACATAGAAAAATTATTTGTAATTTTTCCTTTGGCAAAAATAATTGTATTTTCATGTAAACTTCAAAAATAATATATTTTCAAGTCCAACTTAGAAAATATATATAAATCCATTTTTCATCCAAAAATAATATATTTCATGTTTATTTAAGAAAATACATTTTCTCCCAAAAATAATGTCTTCTAATAATTTCAAGAAAATATATATTTTATCTACCCAAAAATGATATATTTTCTCCTTGTAAAAAATATGATATATTTTGTAATAATTGTAAAAATCATATTTTTGGTTCTCTTGGTGTCCAAAATAACAATTACCAAAATATACTTATGAATTAAATTCCGGAATTTTTTTGTAAGTTATATTCCTTGTTCGGTTTGTTCCAATATTTTGGGTATAATTTGTGTATTAAATTCTTGGAATTTTGGTAGTATTTTGGATTGTAATTTCTTGGTATATTAGTGAGTTATATTATTTCAAGTCCTAAAATAATATAACTAATACACATAATATACAAATAATCACACACAAGGTGACATCTAAATATATATTCCTAAATACATATTTAGTCACTTTTATTTACAAAAACCAACCTCCAATATTTACAATTTTTGTAACAAAAATTATGGCAAATTTTATATGAAAATCCATCGTTTAAAATATGCTTGTAAATATTTGTTCAAAAATATTTTTCTAAGTGTTTAATTTTTAGAAAAATTTTGCCATAGTTTCCCCTAAAAATGGAGGTTTCCATGCTTTCAAAGCATATCATTTTCTTTTATAATTCAACACAATCAACAACAAATAAATCTACACTTACCAATTTGCCAATATCAAGCATAAATTACTACTTCATGAACTTGAAAATTTATAAAAATTTGTAGTAACTTATTAGTGTGTTTAGTAAGCTTAGTTACCCTTTAAAGTGTGGTTGTGTATTTAAAAACTTCATTTTTAAAGAAGTTAGTCCTTTACAACTTGTAGATCATTTTTTTTAAAATGTTTCTTCTTGGATTTTTCTTGTTAAATACATGATCCTACACTTGATTAACCACTAAAAATGTGGTTAATTTCTTTAAGAACCAAGATTAAGTAAATTTTTATTTTTAACTTGATTTCTTGAAAAATCATTCTTGAAATCATAGATTTACAAGACTTATACCTCACTTTGATCATCACTTAACAAGAAAAACAACTTATACTTTCAAGTTCATGACTTACATGAGGATGATCTATTGATCTTTAACATAATCATCCTCTCATCTTGCTAGATTATGTCTTTAATCACTATCTAGCAAGATCATATGATGATCAACATCAATAACATGAGCAAACAACATTCAACAAGCATAACAACACATAAACATCATGATTTCTTATGTATTTAGTCTTATGTTCAAGATTCTTAGTGTTCTTTAAGATTAACAACTTGTATCTTCTTTTAACCACCAAAATAAGATGTAAAATGAAGTGTAGAGTGTTCTTACTACTAGCTCAAGGCTAGGGATGATCACTAGATGAAAATGGAGTGGATAAAAGCTTGTGTGAGAGGTCCTTTAGCTTCCAAAGGCTCCAAGCTTCCTTATACACCTTCTAGCACCCTTGTATATGTGTGGATTGAATGAAAGATGAAAGTTGATGGTGGATGTGTGTGGGGTGTGCTACGGCCGAGAGCAAAGAAGGATGAGGAAGAGAGAGCTCAATGTTGGTGTGTGTTGAGAAATGAAGGTTATGTATCCTTGGTTAAACTTATAAACTTCCAACACATAAATTTCCAATGGTTCTTATGTTTTATAAAGTGAAACACAATCTAATTAAATAATCAAATAAAATCTAGGGGGTGGGGGCCACATGGAACCGTAAGATGGGAGGGGTGTTTAGTTGGGTGGTAATGTTAAGTTAGACCATATGGTTAGATTCTAAGTATATTGGTTAGGTGTTTAGTTATTTGTATGATATATAGTGTGTTATGATGTTCGGGGACCATAACTAGCTTGGTAATGTTAAAACAATGCTTCTAGTAAAAATTTGGTGTTTCGGGTAGTGTCCGGTTGTTCAGTTGGTTACTGGTTCGTTAAGGTGCTAAACTATGCAGTTTAGTGTGCTTTATGTTACCTTTTATGACATTTTTGATTCCCGATACTTAGGAAAGTATTCTGGACCATTTAACCATATTTCTGCATGATATTAGAGTGTTTAAATGCTGAATTTTGCTGATTTTTGCAGAATTCTACAGTTTATGTGAGTTTTAGGCACTTTCCCGCACTTAAACTATCTCTAGGAAGGCAGTTTTGTGATCCTTACTTTCCTACACACTATACTAGTGTAACTCCTAGTTTCTGGCTCATTCTGTGTCTCAATACCTTGTTTGTCTATGTACTGAACTCCGTCAGCATTTTCCGATTCGTCTGATAACTGTGCTAACTGTGTTTCGTGCATCATTTGAGTCAATAAAGTTTGCATGTAATAATGATATTTCATTTGCAATATATGATGCACATGTATGTATATGGCAATAATCAGAAAGCAATTCAAGTCATTGATTGTAAATCAGCACAGTCATTAAACACTAATCTTTGTTTAATAATTGTACGGATACCTGGAATTTTGACAGTTGTCACATTAAAATCTTGAGATGTGAACTCTCCCGCATTATCCATCCGGATGTTTTTAATTTGATTATCGGGGAAATTGGCTCTCAATTGTATGATTTGAGCTAAAAGTCGGGAAAATGCTACATTTCGAGTAGCTAAAAGGCTCACATGTGACCACCTTGAGGATGCGTCTATTAAGACCAAGAAATATCGGAATGGTCCACACGGAGGATGAATAGGCCCACAAATATCCCCTTGGATTCTTTCTAAAAATGATGGGGTTTCATGTATCAATTTAGTTTGTGAGGGCCGAGTTATAAGTTTGCCCAGAGAGCATGCTGCACATGATAAGTCTTGTGGTAGCAAAACTTTTAAGTTTTTGAGAGGGTGCCCGGTTGCACTTTTGATTATTCGTCTCATCATTATGCTACCAGGGTGACCTTGATGGTCATGCCATATATTGAATGTGTCTTTATCTAACCGCTTTTGGTTACTCACCATGTATGATTCGATAGGATTGATATTAGTACAGTATAATCTAGAGGATAAGGCTTCTAATTGTTCAACAATTGTTTCTTTGACATTTTTGTTTGAAGTGATTTGAAGATATTCAATATTATTTTCAGATGTTGTTTTTAGGTGGTAACCGTTTTTTCGAATATCTTTAAAGCTAAGTAAATTTCTTCTGGATTTACTAGAATATAATGCATTATCAATATTTAATTGGTTACCCGAAGATAATGTTATGTGTGCTCTGCCGGAGCCTTCGGTAAGGTTACTGACACCAGATATAGTACCAATCGGTGTCTCTGCCGGAGACAACTCAGAGAAAAATTTCATATCTTTGAGAATAGTGTTAGTACTACCGCTATCTACTAGACATTCATCACCAATAATAGCTCTACTGGAGCTAGCATACATATTTCTTCAGGAAATAAATAAAAAAATAAATAAATAAAAGTTAATGCAAGGAAGTAAAATGAAACATTGCAAGAGTTTCAAACCAAACCAAAAACAAAGGTCATAGTGTGAAAAGTAAAACATAAAAGGTACATTAAATATGTTTAAACATCACTAACATTTTCAATGAAATCACATGCATCCAAATGAACGTCTGATATCGTGGCTAAAGGTGCATCCTCAATCAGATTAGCTTCAGCATTCTTTCCTTTTTCTTTCATCATGCGTTGATATGCCTCAACGAGGTGTTTAGGGGTGCGACATGTGCGGGACCAATGATTTGACATCCCACATTTATAACAAATGTTGCTTTGATTCCCGCTACTTTTCCCTTTCGAAGGTCGCCCCTTATTGTGTCGACTCGATTCACCACCGCTATTTTTAGTGTTCTGGGACTCTCGATGCCATGTATATCCCCGTCCTCGACCATGACCACGACCTCTGCTAGGGCCGCGGCCTCTACCTCTACCTCGTCCGCTTTGATAATTGGCCACATTCGCTTCAGGGAATGGGCTTGCACCGGCGGGTCGCGATTGATGGTTTTGTAGTAGGAGCTTGTTGTTTTGCTCCGCGACCAGAAGACATGATATCAATTCAGAATATTTAGTAAATTTACGTTCCTGGTATTGCTGCGACAAGAGCATGTTTGAGGCATGGAACGTTGAGAAGGTTTTTTCAAGCATGTCTTCATCGGTTATTTTTTCACCACATAATTTTAACTCAGAGGTAATGCGGAACAAGGCAGAATTGTATTCACTGACAGTCTTAAAATCCTGCAGTCGTAAATGAAGCCATTCATAGCGGGCTTTGGGGAGTAAGACCAACTTCTGGTGGTCAAAACATTCTTTGATATTTGTCCATAGTTCAAGGGGATCCTCAACAGAGATCGGGGGAACCGCGTCGACGCTGCCGGTGAATTGTGCGGGTAAGATTGCTATGTGTGACGGTAGGAACCGTCGTGTGTTTGAAAAAAACTAATTTAATTGTATTCAATTCTGTGATTATTGATTTCGTTTCTGGATTGCCGAAGCCCGTAGAATTAAGAACTGTTTTTCGTTTCGGTCTTAATACACAAAAACAGGGCAGTCCTAGTTTGATCTAAAGTTCAAAAGAAAATTGAAGAAAAAAATTGATAGTGTACCTGGATTTGATGAGCGGCAATTATCTGAATCCAAGCTGGTAAATTCCCTGGTGAATAGAGCGATCGTGCTGATAACGTGATAAAAAACAAAGAGAAATAGAGATAAACTGAATTCTCTTCTTCATTCTATTCAACATTACAATATATAAATAAACATAACTATAAACCCTAAAGCCCATAAGTAATGGGTTGGGCCTAAAATGTCTCGTTTATAACATTTTTAATATTTTACTTTACGTATTTGATTTTTCTATTTATTAAAGATAACCTAAATGTACTTATTAAAATATGTAAATGTTTATTAAAGAAAACCTAAACTAGTATTAAACCCTCACGTTGCGGCGGGGACATAAAACCGTGCCGAGTTGCAACAATGCTATACCCCTGCTAACGACCACCAACGCTGGAAAAAATCGTAAAACAAAACCAATAAAAAAAATGGAAAGTAACACCGGTCGAAACGTAGACGTAAAATAATTGAACTACACACATGAAGAAATTAGACTGAAACATAAAACATAGAAAATAATAACTAAGTCCATATAGGACCTGCGAGTTGCGGCGAACCTGTTAAATGGAAAAAATAGACATAAAAATATTAAACAACATACACACATTGCGCCGTATATGGAAACGAATAAAATTTCAAAAAGATAAAATCAATATGTATTATAAAAATACATACATGATTTAAGTAAGTAATAAAATAAAAACAAAGAAATCATAAAATAAATAATAATAGAAATAAAGATAACAATAAAATATAATGTTTCATGGACCCACAACTAAACTTTTTTTGAAAACCTCACCAAGCATAACAAGCAATACATTTATGCTTACAAAACTTGCTAATTGATAGTATGAAAATATATAATAAAATATGTATAACTGGTTATCCATGAGAAATATAATATTACAATACATGTTACAAAACTATATAAAAGGAATATAAAATACAAATTAATTATACCATTATTGAATCAAGCTGATGTTTACAATTAATGTTACAAAACTATATAAAAGGAATATAAAATACAAATTAATTGTACCATTATTGAATCAAGCTGATGTATTTGGAACAACTTCAACTGTGGACCTTGTTGTATGCACCTCCGCAGCAAGAATAAACAAAACGCCGTCAACGATTTTGGTTGAGGATCGTGTTGATACGTGGCCCTTAAAACAGATTTTGCGTCTCTTCTTAAGATCAATGTGTCTGTCTCTCATGGTACAACAATCAAAACAGTATGTATACTGCCGAATGTGACTCTCGCACTTGAGATTACACCGGATTATTATTTGGTGTTTTTAAAAATAGGAGACCAAAATGTGAAGTTGTTGACAAATATATGAGAGTGATCCTCTCAAGTTTCTGCCATGTGTGTGTTTCTCTATATTTTTATTATCGTCATAAATTAGATAAGTAATCCTTGTAATAAAACTAGGTTTAATCTTTTCATAAAAGGATTTTAGTGGTCGATAAAAAACAATCATTTCCACTCATGAAAAGAATTAAATTAGTTGAAATATAGTTGTTATTTAACTAGTATTAGAGCCCGCACTTTGCGGCAGTTTGTTACACCGTTTAGGTTTTAATTAGATGACAGTAAAAATAAGCAAACAACATAGTTAAATAAATATGTATATAATTAAAAGTTAACTTTAACCATATTAGTTAAATAAAAAATTCAATTTCATGGTGTAATGAAGACTTAATAAAGACCATGTAGACTTTAATTAAACGGCATCGCGGCAGGGATGCGGTGAGAGTTGAATCGGTATAGCACACTATGACAAAGGATAAAGAAAAAAAGTTGTAACATTAACCAAAATAATATCTACATGTGTTCGGTACGTTGTAGCTGCGGCTCGGCTCTTAACATCAAAACCAATGATATAAAAGTACATCCTAATTTAAACAAATCGTAATCGTATATCAGTACAAACCACAAAAAAAATTCACATTGAAAATATCAATAAAAATAAGCTTGTTATTAGTTACGTGTCATAACACGGGGATCTTACATAAAAAACAATAATAAAATAATATACGGATAATAAAACACTAACAAAATAATATATGTAATAAAATAATAACAAAAATCGACCAATGAAGAATTTAAACTATTGACAATATATGAAATGTTAGTATAGGAATTGAGGTTTCATAATATTTTAGATTCACATTAAAACATAAGTTAATTTAACATTTTGTTATAAATTTATGATTTTAATTTGGAGGACACGAGTTTCCTTTTTTTTTTTTTTTTTTTTTTGGAACTGCACGAGTTTCCTTGCAATCTAGGTTACACTACAAATATATGGTTGTTAGCAAAGAAAGATGCAGCAGATATTTTTGAGAGGATTTATACCTCAAGTGAATAAATTCAACCATTCACAATTTTAAAAATGTTTATATTTGTGTTTTACCTATCAATAAACAAGAGGATTGGAAATTGTAAACTCTAAACCATGTAGTTAACAAATGTAAACTAAATTGTATCTAGGTCCAATATTCCTTTCCTTTATGTGCTTACAATGTTACATTCTCTTCAGCCTAAGAACTCTATTACCAATCCTTTTAGATGCAATAAACAAAGCCACAAACACTATTTCATTGTTTTGTTATGAATGTCTTCGTGGTGGCCTTTATTTTACTAAATATATGATTGTTATCAAAGAAAGATGCAACAGAGAATTTTCAAAAGTCTTCATTGGATTCTTATCGAAGTAACGATAATGATGTATAGTACGTCCCATCCATTTTAAAATGTTTTTTACAGATATTTTGAGAGGGTTTTATACCTCAAGTGAATAAATTCAACCATTCACAATTTTAACAAGGTTTATATTTGTGCTTTACCTATCAATAAACAAGAGGATTGGAAATTATAAACTCTAAACCATGTAGTTAACAAACGTAAACTAAATTGTATCTGGTTCCGATATTCCTTTCCTTTATGTGCTTACAAGGTTACATTCTCTTCATCCAAAAAACTCTATTACCAATCCTATTAGATGCAATAAACAAAACCGCAAATACTATTTCATTGTTTTGTTGAACTTTGAAATCACCACAAGAATTAAAGTACTTTCCATCTCACAATCAATACACAAACTGCCAATTCATCTATTTTTTTTTTTTTTTTTTGTTTAATTCTTGATGAAAACCAAAATAAATAAGACATAAGAACATGAAATAGGGTTTCTAAATCTGCGTTTTTAGAACAAACACATAAGCCTTTAGACCTCATCTTTAAGAACACAAGATAAGGACATTTGATATGAGCTTTTTATATTACACAAAGTAGAAATTTTGATATGCCTTATTACATTTAGGGTTTTTCTATTGACCAAAACCAAAACCAAAAACCAAAAACCAAAAACCAAAAACGAAATTGAAAGCAACAATTATTTTTGTTACAACTTGCACTATAACACGAACAACCAAATCCAAAATCTATAGTAAAAACAACATAAAACTCCGATCAAGAGACAAAAATAAGGGTTTTTAAACTACAAATCATGAATTATCCTCGTACCAATAAGAAGAAACTAGCTAAGAGAAATTGATTAAAATCAATTTGAGGAGCACACTACCTTCTTCATGGTGGCGCTTGAGTATGAAGAGATTGCACACCTTCTTCAGCAAACGAACAATGAACATGAATATTGCAAAATCAAGTATATCAAAGATTCTTTATTAAACGTTATCAAACGAACAATGTGTCGCACCCTGCAAAATCAGAGGTGGTGTGATCTGACTAGTATCTTCATTGCATAGAGAAAGTATAAAATGCTAACACTTCTAGAAAGTGAACTCCACTAAGTACTCGAATCCCCATGGGTTCTCCTATTCCAACCGTGCCAGTGAGAAAGAACATGCGAAAATTCAACATAAAGTTGGCGGGTTCATAGTTTGTTTGAAAACGTAATAAAACCATTTTCTTCGGCATGTTTATTTGAAAAATTTATACTTGTAAAACTTGTTTAACCGTCAATGTCCGCATACGACAAAGACAACATGCCTGCATGAGCATATATCCAACCTCGAGCTAGTGAGTGCCTCGCCAAACCGTGTACTCAAGACCAGTCAGTTATAGTTCTGAAATGTAGCGAGAACTTCACTGTACAGTTGTAAGGACCCTACGGCCCCTATGGTCGAGTAGAAGATAATGCAGTCCTTATGTTTGTATGCAGGACAACCCAGTCCCGTTGTTCAGATGTAAGTCAATCCCGTCCTATGTTTGTATGTAAGACAATCCAATCCATATGTTTAGATGTAGGACAATCCAGTCCCTATGTTTAGATGTAGCCCAATCCAGTCCCTAATTGTAACTAGGACAATCCCTCCCTAGTCATGAAACTCATGCATGTTTCGGAAAAGAATACGCGTATGTTTTTTGTAAAACTGATATGTTTAACATAAACCTTCCATAAACCATTGTGTTAGTTGAAACTTGTTTGTAGTATGGTTTAGAAATATGAAATTTCCGTTGATAGAAATATTGAACGCTTTTGCAAAACTTGCATGTCTTTCCACCGCCGAAATCATTTATAAAAATGTAAACTGTAAAAGTTGGGGTTTTGAACTCACCTCGACATTCAGTACAAAGCTATCATAATATATTCCATAATGTCGTTTCCAAAACGTAAACTCGCTAGCATGCAATCTATAACATTCCTATCTAGGAATAAACTTATAAGTTTTTATTAAGATCTAGCTAAACTACGTGTCATCGAGCTCTACCGAATCGCTACCCGAAAGATTCGACGGGAAGTTGTCGTTAACTTGATGGAAACGATAATGTTATACTCGTTTAATCCCATTTTTTGTAGGTTATAAATACCAAGTCTCGGGAACACTTAGTTTCCAAGAGCTTTTATATATATATATATATATATATTTATAAGAGATATAAATATATTTATAGAATCGTGTTAGTCATTCTAAATGGTCGTGCATGCATCTAACCAAATGTTTACACAAAAATAATACACATCGTAAACTTGAATAAGCATTTGTACGGTTTCCAAGTAGTCATCATGTACGTGGATAGACATATTTAAACGTGTATATATATATATGTAAACGTCGCGTGGTCACAATAGTATTCTCGCGTCTCGTGGATAATTATCAAAATAATTATATAGTAATACGCTTGTTATAATCGACTCTAGTTTATTCGTCATCGGAATAACACGGTTAATATTATATAGTAATACGCTTGTTATAATCGACTTTGTAAATAAAAATAACTAATTATATTTATTTTAAATAATCATCGAGTAATAGACGTATGAATTAAATATAAGATATTATATTTATACGATATAAGTTTCCGAGTTCCGTTATCTTGTAAACCGCATTTGTTGAACGATATCAACTGGTTTTGTGAGTATAAAGAGTCGTCAAAAATAAATATATCTTTATATTTATTTTTATAAAATACCTTAAATCTCGATAGGTTTCATTTTTTATAATAAAACACGTTTCGTATTACGGATTTTTATGAAAAACGGACGGAGTTTCCTCTGTCTTTGGACGATCCCGACAATACTAGTTGTCGATAATTTTCAAAACACAACATTTTCAATTCAAACATCATATACAATAGATATTATATGTCCGATTCTTAGATAACGATGTCCCAATTTTTAAGTTTTATATAAGCATCTTATTATTTATATTTGTAAATATATATTAACACATCAAAACATCGCATAGTCAGTCAGTAGACAGTGGCGAAGCTTGCCGGAGAAAACGGAGGGGGCTAAAACATATATACCCAAAAATTTCGATAGAATCGGGGGGGTAAAAACGTATATATCCAAAAATTTCTATACGAAAACTACATATATAACACTACTGAGCGAAAAATCCCAGGGGTCGGGCCCAAGAAGCTTCGCCCCTGTCAGTAGATGAATAATTTACGCCGCTATCCCCAAAATGTTGCCAATGCATAAACATTAATCGGTCGGGTCGAGCTCGGTTCACGACGAAAGATTTAAATAAGTATAACTTAATTAAACACGCGTACCCGTTATACCTCACCGACTTGACTTGTTGACCCAAACCCAAATCTGACTTTGTTGGCCACAGTTGACCAGTTTGACCATAGTTGACCCGGTGTTGACCGGGTTTGACCCGAACCAAAACTGAATCTAGCCGAGACTGAACAAAGTTAAACTAAAACTGAACATTGTTGACCTAAACCCTATCCCGAACCCGAGCCGGTTCACGACGAAAGATTTAAATAAGTATAACTTAATTAAACACGCGTACCCGTTATACCTCACCGACTTGACTTGTTGACCCAAACCCAAATCTGACTTTGTTGGCCACAGTTGACCAGTTTGACCATAGTTGACCCGGTGTTGACCGGGTTTGACCCGAACCAAAACTGAATCTAGCCGAGACTGAACAAAGTTAAACTAAAACTGAACATTGTTGACCTAAACCCTATCCCGAACCCGAGCCGTCGCCACCGTGGCTCCGGCGGCCATCGCCGCCGTGGGCAGCGCCGCCGTCGCACAGCCGCCATCACGAGACCTGAACTACCTAACAAGAGTGTATCGGACTTAGATGTTACAGATCTGAGTAAGACTTAGAATATTACACGAAATTACTCACCGGAGTTTTTGTCGGGGTGGAGACGGCCGTCGCAAAACACCACCAACTCCGCCGTTGTCTCGCTTGAACTCCACTGGAACCACTGTACACTTGAGCCACACCTCCTCCACCACTGGTCCGACGTAAGACAACGCTCCTCAGCCGCCATTCAGCGACTTTTCTGGTCGCTGGAGACACGGCCCTGCCATCCGTCCACCGTCGCTGCTCAAACGATGAAACTGATGCCGAAAATGAGTTGCAGAGCCTTGGTTTAGGGGGTCCGCACCTACACGCGCCGGAAAATGGCCATCGCCGCCATTGAGTACGGCGACGCCACCGTGACACCACTGCCGGCCGTCGCTGGTTCTGCCATGCTCCGCCTCATCGCCAGCCGGAGCTCTAGAGAGGGAAAGGGGGTTGCGGTTAGGGTTTGGGAGGGGAAAATAAAGAGGGGGTGTTATAAGGGTATTTATACTTAGGGTTTAAGTGGGTCGGGCCCAAGGCCCAATAGCCCGTTTCTTGTGTTTTGTGTGGCCCAATGCGTCTACGAGGCCCATTTTCGAACCCGAACTTCATGAAATGTCGTATAACATTATTTTAGGGTCAAAATTACGTAAAATGATGTTGGTAGTCGATATTAATCGCGTACGTTCGTAGGTTGCATTAAAAATCGTGTAAAATGCTTCAGTAGTCGTTTCTAATCCGTTTTTCAATCCAATTTCGACTTCAAATATTAAAATTCGATTACGAAGGTAAATAAACGATAGTATTTCAGTTTTTAAGGCAATACGCGATTCCGATGCTTCCATCTCATTGTCGGTGCGTTCTTCTGTCGTGCTTTTTCGTTCACGTATGTGTTTTGTGATGTTTTGAAGCAAATTCATGTTTATAAAATATACGTATAAAACTTGTACTTTTCGGCGTTGTCAGTATTTCTTCCGATGTCAGTTCATTATCGTTTAACGTTCCGCAGTTTTCCCGCAATTCACCATTCGCGTACTGTAAAGTCGGATAGACGTTCCTAGGCATACCAAGGCCTAATTAAGTTAATTTGTGTCTTAAAAAAATACTTATAATTGTCTTAATGTTCATTATAATGTAATTAACAACCAAAAATTACCGGTTGTCAGATTCTCCCCCTGTTAAAGAAATTTCATCCTCGAAATTTAGACTATGTTATCTCCTTAGAGTTATGTCATGCGTTGGTAGGTACGATTAATAACAAAGTGAATGACCACGAAATTGAATCAAGACTTATTCGAATTATGTGAATGCAAGGATATACTATAACAATAAGAACCCAACGGTTCAACTGAATTTGTTTCAGAAATAGTTGCCAAGTGAACGAAGCGTAGTGAGACAATCACCGGTGTGACTAAGTTTAGTCCAAAAAAAGAAGAATTTAACCAATAGATGTCCAAATGAACGTTCAGAATCTGCAAATGAATTCTTGAAACAATCGATTTTACTACCAATGAAAACTTTCGTTGGTTATTGAATAGGTGAAACATTAGCAGCAACAAGCTCAAATGAAATAGGAGCACGAAAATGATTTGTCAACTATCGAACCATAACATGAGGAAAAATCAGTGTGTTGACACTATTGAATTGCAAGGATACACCGAAATACAACTGAATTTAGTGTATAATTGTCTTAACACATAGTTACATTAAGACCACTTTTCAAGGATGAGTCAAGTGAAAATCATACACAGTTTTGCATTAAACATATGATCATGATTAGCCCAAGCTACAAGTTTATGCCGATGCACAAGGTATCGTAGTGGCCGAAGTAATTCAATAATAGCCGTGATCGAACAAGTTCACCGTGTTTGAAATCAGATGCAAGGCTCAACGAAGTAATCTGAATATTATTCCAAATAATTCTCATAGGATTTTCAATTGAAGAAAAAAGAACAAACAAATACAATTTTTGGTCGATAGTGGAATAAAAATAAATATCATAAAATTTTCGACCGATGATGAAAGAACCGTTAAGAGGTACACCAGAAGATAACAAGGATTTATGTACCATTATCTTAACACATAATTGTATTAAGACTTCTTTAAAATAATAAATGAACAAGGTGGATTTAAAAATAAATAAATAAATAATTAATTAAATCCGTATATGAGGTGTGCAAACAAGGTTAGTCCAAGTTTCAAAAAGGTGAAAAAGCCACCACAAGGTGTCGTAACCAACAAACGATTTAATGGAGTTGAAGACCAAATAAGCCTACTATGGTTCAATTCAAGTTTCCATATGATGCATTGAGGTCATCATATTCAAAGCAATCTCAACAAGCACTTCATTTGTTATATATAGTGAGCAAGTTCAAAAAATTGAACTTGGTTTAGGCATAATCCAACAATGAATACATGTATCGACAAGGAAATTTCGACATGGTTACAACGAAAAACCTTGTATGTAACTCGAACAGAAAAGGAGTTTCAAGAAATTCGTTGACTCGATATCAAGGGGTCAACACTTACAATAATGCAGGTCATCCAGGTCATAATGCAAAACTTTGGTATAACGAAATAATATCTGAACTATTGATAAAACAACCATTCGAAGTGAAGTCCCTGATATGCTCCACGTATCATGCTAACCACATGCGTAACAAACAATGCATGCGTAACATATGAACTTGTCAAGAAAGGATGCAAATAAGTGTTTGCTAACATGCAATGAATTCTCGTGATACAATGACCATTAGGAGGAGTAGAGGTGTGAAAATCTACTCACTATATGCAAAAGTCAGAATTTCAATAAAAGAAATTTGAGGACTTTACCTGGAATCTCCTGTGATGACATGTTGTTATGTGACATTACCATGGAATGTCGAACATGGCGTAACCGCCATTAATGAAGTAGGGGGAATGTGAAGACATGTGACTTCTTTTGCGACATCAATAATTGTGATTACCATTAGACTAAGTACCGATTCTTGTGAGATCTCGTCTGGACGTACCTCAGCGTGATTCGTGTCGCTTGCAAGACCACGTGACAAATTGTCGCATTCTGGTCGGTAGTTATCCGTTGACGGGATTAGCATGGTTCTTGAAATGCTCAATCGTGTTTTCTCAAAGGCCTTGCCTCGAAAGTCGTATGTGATGTACTTCAACCTCCGTTGATGTATAAATTGAGTTTCGTGTATATTTGCGCACAAGTATTTCGTTTTGCGTAGGTTACCTATTCGGGTAAATAAAATAGCATGGACAATATAGATAATGGCGTGTGCCCGAGTTAATAATCGCAGCTCCTACGTAATGACCTTTAACGGATTTCGCCATAAGTTTTCCAAAAGGCCTTAAATGCATGTTACCAAAACTCTCAAAGTTTTGCTTACTATATGTAACTGTTTCGTGTACCGTGTATGAAACACAATACTAGTGTATATTTAAACCAAAATGTTGACTCATTGTTTTCGGCAACGGTTGGAACCCATATTCGAATCCTAGGCGTTATGTATGTATTCAAAGTCTTAATAATCTAAGTCCCTAGAGGAAAGTGAGGTTAAAGCCTAGGTATCTCTGCAGAAACCTAATTCGCTAGAACCAATGGCTCTGATACCAATCTGTCACACCCTGCAAAATCATTGCACAACGGAAGTATAAAACGATAAGACTTCTAGAAAGTGCCCACTAAGTACTCGAATCCCCATGGGTTCTCCTATTCCAACCGTGCCATAGTTTGAAAGTGTAACCTGAGAAAGAACATGCAAAAAATCAACCTAAAGTTGGCGAGTTCATAGTTTGTTTGAAAAAGATTTGAAATAATTTTTTTTGATAACCGGTTTAATTAATGTTGAGGAAGCGTAATAAAACCATTTTCTTCAGCATGTTTATTTGAAAATTTTGTACTTGTAAAACTTGTTTAACCGTAAATGTCCGCGTACGACAAAGACAACATGACTGCATGAGCCTATAACCAACCTCGAGCTAGTGAGTGCCTCGCCAAAGCGTGTACTCAAGACGGTAGACTAGCAGTTGGTTATAGTTTCGAAATGTAGCAAGGACTTCACTGTACAGTTGTAAGGACCCTACGGCCCCTATGGTCGAGTAGAGGACAATCTAGTCCTTATGTTTGTATGCAGGACAACCCAGTCCTCTTGTCCAGATGTAAGTCAATCCCGTCCTGTGTTTGTGTGTATGACAATCCAATCCCTATGTTTAGATGTAGGACAATCCAGTCCCTATGTTTAGATGTAGGACAATCCAGTCCCTAATTGTAACTAGGACAATCCCGTCCCTAGTCATGAAACTCATGCATGTTTCGAAACAAGAATACGCGCATGTTTTTGTAAAACTGGTATGTTTAGCATAAACCTTCCATGAACCGTTGTGTTAGTTGAAACTTGTTTGTAGTATGGTTTAGAAATATGAAATTTCCGTTCATCGAAATATTGTACGCTTTTGCAAAAACTTGCATGTCTTTCCGCCCCCAAAAACATAATGTCATTTCCAAAACATAAACCCGCTAGCATGCAATCTATAACATTCCTATCATGGAATAAACTTATAAGTTTCTATTAAGATATAGCTAAACTACGTGTCACCGAGCTCTACTGAATCGCTATCCGAAAGATTCGACTGGAAGGTGTCGTTAACTTGATGGAAACGATAATGTTATACTCGTTTAATCCCATTTATTATCGGTGATAAATACTAAGTCTTGGGAACACTTAGTTTCCAAGAGGTTTAGAATATATATTTATAGAATCGGGTTTGTCGTTCCAAATGCTCGTGCGCGTATGTAACCAAATGTTTACACGAAAATAATACACATCGTAAACTTGAATAAGCATTTGTACGGTTTCCAAGTAGTCGTCATGTACGTGGATAGACATATGTAAACGTAAATATATATATATATATATATATATATTATATACATGTAAACGTCGCGTGGTCACAATAGTATTCTCGCGTCTCGTGGATAGTTATCAAAATAATTATATAGTAATACGCTTGTTATAATCGACTCTCGTTTGTTCATCACCGGAATAACACGGTTAATATTATTTTCAAAGATCGTACGGTAATGCGTCGTATTCCGTTTAGACGTTCGAAATAATTATAAATAATTACATTCATTTTACAAAGTTTTCGAGTCGTAGACGTTGTAAATAAATATAATATTTATATTTGTTTTAAATAATCGTCGAGTAATTGGCGTTTGAATTAAATAGAAGAAACTATATTTATACAATATAAGTTTCCGTGTTCCGTTATCTTGTAAACCGCATTTGTTGAACGATATCAACTTGTTTTGTGGGTATAAAGAGTCGTCAAAAATAAATATATCCTTATATCTATTTTTATAAAATACCTTGAATCCCGATAGGTTTTGTTTTTATAATAAAACACGTTTCGTATTACGGATTTTTACGAAAAACGGGCAGAATTTCCTCTGTTTTTGGACGATCCCGACAATAATAGTTGTTGATAATTTTCAAAAGACAACATTTTCAAAACAAACATAATTTACAATAGATATTATATGTCCGATTCTTAGATAAGGATGTCCCAATTTTTAAGTTCTATATAAGTATCTTATTATTTGTATTTGTAAATATATATAAACACATCAAAACGTCGCATAGTCGGTCGGTAGAAGAATAATTTACGCCGCTATCCCCAAAATGTTGCCAAGCATAAATGTTAATCAGTCCGGTTGAGCTCGGTTCACAAAGAAAAATTTAAATAAGTATAACTTAATAAAACACGCACGCCTGTTATACCTCACCGAGTTGACTTGTTGACCCGAACCCAAATCTGACTTTGTTGACCAGTTTGACCATGGTTGACCGGGTTTGATCCGAATCGAAACTAAATCGAGCCCAGATTGAATCGAGTTAAACCAAAACTGAAAATTGTTGATCGAAACCCTATCCCGAACCCGAGTCATCGCCACCGTGGCTCTGGCGGCATTCGCCACCGTCGGCCACCACCGCTGCCATCACAAAGCCGCCAGCACGCCACCCGAACTACCTAACAAGAGTGTGTCGGACTTAGATGTTACAGATCTGAGTAAGACTTAGAATATCACACGAAATTACTCACTAGAGTTTTTGTCGGGGTGGAGACGACCGCCGCAAAACAACACCAACTCCGCCACTGTCTCGCTTGAACTCCACCGGGACCACTGTACACTTGAGCCACACCTCCTCCACCGCTGGTCCGACGCAAGACAATGCTCTTAAACTGTCATTTAATGACTTTTCTAGTCGCTGGAGACACGGTCCTGCCATTCGTCCACCGTTGCTGCTCAAACAATGAGAGTGTTGCCGAAAATGAGTTCCGGAGCCTCGGATTAGGTGGTACACGCCTACACCTGCCAGAAAACAGTGCCAGAAAATGGCCACCGTCGCCACCGAGTACGTCGGTGTCGCCGTAACAACACCGCCGACTGTCGCCGGCTCCACCATGCTCCGCCGCATCGCCGACCGGAGCTCTATTGATGGAAAAGGGGTTGAAGATAGGGTTTGGGAGGGGAAATTGAAGAAGGGGTGTTATAAGGGGTTATTTATACTTAGGGTTTATGTAGGTTGGGCACAAGGCCCATTATCCCGTTTCTTGTGTTTTGTGCGGTCCAATGCGTCTACGAGGCTCGTTTTCGAACCCGAACTTCATGAAACGTCGCATAACATTATTTTAGGGTCAAAATTACGTAAAATGATGTTAGTAGTCGATATTAATCGCGTACTTTCGTTGGTTGCGTTAAAAATCGCTTAAAATGCTTCGGTGGTCGTTTCTAATCCGTTTTTCGATCCAGTTTTGACTGCGAATATTAAAATTTGATTACGAAGCTAAATATATCCTAATATTTCAGTGTTTAAGGCAATACATGATTCCGATGCTTCTGTCTCGTTGTCGGTGCGTTCTTCTTTCGCGCTTTTTCGTTCATGTATGCGTTTTGTGACGTTCGGAAGCAGGATAATTTAGCAAAACCAAATTCATGTGTATAAAATATACGTTTAAAACTTGTATTTGTCGGCGTTATCAGTATTTCATCCGGTGACAGTTCGTTAACGTTTAACGTTCCGCAGTTTTCCCGCAGTTCACCATTCGCGTACTGTAAAGCCGGATAGACATTCCTAGGCATACCAAAGGCCTAATTAAGTTAATATGTGTCTTAAAACAATACTTATAATTGTCTTAATGTTTGTTATAATGTAATTAACAACCGAAAATTAGCAGTTGTCATACAATGAACATGAATATTGAAAAATCTCTTTTTATGAATTCGACTAGACGTTGTCAACATTCTATTACTAAAATCTTTTGAATCCTTAAACGATCTCGGTATCTTACCATCACTATATTACGATAACCATGGGTACACTTGCCCAAATGCCTTTTTGAATGATAGTATCATATCGTGGTTACAAATTTAAGACTTGATTTCGTGTAAAAGCCGACTCATAGATTAATATTTATATACACTCTAAAGCACGTCAATCTAACTAGAAATTTGATATTTCTCGGAACTTTTGAATGCAATGTGTAACATGTAAAATCAAGGCTAGCGGTGGTGAAGGGATCCGTGATATTATTGTGTGGAACTAGAAAGAATAATAACATCTACATTCTAGATGGAAATGTAAATCAAGGACCAATATCTGTTATGAATGATAAAAGGGGCAATTTCATAATGTTAGTGAATTGAATAAAAGAAAAATATTCAAAGACCATGTACGTAGAAAAAGATGCTGAGTTTTGCTAATATTGTTTAATGGGTAAGGCAAAAAGGGTCGGTTTCGATGATTCCTACCTGTTTGCTCACCCCTATCCGCACTGTACCGAACAATGTCAGTACAGGTACATGTATTCATTTTTGTGGTTTCTGGTTTCGATAATTTTTCAGTTATACAAATCTCCTTGCCACGATAAATGAAATATGGTAGTAGTACCGTGACAATCTGAACTGATTGATACTTTTCGAACAATATCGGTGCCAATAGCGATGTTTGTTTTTATTGGTTTCGGTCAATATAAGCACGTGTTGATTTCTATACCGAGTGCTTATATCATACCGAATTGTAACGAACCAAACTGATACCTATGAATGCTCATGGTAACGTACCGCCGCAATGCACGGGCAAATACCCTAGTTCCTGATATACATCATCTATTATATAAATTGGGCCACAGATATCGCGATTGTAATTATGTAAATCTCTGTAAATCCGTACTTGCATTTAAATTCGCCCTTAAACATCATTGTTAAGCCTAATGGTGTGGAGCAAAGAGGTAGGGCGCAGGGTGTGGATGTGGAGTGAGTTATTTGCTTGTGGAAGACTAATCGTCTAGATGCATATATGTTGGTACACGAGACAACCGGCAAAATTCCAGGCTAATCCATACATCCTAGTCAGTCTTAATAATAGTTTATGTGTAATTAGACTTAAGTTTAAATTTATTGAGTCCACAAAGTCTAGCAATTTTTGGGTAAATACATGGAATTATATTTAATAACCGCTGGATATAAAATTATCGTGTAACGATAAAAGTGTCAAAACGAGCATGTTAAGTGTCAAAACGAGCGTGTTAATTGTTTGGAATTTATACATATTAAAACAAAGTTTCGATGAACAGTAAAAAATTATTTTTATAATATTATTATACTTTTAATTATTTTATTATTTTATCACTTAATTGATTTCATTATTAACTCTATAACATTTATGAAATTTGGTGAAGAGTAGTAGTTCACCTGCTTTAGGCCAAATCAAATTACGATTTTGTTTCCACTTTAAAATTACGATTTTGCCATCAGTTTATAATTACGTTTTTATCTCCAGTTCAAAATAAAATTATGCTTTTGCCCCAGTTAAAAATTCTAATTTTGCCCTCGGTTCAAAATTACGATTTTGCCCCGTTTAAATTTACTGTTTCGCCATTAGTTTTGTTTTCTTCCTCCCAGCTAAATTACCATTTTGCCCTCAATTTAAATTTACATTTTTTAATCGTTTTTGTTTGCTTTCCCAGTAAAATTACGATTTTGCACAAGATGGGGGAATAGTGTCAGGAAGCTGCCTGACACTCCCTCATTGACCCAACCAATTTACGATTTTATCCCCGCTTTAAAATTACGATTTTGCCATCAGTTCAAAATTACGTTTTTACCCCCAGTTCAAAATAAAATTATGCTTTCGCCCCCAACTAAAAATTACCATTTTGCCCTCGATTCAAAATTACGATTTTGACCCGTTTAAATTTACAGTTTTGCCATTAGTTTTGTTTTTTCCCCACTCAGCCAAATTACAATTTTGCTCTCAATCTAAATTTACATTTTTGTCATTGTTTTCTTTTGTTTTCCCAGTCAAATTATGATTTCACCCCAATGTAAAATTACAGCCATGCCATCGCTTTAGTTTTTTTTTTTGTTGACAAAACTATAGTAGTGCTTTGTTTTAATTGTTTAACTCGGTGTAATTTATATTTTCCCCCAGTTTAAAATTATTGTTTTTCTTAAGCAAAAGTATGATAGTGTTTTAATTTAATTGGTTTACTCAATGTAATTTTTTTCGGATCGTGTTATGAATAGTATGTACAAGTAATCGAAACACAGACGGACATATTATGAGAGAGAAATATTCGGCTTAGTGCCCCGCAACGCGGGCGGGGCAATATCTAGTTATATATAATAACCACTGGATATAAAATACATGGAATTATATATAATAACCAAAACTTATCAAATTATAACACATGAGGCCTATTTATAGACATGAGGTGTGGGACAGACTAACTAGTTCGTGCGGATTAGCTTGTCCCACACCTCATGTCTATAAATAGGCCTCATGTGTTATAATTTGATAAGTTTTGGTTATTATATATAATTCCATGTATTTTATATCCAGTGGTTATTATATATAATTCCAAACAATTAACACGCTCGTTTTGACAATTAACACGCTCTTTTTCACACTTTTATCGTTACGCGATAATTTTATATTTCAGTGGTTATTATATATAATTCCATGTATTTACTCATACATTGCTAGACTTTGTGGACTCAGTAAATTCAAGCTTAAGTCTAATTACACATAAATTATTATTAACACTGATTAGGATGTATGGATTAGCCTGGAATTTTGCCGGTTGTCTCATATACCAACATATATGCATCAAGAAGATTAGTCTTCCACAAGCAAATAACTCGCTCCACATCCACACTGTCACACCCCCAAAATACCACATGCAGAAACACCGCAGGACGTGTGACGTACCAGGATCCAGCCACCAATCACATTGAACTATAACAAGATATTAAATAAAAGTTTCCATTTATTTCATAATGTAGCTCAAAGGCAAAACATTCAGCGGAAGAATAATGTAAATCATTATTCAAATGTTTCAAACAAAAGTACGAAACCAATGAACATTTATCCAAGAGACTCGACCCATGACCACTCCAGCACTCCCAGATAGCAAGTTCCATATCCATGAATCTAACGTCCTGCAAGCATGCGGACAAGTGTGTCAGACGACGCTGGTGAGTTCAAAGTTTGTTATCACGTTTAGTTACCAAGTATAAGTTTAAAGCTTTTCAGAAATACAATGTTGTTAATAACTTGATTACCGCAAGATGGCTCCGGATTATTTGCCCTTCCCCAATGCTCTATCAAACATTGGTAGAGTGGTTAAGGTAATTAGTTCACACCCGTCCTCCCCGGTACGGTGTGAGGGTGCCAAACCTAATAGCGCTATCAACTAATAACCCCGTTGCCTCCCCGACAACTAATTCGGTATATGATGGGACTTAAGTGATAGATATGAATGTATTAACCAACATCCCAAGTTTAACATTCCAGTTAAACCCATTAACCCAGCATTCTTCCCCGGAATATTTACCAGATGTCCCTCCCCGGGACGCATGCTTGAAAAAGAGCAGTGAACTCACCTTAGATTTGCTCGGTATATTAAATTACCCGTTGTAGCTAGTCAACCAAACCCTACCGAGGTTACCAATGGAATCAGTTTCATAATCAATCAAGTTACGTACTTTCACAGTTTTCATTCATCGCAAAGATCACCGTAACACACCTAACAAATACTTGATCTTATACAAGTCCACATTCCATGTGCATAACGCATGATATCAATTAACAGGTGAGTTTGCTACTACACACAATTCAAGTCAGGCTTCTCATTCCTAAGTAGCAAATATAATTCATAAGCACACATAGCCAATAACATACACATCATACACTGTTACACTGTTCTATCCATATGCTCATTTGCAGTATCTCCACGAAGAACCAGTCCTTCGTGGAGTGCCTCTTTGGCGAAGAACCCTATGGCGAAGAATAATTCTTCGTCGATCATGGATGTGACGAAGTACCCTCTGGCGAAGGACTATCCTTCGTTGAGAACGAGTGTGACGAAAGACCCTGATGGTTCATCAAAACCGTCCAACGAAGAACCAAGTTCTTCGTTGAGTCCTGTTCTTCGTCGGGGCAGTCCTTCGTCGCTGTCTTCACAGACAGTTACACTTCCTTTATTTCAGCCATAACATATGCTAACAAGTTCATCAGTTTCCAAACAGATCAAACAACACTTTTTAGCGATGATCATGTACCCTAGTTATGAACAATCATCGCTCATTCAAAACGTAACAGTTCACACTCATCATGCAAATCATTCTAAACAATCGTTATCCCCAACACCCAGTGACCACACGAAATCAGATTATTAGTTTATCGTGGAATAATTTCATCAATCAAACTTATCAATCCTATCATGAATATGAATGTATACAAATCATCGAATCCTCATCATGCAAGTGCTAGATTTACAACCTTATCAATGAACCCTAATATTACATATGATCATATCATCAGTATTTTAGAAATTAACGATGGTAGGCACTAACCGTGATACCGAAGTGATTAGGTTATTCGAGATGAAGGGCTTCGAGAACCCAAAGCCGTCGTCGCACAGGAAGGAGAGAAAAAGAAAGAGTTTTAGGGTTTGCTGTTTAAGTTTTTCACAGGTTATGAACGGTTATGCAAATAAAATAACATTAACACCATACTAGGCCACGAATGGACCTGGTCCGAGAGCCCTTTCGGCGAACAACTCCCTTGACGAAGAACCTTCTTCGTCATGGATAGTTTGGGGTGAAAAACCCTAGTTATTCGTCGACATGTGCCCAGGACGAAGAACCTTAGTTCTTCGTCGACTTGGGTCTCATGCAATTCAAGTGTGTTGTGTAGGCCTAAGTTAAACATACACATGTTATTTCCATACATTAAACAACTCCTAAGTTCACATGTAACACCCAAACATAACAATACTTTAGTCAATCAAATATCGTACACATGATACAACGTAAAATGAATTGTGAAAACAAGATTGTGAAACAAGTGATGCGTAGAGGAAAGGCCTTGAAATCTCGGGTTGTCACACACACCTAGTTCCCTACCTCTTTGTTCCACACCATTAGGCTTAACAATGATGGCTAAGGGAGAATTTAAATGCAAGTACGGATTTACAATGATTTACATAATTACAATCGCGTTATGGGTGGCCCTATTTGTATAATAGATGATGTATATCAGGAACAAGGGTATTTGCTCGTGCATTGCGGCTGTACATTACCATGAGCATTCATAGGTATCAGTTTGGTTCGTTATAGTTCGGTACTATATGAGCACTCGGTATAGAAATCAACACGTGTTTATATCAACCGAAACCAATAAAAACGAACATCGGTATCGGCACCATTATTGTTCGAAAAGTATGGATCAGTTTAGATTGCCATGGTACTACTACCATGTTTCATTTATTATGGCAAGCAGAGTTGTATAAGTAAAAAATTATTGAAACTAGAAACCATAAAAATGAATACATGTACCTGTACCAATGTTGTTCGGTACAGTATGGATAAGGGTGAGCAAACGGGTAGGAATCATCGAAACCGGCCCTTTTTGCCTTACCCATGACACAATATTAACAAAACTTAGCATCTTGTTCTACGTACATGGTCTTTGAATATTTTTCTTTTATTCAATTCACTAACATTATGAAATTGTCCCTTTTATCATCCATAATAGATATTAGCACTTGATTTACATTCCATCTAGAATGTAGATGTTATTATTCTTTCTAGTTCCACACAATACTATCATGGAGGCCTTCACCACCCCTAGCCTTGATTTTACACGTTACCATTGCATTCAAAAGTTCCTAGAAATATCAATTCTCTAGTTAGATTGACGTGTTTTAAAGTGTATATAAATATTAATCTATGAGTCGGCTTTTCAACGAAATCAAGTCTTAAATTTGTAAACATGATATGATACTATCACTCAAAAAGACATGCTTGGGCAAGTGTACCCATCGTTATCGTAATATAGTGATGGTAAGATACCAATGTCGTTTAAGGATTCAAAAGCTTTTAGTACTAGAATGTTGACAACGTCTAGTCGAATCTATACAAAAAGAGATTTTGCAATATTCATGTTCATTTGTTAACTTTCAGTAAAGAATCCCTGATATACTTGATTTTGCAATATTCATGTTCATTGTTTGTTGGCTAAAGAGGGTATGCAGTCTCTTCGTACTCAAGCGCCTCCTGATGAAGAAGGTAGTATGCTCCTCAAATTTTAATGAATTTCTCTTACCTAGTTTCTTCTTATTGGTATGAGGATAATTCATGATTTGTAGTTTAAAAACCCTTATTTTTGCCACTTGATCATTAGAGTTTTATGTTGTTTTTAGTTTAGATTTTGGATTTGATTGTTCGATTCAAAGTTTCATGCAATAGCGCAACTTGCAACAAAAATAATTGTTGCTTTCAATTTCGTTTTGATTTTTGGTTTTTGGTTTTTGGTTTGGATCAATAGAAAAACCCTAAATGTAATAAGGCTTATCAAAATTTAACTTTGTGTAATATAAAAAGCTCATATCAAATGTCCTTATCTTGTGTTCTTAAAGATGAGGTTTAAAGGCTTATGTGTTTGTGTCACACCTTGACTTTTGCGGAAGCGTGATTTGGTGTAACTTGCTTAATATCATTGCATTCAACCATAATAAACATCTAAATGAATAACCTAAAGATGTCCATCCATTGATCTAAGTTTTAAAACATAATAACAACATTGTTTTAGAACCCAAACATAGACTTCGAATCTGAATTACAAACCATGCAATTTGTTTTAGAGTTCCATGAAGACTTCTCAAAAGACACTAATGAAAACTTGGCTTTGGAATATGTGTCCTATCCAGGATAGGGTACATAATCCCAAACCATACGACACTGGATGACATCTTTTATTCCAAACAACACTTGAAAACTTCAACGCCCGCCAAATCCATACTTAGTTTCCTGAAATACATGTATTTTGAAAACATCAACAAAAGTTGAGCGAGTTCATGTGATTTGTATGTGTGCATGAATCATCCTTGAAAACATTTGTAAGTATGTATGTATGTATTTGAAAACTGGTATGAAGTAACAAGGAACATATCAATTAATGTGTAGCTAATACATTAACATGTGTGAAACGGCGTAGGAAGGCTCAAACCTTGCAGATTTGTATCGGACCTCCGGCTGTAAGACATAGTCACCTCATGGGCCACCCTGGTCTACATGGGTGTGGGCTTGCTACACCCAAATAGATCTATCACTCATGTCCCTTGGTCCTAAAACGAGGATTAATGGTCTTAATAGTGCACCTACCCATTCACATGATCTAACAGTATTTTCCTTAGCTAACCATACCATTTGTATTTGTTTGTAAACATTTAGCAACATGTACTTCACCCCCGAAGTTATAAAACAAAAGCAGTTAAAGAAAGGGGGTCATGAACTCACAGCTTTACGTTCTTCGATTCCGCCTGTAACTCAAAGTTTCCTCTGGTGTACACGACTACCTACATCGTACTATGGTCTATAAGACGATCGGGTCGTGCCTTGATTTAGTATTAGTTAGTGTCCTTGAGTTACGTTCTTTGTGTCTTCAATATTATTCCAAGTGATATAATTATTTGTTAAAATAATAAATATTTTAACTTAAATTATACTTATTAAATTTTTGGAAAAATTGTTAAAACAATATATTGTAACTTAATACTTTTCAAGTATTTATACATGGATTTCCTTCCCAAGGATGGGTGTATTCGTATTCTTGTATTTGTATATTTTTGCCACGTATGGGGATCGTATTCCGGAGTGTATTTATATGTACGAGAATACATATTATATATATTGTATTTATTAAGTACTCTTTATACTTAATTTTGTATTAATTTTATGAAATATTATCTTTAATAAAAGTTCACCAATATATATTTCCAAAATATATATTTCAATAAATATTACTTAGAAAAATTATTTATAATTTTTCTTTGGCAAAAATATTTATAAGTTCCGAAAAAAATATATTTTCAAGTCTAACTTAGGAAATATATATATAAACTTATTTTTCTTCAAAAATGATATATTTCACATTTATTTGAGAAAATATATCTTTCACCCCAAAAATATTGTATTTCATGTTTGTTGAGAAAATATATATTTCTTTCAAAAATAATATATCTTCTAAGAGTTTCAAGAAAATAATATACTTTTCCCTTGTAAAAAATATGATATATTCTTGTAATAATTGTAAAAATCATATTTTTGTTCTCTTGGTGTCCAAAATATTATTTACCAAAATATGCATATGAATATTATTTCCGGAGTATTTTGTAAGTTATATTCCTTGGTTCGGTTTCATCAATATTTTGTGTATTCTTCATATATTTGTTCCTTGGAATTTTGGTAATATTTTGGATTGTAATTTCTTGGTATTTTGATGGTTATATTATTTCAAGTCCTAAAATAATATAACTAATACACATAATAGACAAATAATCACACACATGGTGACCTTTAAATATATATTTTCCTAAATACATATTTAGTCACTTTTATTTATAAAAACCAACCTCCAATATTTGTATTTTTGTAACCAAAAATTATGGCAAAGTTTATGTAACAATTTGTGGTATAAAATACACATGTAAATACTTGTTTAGAAATATTTTTCTAAGTGTTTAAATTTTTAGAAAATTTCCCATAGTTTCCCCTAAAATGGAGGTTTCCATGCTTTCAAGCATATCATTTTCTTTTGTAAAAATCAACACAATCAACCAATAATCAACAATAACCAATCTACACTTACCAGTCTTGCCAAATCAAGCATAATCTAACACTTCATGAACTTGAAAATTTGTAAAAATTTGTAGTAACTTACTAGTGTTATTAGTAAGCCTTGTTATCCTTTAAAGTGTGAGTGATTCTTTAAAAACTTCATTTTTAAAGAAGATTGATCTTTACAACTTGTATTTATATTTTTCAAAAATGTTTCTTCTTTGATTTTTCTTGTTACACATATACTTCTACACTTGTTTATCCACCAAAAATAAGGTTTGTTTATGTAAGAACTAAGATTTAGTAAAACTTATATTTGTAACTTGGTTTCTTTAGAAATCATCCATGAAATTTCTAGATCTACAAGTATCACAACTTACTTTGATCATTATTTTACAAGAAAACATTATGTTCTTTCAAGTTCATGCTTCATGTGTGGATGATCTATCATCCTACAACATTTCTATTCTCTCATCTTGCTAGATTATGTTTTTAATCATGATCTAGCAAGATCATATGATGATCTACATCATATACATGAATAAATAACAATCAACAAGCAAAACAACACATAAACAACTTAGTTTCTTCATTAATCATGCTTATGTTCAAGTTTACTTCTTGTGATTCTTAGTGTTCTTCATGATTAACATTATGATTCTTCTTTTAACCACTTAAAATGGAAGTAAAATAGCAAGATTAAGGTTCTTACCACTAGCTCAAGGCTAGGGATGATCAATGGGAGAAATGAAGTGGTTAATAGCAAATGGAGAAGGTCCTTTATCTTCCAAAGGCTCCAAGCTTCATCATACGTCTTCTAGCACCCTTGTATGCATGTGGATTTGAATGAAAGTGAAGTGATGATGGTGGTGTTGTTGTGGTTGCTCACGCCCGAAGCCATGGGAGGGAAGAAGAGAAAGAGTGGTGAAGGTGAAATGAAGGGTTAAGGCCTTTAAGGTTTACTTATAATCCATTCATTCATGTTTTTCCCTTGGTTAATATGTTTAATTTAAAGGGACAAGATCTAATATTTAAACAAAATAAAATCCAATGTGGGCCCTTGGCGTTGGCCGATTATAGGTGGGGGGGGGGGGGGGTCTTAGGCTAGCTTGTAAGTATATAGTTAGTTCATAGTTAGAAATCAAGTGTATAGTTAGTGATTTAGTTACTAGATATTTATATAGTATGTTATGATGTTAGGGGACCATAACTAGCTTGGAAATGTTAAAATAGTGCTTCTAGTGTAAATTTGGTGTTTCAGATAGTGTCTGGTTGTTTGGTTGGTTACCGGTTTGTTAAGGTGCTAAACTTTGCAGTTTAGTGTGCTTTATGTACCCTTTTGCGACACTTTTGATTCCCGACACTTAGGAAAGCATTCAGGACCATTTAACCATATTTCTACATGATATTAGTTCGTTTAAATGCTGAAAGTTACCACCCTTCTTTTCGACGTGCAACACTGGAGTTCCCAAAGCGAGAAGCTTGGTTTTATAAATCCCTTATCTAACAATTCCTGAAGCTGCGTTGACAACTCGTGCATCCCTGAGGGCGTAAGTCGGTAAAGTGTCTTAGCTTCAGGCGCGACGTCTGGAACCTAGTCAATGTGGAACTCGATTTGTCGTTGAGGAGGTAATCCTGACAAGTCCTTGAGGAAGACTTCAGGATATTCCCTTACCGCAGTGATATCTTCAAGCTTAGGTTCTTCGGCTTCCTTGTCCACGACATGAGCCAAGAAGGTAATACACCCTTTTCGCAAAAACTTCCATGCCTTCAAACAACTAATAATTCATAGAGGCGTATCCTGCTTCTCTCCATGAATCACGATCGTCTCTTCACTCGCCATCGGGCTGCGGAAAATCTTCTCATAACACACGATCTCAGCTCGGTTACTCGACAACTAATCCATTCCAACTACGACGTCGAAGCTTTCCAACTCAACTGGCAAAAGTTCTGATGAAACCTCACGCTCCCCAAGCTCTACAACGCTGTCCCTAACCACTCCTTTGGCTTCTACTAGCCTCCCATTAGCTAGTTTTATCGAGTATAGGATATCTAACTTAATTGTTACTAAACCAAATATACTCTAAAACTCTAGATGTACGAGGTTATAGTTGGTACTAGCATCAATTAGCACAGATGTAAAGTGTTGATTAGTAGGGAATATACCAGTGACTTCATTCTGACCCTGGCATGTTTCACGAGCTCCAATGTTGAACGCTCCTTCACGGTCTTGGTTAGGCTCCCTTGGGCAATCTTTCCTAAAGTGCCCCACGTCCCCACATCTGTAGTAACCTGGAGTTCTACCATTATTGTTTCCGTCTTGGTTCTCGTCATTATTCACTTCTTGTCTGCGATCCTTCGCCCAACAAGCATCCTTGCTGTGTCCTTCTTTTCCGTACCGACCGCACTCAGGCCTCAGACATCGGCCTTCATGGTGAAGCTTGCACTCATCACATCTCGGCTTAGTTCCCAAGTAAATCTTAACATCGGCCTGATTGTTTTTAGGGCAATATTTCCTGAAATGCCTTTTGTCTCCACAGTTAAAACAACCTTGAGTACGTTTCTGATCATCACTCTTTCTGCCTTGAGTGTCGCTGTTGTCGTTATTTCCTCCATGATTTCCGCCACCATCTTGACCTCCGTATCCATGTCCAGTACATTGCCTACACGTCTCCTTGACATGCCCCACCTTGCCACAGTTTTCACATTTCCCATATTTACATCGCCCGACATGATAACGTCGACAATTGTCGCACTTAGGTAGGATACCCTGTACTCTTTTCCCTTTTTGGCCTTGTTCTTGTTATTCGCACGAGCACCCTTTTGGAAAGCAGTGAACTTCCTTTTGTTCTTTATAGATGACTCCACCTGAGTTTCCTTATTCTCGCCAGGGGTCGAAAGTTTTTCCAGTCTAAGTGCTTCCTTAGCGAGCGCCAAACTCAAGATACTCGCATCAATAGTTGTTGGTGGCGTTAATGCCGTCATCAAGCTCAGGATCTGAGGTGCCAGTCCCCAGATGAATTGCTCCATCCTTTTTAACTCTGGTTCCACCGGATATGGAACAACTCGCGACAAATCATGAAGTCTTTGCATGTACTCCACCACCTTTGGACCTTCCATCGTCAGGTTCCGGAATTCAATTTCCAGCTTCTGGATCTCCATCTGAGAACAATACTCCCCACACATCTTTTCTTTCAGCTCATCCCATGTCAAAGCATACGCAGCAGCCTCGCCCATTATCTGAACCCGAAGGTTCCACCGTAACAGAGCCTCATCTTGAAACAATCCAAAAACGTATGGGACTTGTTGCTCTGGCGTACGTCCGCTCATTCACAAAACAGAATCCATATTCTCGACCCATTTCACAAAAGCTACGACACCTCCAGTGCCGTCGAAGTTCAGAGGCTTGTAGTCTAAAAACTGCTTGTAGGTACAACCTGTACCCAAGCAATCATCATCACAGAAAGCATTAGCAAAGCACACTTGGAATTGTCCAAACGTATTGTAATGTGTCTTAGGTGACTTAAACATTACCGTTAGGTGGGTTATTCCTTGAGGCACTTTCGTTGCGTTTGTAGCGAAGAACCTCGTGCGAGCTATAGCCCGTGAGACGTGCGCTTGCCATTCTGCCTTGGTCAGCCGAATGATCTCTTGATGAGACATCTTTTAAGAAGAAGTTCGGATTGGTCAGGTCACATTTGTTCAGGAAGTGTATATAGTTGTTTAGAGGTCGTATATACATACACATATTAAGTCATCATCTCAAACAATCAAACAATAGCACCATCATAGCATAATCAAGTAAATGGGAACATATTTAATAAGGACATAGCAAACAAGTATGTTGTTGATTTACATGCATTAATGAGAACATGACGATTGGGCTTTCATTAATCATTGACCACAAAGTATTGTTACGTGTTTTACAAAGTGCATCATATCAAAAGGGAACACAGGGTCACACTACCCTTGTCCAACAAGTCTACCAATCTACAAAGGTCATACAATCAAATAGTGATTTCCAAAAGGCTTCACAAGCTCAGCTCAATGGTGGTGCTCTCATCACAAGTAATGCATCTGCATAAAACCAAAAACCTACTGTACTGATGGTGGAGGAGGAGGAGGGAGGAAAATCAAGCTGAGAACATGTGCGAGCTCCTCCTCGAGCTTATGCACATGACGAAGCAAGTAGCGGACCTGCTGCTCGACGGTGAGGAATCGAGCATCAAACTCTGGGAAAGGAGTAAGAGGAGCAGGTGGACGTGCAAAAGGAGGCGGTGATAAATGTGGGGGAATGGAAGCATGCTGACAAGGACACGGTAAAGGACGTGATATCGACTCAAACTCCAAGATTCTGCGACTCATAAATTCAAATCGAAGCTGAAGCGAATAAAGTAACTCATCCTGTGTATAGCTAGCAAAATGCGAGGGATGGTAGGGGTCTGAGGTCGGCATAGAATATGGCGGGGACCCTCTGAATGGTTCATCAGGTGGCGAAGAAGTAAAAGGAGCAAAAGGTGCAGACTGTGGGGTCTGTGGTGAAGCTGCTGAAACATAAGGATCATGACTAGGCTACTGGCTTGACGTACCTTCCCCGAGACAGGGTGCGGGTATGTCCTGCAAGTAAACGATAGGTAGATCTACACGATGAACATCAGACTCTTGAAGTGCCTTCCCCAGTGGAGTCTCTGGGTGAAAAGGAGCAACATCGGCGGGTGCAGGTGCTAGTGGAGGAATAAGTGGCTCCACAACAGGAGAATCAACGGATGCAGGAACTGGGTCAGGTATGAGGGTTGCAATGTCAGATATACTAAAAGGAATAGGGTCATGGTTAGGTAAGGGCTCAGGATCAGCAGGTGCAACATCGGACTGATCATCAGGAACAAAATCTAGCTCAAGATTAGGCTCAAGCTCGTGTGGAGGGGATGGTGCAGCTGACATAGCCGTATTATTATTAGAATTAGTGGTAAAGCATCGTAATCCAACTGCCTGCGAGGCAGAAAGCGTCACAGACTCAAAGGAATCTGAGACAGAGTGTGAACTAGAGTCAGTAGAAATTTCAATAACAGGGATCTCAAGAAGTGGGATAGCAACAACGTACTTATCTAACTCTCCATCACCATGGGCATCATCAGGAGGACCCTCAAACAAATCAACGTCAACATTAATCAAATCATCAAAAGGCAAATTCTCGAGAGGAATGGCCACTAAAGGAACGGGAGCGAGGATCGGTGCCACAACATGCTCATCATCGGGATGATCGATGACATGATGATCATGGACTGGAATGGGAGCAACTAAAAGATCCTCGTCCGGAATGCCATCAGCAAGTGGTAAGTCATCTCCAAAGTCAGGCAACGCAAATGGCCGCAAATCGTCGTCGTCGTCGGACATCATCTCCGGGTCACTCTCTGAATCTGATGTGAAGATCTCCGGCTCTGGCATAACCTCATCGTCGGGGACTACTGCCATGGGGTCACGGTCACCAGGCAATCCGCTATCAGACGACGACATAGTGTCTGTAACAAAACAATCACAATATATGTACACTTATTATCTACCAACATTAAGTACATAAGCAAAGTCGATTTGTTATGAAATCATGTATCCTTCCTAGTCTCCCAGACTAAACTACCCAGTCTCTCAGACTAACCACCCAGTCTCCCAGACTGAACTACCTAGTCTCCTGGACTAACCACCCAGTCTCTCAGACTGAACCACCCAGTCTCTCAGACTAACCACCCAGTCTCCCAGACTGAACTACCTGGTCTCCCAGACTAACCACCCAGTCTCTTAGACTGAGCCACCCAGTCTCTCAGACTAACCACCCAGTTTCCCAGACTGAACTACCTAGTCTCCCAGACTAACCACCCTGTGATTCCAAGATCCGACGAGTCTGATGGAGCTTCGGTCCAGATCCGACGTGTTTGGTGCGTTTATTACGACAAAGAAAGGAGTAGAAGATAGATAGAACACCGAGCAGTCAATTTCAAGTGGTTTCCATTGATTATTTTACAGCACCATGAAACCACACGGACAGCATGTCCCCTCTGGGAACCAAAAGCTTGTCCAAATGGAACCCTAAGGTCCCTATTTATAGACATCTACACATGTGTCCATCCGTTCAGATTGCCATCCGAACGGATGGTCATCTGGCCGGATGGTCATCCGTCCGGATGGACCTTTACAATAACGAACCGTATCCAACTTTCTCTATTCTATACAATATTCAACACACGCTCTATCTAACTATTCACATAGTGGCAGACGTACGAAATATGCACCAACAGATTCCCCCTCGGATGTCACTGTCGAATCGTTTTTAAAACTTTGAGAACCTTGAGCCGTGTTTGAATATTCTGTAATCTTCAACTTTTCTGCAACTTCAATCAGGTATCTTGAAATCTGATTATCCAAATTCCCCCTCGATTGATGATTCGGGTTTGCTTTTGCCCAAGTAAAGCACGAATTCCCCCTGAAATGAATCTTCAGATCTTTTGCACAGTTTACGACTTTCCTCTGATTTGCTAAACTGCAACCTTCTCGAAAAATCACCAACTTGAAACTAGTCAATGCAGCATCCTCTGTTTCAACTTTAACCGCATCCGAGCTCAGTTTTTGATATCAAATGTCAGCACCACGATCTTGCATTCCGCTTGCTCGATCTAAGAATGTACAAAAACTCAACCGGTAAATGATAGAAACTTCAAATACCCCACTGGTTAACTTCAAATCCGTGATTCCCCCTGAAGATCTGATATCCTGTTTACCGTGATCCACGTTAACGCACCGTAAGAATGACAGGTCCGTGTAAATGGTATTCTCCACAATCAGAAAATCTTCATCAGAAAACAAATCATCTGGTAATGTAATCCGATCTCCGAAGCATTCGTCCACAATCAGATTCATCTCCTCGGATAATCTAGATCTTGGAAGCTTTCACCTACGATCACTCTCGCCTCTCTGAAGCATTCATCCACGATCAGATATCAACACCTCAGATCATCTTGATCTTGGAAGCTTACACTCATGATCAGATTCACATTCCCCCTGACAATCTGAAGTCGAAACTACCCGAATACTGTTGCAGTGTCACGAATTTCAAAAATGCTGGAATTTCAACAAACGACAGTGAAATTATGATTCCCCCCCATTTTTGCAAATTCTGACGACTCTATCACTGAATTCCCCCTCAAACTGAATTCAGTTTCTAATTCTCTTCTCCGAAAAACTTGACCAAAGTAGAATATCACAATATTCGCCACAATTGTCAGTTTTTCGTCTTTGCGGATTTTACGTTTTGGCCCATAAATAGTCAGATACTCTGTAAGAAAGACTTTCTGCACTGGTATCCTGACTACCCCACTAATTTCCACAATCCATGATCGCGTCATCAAATTTGTTCACTGAAGCCCCCGACGGTGTCCCCGAAGAACCCAGCTTGGTCGTTAAAAACCCGAAAAAATTGACAATCACCAAATTTTTTCTGGAGACTCTCCTTGTTGTTGCGATCAAAAAATGGCTTTTTTTAGGCATTTGATCATCTGGATGAATGTCATAATGTCGGATGGTCATCCGATCCGATCGGCTGCCATTCGATCGAACAACAACATGGACTAACTTGTGTTTGTGGATCGGATGGTCCTTCGAGTGAAAAACAACTGATCTTTCAAACACCCCATAGTGACATGGCTCGGATGATCATCCGATTGGAAATGTTCTAACAACTCAAGAACACTCCAAATCACGTTTTTTCGATCCAGAATCTTTATTACTGTGAATTTTATGATGAAACTTCATAGGATTGTTCGCGATACAATTCCGAACAGATTGACAGCTTCAATTCCAAAATCCATCCATGAATTGACCTTTATTTTGATGATTTTCTCCGTTTAACGTCAAAACTCCTGTTTAACCCAAAATTGATGAGCTTTGGGTGATTTAACCGACTGTTAGATCGATTAAATCGGTACCGTTGCTCTGATACCAATTGTGATTCCAGGATCCGGCGATTCTGATGGAGCTTCGGTCCAGATCTGACGTGTTCGGTGCATTTATTACGACAAAGAAAGGAGTAGAAGATAGATAGAACACCGAGCAGTCAATTTCAAGTGGTTTCCATTGATTATTTGACGGTTACAGCACCATGAAACCACACGGACAGCATGTCCCCTCTGGGAACCAAAAACTTGTCCAAATGGAACCCCAAGGTCCCTATTTATAGACATCTACACATGTGTCCATCCGTTCGGATTGCCAACGACCGGATGGTCATCCGGCCGGATGGTCATCCGTCCGGATGGACCTTTACAATAACGAACCGTGTCCAACTTTCTCGTATTCTATACAATATTCAACACACGCTCTATCTAACTATTCGCACAGTAGCAGACGTACGAAATATACACCAACAGACCCAGTCTCTCAGACTGAACCACCCAGTCTCTCAGACTGAACGTAACCCTTGAAATGTGTTTCGTGTCTTTTCGTTTGTAAAAATGTTTGTTTTCCTGGATCTGGGCGTTTTGTGTATGCAATGAAAACAGGTTGTGGAAACATTTTCGTGAGAGCCCTAATGATTGTAGTCTAGACTCGAGAAGGAATCCTAGTTCGCTACAATCAAAGCTCTGATACCAAACTGTCACACCCTGACTTTTACGGAAGCATGATTTGGTGTGACTTGCTTAATATCATTGCATTCAACCATAACAAACATCTAAATGAATAACCTAAAGATGTCCATCCATTGATTTAAGTTTTAAAACATAATAACAACATTGTTTTAGAACCCAAACACAGACTTCGAATTTGAATTACAAACCATGCAATTTGTTTTAGAGTTCCATGAAGACGTCTCAAAAGACACTAATGAAAACTTGGCTTTGGAATATGTGTCCTATCCAGGATAAGGTACATACTCCTAAACCATACGACACTGGATAACATCTTTTAACACTTGAAAACTTCAACGCCCGCCAGATCCATACTTAGCTTCCTGAAGTACATGTATTTTGAAAACATCAACAAAAGTTGAGTGAGTTCATGTGATTTGTATGTGTGCATGAATCATCCATGAAAACATTTGTAAGTAAGTATGTATGTATGTATGTATTTGAAAACTGTTATGAAGCAACAAGGAACAGATCAATTAATGTGTAGCTAATACATTAACATGTGTGAAACGGCGTAGGAAGGCTCAAACCTAGCATATTTGTACCGGGCCTCCGGCTGTAAGACATAGTCACCTCATGGGCCACCCTGGTCCACATGGGTGTGGGCTTGCTACACCCAAATAGATCTATCACTCATGTCCCTCGGTCCTAAAATGAGGATTAATGGTCTTAAGAGTGCGCCTACCCATTCACATGATCTAACAGTATTTTCCTTAGCTAATCATACCATTTGTATTTGTTTGTAAACATTTAGCAACATGTACTTCACCCCCGAAGTTATAAAACAAAAGCAGTTAAAGAAAAGGGGGTCATGAACTCACAGCTTTGTGTTCTTCGATTCCGCCTGTAACTCAAAGTTTCCTCTGGTGTACACGACTACCTACATCGTACTATGGTCTATTAGACGATCGGGTCGTGCCTTGATTTAGTAATAGTTGGTGTCCTTGAGTTACGTTCTTTGTGTCTTCAATATTATTCCAAGTGATATAATTATTTGTTAAAATAATAAATATTTTAACTTACATTATACTTATTAAATTTTTGGAAAAATTGTTAAAACAATATATTGTAACTTAATACTTTTCAAGTATTTATACATGTATTTCCTTCCCAAGGATGGGTGTATTCGTATTCTTGTATTTGTATATTTTTGCCACGTATGGGGATCGTATTCCGGAGTGTATTTATATGTACGAGAATACGTATTATATATATTGTATTTATTAAGTACTCTTTATACTTAATTTTGTATTAATTTTTCCGGAATATTATCTTTAATAAAAGTTCACCAATATATATTTCCAAAATATATATTTCAATAAATATTACTTAGAAAAATTATTTATAATTTTTCTTTGGCAAAAATATTTATAAGTTCCGAAAATAATATATTTTCAAGTCTAACTTAGAAAATATATATATAAACTTATTTTTCTCCAAAAATGATATATTTCACATTTATTTGAGAAAATATATCTTTCACCCCAAAAATATTGTATTTCATGTTTGTTGAGAAAATATATATTTCTTTCAAAAATAATATATCTTCTAAGAGTTTCAAGAAAAATAATATATTTTTCCCTTGTAAAAAATATGATATATTCTTGTAATAATTGTAAAAATCATATTTTTGTTCTCTTGGTGTCCAAAATATTATTTACCAAAATATGCATATGAATATTATTTCCAGAGTATTTTGTAAGTTATATTCCTTGGTTCGGTTTCATCAATATTTTGTGTATTCTTCGTATATTTGTTCCTTGAAATTTTGGTAATATTTTGGAATGTAATTTCTTGGTTTTTTAATGAGTTATATTATTTCAAGTTCTAAAATAATATAACTAATACACATAATTGACAAATAATCACACACATGGTGACCTTTAAATATATATTTTCCTAAATACATATTTAGTCACTTTTATTTATAAAACCAACCTCCAATATTTGTATTTTTGTAACAAAAAATTATGACAAAGTTTATGTAACAATTTGTGGTTTTAAATACACTTGTAAATACTTGTTTAGAAATATTTTTCTAAGTGTTTAAATTTTTAGAAAATTTCGCCATTTTTTCCCCTAAAAAGGGAGGTTTCCATGCTTTCAAGCATATCATTTTCTTTTGTAAAAATCAACACATTCAACCAATAATCAACAATAACCAATCTACACTTACCAATCTTGCCAAATCAAGCATAATCTAACACTTCATGAACTAGAATATTTGTAAAAATTTGTAGTAACTTACTAGTGTTATTAGTAAGCCTTGTTATCCTTTAAAGTGTGAGTGATTCTTTAAAAACTTCATTTTTAAAGAAGATTGATCTTTACAACTTGTATTTATAATTTTCAAAAATGTTTCTTCTTTTATTTTTCTTGTTACACATATACTTCTACACTTGTTTATCCACCAAAAATAAGGTTTGTTTATGTAAGAACCAAGATTTAGTAAAACTTATATTTGTAACTTGGTTTCTTTAGAAATTATCCATGAAATTTCTAGATCTACAAGTATCACAACTTACTTTGATCATTATTTTACAAGAAAACATTATGTTCTTTCAAGTTCATAAGTTCATGTGTGGATAATCTATCATCCTACAACATTTCTATTCTCTCATCTTGCTAGATTATGTGGATAATCTATCATCCTACAACATTTCTATTCTCTCATCTTACCACTAGCTCTAGGCTAGGGATGATCAATGGGATAAATGAAGTGGTTAATAGCAAATGGAGAAGGTCCTTTATCTTCCAAAGGCTCCAAGCTTCGTCATACGTCTTCTAGCACCCTTGTATGCATGTGGATTTGAATGAAAGTGAAGTGATGATGGTGGTGTTGTTGTGTTTGCTCACTGCCGAAGCCAAGGGAGGGAAGAAGAGAAAGAGTGGTGTTGAGTGGTGAAGGTGAAATGAAGGGTTAAGGCCTTTAAGGTTTACTTATAATCCATTCATTCATGTTTTTCCCTTGGTTAATATGTTTAATTTAAAGGGACAAGATCTAATATTTAAACAAAATAAAATCCAATGTGGGCCCTTGGTGTTGGCCGATTATAGGTGGGGGGGGGGGTCTTAGGCTAGCTTGTAAGTATATAGTTAGTTCATAGTTAGAAATCAAGTGTATAGTTAGTGATTTAGTTACTAGATATTTATATAGTGTGTTATGATGTTTGGGGACCATAACTAGCTTGGAAATGTTAAAACAGTGCTTCTAGTGTAAATTTGGTGTTTCGGGTAATGTCCGGTTGTTCGGTTGGTTACCGGTTTGTTAAGGTGCTAAACTTTGCAGTTTAGTGTGCTTTATGTACCCTTTTGTGACACTTTTGATTCCCGACACTTAGGAAAGCATTCAAGACCATTTAACCATATTTATGCATGATATTAGTTCGTTTAAATGCTGAATTTGCTGATTTTCTGCAGAATTCTGCAGTTTATGTGAGTTTTAGGCACTTTCCGGCACTTAAACTATCACTAGGAAGACAGTTTTATGATCCTTACTTTCCTACACACTATACTAGTGTAATACTTGGTTTCTGACTCATTCTATGTTTCAGTATAATGTCTGTCTATTCACTGAACTCCATCAGCATGTTCCCGGTTTGTCTGATAACTGTGCTAACTGTGTCTCATGCATCATTTGAGTCAATAAAGTTCTCATGCAATAATGATATGACATTAAGCAATATGTGATGCACATGTATGTATATGGCAATAATCAGAAAGCAATTCAAGTCATTAATTTTAATTAAGCATGGTCATTAAGCACTAATCATTGTTTAACAATTGTAAGGATGCATGCAAATTTGACAGTTGTCACAGTTTGTTCTAAAACCACTGATTTAGAAACCCTATTTCATGTTCTTACGTCTCATTTAATTCGGTTTTGAAAGTCCAGGATCCGACGGGTTTAGAAGGAAGTTTGGGTAGAAAAGAACTAATTCAGTAGAAAGTTATTAAGAAGAAGTAGAAACGGAAGCTTTCCATTCATACCGAAAGAGTATACATCTTTACAAGATGGAGAAACAATTTCTCCAGCATTTCCCCTCTAGGAAATCCAAAACTTAACAAACTTTGAACACACATCACTATATATAGACATGGGTTTGGTGCGGAGTAACGTTTGGGCGGACTAGCTTACCTCCGTACGAAGGTGTTACATCCTCACCTTCGTGTCATGTGTTCGTTTTTCTCTCTAAACTATACAATATTCAACACACACGCTAACTAGCCTATTTGCACAGTGGCAGGCACACAGAATATGCATTAACAGGTTTTCATCAAGAATTAAACAAACAAACAAAAAAAAGATTAATTGATAGTTTGTGTATTGATTGTGAGATGGAAAGTACTTTAATTCTTGTGGTGATTGCAAAGTTCAACAAAACAATAAAATAGTGTTTGCGGCTTTGTTTATTGCATCTAATAGGATTGGTAATAGAGTTCTTTGGCTTAAGAGAATGTAACCTTGTAAGCACATAAAGGAAAGGAATATCGAACCTAGAAATAATTTAGTTTATGTTTGTTAACTACATGGTTTAGAGTTTATAATTTCCAATCCTCTTGTTTATTGATAGGTAAAGCACAAATATAAATGTAGTTAAAATTGTGAGTGCCTGAATTTATTCACTTGAGGTATAAAATCCTCTCAAAATATCTGTCAAAAAAATATTTTAAAATGGATAGGACGTACTATACATCATTATCGTGATTTCGATAAGAATTCAATGTAGGCTTTTGAAAATTCTCTGTTGCATATTTCTTTGATAAGAACCATATATTTAGTAAAATCAAGGCCACCATGAAGACATTCATAACAAAACAATCAAATAGTGTTTGTAGCTTTATTTATTGCATCTAATAGGATTGGTAATAAAGTTCTTTGGCTGAAGAGAATGTAACCTTGTAAGCACATAAAGGAAAGGAATATCGGACCTAGATACAATTTATGTTTGTTAAATACATGGTTTAGAGTTTATAATTTCCAATCCTCTTGTTGATTAATTGGTAAAGCACAAATATAAACCTTGTTAAATTGTGAATGCTTGAATTTATTCACTTGTGGTTTAAAATCCGCTTAAAATATCTGTAAAAAAAACATTTTAAAATGGATGGGACGTACTATACATCATTATCGTCACTTCCATAAGAATACAATGAAGACTTTTGAAAATTCTATACTACATATTTCTTTGACAACAACTATATATTTGAAGCGAAACCTAGATTGCAAGGAAACTTGTGTCGTTCCCAGAAAAAGAAAAAGAAAGAAAACTCGTGGTCCTCCAAATTAAAATCATAAATTTATAACAAAATGTTAAATTGATTTATGATTCAACCCGTTTAATTGTTTTCATAGTTTTTTTTCCATTTGGGTACCTTCGTACGAGGGTAACTAACTACCTTCTTGCGAACGTAGTACATTCGTACGAAAGTAGTTAGTCCATTCAAACGATGCTGATCACATTTTTCGATCTAAAGTCTTTATTTCTGCAAATTTCAGGATGATTCTTTGACAGACTAGGTCAAAATTCATTTCTAAGCTATGTTAAGGATATTTAGGGTATGTTTAGCTTATGATCTTGTTCCGGAGTGTACGTTGCTATACGAAACGGCAGACTTTTGCAGTTTGACGCAAATAGTCCATGTGAACGAATAAACTTGTTTTTGCCATACTAAACCCTTCAAAACTTATTTCTAAGTTATGTAAAGGATATTTAAGGTATGTTAAGCTTATGTTGCTGTTCTGGAGTGTATGTCGCGTTAAACTGATTACGTTTACGCATCAGTTTGCGTATAATTTTCCAGAATACGTTTAAGAGTTTGAAATTGAACAAAAATCGTAATGTTCAAAATGTCAAACATAAATAAACAAATATTGGAATCAAAACACATTGTTTTATTGATAATTGAACTGTTCAGAGTTATACAATGATCACACAAGCACATATGTCACATATCCTCAACTTTTCTTTTCTTGTCAACATCAACAAGTTTCGGATTTGGACATTTGTGACCAAGATGTCCAATTTGATCACACTTAAAGCATGTTCTCTTGGATACATCTTTAACCTGTTCTTGTTGCTTTTTCTGAGCATAGAACTCTTTATTAGACTGTCGTCTAAATTGGAGTTCTTTCTCTTCTTATGAACTTATTCCGTGAACAAAGTTCATCTTTTTCTGATAATTTGGCTTTTCAAATTGTTTGTTTTTGTTTCGATGACTTTTATAACCCAACCCAGCCTTCATGTTCTTCTTTTTGTAACTAGGTTTGTTATCAAAAGTTTTCTTGCTCTTACCAGCAAATTTTAAAATTTAAGTTTTCTCAATTTCTACCAGTTTGAAAACTTTGTTGATTTGATCTGAAATCACATTTTGAATTGGAAATTCATCATCCAAGAATAGTTTGTCCGATCCAATCATAGTATAAACCAATCCTTTTGAAACATCATTCACAACTTTCTTAGATTTTGAATTTTTCAAATAACTTTCAAGAAAACTCCCCTCATTTTCATTATGTGATTTAGACTTATCTGTATTGGTAGACTCCTCTATGAGAACACTTTCAACATCCTTACCTACTACCTCTGAATCATCAAGATCACCCGATTTGGTGTAAGTCACATCTATGTTGTTAGGTAATTGGTCAACCATGTTTATTGCTTTTTCCACCTTTTCTCCATCATAGACTGTATAATTATTCTCCAACGGTGGTGGAACCTGATGGTATTCTGACCCAATCCCCTTTTTGTTCTTTTCTGACTCTTTTCCATCGGGCGTGATGTTGAAAATTCTTTCTAAAATGTATGAAGAAGCATGATAACTTTGAAGTTTATTGACCAACTTTTCTTCTTCAGCCAGTTCTTGCTTAAGTTTAGAAACATCATCAATATATTGATTAAGATCCAATTGTTTTCCTTCATATCTGGATTCAAGAAATTTAGTTTTCTTTTGACTTGCTGACAATCTATCATCCAGACTTTTGACTCTACTTTTCAAAGTTTCATAAGCTTCTTTTACAGTGTGATATGACAATTTCTGTGACACCTGTGCCTCCGCGACCATCAAAAAAATACCAAACCAATGAAATATTGTGTTTCATACTTGGGATTTGTATAAATATGTGTATCATTTGCACATATCAATTCTCGTTCGATTTCGAGCTCTAAATCGCTTTCTGGAAAGTTATACGCGAACTGATGCGTAAACTTAATCAGTTTAACGCGAAAAACACTCCAGAACAGTGAAATAGGCTTAACATACCTTAAATAACCTTTACATAACTAAGAAATAAGTTTTGGAGGGTTTGGTGTGTCGAAATCAAGTTTATTCGCTTACAGGGACTAATTTCGACAAACTGCGAAAGTATGCCGATTCGTACTGTAATGAACCTTCTGGAATATGATCATAAGTTAAACATGCCCTAAATATACTTTACATAGCTTAGAAATAGGCTTTGAGGTGTTTTGGTGCGCAAAAATAAAATTTATTGATCAATAGGGACTAAAAGCGTCGAAAAGTGCATAAGCTAGCATTTTCGCGCATATCTTACATTCTGAATATATCCGGACATCCAAAAATTTATGTAATCATTAAAATATTTTATTTTAGTGATTGGCATGATAAAATTCCACTCGTCGCGTAATTTGGATCGTTTTTGCGTTCGTTACGATTTCCGTCGTAATTAACCGAACAACGCAACCGTACGACCAAACGAACCGACATCCGAGATATTTTTAAGCACATTTCAAGTTCCCTATACTTTAACTTTATTTTAGATCCTTGAAATGGGGTTAACGGGGCTTAAAAGTGCCAAAAAAATCAAGTTTTACAAGTACAGGGACCATTTTTGAAATTTCTGGCACATACATTGAACTTGGTCTATTTTTGAGGTTTTGATGGTTTTAACCCAAGGTTTTGCACTCTATGGGCTGGAATTTGATGGTACTAAGTATTCCCATGGTTTTAAAAACCATGTGCCCACACGGAGGGTCAAGATCAAGGCACGAAATGCGAGAAACGATCCTAACGGTTCTCCGAAATCTATAAATACCCAAGCTCTCATTCCATTTTCCTCACAGTTTGATCTAATTTTATGCTCTAAGTTGAAGCTTTATGCTTCATACCTGAGTATTTAGATCAAGTTCTTCCTAGCTTGGACCCTTTGTAAGTTTCTTTCATGCTTTTATGCGTTTTAAGCGTAAAAGTCAAACAGTGTTTGACTTTCTGCTTTGACCAGTCTATGGTCAACACGAAGTTCATTTGAACTTCGTAACATGAGCGTAATCATGATGGTTATAGTCTCTTGTGACTATACCAACTGATTACCACGTTATTTAGGTGTAGTGACAAGTCATAGTTTCGGTCGAAATGCGTATTCTTGCGTATTTTGCAACCAAACTATTCTTGGGTATCAAGACCCTTTGTCTTGATATCAAACTTGTTTTCTAACTTCGTTAAACATGTTTTAACATGTTTATCTCGTCACTTTAGGTTTAGTGCTTATATAGGGTCGTAAGATAAGCGGTCTAAACAACCGCTTAGACTTTCGAACCTGACCCGTTTGGTAGATCATTAGGATTCGACCAAGCATTTATTGTGACCATAGTTGTATAGGGAATAACCTTCCGAGGTTATACCTTATGGTCACTTCATTTAGTTAGTTATATGATAGGTAATTTATATGCCTTAGGAAAATGACCAAAATGCCCTTTTTACGCATAAATTCGGTTTAAGCATATGAAACATAAATTTTGGCATCTAAACTGATTAGGCAACATTATTAGACATGTTAAGGCATATAATACTTGTCATAGGACTAGTTAGGCGGTCCGAACGCATTTTACGCGAACGACGCGTTAAAGTGGCCTAAGCTACCTTAACGAGTCGTAATGGGTCGTACGCACTTAGGTTAGGTTTCGTTTTAGAATGTAGGCTTTGTTAAACCATATTACATGAGTCCCTACACTCATTTGGTTTACGAAACCTCATTTTATCCGATTCTCCCGATTTAGGTCCGTTTATTAACTTAGTTACCTATATTAGGTGCCGTTTGATTTCCGTGATCCCTCTAGCTTGCTTGGTTGTTATTCAAGACTTCTAAGCATTCTCAAGTGAGTACATAGTCCCCTCTTTTACTGTTTTCAACTGTTTTGGGGTGATACACATGTGCTTACTTGTTACTTTCGTGCTTTTCATGCTTTTATATTATATACTTGCTATGTTCATTAGTACGTATATAGTACATGATTTCATTATGTTTTGCTATGTATGATCTCTTAGCATGCTAGCACATTGATTTTCATGTTACATTTTATTGCATATGTTTATCCAGCATATGGACACATTGTTTTACATTTTGAATCGTTGAAATTGTTGGTCTATGTGAACCGTTTGAATTTGATTGATTATGTGAACCGTTTGAATCTGATTGATTGTGTGAACCGTTTGAAACTGTTTGAACCGTTGGGTTAGGGAAGTGATTAGGTAACGGGGCGGGTGTAATGTGTTAAAAGCATGGTGGATGCGCCGCTGGTACTTCCTATAAATAAGTGCTTTTAACACATTATATATCGTTGCGTTATCTAGTTCACTTGGGCAAGGTTATCAAAACAAAGTTATATTACAAGGCTTTTCTAACAATATAAAACATTCGAGTTTTATTTCAAAAACGATTTACAATTTGGGTTTACTTAAACAAATGTTTTGAGTAAGATTCATGGTATCGAGGTTTTATAAATTATAACAAATCTGTTTTAACTTGGTTATTTCAATTCACAATCTAAACATTTTACAAAACTAGTTTTTCTAATATCGAATAACAAAGTTGTTTGAGTTATTTCAAAAGGTAAAATGAGCCATGAATCTGACACTCACATAAAACCTATGCACTCGCTGGCATTTTTATGCTGACGTATTTTCACATGTGTTTAAAGTACCATAGTTGATGATGTTTGATGATGATATTGATGCATGCTCAGATAGGAACGGACGAGGCCTTAGTGACTTAATAACAATGAAAGTCTATGTGTTCATGTTTTGTTTCTAATTTCAATGAAATGTAATACATTTAATTTAATAAAACAGAACTTCAATCCATGTGTTATGAAACAATGATTCTGTTACAACACTCCCCGATGTTTCCGCCACGATTTGTTATTTTATCGTGGTCGGGGTGTGACAGAAAAGTTGGTATCGGAGCTTATGGTTATAGAGAATTAGGTTATTAGTAATGCTTTGACCTAGTCTATAACCTTCCTAGGACCCTAACGCGAGTTTACTTGTGTTTAGTCATAAAACAATACCGTCACCTATCTTTAGGTGACAACCACAATGAGAACATAAATTTCGAATCCGCTTTGAAAACTAGTCATCTGTTCTAGGATGATTTATTATAAGGTTTTGAACCTTCAAAGTTTTCAAATTCTCATCAAAGTTTGGGCTAAATAATGTGGACACGTGCAAACTGGAAGGGTGGGTGCCTGTACCCTGAATTTTCTATCTAAGGCTAGAGTGTTCGTACAAATCCGCAGTATCGGACCAGTCACTCTTACCTGGGAACTCTTGGGGTGAGTGTCCACTTATAGGCGAGCATGTCTTCGTGATACATTATGAGGTCCTATTTACTTTGATTCAGCATCCGTGTGTCGTTTGTTTGTTTCGTGGTTCAAACAAATGACCATCATCCATGCCTTTTTGGTCGGTAATTATAACATCCTATCCTTACCCAATGCCATTTAATTTGTTTTCTCTCTTGTTTCCCCTTTTAGAATGCCTCCACGACGCGACAATCAGGTACCTAATGAAGAACTGGCAGCTATCATTACGCAACAATGGCTGCTGCAATCCCAAACATCATTGCTCAATGTAACCTAGCCCTCAACAACAATAATGCCCCATGCAACTTCAAGACGTTCAACTCAGCTAAGCCATCAAAGTTTTCTGGGTCCCAAAGAGCAACTGCACTTCTGCAATGGTTCGAGAGTCTAGAGAGCATCTTCAGACATGTTCAGTGTCCAATCAAGTGAAAGGTTGAATTCGCATCTAGTTGAGAAACGAGCTTTAACATGGTGGAATGGTGTGATGAGGGATAATGGTGCTGAGGTAGCACTGTCTCAAACATGGGAAGAGCTTCGAGCTCTAATGATGAAGGAATTCTGTCCTCGTCATGAGATTAGGGCATTGGAAAGGGAATTCGACGATCTTAAGCAAGATAGCGGTGAGCATTGAGCCTACACGGACCGTTATGAGGAGTTAAGTCTGTTATGCCCAAACATGGTTACGCCCTTGGATAAGGCAATCGAAAAGTACATTGATGGCCTCCCTGACTCAATACAAGACATTGTTACTGGTAGCAACCCCACTACAGTTAGGCAGGCCATTGAGCTATCCACTACCTTAACTGAATCCCAGATCAGGAAAGGTAAACTTTTCCGAAAGGGTGATAAGAAACCGATTGAGGAATCGAAACCAAAGGATGAACAGACTGAATCCTCCAAGAAGTCAAAGAAGTGAAAGGCTTCTCAGAACTTCGCCGTGGTTGCCCACAATGATCAAGCTGTCCCCAACCAACCGGCTCAACCCCCTGCTAGGAAGCCATACAACGGAATTGCACCTTTGTGTAACCAATGTAGCCTTCACCATCATGCCAATGTAAAGTGCCGCAAATGCCAAACTTGTGGACTTATAGGCCATACAGCAAGAGTCTGCCCAGCTGCAGCTGCACCAAATCAAGCTGGCAACAATCCTTCTCAAGCTCATTTTCCACCAGGTTCTTGCTTCAACTGTGGCGAGATGGGCCATTTTCGAAGGAATTGCCCAAAGCTTGCTAATGCAAATCCAGCGCAGGGATGAGCATCTGACCGATTGGAAGACAATGCTATTTAGAAATAATCAAGCTTTATGTATTATTTTCTTTTGTTGTCAAGGTCTATGAAACAGTTGTTGATTTTGTTTATAAATAAATCTTTTATTTACATTGCAATGTATTTATGTGGTTGCATGTATAAACAACATATCCCCTACAATACCGACAATCAAGGAATCATATTCCTTGAAGAGCAGACTACTCCCAAATTCTTCCATTTTATGATCTCTTGCGTTTTCCACGAAAATCCTAAGTACCCGTTTCTTCCAAGGAAACGAAGTACAAGGCGCAAGTTAAAACTCTGGACAAAAACCCAAAGTGCCTCTATAAATCCTTAATAGGGTACCTAAGGGTATTTCCGTAAGTCCTTAATTTTTGTGTATCTTAATTCGAATGTTATGATTCCTTGTAATCAAAAATCGAATTTTTGGAAGATCATCCTATCTTTTTAGATAAATTCTTGAGGACGTTGAAGTCCATCGACTGGGTTCCTGGTATACCTTGAATACCCATGTTCAAATCAACGTCAAATTAATAACAAATTAATAACCAAGAAAACAATTATGTGCTTATGTGTTTATGTGTTGACCTAATCAAAGTTGTCTCAAGCTTGTTCAAATTCTATCCCTTTCACATTATAAAATAAACTGTGCGAACTGTGCAAGAAATTACGTAATTACGGATGCATACATAATTATGGAATTTAGTGCACAGAAACCACAGCAAGTTTTGTCATGTGTCTAGAGTTAATTCTATTCATTTCCATTTCTGACGAAGCACCCGTTGAAAATGACTCCATCCGTTCATTGTCGTTTCCGAAGAATGTCCGTTGAGGGAAATGAATATCCTTTGAGTTAATTCTGTTCATTTCCATTTCTGATGAAGCACCCGTCGAAAATGACTCCGTCCGTTCATTTTCGTTTCTGAAGAATGTCCGTTGAAGGAAATGAATGTCCTTTTGTTTATTCTTTCATTTCCATTTCTGAAGAATACCCGTCGAAGAAAATGATTATCCGTTCATTTTTATTTTCGTTTCTAAAGAATGTCTGTTGAGGAAATGAATATCCGTTTGATTATTCCTTCATTTCCATTTCTGAAGAATACCCGTCGAAGAAAATGATTATCCGTTCATTTTCATTTTCGTTTCTAAAGAATGTCCATTGAGGAAATGAATATCTGTTTGATTATTTCTTCATTTCCATTTCTGTAGAATACCCGTCGAAGAAAATGATTATCCGTTCATTTTCATTTTCATTTCTGAAGAATGTCCGTTGAGGGAAATGAATATCCTTTTGGTTATTCCTTCATTTCCATTTCTGAAGAATGCCTGTTGAGGAAAATGACTCCGTCTATTCATTTTCGCTTCTGAAGAATGTTCGTTGAAGGAAATGATAGGATATGCCTTATCTTTGATGGTTATTTAACACAAAGTCACAGACAGGCTCCTACGAATAAATTTCGGGACGGAATTTCCTAAAGTAGGGGAGACTGTGACACCTGTGCCTCCGTGACCATCAAATAAATACCAAACCAATGAAATATTGTGTTTCATACTTGGGATTTGTATAAATATGTGTATCATTTGCACATATCAATTCTCGTTCGATTTCGAGCTCTAAATCGCTTTCTGGAAAGTTATACGCGAACTGATTCGTAAACGTAATCAGTTTAACGTGAAAAACACTCCAGAATAGTGACATAGGCTTAACATACCTTAAATAACCTTTACATAACTTAGAAATAAGTTTTGGAGGGTTTGGTGTGTCGAAATCAAGTTTATTCGCTTACAGGGACTAATTTCGACAAACTGCGAAAGTATGCCGATTCGTACTGTAACGAACCTTCTGGAATATGATCATAAGTTAAAAATTCCCTAAATATACTTTACATAGCTTAGAAATAGGCTTTGAGGTGTTTTGGTGCGCAAAAATAAACTTTATTGATCAATAGGGAGTAAAAGCGTCGAAAAGTGCATAAGCTTGCATTTTCGCGCATATCTTACATTCTGAATATATCCGGACATCCAAAAATTTATTTATTCACTAAAATATTTTAATTTAGTGATTGGCATGATAAAATTCCACTCGTCACGTAATTTGGATCGTTTTTGCGTTCGTTACGATTTCTGTCGTAATTAACCGAACAACGCAACTGTACTACCAAACGAACCGATATCCGAGATATTTTTGAGCACATTTCAAGTTCCCTATACTTTAACTTTATTTTAGAGCCTTGAAATGGGGTTAACGGGGCTTAAAAGTGCCAAAAAAATCAAGTTTTACAAGTACAGGGACCATTTTTGAAATTTCTGGTAGATACATTGAACTTGGTCCATTTTTGAGGTTTTGATGGTTTTAACCCAAGGTTTTGCACTCTATGGGCTGGAATTTGATGGTTTTAAGTATTCCCATGGTTTTAAAAACCATGTGCCCACATGGAGGGTCAAGATCAAGGCACGAAATGCGAGAAACGATCCTAACAGTTCTCCGAAATCTATAAATACCCAAGCTCTCATTCCATTTTCCTCACACCTTGATCCAATTTTATACTCTAAGTTGAATCTTTATGCTTCATACCCGAGTATTTAGATCAAGTTCTTCCTAGCTTGGACCTTTTGTAAGTTTCTTTCATGTTTTTATGCGTTTTAAGCGTAAAAGTCAAACAGTGTTTGACTTTCTGCTTTGACCAGTCTATGGTCAAGACGAAGTTTGTTTAAACTTCGTAACGTGAGCGTAATCATGATGGTTATAGTCTCTTGTGACTATACCTACTGATTACCACGTTATTTAGGTGTAGTTACGAGTCATAGTTTCGGTCAAAATGCGTATTCTTGCGTATTTTGCAACCAAACTATTCTTGGGTATCAAGACCCTTTGTCTTGATATCAAACTTGTTTTCTAACTTTGTTAAACATGTTTTAACATTTTTAGCTCATCACTTTAGGTTTAGTGCTTATATAGGGTCGTAAGATAAGCGGTCTAAACAACCGCTTAGACTTTCGAACCCGACCCGTTTGATCGATCATTAGGATTCGACCAAGCATTTATTGTGACCATAGTTGTATAGGGAATAACCTTCCAAGGTTATACCTTATGGTCACTTCGTTTAGTTAGTTGTATGATAGGTAACTTATATGCCTTAGGAAAATGACCAAAATGCCCTTTTTACGCATAAATTCATTTTAAGCATATGAAACATAAATTTTGGCATCTAAACTGATTAGGAAACATTATTAGACATGCTAAGGAATATAATACTTATCATAGGACTAGTTAGGCGGTCCGAATGCGTTTTACGCGAACGACGCGTTAAAGTGGCGTAAGCTACCTTAACGAGTCGTAATGGGTCGTACGCACTTAGGTTAGGTGTCGTTTTAGAATGTAGGCTTTGTTAAACCATATTACATGAGTCCCTACACTCATTTGGTTTATGAAACCTCATTTTATCCGATTCTCCCGATTTAGGTCCGTTTATTAACTTAGTTACCTATATTAGGTGTCGTTTGATTTCCGTGATCCCTCTAGCTTGCTTGGTTGTTATTCGAGACTTCTAAGCATTCTCAAGTGAGTACATAGTCCCCTATTTTACTGTTTTCAACTGTTTTGGGGTGATACACATGTGCCTACTTGTTACTTTCATGCTTTTCATGCTTTTATATTATATACTTGCTATGTTCATTGTTAGGTCCGGTTTGTATAGGATCTGTTCGTCAGGAACTTAGTTGAATTGACTTTGATCAATGTGCGGAATCCATTGGATCAAATCACAGATGTACAACAAAGAATTCAACGCTTAAACACCGTCTGATCTTTCTATTCAACTGATATGAAAGTACACAAGTGCCAGTAGAAGTCAGACTTGACAGAGTTCTCCTAAGGTGACAAAAAGTTTTAAATGACATACCCTGACTGGGTATTTATAGGCAACTCAGGATCTCACTTAAGTGCTGTCTGATCGGATGATATGGCTGTTGTCCGATCGGATGACAGTGCTGTCCGATTGGATGGCCCGTCCGATCGATTGACACTATACAACCAAAGTTCAGCACTTTTACATACAAGATCCGTATCCTGAGTTGACTGACTACGTACATACAAACATATACATAATTGTTCACAAAGGACACAAACATACAAAATATGACTAAATGCTTACGGAAGCTACAGACGCATGAACTAACAGACTCCCCCTCGGATGTAGCTGCAGTTCCTTCCAGCATAGTCTTCAATTCTTCCTGTTACGCCTTCGTTCTCGCGCTCTCTGTCTTCTCTTTTCAACCTTTTCTTCTTACATTCTTTGTCTAATGAACCTTCCTTCCTCAATCCACCATTTCCTGTAAACTGGATCACCATCACGCTTCCATTCCCACTTGGGAATCTTGTTTTCTTCTTTCTCGATCGGCCTTTGATCCGTTGGTGGCACTATTCCCATCTTGCGCTTGCCAAGTTCAGCTGCTCTTTCAGCGATCTCTTTAAACTTCTGGTTGCGCTTGTACTTTTTGAGGAATTCATCAATCTCAAGATCTCTCCAGTTCGTCTTCCAATACCTTCCTGAGTTGATATCTTGGGCAAAACACACATCCACAATCATTTGATACTGCAACGCTTGTTCTTTGTCTCTTTTCTCGTATACAATCTTGTTGTAGAACAAGCAGTCGATATCTTTCTTCTAATAGTTAACAAGCCACATAGGATCAAGAATGCTGATTCTTCGTGACTTTGCAGTGGACTTGTTGAACAGTGAGATTACTGCTCAGCCGTCGTTTCATTGTATAACCACCCTTCGAATAGATCATGAAAGTCTTGCTCAATTGCTCTGAGAGGCATGTTCTTCAAACATCGTGGAGGCTTAACATCCAAAGTTATGTCTTTTTCTCCATTTTCTAAGATAGTCACGATCTGTTTTGGACGTTGCGGCTTCCAATCAGGATAACCATCCTTGGCTTGTTGCTTTATGTAATCCCATAAATGCTGATCATGTACGTTCACATCCAGACCATAATAAAATTGCTTTATGTTCTTCGTCTGCATAAGTTCATCTACATCCCACCAAGGCAGTGTTCTGATATCTGACAGAAATTCAAAATACTGAATACCTTGCTCACGACGAATAGCATAAACCTGCAGATCTTCCAGATATCCCCATGATAAAATGTCACCCCATGAGATGTTTTTGTCGTGCGTGAAGTACTGAAGTGCCCTAAGAGACTTCTTCTCCTTTGGCATAACTTTGAACCACTTTTTCCTCTCTTCAGCCAAATTTTCTCTTGAGATTGTCTTTGGAACACCTTCAGTTGAAACTTTCTCCACAATCTTTCTTCTGATCTCATCTACGTTCCTATCTTTAAACATTTCCGCCAGAGAAGGAAATGTCTCATCAATTCCGGAATAATGAAAATCAGTTTCTTCATCAAAGGAATCTGAAGCATCTTCAACAATTACATTATTGTATATATTAGCTTCCTGAGCTTACCTAGGCTCAAATTCTATTTCTGTAGAATCAGGGATTTCATCTTCAATGTTAAACTTGAACTTCCCATCATCCAATCCCAACTCCTCCAACATTTCTGCCCTTGATCGTGGCACCTCAAGTTCCCCCTCATGTGGAGCATGTAAGAAAATAACAGTTGGATTTGTGAGGAATACCTGATCGACGTGCTGTTTCCCAGATGTAGAAGCTTCTTGATTTTGATCATCCTCTTGTTCATTTATCTCGTCGTTCAGAAACTCTTCAATCTTTTGTTGAAAATTTGGATTCTTAATCAACAATCCAGATGCACCCTGATCATCATCATCATTACCCTTATCATCATCGTTCTTCTTGTCTTCTTTATCATCTTTCTTATCAGACTTGTCATCATCGTCATTTTCATCTTCATCTTCTTCATCATCACCAAGCAACTCTTTGTCAGAATCATCATCAACCATCTCTCCTCGAGCCTTTCTAGCCTCTTTTTGTCTTTCATCAATTCTAACTCTTCGAACGATCTCTTTAATGCTATAAGGCACTGAGGATGGTTCACCAACAAGAATAAATTTCTTTCTCTCTTCCTCTTCTTTCCATTTCAACATCAACACTTCTTTTGCCTTTCTTTTCTTTTGAATAGCACCAACTCTGCGAATAACTTCATAAAGATCAAAGGATAGAGAAGAAGAGACACCAACAAGCACGAATCCCTTAGGATCTGCTTCTGCATCAACCATTTCAACATCGGCTTGGCTTGTAGAACCTCCTGCTTCTGTTTGACTTGATGACCCAAGGATTTCTTCTGTGTCAACCACCACCCCTTTCCTTCTTGAGTTGCTTCTTGAGTCAACTCTCTTTCTCTTTCAATTTTCCTTTCCTCAGCTCTTTTAACCTAAATCTCATTAAAAGCAGCATGAACATCAATCTTTAGATGGCTTTCCATAACAGCATATAGCATGTTGAGCTGATTATCCTTCATCACTTTATCAGCTTTCATGGCTTCCATTTCCAGCTTCATAGCTTTCATTTCATTCGATGAAGCTTCACTGATTTCACTTAGAAGCTGGTTTAGAGTTTAATTCACATCTTGCAGATTCTTCATCTTCACATTCATTGTAGCAATCACTGCTGTCAGAAGTTCGAACAGTTGAGAGTTATCATGAACATCATCCTTCATTTTCTTTATCTTTTCTTCTTGATCTATCAAGACTAGTCTAATTTGATCACTTGTTTTCATCAGCTGTTCAATCTGCATCTTTAAAACATCACGCTCAGCTTCAGCTTTAGCTTTCTCTTTTTCGAGTTCAACAACTTTCTTTAACAATTCTTTCATAGCTTCATTGTTGAACATATCATAATCATCATCTGGAATATCTTCGCTATATATTCCAGTTGCAGGTGGAAGATTTCCAAACAGATTTTCAAAAGCTGTATTCTTTGGTTGAGAGGATTCAGGAGCTTCATGAATAGGTTGATCTTGTGGTGGAGGTGGTGGAGGTATAGCAGCTTTATACCCCGTGATTTCAACATAATCATCACCACCTATCTTCTTTTGAACTTCAACCTCAGGTACTTCAACAGTTTGCACCTCTGGAATCTCAATACTTTGACTCTTTACTGCTTCAGTAACTTTTGACATTGCTACATGCTTTTCTTTCTTTCCAGCTTGACTTTCAGGTAAAGAAGCACTGCCTTTTCTTGCACGAACTCTTCTCGGAAGACCCCGAGCTTGAACTGCTTTTCGTTTTACTCTCAGCTTCTTTGCTTTCTCAGGTGGTACATAGGTAGAATCTTCCTCATCAGATGCTTTCTGCTTCTTCGTTGGCTTTTTCTTCAGCTAGCTTTACCTCTTCCAAGTGTTAAAGGATCTAGTTCAGACTCTGATTCAGTAGCCTTAGAATCTTCTTAACTTGACTCATCTTGAACCACACCTTCAAGCTCTTTGCCTATGACACTTTTAGGTTGAACACTTAAACTTTGTTCTTTCTGAGCAGCAACTTCCTCATTTCTTTTCAAATAGCTTTCAAGTGAATGCTTCAGCAAACCAGCTCCTTGTTGAACAACCTCAGATGGATCTAATACTGGCTCATCCACCAATCTTTGTTGTGGTTCTATAGATGGCCCTGCAAAATAGGCATTAACAAAATCATTAGAAACATTTAACAACTTAACATTCTAACTACCTTATGACTCCCCCTCTCACTGTACCCTTAATCACTATCTTAGGAGTTGGCTCCTTTGGAATAGATACTGCAGGGGATGACTTCGGCGTTCTCTTCCTTTTTCCGTCTCTCACAAACCACCATCTGGTTTTCTTCTCAACCATCAGACTCATCTTCTCATTCTCATTATCAGAACTACTATCTTCATGTCTCCATGCATCGTTTTCTGGAGCAACATATGCTGGCCTACTGATTTTACATATCATTCCCTTAACTCTTTCATCAGTTCCTTTGGTCAATCTAGTAATGGTTTCAGAAGTCATGTTTCTCAGACCGAAAATATCACCATTATCCTTCGGAATATCCTTGAACTGATCATCAATCATCATCATAATGAACCGTGGATACATAATATATCTATTGCATCCAGCTCTTATGTTCTCTAACATGTACTCAAAAATCACTTGTGAAATATTGTACGGTCTATTCAGAACCAAACATGTGATTATATTCATGATGTAATCGGATGCTTCGTCGTAGCTCCCTTCCTGTGAGAAAGAGCACGTATCACATAGTGAATCATGAAACTGTAAGCACTAGAAAACATTGTTTTTATCATCTTTTCGTTGATATGCCCCGTAAACCCCATTCTGCACCATAATCCTTTAGCTAGACGTTCTGGAATGATTGTCGGATCATTTTCAGAATCTCCTAACTCTAGCACTAGTCTAAGATCTTCAACACCAAACTTTATTTCTAAGTCTATGTCTTTTCCTTTCTCATCCTTCTTTCTCACTGCTGAATGAATCATCTTATCAGCTTCTTCGTATCTTGCTGAGTTCCAGAAAGTTCTCACATGAGATTCATACACGATGGTCTTGTCAGTTAAAGCCTTTCCTATCCTGCTTTCTCTCAAAAACTTAGCTATTCCCTCGACCACTGTTTTATCTGTAAATGTTGCATCTAACAGACAATATGCATTATGACCCTTGTCCCAATCTGAACCTTTTCCCTGCAAAAATATTTAATCATTTGCACAAAGTTCGAGACATAGAGATGAATGATAAAAAATTTTGAAAACTTCAAAATTTTCTAACCCTGGAACTCTCTATGTGACAGTACTGACGGATCGAATGGCTGTCCGATCGGATGACATTGCTGTCCGATCGGATGGCCTATCTTGCAATGAAGAAAGTCAACTAGGTCATCAGTATTTGAATCGGATGACCACCCGATCGGAGTGCTGTCCGAACGAGTTGCCACTAGACTTATGAAACAGTTGAAGATTTCTGTCTTTTAGTGGCTGTCCGTTCTGATTGCACAAGCTGTCCGAACGGATTGCCACTTTGCACAGATTTCAAGACATGACCGTATGAAATGAGGGCTGTTCGATCGGACGACATTGCTGTCCGAACGACTTGCAACTCAGTTGAAAAGTTTTGTCATTTAGTGGCTGTCCGATCGGATTGCAATGCTGTCCGAACGGATTGCCAATTTGACAATAAAGCATAAATTTCAACATAGTGTTGTGGATTAAGATAGCTGTCTGATCGGATTGCAATGCTGTCCGATCGGATTGCCATCTTGTTCAAGACATGATAGATAGATAAAGACACATGATACATTGCATCAAACATTCTAACAGTTTAGGCACAGATTCCTAGACACAAACACTTAGCAAATTTTCAACAATAACATGTATAGAATCTGGTGGTCGCCCGATCGGACTGCCGTCCGATCGGTAAGCGCCTCGTTTAAAGAACAGTCAAGAACAAAAACATGAACATGAAAATTTTCTCAGTCAAATCATCAAATTGAACATAAATCTATGTAGAGAATCTCATCGCGATCAAAACCCTATGTTCATTGTGTTCTAATTCTGCCTATTCTAAGTTTAATTTAACATTTAAAGGTCCGAACGCCGACATGTTCTCATCATCCGATCTACACATTAAACATGTTATAATACAAATTGAACCGGTAAATCTGTAGATCTAGCCCTCGTGAACAAAACCTAGTGATTAAATCTCATCAAAACAACTTAAATCTCCCTAGATCTAACAAATAAGCTCCGACAGATGACGTCGACATGAAGAACAGTCAATAATCATCAAGTTTAATCAGATTTAAGCATGAAAAACTTACCTTTGCCATTGTAAAGGTTGTGCTAACCAACGATCCAATGTTCTTGTGTGAAGAGAATGTGAAAAATCAAAGAACAGAATGAAAGAGTTTGAGAGAGAATAGGGCGGTCGATCGGTCGATCAAGTGAAAAGTTTGACTGACATATTGACTCCCTATATATAGTGATCATTGAACCGGAGAGATGTCCAATCGATCAGCTGTTCGATTGGCTTGCGGGCCGAGACAAGTTCACTTCTCTTTTGATCTTTGACTTTTTGACATTTTGACCGTTTGACATTTTGTTGTTTTTATCAGTTTTAAGAATCCACTTAAATATACAGGTCTAAGTTAATGACCCTGGGTACTTAACTTGCCTACCAAGTCCAATCTTAATGACCTTGGTTGACCCGAAGCAAAGCACACTGACGTTTTGTTCAACTTTTTCAAACAATTTTCTGAAAAATACAAGTTTCAAATTAATGAACTTGCTTTGACTTTTCATTTTATCAGGTTTAACATGATAAGCTCCCAACCCATTTGTCCAGCTCAGAAAACTTCCTGCATCTGCCTCAAACTGCGAGTCTGAAGATTAGCTTTCTACTTTGGTTTGTCGATAAAAACAAAGCAGAAATGTAAAATCTTTTTGATTTTTAAGAAGGTTTCTAGACTAGGAAGCTATGAAATCTTTTTGGATTTTCGATGTTAAACTGAAATGAAATGAAATACAATAAACGTAAAATATTTACAAACATATTTTTTGTGAGCGTGTTAGGGGATCATATCAGCTTCCGACAAGCTACAAGTACCATTAAGCTTTGATTTCATACTAAGCATTAAACAATTCACAGTGATTGCCGATATACTGATCCAATTTAAATTTTCACACAAATTTCAATCTGTTCAGGATACAAATTAGTGTTTTAGAGACTTAACTTATACGCGTGTACCACCTCAGAATATACTCCCGTATCCAGACTACTATATTCAGTCTTACAGGTGAGTGCACACTAATGATATCTGTAATGGGTAAATGCGAGACCATGAGAGCTCAGGCTATTGCTTTCGCAAAATCAGAGAGATGATGGCTCGTCTTTAGGTGGTCCCCCTTGGGGATCTTCTTTACAACAGCACATGATTAGCATTTTTCAATGTTTCATCATTTTTTATGCTGAGGGTGGGCTTTAATAATAAAGCAGTGCAGAGTATTATACGAGGACTAGGCTATTGCTCCCGCAAAATCAGAAGTCCTGGTATAATACCCCAGATATCATCACGTACAAAGACCTAGTATGTCAGAAATAGAGCCTTTCAAACAGGATTTCAGGGGTTACCTATATATCCGACGTAAAAGCAAGTATGATTTAGGTTTATATCCCGAACAAACTTACTAAATGTGTAAAAACCTATCGGCATATCATCAGCGAGACTGCTTAATGCTATAAAACTTTACATTTCTATAGCTTACTGTAACCGTCTAGCTGATGTACTATCATTTCCCCTTTTTACACAAGCTCTTTTTGAATTTTCTCATGTTTTTGCCTTTTAGAATTTTTTATTGTTTTTGTATTTTTTTGAAAATGTAACCTATCCCCCCCTAAATACCAAAACAAGTAAAAAATCGACAAACCATTGCAGATTGCTTTTCAACATCATCTACAGTGGTACCTTCATCTACGCCAAGAATCCCCTCCGCAACCGATAGTAACTTCATACCGTTAAGTTTCAAAAGATATTGAAAATGAGTTTTATCAAATGCTTTGGTATGTAAGTCAGATTTTCGTTCATCGGTGTGGATTTTTTCTATTCGTATCAACTTCTTCTCGAAACAGTCTCGGATTAAGTGATGACGGATTTCAATGTGTTTGGTTTTAGCGTGATGAACATGATTTTTTGTAATGTTAATGGCTGCCGCATTATCAACAAAGATAGGGGAGTTAAGAAATTGCAAAGCATAGTCGCGCATCTGTTGCTGGATCCATAAGATCTGGGAGCAGCAGCTGCTAGCAGATACATACTCGGCTTCACATGTGGACAAAGCGACAGAGGTCTGCTTCTTGCATTGCCAGGTGACCAATCAGGGTCCGAAAAACTGGCATCCCACAGTTGTTGACTTAGCGTTCACTTTGCAGCATCCGAAATCAGAATCAGAATATCCCTCAAGTGTGAAATCGCCTTCTTTTGGGTACCACAATCCCAGTGATGGAGTTCCTTTCAGGTAGCGTAGTATCCTTTTCACAATTGTCATATGCGAGGCTCTGGGGCTTGACTGAAACCGTGCTGCGAGGCAGGTTGGATACATGATATCAGGTCTCGATGCTGTCAAATACATCAGCGATCCGATCATGGAGCGGTACAACGTTTCATCCACCTTCTCTCCGGTGAGATCAGGGTTTATTCCATGGTTCGCTAACGGGGCGGACATTGGAGACATTCCTGACATCCTGAATTTCTCCAGAACATCATGAACATACTTCGTCTGATGTATGAACGTTCCCTCGGGCAGTTGATCAACCTGAAGCCCTAAGAAGAACTTCATCTCACCCATTGATGACATTTCAAACTTCTGCTTCATTACTTTTTCAAAATCTTTGCAGAGTTCTTCATTTGTCGACCCGAAAATTATGTCATCCACATAAATCTGGACTATCAGAAGATGGTTGTCGACTTCTTTTGTGAAGAGGGTGGTGTCTATCTTTCCTCGGATGAAGTTGTTGGCAATCAGATGCTGAGACAAGGTCTCGTACCAGGCTCTTGGGGCCTAATGTAAGCCGTATAACGCCTTATCCAAGAGATAAACCTTATCCTTATGGATTGGGTCGGTGAAGCCCGGTGGCTGTCCGACATATACCTCCTCTTTCACCTTGCCATAGAGAAATGCCGACTTCACATCTAGCTGGTACACTTTAAATCCTTTCCAAGATGCAAATGCTAGGAAGATTCTGATTGCTTCAAGTCGAGCAACCGGAGCATACACTTCAGTGAAATCTATACCCTCCTGCTGACTGAAACCCTGGACCACAAGTCGAGCTTTGTTACGAACAATAACCCCTCGATCATCCCTCTTGCACTTAAACACCCACTTCGTGTTTATCTTCCTATGACCATCAGGGAAGTCCACCAGTTTCCATACGCCTAACTTCTCAAACTGAGTTAGTTCCTCCTACATAGCGTTGACCTAGGAATCTTCAGTTAGTGCTTCCTTGTACGTTCGAGGCTCAATCTGCGAAATGAAACAACTAAGTGAAAACTCTATTTGTAAAGGAGCAACTTTTGTATAAAAGCAAGTAAGGCCTTGGTTAACTTGTCTTCTGGTTCGGACGTCTGATTGTAGCTCTCCTATTATTAGCTCTTCTGGATGATATGAAAGAGTTCTTGGCATCACCTCGCCTGGAACATCTACCTCACTTTCCAAATTTGTAACGTTCTGGTCTGCGACTTGTTCCCTGACAGGAATTGTCTGATCTGGAGACTGGATTTGCTCCCCCTCAGACTCTGAATCACCACGATCGAATGTTGGCCTTTCATCATATTCTGAATTATCATTGACTACCGTCTGATTGTTAGGAGCTTGTTCTTGTTCTGAAGATATCGGAGTTTGCATAACATCATCATTCTCTCCAGCATTGCTTGGACCCGCTTCATCATCGTTTGAAGCTTGTCCTTGACGACTATAAGGTTCTGCTGGGAATCTTTCTTGTGATGCTTCATATTCTCTTAGAATATCCAACTCGTCAAAGAACTCTGGTTCTTCCTCTATTTCAAATGAGTCCCACAGAGTGTCATAATTGAACCGCCATGAGTCGGCGGGTTTCTGAGGTGGCATAGTATAACCTTGACACTTAACATTATGTGCTTCGATGATCCGCTTTAAGCTTGGAACAAAGACTCTTTTCAATGGGCTTGCATATCCCACGAAGATACCTTCAATACTCTTTGGACCAAATTTACCATATGGTTCTAGAACTGTGCAGGGAGACCCGAACGGTTCCAAATACTTCAGCTTAGGTTTGCAGTTGTTAATCAGCTCAAAACACGTCTTGTTGAACTTCTTTACCGTAAGAACCCGGTTGAGCGTATAGCAAGCGGCTGACACTGCTTCTGCCCAGAAATTGACAGGTAGCTTTGAATCAGCAAGCATCATCCTGGCCATTTCAATCAGCGTCCTATTCTTTCTTTCTGCGACTCCATTTTGCTACGGAGTATAAGGCGCGCTGAATTCTTGCAGTATACCTCTTTCATCACAATATTCTTCCATTTTATTATTCTTAAACTCTGTACCGTTGTCACTTCTTATTCTTCTGATTCGTGTTCGGTACAAGTTTTCAATCTTTCTGAACATTGTCATCAAACTCTCAAATGTTTCATCTTTTGTCTTCAGAAACGTTACCCATGAAAATCTCGAATAGTCGTCTATGACAACTAAGCAGTAGAGATCTCCAGTTATGCTTTTCACATTCACTGGACCAAAGAGACCCATGTGAAGTCTCTCCAACGGCCTTGAAACTGAGTTCATCTTCTTTCCAGGGTGAGATTTCTTTCGCTGTTTACCTTTGACACAACTGATACACTCCCCCTCAAGATGGAAACCCTTTAGGTGGCCCATCTTTCGATGCCATAGTTGTGACTCCTTTTCAATGGCTCTTGACATGAAGCGGTGAGCCTGGCCCGTGGTAGTAGTTGCTACACTCATGTCCAACACATACAGATCATCGACTCTTGGTGCTCTCATGATGACCCACTCTTCGGGGACGACAAACCCCGGCTTCAATATCAAACATTCTTTATCCTTGAAGTGCGTTGAATACATTCGATCACAAATCTAAGAAATGCTCAGAAGATTGTTTTCCAGCTCAGCGATGTAATTGACTCTTTCAAACGTGATTATCCCATTCGATAAAGTTCCCTCACCAATAATACGACCTCCCTGATTACCGGCAAAACCAACATATCCTCCATTAAATCCTCTCACATCGTACAGCAGGGCTTTTACCCTTGTCATGTGCCGAGAAGCTCCACTATCCATAATCCAACGTGAGATGGATCTTGGAAGCTCCTGCACATATCACAAACATTTAGTGAGATTTTGAAGCAACCCAAGCCTCTTTCGACTCATGTAGCTTTTCATTGATGTGTGTGGTTTTGGTGTACAAAGGTGGGAAATTCTTGTCATTCATCTTTAAACTTTCTTCAGACCCAATCTCAACCTCTTTATACAAAAAGATATCATTTTTCGGAGGTTGACCAGATGATTGGTCTTTCTTTGCGACATTCTTCTTTTCAGAAGCATCAGACTTTTGTTTCTCAAGTTTCTCATAGTAATCCAAAGGAACATTCATCTTTACTGGTGTAGTAGAAGATGATTGTTTTTCAGAATCGGAAACCTTTGGTTTTGGAGAACTTGCTTTCTTTTCAACAGATTTTGGCTTCCAAGTTTGTTGAGATGACGCAACCCGCTTGTAAAATTTGTCATTTTTAGTTACCAATTTCTTTACGGGTTCAGTTTTCTTAACTGACTCTTTTGCAAATTCAGTTTTAACTTTGGCATTTTCCTTCTTTAACATCCTTTTCTTAACAAACATTGGAGCTTTTCCTTTTACATCATCTTTCCTTTTCGGACTCTCGACAACCACAGACTTAGGCTTTGAGTTGGTGCATTTTCGTGCAATGTGTCCAACTTGATTGCATTTGAAGCATGTTCGGGTGTCAACTACCCGACTTATACCTTCGGTCTGAGGCTGTGAGGCCTTCTTCTCAAAGAATTCTTCATTGGTTTTCGAAAAAATCTCAGATTCTTGCTCGGAGTGTGAACTCGAGCTTTTCACAAACACCTTTTTCTCAACAAATTTCTTGTTTAGAAAGTTTCTTCTTTGATTATTCTTACTACCCTGATAACCTCCCGACCATTTGTTTTGGTTGTTGTTAGAAAAACGTGGCGGTACAACAGGTTTTTTGTAGTAAGATTTATCTTTTTCAAAGTTCAATTGCCTTTCAGAACATTTCAAACCTTCGATTTCACCAACATCAATCTCAACCAGTTTAAACACATTTTTCAATTTGTCGACATTCACATTTTCTAATGGAAATTCAAGATCCGAATACAACTTATCTGAACCCAACATCTTATACATCACAAGAGTAGGTTTTTCACTTAAGTTGTTTTTGAATGTTGATTTCGGAATGTAATTATTTAGAAAACATTCTTCGTCCTCAGTTGAGTCACTGTCAGATTTCAAAACATTTTCAACCACATTTATAACAACTTCGGACTGAACACTGTCTCCATCAGACGATGAAGAGAATGTGATATCGATTGTTTCTGGTAGTTCAATCTCATTTGTTTCATCATCATTAACCAACCCAGACTTTTTCTTTGAAAAATTATTCAACACAGGTGGTGGAACTTGATGATACCCAACCCCAGTTCCATCTGAGTATACATCTTCGCTGGCTTTGTTCTTCCCAATGGGTTTGGGAACTATGTGTTGAAGAACAAAACTTACAGAGTTGTAACTGTTGAGTTTCAGATTGATGCGTTCAGTTTCAATCTTAGCTTCCTGAAACTGAAGCTTCAGATTAGCAATCTCATCCAACTGTTGGTTGATTTGCTTTTCTTTCGACTGAAGGACCCTTGACAATTGAAAGTTTTCTTTGCTTGTTTTACCGTTTCTCTCATCAGAATCTTTTATCGTTCTTTTTAGCTTCTCGTGATTTTCAGAAAGTTGTCGATTTTCAAGAATTAACTTTTCATTTTCTTTCCTTACTCGGTCTACATCAATTTTATCTTTTTCAATTTTCTCAGTTAATTCCTTAATTCTATCATTTGAAGCTTTCACCAATTTGTCACGACTTAAGATTTGATTTTCAACTTCTCTGACTCTTTCAATCAGTTCTTCAGTCTTTTTAGCACTGAGATATGCATGTGTACTACAAAGCTTGCAGTCTTTCATGCAATTTTTGCAGTCACTATCAATCTTGGCGTTATCAGTCTTACCTGACCCATTTGTTGAATCATTAGAACTGACCTTGCTCTTTGACTCAGTTCCGGACTTAGAATCTACCTCTAATTCCTTTGTTGTGAGCACTTTATCTGCCATTTGCTTTAGGTTCTCTACATTCAACTCTTTCGTTGTGTTGATAATCCCATCATCGACCTTTTTCGACATTAACTTCTCCTCCTCAGCTTCTCTTGCCCACATTCTCTGTCTCTCTTCCTCCTGTTCTGCTATTTGTTCGATAAGAGTCTCAACAAGAAGTGTTGAAGGTTCAACAAGTATATTTCCCTTAGGATCCAAATAGCATTCTCTGTCAGCATCCCATCTCTTTGCACTTTTTGCCTCTTTCCAGGCACGATAATGTCTATCTTTCACTGTTTGTGCTAACACTTTTCTGTTGACATATTTTTCTTCTTCAGTACGTGTGTCTTTGAATGGCACAATCTTTGCCATGAAGGCATATCCCACAGCATCTTCTTCAGGTAACAGATCACTCCAGTCAAAGCCCTCATCATCATGAATAACTGCTAAGGCTCTTGACTTATCTTTAGGAGCTTCTTCTAACTGCTTCATTCTTAGAGGTTCTGCTTTGTTTTGATGATAAATGGCCTTTTTATAATAATCATCACGGAATGGATTGGCCGTTTCATCAGCATCTGCATTTCGACATTCTCGTTTAAAGTGCCCCTTTTGCTTGCACTTAAAACATGTAACTTTCGATTTATCAAAGCCCAATTTTGTTGAAGGTCCACCAATGGAGTGTCTATCGGTTATCTCCATGAACCTTTGAGCCCTTCGAACAACACTCGCCATACACCATCTAATGTCAATCAACTCCATTTCTTCGGGGTCGATTTGATCATAGTCCTCTTTGGTAAGGTTAGTGTTTCCGATTTTTTCGGCTACTAAACTTTCGTAAGATTCCAAGATGGATGCCAGAAATACCATCTGCTGCTTGGCTGCTTCTTCGCTAAAGTTTTGTGCGTTGTTGAGATTTACAGCAATGTTGCTTTGGAAAATGTTTTTCAGAACATATTGTTGCTGTTGACTTGGAGTAGATGAAGACGATCCTCCATGATATCCGCTGCTTGGAGTAGGACTGCTGTTCTAATTTCTTGATTCAGCATGCTTGAGTTTCCAGCTGTGAACGCAGTCTTTGGTGACACAGTCTTTGGAATCATGCTTCCTTGATAGTACAGATCGACATTTTGCTGATACGGTGTACTGTTGACTTTATTCGTTTTCCTAATCTCTAGCTCGTGGCTTTCAAACCTCTCAATCAGGAAATCAACTGTCAGATTCTTCTTCTCCATAGTGTTCTTCAATAACAGAGCAAAGTACATCCAATCCTTTTCATCAGGCAGTGAATCCATCAACTTATTAGCCAATTCTTCCTCGGTAAACGTAAACCCATGTCTAGAAAGCTCGATCTTTAAGTGACAAAACCATTCTATCATCTTTGAGACCGATTCATTCTTCATACAACTGAACCGAACAGATCAAATTCCTTTTTCAACAATTTTCTCTTGTTCTTAACAATTTCTTCTCCACCCACACACTTCTTCTCTAATTTTCCCCATAAATCTTTGGAATTTTTGTAATCGATTAAAGATATGATATCATCCCTCACTGATTGATGTAGCAATGCGATACATTTCTGTTCAGCAATGAAATTTTCTTGTTCATTATCAATTAAATTTTCATAGTCACTTCTTCCAATGTCAAAACCATTCCTCAAACACTTCCAACTTTGGTAGGCGAATGCCTTCAACCAGTCCTCGAACCTAGTAGCCCATCTACTATAATCTTCTATGGCTATGAGCTTGGGCGGTTTGTTGTAGGTGCCATAAGCGTTGTCTACGCTTAGTGAGTCAGCAATGGCTTTCTTAGGATTCGGGTTTGGAGGAGTGTTATTCGTATTGCTTGACGTGTTCTCTCCCGTGTTGCTGGTGTAAGCAAATATGTCTCTAAATGGGTTTATAAAATCGTCCCCCATTTTAGAGTATCTGAAACAGTTTACAAACACTTAGACAAATTTTTTGTGATTTTCAAAAGTTTCACACTTGTGCACTTGAATCAGATGGTTGTCCGATCGAGTGACACAGTCAAGTATCAAGTGGTGTATACAAATCAGAATGCAACTCGAACGAATAGTTGTTCTAACGAGTGGTTATCCGAACGAGTAGCAGACAGAATTTTGACTTTTCAATCCTTCACCGATCGGATGACTGTCCAATCGAGTGGCAGGATGACGTAAGCACCAAGGATAATAATAGCAATGTTGTCCGATCGACCAGTTGTTCGATCGGGTAGCACTGATGATGTCAGCAACAAGTTTTCTCAGAACAATCTAATCCAAGTCGTTCGTACAGCTGTTCGCACGAGTGGATGACGTCAGCAAATAATATCTAAGAATAGCTAAGCCAAACCGTCCGTACAGTTGTTCGAATGGATAGATGACGTCAACATGCAAGAACAGTTCAACATGGTTTTAGATGATTTTGATTAAGTTTTTAATGGAATTTTCTTATGAAATTTTGAAGGATTGAACTTTTATTTATTGCGAATCGATTGATATCAGTTTTATCAAATTTTAACCGTGGATTCACGTTCAATTTTATGTTTTTCTGGTTTTTAAGGTAAAATAGTTAAGAACAATGTAAGAAATGAGTAGAAAGTGAGAGAATTCGTCAAATTTTCCGGTGAAATTTGACTCTAATCGGCAAGAATAGCTGGAATTCTGGTGAATTCGCTATCGTAGATCTCGATTCAGTCTCCTGGAAGCTCTGATACCACTTGTTAGTTCCGGTTTGTATAGGATCTGTTCGTCAGGAACTTAGATGAATCGAATTTGATCAATGTGCGGAATCCATTGGATCAAATCACAGATGTACAACAAAGAATTCAATGCTTAAACACCGTCTGATCTTTTTATTCAACTGATATGAAAGTACACAAGTGCCAGTAGAAGTCAGAGTTGACAGAGTTCTCCTAAAGTGACAAAAAGTTTTAAATGACATACCATGACTGGGTATTTATAGGCAACTCAGGATCTCACTTAAGTGCTGTCCGATCGGATGATATGGCTGCTGTCCGATCGAATGACAGTGCTGTCCGATCGGATGGCCCATCCGATCGGTTGACACTATACAACCAAAGTTCAGCACTTTTACATACAAGATCCGTATCCTGAGTTGATTGACTACGTACATACAAACATATACATAATTGTTCACAAAGGACACAAACATACAAAATATGACTAAATGCTGACGGAAGCTACAGACGCATGAACTAACATTCATTAGTACGTATATAATACATGATTTCATTATGTTTTGCTATGTATGATCTCTTAGCATATTAGCACATTGATTTTCATGTTACATTTTGTTGCATATGTTCATCCAGCATATGGACACATTGTTTTACATTTTGAACCGTTGAAATTGTTGGTCTATGTGAACCGTTTGAATCTGATTGATTATGTGAACCGTTTGAATCTGATTGATTATGTGAACCGTTTGAATCTGATTGATTGTGTGAACCGTTTGAACTGTTTGAACCGTTGGGTTAGGGAAGTGATTAGGTAACGGGGCGGGTGTAATGTGTTAAAAGCATAGTGGATACGCCGCTGGTACTTCCTATATCTAAGTGCTTTTAACACATTATATATCGTTGCATTATCTAGTTCACTTGGGCAAGGTTATCAAAACAAAGTTATATTATAAAGTTTTTCTAACAATATAAAACATTCGAGTTTTATTTCAAAAACGATTTACAATTTGGGTTTACTTAAACAAATGTTTTGAGTAAGATTCATGGTATCGAGGTTTTATAAATTATAACAAATCTGTTTTAACTAGGTTATTTCAATTCACAATCTAAACATTTTACAAAACTAGTTTTTCTAATATCGAATAACAAAGTTGTTTGAGTTATTTCAAAAGGTAAAACGAGCCATGAATCTGACACTCACATAAAACCTATGCACTCGCTGGCATTTTTATGCTGACGTATTTTCACATGTGTTTCAGGTACCATAGTTGATGATGTTTGATGATGATATTGATGCATTCTCACATAGGAATGGACGAGGCCTTAGTGACTTAATAACAATGAAAGTCTATGTGTTCATGTTTTGTTTCTAATTTCAATGAAATGTAATACATTTAATTTAATAAAACAGAACTTCAATCCATGTGTTATGAAACAATGATTCTGTTACAACACTCCCCAACGTTTCCGCCACGATTTGTTGTTTTATCGTGGTCAGGGTGTGACAATTTCATTACATCATATTCTTTTTGCAACTCTTGAATAGTTTTATCTTTTGGAACACATTCATTGCAAACAGCTGAACATTTTTCTTTCAAAATTTTGTTTTCTTTTTCAAGATTTTCAGATTTCTGCGTTAGCTCTTTTTCTTTTTCTTTCAAAAACTTTTCATTTTCAAGCATTTCATTACATTTTTCTTTAAAAATTCTTTCTATTTTAGTAAACTCATCGTCTCTGGTTCTCATATTTTTATCCTTTTCAGTACAAGCACTGCACTTTTCCATACAATTCTTGCACTGTTTTTCAGTTTTACTTTCGGTTTTATTTAATGATACAGAAGAATCAGTTTGATTTGTGTTGGGATTGAACCCTACCAAAGGAACAGTTGATCAAAGCCAAAACTGGATCAGATCAGTGGATTCAGAATAAGCAGATGTTTGTATTTGATCTTTCCCCTTGACAGTGGCTCTAACATCTGATGGATTCAACTACTGCCCTTCCTAACTACTGCTGACCCAAAAGACTGATGAAGACTAAGTGCTGATGCTCAATCAACTGCCTTGTCTCAAGTACTGCTGAAGACTAAAGCACTGCTGGAGCCTAAGCAGTGGAATGAAGAATCAGTTGTTGTGTTTATGCTTTGTATATTGTAAACAGTTGTTTGTAATCAGTGGTTGTAATAGGTCAGTAGTTAGAGTTTGTTAGGAGGTTAGATGTCACTATCATTGGTGACGTCAGCAAAGATGCCACAGTGGTTTGCTCGTGTCTATAAATAGAACAGTACACTGTACTGTTCTATTAGCTCTTTCATCCCAAGTAATTCTGTACGAACAAACTAGTGTGAGCTCAGGCTGAGGGGGAGATTGTAATACATGCATGCATTGTAATTGAGGTTGTAATAAATACAATCATTCGATTTCATGATAAACATGTTTGTTGAAAGCATTTCTTTCGTTTGATTGTGTTGAAAGTTTATTCCATTTAATTCCGCTGCAAGTTGTTTATCATTCATCTTCACTTTAATCAAACAAAACACAATCATAAGAAACTCAGATCCTAACAATTGGTATCAGATTTAGGATAGTCAAATTTGATCTAACCATCATTTTGACGTAAAAGTTCAGCTCACAATCGTTGATACTTATAATTGTTCGTTTCATTGAAAAACGGAGTAAGGTTTAATCACGAGCAAAGTTGATTAATCAGTACCTGTAAAACAACCAGGATGACGTCACAATCACAAGATGTTAACAATAGCATCGGTTCACTCTTCAAACCACCCATGTTTAAGCGAAATGAGTACAACATCTGGCAGAGAAGGATGGGTCACATCCTTGCTCAACAGAATACCGGATGTTGGAAGTCGGTTATCTTTGGACCACATGTTCCAATGGTGCCGAGTGCTGAGGATCTAAAGGCTTTTGTTCCTAAGAAAATTGAGAACTATACGGACCAGGATTTTTAGAAAATTGAACTAGATGCCAAGGCATTTAGCATCGTTGCATCCGCACTACCTAATGAAATCTATGCTGGGCTGTTACACTGTAACAGTGCCAAGGAATTGTGGGATGCACTGAAGGAACAGTTTGGGGGGACTGAAGAAGTGATTGAAAATAATAGGGAAATTCTGAATCAACAGTATGAAACCTTTTGTCACGTTAAGGGTGAAACATTAACATAACAGTTTCTGCGATTCAGTTGTCTCATTAGTGAGCTAAGACTTGTTAATGTTGAATTTGCAAATTCAACACAAAATAACAGGTTTCTTAGATCACTGCCTGAAAAATGGGATACAATTTCATTTGTGACCAGAAATTCAGTTGGGTTCAAAGATCTGACCCTGACCCAACTTCATGGTAGACTCCTGACCTATGAAAGGGAGTTAAACCAGAAAATGAAGTTGCAAGAGTCTGGCAAAGTTGCAGATGACTACTCATTTGGCAACACAGCTCTTCTGGGTCTGGAAGAGTTTGGCACTAGTAAGGATCAGAGTTATGATCATTTTATTGACATAACTGCTGGTGGAAACTTCAACTCTGATCCTCACTCGTCCAATTATGCTTTCACAGCAAATGGAGAAAGCCAGAACTCTGACAATCTATGCTTTGAACTCAATGACCTTCAGCATTTTGATCCAACTGACTTAGAAGAAATGGACATTTTGCACCAACTTGCACTACTAAGTGTTAGAACTAGAAAGTTTTACAAAAGGACAAGGAGAAAATTTCCAGGGTTACATGGGAATCTAAAAGTGGGGCTGGATAAGTCAAAGGTTAAATGCTACAAGTGTAATAGGTTAGGTCATTTTGCTAGGGAATGCAGGAGTCAAACCAATGGACCAATTATTACACATCCTAGCTCAAACCCTAGACCACAAAATAACCAAAACACTGTGCACTATGCCTAATATGCCCTTGCTGCTCATGTAAACACTGCTCATTATGCACACCCTACAACCCCTATGCCTGTGCATTATGTTTAAACCACTATTCCTCAGATACAGTATGTCCAGACCCCTGCTCCTCAGGTTCAGGTACAACAAGCTGCACCTCAACAAACTGCACCAGCAGTGGTTCAACCAGATCAACAAAGTTTCTTCACACAAGGCTTTGTTGACTGGAGCAGCTTACCTGATGAGCTAGGTGATGAAAATTTTGCACTCTATGCTACTAATGATGCTTCTAATGATGAATTCTGTTTTATGGCATTAGAGTCAATACCAGAAGGGCTGGAAACTGAAGAAGGACAGTCAAATGCTGAAACAGTGGATGAAATTGCTGAAACAGTGGTTACTGCTGTTGCTGGTGAAATACTGTTGGGAGAAAATTCAGAACCCTTGTTGGAACCACTGTCTGACCCCTGGTCTGAAGAAGAAGAGAAGATGGCTGATGAGAAAGAGCATGCTTGTGATTGTGCCATGGTGGCTGCAGCTAAGGTATCATCTCAGGTGCTTAAAAATCTGTGTTCAGACAAATGCATCATAGCATTTGCTAACATTAAAGAGGTGAATGAAAACCTTAGGGATAGAGTGTTAAATGATGAAGTTCAATTTTAGAAGTCTTTAAAAGAACTAAAAATCAAATTGGCTGAAAACGATAATGAAATCTGCAGTCTTAAACAAGTGTAACACCTGTGTCATTTCAACCATCAAACAAATTCCAAACCAATGAAATATTGTATTTCATACTTTGGACTTGTATAAATATGTGTATCTTTTGCACATATCAACTCTTGTTCGATTTCAAGCTTTAAATCGCTTTCTGGAGGGTTATACGCACTCTGAGGTGCAGATATAACCAGTTTAATCCAACGAACACTCCGGAATAGTGAAATAGGCTTAACATACCTTAAATAACCTTTACATAACTTATATATAAGTTTTGGAAGGTTTGGTATGGTGAAATCAAGTTAAATCGCTTACAGGGACTAAAGTTGACAAACTGCGAAAGTATGCCAATTTGAACTGTAACAGACCTTCCGGAGCATGACCATAAGTTAAACATACCATAAATATCCTTCACATAGCTTAGAAATAGGCTTTGAGGTGTTCGGTATGCTAAAATAAACTTTTGTGTCATTCAGGGACTAAAAGCGTCAAAAAGTGCACAAGTTTGCATTTTTACGCGTAACTTACGTTCTGAATACATCTGGACATCCAAAAATTTATGTGAGCATGACTATATTATATTTTAGTGTTCGCCTTAAGAAAAATCCATTCGTCGCGTCATTTGGTTCGTTTTTCGCGCTTATGCGCATTCCGTCGTAATTAACCGAACATCACGTTCGTACGGCCAAACGAACCGACATCCGAGATATTTTTGAGCATGTTTTAAGTTCCCTATACTTTAACTTCATTTTAGAGCTTTGAAATGGGGTTAACGGGCCTTAAACGTGTCGAAAATGGCCTAAATACAGTTCAGGGACCAAAAGTGTAATTCTGCCGAAATAGTGCCTAGCGGTGCGCTACACTTTAAGCGTAGCGGTGCGCTAGGGGTCTGCAGACCAGATGCAGAGTATTTAAACAGGCTGTTTGCACATGTTTGATTCTCACCCACATGTTCTAACTTGCTTAGTCAGATGATAAGCATCACATTTAGCTTCCATAACCTTGCAACAAGTGTACGGCCTTGATCGTTTCCCCTTTTCCAAGAAACGATCTCAACGGTGGACCGAATACTATAAATACCCCACCCCCCCATTACTTCAAATGCACTAGAATTCTGATTTTAGAAACTCTAAGTTGAAACCATTGTTTCATACCTGAGATTCTCGAATCGGGATTAGCATTCGGGGACCCTGGGTAAGTATTCTTTCGTTCTTTTCCTTATTTTACTGCTTTTCGAGTCAGAAAGTCAAACTTTGTTTGACTTTCAGCGTTGACCAGTAATGGTCAATGCGAAGTTCGTTTGAACTTCGCAACGTGAGTGTAATCACGTTGGTCATAGTCCCTTGGGACTATGCCCACTGATTACCACGTTGTCTAGAGTCGTAGGGTAGGCGATCTGATAAATCGCCTATACCTTCGAACTCGACCCAGTTTGGTCGATCATTAGGATCCGACCAAATACATTAGGTGACCCTAGTATAGGGCATAACCTTCCGAGGTTATACCCTATGGTCACATCGTTTAAGTAGTTGTATGATAGGTAGTTTATATGCCTTAGGTAAATTACCAGAATATCCTTTTCATGTATAATTGGTAATTAAGCATATGTAACCTAAACCTTTGTCACATAACTGATTATGTAACATGTTTAGGCATATAACACTTGTCATAGGGCTAGTTAGGCGGTCCGAACGCGTTTCACGCGAACGACACGTTAAAGTAGCATAAGCTACCTAAACGGGTCGTAATGGGTCGATATCAGTTAGGTTAAGTTTCATTTAGTATGTAGGCTTTGTTAAACCATATCATATGAGTTCCTACACTCATTTGGTTTACAAACCCTAATGCTACCCAATCTTCCGATTTAGGTCCGGTTAATTAACATAGTTACCTATATTAGGTGCCGTTTGATTTCCGGGATCTCTAGCATTGTTTAGTTGTTACTCAAGGACTACTGAGCAATCTCAAGTGAGTACATAGACCCCTCTTTTACTGTTTTCCAAACTGTTTTGGGGTGGAACACATGTGCCTACTTGTTACTTTCATGCTTTCCGTTTTCACATCATATACTTCCTATGTTCATTAGTACATTATAGTACATGATTTCATTACATTTCATACTAGGTGTACCATTGTGTGCATTACTTAGTACATTGTTTTACATTACATCACATGCTACGTATGTCTATTGTTGCATACTTAGTACAGGTCGCATGCTACGTATGTCTGTTGTTGCATACTTAGTACAGATATTTCAGTTCACATGCTATGTATGTCTGTTGTTGCATACTTAGTACAGATATTTCAGTTCACATGCTATGTATGTCTGTTGTTGCATACTTAGTACAGATATTTCAGTTTACATGCTATGTATGTATGTTGTCGCATACTTAGTACACTCATTATTCATTACATGCTTACATTTTGGCAATTGGTTTAAACATAGACATTTTACATTGTTTGGTTTGGTTTGATTAAGTGATTAAGTAACGATGCGTGTGTAATATGATACAAGCATGGTGGATACGCCGCTGGTACTTCCTATATATAAGTGTTTGTATGGTATTACATGTCGTAACGTTATTTGAATCATTTCAGGTTGAGACATAGAACATTTTATACAAATAACATATTTTTCACAAGACATTGATTTACAAACAACTTATCTAATACAAACTCATTTTACATGGTTATTCCTTTAACCATACATTATACATTATTTATACATATCATCTGATCTTATCGATTTTCAAATGATTTACAAAACAAAGCAAATAACAAGGTTCATGACTAAACATTTTCTCAAACATAAGTCATGAAACCTATTTTCACAAAACCTATGTATCTCACCGGCATTTTTATGCTGACGTACCTATTTTCACATGTGTTTTTCAGGAACTGTTGCATAAGATGATCAAGATACACATAGGCAGACTTGGGCTTTAGTGACAATAAAAGATACAAGACTAGTTAATTATGTTGTATTTCTTTGTTTGTTAAGACATTGTAACACTTTTAATCAATAAAACGAAACTTCAATTGCCATGGATTTGAAACAATTAATTCTGTTACAACACTCCCCGACATTTCCGCCACGTTTTGTATGTTCTACGTGGTCGGGGTGTGACAGAAAAGATGGTATCAGAGCCAATGGTTATAGGGAATTAGGTTATTAGTAATGCTTTGACCTAGTCTATAACTTTCTTAGGACCCTAACGCGAGTTTACTTGCGTTTAGTCATAAAACAATACTGTCACCTATCCTTAGGTGACGACCACAACAAGAACATAAATTTCAAAACCGCTTTGAAAACTAATCATCTGTTCTAGGATGATTTATTACAAGGTTTTGAACCCTCTGTTATATGGTTTTGAACCCCTTTAAGTTTTCAAAATCTCGTCAAGGTTTTGGGTTATAAATAATGTGAACACGTGCAAACTGGAAGGGTGAATGCCTGTATTCTGGGTTTTCTGGCTAGGCAAGCACTTCGTATACATCTCATCAGACGCGAGACCAGTTGTGCTTACCTGGGAATTCTTGGGATGAGTGTTCACTTATAGGCGAGCATGTCTTCGCGATACATTATATTAACCCATTTACTTTGATTTGTCACCATCTCATTTGTTTGCCTTTGGTAACAAACAAATGGTCACAATCTACATGCCTTGTCATTTTCTTTTGACTATCTTTCGCTTGTTTCCTCCTATGCCTTTCGTTATCTTCAAGATGCTTCTTCATCGTAACAACAATGTCCGAACCAGGTGCTGCAATTACCCAGCGAATAGGCGTCGTACTCCGGAGGACCGTTGACTTAGCTATCACCATGACTCGCCTCAGGGATGAAGCTGTATAAGGGAACTGCTCCTTGGTGCAATCATGGCCATCGTCATTATTCAAATCAAATACCTTGTTTCAAATGTACCCACGGTGGACGATGGAGACATTTGGTTAACATATGCCGCTTTGCAATCCAAAGCAAAGCTGTTACAAATCCTGCTGCTGCTCAACCTTCAAACTCTGCTTCATATGTCGCTTGGCATATCTGGCGCCTCAACCTCATGAACTTTCTACCTTGTGTATCGACGTAAGCACGCCTAGTGCAAGGTGTCGAAACACCTCCCGTTACACAAACTCCAAAAAAATCCATGTAGGATCTTTCTATCCTCATAATTAGATCCTTGTGGATGAGTATCATTCATCGGAGTCCTTAATTGAATTCTTTGTATGATTCAATACGTACATCACAATTCAATAAGGACAAAGCCGAATTCCTTTTGAGATTATCCTATCTTCATAGATAGATTCTTGAAATGATTAAAGTGCCAAATGAAATCCACGAATTGGATTCCTGGTGTGCTTTAAATATCCGTGTCCAAAGATAACAAATTAATAAACAAGTCAAACAACTATGTGATTATATGTTTATGTGTTTCCTTTTATGTTTTTGTGTGATCCAAATCCTTGTCATCCAAATCCTCGTAGAATCTTCCATATCTTCGTATAAGGGATTCATAGTAGGATACCCAAAGGTACTACATAAAATCCTTAATGGACTTCTACGTTGTAGTTAAGTCCCTTGGATTATAAAGTACTATTCAAATAGTTAAATGTTTCTCTTGGGTAGTTGAGTTAAAGAGATCCTACGTCGATCTAAAGTTAAATACATCCTACGTCGGTGTAGTTAAATGTTTCTCTTGGGTAGTTGAGTTAAAGAGATCCTACGTCGATCTAAAGTTAAATACATCCTACGTCGGTGTAGTTAAATGTTTCTCGTGGGTAGTTGAGTTAAAGAGATCCTACGTCGATCTAAAGTTAAATACATCCTACGTCGGTGTAGTTAAATATTCCTCTTGTGTAGTTTCGTTGAAGAGATTGGTTCGACAATCTAGTTAAAGAGATCCTACGTCGATCTAAGTTAAATAGATTGGTTCGACAATCTAGTTAAATACATCCTACGTCGGTGTAGTAGTTAAAGAGATCCTACGTCGATCTAAGTTAAATAGATTGGTTCGACAATCTAGTTAAATACATCCTACGTCGGTGTAGTAGTTAAATACATCCTACGTCGGTGTAGTAGTTAAATACATCCTACGTCGGTGTAGTAGTTAAATACATCCTACGTCGGTGTAGTAGTTAAATACATCCTACGTCGATGTAGTAGTTAAATAATTCTCTTGAGTAGTTAAGTTAAATAGATTGGTTCGACAATCTAGTTAAATGTATCATGTGTTTATGTAGTTAGATAGACCCTCGTGAGGTCTAGTTCAAGAGATTATTCGTTTAATTTTTCCCCATACGCATTATGAAATGAACTGTGCGGACTGGGCAAGGAAATAAGTAATTATGGAGGCCTACATAATTATGGAATTCAGTGCACAGAAACCACAGGAAGTTTTGTCATGTGTTAGGACCTATAGTAGTAACAAGAGTAATGATACGGGAAAAGTCTTGGACTTGACCAATGTCATATATTCTTATACTCCCCAATTCTGATTTCAAGCACACACAAGTTTCCTATGATAATTCTTCACGGGAAATGTTCTCCTGTCTATAGTTCAAAACTCCATGTTTTGTTACTACAAGGACTTCACTTTGAGGGTTGACAACTTTGCTAAGAATCCTAACATGGTCCAGAGTTTTACTCAAGGGCTCAATGGATTTGTCTGAAGGCAAAACCGTCACAGCTGTCTCCACAAGTTTCCTCTAAAACTAAATTTCGGGACGAAATTTCCTAAAGTAGGGGAGACTGTAACACCTGTGTCATTTCAACCATCAAACAAATTCCAAACCAATGAAATATTGTATTTCATACTTTGGACTTGTATAAATATGTGTATCTTTTGCACATATCAACTCTTGTTCGATTTCAAGCTTTAAATCGCTTTCTGGAGGGTTATACGCACTCTGAGGTGCAGATATAACCAGTTTAATCCAACGAACACTCCGGAATAGTGAAATAGGCTTAACATACCTTAAATAACCTTTACATAACTTATATATAAGTTTTGGAAGGTTTGGTATGGTGAAATCAAGTTAAATCGCTTACAGGGACTAAAGTTGACAAACTGCGAAAGTATGCCAATTTGAACTGTAACAGACCTTCCGGAGCATGACCATAAGTTAAACATACCATAAATATCCTTCACATAGCTTAGAAATAGGCTTTGAGGTGTTCGGTATGCTAAAATAAACTTTTGTGTCATTCAGGGACTAAAAGCGTCAAAAAGTGCACAAGTTTGCATTTTTACGCGTAACTTACGTTCTGAATACATCTGGACATCCAAAAATTTATGTGAGCATGACTATATTATATTTTAGTGTTCGCCTTAAGAAAAATCCATTCGTCGCGTCATTTGGTTCGTTTTTCGCGCTTATGCGCATTCCGTCGTAATTAACCGAACATCACGTTCGTACGGCCAAACGAACCGACATCCGAGATATTTTTGAGCATGTTTTAAGTTCCCTATACTTTAACTTCATTTTAGAGCTTTGAAATGGGGTTAACGGGCCTTAAACGTGTCGAAAATGGCCTAAATACAGTTCAGGGACCAAAAGTGTAATTCTGCCGAAATAGTGCCTAGCGGTGCGCTACACTTTAAGCGTAGCGGTGCGCTAGGGGTCTGCAGACCAGATGCAGAGTATTTAAACAGGCTGTTTGCACATGTTTGATTCTCACCCACATGTTCTAACTTGCTTAGTCAGATGATAAGCATCACATTTAGCTTCCATAACCTTGCAACAAGTGTACGGCCTTGATCGTTTCCCCTTTTCCAAGAAACGATCTCAACGGTGGACCGAATACTATAAATACCCCACCCCCCCCATTACTTCAAATGCACTAGAATTCTGATTTTAGAAACTCTAAGTTGAAACCATTGTTTCATACCTGAGATTCTCGAATCGGGATTAGCATTCGGGGACCCTGGGTAAGTATTCTTTCGTTCTTTTCCTTATTTTACTGCTTTTCGAGTCAGAAAGTCAAACTTTGTTTGACTTTCAGCGTTGACCAGTAATGGTCAATGCGAAGTTCGTTTGAACTTCGCAACGTGAGTGTAATCACGTTGGTCATAGTCCCTTGGGACTATGCCCACTGATTACCACGTTGTCTAGAGTCGTAGGGTAGGCGATCTGATAAATCGCCTATACCTTCGAACTCGACCCAGTTTGGTCGATCATTAGGATCCGACCAAATACATTAGGTGACCCTAGTATAGGGCATAACCTTCCGAGGTTATACCCTATGGTCACATCGTTTAAGTAGTTGTATGATAGGTAGTTTATATGCCTTAGGTAAATTACCAGAATATCCTTTTCATGTATAATTGGTAATTAAGCATATGTAACCTAAACCTTTGTCACATAACTGATTATGTAACATGTTTAGGCATATAACACTTGTCATAGGGCTAGTTAGGCGGTCCGAACGCGTTTCACGCGAACGACACGTTAAAGTAGCATAAGCTACCTAAACGGGTCGTAATGGGTCGATATCAGTTAGGTTAAGTTTCATTTAGTATGTAGGCTTTGTTAAACCATATCATATGAGTTCCTACACTCATTTGGTTTACAAACCCTAATGCTACCCAATCTTCCGATTTAGGTCCGGTTAATTAACATAGTTACCTATATTAGGTGCCGTTTGATTTCCGGGATCTCTAGCATTGTTTAGTTGTTACTCAAGGACTACTGAGCAATCTCAAGTGAGTACATAGACCCCTCTTTTACTGTTTTCCAAACTGTTTTGGGGTGGAACACATGTGCCTACTTGTTACTTTCATGCTTTCCGTTTTCACATCATATACTTCCTATGTTCATTAGTACATTATAGTACATGATTTCATTACATTTCATACTAGGTGTACCATTGTGTGCATTACTTAGTACATTGTTTTACATTACATCACATGCTACGTATGTCTATTGTTGCATACTTAGTACAGGTCGCATGCTACGTATGTCTGTTGTTGCATACTTAGTACAGATATTTCAGTTCACATGCTATGTATGTCTGTTGTTGCATACTTAGTACAGATATTTCAGTTCACATGCTATGTATGTCTGTTGTTGCATACTTAGTACAGATATTTCAGTTTACATGCTATGTATGTATGTTGTCGCATACTTAGTACACTCATTATTCATTACATGCTTACATTTTGGCAATTGGTTTAAACATAGACATTTTACATTGTTTGGTTTGGTTTGATTAAGTGATTAAGTAACGATGCGTGTGTAATATGATACAAGCATGGTGGATACGCCGCTGGTACTTCCTATATATAAGTGTTTGTATGGTATTACATGTCGTAACGTTATTTGAATCATTTCAGGTTGAGACATAGAACATTTTATACAAATAACATATTTTTCACAAGACATTGATTTACAAACAACTTATCTAATACAAACTCATTTTACATGGTTATTCCTTTAACCATACATTATACATTATTTATACATATCATCTGATCTTATCGATTTTCAAATGATTTACAAAACAAAGCAAATAACAAGGTTCATGACTAAACATTTTCTCAAACATAAGTCATGAAACCTATTTTCACAAAACCTATGTATCTCACCGGCATTTTTATGCTGACGTACCTATTTTCACATGTGTTTTTCAGGAACTGTTGCATAAGATGATCAAGATACACATAGGCAGACTTGGGCTTTAGTGACAATAAAAGATACAAGACTAGTTAATTATGTTGTATTTCTTTGTTTGTTAAGACATTGTAACACTTTTAATCAATAAAACGAAACTTCAATTGCCATGGATTTGAAACAATTAATTCTGTTACAACACTCCCCGACATTTCCGCCACGTTTTGTATGTTCTACGTGGTCGGGGTGTGACAACAAGAGCATAGCATAACCAAGGACCAACTCCAGACTATGATAGAAAAATATCAAGGCTGCAAAAAGGAGTTGGAAGCCACCCAAATCACTTATGAAAAATGGGTGGAATCCTGCAAATGTTATGAAATTATGCTTGAAAAACAGCTTGAAAGTAATGTAAAATTTGGCATAGGGTTTAGAAAAAATGACCAAGTTGAAAACACTGCTGCAAATCAAGCTGGTTCTATTGAAATCATACCAACCAACAAGGATGGCCAAGAAGTTAAAATAACTGACAAACTTGGTAACAAGATCACTTTGGAAAGATCTGTGGGGGGCCTTTGAGGAGATTGAGAAATACCAATTTAAACCCACATGGTCTGATGAGTGTGACATCCTTGAAAACTTCAAACCCATGGACTTCACAACTATAGATGGTGTCAAAGCTCCTAAGGCCAAGGTCATTCCTCTTAAGGACATCCCAATAGTAGTTTAAAACTCTGTTGCAAAGGAGTCTGAAAAGAGGAAGAAAAGAGAAAAGATTAAAACTTGTTTTGTGACTTTTGTGAAAAGAAAAATCACTTGACCAAAGATTGTTTTCAATTAAAAGCTTATGATTTTAAAAAAACAAGTACTGTTGTGCCTTCTCAGAGCTGCACCATCTATGGTAAAACCAACCATTCTACTCAGCAGTGTGTATACTTGAAATCCTTTGAGGTCAAAAAGGAAGAGTACATGTCAAAAACACCAATGAGTTCTGTTAGTGCAATATGTCTATCGCCTCCGTCATCTCAAGATCGTAGCTGAAACTGTTTAAATCTAGGTTTTATATTGTTATAAATAGGAAAAGGCAAGGTGGCATTTATGTAAATAATGAGATATCTCATTATATCCCTTGGCCTATAAATAGAACCATTAGGGTTCTCATTTAGAACTTTTTGCTACTTTTACTAGTTTGGAGCTCATTTGGTGATCTTAGAGTTTGAAGGCTAGAGAGAGAAACTAGTGAGAGAAAGGTGATTCAAGTGTTTGTACGTTTCCAGATCTTATATCGAATCATATATTATAATTATGTCTCGTGTGTTCGGTCCCGTTCGTGTACGGATTCCGCACGTCACACGTTCGGTTCGCAATCGAAACGGAGTCAAAACCGGGACCTGCAAGTGGTATCAGAGCAGGAGCTCGATTGCACGGATCAAACGCACGAATTCGCACAGAAATTCATCAGATTCAGATCCAAATTTTACTCAGATTTGTCAAAATTCTTCATTCTTACATCTTCTTCACGTTTTTAACTGAAAAATGCCAAATTAAACGACTTTTTACGGATAAAAATTGCTAAAATTTGGATATGTTGTGCGAAAGTACTTGATCTACAAGCCTACAAATTTTCAGACCTTAATTCAAAGCCGTTTGAGAGAAATTTGAAATTTTGTGTTCGAAAAAGTTGAGATATGTTTGCTGTTGTTGTTGGAGTTCATATGAATGCTAACCGATCGGACAGCTGACCGATCGGCTAGCTAACCATTCCATAGCAATACATTGTAATTCAATTAAAAAACTTTGACTTGTTGATTGCTGTTCGATCGAACAGCTGTCCGAACCAAAGCTTTCATTGCATTTCATTAAAGATGTTGACCTCTTTGACTTGCCAGCCGATCGGCTAGCATCTCTAGCCGAACGGTCAGCACACCATATCATTTCACTGCATTTCATTAAAAGGTGTTTGACTTTGTTGACTGCTGATCGATCGAACAGCTGTTCGATCGAACACCTGTCCGTTCCACTGCCATACATTTACGTCTTTGACTTTGTTTGACCTAACCGATCGGACAGCTGTTCGAATGGCTAGCATCCCAGCCGATCGATCAAGCAAATCGTTACATAACACATCACTTTTTCAGGTCACTTAGTCAACATAGTAACCTGCCATCATTTAATAACATTCAACAGTATCACGTGATTCATTTTGTTGAAACATTATCAGCAGTTCATTAATTGATTGCATATGATCTGTTCAATTGTCTCGAGAATTCAGAAATGCATGTGATCTTTTGATAATTGTCGGCCATTAATTCTGCAATTGCATTAGTTTTTGACGGTGGTTCATGTGATATGTATTAATTGTTTCAGTATATCGATAAAGGTTTGCATGTGATGTTTAATTGCTAGATCAGTTTTCATGTGAAATATTAAAGACATTGTCGGCTAGTGCATGTGATGATTGTTAGTTAGCACGTGATTCAGGTCAAAGAAGTCAACGTACCAACTGATCGTTCAAGATTTTTGTCGTCTTATGCCATCACTTGATATCCCAACCGATCGGCTAGCAAGTTCCCAACCGATTGGCTAGCAATTCCCAACCGTTCGGCTAGCATTTCCCAACCGATCGGCCAGCTTTCCCACCCGATCGGACAACATATTTTGTCGTTTTGTGTCAGCCGATCGAACAGAGGGTCGAACGGACAACCAATCGATTCAAGAATCCAGCCGATCGGACAGCAATCCCAGCCGATCGACCAAGAGATTTGTCGTGTAGTGTCAGCCGATCGAACAGAGGGTCGATCGAACAGCTTTCCCGTCCGATCGAACAACACTCTGACCGATCGAACAGCTTTCCCGTTTGATCGAACAACATCTCCAACCGATCGGACAGCATTGATTATTTTCATTGTTGATTTTTTCGGATACCCGTTCGATCAAGTTGTTTGATATTTTTAAACTGATCGTTTGTTTGTTTGTTTTCAGGAGATTCAAGATTTACAAAGTGCGAAGTTCAAGAAATTGTTTCAAAATGTCAAGCAGCGGTGAAGAATTTTACAACACATTTTATAACGCGTTCACTTCCGAATCGATAGAGAGAAGATCCGAGATGAGAGAATATTCGAAGGAAATCTCAGAGAATTTGAAATTTGAAAACATGTATGGAAGCCAACAGAAACCACCGAAGCTTATGAAAGTTGAAGATTATAACTGGTGGAAAAACCGATTTGAGGGTTGGGTAAAAGCTTTCGCTCATGAAAGTTGGTTAAAACTGAAAAATGAATATAAAGCACCAGCAAAAGAAGGAGGAGAGTTATTAAATGAAGAAGAGTTTACAGAAAAAGATATAAAAAATGTTGTGGCTGAATATAAAATGATAACATTGATCAAACAATCAGTAAGAGAAGATATTATTTCGTTACTCGAACAAGAAAAAACTTCAAAGAGTTTGTGGGAAGTGTTAGAGAGAAAATGTGTAGGAAGTAATGAAATTGTAAGAAACAAAAAGAAATTGTTGCGTAAAGAGTTTGATTTATTCAGTTGAATAAAAAATGAATCTGTTTGTAAAATGATCGAGAGATTTGGACATCTGAAAATGGAGCTGGCCAGATACAAAATTACATATACTGAAGAGGAGCTGGTGGATAAATTGTTTGATTCATTGCCAAATGATCAAGATTGGCAATACTTCGCTCTAATGTTGAAAAATACAATCAAGCCTGAAGAGTTAACTGTGGATTTGCTGACTGAAAGACTTGAAAGCCATGAGTTGGAGATAAAGAGATCTAAAGTCAACAATCCAGCTCATCAGCAGAATGTGGAACTTTACTACAGAGGAAATGTACCACAGGCTGGATCTCCAAGAACAACGTTTTCTGCAGAAAGTTCAAATTCAGTGAACAATGAAAGTCTTCACAGTGGTTTTCACGGTGGATCTTCTTCAACAACTTCAAGCCAAACTGATTCAAAGAATTTATTCCAGTGTAATATCGCAGTGGATCTGAAGAATGGGCAGAATTTCAGTGAAGAGTCAGTGAAACAACAGATGGTTTTCTTGGCATCTGTACTTGAATCGTATGAAAGCCTCGTTGCAGGGAAGATTGGCAACACCAACTTGACGAAAGAAGATTACGTTCAAATAGACCCCGAGGAGATGGAACTGATTGATATAAGATGGTGCATGGCAAGTGCGGTTCGTCGGGCACAGCGGTTCATGGAGATCACGGGGAGGAAGTCAATTGGTGGACCATCTACCAAACTAGGATTTGACAAGTCTAAGGTGACATGTTTTAAATGCAAACAGAAAGGTCACTTTAAGCGCGAGTGCAGAAATGCGTATGCTGATGATTCTGAAAATCCGTTCAAAGAAGATTATTACAAGAAAGCGATTTATCATCAGAACAAATCAGAACCACCAAGATTGAAGCAACCTGAAGAAAAATCAAGGGCTCTTGCAGTTATACATGACGATGAAGGTTACGACTGGAGTCAAGTTTGCCCTGAAGAAGATGCAGTTGGATATGCATTTGTCGCCAATGTTGATCATGATAGTTGGTGGAGAAGAGACAGTGCAAGATGGGAGATTAGCAAGTTGGATGAACCATTTAAGGAAGCACAAAGAGCCAAGAGATGGAATGCAGAACTAGAGTGTTACATGGACCCACAGGGTAATCCTGTAGTTGATCCGTCAAAAGTGGATTTTGATGCAGTAACAAATTTGTTTCCAAATGAGGGCACTTTTAACACAAGAAGGCTTTCTGATAAAAGTTACTTGCCGGATTTAATGAACAAGATAAAAGAAGTTTTTGAAGCAAGTCTACCAAAGGTAGTGGAAATGAAAAAGAGAAAGGAAGAAGAGTTGAAAAAGCTGATTAAAGAAGTAAAGAGTACTGCAATGTTTGCTCCTGAAGAAGAGCAGAAGATTGAAGAAGAACAGAAAGAAGAAGAAGAAGAGAACAAAGAGGAAGATCAGACAGAAGAAACGGTGCTGAAAGAGACCAAGGTAAATGAATCTTCTGATCTATTGAATGTTGAAATTGTTGATAAAAATGAGAACAAATGCAGGAATTGCATAGAAATATGCAAAGCCTGTATTGAAAAAGATGAAACAATCAAAACAAAAGATATTGAAACAAACAAACATGAAAATGTTTTCAAAATAAAATGTAAAGAAATGATTGAAAAAGAAGAAATTTTGAAACTAAAGGTTGAAAAGCTAACACAGAAATGTCATGGTCTTGAAGAAGAAAATAAGATTTTGAAAGAAATGTGTACAGCTAAATGTGTTGGTTGTGTTGAAAAAGAAAATAAGTTTCAAGATTTTCAAAAAGAGTATGATGTTTTAAAGTGGTCGAGTCAAAGAGTACAAGAGGCTTATGATACTTTGAAGAGCCAAGTTAAATGTTTTGATCAAAGATTGTCTGAAACTTTGGTAACTAAAGAAATGTATGAGAGAAAGTTTAAAGAAAAGCAACTTGAATTAAACAAGTGTGTTGATGAAATTGCTAATCTCAAACAAGTTCTGGCTGAAAAAGAAAAGATTGTTGCCAAACTTCAAAGTTATCATAACTCTTCGTACATTCTCGAACGCATTTTCAACATCACACCAGATGACAAAGATACTGACAGGAACAAAAAGGGTATTGGTTCAGAATTTCATCAGGTACCACCACCATTGAGAAACAATTATACTTTTTATGATGAGGAAAAGGTGGCAAAAGGTCTGAACATAATTGACCAATTACCTGAAAGTATCGATGTGACTTACACCAAATCTGATGAAGCTGATGATTCAGAGGTGGTAAGTAAGGTTGTTGATAGTGTTTTGAAAGATGAGTCTACAAAAGGTAAGTCTGAATCACAGGATGAAGATGAAGGTAATTTTCATGATGAGTATCTGAAAAACATAAAATCTGAGAAAGTTGTGAATGATGATTCAAAAGGATTGGTTTACACCATGATTGGATCGGACAAACTATTCTTAGATATTGTATTCCCGATTCAGAATGTGATTTCAGAAAAAATTGATAAAGTTTTTAAGATGGTTGAAATTGAAAAGTCAGAAATTTCAAAGTTTGCTGGTAAAGGTCGTAAAACTTTTTATAACAAACCTGGTTTTAAAAAGAAAAACATGAAGGCTGGGTTGGGTTATAAGAAGAAACAAAGTTGGAAAAGAAATGAAACTCCAAATTCTCAGGCAAAGATGAGTTTTGTTCAAGGAAAAAGTTTTGAAGAAGAGGAAAAACTCAAATTTAGACAACAGTCTAATGAAGAGTTTTGTGCTCAGAAGAAAAAGCAACAACCACAGGTTAAAGATGTTTAAAAAAGAACATGTTTTAAGTGTGATCAATTAGGACATCTTGCACGAAAGTGTCCAAATCTGAAACCTGTGGATGTTGACAAAAAGAAGCCTGAAAATGTTGAGAAACAAAAATCTGAGGGTGTGAAACAAAGGTCAGCCAGATTTAATTCAAAACAAACTTTGAGGTATAACACAAACAAGTTTGCTTCGAATCAAACTTGGAAACCAAAACAGACTATGTCTGATTCAAGACAAACACAGATTTTTCACACACCCAGATTTAGAACAACGCAAAGTTGGCAAAAATCCGTTGATATGACAAAACCCAAAGAGTTTTAGAAACCAAAAGTTGTTCAAAAACAAAATGTTCAAAAAGAATCACACTTTTACAAAAGAGGAACTCCGAAAGGTCAAACATGGAGTGTTAAGAAACAAATTACTTCGGTAAAAGATGAAAAAGTTGAAGTTAAAGTTGAAAAAGTCTTTGATGATAAAGATTTTCCAAAACTGCATGATACATATTGTGTAGAAATGCCTAAGGTTCAACAGACCTGGGCTAAATTGTTCAAGTAATCAAGTAATCTAAATGTGCAGGTGCTCAACAAAATCGAAGATTGTGAGAATGGAAGTTGAAGCAGCCTGGCACAACAGGAGGAGAAGGCTGCTGAACCCTGGTTTGGTTGAACAGGGAGTTTAACATTTTCTGTACATAAATAAACAATATTTCTAAACCCTAAAAATTGAAAATTTAAAAACCAAAAATATGTTTTTATTTTTGTCAAAATCTTGAAAAATCAAAAATATGTTTGTTTTTAATTTTTGTCAAAAATAGAAAATTACAAAAATATGTGTTGATTGAATACGCCGAAACCCTCACGGCTGAACAAACATGATTACTTTCACAAGATTGAAAAACGGTTTTCAAACTGTCGAAAATCAATGGGTTGTAAATCATGGGGGTATGTTATATTTTCTGCAAAACAGAGCATGTGAAGCAGAAAATGGATGGCGAAACAAAGCTATCAGTATTGGTTGTCAAATTTTTTTAAATGATTTTGCATTTTAGGGGGGGGGGGGGTAAGAAATTGTCAGAAAATCCAAAAACATTAGAAAATTTGAAAAAGCCAAAAACATGATAAAATTCAAAAATGAGTTTTATGTAAAAAGAGGAAATGATAGTACATCAGTAGACAGTTACAGTATGCTAAAGATTTGTAATGATTAAATAGCGTTAAACAGTCTCACTGATGATATGCCGGTAGATTTTTATACATTTAGTAAACTTTTTCGGGATATAAACATAAATTCAAACTTGCTTATTTCGTGGGGAACACTACTTGGATATATAGGTAACCCCTGAAATCTCGTTTGAAGGACCCCTCTTTCTGAGATACTAGGTCTTTATGCTTAGTGATATCTGGGGTATTATCCCGGGACTTCTGATTTTGCGGAAGCAATGGCCTAGTCCCCGGAGAATACTTTCTGCATTGCTTGAAATATAGCGCCACCCTCAGCAAATTGATGAAACAATAAAATTGATAGTCATTGCTGTTGTAATACAAAAGATCCTCTAAAGGGGACACACCAAAAGTCGAGCCGTCATCTCTCTGCTGAACGGAAGTTCTGACCTGAGCTCTCACGGTTTCGTACTATAATTTATTCCCCTTACAGATATCATCTAGGTATACTCACCTGTAAGACTGAATATTGGGATCTGGATACGGGAGTATATTCAAGAGGTGGGACACATGAATGAGTTTAAGTTCTTAAGACACCTAATTCGTATCCTGAATCAGTTGAACTTTGTGTGAAAATTTAAGTGGATCAGTATATCGACAATCTAAGTGAATTGTTTAATTCTTAATGTGTAACTAAGCTCAACGGTACTTGTGACTTGTCAAAAACTGATATGATCCTCTAACACATACTCAAACAAAAATATTGTCTGTAAATATGTTTGTAAATATTTCTTTACTGTTTTATATTTCAGAAAAATACAAAAAGATTTTGATTTCTGCTTTATTTTCGACAACCGATGTCTGAGATGCTAAGTTTCAAAATCTAAGTATGCTGATCGTGTTTCTGAAAATAAAACAAGTTCATTAATTTGAAACTTGAAATTTTTAAATCTAAAATCAAAAACAGTTTGTGATATCTCCAAGGTCATTAAGTTGGACTTGGATGATTAACCGTGAAGGATTTGGATGCTTATACTGTTAAAATCTGTAAAAGAGCCAGTTTCCAATCCTGTTCGCTTAATACTGCCAAATCTTTGAAGATTGTTGATAGGGGAGAGTATCAAGTAATTCTGGATATATTCATATTATTATATCTTAGTCCCAGGATCTTGATTTAGAAAGTTTGATGGAGCCAGGTTACGATACCAGGAAATCTAAAAATGTTTTACTTATAAATGTTTGAGGATTGCAGATTCCAGACTACGATCCCGATAGCCGAGTCTAAGGGGGAGTCTGAAGACGAGCTCAACGAAAGGGGGAGTGTGCATTCAAGGAGCCACATAACTATCCAAGAGGAGCTTGTAACCGGAAATCCAGGTGTCGATCCCAAAGCACGGAAGCTTGATGAAAGGGGGAGCCTGAAGAGTCAACTGAAAGAGGAAGCTGAAGCTGAAGACAGATCCACGGGGATTCTGTTCAAGCTAGAGAGAAAAAGACCAGACGCTACGAGTCTGACTAAATGTTTGAGATTGACTACGTCAATATCCAAGGGGGAGTCTGTTAGTGCAATATGTCTACCACCTCCGTCATCTCAAGATCGTAGCTGAAACTGTTTAAATCTAGGTTTTATATTGTTATAAATAGGAAAAGGCAAGGTGGCATTTATGTAAATAATGAGATCTCTCATTATATCCCTTGGCCTATAAATAGAACCATTAGGGTTCTCATTTAGAACTTTTTGCTACTTTTACTAGTTTGGAGCTCATTTGGTGATCTTAGAGTTTGAAGGCTAGAGAGAGAAACTAGTGAGAGAAAGGTGATTCAAGTGTTTGTACGTTTCCAGATCTTATATCGAATCACAGATTATAATTACGTCTCGTGTGTTCGGTCCCGTTCGTGTACGGATTCCGCACGTCACACGTTAGGTTCGCAATCGAAACGGAGTCAAAACCGGGACCTACAAGTTCATCAAAACCACCTGTCAAGAACCAACCACTGTTTGTGCCAGTTCAAACAGCTGTTACAAAACAGCTGAACCAAACCTCTATTAAAAGAGATGTTCAGGTGACTGATGCACCCCCTGCTAACCAATACCGAAGAGGTAAAGGTCAATCACCATACCCAAGGGTCCCACATGTTTATGAGGTGTACAAAAAGCCTTCTAAACCAAGAGTGAACAGGAATCCCTTTGGGTACCAGCAGATGATTGGGCAAGACCCCCAGCAGTGGTTAGAGAAAAACAGTTCCAAAACTTTCCAAACCCTTGAGCTAACCACTGTCCATCCACCTGAACTTAACACAGACACTGTTGAGACCCCATCCAAAGCCTTATTGGCTTTGGAGACCCTAATGAACTAACCTTTTACTTGATGTGCAGGGAGCTTCTGCATGCTTAGATAGTCTTTGGTATGTAGACAGTGGAGGCTCTAGGCACATGACTGGATGTAGAGCCCTACTCAAAGATTTCAAAAGTCATAGAGGGGGTGATATATCCTTTGGTAATAATAGTAAAGGGAAGGTTATGGGGTCTGTTACAGTACAGTCTGGTATTGTTAAGTTTGAAAATGTCAATCTAATAGACAATCTAAAATTAAACCTTCTTAGTGTCTCACAAATGATTGATAAAGGCTATGGCTCATTCTTCACTAAGGATTGTTGTAGGATTGTTGGACCAGAAATGGTCAAAAAGATTGAAGAAATAATAAAAAATGGAAAAACCCAACTTTTTGCTCAAAGGAGTGGCAATGTTTATGTAGTTGATTTGTCAAAAGAGAGCCCCAGTACTGATGCCTATCTGTTCTCAGCTGCCTCTAACAAAGAGACAGAACTTTGGCATAGGAGATTGGGGCACACAAATCTCAAGACAATCACTACTTTGTCAAACAGGGGTTAGTAAGAGGTCTTCCTCAAAAACTGTTCACCTGTCCTGAGCATTGTGTTTCCTGCTTAAAAGGAAAACAACATAAAAGCTCATTTAAGTCCATTGAAGAGTCCAAAACAACCAAGTGCCTGCAAATGCTGAACATGGATCTGTTTGGCCCAGTAAAAATCATGAGACTTAAAGGGAAAAGATATTGTTTGGTGATTGTAGATGACTTTTCTAGGTTTACATAGACTTATTTCTTACATTCCAAAGATGAGACTGCAGGCATTTTGCAATACTTTGTGAAACAGGTTGAAAAGCAATTTGACTTGCCAGTAAAAGTCTTCAGGAGTGACAATGGCACAGAGTTCAGAAATAGGGAGTTGGGTGAGTTTTATGTGTCAAAAGGAATTGTAAGGCAGTACAACATTCCAAGGACACCAGAGCAAAATGGGGTTGTTGAGAGAAAGAACAGGACTTTGATTGAGGCTGCCAGAACCATGCTTGCTGATTCAGGTCTGCCATTAACTTTCTGGGCAGAGGCAGTAAACACTGCTTGCTATGTCCAGAACAAAGTTTTAATCAACCCTAGGCATCAAAAGACTGCCTATGAACTGCTGTATAAAATCAAACCACTGATCTCATACTTTAAAGTATTTGGCTGCCCATGTTTTATTTTGAACTTAAAAGACTCAATTTCAAAATTTGCAGCCAAAGTAGACAGTGGATATCATTTGGGATACTCAACCACTGCTAAGGCCTACAAAGTGTTTAACACAAGGACCAAAACAGTGGAAGAGACTTTGAATGTAAAGTTCAATGAACTTTCTTCAATGAAAATCCATGCAAACCCTGCAGAGTTATTTGATCTTGATAAATTTACTTTTGAAAATGTTTCTGTCAAGACTAACAGTGCAGGTCCATCAGAAAATCCTCCATCAGACAATGGATATGAAGTGATCCTTCCACAACAAACCTTCAAATCCATTGCCAGAGCAGCAGATGTTCAAAACAGCTGTCAAAGCTCAACCACTGCTACCTCAACAGTTGTTGACCAAAGTAGACCATTAACCCCTGCTTCCACTTCATCAAACATTGTTGATAAAAGTCCTCAAATAGTGGATAAAAGTCAACATGTTTCCACACCAATTCCACCTATTCCTCCACCTCCATTTCAAGCCACTGCTGGATCATCAAAGTCACCAGCAGTGGTTAGGTCAAATGATTCACATCTGCAGCCCTCACCATTTAATGCCATTGTTCCATACAAAGGAGATTTAATCTTCTTGAAGTCTCATCCACCTGACCAAATCATTGGCAACATCAGTGAAGGGGTGCTCACAAGAAGTCAATCCCAAAACATCTGTCTTTTTGCTGGTTTTCTATCTCTTTATCAGCCAGTCAAGTACCAAGAGGCACTGAAAGACAACAGCTGGGTAGCGGCCATGCAAGAGGAGCTCCAACAGTTTAAAAGACAACAAGTATGGGAGCTTGTACCACTGCCAGAGGGTGTGAGTCCTATTGGCACAAAGTGGGTCTTCAAAAATAAAACTGATAAAAGGGGCATTGTTGTCAAGAACAAAGCAAGGCTAGTGGTTCAAGGTTTCAGACAGGAAGAGGGCATTGATTATGATGAAACTTTTTCCCCTGTAGCAAGATTGGAAGCTATTAGACTGTTCCTGGCCTTTGCTGTCAACCACAACATAAAGGTGTTTCAAATGGATATCAAATGTGCATTCCTCTATGGTAAGATTCTAGAAGAGGTATATGTTTGTCAACCTCCAGGTTTTGAGGATCCATTTAATCCAAATCATGTCTACAAGCTAAACAAAGCTTTGTATGGCTTGAAACAAGCACCTAGATCCTGGTATGAAACTCTTTCCACCTTTCTACTCTCTATTGGTTTCACAAGAGGTAAAATAGACAAAACACTGTTTTAAAATGGAGAGGGAAAGACTTGATGATTGTCCAGATTTATGTGGATGACATCATTTTTGGAAGCACATGTTCTAAAATGTGTGAAGAGTTTAGAAAACTCATGACAACTGGGTTTGAGATGAGTGCAATGGGTGAACTACAGCGTTTCCTTGGTCTCCGAGTGAAACAACTGCAAAATGGAACATTCATTCATCAAAGCAAATATGCTAAAGAACTTTTAAACAAATTTGAGATGAATGATTGTAAACCATGTAGTACACCTATGGCAACAAATAAGCTAGTCATGACTGATGAAAAGGATGATTTGGTGGATCAAACATTATATAGAAGCATGATTGGGTCTTTATTGTACCTAACTGCATCTAGGCCAGACATCATGTTTGTAACATGTGTTTGTGCAAGATCCCAATCAGCCCCTAGGAAGTCTAACCTCATAGCTGTGAAAAGGATATTCAGATACATAAAAAGTGCTCCCACACTTGGTATCTGGTATCCTGCTAATGGGAATGTTAAGCTTTCAGGATATTCAGACAGTGACTTTGCTGGATGTAATGCAACAAGGAAGTCCACATCAGGAGGGTGCCAATTTCTAGGTGATTGCTTAGTATCTTGGCAAAGCAAAAAGCAAGCAGCTGTTTCAACATCCACTGATGAGGCAGAGTATATAGCTGCTGCAAGATGTGCAGCCCAACTGTTATAGCTTCAAAATCAATTGCTGGATTTTAGTATCACTGCCCTAAAGACACCTCTCATGTTGGACAGTCAGGCAGTAGAAAATATCATCAAAAATCCATTCTCTCATTCAACCACCAAGCACATAGACATCAGACATCACTTTGTGAGGGATTGCTATGAAAAAGGTTTGATTTCTCTGCATCATGTTCCAGCTAAAGATCGGCTGGCAGATGTGCTAACAAAAGCATTAGACACATCCACCTTTGAAAGATTGATCTCTAGAATTGGCATGCTAAACATGGAATAACAGGCAAAATCCTGTTTTTCTATGAATAAAAGCATTAAAATGTTTTCAGAAAATCAAAAATCCATCCTTAAAAATAGCTAAAAATGAAAATTTTCATTAATCCTTAAAAGTCTGCCATAACCACTGTTTTTGGTTCAAACATCTGTTCTGCTAAATGCTGTCCACTGCTGAAAGTCAACCTCTGTTCTCTCAATTTCCTTGTAATCACTGTTGATCAAACATCAGTGTTTTCATCCACTGATAAGCTATCCACTGATAGTTAAACTCAGCCACTGTTTTCATTTGTTACCATTGCAAACCACTGATATTGCTCCATCAGTGGTTTCCTACCAACTGTACCAACTGTCCTCCATTATCATCAGAGGTTGTCACGTGGGCAGTACTTGACCGTCAGATCTTTTTGCAACCGCTGCCATGTCAGCATTCACTTTTTCCCCTATAAAACCCTGATCAAAACCCCAAACAGGGTTTTCACTGTCGAATCGAATTCAAAATTCCTTTCTCAAAGCAGTTACCATTCATTTCTCTCAAAATCACTCATCTTCTTCATCCATTCTTCATCATCTTTGAATCACCATGGCACTTCCATTCAAAACTCCTCACAATTACTTGGGTCTACTTGAAAAGCCTAGTCATACCACAACCTTCGACTCCATCATTGACGCTCTTTCGTCCTCAAAGTACAAAACTTTATTGACTTGTGATGCTACAATTTACCTGGAAACCCAACAAGAATTCTGGAAAAATGCTAAATTAGAAACTAAGGATAAAAAGCCCTTAGCCATCAATTCTTTAATAAAGGGTGTTCCAGTCACAATAACACCTCAAACAATTTCAGATGTATTTGAACTCAATGATCTTCAAGGTAAAACTTCTTTCCCAAAAACAGAATATCAAACGGATTTCAATGAAAGAGGGTATGAAGAGGAAATGAAAAAAGATACTTTACAAAAGGGCAGTTTTCCTCCTGTTACAAGGTTTTTATTTCATGCCCTCCTAATGTGTGTTTCAAACAAAAACACAGCTTTCAATGAAATCCCATTGAAGATTTAATACCTGGGCTATGCTATACTACATAAAGAAAATTTTAACTATTCCCAAGAGATCTTCAATTATCTTGTTACAAATGTTAATAAAAAATCATTTTTGTTATTGCCAAGGTTTTTAAGTTACTATTTTAATAAGAAATTTTCAAAGGATAATGCCCATGTGCTTATCCAAGGAAATCCTTTTTCAATAAATAGCCTAACATCTGAAACCTTCACAAGGCTGTCCAAAACTTCCAAAACACAAACAGAGGTTCCTGAGCAGACTTCAGCAGCTACCACTACTCCTCAGGCACCTGCTGTTGAGCCCACTGCTCAAGGTGATCACAGCAGTACAACCACTGCTGTGAAACCCACACCTAAAACCACCAAAAGACCAAAACAGAAAAAATCTCAAAAGCCCCCCAAACCCACTAAAAAGGTAACTCTGGAAGATGAGATCCCAGAGATTATACCAGTGACAACACAAAAGTCACCAATAACCACTGCTGCTACTTCCTCACAGCAGTTGGAAGAAAGATCTCAACCTGAGCCTCAAACTCCTCCTGCTTCTTCTCAAAAAGAACAGGTTGTACGAGCAGGGACACCACATTATGATGCTCTGGAATCACTTGATTCCATCATCCACAGCCCACCTCCCGGGGCAAATTCTCTTTCTGCCCCTATCCTCACTGCACAAATTCCACCCACCATATTACCTCTATTGGATGCAGTTGATTTAGCCCAGACACAAATCAGTTTATCTCAATCACCTGTCAATGAGATTGTGCCACAACAAGTGACTGAGTCTGGTGTCTCAATCTATGTTAACCCACCAATAGGTGAGGAGGTTACACTGCAGGAAGTACAAGTACTTCCTGTCAGTAGTTCAAGTGGAGCAGCTACTACAAGTGTTGAACCCACTGGTTTACACTTGGACAGTGGTTTCATAAATAAGACTCCCTTGAAGGCCATTTCTTCTTGGGGAACCAGGGTGTTTCCAGTATTCACTGGTTCACTAAAACTAGTTACTCCTACTGAAGGAAGAAGTCCCCAGTACAAAGACAAAGAGGCATCAGTGGATGACTTTTGGGAAACTTTCCCTAAGTCAACTGCTGATACAACCACTGCCAGTGGGAAATCAGATGATCCCATTAACTTGGGTGATTGTTTAATGTACAGAGAATTGACGGAGAGGGTAAACAAACTTGACACATCTGTTGCAGACATCTAGTCTATGTTGCAACAGTTGTTACAAGCACAAAAGGCAACACCCACTGCTGCACCAGCTGCAACATCTGCTCCATCATCTGCTCCTACTCCCACTGAGCTTTGGGAACTATTTCAACCTTCGCTTCATAAACAAAGAGAATATGCTGATCAGCAACATGAAATTCAAGTTCAAAAGATCAAAAATTTGATGGAAGCTAGGTTCATGGATACACAAGCAGACAGCAAGGCAATCAAGGCCCACTTGCTGAAAACCACTGGCTCTGCTCCTCCTCCAATCATTTTTGTGGACAACCCACCTCCTAATGATGCCAAAAAGGGGGCGAAAATGAAACAGTTAAAGAAAAAGGGATATGAAGATGGTCTGTACATTGCACCAGATAAATCTAGTATGCTTGCAGATCTCCCTAGGCCAGATGGTTCCAAAAAGGTTGATGTAACCTTAAATGCCTTTGCTGATGAAAAGACAAGGCTGAAAAAGGATATGGAGGCAAAGGGAAAATCAAGGTTTGAGCAGGAGAAGAAAGTTTTTATGGCAATGGAAGAACAGGGTACTTCAGAGCCCAAGGATGATCAAGAAGAAAATTCTAAGCCCAAAAGAAGGCAGCCCACTAGAAAAGTGAGGCAACCCAAATCCACACCTTCCAGAATCACAAAACACACTCCCAAACCTCCTAAAAGCTCCTCACATCAAACCACCAAACCAACAGATGTTAAAACACCTGTTGTATCAACAACTGTTGGTACTTCAGTGGTTTCAACAGATGTTAACCAAACAACCACCACTACCATTTCAACACACACTCAATCCACTGCCTTACCAAAAATCACATCACCACCAAAAACATCCTCACTACCACCAACACCACCTGCCAAAAAGCAGAAGACACCAGGTGACACACCATCTGTTGTAATGACAACAGTGGTTGAAACACCAGTTGTTTCAACAGCTATTAGTCAACCACCTACCACTCAAATCACCACCACTCAACCCACCAAAACACCACCAACCTCTCCTAAACCCAAAAGGAGAAGGATAATTTTGGAAGATGACACTTCCCCACCTCCAACATCCTCACAACCACTGAGCCTTGCTACCATTCCAAACCCTGTTCCACTATCTTCAGTACAAGCTCTTGATCCAAACACTACCATAACTCCTGCAGGTGTCCTGTATCAATTAGATCTTCCAGCAGTTAGAGAGGAGACAAAATCCTTCTACTCTGAAGATGACCCTGCTAAAAGGAATCTGCCATCTCTTCAAGAATATCCTAGGCCTAATAACATTGAAGAATACTTAAAGTTAAAGGCTCAACAAGCAGAGGATATCTCTAAAAGAAATACAGAAGGAAAATCAGACAAAGAAATTCAAAGAAACTACCAATATCTGCTCACTCAAGTCAAAACTTTGGAACAGTTTGCAAAAGATCTTTGTCAGAAACTATCAGAAAGAGATGATGAAAGCCTGAGAAAAGATTACCCTAATCACATCATGGCATTCAAGAAATACACGGCAGATAAAGCTCAATATAAAGAATGGACCCTTGGTGAGCTCAAAGAGGAGTTAGAAAGAATAGAAAAGATGAACAAAGATAAAATAAAACACACTCCTCCTGTTTGGTCAAAGTACAAGAAAAATGGACCTGAAAGAACTTTAAAGCTGAAGAGGATGAAGGAAGAGCTGATAACAGCTGATTTTGGGTCAAGGAATCAGGTGACAAGGTGGTCAGAGGATAAAGTGATGGCATCTTACAAAAAGCTGGAAGAATTGAGAAAGAAAAATCCTAATATTCCTCAAAAGCCTGTTTTCCCTGAAGTAGTGGTTCCAGCTAAACCACAAAAGCAACAAATCAGGAGATCCACTACTCCACCTGCTGCCATCCTTTATCAAAGAAGGATACAAAACAGATGGATGCAGAAACAGCAGAAGATATAGCACAAGGGGGTTACATTATAAAAATGGTCCTTAAGTAGATGATAGCAGAAAATCCAGAATTGGCAACAACTACAGACACTACTCAACCAGTCATCCCCAGGCCACCATCTCCAAACTCATCATCAATAAAAACTCTCCCAAGAAACCCAAAGGATTCAAAAATACTAAAGTGGAAATCTGACAAACAGACCCATGTATTGACATTGCTCAGATCCAATGGTGAAGTGAAGCACATATCAAGGGAACAAGCACTTGGCCTGGGTGAAAAAGATCTTCAAGATCTCCTTGAGCTTCCACTGTGCAGGGATGAGGATGATACAAGTTCCATTGACTTTGAATTCCAATTCAAAGGACAAGTCAGGGAATGTTTGATGAGAAAATAAAAATCCAAGAATAATGAAGGGTTTTGGAATCATCTGTTCTAGGGGGAGATTGTTGAGATTGAACCCTACCAAAGGAACAGTTGATTAAAGCCAAAATTGGATCAGATCAGTGGATTCAGAATAAGCAGATGTTTGTATTTGATCTTTCCTCTTGACAGTGGCTCTAACATCTGATGGATTCAACTACTGCCCTTCCTAACTACTGCTGACCCAAAAGACTGATGAAGAATAAGTGTTGATGCTCAATCAACTGCCTTGTCTCAAGTACTACTGAAGACTAAAGCACTGCTGGAGCCTAAGCAGTGGAATGAAGAATCAGTTGTTGTGTTTATGCTTTGTATATTGTAAACAGTTGTTTATAATCAGTGGTTGTAATAGGTCAGTAGTTAGAGTTTGTTAGGAGGTTAGATGTCACTATGATTGGTGACGTCAGCAAAGATGCCACAGTGGTTTGCTCGTGTCTATAAATAGAACAGTACCCTGTACTATTCTATTAGCTCTTTCATCCCAAGTCATTCTGTACGAACAAACTAGTGTGAGCTCAGGCTGAGGGGGAGATTGTAATACATGCATGCATTGTAATTGAAATTTGTAATAAATACAATCATTCGATTTCATGATAAACATGTTTGTTGAAAACATTTCTTCCATTTGATTGTGTTGAAAGTTTATTCCATTTAATTCCGTTGCAAATTGTTTATCATTCATCTTCACTTTAATCAAACAAAACACAATCATAAGAAACTCAGATCCTAACAATTTGTTACCTCAACTTTTGGCACCGTGGCTTCTTTCACCATCTGCTTCTGATCTTCTTCAACCTCCTTCTATTTCTTAGCAACTTCTTCATCAACTAGCTTTTCCAGCTTCTCATCAGCTTTCTTCACCTCATCCACCATCATCTTACTCTCATCAACGATTTCCTCTACCGTCTTCTTCTTCTTTTCTAGACTGGCATATATCACCTTCCTTATGCCTTCCTCTACCATTTCTCTGTATCTCAAAATCTCTTCGAGACCTTTACACCAAACCCCCACAGTTGGAATTGCAGCAACAACTGCTTCAAAATCTACCTTGTCAGGATCAACTGTTGGGTTCCCTTTCGGATCAACAAAACATTATTTCTCTACACTCCATCAGTTTGCCCATTTTGCTTCCTTGTAAGCATTATACACATCACTCAAATCCATTCTCTCATGGCGTGCTTCTCGGCTCTATTTGAACTCAGCAACCAACGCCCTTTTCTCTTTTCTCTCATCTTTTATGTACTTACTCCAGTCAAACCCTTCTTTTTCATCTTCCTGAATCGTCACATAAGCTTGTTTTCTCTCTTATGATGATGACCATTTCTCAATCTGCTTTTGATTTATTATTGATGGTTACTCATTGTTACGATGATAGATGGCCTTTTTGTAGTAATCTTCATAAAAAGGATTCACACTATCATTTGCTTTGTTGTTTATACATTCTCTTTTGAAGTGCCCCTTTTGTTTATATTTGAAGCAAGTAACTTTAGCTTTATCAAAACCTATCTTCATATCAGGGCCTTCTAGACACTTCCTACCAGTGATCTCCATGAACCGTTGAGCCCTCCTGATGACGCTTGCCATACACCAGCGAATATCCATGAGCTCCATCTCTTTCGGATCTACCTGATCGTAATCCTCCTTTGTCATATTTGGATTGTCGATCTTTCCAGCGATTAAACCTTCATAAAATTCTAGAACAGAAGCTAAGAAACTCATGTGCTGTTTAGCGAAATCAGTGTTTAGATTTGGAGAATCTTTCCAGTTCTGACTCAGATTCGATTTTGATGATGCAGAAGATGAATGATATCCAGAATCATAACTTGGAGACTTTTTCTTTGATGAATCACCAGCATTATCAGTACTAAAAGCTGTACCAACCTTTGGTGACTGATTGTTCAGCAGCATACTCTTCCGATAGTACAGATCAACATTCTGCTGATATGTCGAACTAGACATTATTTTTTTGTAACTCTAGATCATGTCCTTCCAGTTTCTTAATCAAACCATCCAATGTCATCTCATCAAACTTGGTATCATTCTTCAACACTATCACAAACATTTTCCAATCATCAACTTGTGGCAATGCCTCATCCAGTTTGTCGATAATCTCTTCTCTGTCTTTGTTGATTCCAAACCTCTCCATCTCGATTTTCAAATGACAGAATCTTTCTATCATTTGTCTAACAGTTTCACCCTTCATGCAGCTGAACTGAACAGATCAAATTCCTTTTTCAGCAGAGAGATTTTGATTTTTCTTAATGTCTTTACCGCCTTCAGCTTTCAGTTTCAATGCTTCCCACATCGACTTGGAAGTTTCACCATGTTGGAGTAAAAACAAAATATCCTCTCTAATAGATTGTTGTAATAATGTTACCATTTTTAGTTCGTTAGAGTGGTCTTTTCTATCAGTTTCTAAAAATTGTTTAATTGTTAGTAATTCTTCTTTATTGTTTCGTGGCTTTTCATATCCAAACGTTAACATAATCCAACTATCATATGCATACGCTTTCACCCAATTTTCAAATCTTGTACTCCACCAGTGATAATCTTCGATATTCATTAGTTTCGGTGGCTTTTGATTGTTTCCGTAAACATTATCATGATTCAAACTCTCTGAGATAACTTTTGAAACCAATTTTGTTCCGGGTGTTGCTTCAGTTGTTGTTTCGGATGTGAAAGCGTTGTAAAACGTATTGTAAAACTCTTCGTCCATGCTCGACATCTTTGAATCACGCCTTGATTTATCGCACCTTGTATTTCACCTGCCAGCATATAAAGTAAACTTTTTTTAGCAAAATTTTAAAATCAAACACTTAATCCACGTGAAATGTGTGACTAATGATCAACAATGTGAATTCTCCGAATATGAGCGACTCCAAATGAGTTTATTTTCTGAATAAAGTTGTTGAGCCAAATGGACTATCTCACAAATAGAATGGATGAACGACTGAACCAACTCCGGATGTACTTAGTGTTGGGCTGGATGGACTTCCGAATGGGTCAGTTGGTCCGGATGTAGTTGATACGAGCGGATGGACACTATTTATGGTCCGGATGAACACTCCTTCAGTTAATGGGCTCTTAAATAGCCCAGGTTTGATCCGAATGAACTTTGTGTAGTTGTGCTCCGGATGACCTTTAGTTTTTATTACTTGGTCTGGATGTACAATGTGGCAGAATGTTCGGATGGCCCAACATCTATGATATAATTGTTCGGATGGGCTTGAGACATTAACTACCGGATGGACAAACTAATAAACTTGAACTACTCATATGGGCTTACGTATGGACTCCAAAGGACTGCCAGATTCACTAGATACAATTCTGATTGGACCAAAAAGCTATCTAATAAAATTTCTCTTCCCACGTGAAAGTCTCTACAAAGAAATGAATATTATTGGACCAAACTTTTGACAACTTCTTCCTGATAATCCACTATCTATTCAACCAATGTAAATGATTTAAATGTCCCATTCATTAAATGTCATTGGGCCGACATCTTTAAATCATCATTGGAATGGTCCGAGTAAATTTTTAATTTGACACAAAACACAACAGTAGACACCCGGATGAACTTTTGTAATGTTCGGATGGACTTCCAAAATACCTCTTACGGGCGGATGGACCCAACAAAAATTACGAATGACCTAAAAATGGTCCGGATGGACATTTAACTTCCTCATCCGTCCGGATGGCTTTTCTATCTGAGTCTGACTGAACAGAATACTTCTTCGGATGAACAATTATGTCCGGATGGACCTCACCCGAACGGATGGCCATCCGGATGAACATGAATCAGCAGCGAACAACATTATTTTCGATCAGTAATTCATCAAATTCACACTTTTATGCTTTGAATTAAGATCTGAAAATTTGTAGGATTGATTATTTAACAATTTCGCATAACATATCAAAAATTCATCAATTTTTAACCATGAAATCACCGGTAATTTGTGTTTTAAAGTTCAAAAAGTTAAGAAAGTGTGTAGAAGAAGAAATTTGACAAATCTGATCCGAATTCAGTTCTGAAACTGATGAAATTTTGTGAAATCTTGTATCACTGATCCGTGCAATCGATCTCCCGCTCTGATACCAATTGTGAATGCGTTTTAGGATCAATTCGACTCCTGAACGATTGCGAATAACACGTACGACGTGCGGAATCCGTGCATGTGTGTGGACCGAACACAAGAACGTAATTGACGATGATTCGATTAGAGATTTGACAATGTTTTACACCTTGAATCACTTTCTTTGCTACTTTCTCTCTCTAGACTTCAAAGCTCTCGAAGAATACAAAGTTGCAAAAGTTCTTGAAATGAAACATAACATTCCTATTTATTGGGGTGACTTAAATGAAGGCTCCTTTAGCTCAAGTCTCCATCCGTCCGGAAGAGCAATTATCCATCCGTCCGGATGGACTTCCCCTTTATCTAATATTTGTAAAAACCTTGTCTTTTTCCATTTCCTGCTACGATGTGCGATTGACGGAGGTGATAGACATTATGCACTCACAGAAGGTATTACATCCTCACCTTCGTGTCATGTGTTCATTTTTATTTCTGAACTATACAATATTCAACACACGAGCTAACTGGCCTATTCGCATAGTGGCGGGCACACGGAATATGTATCAACAGGTTTTCATCAAGAATTAAACAAAAAAAAAAAAAAAACCGATTAATTGATAGTTTATGTATTTATTGTGAGATGGAAAGTACTTTAATTCTTGTGGTGGTTGCAAAGTTCAAAAAACAATGAAATAGTGTTTACGGCTTTGTTTATTGCATCTAATAGGATTGGTAATAGAGTTCTTTGGCTAAAGAGAATGTAACCTTATAAGCACATAAAGGAAAGAAATATCGTACCTAGAAACAATTTAGTTTACATTTGTTAACTACATGGTTTAGAGTTTATAATTTCCAATCCTCTTGTTTATTGATAGGTAAAGCACAAATATAAACCTTGTTAAAATTGTGAATGGTTGAATTTATTCACTTGAGGTATAAAATCCTCTCAAAATATCTGTCAAAAAACATTTTAAAATGGATGGGACGTACTATACATCATTATCGTTACTTCGATAAGAATCCAATGAAGACTTTTGAAAATTCTCTGTTTCATCTTTCTTTGATAACAACCATATATTTAGTAAAATCAAGGTCACCATGAAGACATTCATAACAAAAAAAATGAAATACTGTTTGTGGCTTTGTTTATTACGTCTAATAGGATTGGTAATAGAGTTCTTAGGCTGAAGAGAATGTAACCTTGTAAGCACAAAAAGGAAACGAATATCGGACCTAGATACAGTTTAGTTTACGTTTGTTAACTACATGGTTTAGAGTTTATAATTTTCAATCCTGTTGTTTATGGATAGGTAAAGCACAAATATAAACCTTGTTAAAATTGTGAATGCTTGAATTTATTCACTTGAGGTATAAAATCCTCTTTAATTATCTGTAAAAAAAAAAACAGTTTAAAATGGATGGGACGTACTATACATCATTATGGTGACTTCGATAAGAATATAACGAAGACTTTTCAAAATTCTCTGCTACATCTTTCTTTGATAACAACCATATATTTGAAGCGTAATCTAGATTGCAACGAAACTTGTGTCGTTCCAAAAAAAAAAAAAAAAAAAGAAAAAGAAAAAAAAGAAAGAAAACTCATGGTCCTCCATATTAAAATAAAAAATTTATTACTAAATATTAAATTAATTTATGTTTCAACTTGTTTAATTTTTTTTAACTCCTGGTCCTCTAAATTAAAATCAGAAATTTGAAAAAAAATGTTAAATTAATTTCAACTCGTTTAATTGTTTTCGTGATTTTTTTCCCATTTGGGTACCTTCGTACGAGGGTAACTAACTACCTTCGTGCGAAGTAGTGCCTTCGTACAAACGTAGTTAGTCCGTTTGAACGATGTTGATCACATTTTTTGATCTAAAGTCTTTATTTCTGCGAACTTCAAATTCATTTCTAAACAATCCTATAGTTCAAGTTTTAATTTTTGTCTATGGATTGTCCAATTATTTGATGATTTACGTCTAAAAACCCTCTAAAGTCCATAATTCATCAGCGTAGGTGATTCAATCAACTGTTAGATCGATTGAATTGGTACCTTAGCTCTCATACCAATTGAAAGTCCAGAATTAGGCGGGTTTAGACGGAAGTTTGGTTAGAAAAGAACTAATTCGGTAGAACGTTTTTAAGAAGAAGTAGAAGCGGAAGCTATCCATTCATACCGAAAGAGTATACATCTTGGAGAAAAATTTCTCCAGCATTTCCCCTCTAGGAACTCCAAAACTTAAAAAAATGTGAACACACAACACTATATATAAACATGGGTTTGGTGCGGAGTAAAGTTTGTGCGGACTAGCTTACCTCCGTACGAAGGTAGTTACCTTCGTACGAAGGTGTTACATCCTCACCTTCATGTAATGTGTTCGTTTTTCTCTTTAAACTATACAATATTCAACAAACGCGCTAACTAGCCTATTCGTGTAGTGGCGGACACACGGGATATGCATCAACAGGTTTTCATCAAGAATTAAACAAAAAAAAAAAAAAAACCAGATTAATTGATAGTTTGTGTATTTATTGTAAGATACTTTAATTCTTGTGGTGATTGCAAAGTTCAACAAAACAATGAAATAGTGTTTGCGGGTTTGTTTATTGCATCTAATAGGATTGGTAATAGAGTTCTTTGGCTGAAGAGAAAGTAACCTTGGAAGCACATAAAGGATAGGAATATCAGACGTAGATACAATTTTGTTTACGTTTGTTAACTACATGGTTTAGAGTTTATAATTTCCAATCCTCTTGTTTAACTATAGGTAAAACACAAATATAAACCTTGTTAAAAATGGGACGTACTATACATCATTATCGTGACTTTGATAAGAATCCAATGAAGAGTTTTGAAAATTCTCCGCTGCATCTTTCTTTGATAACAACCACATATTTAGTAAAATCAAGGGCACCACGAAGACATTCATAACAAAACAATGAAATTGTGTTTATGGCTTTGTTTATTGCATCTAATTGGATTGGTAATAGAGTTCTTTGGCTGAAGAGAATGTAACCTTGTAAGCACATAAATGAAAGCAATACCGGACCTAGTTTACGTTTGTTAACTACATGGTTTAGAGTTTATAATTTTCAATCCTCTTGTTTATTAATAGGTAAAGCACAAATATAAACCTTGTTAAAATTGTGAATGCTTGAATTTATTCACTTGAGAAAACATTTTAAAATGGATGGGACATACTATACATCATTATCGTGACTTCGATAAGAATACAATGAAGACTTTTGAAAATTCTCTGTTGCATCTTTCTTTGATAACAACCATATATCATAAGTATAACCTAGATTGTAAGGAAACTCGTGTCGTTCCCAAAAAAAGAAAAATAAAAGAAAAGAATGAAAACTCATGGTCCTCCAAATTAAAATCATAAATTTATAACAAAATGTAAAATTAATTTATGTTTCAACTCGTTTTATTATTTTCATAGATTTTTTTGGCATTTGCGTAACTTCGTACGAGGGTAATTTTGGGTACCTTCGTACGAGGGTAACTAACTATCTTCGTGTGAAGGTAACTACCTTTGTGCAAATGTAGTACCTTCGTACGAACGTAGTTAGTCCGTTCGAACAATGCTGATCACATTTTTCGATCTAAACTCTTTATTTCTGCGAATTTTAGGATGATTCTTTCATAGACTAGGTCGAAATTCATTTCTAAACAATCCTATGGTTTCAATTTTAATTTTAGTCCGTGGATTGTGCGTTTATTTGATGATTTACGTCTAACCCTCTAAAGTCCATAATTCATAAGCGTAGGCGATTCAATCAACTGTTAGATCGATTTAATTGGTACAGTAGCTCAAATACCAATTGAAAGTCCAGGATCCGGAGGGTTAAGATGGATGTTTGGGTAGAAAAGAACTAATTCGGTAGAAAGTTATTAAGAAGAAGTAGAAGCGGAGGCTTTCCATTCCTACCAAAAGAGTATAAATCTTTACAAGCTGGAGAAAAGCATTTCCCCTCTAGGAAATCCAAAACTTAACAAACTATGAACACACAACATTATATGTTGACCTGGGTTTGGTGCGGAGTAATGTTTGTGTAGACTAGCTTACCTCCGTATGGTAGTTACCTCCGTACGAAGGGTGTTACCTCCATACGAAGGTATCACATCCTCACCTTCATGTCATGTGTTCATTTTTCTCTCTAAACTATACAATATTCAACACGCGCGCTAACTAGCCTATTCGCACAGTGGCGGACACACAGAATATGCATCAACAGGTTTTCATCAAGAATTAAACCAAAAAAACATATTAATTGATAGTCTGTGTATTGATTGTGAGATGGAAAGTACTTTAATTCTTGTTGTGATTGTAAAGTTCAACAAAACAATGAAATAGTGTTTGCGGCTTTGTTTATTGCATCTAATAGGATTGATAATAGAGTTCTTTGGCTGAAGAGAATGTAACCTTGTATGCATATAAGGGAAAGGAGTATCGGACCTAGCTACAATTTAGTTTACGTTTGTTAACTACATGGTTTAGAGTTTATAATTTTCAATCCTCTTGTTTATTGATAGGTAAAGCACAAATATAAACCTTGCTTAAATTGTGAATGCTTGAATTTATTCACTTGAGGTATAAAATCCTCTAAAAATATCTGTAAAAATAAACAATTTAAAATGGATGGGACGCTCTATACATCATTATCGTGACTTCGATAAGAATCCAATGAAGACTTTAGAAAATTCTCTGTTGCATCTTTCTTTGATAACAACCATATATTTAGTAAAATCAAGGCCACCACGAAGACATTCATAACAAAACAATAAAATAGTGTTTGTGGCTTTGTTTATTGCATCTAATAGGATTGGTAAGAGAGTTCTTAGACTGAAGAGAATGTAACCTTGTAAGCACATAAAGGAAAGAAATATCGGACCTAGATACAATTTAGTTTACGTTTGCTAACTACAAGGTTTAGAGTTTATAATTTTCAATCCTCTTGTTTATTGATAGGTAAAGCACAAATATAAACCTTGTTAAAATTGTGAATGCTTGAATTTATTCACTTGAGGTACAAAATCCTCTTAAAATATCTGTAAAAAATATTTTAAAATGGATGGGACGTACTATACATCATTATCGTGACTTCGATAAGAATACAATGAACACTTTTGAAAATTCCCTGCAGCATCTTCCTTTGATAACAACCATATATTTGAAGCGTAACCTAGATTGCAAGGAAACTTGTGTCGTTCCCGAAAAAGAAAAAGAAAAAGAAAAAAAAGAAAGAAAACTCATGGTCCTCCATATTAAAATCAAAAATTTATTACTAAATATTAAATTAATTTATGTTTCAACTTGTTTAATTGTTTTTTTTTGGCATTTGGCTACCTTCTTACGAGGGTAATTTTGGGTACCTTCGTACGAAAATAGTTAGTCCGTTCGAATGATTCTGATCACATTTTTCGATCTAAAGTCTTTATTTCTGCGAATTTCAGGATGATTCTTTCACAAAATAGGTCGAAATTCATTTCTAAACAATCCTATGGTTTCAATTTTAATTTTTGTAGTGGATTTTCGGTTAATTTGATGATTTACGTCTAAAAACCCTCTAAAGTCCATAATTCATGAGTGTAGGTGATTCAATAAAGGTTAGATCGATTGAATTGGTACTGTAGCTCTGATACCAATTGAAAGTCCAGGATCCGGTGGGTTTAGATGGAAGTATGGTTAGAAAAGAACTAATTCGATAGAAAGTTATTAAGAAGAAGTAGAAGCGGAATCTTTCCATTATACCAAAAGCGTATACATCTTTACAAGCTGGAGAAACAACTACGAACACACAACACTATTTATAGACATGGGTTGGTGCGGAGTAACGTTTGTGCGGACTAGCTTACCTCCGTACGAAGGTAGTTACATTCGTACGAAGGTAGTTACATTCGTATGAAGGTAGTTACCTTCGTACGAAGGTGTTACATCGTCACCTTCGTGTCATGTGTTCATTTTTATCTCTAAACTATGCAATGTTCAACATATGCTCTAACTAGCCTATTTGCACAGTGGCGGACACACGGAATATGCATCAACAAGTTTTCATCAAGAATTAAAAAAAAAAAAAAAAACAGATTAATTGATAGTTTGTGTATTGATTGTGAGATGGAAAGTACTTTAATTCTTGTGGTGATTGCAAAGTTCAACAAAAAAATGAAATAGTGTTTATGGCTTTGTTTATTGCATCTAATAGGATTTGTAATAGAGTTCTTTGGCTGAAGAGAATGTAACCTTGTAAGCACATAAAGGAAAGGAATATCGGACCTAGATACAATTTAGTTTACGTTTGTTAACTACATGGTTTAGAGTTTATAATTTCCAATCCTCTTGTTTATTGATTGGTAAAGCACAAATATAAACCTTGTTAAAATTGTGAATGCTTGAATTTGTTCACTTGAGGTATAAAATCCTCTCAAAATATCTTTCAAAAAAAATTTAAATGGATGGGACGTACTATACATCATTATCGTGACTTCGATAAGAATCCAATAAAGACTTTTGAAAATTCTTTGCTTCATCTTTATTTGATAACAACCATATATTTGAAGCGTAACCAATATTGCAAGGAAACGTGTGTGGTTCCCAAAAAGATAAAGAAAAAAAAAGAAAGAAAACTCATGGTCCTCCAAATTAAAATCATAAATTTATAACAAAATGTTAAATTAGTTTATGTTTCAACTCGTTTAATTGTTTTTGTTGATGCATATGTCTGTTGCCTATGTCATCGAATCATAACGAGTCTGTAATTGGACTTAAAGTTTAATCAAGATCAACGGTACTAGTATAAGTCTCAAAAACTGATGTGATCCTCTAACACAAACTCATAAAAAATGTTTGTAAATATGTTTGTACATAGCTATTTCATTACAGAAAAATCCAAAAAGATTTTTGGTGTGTTTTAGCATAAACTTTAAAAAAACAAAAAGATTTTATATTCATTTTATTTTCAACCACCAATGATGGAAAGCTGATTTTCAAAGTCTAAAGCTGCTGAACGTAATTTGAAATTTGAAAAATGTTCTGAAATGATTAAAAGTTCATTCATTGGAAACTTAAATTGATACAAAACATCAATTTGTTCACAGATAGTTCAACCAAGGTCATTAATTTAGACTTGGTAGACAAATCAGTTATCCACGATCATTAACTTAGACTTGGTTAACTGAGTGGGTTCTCATAACTGATAAAGTGTTTAAAATTTGAAATTTGAAAATGTTAACAAAAATTTTGATTCTAAAATTTGAATGATTATGAAAAGTAAACAGGAAACTGATAGAAAGGGGGAGCTAGATTTTGCATGTTGAACAAAGACAAAAGAAACTCAAAGAAAGGGCGAGCATGTTGATATTCAAGTTTAACAAGTCAAGCTCAAAGTAAAGAGGAGATTGTTGATGATATGCATTAAACAAGAACGTTAAAGTTATTCAAGGATTGAAGAAATTTGAAAAAGATCAAAGACTCTGAAGCTTAAAGATATTCGAAGACTGCGATAACATCCAAGGGGGAGATTGTTGATGCATATGTCTGTCGCCGACGTCATCGAATCATAACGAGTGTGTAATAGGAACAAAATGTTAGATTTTGGTATTTGTATGTTTAACTTCGCACGAAGTGGGAGTTCACTTCGTATGAAGATAACTAGGTTATCTTCGTATGAAGGTAAACTAACTTCGTACGAAGAGACTCTCCTCGCACGAAGAGGCAAGTCTATAAATAAGTGTGCTAGGGTCTTGAGTCTGTATTGGATTTGTGTAAACCGGATAGCAGAGCCTGTCCATTATTTCTAGGATCTGTAACATTTGAACAATTAATGAAACAGTGATTAAAAGTGAATCTTGTTAATAATGTCGCTTAACTCTAAAATGGATTCCGCACGTTTAAGACTAGGTCCTGTGCTTTCGGATCCGAGAATAGATCTACAAGTGGTATCATAGCAGGAAGGCCTGATTTGAAGACATTCAACAAGATTCAGGCACAAAACACTTCTCTTCTACTCATTTTTCACCTTTTTATCATTTTCTAGAGATTTAACGGACGAAATGGACTGACTTTTCTAGGACTACTTCAAATTCACTAATAACAAACCCTTCAAAGAATTAGACCTAAAATCAACCGAATTCATGATCAAAAAAGCAAAAAAACGTGAAATTTTGAAACCTCTCTTTGCACGAAGTACATTCACTTCGCACGAAGATAAATTTATCTTTACACAAAGAGAAACGTTTATCTTTGCACGAAGCGAAAAATTATCATCGCACAAAGTTAAATTCACTTCGCACAAAGGTAAAAGTTTATCTTGAATGTTACTTCGTATGAAGTGAATTCTTGGAAAAGTTTTGGTTTTATCTTCGCACAAAGATAGAGTTAACAATGAATGATTGGGAAGGGGTGTAACCCTTGTGCAAAATTTCGGGCTTTCAAAAACTTTTTTCTTTGAAAGCAATTCGATAATCGATGCTTGAACGCAATAATTTTAACGCGACATACGCACCAGGACAAGGACATAAGCTACACATACCCTAAATACCCTTTACACAACTTCGAAATAAATATTGAAGGTTAGGGATGACGAAAACATGTTTATACAAGTACAAGGACTATTTCTGACAAACTACGAAAGTCTGCCAATTCTGATGGCGATGTACACTCCGGAACAAGAACATAAGTCAAACAAACCCTAAATACCCTTAATATAACTTAGAAATAAGTTTCAGAGGGTTTGGTATGCCAAAATCATGTTTATTCGATCACAAAGACTAAATGCGTCAAAACTGCGAAAGTATGCCAATTCGCATATATACTGCACTCTGACCATATTCGTACATCCAAATATTTTTGTAATCATTAAAATCTTGTATTTTAGTGATTGGAATGCAAAAATACCTTTCGTTTCGCAATTTGGATCGTTTTCGCGTTCGTTCGAACATTCGTCGTAATTAACCGCAAAACGCGACCGTACAGCCGAACGAACCGATATCCATGATATTTCCAAGCATATTTCAAGTTCCCAATGCTATAACATCCTTAAAATACCTGAATTTGAGGTTAACGGGGGTTATACGCGTCAAAAACCATCAAAGCATGCTGCAGGGACTGAAACTGTCAAAAACTGAAACTTTTGACAAAATGGCTCCCCTCACTCCACGCGGCAGCTCCCTGGTGCTCTGCCGCACCACACGAGGGAGACCAGTTTTCAGAACTTTCCAATTCAGCAGCATCCCTTCTATTTTCAACTAGTTTTTCAAACTTGTGGGCTTTTTGTGTGATGAACAGGGTTAGGATCTGATTTTAGACACTTGTTTTGATCTTGTTCTTCCTTGGTGAACACACAAGACACTAGGCATGATCTTGTGGTTCATGGATTACTATAAATAGCATGTTTCATTCAATCACCAACTTGCTCCATTCATTCTTTCTTCATCACCTGCTCTAATTGGAGGCTACCACATTGTTGGAGGATTCCTAATTGAGTTTTCTAGTTCATCTTTCATCCTAGAACACAAGTGAGTGTTCTTCCTAGTCTTGTTTATTTATTTTTAGCAATTTCAAGCTAAAAGTCAAACATAGTTTGACTTTCAGCTTTGACCATGAATTGGACAAGTCAAAGTTCAATTGAACTTTGCAACGTGATCGTAATCATGATGGTTATAATCCCTAGCGATTATACCTACTGATTACCACGTTGACTAGTCGAAGTGACGAGTCAAAGTTTGGGTCAAAATGCACGATTATGTGCATTTTACGATGGAACTATTTTCGGGTATCATAACACTTTGTTTTTATACCAAATCAGTTTTCCAACTAAGTTAAACATGTTTTGACATGTTTAACTCGTCACTTCTAGTTTAGTGATTATTTAGGGTCGGAAGTCGAGCGGTTTGACCACCGCTTTGACTTTCGAACCCGACCCGTTTGGTCGATCATTAGGATCCGACCAAACACATTTTGTGACCATAGTTGTATAGGGAATAACCTCCAGAGGTTATACCTTATGGTCACTTCGTTTGGTTAGTTGTATGATATGTAGTTTATATGCCTTTAGAAAATGACCAAAATGCCCTTTTTGCGCATAAATTCAATTTAAGCATATGCAACCTAATTTTTGACACTTAAACTGATATTGCAACTTTGTTAAACATGTTTAGGAATATAAGACTTATCATAGGACTAGTTTGACCATCCGAACACGTATTTGTGCAAATGACACGTTAAAGTAGCGTAAACTACCTTAGAGAGTCATAACGGGTCAAAAGCACTTAGGTTTTATTCCAAATCAGAATGTTAGGTTTAGTAAACCACTTCATATGAGTTCCAACACTCATTTAGTTTATAAAACCTCATTCTATCCGATTCCTCGATTTATGTCCCGTTACACTAACATAGTATCCGATACACTAGGAACCATTTCAATACTTGATTCCTTGATCCTTCAAGCTTTGTTTAATCTTTTATACAAGACTTATACGCAATCCCAAGTGAGTACATAGTTCCCCTCTTTTACACTTTTCAAATGTTTTGGGGTGATTCATATGTGTAACCGAGTTATTTTCAAATGTATGGCATATATGTGTTTACTAAGTGCTTTTATGTGTATTATTCCGATTATGTAAGCACGACGATTATCCAAATCCTTATAGGATCTATCTATCTTCATAGTTAGATTCTTATAAGATATTTGAAGTACAGTCTTAGATCTTTCTATCTTTATAGTGAGATTTTAAGAAGTACTTTACACGACGATGGTTATTGGTTTATGTGTAGAGATTGTTGGTGATTTAGATAACGAAACTAGAGTAATACAATAAGAACATGGTGGATACGCCGCTGGTACTTCCTACATATAAGTGTGCTTATTGTATTACCCTTGGTAGCATTATCCCGAATCACCATTAGGATTTAGGATGTTAGGATTCAATGATTCAATGTGACAAAATCAAATCCTTTTAGCATCTATCTATCTTCATAGATTGATTCTTATAGGATGTTTAAAGTGCTAATATTGAAGTCCTTGATTGGATTTAATTGTGTACTTAAATGCATATGTGACAAGACGATGTGACGAAACCAAATCCTTATAGCATCTATCTATCTTCATAGATTGATTCTAGTAGGATGTTTAAAGTGCTAATATTGAAGTCCTTGATTGGATTTAATTGTGTACTTTAATGCGTATTTGACAAGACGATGTGACGAAACCAAATCCTTATAGTATCCATCTGTCTTCATAGATTGATTCTTATAGGATGTTTAAAGTGCTAATATTGAAGTCCTTGATTGGACTTAATTGTGTACTTTAATGCGTATGTGACAAGACGATGTGACGAAAACCGGATCCTTGTAGTATCTATCTATCTTCTTAGTTAGATACTCGTGGATGTTTAAAGTATGATTGAAGTCCCTGTTTGGATTCATTGTGTACTTTAATGCGTGTTTATAAGTTGATTGACAAGTTGACGATTTATGTGTTTATATGGTTAGTTGTGATTAGATAACGAAACGAGTGTAATACCATAAGAACATGGTGGATATGCCGCTGGTACTTCCTATATATAAGTGTTCTTATTGTATTACTCTTGTAGCGTTATTTGAATCACTTTAGGATTTTGTGTACAATTGATTCAATGTTCAAGTATCCAAATCCTTGTAGAATCTTCCATATCTTCATATGTTAGAATCTTAGAAGGATATCCAATGTATTATTATAAATCATTGACTTGATTATTAATAATACTCACACAAGTTATGACAAATTTCAATAATGTTATTATCAATCCTTTATTGGATTTCTAATAACACACTCACAAGTTTTATGACGATTTCAATGTGATTACAAAGTACAATTTTCAATGGCATAAAAATTACCTAGTAATAATCATATTGCCATATACAAAACTCTTTGTCACAAGTTTTCACAATCAAGATAATGTATTTCAATACTAAACCTTTTGCCATTCTTTGGCTTCAAGATTTCATTTTCAATTGACAACTCTTGTAGTTGTCAAAGTATTGCAATACCAAACTTTTTGCCATTTATTTGGCTAACAAAACCTATGTACTCGCCAGCTTTATTGCTGACTCTCATTTTCACATATGTTTCAGGGTTTCAATTATTCAAACATGCAACACATAGGATAGCATCCGAGCCTTAGACTTCTTTAATCAAAAGACAATTACATGTATTCTATATATTGTAAAACAATGTTAACAATAATGAAACAATTTAGTACCAGTTGTTGTGAGCAATTTGTAACGTGACTCCCCGATATTTCCACCGCGTGTTACGTGTTTGGGGTGTTACAAGGGGTGCCTTCGTATTTGAATTCTCAAGATCGTAAAAAAATTTGGGTTAAGAGATTTGAATTTTTTTTTGTGTAAAATGGATGAATCTGTGAATGATTTGATAGAAAGATTTTATGTTTTGGATAACAAATTAATAGAGTTCGAATCCAAGTTTAGATTTCAGGATTATGAGAAGATATCGAATTTTGCAGATGTGTTACCTTCAGAGTGGGATGAAGTTTTGATTGATTTGAAAAAGGATTCTAGATTCACAATGTTTACTCTACATGAGTTTTTAGAAAAGATTAAAGATCACATACCCAAATTTGAAAAGAAGAAAGAGTTGAAGATTAAGATGGAAAACGAAATTGAAGAAGCTAACGATAATGGCTGTGATAAGATAAATTTTGATGAAGAAATGGACGCTGCTGTTTTCTATCAATCTTGTTCTGAAGAAAATAGTTTTGAGAGTGCTTTTAAAACATTCGTGTCTCCTGAAATTTATAATTCTTTTGTAAATGCAGGCTTCTTTGGAGAACAAAGACAAAGTGCACAATATGATGAAGAGCAACAATCTGATGAAGAAATAGTAAAGGAAATGAATGATGAAAAGTTAACAGATGTTGTCGAGAAAGTGATATGGGATCAGTCAAACATTGAAAATGAAACTTCTAAAGTTGATAAAAAATTTGTGATTGAAGAAGTCATAGAAGAGAGTAGAAATGAGAAGATTGAGATAGAAAGACAGTGCACAAAATGTTTAGAACCGTGCAAGTCTTGTTTGGAAAAAGATGAGCAGTACAGAGAGTTAAAACGTTATACTGATAATCTGTTAAGAGATTTCAACGAGACGAAACAGGCTTATGATACGCTAAGTAAAACAATCAAACTACACCGTGATGAAAGTAGAGAAAACAACGCTACAATTTCAATGTTAAAAGTAACAGTCATGGACAAACAGATGGCAACAAACACTCACATTGACATGATTGCCAAATTGCAGCGTGACGTAGAAACAATGAGAATAGAAACGGAAAGGGTGGATAAAAAGTTGATCAGTTACTCTACGACGTCTTACGTTTTGGATCACATTCTTTTGAAGCCGACTGGTAACGATGAAAATGGAGAAGAAATTTACGGTTATCAGAATAGAGGTCTAGGTTGCAATCGATGACCACCCCCAATGTGGAACAATTATGCCAGGAAAAATCCTGACAGGGAGGAAAAAGCACTGAACTTGAAGCTGAAGACAGTAGATACTAAACAAAAAGATCAGCTGCCTGACAACATCGATGTGATTTATTCAAAATCTGATGGTCATGATGGATCAGATGTGGTTAAACAAGTGGATGAGAATGTTTTGGGAAAAGAAAAAGATAAAAATTTTGAAAACACTCAACCAAAGTTTGAAAAAGAAAGTTCGAGTTCACAACCTGAAAATGACGAAGTTTTCATGATGCTTATCTTAAGAAATCAGGAAGTAGTTCAAATGATGATCCAACCATTTTAATGTACAAAATGTGTGGATCTAATCAACTACATTCTGCTTCTGAATTTCCGATTCAGAATGTGAACTTGGACATAGTAGAAAAGGTTTTCAAACTTGTCGAAATCAAAATTTCTGAAATTGAGAATTTAACAGAAGAAAACGATTTTTAGATCTTAAATGTGAAAAATCTTACTATTCCAAACCCATATATTCTTATTCAAATCAACAACAGAGAAATTATAATGGTAGGAATGGGTCTGGGTATGGTAAGAGGAATAATAACAAGCTTGAAAAGAAAAAGTTTGTGAAGAAAATGACTTTTGTGCCTGCAAGTTCAGATAGTACAAAAGAAAGTCAATTTTTCAAACAATCCAATGAAGAATTTTTCGCTCAACAACAACGTAAACAGGTTAAGGGATCTCCCGTTGAACCTGACAGTAGGACGTACTTTCGATGCAACAAAGTTGGACACATTGCTTGAAAATATCCACAAACAAAGTCTAAACCAGTTTCCGATGTTAAGAAAAATTCGGAAGATTTAAAACAAAAAACACAGAAAAATTTCAAAGATTTGAAACAAAAATCACCGATGTTTGTACCAACACATGTTTGGAAACAAGTCAAAGAATCTACAAACAAAGTGAAACCAGTTAATACTAAATTTTAAAATTATGAAACTGGTGAATCTTCAAAAAGTACTGAACAAAAAGATTCTTCATTTTATTTCAAACAAGCAATGTTTAAAAATCAAACATTGGAACATCGATGTGATTTATTCAAAATCTGATGGTGATGATGGATCAGACGTGGTTAAACAAGTGGATGAGAATATTTTGGGAAAAGAAAAAGATAAAAATTTTGAAAACACTCAATCAAAGTTTGAAAAAAAAGTTCGAGTTCACAGCCTGAAAATGACGAAATTCTCATGATGCTTATCTTAAGAAATCAGGTTGTAGTTCAAATGATGATCCAACTATTTTAATGTACAAAATGTGTGGATCTGATTAACTACATTCTGATTCTGAATTTTCGATTCAGATTGTGAACTTGGACAAAGTAGAAAAGGTTTTCAAACTTGTTGAAATTGAAATTTTTAAAATTGAGAATTTAACAGAAGAAAACGATTTTCAAATCTTAAATGTGAAAAATCTTACTATTCCAAACCCATATATTCTTACTCAAATGGCGAATTGGAAATAAATAATCCCAACTAACTCAATTTTGCCGATAATAATCTCAAGTCTTTTATTGGCTGATAATAATCCGAACTGGTCAATTTTTTTTGTAAAATTATCCGCCGTTAAAATAGCATAACGGAGTTAAGTTTTTTTTTTTGAATTATAAACCGGTGTTTTAGGGCTTTTGATCAGAACGAGGATACGAGTCGATTGATGTAAAACTTACTTCGAAATTGTGCTCGAAATGGCTTAGTTTTTGTTAATTGGAAGTTTAAACACTCGAATTGAAGCATCGTTTTCGTGGGTTGTGGTAGTATTTCGAGGTAAGTTTTACATCAATCGATTCGTATCCTCGTTCTGATCAAAACCCTAAAACATTGGTTTGTAATTCGGAAAAAAACTTAACTCCGTTAAGCTATTTTAACGGCGGACTATTTTACAAAAAAAATTGACTAGTTCGGATTATTATCGGTCAATAACTGACTTGGGATTATTATCGGCCAAATTAAGTTAGGTGGGATTATTTATTTCCAATTTGCCTACTCAAATAAACAACAAAGAAATTATAATGGTAGGAATGGGTCTGGGTATGGTAAGAGGAATAATAACAAGTTTGAAAAGAAAAGGTTTGCGAAGAAAATGACTTTTTTGCCTGCAAGTCCAGATAGTACAAAAGAAAGCCAACTTTTTAAACAATCCAATGAAAATTTTTTCACTCAACAACAACATAAATAGGTTAAGGGATCTTCTGTTGAACCTGACAGTCGGACGTGCTTTCGATGCAACGAAGTTGGACACATTGCTAGAAAATGTCCACAAACAAAGTCTAAACCTATTTCCGATGTTAAGAAAAATTTGGAAGATTTAAAACAAAAAACACAGAAAAATTCCAAAGATTTGAAACAAAAATCACCGATATTTGTACCAACACATGTTTAGAAACAAGTCAAAGAATCTACAAACAAAGTGAAACCAGTTAATACTAAATTTTAAAATTATGAAACTGGTGAATCTTCAAAAAGTACTGAGTGAAAAGATTCTTCATTTTATTTCAAACAAGCAATGTTTAAAAATCAAACATGGGTTGTGAAAGAAAAGAATTTTTCTGAAAAAGTTGAAAAATCTGTGTCAACCGAGAAGATAGTAAAGGTTGAACAGAAGAAAGAGAATGAAAAGGTTAAAAATGATCAAATCAAGAAAGAAATCGATAATGTCTAGGTTGAAATAAAAAATAGGTTAAGGGATCTTCTGTTGAACCTGACAGTAGGGCGTGCTTTTGATGCAACGAAGTTGGACACATTGCTATAAAATGTCCACAAACAAAATCTAAACCTGTTTCCGATGTGAAGAGAAATTTGGAAGATTTAAAACAAAAAACACAGAAAAATTCCAAAGATTTGAAACAAAAATCACCGATATTTGTACCAACACATGTTTGGAAACAAGTCAAAGAATCTACAGACAAAGTGAAACCAGTTAATACTAAATTTTAAAATTATGAAACTGGTGAATCTTCAAAAAGTACTAAGCGAAAAGATTCTTCATTTTATTTCAAACAAGCAATGTTTAAAAATCAAACTTGGGTGGTGCAAGAAAAGAATTTTTCTAAAAAAGTTGAAAAATCTGTGTCAACCGAGAAGATAGTAAAGGTTGAACAGAAGAAAGAGAATGAAAAGGTTAAAAATGATCAAATCAAGAAAGAAATCGATAATGTCTAGGTTGAAATAAAAAATCAAGTTAAAAACAAAAGGGCACTTGGCATTGTTGATGAATTTGAATTTGATGGAGAAGAATGTTATGAAAATGAGATTTTTGAATTTGAATGTAAATTACCCAAGTCTAAGAAATCTTGGGTTGAACTATTCAAGTAATTGTTTGTTTGATTGTGCAGGGGATTTCGAGCAAAAGGTAAATCATGAATAGAGAAGTTCCTTGGCACATGACGAGAAAGTACCTGGGTTATTCAAACGACAAATTTTTCAGGCTATAATAAGTTTTGCAAAAACATTTACTTTAAAATTTTTGAAGAAAATTTGAAAATTTCACAGGACACTCACTGTTGAACAGACAAAACTGGTTGAAAAGACATATTTGTTAATGTTTTTAAAATCGAAAGTGTCAAAGTTTTGTCATCATGAGGGGAGAAAGTATAAAAGAAAAATGTGAAGCAGTAATGGATGTCGAATTAATGTGATTCTCATCGGTCGGTTATTGTTACTTTCACTAAAAACAAAAATCCTAAATATGTTTTTGATTTTAGGGGGAGAAAATTTTGAGAAAATACAAAAACATATTAAAATGTGAAAATGTACAAAAACATGAAAAAGACAAAAAGAGTTTTCATGTAAAAACAAGAAATGATAGTACATCAGTGGACTATCATAGTATGTTAAAGAAATGTAGTGTTTAAAAGTATTTAAACGGGTCTCACTGATGATGTGCCAGTAGGCTTCGCACATTCAGTAAATTGTCTTTGAGATATAAACATAAAGGAAAAACTTCTTAATTAGTGGGTTAACATCTCTTGGATATATGGTCTTAGTTCGTTTGAGAGATTGTCGGATTATGAGATACTAGGTCTTTATACATAATTGATATTTGGGGTATTATACAAGTTCTTCTGATTTTGCGTCAGCAATGTCTTAGAACTTGTAGAATACTTTTGTTTAAACCCCTAAAAACTGCGTCAAATTGAAAATATCGAAAGATACGACAATTGCAGTACAAAACATTCCAAAATTTGGAACACCACTTTTAAGTCGAGCCTTCATCTTTTCATCTGTACGGTGGTACTAACCTAAGCTCTCAAGGCCTCGTACAACCTAGATATAGATACCAGTTAGATATACTCACCTGTAAATGAAATCTAGGGAATCTTGATACGGGAATATATTCTGATGTGCAAAACACTATTAAGTCAAGTTCTAAGACATATAATTAATGTATCTCGGAGCAATTGAGAAATGTGTAGAGGTTTAAGTGGATAAGTATACTAACAATCTAAGTGAATCTGTTTAGAACTTAAAGTTAAATCAAGATCAACGGTACTAGTGATAAGTGTAACAACTCTCATCAAAAGTCTTAATTATTATTATATTTGGTCCAATAGGAAACCCTAATTGGGAAACCTAAGTGATTCCGCATAAACCCTAAAATTTTCAGAACAATCGGAATCAGGATCAGGGCCCCTAAAACTCAGGGGGGGGGGGGTAAAACCTAGTCGGTATTATCAATACAGTTTTACATGTACAACGAATTTTAACGCGAGACCAACTCACCTGAGCTACCTGGACATGAGGCTACCCTATGGTAGTAGGGTGTCCCTCGCGCCACGCGAAGGCCCCTTGCGCCACGCGAGGGCGCCATTTTTCATGTATAAATAGGGGAGTCTGGTACATGCAATTGTGCGTTCGTTCGACGATAAAACTCAAAACGTACACTGGGATATAGTAGAAATAGTCCAAAACACACACAATTCACGAAGTGCTGCCGCGATAACAGGGTAATAACTCGATCGCTGTTACGATTCAATGTCCGATCGATTGAAACTATCCAATGGATGTTTAAGTGCTGCCCACATTAGGGTTATGCTTTGTCATTCGTCGTGAATTCGATGGATGTTTAAGTATCTCACTTTGTCATTCGTTGTGAGGGTTAAATCTCGTGAGTTATCGTAAATGCTGTATTAGTTACTAACCTAGTTCGTGTGCATGTTATTAATTTAGGTAACAAGGTTAATCTGTAGACTAGACTCTGCCCGTGTTAAATCTGCAATGTGAGTCATTCTCTTTTTATCAAAGTGCTTTATAAATTCTTAAATATTTTCAAAGTTATAATTACAGGGATTAAGTCTTTGTAATCACCAAGTTACAGCCGGTATGTGGGGTTTTGTATACATTACTTGATAACCGTCACCATTGGACAACGGGGTAGCCAAGGGGTGATATGACCATATTCACAGACACCATTGGACAATGAGGTTACCAATGGATGGTCGAGTGACAAATACTGTGGGTAGTTGGTTGATATATGGAAACATTGTAATCGCTCTTAATACTGTAAATTATAACAAACGTGTCTTTTTAGTAAAAAGAATGATTCACCAGTATTTCCCTACTGACAAAACCTTTTTCAAACATGTTTCAGGTGATCTGTTGTGATCCAGGAAAAGTGCCACGAAGCACTACAAGCTTAAGGAAGTGGCTCAATATAAATAAAGAAACATGTTTTGTAAAATAAAGATTTCCCAGTGGAATCATCTGATTTCATCCCGAATTATAAAATAAAATAATCAGGCATTTTCAGTTTTAAAAAGTTCCGCTGTTAACTCAATTACATAAATACCACGGGATTTTCTGTCCCGCGGCTCCTAAACCGGGTCAAACCAGGGCTGGGGCCGTGACAGAAAAAGGTGGTATCAGAGCCACTGAGTTAAGCTAATTAAGTATTTAGAAATACTTAATTTTTCCTGATTGTTATTTTGTGATCATGTGTTTTATTAACTGACTATTTGTTAGTTACAGTATGGGTAAGCAAAAGCTTTCGAACATCTATCTTAAATTAGATAGTTCACAAAAAGAGAAGGGAAGTTCATCCCAATCCTCAAGATACTCAGTAGATACCGAGGAGGGAATATTTGTTCGTAAAGGCCATTATGAGGAACCACTTTCTCCTAATAAAAGAAGTTTGATTATTAGGAAAAGTCAGGAGAAACTAAAGAAATCTCAATCAAAAGAAATGAAAGATAATCAGGAAACCCAGAAACTAGGCAGTAACCCACCATGGGAAGACAAGTTAGATGAAAAATGGGCAGATCTCTATATGCTAGCTACTGTAGCAGTAAATGCAAATCTTTAAAAAAACCTTGACCCAGTATTAGCACCCTTATTACCTACAATTCAGAAATTTTACCCAGTAAATAAATAATTTTACAATAAACCCTAGTATGTTTAAATTTCAGTTGTCCTTTGTATTAAATTAATCACCTGGTATGCAATAATATTTGAAGGTTATTTGTTAAATTTTGTTATAAAATTTTAACTTAGTATTTTGCATATATGTTAAACAGCATGAATGAGTTATCTGAAGCCCTTCAGAATCTCAATCTTTATCCGGTGAAAATAGAAGTTTCCAGAGACTTTACTGGATACATACCCGATATAGAAGAACCTATGGAATTCAATGCTCCACCTCCGGAGAAACCCAAGCCTAAGAAAAAGAGAAGATTTGTAGGATGGAGGCGTGTGCGCAGGAGGAAACCCGCAACTAGGAAGATTCCCAAAATAGAAAATCCCATAGACAAAGGAAAGAGTATTGAAATCAGGGAAGGTTCTAGGCAGATAGAAATGGAGATTGGGGAAGGTTCTAGGCAAACAAAGATGGAAGTTGGGGAAAGCTCTAGGCAAATGGAGGAGTTGCCATTTCAGGAGGAATTGGATCGTGCATTAGAGAGTTGTGATATTCTCAGGCCCATAAATAACAACCTCTACCCTTATCCTGCTGAAAATCAACTTCCAATAAACTTGGAACCAGCCTTCCCAGAACCTATAATCCACACCCAACCTCTAGGAATGGATGAGTGGTGGACTAATGATTGGCAGTTTCAAAACCTCCTTAACAATCCTTATACTTTTCTCCCTCGGTTCGACCCAGAACCAATACCAAACCCACCAATGAGCAATGAAAATCTAGCTGAACTCCGCCACTTTGGCGAGGAGCTGGTGGATGCAGGAAATAGGATTCGGGAAATAGGAGAACAGATCTCCTGGAAGTACGACGAAAGGGAACGTCGTTACTGAAATACCAACTGACGAGGGATAGCAGGGTTATGAAACTGTGATTGTATAATAATAATAATAATAATAATAATAGTAAAATATAATCTTGTAAAATAACTACAAATAAAACTTTATAAGATAATGGTGTGTATTGATGCATATTATAGTATATGAAATGGGAATCGAGAAATTGATAATTTTGGCTATCCATGTGTTATGAAATTATGCGATTATTTGTGTATTACTATTAATTATTTTATGCTAATAATTTATATATATTAATTAACAGATGGAAAACGCTAATAATGAACCAGTTAATGAGGTTAACCAATCTGAGCAACATCAGGAAGAGCAATTTATGACTAAGCAAGATATAGAGAATATTGTTGCTCAAGGGATAGCCAATGCTATTCCAGCAATACTTGCTGCTGCTAGAAATCCTGTTGAACCTCAACAAATCGTTCCTAGCAAACGTACTTCTGAAGATAACTTCAGTAATAGTGTAAACTGGGGCGGTAATCACATTAATAACAATAAAGATCCACGACAGGCTCCGCTCCCTAAGAAAATAAAAGCTGCAATGCCTGGTTGCACTTACAAGGAGTTTCTTGCATGTAAACCAGCTGAGTTCGCAGGTAACGAAGGAGCGACTGCTGCATTGCGTTGGTTAGAGAAAACCGAGGCAGTAATTGCAATAAGTAAATGTGCCGAAGAAGACAAAGTGATGTACACATCACATTTGTTTAAAGAAGGGGCACTAGAATGGTGGAACACGGTACTTCAAGCCAAAGGAAGAAATGTGGCCTATGCCATCAATTGGGAAGAATTTAAAAGTCTGATGGAAAGAAAATTTTGTCCCGAGTATGAAAAGGAACAAATGGCAAATAAGTTCCTGAACCATCGGATGATGGGTGTAGACTGTCGAGGATATACTTCGACATTCTTCGAATATGCTAGAGTGGTACCATCGCTGGCTTCGCCAGAACCGGTGCTCATTTCTTGCTATATTTGGGGATTAATTGGCGAAATCCGTAATATCGTTAAAGCTGCGAGACCTCGCACTATCGACGATGCGGTAGAATTAGCTAACACCCTAACTGACGAACTAGTACACACAAGAAATGAAAATAGGAAAAAGGAACTGGCTCAGAAAATTACCCAAGGATTTTGTGTGGGTAATAATAGTAACTTTAAGAAAAGAGGAACAGGGCAATCTTCAACTCCACCGTTCTGCAGAAATTGCAGAAAGAAACATTATGGAAGATGTAATATAACCTGCAACTTTTGCAAAATGGTAGGACATCGTGAAGAAGACTGCAGAAAGAAAACCAGAATCTGCTTTAACTGTGGAGAAGCTGGGCATTTCAAAACAGAATGTCCTAAATTGGTCAAATCAGCAGACAATAAAGCGAAGACAGCCGGTGGAGCTACTAAGAAAAATGCCAGAGCATTCCAACTGACCACTCAAGAAGCAGAACTTATTCCAGATGTGATAGCTGGTACGTTCTTAGTTCACAACGTATATGCAAAAGTATTATTTGACTCTGGTGCAAACCAAAGTTTTATCAATACTTCATTCTGCCAAGCTCTTAATCTACCTTTAACCAACCTTAGGCAGATTTTTACAGTCGAAACAGCAAATGGAAATTCTGTTAGCATAGATAAGGTTTTGCAAAAAGGAATTATAGAACTTTTAGGTCATAAATTTTCTACAAACCTGTTACCTATGAATTTAGCTGAATTCGATGTTGTATTAGGAATGGATTGGTTAGTAGCCAACCATGCTCGAATTCTTTGTGATAGGAATTCTATAGAAATTCAGGCACCCACCGGAGAAGTAATCATGATTACAGGAGATAAGCCACGTAAACCCATGAAGTTCATATCAGTAATGAAAATTGCTAGTTATGATCGAAAGCAAGGAATAGTGTATATGATTTCAGTAATCATTAACACTAAAGGTAAAGAACTTAAGGAAATTCTTGTAGTCTCAAAATACCCAGATGTATTCCCAGAAGAACTCCCGGGATTACCACCCGACAGGGAAGTAGAATTTAGAATTCATCTAATTCCTGGAACTACACCGATAGCCAAGACACCTTATCGGTTAGCACCCACTGAAATGCTAGAACTGAAAAAGCAATTAGATGAATTACTAAGTAAAGGATTCATACAACCTAGTTCATCCCCTTGGGGAGCACCAGTGTTGTTTGTAAAGAAAAAGGATGGTACGATGCGAATGTGTATTGATTATAGGGAATTAAATAAGGTTACAATTAAGAATCGATACCAATTACCTAGGATTGATGATCTTTTTGATCAACTTCAAGGAGCTAGATACTTTTCTAAGATAGATTTACGCTCGGGATATCATCAATTGAAGGTACAAGAAGAAAACATACCTAAAACTACTTTCAGAACTAGGTATGGTCATTACGAGTTTACTGTCATGCCCTTTGGACTAACAAATGCACCTGCAACATTTATGGACATGATGAATAGGATCTGTAAACCGTATTTAGATAAATTTGTAATTGTCTTCATCGACAATTTACTTATTTATTCCAAAAGTCAGGACGAGCATTGTCAGCACTTGCATGCACTCTTAACTTTGTTAAGAAAAGAAAAGCTTTATGCTAAATTCTCGAAGTGTGAATTTTGGCTACAAGAAGTGCAATTTTTAGGACACATGGTGAATCACGAAGGTATTCATGTAGATCCTTCTAAGATAGAAGCAATTATCAAATGGAAGGTTCCACAAACAGCCATGGAAATTAGAAGTTTTCTAGGATTAGCAGGATATTATAGGCGGTTTATTAAGGATTTTTCCAAAATAGCTGTACCATTAACTAAGCTAACCTGTAAAGCAGTTAAGTTTGAATGGGGACCTAAGCAGGAAGAAGCCTTTAAGATTTTAAAACATAAGTTAACAAATGCTCCAATCCTAGCCTTACCAGAAGGAACTGGAGATTTTGAAGTATACTGTGATGCTTCAAAACTAGGATTAGGATGTGTGCTAATGCAACGCAGGAAAGTAATTGCGTATGCATCAAGGCAATTGAAAAAGCACGAAGAAAACTATACGACTCATGATTTAGAATTAGGAGCCATAATTTTTGCCCTTAAGATTTGGAGACATTATTTGTACGGAAGTAAGTTTACTGTCTATACAGATCATAAAAGTTTAAGGTACATATTTGGGCAAAAAGAGTTAAACATGAGACAAAGGAGATGGATGTAGATCCTAAGTGACTATGACTGTGATATTCATTATCACGAAGGAAAAGCAAATGTAGTTGCAGATGCCTTAAGTCGTAAGTATCATGAGAACCAAAGACGAGTTCGTGCTCTCAGATTAAATCTACAGTTAGATTTAATGGAACAACTGAAGAATGTTCAAGAAATAGCAATAGAGGATGCTGCTGAAGGAATGAAAGGACGAATAAAAGAATTAGAGCAAGGAAATGATGGAATTTGGAGATTCCATAAGAAAAGAATTTGGGTACCTAAGCAAGGAGATTTAAGAGAAAAGATTTTAGAAGAAGCTCATAAGTCTAGGTATACCATGCACCCTGGAAATAATAAAATGTACCAAGATTTAAGAAATAATTTCTGGTGGATAGGAATGAAAAAGGACATAGCTAGATATGTTTCTAAGTGTCTTACCTGTTCACAAATTAAGGCAGAACACCAGAAACCTTCAGGGTTACTTCAACAACTAGAAATGCCTGTATGGAAATGGGAACTCATAACAATGGATTTTGTTACTAAGTTACCCAAAACCAGAAACGGTAATGATGCAATTTGGGTAATTCTGGATCGATTAACCAAATCAGCTCACTTTCTACCCATGAAAGAAACCTTTAGCATGGAAAGATTGGCAAAGTTGTATGTAGACGAAGTAGTATCCTTACATGGAGTTCCACTCTCCATTGTATCGGATAGGGATAGTCGTTTTACTTCCCATTTCTGGACTAGTTTCCAGGATGCAATGGGAACTCGACTAAATCTGAGTACTGCATATCATCCACAAACAGATGGGCAAAGTGAAAAAACGATACAAACTCTAGAAGACATGCTCCGATCATGTGTAATAGATTTTGGTGGAAATTGGGACGACCACTTACCTTTAATTGAATTCTCCTATAACAATAGTTATCATTCAAGCATCGAAGCTGCCCCATTCGAAGCACTATACGGACGTAAGTGCAGAACTCCAGTATGTTGGGCAGAAATAGGAGAAAGTCAATTATCAGGTCCTGAGATAGTACAAGAAACCACCGACAAGATCACTCAAATCAAGGAAAGGCTAAAGACGGCTCGACATCGTCAGAAAAGTTATGCCGATAATCAATGCAAGCCGTTAGAATTTCAAGTTGGAGACAGAGTACTGTTAACAGTTTCTCCTTGGAAATGAGTTGTTAGATTCGGTAAGAAAGGAAAACTATGTCCAAGGTACGTAGGAACTTTTTCAGTAATCCAACGTATAGGGCCAGTTGCTTACCGTTTACAACTACCAGAGGAGTTAGCTGGAGTACATGATGTATTTCATGTATCCAACCTTAAGAAATGTCTATCAGACGAATCACTGGTAGTACCTCTACAGGATATAGAGGTAAATGAAAAGTTAAAATTTGTAGAGAAACCGCTTCAAATAGAAGATCGAAAGATCAAGTTTCTCAAACACAAACGACTAGTGTTGGTCAAAGTCAAATGGGATTCAAAACGAGGACCCGAATACACTTGGGTGCTAGAATCGGAAATGAAGCAAAAATATCCTCAATTATTCCAATAAATCTCGAGGACGAGATTTTTATTAAGGTGGGGAGGATGTAACAACTCTCATCAAAAGTCTTAATTATTATTATATTTGGTCCAATAGGAAACCCTAATTGAGAAACCCAAGTGATTCCGCATAAACCCTAAAATTTTCAGAACAATCGGAATCAGGATTAGGGCCCCTAAAACTCAGGGGGGGGGGGGGGAGGTAAAACCTAGTCGGTATTATCAATACAGTTTTACGTGTACAACGAATTTTAACACGAGACCAACTCACCTGAGCTACCTAGACACGAGGCTACCCTATGGTAGTAGGGTGTCCCTCGCGCCACGCGAGGGCGCCATTTTTCATGTATAAATAGGGGAGTCTGGTACATGCAATTGTGCGTTCGTTCGATGATAAAACTCAAAACGTACACTGAGATATAGTAGAAATAGTCCAAAACACACACAATTCACGAAGTGCTGCCGCGATAACAGGGTAATAACTCGATCGCTGTTACGATTCAATGTCCGATCGATTGAAACTATCCAATGGATGTTTAAGTGCTACCCACATTAGGGTTATGCTTTGTCATTCGTCGTGAATTCGACGGATGTTTAAGTATCGCACTTTGTTAGTCGTTGTGAGGGTTAAATCTCATGAGTTATCGTAAATGCTGTATTAGTTACCAACCTAGTTCGTGTGCATGTTATTAATTTAGGTAACAAGGTTAATCTGTAGACTAGACTCTGCCCGTGTTAAATCTGCAATGTGAGTCATTCTCTTTTTATCAAAGTGCTTTATAAATTCTTAAATATTTTCAAAGTTATAATTACAGGGATTAAGTCTTTCTAATCACCAAGTTACAGCTGGTATGTGGGGTTTTGTATACATTACTTGATAACCGTCACCATTGGACAACGGGGTAGCCAAGGGGTGATATGACCATAGTCACATACACCATTGGACAATGAGGTTACCAGTGGATGGTCGAGTGACAAATACTGTGGGTGGTTGGTTGATATATGGAAACATTGTAATCGCTCTTAATACTGTAAATTATAACAAACGTGTCTTTTTAGTAAAAAGAATGATTCACCAGTATTTCCCTGCTGACAAAACCTTTTTCAAACATGTTTCAGGTGATATGTTGTGATCCAGGAAAAGTGCCGTGAAGCACTACAAGCTTAAGGAAGTGGCTCAATATAAATAAAGAAACATGTTTTGTAAAATAAAGATTTCCCAGTGGAATCATCTGATTGTAAATTACCGGGGTTACATCCCGAATTATAAATTAAAATAATCAGGCATTTTCAGTTTTAAAAAGATCCTTTTAAAATCTTCCGCTGTAAACTCAATTACATAAATACCACGGGATTTTCTGTCTCGCGGCTCCTAAACCGGGTCAAACCAGGGCTGGGGCCGTGACAATAAGTGTTGGTGCATATTTTGTATGTCCGCCACTGTGCGAATACGCTAGATAGAGCGTGTGTTGAATATTGTATAGATTAATATGAAAACGGACCAAGGTTTTGTAATGTAAATGTCACATTCGTGCGGATGGCTGATTTGTACGAATGGACATCACAAGCAGGTCCACATGAATGAGCAGATCCATCCAAGGGGCATTCATGATAAAGTCCATTCACACATGTTGATCCTTGCGAATGGACTATGCCTATAAATAGGGATGAGGTCTGCTCATTTGAACAAGTTTTGGTTCCCAGAGGGAAAACTCTGTCCAGTTGGTTTCGCGTGTATGTAACTTCAAATGATTGAATAGAAACCAGTTTAAATTAACCTGTTCGGTGTCTACTCTACTTCTACTCCTTTCTTATCAATAATATACCACCGACCGGTTATCTCGGGGACAAAACTCCGTCAAACCTGCCGGATCCTGGACTCTCAATTGATATCAGAGCTACGGTACCGATTCAATCGATGTAACAGTTGATTGAATCACGTACGCTCATAAATTTTGGATTTTTTGGAGGTTTGACGTTAAACATCGGATAAACAACAAATTGAAGGTCAATTCATGGATGGAATTTGAAATTGAAGACATAATTATGTTCGTGATTGATTTTCACACAATCCTGTGAAGTTTTATCATGAAATTCACAGAAATAAAGATTTTGGATCGAAAAATGTGATTGGGAATGTTCTTGAGAAGGTCAGACATTTTCGAGCAGATGTGCAGGTACGCACGGATTGGGTATGTCAAGTTATATGAATGTGGATGTGTACATTCGCACGGATCGACCTCTCGATTAGCACGAATCGGACATTCGTGTTAAAATGTCATTTGATTCAAAATCAGTTCATTCGCACGAATGTACTCCATTCGCATGAATGAACACATGTCTAAAAGGCATTTTTTGATCGCAATGATGAAATGAGTCTCCAGAAAAAAATTGGTGATTGAAAATTTTTTCGAGTTTTTAACGACCAAGCTGTGTTGTTCGGAGACACCATCCGGGGCTTTAGAGAATAGATTTGATGATGCGATCATTGATTGTGGAAATTAGTGGGTTTGTCATGATAATGGTGCAAAATGTTTATCATCTGGGTTATCTGACTATTAATGGGCCGTAACATAAAATCCGCAATGATGAAAAACTGATGTTTGGGGATAAAAATGTCATATTTTCGGCATAGTCAAGTTTTTCAGAGAACAGAGACGACTTAATTGCCTAATTTGAGGGGGAATTCAGTGATAAGGCGTCAAAATTTGCAAAAATGAGGGCGAATATAAATTTCATATTGAAATTTCAGTATTTTTGAAATGAAATACGTGACGATGCAACTGTTTTCAGGTGGTTCCGACTTCAGATTGTCTGGGGATGCATAGGATCTGGATTCGTGAACTTGTGATCATAGGAAATTCAGACTCTACAGATCATGGTCAGATTGACGTCTTAGGGTTTGAGTCCTGGATCTTCGTCAAGCCGGTCAGCAGGATTAGCATTAGGAGATGCATCTGTATTATGGATACTTATAAGATATCACAGCATTGTGATAGTCTTAAGTATCAGAATGGTTAATCTTCGATCAGATGATTTGTTTTTCGGACTAACCACCGGGAAATGATGATGTTTGTTGATTAAGTTGCTGCCGGAACTAGCGAAGAAGACTATATATCTGTTATTGTAATTGAAGAGGAAGAATGTGAATCTGATCATGGATGAATGTTTCAAAGATCTGAATGTGTTACCAGATGATTTGTTATCCGATGAAGATTTGCTGATTGTGGAGATTACCGTTTATACTGATCAATTATTCAGGAGTGTGCTTAAAGGTGATCACGGAAAACGGGATTTCAGATTTTTTTGGGTATTCATAAACTTGAAGTTTATCGGTGTAGTGTTCGAAGTTTCTATCAATTGCCCGTTGGGTTTTTGAAGATAAGATGATCGAGCAGGCAGAATGCACGATGGGGCTGAAATATTAAATCAAAAACCGAACGCGGATGTGGTTAAAGCCGAAACAGAGATGCTGCATTGATTAATTTCAAGTTAATGATTATTCGTGAAGATTGCAGTATAGTAAATCAGAGGAGGGGTTGTGAACTGTGCAAACAAAGACCTGAAGATTCATTTCAGGGGGAATTTATACATAACGAAGATAATGCAAGCCCAAATCATTAATCAAGGGGGAATCGATTGAAGGTTTCAAGATGCCTGATTGAAGTTGCAGAATATTCAAAACACGGCTCTAAGTTTTCAAAGACAAGATTCGATAGTGACGGCCAAGGGGGAATCTGTTGGTGCATATTTTGTATGTCCGCCACTGTGCGAATAGGCTAGATAGAGTGTGTGTTGAATATTGTATAGATTACTGTGAATATTGTAAATGTCACATTCGTGCAGATGGCCGATTCGCACGAATGGACATCACAAGCAGGTCCGCATGAATGAGCTGATCCGTCCAAGGTGCATTCGTGATAAAATCCATTCACACATGTTGATCCTTGCGAATGGACTATGCCTATAAATAGGGATGAGCTCTCCTCATTTGGACAAGTTTTGGTTCCCAGAGGGGAAACTCTGTCCAGTTGGTTTCGCGGGTATGTAACTTCAAATCATTGAATAGAAACCAGTTTAAATTAACCTGTTCGGTGTTTATTCTGCTTCTTCTCCTTTCTTATCAATAATATACCACTGACCGGTTATCTCGGGGATAAAACTCCGTCAAACCTGCTGGATCCTAGACTCTCGATAAGTCTCAAAAACTGATATGATCCTCTAACACAAACTCACAAAAAATGTCTGTAAATATGTTTGTACATAGCTATTTCATTTTAGAAAAATCCAATTAGATTTTTGGTGTGTTTTAAAGCATAAACTTAAAAAAACAGAAGGATTTTATATTCATTTTATTTTCAACCACCAATGATGGAAAGCTGATTTTCAAAGTCTAAGGCTGCTGAACATAATTTGAAATTTGAAAAATGTTTTGAAATGATAAAAAGTTCATTAATTTGAAACATAAATTGATAGAAAACATCAAATTTTTTCACAAATAGTTCAACCAATGTCATTAATTTGGACTTGGTAGATAAATCAGTTATCCAGGGCCATTAAATTGGACTTGGTTATCTGAGTAGGTTCTTATAACTGATAAAGTGTTTAAAATTTGAAATTTTAAAATGTTAATAAAAATTTTGATTTTAAAATTTGAATGATATGAAAAGTAAACAGGAAACTGATAGAAAGGGGGAGCAAGATTTTGCATGTTGAACAAAGACAAAAGAAGCTCAAAGAAAGGGGGAGCATGTTGATATTCAAGTTCAAAAGTCAAACTCAAAGTAAAGAGGAGATTGTTGATGATATGCATTAAACAAGAACGTTAAAGTTATTCAAGGATTGGAGAAATTTGAAAAAGATGAAAGACTCTGAAGCTTAAAGATATTCAAAGACTGTGGCAACATCCAAGGGGGAGACTGTTGATGCATATGTCTGTCGCCTACGTCATCGAATCATAACGAGTCCGAAATAGGAACAAAATGTTAGATTTTAATATTTGTATGTTTAACTTCGCACTAAGTGGGAGTTCACTTCGTACGAAGATAACTAGGTTTTCTTCGTACGAAGGTAAACTAACTTCGTACGAAGAGACTCACCACGCACGAAGCGCCAAGTCTATAAATAGGTGTGCTAGGTCTTGAGTCTGTATTGAATTTGTGAAAACCGGATGGCGAAGCTCTGTCCAACTGTTTCTAGGATCTGTAACATTTGAACAATTAATGAAACAGTGATTAAAAGTGAATCTTGTTAATAATGTCTCCCAAATCTAAAATGGATTCCACATGTTTAAGACTAGGTTAATCAAGTTAGGACCTGAGCTTTCAGATCCGAGAACGGACCTACAGTTTTCAATGTTTTTTTTGGCATTTGGGTACTGACGTGTGCGTGTGAGGTTATAAATTTTAAATATATTTTAAGCTCTTTACTCGCGAATCATGTTTTAAAATTATAAAACAAGATATAATACTATCACTCTACACACATTAGGGCAAGTGCACCCATCGTGGACCGTAGTATAGTGATGGCAAGATACCAAGGTCGTCCAAGGACACAAGAGCTTTAGTACCGGCTTATCGTTAACGTCTAACCTAACCAAATTTTGATAAAAAGTTTTGAAAGTTATAAAAAGATAAACTAAAAAATAAAAGGAAAAACAAATAGACAAGAAGGAATCACTTGGTTCCAACTCCTCCTTTATGTATCCTTTAATGATTTCCGCACTTTGGGCATTTTAAGAGATTATCTTTAAGTTATAGTAGTAGGCCCCCTTCCAGGCAGCGTTACCCTAAACCTATTGGCCTGATTCAGCAAGGATACAGTCCCGCAAGGTTGGTTTAAAGTTTTAATAATAGTTTATAGATAAGGGATTCAAGCGGTTCTTACTTCTCCCGAGGGGGTTAAGACCGTCCTCTCGTGAAGTACTACTAAACTTGAACCAGGTTCTCCCAGGATCTATACACTGAACGAGACATAGAATTTACCCAACCACCCTTCTAACCCCCTTCAAAGCAGTTAACGCACTTTATATAGACCGTAAAGACACGAATGAGTGAATCAACAAAACATGAAGAATGGTTAAACAAATTCGCCTTCAATATAGAAAACTAATTATTAAAGTCATTAATATATACCCAAATAAAAAGGAGACAAAGGTTAGAAATAAAAAAGTAATACATAAAAGACTTTTCTTCACCAAGTGATGTAAGAGTTTAGCCAAGCATGGCCTTTGTTTGACAAGAACTCTTACGATCAATCTTAGATCCCAAGACTACTACACACTTAAAATGATGGAAGATGGATGATGGTGGTGGGTGTTGGTGTTGTAGTGGGGGTGGAGTGGTGGCAAGTGTGAGAGAAGTAGTTTGCAAGGGATGGATTGGAATGAAACCAAGCATCCCTATTTAAAGTTGAAAACAGAGCATCACCACGGCCCCGTGCCCTCATGGCATGGCTTCATGGCCTTCAGTCTATCTCCTCTTTATTAACTGCAGTGTCAAGTCTTGTACTAACACGGCCCCGTGCGTCAACGGTAAGGCCTGTGGCCATTGTACTTGTTGTACTATCTCAGATTCTGTGAATCTTAGAGTTGACCACGCCCCGTGTTTCCTTAGCACGACCCCGTGTTGTATGTCTGTTTTGTCTTTTTCTGTTGCCTTTTCTTCTGCATAGAATCTTGCTGGGCACGGCCCATGCCTGGTGGGCACGACCCAGTGGCAAAGCTTCTGATCTTATTATTTTGTTGGTTTGGAAGTGGATGGGGGCTTGGCGAGTTGTGTCAATCCTCCTTCTTTGTATTTATGTTGGTTTCTCCTGTTAATTTGCTTCTTTTGTGCGTTTAAGCTCTTTTAACCCTGTAAATTAAAAAGGAACAAAGAAACAAGTTTTTTCCAATATTAGTACCGAAAAGGGTTGATTTTACGCCGTATTTGATATAATTTATATGTTGTATTTTACGCATATCAAATACCTCCACACTTGAATCTTTGCTTGTCCTTAAGCAAAACTCTATAATGTGGCTTACTCACCCAAATGGAATATGCAGAAGAGAATGTTTCTAGCTTATCTTTAGAGTGTCGGGAATCCAAGTTCTAAATTTATTTTGTTTTATTTTATTTACAATCTTATTCGTCATGTTTTATTTAAAAGAATAAAAATTATTTATTTTGGGGATAACATGCCTTAATAAAATTCCATTTAGTTATTTACAAATTTACACACCTCACAAGTGGTTACTCAACACTCGGCCGAAGTTGTTTAAGTGGAAACGCTCGTGCCCGGTTCGGAACTCACTCCTAGTATAGGATTGACAAACAATCAAACCTCCTCCTTTGTGACATTTAATCCTCGTAAATATCAAGAGGGTAGGTTGTGGTTCGGGTAGGTGTGTTTGATAGAAATGGCGAAAGGCGTAAAAAGTATTGGTTTTTCCATTGCTTTGTGGCTTATCAAAAAATACTTTGGTTTTTTTTTATACCAAAGTTGAAACTAAGCCATACTTGTAACTTTTATAACCAAACTTTTTACAAAAATAAAGGGTGTAAAATAAAAAAGGTTTGTGGATGTGGGTGTTTTTGCAAAAGTATTTGTTTTTGCGGGTTTAGAAATGAAAGGGTTAAGGCTCAAAGGGGTTTACCTAGAGGGATGTTTTTGGTAAAGAAAAGAAAAAAATAAAGGTTTGAAGTGAAAAATAGGTTTAGTCCTAATGCCTCTATCATTTACTTACTTGGATTTGTGTCGGTAAGGATTTGGAATGTATTGCTTTGGCAAGTTCTAGATTTGTAAGAACCAAACGAGCTATTCACACAAGAAACGAAAATTGAGTAATTAGTATAGGTGTGTATTTATATCCTCGGTAAAGGCTCATAACTCACTTTTGTAGGAAAAGGTGTTATAGTGTAAAAATGTATATAATAATCAAATTTTACAAAGATTTGTTATGCCTGTTTTTAATAATTCTCTTATTTGGTTCTTTTTATCACGACGCTATCAGGTGTAAATTAGTAAAAACATAATTTTTAGAACTTATTTTACCCAACTAAACCAAGATAAGTAAAAGAAAATAAAAAGATTTTGAAAAACGTTTGGGGTGATTAGCATTTTTCCAAGGCGAGCTTTGTGTAAGGATTCTTTTTAGGACAAACGATTCAAGGTTTTAACATCCCTCCCCCCCCCCCCATAATTAACACATTGTACTCAATGTGTCCCAAATATGATTTGTTTTGATTAAATGTGTAAAAAGTGGGAGAAAATAACAATCTTTTATGATTACTGCACTTGCAGCACGGGGGCGTGCTATGGGGACACGACCCCATGGCCAAAGTGCCAGTAACAATGTTGAACAGAAAACTTACAGTATTGTGGACATGGGGTCGTTCTGTGTGGACACAGCCCCGTGCCACCTTCTCAGCAGAAACTTTTTGACATCAAACAGTTGAGCACGGGGGCATGCCTAGTGGGCACGGCCCCGTGTTGTAGACACTGATTTGTAGTTTTTGAAGCAGGAGGCTCTGGTTTACGTGCATGGGTCCCTTTTTCAACGTCCATCTTTGGCATTTTTAATTTCTTTCACACATTTATTAAAGCCACCATCAAACACACTTCCATTTCATTTAAATAAAAGACAAGTACAAGAAAATAAAAATTACAATCCTAAGATAGATAGTCTTGAGGGATGCCTCCACGAGATCTTATTTAAAAACCCTAATAGCTACTTTCCTAGATCTAAGAATGTTAGTCGTCGGAGGGCTTGACCTATTTCCAGAAACACCCATTTAGATACCGTTGAGCATTTCTTCTATCTCCCTAGGAACGAAGATAAAAGGCTCCTCATCGACCTCTTCTTGAGGTAGGGGAGCGGGATTGACCGGAACCTCAAAGGCGATATTGAGAGGGGGAGGTTCTGGGATCTCGTCATCCCATCTGGTGGGTTGAATGACCTCGTTTGCAAGGTTCTAATCCTCTTGAGGCCAGATTGGTTCCATTAGAAGCACAACCAAGATGTTCATCCTTTGATGTAAAAGGTTGATCTCCCTGAAGTAATCTTCCAAGGCCATGGAGAAGTAGTTCACCCGGTCGATTAGAACCTCTTCCACCGCGGTCATCTCCTCAAGAGATTCCCTTAAAGCACTCACGTATCTAACGAGAGTATCCTCAAGAGAAAGTCTCCTCCCTTTTCGATTATTCCTTGAGCTATTTGATAAAGTTCCGCTCTGCTGGCTCGACATTCTACGAAAGATGACAAACCATTAACATTTTTTGGAATAACAGACTACTTAGCACGGCCCCGTGCTGCACCACCAGCTCTGAAATGTTAGCTCAAGAATTCTTATTTTAAGTTAAATTTGTTTGATTTTTCACTTTTCTGGATGTAAATAACTTAAAATGATGTTTTACTATAGTAAATTTGTAAAACCTTGAGTTAAAAATCATGCTTTTGAACCCCCTATTGAAGTATTTTGAGCTTGAAGCTTCAAGCTTCAACGGAGCTTTGGTGGAAGGAAGAAGACGAAATGACTATAAGAAGTAAAGACAAGAAGGTTATATGAAACCTTTTCAAGAACATACCTTTTAGAGTATGTGTGCAAGATCTGGAGGATCTTGGTCTTTTTGAAATGGCTCCAAACATTCTCCTCAAGGCTGACTTTATAGAAGTGACAACACGTCGACACGGCCCCGTGCCTGGGCAACACGACCCCGTGTTGCCTGCATGAGTCAGAGAACGTTGTCCGTTAGTTAGACACGGGCCACGTCATCATTGACACGGCCCCATGTTAGAAAATACGAGGGGCACGGCTACGTGCTTGTCTAACACGCCCCATATTTTGGAAGAAAATAGGACACGGCCCCGTGTTCGAAGAACACGGCCTTGTGCTTCAGGGAATTTATGAAGTTTTGTCTAGGGTTTTAAGGAATTGTCCATTATCGGGTGGTTCCTTACTGGTTGGAACAACACCGTATTGCCGGATATACCTTAGGCTCCGGCGAGAGGTACGAAAACACAAGAGGTTGTCGGAAAGATAGAATCCTAACTTAAAAATGGGAAAACGGAACCATCCCTTATTTACCTTATCCGGGCTCTTGTTAAAGAAGGTGTGAGTCGGCTCGCTCCTGTCCAAACCGTCAGTGTGAAAATCACACACTCTAAAGGGGACTGTCATCCTGAAATCAAAACAGGGACGACTATCGCCTTCGTCTTCGCAAGCGTCTATGGTAGGTTTGTTGGCCTCGGTGTTGTTTGTACCTGATTGTTCCTCCATCAATTCTCCTTCGTTTGATGAACATCACGCCTTCATCATAGATTATATTTCTTTGAGCTTTTGGAGAATCTTCTTTTCTATTTGACTTACGTCTTCTAAGTCTCCTAGGTATGAAGGTTGATGGGGTTCAGGTGGATGGACATTATTATCATTTTTACTCTCGCCCATCTCTAGGTGATCGTCACAAGAAAACTATGGGGCTAAGTAGTGGGGAGTGAAGTTTAGAATACCACATTCTAATTCTTCGTGCTTTTCTCCACACAAATCGCACCATTCATCGTAAGAGTGGCAGGGGTAAAAATAATCATAAAAATCCATGTTTTCCAGAAAGTTTTAACCGTCGGGATCAGGCGGTTACTATTTTCCTACAGATTGTTGGTTTGACACGGCCCCATGCTACAGTCTGTATCTGGTAGAAAATAGTTTGTGAGGTTACTGGAGAGGTGACACGGCCCAGTGTAGATCACACACAGCCCCGTGTCACTTTTGCAGAAAGTAAAAAAACTCTAAAAGGAAGAAAAACCTAAAAAGAAAAGATAAAAATGATTAGGCCGTTAATTTTAAGCTTTCTCAAAATCCTTGTGTCCCCTGCAACGGCGCCAAAAACTTAACGTGTGCATGTGAGGTTATAAATTTTAAATATATTTTAAGCTCTTTTTACTCGCGAATCAAATTTTAAATTTATAAAACACGATATAATACTATCACTCTACACATGTTAGGGCAAGTGCACCCATCGCGGATGTAGTATAGTGATGGCAAGATACAGAGGTCAACCAAGGACACAAGAGCTTTTAGTACTGGCTTATCGTTAACGTCTAATCTAACCAAATTTTGATAAAAAATTTTGAAAGTTATAAAAAGATAAACTAGAAAAAAAATAAAAGGAGAAACAAATAGATAAGAAGGAATCACTTGGTTCCAACTCCTCCTTTATGTATCCTTTAATGATTTCTGCACTTTGGGCATTTTAAGAGATTATCTTTAAGTTATAGTAGTAGGCCCCCTTCCAGGCAGTGTTACCCTCAACCTATTGGTCTGAGTCAACAAGGATACAGTCCCGCAAGGTTGGATTATTGAAAATAATTAAGTAATTTATTAATGCGAAAAGTGGTAGGCCCCCTTCCAGGCAGCGTTACCCTCAACCTATTGGTCTAAGTCAGCAAGGATACAGTCCCGCAAGGTTGGTTTAAAGTTTTGATAGTAGTTTATAGATAAGGGATTCAAGCGGTTCTTACTTCTACCGAGGGGGTTAAGACCATCCTCTCGTGAAGTACTACTAAGCTTCAACCAGTTTCTCGCAGGATCTATACACTAAACGAGACATAAATTTACCCAACCACCCTTCTAACCCCCTTCCAGGTAGTTAACGTGCTTTATATAGACCGTAAAGACACGAATGAGCGAATCAACAAAACATGAAGAATGGTTAAATAAATTCGCCTTCAATATAGAAAACTAGTTATTAAAGTCATTAATACATACCCAAATAAAAAGGAGCCAAAGCTTGGAAATCAAAAAGTAATACACTAAAGACTTTTCTTCACCAAGTGATGTAAGAGTTTAGCAAAGCATGACCATTTTTTGACAAGAACTCTTACGATCGATCTTGGATCCCGAGACTACTACATACTCTAAATGATGGAAGATGGATGATAGTGGTGGGTGTTGGTGTTGTAGTGGTGGTGGAGTGGTGGCAAGTGTGAGAGAAGTGGTTTACCAAGGGATGGATTGGAATGAAACCAAGCATCCCTATTTATAGCTGAAAACCGAGCATCACCACGGCCCGTGCCCTCCTGGCATGGCCTCGTGGCCTTCAGTCTCTCTCCTCTTCATTAACTGCAGTGTCAAGTGTTGTACTAACATGGCCCCATACGTCAACGGCACAACCCGTGGCCATTGTACTTGCTGTACTACCTCATATTCTGCGAATCTTAGAGTTGACCATGCCCCGTATTGCCTTAGCACGACCCCGTGTTGTCTGTCTGTTTTGTCTTTAGCTATTCTCCTTTTCATCTACAGAGAATCTTGACTGGGCACGGCCCATGCCTGGTGGGCACGGCCCCGTGGAAAAGCTTCTGATCTTGTTATTTTGTTGGTTTGGATGTGGATGGGGGCTTGGCGAGTTGTGTCAATCCTCCTTCTTTGTATTTATGTTGGTTTCTTCTGTTAATTTGCTTCTTTTGTGCGGTTAAGCTCTTTTGACCCTGTAAATTAAAAAGGAACAAAGAAACAAGCTTTTTTCAACATTAGTACCGAAAAGGGTTGATTTTACGCCTTATTTGATATAATTTATATGTTGTATTTTACGCTCATCGGGTACCTTCTACGAGGGTAGTTTTGGGTATCTTCATACAAGGGTAACTAACTACCTTCGTGCGAAGGTAACTACCTTTGTGCGAACATAATACCTTCGTACGAACGTAGTTAGTCCGTTCCAACGATGCTGATCACATTTTTCGATCTAAACTCTTTATTTCTGCGAATTTCAGGATGATTCTTTCACGGAGTAGGTCGAAATTCATTTCTAAACAATCCTATGGTTTCAATTTTAATTTTTGTCCGTGGATTGTGCGTTTATTTGATGATTTACGTCTAAAAACCCTATAAAGTCCATAATTCATGAGCGTAGACGATTCAATCAACTGTTAGATCGATTGAATTGGTACCGTAGCTCTGATACGATAGAAAATTATTAAGAAGTAGAAGCGAAATCTTTCCATTCATACTTAAAGAGTATACATTTCTCCAGCATTTCCCCTCTAGGTACTCCAAAACTTAACAAACCATGAACACACAACACAATATATATAAACATGGGCTTGGTGCGGAGTAACGTTTGTGCGGACTAGCTTACCTCTGTACGAATGTAGTTACCTCCATACGAAGGTGTTACTTTCGTACGAAGGAGCTCACCTTCATGTCATGTGATTGTTTTTCTCTCTAAACTATACAATATTCAACACACGCACTAACTATCCTATTCGAACAGTGGCGGACACAAGGAATATGCATCAACAGGTTTTCATCAAGAATTAAACAAAAAAAAAAAAAAAAAAAAACAGATTAATTGATAGTTTGTGTATTGATTGTGAGATGGAAAGTACTTTAATTCTTATGGTGATTGCAGAGTTCAACAAAACAATGAAGTGGTGTTTGCGGCTTCGATTATTGCATATAATAGGATTGGTAATAGAGTTCTTTGGCTAAAGAGAATGTAACCTTGTAAGCACATAAAGGATAGGAATATCAGACCTAGATACAATATAGTTTACGTTTGTTAACTAGATGGTTTTGAGTTTATAATTTTCAATCCTCTTGTTTATTGATAGGTAAAGCACAAATATAAACCTTGTTAAAATTTTGAATGCTTGAATTTATCACTTGAGGTACAAAATCCTCTCAAAATATCTGTAAAAAAAAACGTTTTTAAAGGAATATCAGACCTAGATACAATTTAGTTTACGTTTGTTAACTACATGGTCTAGAGTTTATAATTTCGAATCCTCTTGTTTATTGATAGGTAAAGCACAAAGATAAACCTTGTTAAAATTGTGAATGCTTGAATTTATTCACTTGAGGTATAAAAACCTCAAAAAATATATGTCAAAAGAAAACCTTTAAAAATGGATGGGACGTACTATACATCATTATCGTGACTTCGATAAGAATACAATGAAGACTTTTGAAAATTCTCTGTTGCGTCTTTCTTTGATAACAACCATATATTTGAAGCGTAACCTAGATTGCAAGGAAACTCTTGTCGTTCCCAAAAAAGAAAATGAAAGAAAACTCGTGGTCCTCCAAATTTAAATCATAAATTTATAACAAAATGTTAAATTAATTTATGTTTCAACTCGTTTAATTGTTTTCATAGTGTTTTCTAGCATTTGGGTACCTTCGTACGAGGGTTATTATAACAACACTCCAAAATATTTTTCGACACCGTAATATATATTAAAATATCCCAATAAGTCCTAAAATACACCCCGTACGCGAAAACGGGCCTCGAATACCTTTATTTTCATAAAAATTAAATAAAAATCAAATTTTATGGGCGCTCGCGGGCCGCGTAGCCTTTGGCTACGTCTTACGTGGGGCGCGACGGCTTGGCCACCAGGCGTAACCCGGTGTTGCCACGTGTTTGACACTCGTCGGAGCTACATTAGTGAGCTGCGCAAGCTAGGCCCTACGGACACTATTACGCGGGCAGCGTAGGCCTTTCCTTTCTCTTACGTGGGCCGGAGAGAAGGTGAAAGGTCACCTATAACTAGGAGGCATCGGCCTTCAGTTCCAAATCACACCGAAACACTTTCTCTCTCGAATTGCTGAAGATTTAATATAATTCTCGGGTATTATACCCCTAATTAACGAAGTTCTGCTCTGTTGTAAGTATCATAACCCCGGTTACGTATTAGATACGCTGCCCGATTGATCCAGGGTTCCGTAACGACTGTCGTGGTTCTGCCCGACGTAGTCATTGGAATGCCGTCTCGGGGAGGGTATTACTAATGTAAATATTAAGGGTTATTATACTAACACGTGTGCATTTGTGTAATTTATAGATAATCACCAGGAAACCCTAAAGGATAATCTAAGACAGCAATGTGAGTAATCTTCTTTTTGCAAATTGTTTTTACAAAACCTCACTTAAATTAAACTATATTAAACATTGATTGAGTATTTATATTCTACAATTATCGTCGGTATGTTGGGGTTTTGTATACAAAATTTGTTACTACCTTGCGAGGAGTAACATGACCACAAGTCGGGTTGACAGTATCGTGGGTGGTAATTAAGTAGATGGAAACAAATGTAATTGTGCGACCGCCCACAATACAGTACAATGGTTTTTATTTATACTTGATTAAACTGGGATTCACTCACCAGTATTTCCCACTAACAAAATATTTTTAAACGCGTTTCAGGTAACAAAATGTGAAAGCCAAATAGAAGCAGCTGGACAGTACTGAAGGCTTGGAAAAGTGGCTATAAAGTTACCTAAAATGAATAGATGTTTTAATTAAATAAAATAGGGTTTTATCCCTATGAAAATGTGTGTACTTAAAACTTGGGATTTTTCCCATGTGTTTAATATTATAAAAGCGTGGTATTTTACTCTGATAAAATATTTCCTAACTACGGTCCTGATGTAAATTTCGCTGCCAAATAGACAAACCCAGATACCACCAAAACTGGCTCGCGGCCGCCCGTTCCCGGGAGATAGGGATCGGGGGTTGCGACAGAAGGTGATATCAAAGCTAAGTCACTGATTCAGCCACAGAAGTGTTCTGTTGACACCAAGATATTATCTAAAGTGTTAGGAAATAAATTATGGAAATACGTGCATATCTTTATTTTATTGTTATGTGTTATTTGACTATTTGTTAGTTTACAGTATGAGTGATCAAGGACCATCCGACACGTATCATCAATTGTCCAGCTCACCTAGAAGCGAAGGCACCTCTTCACAGCCTGCCCTCTCAGGGTATTTAGCTGATGATGAAGAAGGAATATTCGTGTTTAAGGCTTAGTCTGAAGAGCCATTCCCTCAGAAAAAAGAGGATGGTTCAGTAAGGGAGCACATGAGCATAGGAAGAGAATGAAAAAGTTACAAGAACAACGAGTGCTAGCAGCAGCTAAAAGAGAAACCGATGCCCACACCCAAGACATGCTTAATAGGAGTTTAGCAAACTTCCATATTCTAGCAACCATAGCTGCCGACCTTAACCTGGATCAACTGATAGCACCCCAACCATTACAGCCAATAGAGATAGAAAATAACCTTGAAAATCAAGTAGAAATGCATGATTTTAATCCAGAGGGGATACCTAGGGTACCAGTACCCAATCCCTTAGACCCAGACTACGATCCGTGGTTTGATGATCATAGGGACTATGTGCAACGCTACCACCTAACAGACCTACCCATGCCAAACCTAACAGTTTACCCAGGTCTGGACCCTTTAGATCCCTATTATGATAATGATGAATACATTAGGGAAATCTTAGAGAATCCGTATCCTCAGGAAGAACCCATGCCACAATACCCAGATCCAGTACCCGCACCTGCACCCCCAATGAGTGCAGAAAATGTGCAAGAGCTCCGAACTTTCGGAGAAGAGATTTTAGAGAGTAGCGAGAGAATGAGGCAAGTAGGAGAGCGTCTCGTCTGGAAGTACGACGAGCGTCATATGGATTTTTGGATGAATCCATATCAGTGAAGGAGATGGTGGAGGTAGTAACAATAGTAATAATAATAATAATATAATAATATATAATATGTGTGAAAAAAACTATGGATGCCTACTAATAGTGTGATTTTTATTTCATTTGTATTGTAATTTTAAATTTCCAGTTCTAAGTTTGTATTAAATGCCTACTATATAAAAATAGAGTAAGTCACAATGATCGACGCTTTTGACCAAAATGTGTATTATGTGATCGGTTATATTAAATATTACCTTGTGATATTAATACATGATAATTGTTCAAAATTCAGATGGCCAACCAAGTGAATCAAGAGAACCTGGATAATAACCCGGAAAACCAGAATGACAATAATTTGAATAACGATAACCCGAACAATGATAACAATGGAAACCAAGTGGATAACAGTGCCATCCAACACATAGTGGCACAAGGAATAATAGATGCGATGCCATATATTATTTAGACAGTTAGGGAAGCTGATAATAAAAGTAGACATAGCAGTAAGCGACCAACTGAACCAGAAAACGGCGTAAACAATGGACCCGTACTTCAAGTGCCCATTCCCAAAAGAAGAAGAACCATATCCTATGGTTGTTATTACAAAGAATTCTGGTCCTGTAAACCGATAGAATTCTCGGGCAATGAAGGACCCATTGCAGCTCTACGCTGGATAGAAAAGACTGAGGCAGTCTTAAAAATAAGCAAGTGCGCAGAAGAAGATAAGATAATGTTTACTTCCAATCTATTTAAGAACTCATCCTTAGAATGGTGGAACACTATCCTCCAGTCTAGGGGAAGTGATAGGGTTTATAATATGGAATGGGAGGAATTTAAAAACATGGTAGAAAGGAAATTCTGCCCTCCCAATGAAAAAGAACAAATAGCAAATAAATTCCTAAACCTTAGGATGATTGGAATTGTGACAACCCGCACTAAACCAGGTATCCGTACAACTTAATTAATGATTAATTACTGCTTAATTACTGTGCTTGTCTGAACTAGCTGATGAACTGCTACTTGAATACTGATACATGAACTTACTTGCATCATACTTGCTTGCTGTCACTACATTACTTACATGCTGAACCCTAGTGACAAACATGATGCACAAAAAGCACAGTAGCACTAAACGGATACACAGTGAACATGCTGATATAACCAGCATCAGGCAGACACTGCCTCTAAGGCCTGTTAAGAGCCTCAAATATCTGACTACACTGGTAGTGAGTGTAGGGTTATAAGGGTTGTGGAACTGCGTCTCTAGGAATAAGATACACTGATTGGATGTGCCTAAAAACGTACTTTAAGTACAAAACACCGCACTTTAATAAATAACCCAGCTTCTAGCTGACTAGTAAAGTGCCAAAGTATGGGGAAAATAATACTAGACACTTTCTAAAGTGTCGGGAAAACAAATTGTGTCACTAAAAGTAAAAATAACGACACTTTAAAGCTTTTGTAACGCTTTAACGGATTACTATCCAACCGAACAACCGGACTTTACCCGGAACATGAAAATATTAGTATTTTCACTATTTATAATTTTCTGAGCCAGTTAGGGTCCCTGATTACCCTAACACCCGTCATAACACGCTATATATTACTAACGAGGTTAAACCCTTAACATAACTTAGTTAACATAACTAACCTCCTAATTACTAGTTACAATCGAACCAACCCCCCCCCCCTTCTCTAACCGGCCCCAAACCTTGGGGAGACACACTTGTACTTGGTGGATTTGTTTAGTGATTATTGTCTAATATCTAAGTGGCATAATTACCTTTGGATAATAACCCTTCTAATTTTCTATAAAATGCAAGGATTACACATGAACATTATCACATAACATCACCAACCAAAACTCTCTCTCTTCTCTTCTCTAAACTCTCGGCCGAACCCCCCTAGAACCACCCACCCATTTTCGACTTTCATCCTCATCATTCCAAGATCATACAAGCTCTAAGGGTTGCGTATTAGGAGCTTTGGTGCACTCGGAGCGCGAAGGACCACTTCCGTTAGCTTTTATCCACCTCTTTTTCGTCAGGATTCTTCCCTAGCCCCGAGCTAGAGGTATAACACTTAAAACTTGTTTTTAAGCTTATATAAGGTGGTTAAAAGGAATATTGTCGGTTAAATATCGATAACATACGTTTTGAAGCATTAAAGTCTAGTAAAAACTATGAAAATGGTGGTTAATAGCTTGTAACTTGTGTAAAAGTTGTAGTACTTGAAAGATGTGTTTATCTAGACCCGATCTATGATTGTGGTAGCTCGGATCACCATTTAACCCGGTTTGGTAAGATCGTTGATCTTAACATAAGCTTATTTTGGTTAACACAAGGGTTAAAAGGTGAAACTCTACCACACACGAGACATGAACTTGTGTAAAAATATTTTACTTGTGTAAAAGTGATTTAACTTGTACAATAGTGTTTAAAACTAGCGGATCTACGTATCTGCAAGTGGTATTTTTAAAGAACCACACTTTAAAGAAATCATGTATTACAAAGATGGATCTTACACTAACAAACATGATTTTATAAACCACAAGTGTGTAAACACTTGTGAAATGAAAAGATCCGACAAAGAACTAGATTTGTCACTTGTTACTAGAAGTTGTAAAGACGGATTTCTCTAAACACGAGGTTTTTACAAGATTAAAGTTACTTTATATAAAGATCTACATATATAAAGGGGATTTACACTATAGATTCGGAAAAACTGCAAGTTCATGCGATTATGCGATTTACATACTTATCGACTAGTTTGATGTGTCGGAAATTGTTTGATTGAATAAAGAAGTTGTTGAATTGATTTGTTAAAAGAAAATGATACGCTTGAAAGCGTGGCCACCTCCAGTTACAGAGGAAACTCTGGCGAAATTTTCTAAAAACCTAACACTTAGAATTATTTACACAACAAGTGTTAGAACTATTTTCGACATATTTTCGAAACATAAACTTCGCCAGAACTTTATTTACTAAATATTCGGAGGTGGGATTTTCACAAGAATTAACGTGATAAATATATTTTGTCACAACACTATTTATGATTATTTTGTGAAAATACATAAATATTATTTTAGAGTAAAAATAATATTTACAAGCGTTAATGATTCCAAAACTTTACGAACGCTTCCACATTAACATATAAGTTACACCGGTAATTACATTACCACACGATTATTAAAACGTAACTTACGCACATGTATTGTATCCCCCATCCTTGGGAAGAAGTATAACTACCAAGTGTATACAGAACATAAACACGAAATAGTTGTCTAACTATTTCCCAAAGACTTAACTATAAAGCTAAGGCACGGCCGTCCGTCTAATAGAATTAGCACTTGTAGGTCGTCGCACAGCTTTCAGATTTGGAGACACTTGGTAGAGACGCACTGACTGTGAGTTCATGTCCCCCTTTTCTCTAACTGTTTTCAGTTTTCTCAACTGCGGGGGTGAAATACATGTTACTTTGTTTACAAGTACTATTATACATGGTATGATTAACGTAAGGAGGTTTTAGATCATGTGAATGGGTAGTTAGAACACCGAGGGACTTAAGCGGTAGATCTATCTGGGTGTAGCGAGCCCAGCTCTAGGCCCAACAGAACGGACCTCTCGGAGGACCAACAGAACGGACCTGGAGTGACTTGGTTGCCCAACGCAAAAATCGGCTAGGGTTGTGTCTTCCTACTTGCATTTCACAACATGCTAATGGCCTTGCAAACCATTGGTGATCACAAGTCCTCTTACACTGCTACATACCAGGAAACTTTTATACTTACAAGTGTTTTACTTACTCACTTGCACATGAACTCGCTCAACATTATTGTTGATTTTTCAACTTACATGTATTTCAGGAAATTAACGAGATCTGGCACGGTATGGCATGTTTTCCGCTGCACTAGTTTCCAAGGTCATCCGGGGTTTAGGGGATGTGTCTCTTTCCTGGACAAGACACAGTCCTTAAACCATGTTTATGTTATGTTTCAAGTTTGTAATGTTTGTTGAACAAGATTGTGTTTGTCAGGGTATGTTAAAACAATGGTATTGTGTTTCAAAACTTAATGGATGATCTTGCATGTTTTTAACTCATATAGCTTTGGTATGATTAAGCTATGGTATTAAGAAGTCACACCAAAATTAACCACGCTTCCGCAAAGCCAGGGTGTGACAGCTTGGTATCAGAGCTCTGATCATAGCGAACTAGGATTCTTTCTCGAGTCTAGACTATGAACACTAGGGCTCTCACGAAAACATTTTTCTGCATACCACTTAAGTCCAGATCCAAAACTTTTTACAAACAAATGTTGAGCACATTTTATTAATTATAGGCTCAGCTTGGAGGGCTGAGGATCGGTCTGGAGGATCGAGGTGATCGAAGTAGTTGAGCACGTTGGTTTGTTATAGGATCGATCTGGAGGATCGAGGCTCGATCTAGGTGACCGAGGTAGTGGGCTAGCAAGGCTAGGAAGAAAAGGCTCAGCTTGGAGGGCTGAGGATCGGTCTGGAGGATCGAGGTTTGGTCTAGGTAACCAAGATGGTTGGTTAGGAAGAGTAGGCTCAGTCATGACGACTGAGGTTCGGTCAAGGAGACCGAGGAGCGATCTAAGTGGTCAAGATGGAGGATAGAGCAGTCTTGTAGACTGGATGAAATTGGCTAGTAAGACTAGGAGAATTACGTGATACCTTACTTGGTGACTTATGTGATTACTTGATTTATGATTGACTATGTGTGCATGTTTGTGTATATGTTACAGACACATGGATTCTGCAGACACTGGTGGTTCAGGCACCACAGGCCCTAGGCCTATCGTTTCAGACGACATTGAGTCATCGGAGCACGAGGTTTACACGTCCGACTTCACTAGCACAGATGAGGACGATTTCCAGCCTTTTGCACTACCTGACGGTGCTGGCGAGCTCGCAGATGGTCCTATCGCCGGGGATCTACCACTTGCATTGATCCCTGCCCCTATACCGCTTGCTGCGTACCCAGCTTACGATTTACCCATCGACGATGAGGAGGATGATGTCGATATGTTTGATGAGGAGCCTTTCGAGGAGGATGCTCAGGGCGAGGCCCTTCCTGCCGCCGATCCCTTGTTGATCGCAGACGCTCCCGTCGCGGAGTCACCTGTTCACTCCCCAGTCGCGGACTCCTTTGAGTCTGTGGCCTCTGTACCCTCACACGTCCAGAGTGCACAGCACTTCTCTTATGAGTCAGATCCTGATCAGGCATCTTCTGTTGCCCCTATCCCCAGTTTCGCTGTTGACCATGATGATGAGGGGGATTCCGATCCTATGTTTCCCCCAGGATTCGACCCTGATCATGATTTAGAGTATGTTCCGATGGATCAGTTTATGGAGGATCCAGTAGACGCTGTTGACCTATTCGATCCTATTGACCCAGATTTTGAGTTTGAGATGGCTTTTGATGACTTCGAGCCTGCCGTTGCTCCTGAGCAGGCAGCCGCTCTAGACCCTATACCTGAGCATGACCCAGTACATGCTGACATTCCTTTTGAGCCTGTTGTTGCTGATCTCCCTGTAGATGTTCCTGTGATTGAGGGCGATCATGTTGCTGTTGATCCCATTGTTCCTTTACCCGTTGGTGATATACCTGCTGACCACCCTATAGAGCACCATGCACCCGTTCACCCCGTTGTTGCTCCCTTACTTGATCCCGTCCCACTGGAGCCCGGACATGCACTGTTCGCGGCACATATGGATCCACCGGATGAGTCTGCACAGCACGGTTGGATACCGGCTGATGAGGATGTTCCACCTTTTCCTCCACAGATTCCTGTTGCACCACATATTGACTTTTCATTTCAGGTTCCTATGTTTGTACCTCCAGCAGGGCCCGGAGAGGGTTCTTCAGCTCACCCTGATGGGCATGTACCGATGCCTATCCCTTTCATGCCTCAGACGTCATCCGTTCCACCCGCTGTTGCACCATTTCACGTGGCACCTTTCGACCCCACTAGCGAGCCATTTCTTTGGGCACCTGGCTCTGGTATGCCACCTACTGACCCCTACCATGCTTTTCACAGGGGATACACTATCGAGGACGTCTTGATGTCCTTCGTCGCACAGCACGAGTCCCACACACAGCGTATTCAGGAGCTCGAGAGAGCTCGGCTGTCATGTCAGTGTCATGGTCAGACACACTCCCCTCTACAGCCGTTTCGACCATTACCTCCAGATATTGCTGCCCGCCTCTTTACGTTAGAGCAGCAGATTGCTTCCATCATCCGTACACAGCGAGCCCAGGAGGAGGACTGGCTCCAGTTACGCCGCTTGTTTTATACTCACTTTCCCCCTCCTCCACCACCATCTGCGTAGAGCTCACCAGTTACTGATTAGGTAGACGAGGATGAGAAGACGGCGATTGTTGGATTGCACAGCATTTTGGAGACCACTTTATGACTTTGACTTTTGTTGACACGTACTTGATGTTGTATTTGACACTGATTTGTTATGATTTTTGGACAGGGGTGATGTAGCCCCTAGTTGATGGATGATTGTATGACACTATGATGTACTGATACACTTACTCTGTGGTCTTGATGTATGACAATCGCAGTATTCTCATCATATCTGTTTCGCTTGATTACTTATTTGCATTGTTATGGTATGAGATGTGGATGATTGATATATGTGATGTATTGATGACATGAGATATTATGTGTTATTACTATTACTATTATAGTAAGACGTACGTACTGTAACATGGGATTTTTACTATGGCCTGACCAATGTGAACACATCTTTTAGAAGATGCCGCCAAAACGCCCAACGCCAATGCCTACTAATGAGGCAGAGCTACAGCAAGTCATTGCAGCTGCCATAGCACAGTACGCAGCATCTCAGCCAGGAGCGAGCGGAAGTGTTAACCAGGGCAACAACAATCCACCTCACGGTAATACCAAGCCATTTGGACCTACCATGAACTAGTTGGAGATTTTAGCAATGATGCTAATGCCAATCACATGTTTTAACATGCGTGCAGGATGCACCTACAAGCAGTTTTTAGACTGCAGTTGCCTTCACTCGCTGGGCTGAGAAAACCGATTCTGTTTTACGCATGAGCAAATGCGCAGAGGATCAGCAAGTCACATACATTTCAGGGCTGTTTCTAGATGGAGCCCTATCCTGGTGGAATCTACAAGTACAAACCCTAGGCGAAGCTGCCGCCTACGCGCTGACTTGGACCGAATTGAAAGAACTTATGCGCAAAAAGTACTGTTCTCGCGCAGAAATTCAAAGGTTGGAGACCGAATTTTGGCACTTAAAGATGGATGGACCAAAGGTTGCAGAATACGTCCAAAGATTCCACGACTTATCTCAAGTGGTTCCTTACATGGTTACACCTGAATACAAGCGAATCGAGCGCTTCATTTGGGGTTTGGCTCCCCAAATCATAAGTATGGTGACCTCTTCAAAGCCTGCGACAATTACCGAGGCAATTGATTTGAGCGTAGCTCTCACAGAAGAGGCCATTCGTCTGAACAAGTTTGGTGATGTCAAGGCAAAGGAGAAAGAAACTCATGTTGAGTCATCAGGTGGTAACAAAAGAAAGTTCTCGAACTTTAAGCAAGGCATTAGCGGTGATGGTAAGAGAGGAGCACCCAACGCGCCAGCTCAGGTTACAGCTGGCAGTGGCAGGAAAGGAAGGGGATATATGGGCACCCAGCCCAAGTGTAATGCCTGCCAGCGTCACCATTCTGGTCAATGTGGGCTAAAAGTATGCGAAGCATGTGGGAAACGTGGTCACTCGAAGGATACTTGTTGGGTCCCTGCCGGTCGCGGAGGCCAGGGAGGATATGGAAATAGAAACAATAATCGTGGTATTGGGGATCGCCCACAAGGAAACTACGGGGGTAACAGAAATCAAGGCAACAATGCTAACCAAGCGGGCGCAGTGAATCGTAATCCGGGGAATGATCAAGCTGGTGGAAACGGGCAGAGACTCGGATGCTATAACTGCGGGGAAATCGGGCATTTTAAGAAGAACTGCCCAACGTTGAACCAAGCCCGTGGTAGAGTGTTCCAACTCGAAGCAAGGGAGGCGCGCCAGGATCCCAATGTTGTTACTGGTACGTTCCCTGTGAACCAACGCTATGCATCTGTTTTATTTGATACTGGTGCCGATTATAGCTTCGTATCGTTAGAATTTAAGAATATGCTTGGGTTAGCCGCTAATAAGTTAGATATTCCCTACTCGATCGAATTGGCCAATGGAAGGTTAGTTGAAGCCAACGAAGTTATCAGAGGCTGTGTGATAGAATTGGGAGAACGTGAGTTTACTTTGGATCTACTACCAGTCCAATTGGGAAGCTTCGACGTGGTGGTAGGAATGGATTGGTTATCCGGAAACAAGGCTGAGATAGTATGTCACGAGAAAGTTGTTCGTATCCCAACCGATGATGGTGAGACAATTGTGGTTCACGGAGAGAAGCGTGACACACCGCTAAGATTTATCAGCTGCTTGAAAGCAAAGAAGTGTTTACAGAAAGGATGTGTTGCTTTTCTGGCACACATTGTGGATAAGAAGGCTGCTGAGCCGAGAATCGAAGACATCCCTGTCGTGAGGGAATATCCAGAAGTCTTCCCGGAAGACTTACCTGGACTGCCGCCTCTGAGGCAAGTAGAGTTTCGCATTGACTTAGTTCCAGGCGCCGCGCCTGTAGCTAAGGCACCTTACAGACTTGCTCCGTCTGAGATGCAGGAATTGTCGACACAACTTCAAGAGTTGTTAGACAAGGGTTTTATCCGACCAAGCTTCTCGCCTTGGGGAGCCCCGGTCTTGTTTGTCAAGAAGAAGGACGGAAGTTTCCGTATGTGTATTGACTATCGAGAATTGAACAAGCTGACGATCAAGAATAGGTACCCTCTGCCAAGAATTGATGATCTGTTCGACCAACTTCAAGGTTTAAGCTTTTACTCTAAGATCGATATTCGATCTGGATACCATCAGTTAAGGATATAGGAAGAAAGTATCCCGAAAACAGCCTTCCGAACTCGTTATGGACACTACGAGTTCCTTGTTATGCCGTTTGGTTTGACAAACGCACCTGCAGTATTCATGGATCTAATGAATAGAGTTTGCAAGCCGTATTTGGATAAGTTCGTGATTGTATTCATCGATGACATCTTGATTTACTCAAAGACGAAGGCTGAACACGAACAACATCTTAGAGCCATTTTGGAGCTGTTAAAGAAGGAACAACTGTACGCCAAATTCTCCAAGTGCGAGTTTTGGCTACGCGAAGTCCAATTCCTTGGGCACGTGGTGAATGGAGATGGAATCCACGTGGACCCAACAAAGATCGAGGCGATCAAGAATTGGGAAACGCCTACGACGCCAACCGAGATTCGACAATTCTTGGGTTTGGCTGGCTACTATCGAAGGTTCATCGAGGATTTTTCAAAAATCGCTCAACCGTTGACGCTCCTGACCCAGAAAGATAAGAAGTTTGATTGGGGAATCAAACAGGAAGAAGCGTTTCAGGTATTGAAAGATAAGCTCTGCAATGCGCCAATCTTAGCTCTACCGGAAGGTACTGATGACTTTGTGGTATACTGCGACGCATCGCGTCAAGGGTTGGGTTGTGTGTTGATGCAACGCCAAAAGGTTATTGCTTACGCATCGCGTCAGTTGAAAGTGCACGAGAAGAACTATACCACACACGATTTGGAGCTTGGCGCAGTGGTTTTTGCACTAAAGATCTGGAGACACTACCTGTATGGTACGAAGTGCACAATCTTCACGGATCACAAAAGCCTACAGCATATATTCAACCAGAAGGAGTTGAATATGAGGCAAAGACGATGGGTTGGGTTGCTAAACGACTACGACTGCGAGATAAAGTATCATCCAGGGAAGGCGAATGTAGTCGCCGATGCCCTAAGTCGTAAAGTAAGAATCAAGCCCATAAGGGTTAGAGCTTTGGAAATGATCATACGAACCGATCTTTCCTTGCGCATTCGTGCTGCACAAAAGGAAGCTCTCAAGGAGGGAAACCTTGAGGAAGAATGTCTCCGTGGAATGGAAAAGCTCTTGGTACCAAACGAGGAAGGAACGTTATGTTTTGAGAAAAGGATTTGGGTTCCTCTGTTTGGTGGATTAAGGGAAGTTATTTTCGACGAAGCGCACAAGTCACGGTACTCTATCCACCCTGGATCGGATAAGATGTACCAGGACCTCAAGGAATATTATTGGTGGCCTAGGATGAAAGGCGATGTTGCTGTTTACGTGAGCAAATGTTTAACGTGCGCTAAGGTTAAAGCGGAATACCAGAAGCCTTCAGGGCTACTGCAACAACCTGAGATTCCCAAGTGGAAATGGGAACAAATCTCCATGGATTTTATTACAAAACTGCCAAGAACGCCAAGAGGCCATGATATGATTTGGGTGATTGTTGACCGCCTAACAAAGTCCGCACACTTTCTGCCAATAAGAGAGAAAGACAGTACTAGTAAACTTGCGGAAATATACATGAGAGAGATTGTCGCACGCCATGGAGTACCTCTCTCGATTATCTCTGATAGAGACGGAAGGTTTGTGTCAAGGATATGGCAATCCTTCCAAGAAGCCTTTGGCTCACAGTTGAATCTGAGCACTGCATTCCATCCGCAAACTGACGGCCAGAGCGAGCGAACGATACAAACTTTGGAAGACATGCTGAGGGCATGTGTTATGGATTTGGGCGGTAGCTGGGATAAACACTTACCTTTGGTCGAATTTTCATACAACAACAGCTACCACACCAGTATTGGTGTCGCGCCATTTGAAGCCCTTTACGGACGCAAGTGCCGATCACCCCTCTGTTGGTCTGACGCCGGTGATAGGCAACTTGCTGGTCCCGAGATCGTCCAAGAGACGACAGACAAGATTGCGCAAATACTTAAACGCATCGAAGCTGCTCGCCACAGGCAAAAGGCCTACGCGGATCCAAACCGGAAGCATGTGGACTTCCAAGTTGGAGAAATGGTGTTATTAAAAGTTTCACCCTGGAAGGGGGTGGCACGCTTTGGGAAGTGTGGGAAGTTAAATCCGCGCTACATTGGTCCTTTCAGAATTCTGGAAAGAATTGGAACAGTAGCATACAAGTTGGACCTACCTGCTGAACTGAATGGTGTTCACGATACATTTCATGTATCCAATCTGAAGAAAAGTCCAACTCAAATTGACGTTGCCATTCCCATCGACGAGATACATATTGACGACACGCTCCACTTCGTTGAAGAACCTGTTGAGGTCACGGATTGGAAAGTTAACAAGACCCGCCGGAGCAGTGTCAAACTCGTCAAAGTTCGTTGGAATGCCAGACATGGTCCTGAATTCACCTGGGAACGTGAGGACCGGATGAAATAGAAATACCCCCACTTATTTCCTAAGAACTCTGCATCTACAAGCAGAACTTAAATTTCGGGACGAAATTTATTTAACGGGGGGAGAATGTGACAACCCGCACTAAACCAGGTATCCGTACAACTTAATTAATGATTAATTACTGCTTAATTACTGTGCTTGTCTGAACTAGCTGATGAACTGCTACTTGAATACTGATACATGAACTTACTTGCATCATACTTGCTTGCTGTCACTACATTACTTACATGCTGAACCCTAGTGACAAACATGATGCACAAAAAGCACAGTAGCACTAAACGGATACACAGTGAACATGCTGATATAACCAGCATCAGGCAGACACTGCCTCTAAGGCCTGTTAAGAGCCTCAAATATCTGACTACACTGGTAGTGAGTGTAGGGTTATAAGGGTTGTGGAACTGCGTCTCTAGGAATAAGATACACTGATTGGATGTGCCTAAAAACGTACTTTAAGTACAAAACACCGCACTTTAATAAATAACCCAGCTTCTAGCTGACTAGTAAAGTGCCAAAGTATGGGGAAAATAATACTAGACACTTTCTAAAGTGTCGGGAAAACAAATTGTGTCACTAAAAGTAACAATAACGACACTTTAAAGCTTTTGTAACGCTTTAACGGATTACTATCCAACCGAACAACCGGACTTTACCCGGAACATGAAAATATTAGTATTTTCACTATTTATAATTTTCTGAGCCAGTTAGGGTCCCTGATTACCCTAACACCCGTCATAACACGCTATATATTACTAACGAGGTTAAACCCTTAACATAACTTAGTTAACATAACTAACCTCCTAATTACTAGTTACAATCGAACCAACCCCCCCCCCCCCCCCCTTCTCTAACCGGCCCCAAACCTTGGGGAGACACACTTGTACTTGGTGGATTTGTTTAGTGATTATTGTCTAATATCTAAGTGGCATAATTACCTTTGGATAATAACCCTTCTAATTGTCTATAAAATGCAAGGATTACACATGAACATTATCACATAACATCACCAACCAAAACTCTCTCTCTTCTCTTCTCTAAACTCTCGGCCGAACCCCCCTAGAACCACCCACCCATTTTCGACTTTCATCCTCATCATTCCAAGATCATACAAGCTCTAAGGGTTGCGTATTAGGAGCTTTGGTGCACTCGGAGCGCGAAGGACCACTTCCGTTAGCTTTTATCCACCTCTTTTTCGTCAGGATTCTTCCCTAGCCCCGAGCTAGAGGTATAACACTTAAAACTTGTTTTTAAGCTTATATAAGGTGGTTAAAAGGAATATTGTCGGTTAAATATCGATAACATACGTTTTGAAGCATTAAAGTCTAGTAAAAACTATGAAAATGGTGGTTAATAGCTTGTAACTTGTGTAAAAGTTGTAGTACTTGAAAGATGTGTTTATCTAGACCCGATCTATGATTGTGGTAGCTCGGATCACCATTTAACCCAGTTTGGTAAGATCGTTGATCTTAACATAAGCTTATTTTGGTTAACACAAGGGTTAAAAGGTGAAACTCTACCACACACGAGACATGAACTTGTGTAAAAATATTTTACTTGTGTAAAAGTGATTTAACTTGTACAATAGTGTTTAAAACTAGCGGATCTACGTATCTGCAAGTGGTATTTTTAAAGAACCACACTTTAAAGAAATCATGTATTACAAAGATGGATCTTACACTAACAAACATGATTTTATAAACCACAAGTGTGTAAACACTTGTGAAATGAAAAGATCCGACAAAGAACTAGATTTGTCACTTGTTACTAGAAGTTGTAAAGACGGATTTCTCTAAACACGAGGTTTTTACAAGATTAAAGTTACTTTATATAAAGATCTACATATATAAAGGGGATTTACACTATAGATTCGGAAAAACTGCAAGTTCATGCGATTATGCGATTTACATACTTATCGACTAGTTTGATGTGTCGGAAATTGTTTGATTGAATAAAGAAGTTGTTGAATTGATTTGTTAAAAGAAAATGATACGCTTGAAAGCGTGGCCACCTCCAGTTACAGAGGAAACTCTGGCGAAATTTTCTAAAAACCTAACACTTAGAATTATTTACACAACAAGTGTTAGAACTATTTTCGACATATTTTCGAAACATAAACTTCGCCAGAACTTTATTTACTAAATATTCGAAGGTGGGATTTTCACAAGAATTAACGTGATAAATATATTTTGTCACAACACTATTTATGATTATTTTGTGAAAATACATAAATAATATTTTAGAGTAAAATTAATATTTACAAGCGTTAATGATTCCAAAACTTTACGAACGCTTCCACATTAACATATAAGTTACACCGGTAATTACATTACCACACGATTATTAAAACGTAACTTACGCACATGTATTGTATCCCCCATCCTTGGGAAGAAGTATAACTACCAAGTGTATACAGAACATAAACACGAAATAGTTGTCTAACTATTTCCCAAAGACTTAACTATAAAGCTAAGGCACGGCCGTCCGTCTAATAGAATTAGCACTTGTAGGTCGTCGCACAGCTTTCAGATTTGGAGACACTTGGTAGAGACGCACTGACTGTGAGTTCATGTCCCCCTTTTCTCTAACTGTTTTCAGTTTTCTCAACTGCGGGGGTGAAATACATGTTACTTTGTTTACAAGTACTATTATACATTGTATGATTAACGTAAGGAGGTTTTAGATCATGTGAATGGGTAGTTAGAACACCGAGGGACTTAAGCGGTAGATCTATCTGGGTGTAGCGAGCCCAGCTCTAGGCCCAACAGAACGGACCTCTCGGAGGACCAACAGAACGGACCTGGAGTGACTTGGTTGCCCAACGCAAAAATCGGCTAGGGTTGTGTCTTCCTACTTGCATTTCACAACATGCTAATGGCCTTGCAAACCATTGGTGATCACAAGTCCTCTTACACTGCTACATACCAGGAAACTTTTATACTTACAAGTGTTTTACTTACTCACTTGCACATGAACTCGCTCAACATTATTGTTGATTTTTCAACTTACATGTATTTCAGGAAATTAACGAGATCTGGCACGGTATGGCATGTTTTCCGCTGCACTAGTTTCCAAGGTCATCCGGGGTTTAGGGGATGTGTCTCTTTCCTGGACAAGACACAGTCCTTAAACCATGTTTATGTTATGTTTCAAGTTTGTAATGTTTGTTGAACAAGATTGTGTTTGTCAGGGTATGTTAAAACAATGGTATTGTGTTTCAAAACTTAATGGATGATCTTGCATGTTTTTAACTCATATAGCTTTGGTATGATTAAGCTATGGTATTAAGAAGTCACACCAAAATTAACCACGCTTCCGCAAAGCCAGGGTGTGACAGGAATGGATAGTAAGGGGTAAACTACGTTATTCTTCGAATATGCTAGAATAGTGCCAACCCTTGCATCACCTGAGCCCGTATTAATCTCCCGTTACATCTGGGGATTAATTGGTGAGATAAGGTATGTAGTCAAGGTAGCTAGACCACAAACCATAGAAGAAGCTGTAGAACTAGCCAATACCTTGACAGATGAATTAGTACATACATGGGAAGAGGATCAAAGGAAGAACCTAGCTCAAAGGCTTACCCAGGAATTTCGCTACGGTAATATCAACCGTAAGAATGTAGGTTCTACCTCTGCACCCTACTGCAAGGCTTGCAAGAAGAAGCATTCGGGAAAATGCTCCATTTATTGCAATTTCTGCAAGATGCCAGGGCACAAGGAAGAAGATTGCAGGAAGAAACCTAATAATGGAATGTGCTTCAATTGCGGAGAAAAATGTCACATCAGGCCAAACTGTCCGAAACTAGTTCCAACCATGGGCAATAAGACTACCAAAAATGCTAGAGCATTTGTTTTGACTCCAGATGAAGCCAAGATGATTCCGGACGTGATAGCCGGTACGTTTTTAGTTAATGATGTTTTTCCTAAAGTATTATTTGACTCTGGTGCAAACCAAAGTTTTATTAATACTTCATTTTGCAAACTTCTTAATCAATCATTAACTAAACTCCCACAAGAATGTCTAGTAGAAACAGCTAACGGAGAAACCGTTAGGATTTCTGAAATCTTGCAGGGAGCAAGAATAGAATTTTTAAACCAAAAGTTTATTTCAAATCTTTACCCAATGAATCTGGTAGGATTTGATGTTGTGTTAGGAATGGATTGGTTAATAGCCAATAAAGCCAATATTTTATGTGATCAAAAGTCAATTCAAGTAAATTCACCAAAGGGTGAAAAGATCACGATTAAAGGAGATAAACCATCTTGATCCACAAAATTCATCTCTGTGATGAAAACAGCAAGTTATATAAGAAAAGGATCTGTAGTGTATGTGATTTCTATAATCACTAACACTAAAGGAAAAGAATTAAAAGATATTCCAGTAGTATCTCAGTTTTCAGATGTATTTCCAGAAGAGTTACTAGGACAACCTCCAGACAGAGAAGTTGAATTCTGAATCCATTTAATACCAGGAATAGCACCAATTGCCAAATCACCTTACCGTTTGGCACCTTCAGAAATGCAAGAACTGAAGAAATAATTAGACGAATTGTTGGAGAAAGGATTCATACAGCCAAGTTCATCCCCATGGGGAGCGCCAATCTTATTCGTTAAGAAGAAAGACGGATTGATGCGTATGTGCATTGACTACCGTGAATTGAACAAAGTCACGACTAAGAATCGATATCCATTACCAAGAATCGATGATCTGTTCGATCAGTTACAAGGAGCTCGATTTTTCTCTAAAATCGATTTACAATCAGGATATCATCAATTAAAGGTACAGGAAGAGGACATTCCTAAGACCGCTTTCAGAACGAGGCATGGCCATTATGAATTTACCGTCATGCCATTTGGTCTAACCAATGCCCCAGCTGCATTTATGGACATGATGAACCGAATATGTAAGCCATATTTGGATAAATTCATAATTGTCTTTATAGATAATATTCTCATTTACTCTAAGAGTAAAGAGGAACATGCAAAGCATTTGCACACACTTTTAAGTTTATTAAGAAAGGAAAAGCTTTATGCTAAGTTTTCAAAGTGCTAGTTTTGGTTAGAACAAGTACAATTTCTTGGACATCTAGTTAATCATGAAGGAATTCATGTGGATCCAACCAAGATCGAAGCAATTACTAAATGGAAAACCCCTGAGTCACAAACCGAGGTTAGAAGTTTCTTAGGATTGGCCGGTTATTATAGAAGATTTATTTGAGAGTTTTCTAGAATAGCCATTCCCTTAACTAAGTTAACTTGTAAATCCATTAAGTTTGAATGGGGACCGAAACAAGAAGAAGCCTTTAGAAATCTTAAGCAAAGATTAACCAACGCACCCATACTAGTGTTACCAGAAGGAACTGAAGACTTTGTAGTCTATTGTGACGCTCCTAAGTTAGGTTATGGATGTGTGTTGATGCAACGTCAAAAGGTTATAGCATATGCATCCAGACAACTTAAGAATCATGAAGAGAATTATTCCACTCATGATTTAGAATTAGGAGCTATAATTTTTTCCCTTAAAATTTGGAGACATTACCTTTACGGTAGTAAGTTTACCATTTTTACAGATCATAAGAGTTTAAGATATGTTTTTGGGCAAAAGGAGTTGAATATGAGACAAAGACGCTGGATGGATATGCTTAGTGATTATGATTGTGATATCCAGTATCATGTAGGAAAGGCCAATGTTGTGGCTGATGCTTTAAGTCAAAAGTATCACGAAAAGCCAAAAAGGGTATGTTCTCTTAAATTGAATCTACAAGTGGATTTAAATGAGCAGATTAGAAAAACACAAGAATTAGTAATCAAGGATGATGTGACACCTGTGCCTCCACGACCATCAAAAAAATACCAAACCAATGAAATATTGTGTTTCATATTTGGGATTTGTATAAATATGTGTATCATTTGCACATATCAATTCTTGTTCGATTTTGAGCTCTAAATCGCTTTCTGGGAAGTTATACGTGAACTGATGCGTAAACATAATCAGTTTAATGCAACAAATACTCCGGAATAGTGAAATGGGCTTAACATACCTTAAATAACCTTTACATAACTTAGAAATAAGATTTGGAAGGTTTGGTGTGTCGAAATCAAGTTTATTCACTTACAGGGACTAATTTCGACAAACTGCGAAAGTATGCCGATTCGTACTGTAACAGACAATCCGGAACATGATCATAACTTAAACATACCATAAATATCCTTAACATAGCTTAGAAATAGGCTTTGAGGGGTTCGGTATGCTAAAATAAACTTTTAGATCAAACAGGGACTAAAAGCGTAAAAAAGTGCATAAGTTTGCATTTTCACGCATAACTTACGTTCTGAATATATCCGGACATCCAAAAAATTATGTAATCATTAAAACATTTTATTTTAGTGATTGGCTTGATAAATTTCCATTCGTCGCGTAATTTGGATTGTTATTCGCATTCGTTCGTATTTCGTCGTAATTAACCGAACAACGCAGCCGTACGGCCAAACGAACCGACATCCGAGATGTTTTTGAGCATATTTTAAATTCCCTATACTTTAACTTCATTTTAGAGCCTTGAAATGGGGTTAACGAGGCTTAAACGTGCCAAAAATGCATCGAAAACCAAGTTTTGAACCTGCAGGGGCCTAAACTGTAAATCTATGAAACTACTCCCGGGCGGGGCGCGTAAGCAGAGGGGGAACCCTTATGCAGGGCGCGAGAGAACACCAAATCTACAGAATGTTGTTTCCAGCTTGATCCAGCTGTTTCCCTTGTTTGCACATGGTTTTAATGAATCTAGGAGCTTGTTTAGGGGCACCCATGGTTTTATAAAACAGGGGGTACACTTGTAAGGCCAAGATCAAAGCTCGTTTATCGAGGAACGATCCTAACGGTGGCCCGAAATTTATAAATACCCCCATGTTTTTCATTTGCAACTCACACCTTTTGATTCAATCAGCTCTAAGTTGGGGTTTATACTCCATACCTGAGTTATTTGAATCAAAACTTCCTTGCTTGGACCTATTTTAAGTATTCTTTCGTTCTTTTATGCGTTTTAAGCGTAAAAGTCAAACAGTGTTTGACTTTCTGCTTTGACCAGTCAATGGTCAACACGAAGTTCGTTTGAACTTCGCAACGTGAGCGTAATCACGATGGTTATAGTCCTATGTGACTATACCTACTGATTACCACGTTATTTAGGCATAGTGACGAGTCATAGTTTCGGTAAGAATACGCTTTTATGCGTATTTTGCAACCAAACTATTCTTGGGTATCAAAACCCTTTGTTTTGATATCAAGCTTGTTTTCAAACTTCGTTAAACATGTTTTAACATGTTTAACTCGTCACTTTTAGTTAGTGCTTATATAGGGTCGTAAAGATAAATCGGTCTAAACAACCGCTTAGACTTTCGAACCCGACCGTTTGGTCGATCATTAGGACCCGACCAAACATATTTTGTGACCATAGTTGTATAGGGAATAACCTTCTGAGGTTATACCTTATGGTCACTACGTTTAGTTAGTTGTATGATAGGTAGTTTATATGCCTTAGGAAAATGATCAAAATGCCCCTTTTACGCATAAATTCATTTCAAGCATATGTAACTTAAATTTTAACATCTAAACTGATTAGGAAACAATATTAGACATGTTAAGGCATATAATACTTGTCATAGGACTAATTATGTCACGACCACCGTCCCGGTGTGACACGGTCCAGGAGCCGCGGGACAGAAACCCCGTGGTATTTATTAATTGAGTTGACAGCGGAAGTTTAACAGGATCTTTTAAAACTTGAAAATGCCCACTTTATTTTATTCCACCAATTGGGGATAACACCCATAATGTACAATAAAGGTGATTTCACTAGGAAATCCCTGTTTTTACAAAAACATGTTTCTTTATTTTATTGAGCCACCTCCTCAAGCTTGTAGTGCTACACGACACTTTTTCTTGGATCACAGCAGATCACCTGAAAAATGTTTTAAAAAGGTTTTATCAGCAGGGAAATACTGGCGAGTCATTCAAGTTGCACAAAACGACACATTGCTATAATATACAGTATTAAGGGTGATTACAATGTTTTTATCAACCAATTACCCCAAATCGGTATTTGTCACTTGACAATATCTGCGACTATGGTCAGATCACCCATTGGCTAACCCGTTGTCCAATGGTGACGGGTATCAAGTAATGTATACAAAACCCCACATACCGGCCGTAATTGAAGATTACAAAGACTTAATCCCTGTAATTATAACTTTGAAAGTAAATAGGGTTTTAGAAACAATTTAATAAAAAGAGAATGACTCACATTGCAAGTTTAAACGGGCTGAGTTTAGCCTACTGATTTAGCCTTGTAACCTAGTTTAAATAACAATGCACACGAAACTAGGTCAGTAACTTAATACAACATTTACGATAACTCACGAGATTAAAACCCTCACGATGAAGGACAAAGGCATAGCCCAATTATAGGCAGAACTTAAACATCCATCGGATCAGTTTCAATCGATCGGACATTATATCATAGCAGTGATCGAGTTATTACCCTTGATCGTAGCAGCGTTTTGCTATTGTGAATGTGAATTTCGAGCAGAATATGAGTGATTTTGGAAAATTTCTCGCACACAGATGAAAGCCCCATGCACAGGCTACTTATAGCAAAATTTTGAGTTTTACGCGGCCCGCGTAGGCCTTAACAAGATCTTACACGGCCCGCGAGACCCACCTAGTCTATAACTAGGGCTGCCGTGTCACATGTAGGCCCGCCACGTGTGCGACATGTGGCCTGTTTGCTTATCCGGTCAAACTCAAGTTGACGCGGCCCGCGTAATGTTCTCTTATGGCTTACGCGGCCCGCGTGAAAACCAAAAATCTTGGTTTCTTGGTTTTTCATGGACATTAGGGTTTCAGGGGTCCGGGTATTAACTTACGGGTCGTTTTAGGGCATTTTTGCAGGTCCTTATAAATTTAGGCGGTCCGAACGCGTTTTACGCGAACGACGCGTTAAAGTAGCGTAAGCTACCTAAACGGGTCGTAGTGGGTCATAAGCACTTAGGATAAGTTTCGTTTTAGAAACGGGTCATAGTGGGTTAAATCATATTACATGAGTTCCTATACTCGTTTGGTTTGCGAAACCACATTTTATCCGATCCTCCGATTTTAGGTCCGGTTTATTTACGTAGTTACTTATATTAGGTGCCGTTTTGATTCCGTGATCCCTCTAGCTTTGCTTGGTTGTTCTTCAAGACTTCTAAGCATTCTCAAGTGAGTACATAGACCCCTCTTTTACTGTTTTCAAACGTTTTGGGGTGAAACACATGTGCCTACTTGTTACTTTCATGCTTTTCATGTTTTCATATCATATACTTGCTATGATCATTAGTACACATATAGTACATGATTTCACCCATGTTTTATGCTATGTATGTTTAATTAACATGCTAGTACACTGATTTCATAAACACATTTGTTTCATATGTTCATTTCGGCATATGTACACATTAATTTACATCACATTCATGCTATGTATGTTCATTTATTGCATACTTAGTACATTGTTTTACATCACATTCATGCTATGTATGTTCATTTATTGCATACTTAGTACATTGTTTTACATCACATTCATGCTATGTATGTTCATTTATTGCATACTTAGTACATTGTTTTACATCAAATTCATGCTATGTATGTTCATTTATTGCATACTTAGTACATTGTTTTACATCACATTCTTGCTAGGTATGTTCATTTTGCATACTTAGTACATTATTTTCATAAAACATGCGTACATTTGGTATGACATTTGGTTTGTATTAATGGGACCAAATTACATTTCTTAACATTGATCACGCCGCTTGGTAGTAAGTAATGGTACCATAGGAATTGACAACTCCCGTTCCTGAAATCCTAGGTTTGTTTGGGTGGAAGGAATGACTGAATCCAATATACATAGTTTAGATAAACCTTTAATTTCCTTTAAGGGTTTGTCACCACAGTCGCAAGGCTTGAATGTATGCATTTTAACATTACCGCATAGATGTTTGTATCAGTAAGGCATGCATGGATTTTACAAAGCATAACTTTTGATTTATTCAAATACTTTGTTTTGTGCATTTTCACATATGGTTCAAGTAGTCACTTTTTACTTGCCATACATGACATTTGTTTACACATTACATGATTTACATTTGACAATAGACATGGTTTACACATAAACATTTGACAATTGGTTTAAACAAGCTTATTTTTGGTCTTTTGTTTGGGTAAGTGATTTAAGTAACGAGGCGTGTGTAATATGATAAAAGCATGGTGGATACGCCACTGGTACTTCCTATATATAAGTGCTTTTATGATATTACATATCGTAGCGTTATTTAAACCATTTCAAGTTAGACATATTACATTTACACATATATTGAAACATTGTTTTACAAACAACATATTTTATACAAACTCATTTTACTTGGTTATTTATTTATCTATGCATCTTTCTTTTATATCACCTGATTTCTTATCACTTTTTGTATGATTTATAAAAGAAAACATTTTACAAGGTTCATGACTAACTTCTGTTAAACATTTTCATTAAACTTACAAGTCATGAATCCTATTTTAACAAAACCTATGTACCTCACAGGCATTTTTATGCTGACGTACCTATTTTCACATGTGTTTTTAGGAGTTGATGCATATGATTGATCAAGATATACTTAGGTGGACTTGGGCCTTAGTGACAATAAAAGATGCAAGACTAGTTAATTATGTTATGTTTCTTTGTTTTTAAGACATTGTAACCTCTTTTAATTCAATAAAACAAAACTTAAATTTCCATGTGTTATGAAACAATGATTCTGTTACGACACTCCCCGACGATTTCGCCGCGGTTTATTGTTTTACGCTGTCAGGGTGTGACAGAAGAGTTGGTATCAGAGCTAATGGTTATAGGGAATTTGGTTATTAGTAATGATTTGACCTAGTCTATAACCTTCCTAGGACCCTAACACAAGATCCTTGTGTTTAGATCTTAAAACAATATTGTCACTTATCTTTAAGCGACAACCACAACAAGAACATAAATTTCAAATCCGCTTTGAAAACCAATCATCTGTTCTAGGATGATTTATTATAAGGTTTTGAACCCTCAAAGTTTTCAAAATCTCATCAAAATAGGGTCTTATAATGTGAACACATGCAATCTGGAAGGGTGGATGCCTGTACTCTGAGTTTTCTATCTTAGGCTAGAGTGTTCGTACAAATCCACATAATCGGGCCAGTCACTCTTACCTGGGAACTCTTGGGGTGAGTGTCCACTTATAGGCTAAAGCATGTCTTCGCAATACATTAATATGACCCGCTTACTTTGATTAGTCGTCGTCTCATTTGTTTGCCTTAGGTAACAAACAAATTATCACAATTTCTATGCGTTATCATTCTGTTTTGATTATCCGATAACATTTCACTTGTTTCCTCCTATGTCTTTCATTTCCTTCAGAATGTCACTTCATCACAGCAACGCTCAGATGTCCGAACAGGCTACCAGATTTGCCCAACGAATAGGCGCAGTAATCCAGAAGACTGCTGAATTAGCCATTGCCATGTCCCGTCTCTAGGATGAAGCCACCCAAGAATCACCAAAGGAAGCAGAAGCCAAGCCTTCACAAAAATCAAAGAAGCGTAAGGCTTCAAAGAATCCCACAGCGGTTACACCAAATCAAGCAGAACCTAGCCAGGCAGCAGCACCACCAGCCAAGAAGCCATACAAGGGAACTGCTCCATGGTGTAATCGATGCAACCATCATCATCCGAATCACATACCTGCTTCAAATGTACCCACTGTGGACGATGGGGACATTTGGTTGACATATGCCGCTTTGCTATCCAAAACAAAGTTGTTGCAAACTTTGCTGCTGCTCAACTTCCTGCCAGGAAACCGTATGCCGGTACTGCACCGATGTGCAACTAATGTAATGCACCTCACCGAGCTTACCTGCAGTGTCGTCTGTGTGCATCATGTGGACGACTCGGTCACCTGGCAAATGCTTGTCAATTCAACCCAATCCTAGGTGGTCCAAACCAACCCCAAGTCAACCCTGCTCAAGCTCGTTATCCGTCTGGCACTTGGTACAACTACGGCGAGACGGGCTATTTCAGGAACAAATGACCAAAGGTTGTCAATGCAAGTCTGACCCACGGATGAGCAGTTGGCTGATTTGAAGATGATGTTGTTTTGAATAATTTGAATCTTATGCTTTTGTTTCTTTTGTTTCTCTTGAACCGTGAAACAATCTGTTTTGTTTATAAATAAATTGTTGTTCATAATTATGATGTACAAGTGTAGTTACATGTGTGTATGGAATTTCCCTATGATACCTACATCAAGGAACTATGTTCTTTACAAACTACTCTTATGATGTACAAGTGTAGTTACATGTGTGTATGACATTTCCCTATGATACCTACATCAAGGAACTATGTTCTTTACAAACTACTCTTGTGATTCTCCCTTTTAACTGATCGCTCATAATTTCCTCAAAAATTTTAAGTACTCATTTCATTCTAAGAAACGAAGTACAGAAAATAAAGTGACATTATGAGTAATCGTGCTTTTTGCACATCTGTGCCTTTAAATCCTTGGTTTAATAACAAAGGGTATTTCCGATCTCATACCCATATCATTACATTCTGGTTTTCATAACAACATACATAATGTATGCTTTTCAAAAAAAAACAACCTTCATGATTTAAAAAAAACATTTTATATAGTTTGAAAACATTTTTAACATATATATTTACTTAACATATCAAAGTGCATAATTTCAAAAGCATCATCCATGTTTTCAAAAACCTTATACATAATTTCAAAAAATTCATCTCGCATGATTTTAAAACATTTTATAAATATACTTATCTAATACACCTACCTTATGATTTCAAAAGTATTATGTAAGGTTTCAAAAACATTAAACACATTTTTAAAAGAACCCCATGCATAGTTTTCAAAAACATTTTGCTCATACATTGACTTAACCTTCAAATTCTGCTTCATATGTCGCCTTGGCATATCTAGCACCTAAACTTCATGAGCATTTTACCTTATGTTTTGACTTAAGCACGTCTAGTGCAAGGGTTCGAAGCGTCTCCAGCTATTCGAATTCTAAAAATCCATGTGGGATCTTCTTACCTTCACAATTAGATCCTTGTGGATGATTATCGTTCAAATCGCAGTCCTTAAGTGGATTCCTTGTGTACCTTAATTCGAATGTTACGATTCCTTGTAATCGAAACCGAATTTTCTTTTTAAGATCTTCCTATCTTCATAGTTAGATTCTTGAAATGTTTAAAGTGCCAAATGAAATCCACGGATTGGATTCCTGGTGTGCTTTGAATACATATGCACAGTTGACAAACAAATTAACAAAATGATAACAAATTGAAGATCAAGTTAAACAATTTTGTGATTATGTGTTTTCTTTTGTGTTTTTGTTTTCGTTATCCAAATCCTCGTGGAATCTTCCATATCTTCATATGAGAAATTCACAGTAGGATACCCAAAGGTACTACCCTAAATCCTTAATGGGCTTCTTCGTAATCGTTAAGACCCTTGGATTATATAGTACCATTCCATAATTCAAAGAGACCCCTTGAGTGGTCTAGTCAAAAGATTGATTTAGAAACTGGTTAAGAATGGCATGTGATGATATAGCTGAACAGACTCCTTGGTAGTCTATTTAAAGAGATCATTTATTGATTTAATTAAAAGGACCCTATAGTGGTCTAGTCATAATCATCGCAGGTTCGTTCATTGTTTCTTCCCCTACACATTATAAAATGCACTGTGTGAACTATGCAAGGAATTACGTAATTATGGATGCATACATAATTATGAAATTCAGTGCACGAAAACCACAGTAAGATTTGTCATGTGTAAGAACCGATAGTGGCAAAAATAACGAAACGTGAACAATGTAATGGAGTTACGGTGGACGCACCAGTGGCGCTTCATATACTTGTATATAAGTGTCCCTCTTACATTACAAGCAAGATGTTATTAAAGTTACTAGAAGTTCAGAACCCTAACCAATATTGTTTTATCTTTTCAACTTCATGTTTCAAGCTCTCACAAGTTTCCTCTAAATAAATTTCGGGACGAAATTTCCTGAAGTAGGGGAGACTGTGACACACCTGTGCCTCCATGGCCATCAAAAAAATACCAAACCAATGAAATATTGTGTTTAATATTTGGGATTTGTATAAATATGTGTATCATTTGCACATATCAATTCTTGTTCGATTTCGAGCTCTAAATCGCTTTCTGGGAAGTTATACGCAAACTGATGCGTAAACATAATCAGTTTAACACAACAAACACTCTGAAACAGTTACATGGGCTTAACATACCTTAAATAACCTTTACATAACTTAGAAATAAGATTTGGAAGGTTTGGTGTGTCGAAATCAAGCTTATTCACTTACAGGGACTAATTTTGACAAACTGCGAAAGTATGCCGATTCGTACTGTAACAGACAATCCGGAACATGATCATAAGTTAAACATACCATAAATATCCTTCACATAGCTTAGAAATAGGCTTTGAGGGGTTCGGTATGCTAAAATAAACTTTTAGATCAAACAGGGACTAAAAGCGTCAAAAAGTGCATAAGTTTGCATTTTCAAGCATAACTTACGTTCTGAATATATCCGGACATCCAAAAATTTATGTAATCATTAAAAAATTTTATTTAAGTGATTGGCTTGATAAAATTCCATTCATCGCGTAATTTGGATTGTTATTCGTGTCCGTTCGTATTTCGTCGTATTTAACCGAACAACGCAACCGTACGGCCAAACGAACTGACATCCGAGATGTTTTTGAGCATATTTTAAATTCCCTATACTTTAACTTCATTTTAGAGCCTTGAAATGGGGTTAACGGGGATTAAACGTGCCAAAAATGCATCGAAAACCAAGTTTTGAACCTGCAGGGGCCTAAACTGTAAATCTGTGAAACTACTCCCAGGCGGGGCGCGTAAGCAGAGGGAGAACCCTTACGCGGGGCGCGAGAGAACACCAGATCTATAGAATGTTGTTTCCAGCTTGATCCAGTTGTTTCCCTTGTTTGCACATGGTTTTAATGAATCTAGGGGCTTGTTTAGGGGCACCCATGGTTTTATAAAACAGGGGGTACACTTGTAAGGCCAAGATCAAAGCTCGTTTATCGAGGAACGATCCTAACGGTGGCTCGAAATCTATAAATACCCCCGTGTTTTTCATTTGCAACTCACACCTTTTGATTCAATCAGCTCTAAGTTGGGGTTTATACTCCATACCTGAGTTATTTGAATCAAAACTTCCTTGCTTAGACCTCTTGTAAGTATTCTTTCGTTATTTTATGCGTTTTAAGCGTAAAAGTCAAACAATGTTTAACTTTCTGCTTTGACCAGTAAATGGTTAACACGAAGTTCGTTTGAACTTCGCAACATGAGCGTAATCACGATGGTTATAGTCCTATGTGACTATACCTACTGATTACCACGTTATTTAGGCATAGTGACGAGTCATAGTTTCGGTCAGAATACGCGTTTATGCGTATTTTGCAACCAAACTATTCTTAGGTATCAAAACTCTTTGTTTTGATATCAAGCTTGTTTTCAAACTTCGTTAAACATGTTTTAACATGTTTAACTCGTCACTTTTAGTTAGTGCTTATATAGGGTCGTAAAGATAAAGCGGTCTAAACAACCGCTTAGACTTTCGAACCCGACCTGTTATACCTAATGGTTGTATAGGGAATAACCTTCCGAGGTTATACCATAGTTGTATAGGGAATAATCTTCCGAGGTTATACCTAATGGTCACTACGTTTAGTTAGTTGTATGATAGGTAGTTTATATGCCTTAGGAAAATGACCAAAATGCCCTTTTTACGCATAAATTCATTTTAAGCATATGTAACTTAAATTTTGACATCTAAACTGATTAGGCAACAATATTAGACATGTTAAGGCATATAATACTTGTCATAGGACTATTTAGACGGTCCGAACGTGTTTTACGCGAACGACGCGTTAAAGTAGCGTAAGCTACCTAAACGGGTCGTAATAGGTCATAAGCACTTAGGATAAGTTTCGTTTTAGAATTTAGGCTTTGTTAAACCATATTACATGAGTTCCTATACTCGTTTGGTTTGCGAAACCACATTTTATCTGATCCTCCGATTTTAGGTCCGGTTTATTAACGTAGTTACTTATATTAGGTGCCGTTTTGATTCCGTGATCTCTCTAGCTTTGCTTGGTTGTTATTCAAGACTTCTAAGCATTCTCAAGTGAGTACATAGACCCCTCTTTTACTGTTTTCAAACGTTTTGGGGTGAAACACATGTGCCTACTTGTTACTTTCATGCTTTTCATGTTTTCATATCATATACTTGCTATGATCATTAGTACACATATAGTACATGATTTCACCCATGTTTTATGCTATGTATGTTTAATTAACATGCTAGTATATTGATTTCATAAACACATTTGTTTCATATGTTCATTTTAGCATATGTACACATTAATTTACATCACATTCATGCTATGTATGTTCATTTATTGCATACTTAGTACATTGTTTTACATCACATTCATGCTATGTATGTTCATTTATTGCATACTTAGTACATTGTTTTACATCACATTCATGCTATGTATGTTCATTTATTGCATACTTAGTACATTGTTTTACATCACATTCATGCTAGGTATGTTCATTTTGCATACTTAGTACATTATTTTCATAAAACATGCGTACATTTGGTATGACATTTTGTTTGTATAGATGGGACAAAAATACATTCATTAACATTGATCACGCCGCTTGGTAGTAAGTAATGGTACCATAGGAATTGACAACTCCCGTTCCTGAAATCCTAGGTTTGTTTGGGTGGAAGGAATGACTGAATCCAATATACATAGTTTAGATAAACCTTTAATTTCGTTTAAGGGTTTGTCGCCACAGTCGCAAGGCTTGAATGTATGCATTTTAACATTACCGCATAGATGTTTGTATCAGTAAGGCATGCATGGATTTTACAAAGCATAACTTTTGATTTATTCAAATACTTTGTTTTGTGCATTTTCACATATGGTTCAAGTAGTCACTTTTTACTTGCCATACATGACATTTCTTTACACATTACATGATTTACATTTGACAATAGACATGGTTTACACATAAACATTTGACAATTGTTTAAACAGGAATTTTTTTTGTCTTTTGTTTAGGTAAGTGATTTAAGTAACGAGGCGTGTGTAATATGATAAAAGCATGGTGGATACGCCGCTGGTACTTCCTATATATAAGTGCTTTTATGATATTAGATATCGTAGAGTTATTTAAACCATTTCAAGTTAGACATATTACATTTTACACATATATCATATCTTCATGAAACATTGTTTTACAAACAACATATTTTATACAAACTCATTTTACTTGGTTATTTATTTATCTATGCATCTTTCTTTTATATCACCTGATTTCTTATCACTTTTGTATGATTTATAAAAGAAAACATTTTACAAGGTTCATGACTCACTTTTGTTAAACATTTTCATTAAACTTACAAGTCATGAATCCTATTTTAACGAAACCTATGTATCTCACAGGCATTTTTATGCTGACCTACCTATTTTCACATGTGTTTTCAGGAGTTGATGCATAGGATTGATCAAGATATACTTAGGCGGACTTGGGCCTTAGTGACAATAAAAGATGCAAGACTAGTTAATTATGTTATGTTTCTTTGGTTTTAAGACATTGTAACCTCTTTTAATTCAATAAAACAAAACTTAAATTTCCATGTGTTATGAAACAATGATTCTGTTACGACACTCCCCGACGATTCCCCCGGGGTTTGTTGTTTTACGCGGTCGGGGTGTGACAGATGATACTTAGAAATTGAAACGTATGATTAAGGAATTAGAACAAGGAACAGATGGAATTTGGAAATTCCATAAGTAAAGAATGTGGATACCTAAATTAGGAAACCTACGTCACCGTATATTAGAAGAAACCCATAAGTCTAAATATACGATGCATCCTGGAAGTGATAAAATGTACCAGGATTTAAGGAAAAATTTCTGGTGGATAGGGATGAAAAAGGATATAGCAACTTATGTTGCAAAGTGTTTAAGCTGTTCACAAGTCAAATCTGAACATCAGAAACCCTCAGGATTGTTGCAACAATTAGTAATGCCAGTGTGGAAATGGGAATTGATAACAATGGAATTTGATACCAAATTACCCAAAACTAGGAAAGGTAATGGTACAATCTGGGTGATTGTAGACAGGCTAACTAAGTCAGCTCATTTCCTACCAATGAAAGAAACTTTCAGTATGGAACAATTAGCCAAGTTATATGTAAATGAAATAGTTTCATTACACGGAATTCCTTTATCAATTGTGTCTGATAGGGATAGCCGTTTTACCTCTCATTTTTGGACAAGTTTCCAAAAAGCAATGGGAACCAAGTTAAATCTAAGCACAACTTATCATCCTCAAACGGACGGACAAAGTGAAAGGACAATTCAGACAATAGAGGATATGCTTTGAGCATGTGTAATTGACTTCGGAGGTAATTGGGACGATCACTTACCATTAATAGAGTTTTCTTATAATAATAGCTATCACACAAGTATCAATGCTGCACCATTCGAAGCACTTTATGGACGAAAGTGCCGAACACCAGTCTGTTGGGCAGAAATTGGAGAAAAGCAACTATCTGGACTTGAGATAGTACAAAAAAACGACTGATAAGATCATTCAAGTCAAGGAACGACTGATAGCAGCACGCGATTGACAGAAGAGTCATGCTGTTAATAGGCGAAAACCGTTGGAATTTCAGGTAGGTGACAAAGTGTTATTGAAAGTCTCTCCTTGGAAAGGAGTAGTAAGATTCATCAAAAGGGGAAACCTAAGTCCCAGGTATGTTGGACCTTTTGAGATTGTTAGAAGAATAGGACCTGTAGCCTATCAGCTACAACTGCCTGAGGAAATGGCAGGAATACATGATGTATTTCATGTATCTAATCTCAAGAAATGCTTAGCTGATGAATCACTGATAGTACCTCTTAAGGATATAGAGGTAAATGAACAGTTAAAATTTGTAGAAAGACCTCTACAGATTGAAGACAGGAAAGTCAAGAACCTCAAGCACAAGAGATTAGTTCTGGTCAAAGTAAAATGGGACTCTAAAAGAGGACCAGAGTACACATGGGAGCTTGAATCAGAAATGCAAAGGAAATATCCGCACCTCTTCCAGTAGACCTCGAGGACGAGTTCAAAAATAAGGTGGGGAGGATATAACAACCCTCCAAAATATTTTTCGACACCCTAATATATATTAAAATATCCCAATAAGTCCTAAAATACACCCTAATATATATTAAAATATCCCAATAAGTCCTAAAAATTAAATAAAAATCAAATTTTATGGGCCCTCGCGGGCCGCGTAGCCTTTGGCTACGTCTTACGCGGGGCGCGACGGCTTGGCCACCAGGCGTAACCCGGTGTTGCCACGTGTCTGACACTCGTCGGAGCTACATCAATGAGTTGCGCAAGCTAGGCCCTACGGACCCTACTACGCGGGCCGCTTAGGCCTTTCCTTTCTCTTACGCGGCCCGCGAGAGAAGGTGAAAGGTCACCTATAAATAGGAGGCATCGGCCTTCAATTCCAAATCGCACCGAAACACTTTCTCTCTCGAATTTCTGAAGATTTAATATAATTCTCGGGTATTATACCCCTAATTAACGAAGTTCTGCTCCGTTATAAGTATCATAACCCCGGTTACATATTAGATACGCTGCCCAGTTGATCTAGGGTTCCGTAACGGCTGTCGTGGTTCTGCCCGACGTAGTCGTTGGAATGCCGTCTCGGGGAGGGTATTACTAATGTAAATATTAAGGGTTATTATACTAACACGTGTGCATTTGTGTAATTTATAGATAATCACCAGGAAACCCTAAAGGATAATCTAAGACAGCAATGTGAGTAATCTTCTTTTTGCAAATTGTTTTTACAAAACCTCACTTAAATTAAACTATATTAAATAGTGATTGAATATTTGTATTCTACAATTATCATCAGTTTGTTGGGGTTTTGTATACAAAATTTGTTACTACCTTGCGAGGAGTAACATGACCACAAGTCGGGTTGACAGTACCGTGGGTGGTAATTAAGTAGATGGAAACAAATGTAATTGCGTGACCGCCCTCAATACTGTACAATGGTTTTTATTTAAACTTGATTAAACTGGGATTCACTCACCAGTATTTCCCACTGACAAAATATTTTTAAACGGGTTACAGGTAACAAAATGTGAAAGCCAAATAGAAGCCAGCTGGACAGCATTAAGGCTTGGAAAAGTGGCTATAAAGTTACCTAAAATGAATAGATGTTTTAATTAAATAAAATAGGGTTTTATCCCTATGAAAATGTGTGTACTTAAAACTTGGAATTTTTCCCATGTGTTTAATATTATAAAAGCGTGGTATTTTACTCTGATAAAATATTTCCTAACTACGGTCCTGATGTAAATTCCGCTGCCAAATAGACAAACCCAGATACCACCAAAACTGGCTCGCGGCCGACCGTTCCCGGGAGATAGGGATCGGGGGTTGTGACAGTAATTTTGGGTACCTTCGTACGAGGGTAACTAACTACCTTCGTACAAAGGTAACTACCTTCGTGCGAACGTAGTACCTTCATAGGATCGTAGTTAATCCGTTCGAACGATGATGATCACATTTTTCGATCTAAAGTCTTTATTTCTGCAAATTTCAAGATGATTCTTTCACAGAGTAGGTCGAAATTCATTTCTAAACAATCCTATGGTTTCAATTTTAATTTTTGTCGGTGGAATGTTCGTTTGTTTGATGATTTACGTCTAAAAACCCTCTAAAGTCCATAATTTATGAGCGCAGGTAACTTAATCAACTGTTAGATCGATTGAACTGGTACCGTAGCTCTGATACCAATTGAAAGTCCAGGATCCGGCGGGTATAGACGGAAGTTTGGGTAGAAAAGAACTAATTCAGTAGAAAGTTATTAAGAAGAAGTAGAAACGGAAGCTTTCCATTCATACCAAAAGAGTATACATCTTTACAAGCTAGAGAAACAAAATTTCTCCAGCATTTCCCCTCTAGGAACTCCAAAACCTAACAAACTTGAACCACCAACACTACATAATATATATTGACATGGGTTTGGTGCGGAGTAACATTTGTGCAGCCTAGCTTACCGCTGTACGAAGGTAGTTACCTCCGTACGAAGGTGTTACCTCCGTACGAAGGTAGTACGTAGGTGTTACATCCTCACCTTCGTGTCATGTGTTCGTTTTTCTCTCTAAACTATACAATATTCAACACACGCGCTAACTAGCCTATTCGCACAGTGGCGGACACACGGAATATGCATCAACAAGTTTTCATGAAGAATTAAACAAAAAAACAGATTAATTGATAGTTTGTGTATTGATTGTGAGATGGAAAGTACTTTAATTCTTGTGGTGATTGCAAAGTTCAACAAAACAATGAAATAGTGTTTGCGGCTTTGTTTATTGCAACTAAAAGGATTGGTAATAGAGTTCTTTGGCTGAAGAGAATGTAACCTTGTAAGCACATAAATGAGAGTCCAGGATCTGGCAGGTTTGACAGAGTTTTGGTCTTGAGATAACCGGTTTGGTGATAAGAAATGAGTAGAAGTAGAATCGACACCGAACAAGTCAATTTAATATGGTTTCTAGTAATGATTTGAAGTTACATACCCGTGAAACCAGTTGGACAGCATCTCCCCTCAGGGAACCAAAGCTTGTCCAACACAAGACCCCAACACCCATATATAAAGGCATCATGCCTTCGTATGAAGCTACATAGTGCCTTCGTACGAACCTGGGTGTGGTCTTGTGGCTTCGTACGAACTGACTAATGTGTCCGTTCGTACGAAAAGACTCCCTTCGCACGAAGGAACTGTTACATCACAAAACCTTTCAGTTCGTACCAGATTTCACACTATTCTTTACATTATTCAACACACGCTCTATCTAGCCTATTTGCACAGTGGCGGACAAACTAAATATGCACCAACAATAAAGGAAAGGAATATCGGACCTAGATACAATTTAGTTTACGTTTGTTAACTACATGGTTTAGCGTTTATAATTTCCAATCCTCTTGTTTATTGATAGTAAAGCATAAATATAAACCTTGTTAAAATTGTGAATGCCTGAATTTATTCACTTGAGGTAAAAAATCCTCTCAAAATATCTATAAAAAAACATTTTAAAATGGATGGGACGTACTATACATCATTATCGTGACTACGATAAAAATCCAATGAAGACTTTTGAAAATTCTCTGTTGCATCTTTCTTTGATAACAACCATCTATTTAGTAAAATCAAGGCCACCACGAAGACATTCATAACAACAATGATATAGTGTTTGTGACTTTGTTTATTGCATCTAATAGGATTGGTAATAGAGTTCTTGGGCTGAAGAGAATGTAGCATTGTAAGCACATAAAGGAAAGGAATATCGGACCTAGATAGAATTTAGTTTAAGTTTGTTAACTACATGGTTTAGAGTTTATAATTTCCAATCCTCTTGTTATTTGATAGGTAAAGCTCAAATATAAACCTTGTTAAAATTGTGAATGCTTGAATTTATTCACTTGAGGTATAAAATGCTCTCAAATATCTGTAAAAAACATTTTAAAATGGATGGGACGTACTATACATCATTATCCTTACTTCGATAAGAATCCAATGAAGACTTTTGAAAATTCTCTGTTGCATATTTCTTTGATAACAACCAAATATTTAGTAAAATCAAGGCCACCACGAAGACATTCATAACAAAACAATGATATAGTGTTTGTGACTTTGTTTATTGCATCTAATAGGATTGGTAATAAGTTCTTGGGTTGAAGAGAATGTAGCATTGTAAGCACATAAAGGAAAGGAATATTGGACATAGATACAATTTAGTTTACATTTGTTAACTACATGGTTTAGAGTTTATAATTTCCAATCCTCTTGTTTATTGATAGGTAAAGCAAAAATATAAACCTTGTTAAAATTGTGAATGCTTGAATTTATTCACTTGAGGTATACAATCCTCTTAAAATATATGTCAAAAAAACATTTTAAAATGGATGGAACGTTATCGTGACTTCGATAAGAATACAATGAAGAATTTTGAAAATTCTTTGTTGCATCTTTCTTTGATAACAACCATATATTTGAAGCGTAACCTAGATTGCAAGGAAACTCGTGTTGTTCCCAAAAAAGAAAAAGAAAAAAAAAAAGAAAGAAAACTCGTGGTCCTCCAAATTAAAATCATAAATTTATAACAAAATGTTAAATTAATTAAGTTTCAACTTGTTTAATTGTTTTCATAGTATTTTTTATCACCACTAAAATCTTTTTATGAAAAGATTAAACCTAGTTTTATTACAAGGATTACTTGTCTAATTTATGACACTAATAAAAATATAGAGGCACACTACATGGCAGAAACTTGAGAAACTTGAGAAGAGCACTCTCATATATTTGTCAACTTCATATTTTGGCTCCTATTTTTATAAACACCAAATAATCCAGTGTAATCTCAAGTGCGAGAGCCATGTTCGGCAGTACACATACTGTTCTAGTTGTTGTACCATGAGAGACAGACATGTTGGTCTTGAGAAGAGACGCAAAATCTGTTTTAAGGGCCACGTATCAAACATGATCCTCAACCAAAACCGTCGACGGCATTTTGTTTATTCTTGCAGCGGAGGTTCATACAACAATACATTAGCTTGAATCGATATTGGTACAATTAATTTGTATTTTATATTCCTTTTATATAGTTTTGTAACATGTATTGTAATATTATATTTCTCACGGATAACGAGAGTTCGCTATATATATTTTATTATATATCTATACTTTCTATAAAAGGGCAAATGCCGCTGACATAAGAAAAGTTGAGGTGGCAGCCATAGAGGCTATCCAATAATGTCGTTTTTATGTCATTATTGCATCATAAATCGGAATATATAAAATCACTTTGAAATACATTTAAAGCTATGCCATCAAAACCTCTGCCCATATTCATCTATACAAAATTCAAACCTCTGCAATCAAAATCTCTGCCCAGATTCAAAATTCAAAATTCTAGCTCCAGATTCAAAACTCAAACCATATACATATACATATATAACATACATGATGTTGGCTCCACATTCAAATTTCAATTCATCTCTCTCACTCATATCGCGAGCAATCTATCTCTCTCTCTCTCTTTCTCTCTCTCTCAAATGCAGAGCTCCCATAATCAGTCGGTTAATCTTCGATTACAGATCTTTGTTCGAACATAATTATTCCAACATCGTTGAAAGTATGTTTTTTTCTGTAATTTTGAATTTTTAATTTTGAACTGATCTACTCTATTTCTCGCTTTATATTTCAGTCTGTATTCTCTATCGGAACTCTGTAACTCTAATAAACCTCCAGAGAGTAAAGAAGAACCCTAATCAGAGTTGTTTGAAATTCATACCACCGCCTGCGGGTTATTTTAGGTTTGTGGGTTCTTTTTTAAACTGTAGTTATACTTATTTAATTTGATTAAGAAGAAACAAGTGTTGATAATATTGATACTTTTTATTAACACTCAGATTTTAGAATATGTTAATATGGATCTTGATAGTATTAAATTAAATACAAAGAAACATTATACACTTAAATATGCATAAAATATTACACGCTACAATTAACACTTGCTAGGATTTCGTAGACTCTCGCCTTCTTCCATGTGATTTCATTCTTTCTTTTGTTTTGCAGATCGGCTTGCATGTCACAGATTTTCTAATCCTGTTTCAGCATTTGTGTGATAAAATCTTCTGCATTGTTCTTGAAATCTAATGTAGGAGAATGGTGGACTTCATCAAGCAATCCGATGCTGCTCCAGGTTTTCTTGTAATTATTATCATTGATGATGCCGACTTTTCTGTTTAGTTCTTCATCTGCTTTGTTTTCTTCGAGCGACCATCTAGAGAATTGCATTTTAACATCGTAGGTGTTTGACCAGTGGTAGAAGCATCTGTTTGCCATCTAGAGTATTGTTGGTGTTGTTGATTTTGATTTGTTTTTTGACATTCAGTTTTTAAAAGACAATTGTTGATGTTTTGAATCAAACTAATCATCAGTCTTTTATAGTATTTCAAATGCGTCTTTATGGTAAATAAAGAAGTTAATCGTAATTATAATAACCTGTTTTTTTTTTTTTTTTGAAGGTTTAAAATTTGTCCTTTGGGTTTCTTGATATTTAATTTTATAGTTTTCGCATGAAAACTTATTTTTGAAAGGTTTTGCTTTAAAAGGCTGTTGTTTTTAAATATAAGTTTATATGTTTATATTAAATGTACACATTTTTCCCTCCTAGATTATTAAATGTATAGTGAATTTAAATCTTACCTTTGTGCTGTTAGATATTTCACTATATAATATCATTGCCAGTTCACCTGTTTTTCATCACGTTTTACTACCAAGATATCCTTCTTTCACATCACTTGAGTAATATATAACTTAAAATGGCGTCATACACTTCTGCAGAGTCTGATGATTTAAAGTAGCGCTTTATCAAGCAAGTTGAGGATCAAGTATATGAGTATAAGGCTACTTTACAAGAGCTGAAGAGATGTGTTGATGGACTGCATCTTGGTCTGTTCACGAGAGACCAGGTTTCCAGAAACCTGATGACGATGCATTCGACTTCCGTTCGTGACCTTTGTGTTGTCAGTAATATAGAGTGTAGAGATAGAGATGTGGAATTCATGGCGATGCTCAAGGATATACATCGAGAGGTTCAGCACTCAATGGATTTGAAGCTAAAATTTCTTAATTCTTGCTGTTAGATTCTTAAATTTCTTGGTGTTATTGTTAGATTTTAAAGTTTCGTTATTCAGTACTCGATGTAGTTGTTGATCTTTTAATGTCATAAATAAATTTTAATCCTATTAATCTTTCTTGTCGCATTTTACTTTTACTTATTTTAGCAAGCATAAGTATTATTATATAGTTTTGAATATCATCTGAGGATTGCAGATCGATATTGATGTTGATGTGAAATTGTGTCTGATTTCGATTTAGATTATGTTGATGTTGGATTGTGCGTGAACAAATGTTTGGTAAGTCAACAGAGGTTTAAATCCCACAGGTTGGTTTAAGACTAAACAGATGATTGCAAAGCCAAAATATTCTAGAATATCTGATCATGAATAACAGTTTTTTTTGAAGAATTTGCTCCTCCAAATTACAAAGACTCAATATCTGCTACTGTAAAGGTCTGTCAAAGCTAAAGTCTGCCATAAGAGAACTTCTGCTTGAAGCGATCGTCTGCTGATGAAGAAAGTCTGAAGAAGCAAAGGTCTGCTATGGGTCAAAAGATATTAAAGAACAACATATGATGTTCAACATATGCTGCTCAACAGAGGTTTTCATAGTAACAGTGCTTAGGCCAATAGCAGATGTTGGGAGTTTGTTAGGCTGTTAGATGTTGGGAGTTTGTTAGGCTAATAGCAGGTTTTCATTCTAATTGTAATCTTTGTAAAATATGAGAAAAAAGTTTATTATTCTGCTGCATATTTCCATTTTTATTTTATCTTCTTCCATTGTTATCATCTTAACTGGCACAACAATCAAAATCAGATGCTAACAATTGGTATGAGAGCTTAGTCAATCAAATTCAATCCCAGCAAATCCTAATGAATTGGTTAATCAAAAGCATTAAAATGTCTTCAGAAAATCAAAAGTCCATTCTTAAAAAATAGCTATTTTTGAAATTTTTTTCAAAAATCCTTAAAAGTCTGTTGAAAACAACTGTTTTTGAAATCTCTGCTTGGCTAAAAATTCATCCACTGCTGAAAGGTATCGTCTATTCTTATAAGTTCTGTTTATCCTAACGACTGTTGGCTTACCACTGTTCTCAACCTCTGTTGCTTCCCAAAAGAGGTTTCCAAATAACTGTCATCCATTATCACAACAGAGGTTCTGACGTGGACAGTTGTTAGTCATAAGATCTTTGTAACTGCTGCCACATCAGCATTCACTTTTTCACTTTATAAACCCCGTTTCATCCCCAAACAGAGCTTTTACTGCCGTCTCAAATTCAAAATTCATCAAAGCGGTTTCCACCTTCTTCTTCAATCATTCGCAAATGTCTCTTTCGACCATGGCTCTGACAATAAAAAACCCTCATAACTATCTTCCCATCTTCGAGAAAACCGACAAAAACACTACCTATCATTCAATAATTGATGTTCTTACATCATCAAAATACAAAGCTATTCTTACTGCCAATGCACCAATTTATCAAGATACACTCCGTGATTTCTAGGTAAATGCTGAAATTCAATCCCAAAAGAAAATCCCTTATGCTATAACTTCCAAAGTCGGAGGTACATTGGTTGTTATTTCCCCAACTACCATATCAACAACATTTGGGTTGAATGACCTGACAGGTAAGACCTCTTTTGAAAAACGAGAACTTCATGAAGAATTTATTGAGAGGGGGTATGAGGGTCAATTAAAAGAAGTTATTATTTATAAACCAAATTTTCCTGCTTCAATGAAATTATTTTTCCATACCCTCTTGACATGTCTTTCTGCTAAGACCACTGTTTCAATTAAATACCTTTGAAAATCCAGTACTTGGGGTATGCAATTTTAACAAATTCTGATTTTAACTACTCCCAAGCACTATTTCTGCTTTGGTCACAAATGTGAAGAACGTTAAAAATGGGGCAAATAATGAGAAGAATAATGCTTTTTTGATGTACCCTAGACTATTTAGCTACTATCTACACAAACAAGTTTCACAAAAGGATTTTCAACAAGGTGTAGCCTTTAAATAAATAGTCTTACTTCTGAAACTTTTACTCGCCTTATGGCAAAAGAGTAAACTGTTTCAAAAACACAAGCAAAGGGGGATGAAAATGTTTTAGATGAGTCCACATCTGCTGCTCAAACCTCTGTTGTTGAGCCCACTGCTCCTGGTGATCATGACACCACAACCGGTGTTGTGAAACCCAGACTAGCAAAAACCAAAAAGAAACCTGTCAAAACCATAAAGCCCACCAAAACCAATAAAACGGGTCCTCTGGAAGATGAGGTCCTAGAGGTTAACCGAGTGACAACACAAATGTCACTTGAAAACACTGCTGCTGCTTCTTCACAACATGTGTAAGCACAGGGACACCACACAATGAAGCATATCTTTCATTTGAAAATATGCTTAAAAGCCCTTCTCCCGGGGCAATGTCGCTTTCTATATATACCACCACCTTCTTCTCCAATTCCACCAACCATATTACCACTGTTTGAAGCAATTGAAATGCAGACTCAAAACAGTCCCTCTCACCAACACATTAATGAGAGTATAACCCAACAAATGACCGTGTCTGAACCAATTCAATCTGCTATCCCACAAACAGTTGAGGAGGTTACACCCCTTGAGTTTTACAAAAACTCTTGGTGGTAGTTCAAGAGGAGCAGCTACTACAACTGTTGAATCCATTGATTTACAGTTGGACAATGGTTTCATACTTAAGACTCCATTGAAGGCAACCACTGTTGAGGCTACAACTGTAACCTCTGCTCCAGTTGGAAGTCCCTAGAACCAAGAAAAATGGGCATTTGTTTCTGATGTTATGGAGTCTATTCCTATTATCAAAACAAATACAACCACCACAGGTGGGAATTCAGATGATCCTATTAAATTAGGTGATGAATTAAGATATAAGGATTTGACGGATAGAATGTCTTCTGTGGAAACATCTGTTAAATATATGATGAAGCAGATGATGGAGATTTCTAAAAGTCAACCTAGCACTCAGCAAATTGCTAATGAGCTATGGAAGTCAGTGCAACCTATCCTTCATGCTCAGAAGAACTTGGCTGATAGCAACCACAACAAACATATGGAACTTATCCGAGTGATGGTTGATGTTAGGTATAAAGATACACAAGCAGACATAAGGGGCATTAAAGAATATCTGCTTAAACTTACTGGCTCTTTCCCTGCACCAATCTTTGAAAAAGATTATTATGATGATGCCAAAAAGGGGGAGAAAGATTCAGTGAGGAAGTTGGAACCCGATTCAAAGGCTAAGCCAAAACCAAAGGTCCAACAACAGGCAAAGTCTGCTAAACAACAATCTTCTACAAAAACTTCAGAAGCTGGAAAGAAAAAAGGAATTGATGAGACCCTAAACATTCAAGCTGAAGAGAAAGTTTTAGAAAAGTAGAAGAAGCAAGATACAGAGGAAAGCAAAGCTTACAATTGCGAAAAAGAACAGAAGGAGAAGAGGAAAAAGGAAAACATTGGTACTTGTCAAAGAAGAAAGTCTTTTAGAAATAATAGACCACCAATTGCCACGTTTCCTAAAACCTCTGCTACTCTTACAAAACATGTATCCTCTGCTACACCCAAAACCAAACCCATTAACCCAACAGATGCTGATGCAAAAAATATATCAGCAGATGTTAGGCAAACAGCTGCTGAGATACTAGTTGTTTCAGCAGAGGTTAGCCAATCCTCTGCCACAATCAATTTCAATACACCACCATCAACCCAACGACCTCCAACACCTCAAAGATTCCCTTCACAACCACCTTCACCTCCTAAACAACCTCCACCACCAAAATTCAGTTATGTACGCAAAAGAAAATTTGTTGTACATAAAGATGATAAGGAGATTCCATCACCAATCCCCTTATCATCTGTCCCCATTCAAACCATTCCATCCTCATTACTTCCACCTAAATCCACTTTGACTCCTCCAATTGGTTCACTACCATCAGTCATCCCCCTGGCCGCTAAATATCCTCTAGAGTTGCTCACAGTTCAAGGTAAAATAGGGTCATTCTACAAAATAGAGGATCCATAAAAAAGAACCTTCCCATCTCTTTATGGCTTCAGGCAGCCTCAAAACTTGGATGAATATTTGAAAATGAAAGTAAGACAGGCTGAGATGATAGCTAAAGAAGAGAGCAAAGGGTTGGGTGACAGGAAATACCAAGGTCAATTATCACATGAGCTTGGCAAAGTCAGAAAGTGTAGGATCGTTTTCGCGACCCAAACGAGTCGTTCAGAAGAGTTTTTGCTCGATACGAAAGGCGAAAACAGACGTATCGAGTTGATTCAGCTTGCAAATCACTTTAAACTGTCTTTTGATTGATTTGACAACGTTTTACAGCGAGTAGACACTTCGGCAGCAGTTCGGTACTGAAACCGGAAAAATTACAAATGACAAGACAAGGCACATATATATAGGCTTGCTGATTTCGCACGAAATAGCCAAGCTATTTTGTACGAAATGACAAAGTCATTTCGTGTGAAATACCTTATCCTATTTCGTGCGAAATCACCTTCTAACATGTTTTCTCGTTTATCGTGCCCTGATCTATCTAATACAATACAAGACTCGATACAAGACGAAGTCGACAGACATATGCACTAATAGACTCCCCCTTGGATGTTGACGAAGTCTTCTGTGTCGAGTCTTCAACATCTTCAGTCTTTATCAGTCTTTTACTCCTTATGAAGTATCTGACAGTGTAAAACATCCTCAGTCTTCTCTCTTCTTTCTATCAACTAATCTCCCCCTTGAATGTTGATCTAATCTTTAATTCCAGAATCACAACCTGGCTTCCAATCTTTCTAATTCTCTTGATCAGATCTCTTGATTCCTTAAGTTCATCAGCATCATCAGTTTGCTTGAACATCAGGATCTGAAACTTAACTCTATCATCTTTTATCCCACAATCTGTGACTGGCTCTATCATACTACTATTTCCTGCACAAATCTCTACCTCACAATAAATTTCACAAATTTAAAATTTGACAAATTTATCTCTGCTTACCACTTGTAGAAATAATCTCCAATTATCTCATGTAAATAACATCAAAATGATTTAACATTTTATAATCTCGGATGACCATTCGTAAGAAAATCTTTTCAAACACACTTTCCCAAACCTTATGTTCATCATGTTTAGCACTCAGAATTTTGAAAATCAGCTCTCCAACATCAGTTGTCGAAAATCTTTTTGTATTTTTCAAAATATTATGCTCAAACACACTAACAATCTTTTTGGATTTTTGAACTTGAAAGAAATGCAGTAAAAAATATTTACAAACAATATTTTTGTGAGTTTGTGTAAGAGAATCATATCAGTTTATGAGACAAATCACTAGCACCGTTAAGCTTTAAACATTTTAAGTTCTAAACAATTCACTTAGATTGTCAGTATACTGATCCACTTAAATTTTCACACAAAGTTCAACTGTTTCGAGATACGAGATTAATGTTTTAAGCACTTAAACTTATTTGCGTGTCCCACCTCAGAATATACTCCCGTATCTAGATCCCAATATTCAGTCTTACAGGTGAGTATACCTAGATGATATCTGTAAAGGGTTAAATGCGAGGGCCATGAGAGCTCAGGCTATTGCTTCTGCAAAATCAGAGAGATGATGGCTTCGACTTTAGGTGTGTTCCCTTTAGAGAATCTTTTCTTCAACAGCACATGATTAGCATTTTGCAATGTTTCATCATTTTTTATGCTGAGGATGGTGCTATATTTCAAGCAAGCGAAAATTATTATACGGGGACTAGGCCATTGCTTCCGCAAAATCAGAAGTCCCGGGATAATACCCCAGATATCACTGAGCATAAAGACCTAGTATCTCAGAAAGAGGGACCTTTTAAACAAGATTTCGGGGGTTACCCATATATCCGAGAGATGTTCCCCACGAGATAAATAAGTTTGAAATTTAGGTTTATATCTGGACACAATCTACTAAATGTGCAAAAACCTACTGGCACATCATCAGTGAGACTGTTTATCACATTTTAGCTTTCCAATTCTTTAGCATGCTGTGATCGTCCACTGATGTACTATCATTTCTTCTTTTATACAACAAAACTCATTTTTGAATTTTATCATGTTTTTTACTTTTTCAAAATTTTCTAATGTTTTTGGATTTTCTGAAATTTCTTACTCCCCCTAAAATTCAAAATCATTTAAAAGAAATTTGAAAACAAACTGTACAAATAAAATGACAACTGTTGTGAATTGTTTCAAATCGCCATCCACTTAGCATAAACAATCAGAACTCCCTTTGACAACAAACTATTTTCCCATTATGATTTCAAAACACTTAAGTTTGTTTTAATCAAATGGTTTTTCCGGAAAATAAGATTTGTTTATTTTACCACTTGTAGGAATGGGATTTGTTCATCACTTTGTTCTTTTAAAAACCACTTGTATGAAAGTTAACTCAAGTTCAACTTAATGACCTTGATTAACTACTTGTAGATTCTCATCATCCATACCACTTGCAAATTGAAATATGACAATTTTAAAGAATGAAATATCACATGTAGATCGAAACTTCACAAATGTAAATTTCTCAAGAAAGATGCCGATTCCTGCTCCACGGTTACCAACTTGGGAGCTCCGGCAAGTCAGAATTTTTACTTGTGAAATACAGACGTCCAAGCCTGACCAAACTTGGATGTGACCTCTTCCTCTTCACTTGGGGTATAAGTTGCTTTCTGTCACACCCCGACCACGTAGAACATACAAAACGTGGCGGAAACATCGGGGCGTGTTGCAACAGAATTAATGTTTCATAACCATGGATATCAAAAGTGTTTCGTTTTATTAATCATTGAATAATTACATCGTTTGGAAATCTAAATACACAATTTAAACGTAATCTATCATCGTTATTTAGTCACTAAGGCCTTGTCCAGTCCTATGTGAGCATGCATCTTATCAATCGATATCATTCAACAATACCTGAAACATATGTGAAAACGAGGTCAGCAAAGAAATGCTGGCGAGTACATAGGTTTTGTGAAAATAAGATTCATGACTTCTGTTTAAGAAAATGTTTAGTCATGAACCTTGTAATTTGCTTTGTCTTTGTAAATCATTTGAAAAATAATAAGTTTAGGTGATATGTATAAATAAGAGAATAATGCATGATTAAATGAATAACCATGTAAAATGAGTTTGTATAAGATAAGTTGTTTGTAAATAAATGTCTTGTGAAAAGTATGTTACTTGTATAAAATGTTCTATGTCTCAAACTGAAATGATTCAAATAACGCCACAATATGTAATACCATACAAACACTTATATATAGGAAGTACCAGCGGCGTATCCACCATGCTTGTATCATATTCCACACGCATTGTTACTTAATCACTTAATCCAAACCAAACCACCAAAATAATGTTCATGCCCAATGTAAATCATGTAATATGTAACCAAAACCCAATCGTATATCGCTTTGAAACAAATCGTTTACCCAATCGTTAAAAACATCGTGTGAAAACCAATCGTTTACCCAATCGTTAAAACATCGTGTGAAACCCAATCGTTTACCCAATCGTTAAAATATCGTGTGAAAACCAATCGTTTACCCAAATCGTTTAATTCGTTTTAGGTCGTGAAACTACTTATGTGGTCGTCTCGCTAATAACATTCAAACCTTCGTGACTCATCAATCGTCGCTTCTCGTTTTCGTCGCTTCTCGTTATCGTCGCTTCTCGTTTTCGCATTAACAAACCTCCATAGGGTAAGTTAATGATTTCAGATTCAGTCGCTACCCACCACACCCACACATAACCACGGGTGTAGTAAATAACGGGATTAGTCAGATCCTATGGTACCATAACCTAATACTGGTCGGCTTGATCATTGCTAATGAATGTCATTTGGTTATGTAACCATAACCAACAAGTTTGTTCACTTTATGAAATCGTTATTAGTTTTGTATAAATCGTCTTAATCGTTTTTGAAACCATTTGTTATAACATCGAAAACATTTAGCACATATGAGTCACCCCAAAACAATTGAAAGCAGTAAAATAGGGGAATAATGTACTCGCCTGATAATGCTTGGAGGTCTTGAACAACAACCAAACAAAGCTAGAGGGAGCACGGAATCAGTCGGCAAATCTAAACTATATAAATAAACCGGACTTAAATCGGGAGATCGGATAGGATGAGGCTTGGCAAACCAAATGAGTATTGGAACTCATATGATATGGTTTAACAAGGCCTACATACTACAATGAGACTAACCTAAGTGCTTTCGACCCATCGCGACCCATTAAGGTAACATATGCTACTTTAACGCGTCGTGCGCGTGAAACGCGTTCGGACCGTCTAACTAGTCCTATGACAAGTGTTATATGCCTAAACATGTTACATAATCAGTTATGTGACAAAAGTTTAGGTTACATATGCTTAATTACCAATTATACATGAAAAGGGTATTCTGGTAATTTACCTAAGGCATATAAACTACCTATCATACAACTACTTAAACGATGTGACCATAGGGATAGGGTATAACCTCGGAAGGTTATTCCCTACCTACTATGGTCACCTAATGTATTTGGTCGGATCCTAATGATCGACCAAACTGGGTCGGGTTCGAGGGTATAGGCGATTTATTAGATCGCCTACCCTACGACCCTAGACAACGTGGTAATCAGTGGGCATAGTCCCAAGGGACTATGACCAACGTGATTACACTCACGTTGCGAAGTTCAAACGAACTTCGCATTGACCATTACTGGTCAACGCTGAAAGTCAAACAAAGTTTGACTTTCTGACTCGAAAAGCAGTAAAATAAGGAAAAGAACGAAAGAATACTTACGAAGGGTCCCCGAATGCTAAACTCGATTCAAAAATCTCAGGTATGAAACAAATGTTTCAACTTAGAGTTTCTCAAATCAAGTTTCTAGTGATTTTAGCAATGGGGGGTATGGGGTATTTATAGGAATACCCGAACCGTTAAGATCGTTTCATGGAAAACGTGCCTTAATCCCATCCGTACATGTGTTGAAAAGTTATGGTGTTTAGGTGTTTAAATTCCATCCATACATGTGTTGCAAAGTCATGGTGTTTAGGTGTTTAAATTCCATCCATACATGTGTTGCAAAGTCATGGTGCTTAGATTCCATCCTTATCCGCTGACTAAGCAAGTTTAGAATGTGTGGTTGTGAATTAAACAACGGCTAATACATCGAATCTGGTCCCGAATGCGAAAAACGAACCAAATGACGCGACGAATGGATTTTTCTTATGACGAACACTAAAATAAATTATTTTAGTGCTTACATAAATTTTTGGAAGTCCGGATGTATTCAGAACGTAAGTTATGCGCGAAAATGCAAACTTGTGCACTTTTTGACACTTTTAGTCCCTGAATGACCCAAAAGTTACACCGAACCCATTAAAGCCTATTTCTAAGCTATGTAAAGGATATTTATGGTGTGTTTAACTTATGGTCATGTTCCGGAATGTCTGTTACAGTTCAAATTGGCATACTTTCGCAGTTTGTCAACTTTACTCCCTGTAAGCGATTAAACTTGATTTCACCACACCAAACCTTCCAAAACTTATATATAAGTTATGTAAAGGTTATTTAAGGTATGTTAAGCCTATTTCACTATTCCGGAGTGTTCGTTGCATTAAACTGGTTATATTTATGCATCAGTGCGTGTATAACCTTCCAGAAAGCGATTTAGAGTTTGAAATTGAACAAGAATTGATATGTGCAAATGATACACATATTTTCACAAATCCCAAGTATGAAATATAATATTTCATTGGTTCGGTATTTGTTTGATGGCCGTGGAGGCACAGGTGTTACAGTCTCCCCTACTTTAGGAAATTTTGTCCCGAAATTTATTTAGAGGAAACTTGTGAGAGCTTGGAAATATGAAGTTGAAAAGATCAAACAACATTGGTTAGGGTTCTGAACTTCTAGTAACCTTTAATAACATCATGATTGCAATGTAAGAGGGATACTTATATACAAGTATATGAAGCGTCATTGGTGCGTCCACCGTACCTCTATTACATCGTTCTCATTTCGTTATTGTTGTCACTATCGGCTCTTACACATAATAAATCTTACTGGGTTTCTGTGCACTAAATTTCATAATTATGTACACGTCCATAATCAGACAATTCCTTGCACAGTTCTCACAGTCTATTTTATAGTGTGTAGGGGAAAACCAAATGAACAAACCGGTGATGAGCGTGACTAGACCACCATAGAGTCCTTTAAATTAAATCAATAAATGATCTAAATAGACTATCAAGGAGTCTGTTCAGCTACATCACTAGATGTCGTTCTTTAACCAAATTGTGAATCAATCTTTTTGACTAGACCACTAAAGGGTCTCTTATGAATCATGGAGTGGTACTATATAATCCAAGGGTCTTAACTATTACATAGAAGCCCATAAGGATTTAAGGTAGTACCTTTTGAATATCCTACTATGAATCTCTCATATGAAAACACGAAAGATTCTATGAGGATTTGAAAATCGGATCACACAAAATCATAGAGGAGAACAAATAAACACATATCACATAACCACAAAATTGTTCGTTAATTTGTCTTGTAAATTGCGTACATGCATTTAAAGCACACTAGGAATCCATTCCGTGGATTTCATTTGGTACTTTAAACGTTATTAAGAATCCAACTATAAAGATAGAAAGATTCAAAAAGAAAATTCGATTTCGATTACTAGGAACCGAAGTGTTCGAATTAAGGTACATAAGGAATCCAATTAAGGACTCTGATTTGAACGATAATCATCCACAAGGATCTAATTGTAAAGATAAAAAGATCCCATATGAAATTTAGAAGTTGAAGATGTTTTGAAACCTTGCACTGGATGTGCTTAGGTCAAAACATGACGTAAAATGCTTATGAAGTTGAGATGCTTGATATGTCAAGGCGACATATGAAGCAGAGTTTTGAAGGTTAAGTCAATGTATGAGGAAAATATTTTTGAAAACTATGCATGGGGTTCTTTTAAGAAAAATGTGTTTAACGTTTTTTTTTGAAACCTTATATATAATACTTTTTGAAATCATATCGTAGGTGTATTAGGTAGATATATTTACAAAAATGTTTTAAAATCATGCGAGATGAATTTTGAAATTATGTATAAGGTTTTTGAAAGACATGAATGATGCTTTTTGAAATCATGCACTTGATCAGAAAATGTATTGTGTTAATATTGTCTTCAGACTATATGAAAGATTTTGAAATTAGAAAGGTTGGTTTTGATAACATGGCCAATGTTTTTTTTTTTTTTTGAAATAACATAGACAATGCATCTAGAAAAATTGTTTTCAAACTATATGAAATGTTTTGAGATCATGAAGATTGTTTTGAAATACTGGTACTGTGTACGTTGAAAAATCAAAACGTAATGGGTATGAGATTTGAAAATACCCTTAGTTATCTAACCAAGGATTTAAAGGCACAGATGTGCGAAAAGCACGATTACTCATAATGTCACTTAATTTTTCTGTACTTTGTTTCTTAGAGTGAAACGAGTACTTAAAATTTTCGAGGGAATCATGAGCAATCATTTGAAAGGGAGAAATCACAAGAGTAGTTTGTAAGGTACATAGTTCCTTGATGTAGGTATCATAGGAAAAGCCATACACACCTAGCAGGGGGTTGAGCTGGTTGGTTGGTTGGGGACTGCTTTACCATTGTGAGCGACCATGGCGAAGTTCTGAGAAGCCTTTCGCTTCTTGACTTCTTAGGGAATCGTTCATCCATGGTCTTTGATTCCTCGATTGGTTTCTTGTCTGGTGGTGCTATCACCTGACTAGGTCCTGCCTGTCTTGGTGACTCTTGAGTGGCTTCATCCTGGAGATGATACATGGCAGTAGCTAATTCAACAGTCTTCAGGACTACTTCGCCTATTCGCTGAGTGAATTTGGCAGTCTGCTTGGATATCTGGGCGTCATCGTGATGAAGAGACATTCTTGAAGAAAAAGAAAGGCATAGGGAGAAACAGGTGAACGATTATTGGACAATCAAAACAGAATAATAACGCATGAAGATTGCGATCATTTGTTTGTTACCTAAGGCAAACAAATGAGACGGTGACTGATCAAAGTAAATGGGTCAAAAATAATGTATCGCGAAGACATGCTCGCCTATAAGTGAACACTCATCCCAAGAATTCCCAGGTAAGCACAACTGGTCTCGCGTCTGATGAGATGTATACGAAGTGCTTGCCTAGACAGAAAACCCAGAATACAGGCATTCACCCTTCCAGTTTGCACGTGTTCACATTATTTAAAACCCAAAACCTTGACGAAGTTTTGAAAACTCAAGGAGGTTCAAAACCATATAATAGAGAGTTCAAAACCTTACAATAGAGGGTTCAAAACCTAGTAATCAATCATCCTAGAACAGATGATTAGTTTTCAAAGCGGTTTTGAAATTTATGTTCTTGTTGTGGTCGTCGCCTAAGGATAGGTGACGGTATTGTTTTATGACTAAACGCAAGTAAACTCGCGTTAGGGTCCTAAGAAGGTTATAGACTAGGTCAAAGCATTACTAATTACTAATAACCTAATTCCCTATAACCATTGTCTCTGATACCATCTTTTCTGTCACACCCCGACCACGTAGAACATACAAAACGTGGCGGAAACATCGGGGCGTGTTGCAACAGAATTAATGTTTCATAACCATGGATATCAAAAGTGTTTCGTTTTATTAATCATTGAATAATTACATCGTTTGGAAATCTAAATACACAATTTAAACGTAATCTATCATCGTTATTTAGTCACTAAGGCCTTGTCCAGTCCTATGTGAGCATGCATCTTATCAATCGATATCATTCAACAATACCTGAAACATATGTGAAAACGAGGTCAGCAAAGAAATGCTGGCGAGTACATAGGTTTTGTGAAAATAAGATTCATGACTTCTGTTTAAGAAAATGTTTAGTCATGAACCTTGTAATTTGCTTTGTCTTTGTAAATCATTTGAAAAATAATAAGTTTAGGTGATATGTATAAATAAGAGAATAATGCATGATTAAATGAATAACCATGTAAAATGAGTTTGTATAAGATAAGTTGTTTGTAAATAAATGTCTTGTGAAAAGTATGTTACTTGTATAAAATGTTCTATGTCTCAAACTGAAATGATTCAAATAACGCCACAATATGTAATACCATACAAACACTTATATATAGGAAGTACCAGTGGCGTATCCACCATGCTTGTATCATATTCCACACGCATTGTTACTTAATCACTTAATCCAAACCAAACCACCAAAATAATGTTCATGCCCAATGTAAATCATGTAATATGTAACCAAAACCCAATCGTATATCGCTTTGAAACAAATCGTTTACCCAATCGTTAAAAACATCGTGTGAAAACCAATCGTTTACCCAATCGTTAAAACATCGTGTGAAACCCAATCGTTTACCCAATCGTTAAAATATCGTGTGAAAACCAATCGTTTACCCAAATCGTTTAATTCGTTTTAGGTCGTGAAACTACTTATGTGGTCGTCTCGCTAATAACATTCAAACCTTCGTGACTCATCAATCGTCGCTTCTCGTTTTCGTCGCTTCTCGTTATCGTCGCTTCTCGTTTTCGCATTAACAAACCTCCATAGGGTAAGTTAATGATTTCAGATTCAGTCGCTACCCACCACACCCACACATAACCACGGGTGTAGTAAATAACGGGATTAGTCAGATCCTATGGTACCATAACCTAATACTGGTCGGCTTGATCATTGCTAATGAATGTCATTTGGTTATGTAACCATAACCAACAAGTTTGTTCACTTTATGAAATCGTTATTAGTTTTGTATAAATCGTCTTAATCGTTTTTGAAACCATTTGTTATAACATCGAAAACATTTAGCACATATGAGTCACCCCAAAACAATTGAAAGCAGTAAAATAGGGGAATAATGTACTCGCCTGATAATGCTTGGAGGTCTTGAACAACAACCAAACAAAGCTAGAGGGAGCACGGAATCAGTCGGCAAATCTAAACTATATAAATAAACCGGACTTAAATCGGGAGATCGGATAGGATGAGGCTTGGCAAACCAAATGAGTATTGGAACTCATATGATATGGTTTAACAAGGCCTACATACTACAATGAGACTAACCTAAGTGCTTTCGACCCATCGCGACCCATTAAGGTAACATATGCTACTTTAACGCGTCGTGCGCGTGAAACGCGTTCGGACCGTCTAACTAGTCCTATGACAAGTGTTATATGCCTAAACATGTTACATAATCAGTTATGTGACAAAAGTTTAGGTTACATATGCTTAATTACCAATTATACATGAAAAGGGTATTCTGGTAATTTACCTAAGGCATATAAACTACCTATCATACAACTACTTAAACGATGTGACCATAGGGATAGGGTATAACCTCGGAAGGTTATTCCCTACCTACTATGGTCACCTAATGTATTTGGTCGGATCCTAATGATCGACCAAACTGGGTCGGGTTCGAGGGTATAGGCGATTTATTAGATCGCCTACCCTACGACCCTAGACAACGTGGTAATCAGTGGGCATAGTCCCAAGGGACTATGACCAACGTGATTACACTCACGTTGCGAAGTTCAAACGAACTTCGCATTGACCATTACTGGTCAACGCTGAAAGTCAAACAAAGTTTGACTTTCTGACTCGAAAAGCAGTAAAATAAGGAAAAGAACGAAAGAATACTTACGAAGGGTCCCCGAATGCTAAACTCGATTCAAAAATCTCAGGTATGAAACAAATGTTTCAACTTAGAGTTTCTCAAATCAAGTTTCTAGTGATTTTAGCAATGGGGGGTATGGGGTATTTATAGGAATACCCGAACCGTTAAGATCGTTTCATGGAAAACGTGCCTTAATCCCATCCGTACATGTGTTGAAAAGTTATGGTGTTTAGGTGTTTAAATTCCATCCATACATGTGTTGCAAAGTCATGGTGTTTAGGTGTTTAAATTCCATCCATACATGTGTTGCAAAGTCATGGTGCTTAGATTCCATCCTTATCCGCTGACTAAGCAAGTTTAGAATGTGTGGTTATGAATTAAACAACGGCTAATACATCGAATCTGGTCCCGAATGCGAAAAACGAACCAAATGACGCGACGAATGGATTTTTCTTATGACGAACACTAAAATAAATTATTTTAGTGCTTACATAAATTTTTGGAAGTCCGGATGTATTCAGAACGTAAGTTATGCGCGAAAATGCAAACTTGTGCACTTTTTGACACTTTTAGTCCCTGAATGACCCAAAAGTTACACCGAACCCATTAAAGCCTATTTCTAAGCTATGTAAAGGATATTTATGGTGTGTTTAACTTATGGTCATGTTCCGGAATGTCTGTTACAGTTCAAATTGGCATACTTTCGCAGTTTGTCAACTTTACTCCCTGTAAGCGATTAAACTTGATTTCACCACACCAAACCTTCCAAAACTTATATATAAGTTATGTAAAGGTTATTTAAGGTATGTTAAGCCTATTTCACTATTCCGGAGTGTTCGTTGCATTAAACTGGTTATATTTATGCATCAGTGCGTGTATAACCTTCCAGAAAGCGATTTAGAGTTTGAAATTGAACAAGAATTGATATGTGCAAATGATACACATATTTTCACAAATCCCAAGTATGAAATATAATATTTCATTGGTTCGGTATTTGTTTGATGGCCGTGGAGGCACAGGTGTTACACTTTCTTTGATTCATAAAAATCTTTAACCCCTTTCACCTTACCCTCGACCATTTTTCCAAAAATCTTTTTCACATTTCCATTAAAAACCTTTTCTACATCAAATTCTTTCTTCTCAGAATAGAATTGATTCAAAATCTCAACTTTTTGTTTAAAATTTTCAGCCCGCAATGGTGGAAAATTGACATCATCCATTGGCGGTACTGACGTTTCCAATTTTATCTCAATTTGTGGCTCCTCTGACTTTGTGGAATCAGATTCATCGCCAGATTTCACATCAGATTTCTTAACAACTCACTTCTGGTTGTCAAGATTCACTCTTCTTTTGTAAAATCTTTTTGAACATTCACCAACTTCATACGTTGAGTTTTTGAAAATTTTGAACTTTTGAGTTGGTGGTTCAGTTTTGTCAACAACTTTTTCTTTGAGTTTAGAAACAACTTCCTGTTTTGTGTTGGTTGCCTTTGGACAGTTCCAGGCGATGTGACCAACTTCTTGACATCGGTAACAGGTTCTTGTCTCTTTTCTCTGATGAACTCCAGTTTTCCCATGTTTCTGTTTTTCTACAAGGAACTCTTTGTTCGATTGCTTCCAGAAGGAGCTCTTTTCTTCTTCCTCAGCACTTGTCCCTGAAACAAATACTGTTTTTGTTTTAGAAATTTTCTCATTTTTATGATTTTCAGGTGGAATAAATCCTAAACCTTTCCTTTTGAAATTACTGTTATGGTTTGGTTTCTTCTGAAAACCAGAACCAGAACTATAACCTTTTTTCTTGTTTAAACGTTGTTGAACTCTTGAAGTGTACCCTTTTTGTTTTTCAGAAAAATTTACATCTTTTATTTCAGAAATATTAATTTCTGTTAATTTGAAAACCTTTTTGATCTTTTCAATCTGAACACTTTTTATTGGAAATTCTTCATCAGAATATAATTTGTCTGAATCATTCAAAGTATATGCCACTTTGATTGGTTCATCATTCAAATTAGATTTTGATAACAAGAATTCTTTATTGTAAACACGTTTCACCGACGATTCTAAACTGTTGACCGACGAACTCGAGGTTTCTGACTCAGACTTTGACTCTGATTCCTCATCCTTATCCAACACCTGATCGACCACTTTCTTTATTAACTCAGACTCATGATCAGTGTCAGACGATCTGAACGTAACGTCAATATTTTCTGGTAACTAATCAGTTGTTTCAGACTTTAACTTTATATTGACTGCCTTTTTGACCTGCTCCTTATTTGGTTTTCTGGGAGAATAACCTTCCCAGATCGGAGGCGGACACTTGTTATAACTTGCACTTTGTTTCTTACCAGTATCCTTATCTTCAGTTTTCTTGTCCTGAAAGGCTTCCATACCTGCAACAGTTGGATAAATTCTATCAATCAAATAATCAGAACTAGAATAACTTTGCAGTAATCGTCTGATTCTTTCATTCTCTATCTTTTCTATTTCCAACTCTTGCTTCAACTTTGCACATTCTTCAATGTAATGGTTAATGGTCTTCTGCTTAGTCATCATCACTGCATTCATCATAGTTAACGCATCTTCTCTTTCTGAATTTGTCTTTTGCAGACTGTTCACTGTTCTGTTTAAGACATCATACGACTCTTTCACGTATTTAACATCAAACAACAATTTTTCTTTCATCTTATCAAGTTCACTAAGCTTCTCATCTTTTTCTTCGCAATGTTTGCAAGGTTCCAAACACTTTAGACACGGTTTGGTGACTTCAACAATTTTTTCAACTTCGACTATCTTCTCAACTTCAACTATCTTCTCAACTTCAATCATATTCTTAGCAACTTTAACTTCTTCGCTTTGTTCAGACTTTTCCTTTTGAGCAACACTCTCACATTTCAACTTTTTCTGTTCTTTTGCTGCTCGTCTCTCCTTCAGCTTCTCCAATCTATCTGTAAAATAAAATTCAAAACTTTCAGGAGATAATACAGATTTTCCAATATTTATTTGAGTTTCTTCTTCATCATCATTGATATCAGATGATGATTGATCAAAGACTGTCTTTTCTGAACTTTCATCTGAGAAAACAAACTCTCCATCTTGACTCTTCTCATCATCAGCAAACACTTTCATCCATTCCTTCATCAAATCTGGCTCTTGAACTATTTGTGCAATTAATGCAACTGTTTTTGAATCAGGTGGAATATATTTATCCCAGCTAAAGCCTTCTGCCACTTTTTCATCATCTTGATCAATTATGCCAAAATAAGCTTTCTTATTTGCTTCTTCGATCATTTTAGCATGTGTAGTATGTGGTTCTTTTTGTTGATACGGTTGATGAGCAACTTGTTGATATATGGCTTTCCGATAATAATCATTATTTCCAAATGGATTCTTTGCTCCACTTGCTTCTCGATTGGTGCATTCCCTCTTGAAATGTCCTTTTTCACTGCATTGAAAACAAGTAACTTTAGATTTATCAAAACCCAAAGTAGAAACATTTGCATCCAAAAAATTATCTCTTCCTGTAATCATCTTGAATTTTTCTGCTCTTCTCAAAACACTCGCTAAACACCACTTGATATCCATCAGCTCCATTTCCTCAGCATCGATCCGATCGTAATCCTCTTTTGTCAACATAGGATTTTCGATCCTTCCTGCAACCAACCCTTCATATGATTCCAACACTGTAGCAAGTAACGCCATATGACTTTTTGCAACCTCTTCAGAGAAATTTTGACCGTTCTGAAGATGCAACACGATGTTGCAGTGTAAAATTTGACCATTACTGTTGTTTGAACTTTGGAAATGATGACTTGAGGTTGATTCCTTCACATTAACACTTGGGTATGAGGAAAATCCACTACTGCTGTTTGGATTTTGATTGATTGATCCATATGAGTTTTCTACACTGAAAGCAGTTTGGATTTTTGGACTTGCTTCGACATTCTGAACACTCCATTTGAAGTACATCTTAACATTTTGTTGGGCACTTGGATTGCTCATTCTAGCAATCTTTTGTTGCTCAAGATCTTGTCCTTCAATTTTTTCAATGAATTGAGAAATTGTCAAGCCATCATATTCTCCAGTATTCTTTAATATCATCAAAAATGTACCCCATTCTTTCTGAGGTAAAGCATCAGCCAATTTATCGACCCATTCCTCACGATCTTTGTTGATGTTTAACAATGACATTGACCGTACTAAGTGACAATATCTTTCAATCAATTTCTTTGTATCTTCTCCCAGCAAACTTGTAAATAAATCAAATTCTTTCTTTAACAATGATTTTTTACTCTTGATCATCTTCTCACTTCCTTCAAACTTAATTCGAAGTGCTTCCCAAATTGAACGTGAAGTCTTATCATGTTGAAGCAATATGAATATGTCTTCTTTAATAGTTTGCTGGAGTAAACTAATCATCATCTTTTCTGCTTTGTACATGTCTCATTCTTTATCCGTAAATTCAAAAATCTTCTTTTCAACTCCCAAGTCTGTACGTGGTAGTACATACTTTTTCTCAACACACTTCCAAGACCTCAAATGATTAGCTTGGACCCAATTTTCAAACCGGTCTTTCCAACCATAATACTCCTCAATGCCCATTAGCTTCGGGGGTTTTTGCATAGTTCCAGTTTCATTTTCCATGTTCATGCTTTGAGCAATAGTAGCTGGAGTAGTCGGGGCAGTAGCAAATGCGTTATAAAATTCATCTTCCATGATTCGGTAACAAGTTTCACAGAATCAGCTTTTCAAACGAAATCAACACTTTCAAACGAAATACCCTGTTCACACGAAATGACCTGCAAGACAACTTCAAACGAAATGATTCACATGAAATAAGAATTTTCACACGAAATAAGGTATTTTGTGCGAAATGAACCAAATTTTTGCTGATTTCGTGCGAAATAGCAGACTTTCACACGAAATAAGGACACTTTGGTACGAAATAGTGATTTTGTACGAAATAGCTCACACTATATGTTGATTTCGTGCGAAATGAAAGATCTATTTCGTGCGAAATACTGCTGACGTCATCATATCGATCAGATTTTTGTCCAATTAACCAGGTTTTAGTCCAATTTTAGGTCTGAAACTTTCAAGGCTTTGTTAAAATACTGTTTCGCATATAATGTGTGAAATTCAAACCATTTTATCCGTAAACACTTGTTAATTTTGAAAAAGAAGGTGTAGAAATTAGAATTTTAAGCTGAATTGGTAAGAACTCTTCCTCCTGAGCTCTGATACCACTTGTAGGATCGTTTTCGCGACCCAAACGAGTCGTTCAGAAGAGTTTTTGCTCGATACGAAAGGCGGAAACAGACGTATCAAGTTGATTTAGCTTGCAAATCACTTTAAACTGCCTTTTGATTGATTTGACAACGTTTTACAGCGAGTAAACACTTCGGCAGCAGTTCGGTACTGAAACCGGAAAGATTACAAATGACAAGACAAGGCACATATATATAGGCTTGCTGATTTCGCACGAAATGGCCCAAACGAAATAGCCAAGCTATTTCGTACGAAATGACAAAGTCATTTCGTGCGAAATACCTTATCCTATTTCGTGCGAAATCACCTTCTAACATGTTTTCTCGTTTATCATGCCCTGATCTATCAAATACAATACAAGACTCGATACAAGACGAAGTCGACAGACATATGCACTAACAGAAAGCTTGAAGACTTTCCTAAGGACCTTAGTAAATCCATGTCTGAGCGGCCAATAGATACTGTGCTTGAAAAAGAACTGAGGGTTGATTACATTGATCGCATAATGAAGCACAAGCTATATAAAGCAACCAGGACTCAATTCAAAGACTGGTCATCAGATGCTCTTTTGGAAGAAATTGAAAGGATCCCTAAACTGAACAATGATTCTCTGGTCAAGAAAACTCCACCCAATTGGAAGAAAGCCAAGCAAGTGGATCCAGATGAAGCATTGAAATTTAAGAGAATGAGAGCAGAGCTTGTAGCTTCTGATTATGGATCAGCAAGATCAATTGCAAGAAGTCAAAACTCAATATAGAGGAGACCTACAGAAAGCTGGAAGAGCTTAGAGCCAAAGATCCAACAGTTCCTCAGAAGTCAGTTTATACTACAACCACTGCTGGCAGGCCTCAACAGACCCAAACCTTAAAAAAGCTTTTCTCAACATCTGCTTTACCTGCAAATGACTTGAATCAACTAAAAAGGCAAAAGCAGACTGATGAGGAAGATGAGCAGAGGTTTGAAGAATACAGAAAAGCGGCAATCAAATTTCAGATTGAATTCTACATGGATGATGCTGCTGACCAACTCACTACTAAATTAAATGTAACTATCAAAAGGTTGGCAAGCAGACCTCAATCACCAAACTCATCCCTAATAAGTCTTGTCCCAAGAAAACCATCTGATCCAAAAAAACTAAAGTGGAAGTCATCCTCAGACACCCACATATTGACTTTGGTGAGATCAAATGGTGATGTTGAAAGGATAAACATGAAGGATGCATATGGTCTGAATGCATGTGACCTTCAAGATCTTTTGAACCTTCAACTTGAAAGGGATGATGAAGAAGACATGATTTCCTTGGACTTTGAATTACAGTTCAAAAGGCAAATCTGGGAAATGTTGATGAGGAAATAAAGATCAAGAATAAAGAAGGGTTTTGGCATCATCTGTTCTAGGGGGGGATTGTTGGCTCATGTGGATCCCACCTTAAGAACAGATGATTGAAAGCCAAAATAGTTCTGCAATCAACTGATCCAGAATAACAGTGCTTGATATCATTCTCCCTACAATGGCAAAGTCATCAAAACAACTACTGCTTCTAAGGTCTGCTACAAAGCTAAAGTCTGATGGATTCACAAAGACTTCTAAAGTTAAACCGCTGATGAAGACCAAAGGTCGATTGGAAGCAAAGGTCTGATCACCCTTTAAAGAAGGTCTGCTAAAGCTTCATCAGAGGATAGAGCTCATCAGAAGGTCTGCCTCTCCACGTGTTATATCTAATGTAAGTGTTTATTAGTTTTACACTGCCCATTTTATTATTGTCTCGATATGTTGATATTCTTCTGTATAATTGAGTCTTAAACTTCAAAGCTGAGTTGAGAAGATAGTTTGTGTTGATAAAGAAAGTTACAAAATTTCAAGAATTCAGAGTTGTTATAGACTAAATTAATGTACTTAGGTTGAAAAGATGCGCAATCTTCATGGCAAGACCATTGTAGAGGATAAACAAGCTGTTGATAGACCGTGTAAAGTTCAAAAGGTTCATTTAGCATCATCCACTTCAGAGCTAGTTTTACACTTCACCACACAAGCTGAACACAGGCTTGTAAGTTTTTGCAGTTCTTACTTTGTTTCGTTATTTCAACAATTTCAGTTATATATCAATATTTTATAAAATTCATTATTCAATTTTCTGTTTTTTAGTATCTGCCATCAGATGTATCATCTGCATTGGATCTAGATACCGATAATCTTAAGCAAGTTAAGATCCAAAATCTAAAAGGTAAAGTACAAGAACTATTTACAAGATCTCAAAAAACCAATACTGGATTTAGCTACGGTATTGTTGGATGGCCTGGTGATCTGAAGAACCAAAATATTGTTTTTGGTGATGAAATTTCGTTTGAATTTCACAAGCCTGCTCAGTTGCTGAAGCTAACAAAAATTGTGCATTTCGTGACAAAGATTAAGCCCTCTTCATGATGTGATGGTTGTTTGTGGTTATACATTTGGTTGCTCGTTGGTAGTAATTTAGCTTCGTAGACATGTTTTATATGTAGTTATGTCTATAAATAGTTTACATTGTCAATGGGTGGATACTCTTTTTTTGGTTAGAAATTCGGAAATAGTCGTATGTAACTGATATATTAACCGATGATCTATGTTTATACTTGTTTATTATCTATAATAGATAACAAGTTTTGGTACAATATCTATATACCTATCTATATTTTTTATTAAAATGTATGATGCATGGTTTTCTAAAAACTACACGTGTTTGCACACGGGTTTTACTACTAGTTATAATAAAAAGTGAACGCAGTTCCTAGGTACACTCACAAGCTCAATTCACAAGTTTTTATTACATATTATATATTTTAGTTTTCTTGTCTTATAGTATTAATAAAAATACAAAATCCTAATGGTGTACATATAATTTTATTAGACCCAATACTTTATTATTATTATTATTATTATTATTATTATTATTATTATTATTATTATTATTATTATTATTATTATTATTATTACTATTATTATTACTATTATTATTATTAATTCAAACCCGCTACAATATTGTTTATTAGCGTTTTGAGTTAGTTATTCTTTTCTACGATAATATGTTTCCGTTTAAATTTTGCGAGTTAAGAAACCACAACGCGTGTGGTGATTCAACGTTTTTACATCTACTTTTAATTCAATTTAATGGTTCCGCTGCAACGCAAGTGTCCTAAATACTTGTTTTTTATTAATTCTTGAAAGAAACCTAGTAATCCCAGTCAACACCATTTTTTCTTTGATGATAATGTTTTATTTATTTATTTTTTTCTTCTGGTTGGCCCATTTATGAAGCATTATGGACCATCCAAGACTGTCAACACCTTTTTTTCCTTTGATGATACAGTTTTTCTGGTCCTATTATTAATTTTTTTTGTTCCCATTTGGCGCATTAAAAACTCATTTAATTAAAATCTCAATGATATAGACTATTCATGGTCTCCATCCTGGCCTTAGTGACGTCTGTGGTCATCGTGAGGCCACCCGTCCAATGCAAAGGGCTGGAGTTCGTTGCCTGTGGAACCAATGACCGTGTGGAAAGGTGTCTTTGGACAACGGGTGTGGCCGGGTTTGATAATTTAACTGCTTTTAAAATTAGTTAATTACTAGTATTTAGGATCTGTGTTTTGTAGCAAGACCATTAAACCGAACAAAAGTAGACGTATAAACATTGAAACATGCACGAGCGTTGCGTCGTGTTAACTCGCAAAAATTATACCGAAATGTAAAACAAAGAAAAGAATAATTAAGTCAACTTAGAACCCACACGTTGCGACAGGCCGTTAAATCGCAATAAAAAATGACGTTAAAACATTGAATTGCAGTGTGTTAACTAGCAAAATTTATACCAAAACGTAAAACAATTTTTTTTTTTTTTTTTTTTTTGTAAAAATAATAACCAAGTTGAAACAAAGAAAAACCACCGAAAAAATTAAAAAGGAACTAAAAAGAACCTTACGTTAAACAACACCACTAAGAGAAAAAGTGGATTCCCAGACGCTTAGTGAATCACCGGCTATTGTGGCTAGAATAGGAAATTGTGTTTCTTATACTTTCCACCAAGCTAAAATATCAAAGTTGTTGAACTCTTATGGTAGCATGATAGATAAAAAACGTTAGTTCCCTAATACCTCACGAGTTCTCTATTTAGGGTATCACATTCATACCATTTACTATTTTCGATACAAATTTAGTTCCGCGTCTATCTTTGAGCTACTACTTGACGCCGAAGCCGTTTTTTATACTATTGATCATGTGCAACCATTATATTATAACAACATAATAGTCAAACATATTTTGTAAATAGTTTTTATAATAATGTATTGTATTTTTTTTTATTATTGAAAAAAATTCGTCTTCGTCGTTCAAATTCAAATCCAAAAAAAAAATACCTTCAATTATCAATTCAATCACGTTAACATTTAAACGCGACTTCAAGGCGGCAGCACAAGTGATAACGGGAAGCATTTCTTTAAAATATTTATTGAATTTTTCATTGGAACAATCATTTTTTCATAAACTTCACTTTCAAAATTTTATATCATTTAATTTGGTACACATAAGACTTAGGGTGGAGGGTATGTTTCAATCACTCTAAGGTGTTTGAGTTATTCTCTACCCAATAATAGCATGCCATGTCAAGTCCCTATTTCACTCCCCATTTTACACTCAATCAGAGGGTATGGTTCAATCACTTTAGGGTGTTTGAGTTATATATTTTTTATTTCTAGAAATTATAAATTAGTGGGTAACTGTCAAAAAATTGTTCACCGTTTCATCAATCATCATCGGTGACTATACACCGAAAAATGCTATCACCGAACCCCGAATCTTCATCACTGATTTAGCGGCACTCATTCACCGATCGGTGAATGGCATACCCCGACCAATTCACCGAAACATACCGACCAGCCTTAATTGTTTAAGTACCAAACAACTTGTGGGATAATAAATCCTGATAAACATATAGTTGTATCGTAACATAATTTATCTATATTCGGAATATCTTCTATTACTAACGATAAAAATGTGGCCTAGTATACTTTTAAAATCATTTTTGATTTCTTGTATTTCTTTAAGAATGAGTCAGTCTTGCACAACCAAGTTAATGAAATGTGCAACACATCAACTATGGAAAACTTCACCACCACAAATCAGATTATAATTTATTTTTAACATTTGAACACACTTGTATTTTTTGAGGTGATATTAAAAGATTTATTTTAGTTTAAAATTTTGTAGTACTTTATCTCTAAAACATAAAATAAATTTTCACCTGTATGTTTATCAAAATAATTCGAACGCACTCGAACGTTTCATCATTTGATTGACCAATGTGCGGTAACGCAAAGGTAAGAATCCAGTATGTGGAGCCGACCAAACCCTAAAATTAATTATTTTCTTAGCTTTTTTTTTAAACAATCATCTTGAAGAGTCGAACGATCTACGTGATTTTAACAAGGTTAATATGTCGCTTTAATCAACTTTGTCACACAGGGGTTGTCAAAGTGACCAAATGACAAGCTTTCTTGAATTACAAATTGTGCCATCCTCTCACGAACCATGTGGATATTGAAATTCCAAATGCCTCCATCGTTTGATATTCATGATTGACTACCATGCGACATTTCACGTAAAATTGAAATATGCAAAAAGACTTGGGCCCCTCAGTGTCTATATGATCCTCTTCACGATTAACTCACTCGAGAAAGTACTAACTTCAAATGAACCTTAGAGCATTAGAGTTGGCTATTTGAAATTGGTTCTGAGCAGTTTGAGACTTGCGAATTTTGAGCGGTTTTTCAGCGGTTTAGTGTTCTAGAGTGCTAGTGAAGTAGTGTGACCAACCCAATACACCAAATACCATTTTATGCTTGCATGGGGTCAAAAGGTCTCAAAAATGAGTTCTAACGGCTATAAAACCGATCCCCAATAACAACCGGTTAACAATCTAATTTAATAAAGAAACTGGAGTTAAAAAAACCAGTTTTCTGCCAATGATCCGCAGACCAATTGGTTTGGGGGGAGTTCGGAAGGTTTACCCACTTATGTGAGGTTCCTGCCTGGGAGGTCTCAGGGTCGAATCTTGCGGGGGGGCGAACTGCGGCACCGGTTCTAACTGACAATAATATGCCAATCGCGAGATTCCTACTCGTGACCTGGGTGATCAAAGGCCAAAGGCCTAACCGGATGATCTAGCCGTAAAAAAAACCAGTTTTCTTTACTAGTTATTAGTTATAAAAGCGGTTTCTTCCTAAAAACCTCAAACTGGTTACGAACCCATGGGCAATAGTTAAACTGAATCGTTTTTCTTGTTTCGGTTACGAACTGGTTTCGGTTCTTGCTAATAATTGGTGCTGGTTAGAAAACCGGTTTTTTTTGCACCACCACATCGTTGAGAGAGTTTTTAATTTCCAGTCATCTTATTTATTGATATGAACAGAATATAAAATTAAAATCATAGATGGGTGACTTTATTCACTTGAGGTATAAAACCTTTTTTTAACAATAATTATCTTTACAAAATTAACATTTTAAAATAGATGGGGCGTACACTGTAACACTCGCTCATGGCGGAAGCGCGAGGTGTGAACTTTGATTAGTTTTCATTGCATTCGATAAAGTAAACATGTTATATGATAAAAATAATTGTGTAAACATGTTATATGATAAAAATAAATGGGATGCCCATCCATAGATTGTTTAACACGAATTACAAAGTCAAAGTATTTGTTCCTGAAACATAATCCAAGAGTTTTAAGTTCAACAAGTGACTTTTACACAAAATATGGTTTATAGAAATCAAGGCCTTGCATCCTATATTTCACGCGAATGCGAAATATATGAATCAAACCCTTCAAAAAGATGGCATCGACTTGTGATCCTTGAACTTTGACTTCAACCATGCAAGATCCGCTTACTTTCCTGAAATATATGTAAGTTTGAAAAGCCAACACAAAGTTGGTGAATTCATGTGTTTTGTTTTGTATCAAATAAATCTTTAAAACATTTGAAAATCTTGTATTGATAACCCGATATGTAAAGCGTCTATGAAATTTATTGATCATTAATGCTTTGCAAAGACATTAATATGTGTGTCGACATAGGAAGCAACCAAACCTAGACGATGTATGTCGATTCTCCTCGACCTGGACACAAAAGCACTCCAACGGGTCTCACGGACCTAGAGTGGAGCTCGCCAAAACTCAATAGATCTACCACTTTCGTTCCTCGGTCTGTACGTATGATTAATGGCTACTTGTGTATTCTAACCTATGTGCACATGATCTATGGTTATTTCATTCTCTAGCTAATCATATCATTAGTGACATGTATCCCCCTGATTTTGGAAACATATAAATGTATTTGAAATAGGGGACATGAACTCACTGTTTGCTTCCGTGCTAATGTGCTATCAGTCACTTGTGTTTTCGCGTGTGTTTTCCCTAACCTACAAGTGTCCTAATTTCGTTAAGGCACTTAGGTCCATTGTTTGTGTAAGCACAAGTCTCTCATCATGAACCTTGTTTAGACTTGTCTTAGCTTTGTTTGCTCGGAAACTCTTGTTTGTTTTAGACTCGTTGGTTATCGATTGTCCCTATGTTTATTGTATAATGTATCTACATACATTTGTATTCTTTGTTCATGTATGAGTAGGGCCTAGCCCCTTTGTATGTATTCGTGTCTCACACGATTGTTTCGTTGATATAGTTAATATATATTTTATCTCCCAAAATATATATTCTTATTTCATGTGATCTTTGATCATGTCTAAGTATGTATATATATTTTCTAGGTTCGGTGCTTGTTAAAAATAAAAGATTTTAACATTGTTCTTGTATATGTATACTAATACCAATTTATGTATTTTCGTCTTAGTTTACCTTAGACCAAGTCAAAGTGTCTATATATTTTTATTTCTCAATATAAATATATATATAAAAGTAGGATCAGGAGAAAACGATTTAAAGTGTGAAAACGGAGAGAACGATTTTCAGCCACAAGATCTTTGTAATTTGTGGCTAAGATGATGCGGTGACATTTTTATAAATAATGGGAACCTTAGAACAACTAGGAGGGGTAAAATTCGAAGATCCAAACAAGGGTGCATATGCTAATCACATGCCATTTTCATCCATCATATTTAAACGCCAATAAATTTTTTATACGTGATTATTTTTCTAAAAAAATTACACCATAAAACTCAGTGTTTTTATCTTTCTAACGAGTATACTATTGATATACTTTTCGAAAAAAAATGAACTTATTTTTATGGCGTTTTCACCTAGTTTTATGGTGTTTTTCTGAACTAGGTGTTTTATGGCGTTTTTCTGAACTGTGTGTTTTTATGGCGTTTTGAACTAGATTTTTCATGACGTTTGTCACACCCCTACCGCGTTAAAACAACGAAACCGCGGCGGAAACGTCGTGGAGTGGAGCGACAGAATTATTGTTTCACAACTATGGGTTCAAAAAGTTTCGTTTTATTAAAATATTAACATTAAACATTGTCTTGACATTAAGTTAAAACACAACCACATCGTCTATCATTTGTTATTTAGTCACTAAGGCCTCGTCCAGTCCTAAGTGAGCATGCATCCTAGTCTCAATCAACATCATTCGACACCACCTGAAACATATGTAAAAATAAAGTAAGCAAAGAAATGCTAGCGAGCTCATAGTTTTTGTGTGAGTGTCAGATTCATGGCTCGTTTATATGTTGAAATAACTCGTACAACTTCGTTAATCGATATTAGAAAACCTTGTTTTGTAAAACATTTGCATTGTAAAACATTTGTATTGTAAAATGATTAACCACGTCAAAACAGATTGGTTATAGTTTATAATTCTTATTTTTGGTCTCCGAAGTCTGTTTCGGGGATGAAACGGGGGTATGCCCCTTTGATCGTGTAATTTTTTATTTGTGGTTTATATAGTTTGCCGGGCTTTGCCCTTTATCCAAAAAAAAAAAAAAAAAAAAAAAAAAAAAAAAAAAAAAAAACCTCGATGCCATGAATCTTAACTCAAAACATTTGATTATGTAAACCAAATCGTAAATCGTTCTCGTAATAAAACTCGTATGGTTTATATCGTTTAGTAAACATCGTTGTGTGTATCGTTTGAAAATCGTTCGTCCAAGTGAACTAAATAACTCTACGGAATATAATATGATAAAAACACTTATATATAAGAAGTACCAGTGGTGTATCTACCATGTTTTTATCACATTACACCTGTCCCGCTATCTAAACACTAACCAAAAACCAATCGTTCGTTCAATTCGTTTAACTTGTTTAAATCGTTCTAATCGTTCAAATCGTTCAATCGTTTCAAATCGTTCTCGTTCAATCGTTCAAAATAGTTCAATTGTTCAAATCGTTCTCGTTTTAATTGTGAAAACTAACTTTTGGTCGTCTCGTGGAATACATTCAAACCTTCGTAACTCGTCCATCGTTCAACTCGTATTAACAAACCACCAAAGGGTAAGTTAACAATTAACAGGTTCAGTCGTTACCCACATAACCCACATACATAACCATGGGTGCAGTCCGATAACGAGATTTGTCAGATCCTATGGTACCATAACCTAATAGTGGTCGGCTTGGCCAAAGCTAATGAATATCATTCGTTATGTAAATACGTCCAATAATTTCGTTCACATTATCGAAATCGTTATTGTTTGATATAAACCATAGTATTCGTTTTTGAAATCATTGTTGGAAGCATCGAAATCGTTTAACACATATGAATCACCCCAAAACAATCGAAAATAGTAAAATAGGGGAACTATGTACTCACATCGAAGTGCAAAGTATCCTCGATTAAATGAACTAGCAAAGCTCGAGTAAACCAAGGAATTCAAGTAGCACCTAGTAATCGAATCGCTAGTTAATAAATCGACACCTAAATCGAAAGATCGGGTAGAATGAGGTCTTGCAAACCAAATGAGTATTGGAACTCATGTGATATGGTTTAACAAAGCCTACATTCTAAAACGGAACCTATCCTAACTGCTTACGACTCGTTACGACCCGTTAAGGTAGCTTACGCTACGTTAACGCGTTGTTCGCACAAATGTTCGTTCGAGACGCCTAACTAGTCCTATGAAAAGTATTATATACCCTAACATGTTTAAATATGTTGCATAATCAGTTAAGTGACAAAAATTTAATTACATATGCTTAAATACAAATTATGCATGAAAAGGGTATTTTGGTCATTTACCTAAGGCATATAAACTACCTATCATACAATTAATTAACCTAAGTGACCATAAGGTATAACCTCGGAAGGTTATTCCCTATACAACTATGGTCACAATATGTGCTTGGTCGGATCCTAACGATCGACCAAACGGGTCGGGTTCGAAAGTCTAAGCGGTGGTTTAGACCGCTTGACTTACGACCCTAAATAAGCACTAGACTAAAAGTGACGAGTTAAACATGTTAAAACATGTTTAACTAAGTTAGAAAACAAGTTTGATATCAAAACAAAGTGTTTTGATACCCGAAAATAGCTTCGTTGCAAAATACGCATAAACACATATTTTGACCGAAACTTTGACTCGTCACTTCGACTAATCAACGTGGTAATCAATAGGTATTGTCACAAGGGACTATAACCATCGTGATTACGCTCACGTTGCAAAGTTCAAACGAACTTGGTGTTGACCAACTCATGGTCAAAGCAGAAAGTCAAACACTGTTTGACTTTCATGCTTGAAAAGCATGAAAAGCATGAAAGAAGCTTACAAAAGGTCCAAGCAAGGAAGGATTTGATTTAAATTGCTCAGGTATGAAGTATAGAAGTCCAACTTAGAGCAAGTTTTTGAATCAAGTGTGAAGAAATGTGAATGAAGCAAGTGGGTAATTATAGTAAGTCTTGAGTTCTTAAGATCTTGACAAGTGTTTTTACAAGAATCAAAGCTCAAATCTCACCATATACTTGTGGAACATGGTTTAGTATACAATGGGAAGCTTGAAACCAGTCCAAAGTATTGAGAAAGTTGCACCAAAGACCCTCAAATTCAAGCTAGTTGCTGAAAATGGAATTTCTGTCAAAATGTACCCGTTGCGTCACGCCACGGCAAGGGGGTACCCCTGTCGGGCGACGCCACCACCTCCCAGAGGCAGAAAGTTTTGAAAATTGGCAGAAATGGTCTCTACAGCACGTTTAAGCTATTTTCGACGCGTTTAAACCCCGTTAACCCATTTTCAAGGCTCTACAAGGATGTTAAAGCATAGGGGACTTGAAACATGCTTGAAATTATCTCGAATGTCGGTTCATTTCGTTGTACGGTCGCGTTATTCGGTTAATTACGATGAAAACTCGAATGGACGCGAAATCGATCCAAATTACGATTCGTCGTGAAATTTTTCATTCCAATCACTAAAATAAAATATTTTAATGATTACAAAATTTTTTGAATGTCCGGATATGTTCAGAAGGTAAGATATGCGCGAAAATGCAAACTTATGCACTTTTTGATGCTTTTAGTCCCTGTTGATCAAATAAGTTTATTTTCGCATACCGAATCCCTCAAAGCCTATTTCTAAGCTATGTAAAGGATATTTAGGGTATGTTTAGCTTCTGATCAAGTTTTGGAATGTTCGTTACTGTACAAATCGGCATACTTTCGCAGTTTGACACAAATAGTCCCTGCGATCAAATAAACTTGTTTTCGACACACCAAACCCTCCAAAACTTATTTCTAAGTTATGTAAAGGTTATTTAATGTATGTTAAGCCTATGTCACTGTTCCGGAGTGTTTTTCGCATTAAACTGATTACGTTTACGCATCAGTTTGCGTATAACTTTCCAGAAAGCGATTTAAAGCTTGAAATCGAACTAGAATCAAATCGTAAAATCGTCAAACACAAGTACACAAATATTAACACCAAATCACATCATTTTATTGATAATGGATTTTGTTTTATATCGTACATCGTTTACAGAGCACAGTTATCACAGTCTCCCCTACTTTAGGAAATTTCGTTCCGAAATTTTAACTAGAGGAAACTTGTGAAAACAAATGTGGATATTTCGCTTTCATATGGTCCTCACGCTCCCAAGTAAACTCTGGGCCACGTTTGGACTCCCAGCGAACTTTAACTAATCGTATTCATTTATTCTTTAACTGCTTGACGGCACGGTCCATTATTTCCACAAGTTTCTCGACAAAGTGCATCGTTTCATCAACTTGAATTTCGTCGAGTGGAATATGAAGATCAGTATCCGCTAAACACTTTCGTAAATTGGACACGTGGAATATTGGGTGAATATTCCCAAGTTCAGAAGGCAGCTCAAATCGATAGGCAACCTTTCCAATTCTTTCAACAATCTTAAATGGTCCAACATATCGCGGTGCAAGTTTTCCTTTCTTTCCAAATCTCACCACTCCCTTCCAAGGGGACACCTTGAGTAGGACATGGTCTCCGACCTGAAATTCCAAGGGCTTGCATCGCATGTCCGCATAACTATTTTGACGGCTTCTAGCTGTCAGAAGATTATCGTAAATTTTCTTGATTTTATCTGTTGTTTCTAGAATGAGCTCAGGTCCAGTAAGCTGAGCTTCACCGATCTCATTCCAATAGACAGGTGAACGACATTTTCGACCGTATAAAGCTTCGAACGGTGCCATATTAATGCTTGCATGATAACTGTTGTTGTAAGAGAACTCAATCAATGGAAGATAAGAATCCCAATTACCACCAAAGTCTATCACGCATGCTCTAAGCATATCCTCCAATGTTTGTATCATCCTCTCAGATTGTCCATCTGTTTGGGGATAATAAGCAGTGCTTAGATTTAGTTGGGTTCCCATAGCAGATTGCATGGTCTTCCAAAAGTGAGATGAAAATCGAGCATCATGATCAGATATGATATCCAAAGGAACACCATGTCGAGACACAATCTCATCAACATAAATCTTGGCAAGTTTATCAGCAGATAGATCCTCGCGAATCGGTATAAAGTGAGCTGACTTCGTTAATCGATCGATAACAACCCAAATAACATCGTGACCTCTAGATGTGCGCGGTAACTTTGTGATGAGATCCATTGCAATGTTCTCCCACTTCCATACCGGTATCTCTGGTTGTACAAGCAAACCAGATGGTCGTTGATGTTCAGCCTTGACTTTGAGACAAGTTAGGCATTTCGATACATATAAAGCAACATCCTTTTTCATACCAGGCCACCAGTACTGAGTACGAAGATCCTTGTACATTTTGTCAGCACCATGATGGATAGAATATTGAGACTTGTAAGATTCGTCCATCACTAACATGCGAAGATTATCTTGTTTCGGAATCCATAAACGATTCTTGTAATAAAGTAACCCATCGTCTTTCGTTTCGAGTTTAAGCTCAAGTTGATGTGGTAATTCCTTACCCATCAAATCTTGTGTAACGCAAGTACATTGAGCTTTAGAGATGCGAGTTTGAATATCAGATAGGGTGCGAACAAAATTAAGCTTGACTCGTTCCTTTCGACTTAGCGCATCGGCTACGACATTTGCCTTACCAGGATGGTAGCGAATTTCGCAATCGTAATCGTTCAATAGCTCAACCCAGCGTCGTTGCCTCATGTTCAGCTCCTTCTAATTAAGAATGTGTTGGATACTTTTGTGGTCTGTGAAAACCACACATTTCATGCCATAGAGATAGTGTCTCCAGATTTTGAGTGCGAAAACTACAGCGCCCAACTCAAGATCACGAGTCGTGTAGTTCTTCTCGTGGATCTTCAGTTGTCTTGACGCATAAGCTATAACTTTGCCTCATTGCATGAGAACACAACCAAGGCCTAGATTCGACACGTCACAATAGACAACGAAATCATCGTTTCCCTCGAGTAAAGATAAAACAGGAGCATCACATAGTTTTTGTTTCAGCGTTTGGAACGCTTCTTCTTGTTTAGGTCCCCACTCAAAAGGCTTATTCTTCTGAGTCAAAGCAGTGAGTGGAACCATGATTTTTGAGAAGTTCGAGATAAACTGTCGATAATAACCAGCGAGACCAAGAAAAGAACGAACTTCTGTAGGTGTCGAAGGTGTATTCCATGTCACGACCCCCGACCACACCATGGACTGGAGCCGCGAGAATTCAAGTGGTACCGGTGGTTATTTTAAAATCATTGCAGCCGAATTGTTCATCAGGACCGTGAGTTAGGAAAAATATCAGAGTTTTGAAACACCGGATTTTATTTATTAAATAGATGGGATAAAACCCATGTTTTACAAAGGTAGCTTTAATAAGGGATAAACCCGAATATATGAAACCGTGTTTTCTTAATTTAATTCCATTGATAAGATAAGCCACTTCTTTAAGCCTTTTGGTGCCGTATCTTCACTCTTATTCCAATCTACAGTCATTTACCTGAAACACGTTTTAAAAAGGTTTGGTCAGCAGGAAATATTGGTGAGTTCATTCATTTTTGTACAAAACGATGCATAGTTATAAATTACAGTATTAAGGGTGATTACAATGTTTATATCAACCAATTACCCCAAATCGGTATTTGTCACTCGACTCGTTTCTGTGACTGTGGTCAGATCACCCATTGGCTAACTCGTTGTCCAATGGTGACGGGTATCAAGTAATGTATACAAAACCCCACATACCGGCAGTAATTGAAGATTACAAAGACTTAATCCCTGTAATTATAACTTTGAAAATAAATAGGGTTTTGGAAACAATTTGATAAAAAGAAGAATGACTCACCTTGTTAGCATACAGTCTTGATTAACAAGCCTTCTGATTCTATGCCTCTTGATAACTAAGCATCTACTTTCTTTTAGAGTTCTGAATCTTCTGATGATTAAATATTTTGTTTGGTAGTAAGTGTATAGTTTGGAGTTTTATATAGTTTAACAGAGTGGAATACGTTTTAGTGTTATACCAAATCAAACCTAATGATGGTCACGAGATCAGAACCTTAACGAAATTCACAAAGTATAGTCTTGTTTAGACAGCACTCTGGCATTCGTTTAACGAAATTCACAAAGTATAGTCTTGTTTAGAGAGCACTTTGGCATTTGTTTAACGAAATTCACAAAGTACAGCACTTTGGCATTCGTTAGTTGGTTCCCGAATCGATCGGACTAAATAACTTACTTAGCTTAATTAATCTTGCTTAGCTTAATTAATCCTGCTTAGCTTAATTAATCCTGCTTAGCTTAATTAATCTTACTTAACTTAATTAATCCTGCTTAGCTTAATTAATCCTGCTTAGCTTAATTAATCTTGCTTATCTTAATTAATCTTGCTTAGCTTAATTAATCTTACTTAACTTAATTAATCCTGCTTAGCTTAATTAGCAGATTAATCACCCTACTCAGCTTAACTGTTAAGTTTTCTTAGCTATTGAGTTTTCTTAATTGCTAAGTTTACTTTCCTGTTAAGTATTCTATCTTAACAACTTTATGAGTTCTAATTTCTAGATACAATGGAACTCGTATTAGCGTATTAACTCAATTCAACTTTAACGATAATCACGAGATCAAAACTCACAACGAATGACAAAGTATAGCCGTATACATGCAGCACTTAAACATCAGTTGGATTAGTTTCAATCGATCGGATAGGGTATCGTATCAGTGATTCGAGTTAGTACTCTGATTACGAGTAGAGTTTTAGGGTTTATGGGTGTTGTGAAAAGAAACGGAGATACGAGAGAGTAAGTTCGTCAAAATTCGATCGAACTGGTGCAGGAATTCAAGTCCCACTGCTGCCCTTATATACCTGAATTTTGGGTCCCCTCGCGTGGCGTGGCGTGACAGGCTGTCGCGTGGCGCGGGGATAGTTGATCTGGATTTGGTCGCCACGTGTCCCACGTAGGCGTAACACGTGTCACCTTCGCGTGACGCGTGTCCTTGGCCGCTTTTTCATCCAATCATGCATTTTTCCTCGATTTTCGTGCCGATACTTATCGCGTGTGTTTGGGTCTTGATTTTACATGATTCGTTTTTAATTGCAAATCTAATAAGACTATTTTTATGCGATTTGGTTCGTCGAATGCCAAGATTCCTTAATTGCTAAATTTTCCAGCTTGAATATACAAGTTTCAGCGTGTGCACTTTTGGTTTTGATTACGGTTTGTTGTCGAGAATATTTTTATGAGGGTTGTTACATCCTCCCCACCTTGTTTTAAATCTCGTCCTCGAGATTTGTCGGAACAAGTAAATATAGTTTCTTTTCATCTCTGATTCTAACTCTCATGTATATTCAGGTTCTTCATTTTACTTTGACCAGAACTAAGCTCTTGCCTTGTGATTCTTATTTTTGACTTATATGGTCTTTCAATGGATCTAAAATTTTCATTTACCTTTATAGCTTGAAGAGGTATAACTAAAGATTTATCAGCTAGGCATTTCTTAAGGGGTATACACGAAACATATTATGTATTCATGTTATTTCTTCTGATAACTCTAGCTGATAAGCTACTGATCCAATTTATTTAAGGATTCCGAATGGTTCAACAAATTTTAGACTTAACTTTTCTTTCTTGCCGTATCGGACTATTCCCTTTTCATGGAGAGACCTTTTGTATTATTCTTTCTCTGATTTGAAATTCTAATGGTTTGTCGATCTCATGGCCCGATAGTTGCTTTTCTCATTTTTTTGCTTGACATAATGGATGGTACCTTTATCCATAAGGTGCTTCAAATGGCAACCCTAATTATGGGAGAGTCTTATGAGTGATAAGTGATAGTTCTACTTGCACCAATATTTATCACACATGTACTAAGCATGTTTTTCTATGTTTGTAGTGTTCCTTCATACTGCTCAAAATAAGTCGGGTTAAAATTTTCCTAGAAATGAGAAGTGAAATGGCTATCTTGATAGATAACAGGATTCTTTGTAATGAGACTATTTTGTCTCCACATAACTTAACTAAGTGTCTTATACTAAAGGGTTTCCTTCATTGGTAGGGATTGAGCAGACTTGGTTAGTCGATTCACAATCACCCAAATTGTGTCGTTTCTTGTTTTGGTAACAATGTCCATTGTTATAAATCTCATTTCCATACTGAAATTTTTATTGTTGAGGTAACCTAAAAGGTTCTAATTTTAGTTTTAACTTGCTAATTGATTAAATACTTAGAGACATAACTTGCTACATCCTTTTTTATTTCTATTTATCAGTAATTCAAACCTCGATACCTCATATTACTTACACGATGTATCAAATACTTAGTTCTATGGGCTTTTTCGAGAATCCTTTCTTGCAGATTTCCTTGAATTGGTACCCGAAATTTTTATGGAATCCCTAATTTCCATTAGTTCATTTTTCTGATTCCTTCATTATTCCTTTATAATCATTAAGCATCATCCTTGATTGTTGTTTCATGGGTACTCTTTAATTATTTCATTAAATCTATCCGCAAGTTAATCTAAGAACACCTTCTTGATTCGGCTTCCTATGAAACTTATGACTTAAAGCATTAACTACTATATTAGTCTTAACTTTGGGATATAACAATCAGTGTTGTTCCTAGTCTTTGATGAATTCTAAGTTTCTTCTCACGATCGGGTGATAGTCTAAGTAGATCCTCTGGGAACATGTCGGTCGGAATATCTTTCAGTTCCATGCCTCTAGTGTTAATGAACTCCGAGACCATATACACTATGTCTTACTTCCGTGCATAACTCGCAGCTTTCCTCACAGAGACGAACTTTGTCGGCTGGTCTGTCTTGCCTCCTTGTGGTCGCTTCTCCGGTTGGCTTGCAAACCCCCAGGAGTCATCGTTTCCATTTGTTCCTTTTTCTGAAGCAGACAAAATTTCCTTTCTGTCAGTTCTCTCCATTTCATGGCATATGTCTTGACCATGTGTTTTGAAGCTTGGGTCTCATTATCTAAGTGACTAAATTTTGAAGCATAGATTACTTCATTTTTCTTAACATATATACTAATGGTTATGACACTTCAGTCTTTTAAGCCCATGTATTGTTGCAGCAATTCTTTTGTTACTGGTACTCTTAGTAGGATTATAGGTGAAGAATCTTTGTAAGTGCATCTAGTCGTGGTCACTATTATCTTCGCAAGAGTTCTTAAAGAAAGTAGAATTATTCTCATTAGCGTAGGTTTTGAGATGTTTAATGTCTAGCACAACTTTAGCTGCAGGTTTCCTAATGCGTTAATAATCTAAGGTAACGCAAAGGGAATTCTTATATTTTTGATGGCATCCCAACATAAAGGGTTCATATACTCCTTGTCGCACGAGTTAAGAGACAGATGATCAAACGAAATAATGTTCGATATCGAAATTATAGATGTATACAAGAGATTCCTAATAAAGTAATCTAGAATTATCATTGACACACATGCTTGTGTTTTATTCTAAATTGTTAATCCTTATGGTTTTTAGATTTCCTTATAGATATACATATCTATATAATCATATATTTCACATACTGTACTATACATACCACTCATAAGGTCAATGTATTTAACAAATTCATATTTCCAAAGACAAATCAGACATCAGGTCATGATACTATTTAGGGAATTCTGTCACTTGTTTGACATATCCTATACCCCATCTTACCCGGTTCTCGCCGGAGAGGTAACCCCATCTTACCCGGACAAGCTGGAGAGTCTGCTACACCATACCCAGTCTTGCCGGAGAGGTAATTGGTATTTCCCATAAATAGATCTTTCTTAAATCATGATTTAAAAATGAATATTTTATTAAGGCTTTCATCAAAGAACAAGGAAATTAGTATTCACGTGACGGATCATATTCCAGAACCAAGTAGTACCAATAAATAAGAAATAACAGTGGCCTAGTGTTATTGCTTATTTACCATACTTGCAATGTTCTAGTTATCATCCTCACGGCATACCAACACCCATCACACTTTATTTATGCAAGTAATTAGCTTATCTCGAAGCTTATACTAAGACATATTTCTTAAGTTCAAGTCTAAATACTATCCTTGTTGCTACCAGTTAATAACAATTTCCTAACTCTTCTGTTTAAGTTTAGGTATTATTACAATACCCAATTGCTTAAACCAGTGGCTCTGATACCACCTTCTGTCACGATCCCCGACCACACCCTGGACAGGAGCCGCGAGCAGTCAAGTGGTACCGGTGGTTATTTTAAAATCATTGCAGCGGAATTGTTCATCAGGACCGTGAGTTAGGAAAAATATCAGAGTTTTGAAACACCGGATTTTATTTATTAAATAGATGGGATAAAACCCATGTTTTACAAAGGTAGCTTTAACAAGGGATAAACCCGAATATATGAAACCATGTTTTCTTAATTTAATTCCATTGATAAGATAAGCCACTTCTTTAAGCCTTTTGGTTCCGTATCATCACTCTTATTCCAATCTACAGTCATTTACCTGAAACGCGTTTTAAAAAGGTTTGGTTAGCAGGAAATACTGGTGAGTTCATTCATTTTTGTACAAAACGATGCATAGTTATAAATTACAGTATTAAGGGTGATTACAATGTTTATATCAACCAATTACCCCAAATCGGTATTTATCACTCGACTCGTTTCTGTGACTATGGTCAGATCACCCATTGGCTAACTCGTTGTCCAATGGCGACGGGTATCAAAAAATGTATATAAAACCCCACTTACCGGCAGTAATTGAAGATTACAAAGACTTAATCCCTGTAATTATAACTTTGAAAATAAATAGGGTTTTAGAAACAATTTGATAAAAAGAAGAATGACTCACCTTGTTAGCTTACAGTCTTGATTAACAAGCCTTTTGATTCTATGACTCTTGATAACTAAGCATCTACTTTCTTTTAGAGTTCTGAATCTTCTGATGATTAAATATTTTGTTTGGTAGTAAGTGTATAGTTTGGAGTTTTATATAGTTTAACAGAGTGGAATACGTTTTAGTGTTATACCAAATCAAACCTAACTATGGTCACGAGATCAAAACCTTAACGAAATTCACAAAGTATAGTCTGGTTTAGACAGCACTTTGGCATTCGTTTAACGAAATTCACAAAGTATAGTCTTGCTTAGAGAGCACTTTGGCATTTGTTTAACGAAATTCACAAAGTACAGCACTTTGGCATTCGTTAGTTGGTTCCCGAATCGATCGGACAGAACATCGCCTCGGTGATTATTGGTTAGAACACCAACGTATAGAAAGAAGAATAGAAGAAATGAGCAAGGAAGAATGAAATCCTAGGCTCCTATTTATAGGAAAGGTAGGTTCCTTTCTTAGCTAGGAAGTTTTCTTAATTATTAAGTTTTCTTTTATTTATTTAGTTTTTTTCTTAACTATTAAGTTTTCTTAACTATTAAGTTTTACTTAACCATTAAGTTTACTTAACCATTTAACTAAATAACTTACTTAGCTTAATTAATCCTGCTTAGCTTAATTAATCCTGCTTAGCTTAATTAATCTTACTTAACTTAATTAATCCTGCTTAGCTTAATTAGCAGATTAATCACCCTACTCAGCTTAACTGTTAAGTTTTCTTAGCTATTGAGTTTTCTTAATTGCTAAGTTTACTTTCCTGTTAAGTATTCTATCTTAACAACTTTATGAGTTCTAATTTCTAGATACAATGGAACTCGTATTAGCGTGTTAACTCAATTCAACTTTAACGATAATCACAAGATCAAAACTCACAACGAATGACAAAGTATAGCCGTATACAGGCAGCACTTAAACATCCGTTGGATCAGTTTCAATCGATCGGATAGGGTATCGTATCAGTGATTCGAGTTAGTACTCTGATTACGAGTAGAGTTTTAGGGTTTAGGGGTGTTGTGAAAAGAAACGGGGATACGAGAGAGTAAGTTCATCAAAATTCGATCGAACTGGTGCAGCAATTCAAGTCCCACTGCTGCCCTTATATACCTGAATTTTGGGTCCCCTCGCATGGCGCGACAGGCTGTCGCATGGCGCGGGGATAGTTGATCTGGCTTTGGTCGCCACGTGTCCCACGTAGGCCTGACACTTGTCACCTTCGCGTGACGCGTGTTCTTGGCCGCTTTTTCATCCAATCATGAATTTTTCTTCGATTTTCGTGCCGATACTTATCGCGTATGTTTGGGTCTTGATTTTACATGATTCGTTTTTAATTGCGAATCTAATAAGACTATTTTTATGCGATTTGGTTCGTCGAATGCCAAGATTCCTTAATTGCTAAATTTTCCAGCTTGAATATACAAGTTTCATCGCGTGCACTTCTGGTTTTGATTACAGTTTGTTGTCGAGAATATTTTTATGAGGGTTGTTACATTCCAATTCTCAATAGCAGTTATTTTGGAAGGATCCACGTGAATACCCTGCTCGTTAACTATATGACCCAAAAATTGAACTTCCTTATGCCAGAATTCACACTTGGAGAATTTGGCGAACAGTTGTTCCTTCTTCAGGAGTTCCATTGTCAAACGAAGGTGTTGTTCATAGTCGGCTCGAGATTTCGAATAAACAAAAATATCGTCACTGAACACAATGATGAACTTGTCTAAATAAGGTTTACAAACCCTATTCATTAAATCCATAAAGATAGCTGGGGCATTTGTCAAACCAAAAGGCATGACAGTGAACTCGTAGTGACCATATCTCGTACGGAAGGCAGTTTTGGGAATATCTTCTTCGAGTACACGAAGTTGATGATACCCAGAACGCAGATCGATCTTGGAAAAAACATGTAGCACCTTGCAACTGATCAAAGAGATCATCAATTCGTGGTAGGGGATATCAATTCTTGATGGTAAGCTTGTTAAGCTCACGATAATCGATACACAATCGAAAAGATCCATCTTTCTTTTTCATAAACAGGACTGGAGTTTCCCAGGGTGAATAACTCGGTCGGATGAATCCTTTATCAGATAACTCTTGAAGCTGTTTTGATAATTCTTGCATCTCAGACGGTGCAAGACAATAAGGTGCTTTTGCAATCGGGTTAGCATTAGGTACAAGATCAATATGAAACTTGACTTGACGAACTGGAGGCAAACTAGGCAGTTCATCAGGAAACACCTCTGGATAATCGCGAACAATCGGAATATCATGAATACACTTGCTCTTGCCTTTCTCCTCGGTGACATGTGCCAGAAATGTCACATATCCTTTTCTTAAGTAACTTTGAGCTTTCGTACACGACATGAGTTTCAAATCAACTGATGGTTTCTCGCCACGAACCTCTAGGACTTCACCAGATGAAAGAGGAATACGAACAATCTTATCGAAGCAAACCACCTCAGCATGAAACTTAGTTAACCAATCCATCCCTACGATAATATCAAAACTCCCAAGTTGCATCGGTGTAAGGTCAATAGGAAAAAGATGGTTATCGAGGTTCAATTGACAATCGCGAATCACATAATCGAGTACAAGAGGTTTACCAGGAGCAACTTCGACAGATAAGGGTTTCCTCAGTTTAGTTCTAGGTATCGCAAGTAAAGGCTCAAATGATAATGAAATAAAACTTCTATCGGCACCAGAATCGAAAAGAACAGATGCAGGTTGATGGTTAACAAGGAACGTACCATTAACAACCTCGTTGTCAGCACGCGCCTCGTTTGTGTTCAAGTTGTATGCTCATCCACGAGCGGGGTTCACTTTAGCATTCGCGTTGGCATTCGGATTCGCAAGATTCAGACAATTGTTGCGGAAGTGACCCATCTCTTCGCAATTGTAGCATGAACCAGGTGGGAATCTAGCTGCATTTCCCTGAACTGGAGCTTGATTCTGAACAACTTGATTCTGACCCAAACGACAGATGTTGGCTGTGTGCCCAAGTTTACCACATGTGGTACATTGCTTACAAGCCTGTTGGGCAACATGATGACCATTGCACCGAGTGCAGTGAGGTGCGGTACCAGCATATGGTTTCTTGGCAGGAGGTTGTGCTGGTGGGTTCTGAGCATCCTGTGCAGTAATAGCAAAATTTTGGGAAGCCTTGCGCTTCCTCGACCTTCTTGATGACTCGCCCTTCTTCTTACCCTTACCCTTGTCTTGTGTAGTGTCAGTTGACTGCTTTTTGTCACCCGTGCGGGTCAGTTTACCTTTTCTGACTTGAGACTCAGTCAGGGTTGCAGCCAGTTTGATTGCCTGACGAACAGTGGTTGGATTACTACCAGTTACAATGTCTTGCACAGAACTAGGCAGACCATCGATATACCTCTCTATCGCTTTCTCCAACGGGATAACCATAGTAGGACACAACAAACTTAACTCCTCATAACGATCCGTATACGCACGGTGTTCTCCCCCATCTTGTTTCAGATCGTCGAATTCTCGTTCGAAAGCCCTTATCTCGTGACGGGGACAAAACTCTTTCATCATGAGAGCCCTAAGCTCTTCCCAAGTTTGTGCCATAGCCACATCGGCACCCCTATCATGCATCACACCGTTCCACCATGTAAGAGCACGCTTCTCGAAAACACTAGATGCAAACTCAACCTTTCGTTCATTCGAACATTGTACATGTCTAAACGTGCTTTCCAAACTCTCGAACCATTGCAGGAGCGCAGTTGCTCCTTGAGACCCAGAAAACATTAGTGGTTTAGCCGAATTAAACGTTTTGAAACTACACTGAGCATTGTTGTTGTTATTGTTGCTCGCTTTATTAATCTAAGTAATTAGGTTCGGAATCACAGCAGCCATTTGCTGAGCGACAAGGGCTGCGATTTCAGCGTTAGTCTGAGGTTGTACATCTCGTCGAGGAGGCATTTTCTAAAAAGAACAAGGAAACATGAGAAAAGAGTGAGATCGACAATTGGATAAACAAAAGAGGTATTGAAAACATCGACAAAACACAAGGAAGGTGATCATTCGTGTTGGATCGTTGTGTGACCCGAACGAGTCAATCAGAAGAGTTTATCATCTATTTCAAAGGTGGAATCAGAGAAATAGACTTGTAACAGCTTGATATTCCTTAATTATCTCTTTATTATTGATTCCAAAGCTTTTACAGATCGTTTGACAAACTGGCAGCACCTCGGCTCTGAATCGAAAAAGTTACAAATGAAACCACAACTCAGCTATATATAGTGTTGGTAATTCTGTTTGAAAGTGTCACAGACCATTTCAATCGGAATTAACATGACTAATTTCATTTGAAATTGCCAGTGGCACTTTCAAGCGAAATTACCCACTTTCACACATAAATCCTAGTTTTTATCCTGCTGAGCACTGGTTTTATCCTATCTACACACAAGACTCGATAAAGACGAAGTTAACAGACATTTATGCACCAACAGACTCCCCATTGGATGTTGACGAAGTCTTCGGCGTCGAGTCTTCAGTCTTAGTCTCTTTCCAATTTGTCTAACAATGTACGCTTCCTTCAAATCTTCTCTTTTTCTGTCAACAGCTAGCATGAATCACAGAATCTGAATCTTTAACAACCTTCAAACTCCCCCTTGAATGTAGATTCAGGAACTGTATTTGACTTTTAAGTCTTCAGACTCCTCCTATCAGTTAGCTGGGATTTTGCTATGCTGTTTTCTGAATACAAAACCTGTTACCTACACAATCTCTACCTAAACATAAGGTTTATGATTATAACAGTTTCAATCCAAACTTACCATTTGACTTCATTTGTTGGTTTTGTCAGAATTTAGAAATCCACTTAAGTATCCAGGTCTAAATTAATGACCCTGAGAACTTAATTTGTCTACCAAGTCCAACTTAATGACCTTGGTTGACCTGAGATAAACCTTACTGATATTTTGTTCAAACTTATTCAAACAATTTTCTGAAATTTACAAGTTTCAAATTAATGAACTTGTTTTGACTTTTCAAATTCACAGGTTTTAACATGAAAAGCTCCCAACTCATCTTCCAGCTCAGAAACTTCCTGCATCTGCTTCAATTGCGAATCTGAAGATCAGCTTTCCATTTTGGTTTGTCAGAAAATAAAGCAGAAATGTAAAATCTTTTTTGGATTTTAATAAAGTTTCTAAACTAGAAATGAATTACAGAAATAAAGTGCAGTAAGATGTAAACTATTTACAAACATATTTTTGATGAGCGTGTTAGGGAATCATATCAGCTATTCGACAAGTCACAAGTACCGTTAAGCTTTGATTACATACTCAGAATTAAACAATTCACTTATATTGTCGATATACTGATCCACTTAAATTCTCACACAATTTTCAATCTGTCCAGGATACGAATTTAGATGAATTAAGGACTTAAACTCATTCATGTGTCCCACCTCTTGAATATACTCCTGTATCCAGAACCCAATATTCAGTCTTACAGGTGAGTATACCACAGATGATATCTGTAAGGGGTTAAAATGCGAGGGCCCTGAGAGCTCAGCTCAGAACTTTCGTTCAGCAAAGAGATGACGGCTTCGACTTTTGGTGTGTCCCCTTTAGAGGATCTTTTCTTCAACAACACATGATTAGCATTTTGCAATGTTTCATCATTTTTTATGCTGAGGGAGATGCTATGTTTCAAGCAAGCGTAAAGTATTATGCGGGGACTAGGCCATTGCTTCCGCAAAATCAGAAGTCCCGGGATAATACCCCAGATATCACTGAGTATAAAGACCTAGTATCTCAGAAAGAGGGATCTTTCAAACGAAATTTCAGGGGTTACCTATATATCCAAGTAGTGTTCCCCACGAAATAAGCAAGTAAAGATTTAGGTTTATATCTCGAACAAACCTACTAAATGTGTAAAAACCTATCGGCACATCATCAACGAGACTGTTTAAGACTTTTAAACTTTACATATCTTTAGCATACTGTAATTGTCAAGCCGATGTACTATCATTTTCCCTTTTTACCCAAGCTCTTTTTCAGTTTCTATTGTTTTTGGATTTTGAAATATCTCATGTTTTTGGATTTTTGAAATTTTTACTGTTTTTGTATTTTCTGAAAATATTACCCTATACTCCCCCTAAATACCAAAACAAGTAAAAAATCGACAAACCATTGCAGATTGCTTCTCAACATCATCTACATTGGTACCTTCATCAACACCAAGAATCTCCTCCGACACCGATAAAAGCTTCATACCATTTAATTTTAACAAGTATTGAAAACGAGTTTTATCAAACGCTTTGGTATGTAAATCAGCTTTTTGTTCGTCAGTGTGGATTTTCTCAATTCGTATCAACTTCTTCTCGAAACAATCTCGGATGAAGTGATGACGAATTTCAATGTGTTTCGTTTTAGCGTGATGTACTGGATTTTTCGTAATGTTTATCGCTGCCTCATTATCAACAAAGATAGGGGTGTTAAGAAATTGCAAACCGCAGTCGCGCATCTGTTGCTGGATCCACAAGATCTGAGAACAGCAACTGCTAGCAGATACATATTCAGCTTCACATGTGGATAAAGCTACAGAAGTCTGCTTCTTGCATTGCCAGGTGACCAATCGTGGTCCGAAAAACTGGCACCCCGCTGTTGTTGATTTAGCGTTAACTTTGCAGCATCCGAAATCGGAATCGGAATACCCTTCGAGCGTGAAATCGTCTTCTCTTGGATACCACAACCCCAGTGATGGAGTTCCTCTCAGGTAGCGTAATATCCGTTTCACAATCACCATATGCGAAGCTCTCGGGTTAGATTGAAATATTGCTGCGAGGCAGGTTGGATACATAATATCGGGTCTTGAAGCTGTCAAATACATCAGCGATCCGATCATGGAACGATACAATGTTTCATCTACCTTCTCTCCGGTGAGATCAGGGTTTATCCCATGATTCGTTGCTAATGGGGTGGAAGCTGGAGTAGATCCTGACATCCCAAATTTCTCTAAGATATTAGGAACGTACTTCGTTTGATGTATGAATATTCCCTCGGGTAGTTGATCAACCTGAAGTCCCAAGAAAAATTTCATCTCACCCATCGATGACATTTCAAATTTTTGCTTCATAACTCTTTCGAAATCTTTGCACAGATTTTCATTTGTAGACCCAAATATGATGTCGTCCACGTATATCTGAACAAGCAGAAGATGTCCGTCCACTTCTTTTGTGAAGAGAGTGGCATCCACTTTTCGTCGGATGAAGCTGTTGGCAAGCAGGTGTTGAGACAATGTCTCGTACCAAGCTCTCGGGGCCTGGTGTAAACCATACAGCGCTTTATCCAGCAAATAGACCTTGTCTTTGTGGATTGGATCGGTGAAGCCCAGTGGCTGTCCGACATATACCTCCTCTTTTACCTTCCCATAGAGAAACGCCGATTTAACATCTAGCTGATAAACTTTAAATTTTTTCCAAGATGCAAATGCTAGGAAGATTCTGATCGCTTCTAGTCTAGCAACCGGAGCATACACTTCAGTGAAATCTATACCCTCCTGCTGACTAAAGCCCTGGACTACGAGTCAAGCTTTGTTAGGAATAATAACCCCTCGATCGTCTCTCTTGCACTTGAACACCCACTTGGTGTTTATCTTCCTTTAACCATCAGGCAAGTCTACCAATTTCCACACTCCCAACTTCTCAAACTGACTCAGCTCCTCTTGCATCACGTTAACCCAAGAATCTTCAGTTAGTGCTTCCTTATATGTTCGCGGTTCAATCTGCGAAATAAAACAACTAAGTGAAAACTCAGTTTGTAATGGAGCAACTGTAGAATAAAAACAAGTAAGGCCTTGGTCAATTTGTCGTCTTGTGCGAACGCCTGATTGTAATTTTCCAATAATCAGTTCTTCTAGATGGTACGAAAGAGTTCTCGGCATCACCTCGCCTGGAACATCTATCTCGCCTTCCAAATTTGTGACATTCTGATTTACACCTTGTTCATCGACTGGAATTGTTTGACTTGATATCTGGATTTGCTCCCCCTCAGAATCTGAATCACCATGATCGAATATAGTTCTATCATCAGATTCTTGATTATCATTGACTGCCGTCTGATTGTCAAGAGTTTGCTGAATCTCATCATGTTCTCCAGCATTACTTGGACCGGCTTCAACGTCATTGGAAGCTTGTCGTTGACGAATGTAAGTTTCTGCTGGGAATCTTTCCTGCGATTCTTCATATTCTCTCAAAATATCCAACTCGTCAAAGAAATCTTGTTCTTCTTCAATGTCAAACGAATCCCACAAAGTGTCGTAATTAAAACGCCATGAGTCACCAGGATTCTGAGGCGGCATAGTATAGCCTTGACACTCAACATGATGTGCTTCGATAATTCGCTTCAAGCTTGGAACAAAGACTCGTTTCAATGGACTTGCATAACCCACGAAAATTCCTTCAATGCTCTTTGCACCAAATTTACCAAAAGGTTCTAGAACTGTACAGGGAGACCCAAACGGTTCAAGATACTTCAGGTTCGGTTTGCGGTTGTTGATCAGCTCGAAACATGTCTTGTTGAATTTCTTCACAGTGAGAACCCGGTTGAGTGTATAGCAAGCGGCTGACACTGCTTCTGTCCAAAAGTTTACTGGTAACTTTGAATCAGCAAGCATCGTCCTGGCCGTTTCAATTAGCGTCCTGTTCTTTCATTCTGCTACTCCATTTTGCTGCGGAGTGTAAGGAGCACTAAATTCTTGCAATATACCTCTCTCATCACAATATTCTTCCATCTTGTTGTTCTTGAACTCAGTACCGTTGTCACTCCTGATTCTTCTAATACGGGTTTGGTACAAGTTTTCAATTTTTCTGAACAACGGCATCAAACTTTCAAACGTCTCATCTTTTGATTTCAGAAATGATACCCATGAAAATCTTGAGTAGTCATCTGTTACTACTAGAAAATAGAGATCTCCCGTTATGCTTTTGACTTTTACTGGACCAAACAGATCCATATGGAGTCTCTCTAATGGTCTTGAGACTGAGTTGACTTTCTTTTGAGGATGTGATTTCTTCTTTTGCTTGCCTTTAATGCAGCTAATGCACTCTCCCTCAAGATGAAAACCTTTCACATGAACACCAATAACTAAGTCGTTATGCACCAGGAGATTCATTTTTCTTAGGTGAATATGGCCCATCTTTCGATGCCATAACTGTGATTCTCTTTCCATTGCTCTTGACATAAAACAGTGTGCTTGACCCGTGGTAGTAGTTGCTACACTCATGTCCAACACGTACAGATCATTCACTCTAGGTGCTCTCATGATCACCCACTCTTCGGGAATAACAAATCCTGATTTCAAGATCAAACATTCTTTGTCTGTAAAGTGCGTTGTATACATACGATCACATATATGAGAAATACTCAGAAGATAGTTTTCAAGCTCGGCAATGTAGTTTACTCTTTCAAACATGACGATTCCATTTGATAAAGTTCTTTCACCAACTATTCGACCACCCTGATTGCCTGCAAAACCTACATATCCTCCATTAAACCCTCGAACATCATACAGTAGGGTCTTTCTTCCCGTCATGTGCCGAGAAGCTCCACTATCCATAATCCAACGTGAAACGGATCTTGGAAGCTCCTGCACATATCACAAACAATTAATTAGATTTTGATGCCACCCAAGCCTCTTTTGACTCGGGTAACTTGACTTTGATGTGAGTTTTAGCAGTGTAAAGTGGCGGAAAATTTTTATCATTCATCTTTAAGCTTTCTGCAGACCCAACCTCAACCTCTTTATACAAGAAAAATTTGTCTTTTTGAGGTTGACTAGATGTTTGGTCTTTCTTCGAACATCTTTCTTCTCAAAAGTAACAGACTCCTGTTTTTCAAGTTTCTCATAGTAATCCAAAGGTACATCCATCTTCACAGTTGAAGATGATGATTTTGCTGTCTCAGACACCTTTGGTTTTGGAAAACTTACTTTCTTTTAAAACTGATTTTGGCTTCCATGCTTGTTGAGGTGACGCAACTCGTTTGTAAAATTTGTCAATTTTAGTTACCACATTCTTTACAGATTCAGTTTTGAACTTGTTGTTTTCATTTTTCAAAATTTTCTTCTCAACAACCATTGGAACTTTGCCTTTTGCATCAGCTTTCCTCTTCTGACTCTCAACAACTTCAGGCTTAGGCTTTAAGTTGATGCACTTTCGTGCAATGTGTCCAACTTTGTTGCACTTAAAGCATGTACGAGTATCAACTACTCGACTTGTGCCTTCGGTCTGAGGCTGTGAGGCCTTTTCCTCAAAGAACTCTTCATTTGTTTTTGAAAAAATCTCAGATTCTTGCTCGGAATGAGAACTCGAGCTTTTCACAAATACCTTTTTCTCGACAAACTTCTTTTTTTGAAAATTCTTTCTTTAATAATTCTTACCACCCTGATATCCACCCGACCATTTGTTTTGATTGTTTTTAGAAAAACGTGGCGGTACTACAGGCTTTTTGTAGTAAGATTTATCTTTTTCAAAATTTAGTTGCCTCTTTGCATTTTTCAAACCTTCAATTTTAGACACATCAATCTCTATCAACTTGAACACATTTCTCAATTTTCCAACATTCACATTCTCCAAAGGAAAATCACGATCCGAATACAACTTATCTGATCCTGCCATCTTATACATCACAAGATGTGTTTCTTCACTTAAGTTGTTTTTGGATTTTGATTTTGGAATATATTTGTCCAAAAAACATTCATCATCCTCAGTAATGTCACTTTCAGATTTTAAAACACTTTCAACCACACTTTTAACAACTTCTGATTGAACACTTCCTTCATCGGATGATGAAGTGAATGTAACATCAATTGTGTCTGGAAGCTTAACTTCATTTTCCTCTTCATCATTAACCAACCCTGATTTTTTCTTTGAAAAATTGTTTAAGACTGGTGGTGGAACCTGATGATACCCCACCCCGGTTCCATCAGCATATACATCTTCGCCTGCTTTGTTCTTTCCAATCGGTTTAGGAACAATATGTTGAAGAACAAAACTTGCGGAGCTGTAACTGTTCAGTTTCAACTGAATGCATTCATTTTCAATTTTAGCTTCTTGAAACTGAAGCTTCAACTTAGCAATCTCATCCAGTTATTGGTTGATTAGTTCTTCTTTTACCCTTAGAACTCCTGACAATTGCACATTCTCTGTGTATGTCTTACCATTTCTTTCATCAGAATCTTTTACCGTTCGTTTTAGCTTCTCAAAATTTTCTGAAAGTTGACGATTTTCATGAATTAGCTTTTCGTTTTCATTCCTAACTCTTTCTACGTCAATTTTATCATTTTCGATTTTATCAGTTAGTTCCTTTAATCGATCATTTGAAGCTTTAACCATTTTGTCTCGGTTTAAGATCTGATCCTCAACGTCTCTTACTCTTTTTGTCAGTTCTTCGATCTTTTTACCACTGAGGTAAGCAATTGTACTACAAACTTTGCAGTCTTTCATGCAATTTTTGCAGTCGCTCTCAGTTTTAGCTTTCTTACCTGACTCATTGATAGCATTATTCTGACTGACCTTGCTTTTAGACTCAGTACCAGAACCAGAAACTACCTCTAGCTCTTTTGCAGCAAACACTTTGTCAGCCATCTTCTTCAAATTTTTAGCAGTAAACTCTTGTGACGTGTCAATAATCCCGTCATCAATTTTCTTTGTCTGCAACTCTTTTTCTTTCTCTTTTTCTTTTTCTTTCTCATCAGCTTCTCCTCCTCCCCACCACTCTCTCTCCTGGCCTCTTCTTCGTCAGCAATTTGTTTGGTGAGAGTTTCAACATCAATGGTTTTTGGATCAATAGCTATGTTACCTTGAGGATCTAGGTAACATTCTCTATCAGCATCCCATCTCTTTGCCTGTTTTGCTTCTTTGTATATATAACCGATTCTAATCTTCCTGTCTTGGGCTTTCATCTTTCTGTTGATGTATTTCTCTTCTTCGTTTCTGCTATCTTTGAAAGGAACAGCTTTTGTCACAGCAAATGCATAGCCCACTGTATCCTCTTCTGGTAATACTTCACTCCAATCGTATCCCTCATCATCATGAATAACAGCAAGAGCTCTTGATTTTTCTTTGGGGGTATCTTCAAGCTGCTTCATTCTGGGAGGTTCAGATTTGTTCTGATGATAGATTGCTCTTTTGTAGTAATCCTCTCTGAATGGATTTGCAGTATCATCAGCAGGTGCGTTTCGACATTCATGTTTAAAATGTCCCTTTTGTTTACATCTGAAACACGTGACTTTTGATTTACCAAAACCAAGTTTGGTGGAAGGTCCGCCTGTTGGATCGTGTTCGGTGACCCTAAAGTCAGTTAAGGCAGTTCATCTTCAAATACGAGGGCAGAATCAATGTAAACGAAGTCAAAACAGCTTGTATCCTTTTAACTTTCTTTCTATTACTGATTGTGAGCTTTTATAATGTATTCTGGCAAAAATCCAGCAGCACCTTCGCTCACACATACATACATGACCGCTTCAAATGAACAACACACACTCCTATATATAGACCTACAGGGTTTTGCTTGAACATGTCTATCCATGGGGTTTCGCTTGAGCTGATCACAAACCTGTTCAAGCGAACTCAGATGATAGGGTTTCGCTTGAACTGGCACATATACACATTCAAGCGAATCCTCTTCCTAAAACATGTACAAACCCTAATTTTGACCCTGTTGTGTGTTCATTTAACCTATCTAGACAAAAGACTTGTATAAGACAAAGTCAACAGACACTAAGTGCACCAACAGACTCCCCCTTGGATGTTGAAGAAGTCTTTGGCTTCAAGTATTTGTCTTTATCATTCTCCAATCATTATAAAGCTCTCTTCAATCTTTATCTTCAAACTTTAATCTTCAATCTCCACTTTGACTGTTAATCCAAAATTCTGACTCCCCCTTTCACAGACTCCCCCTCTCAATAAGCTAGGGCTCAAATTCTGGTCCAAACTTTGAAATTCATCACCATGGAGATTCCTGTATAAACTCTACCCAAATATAAGATATATGATAATAACAATTTCAAACCAAACTTACCATTTAACCTTCAGTAATAAAAATCCACTTAAGTATTCAGGTCCAAACTAATGACCCTGATTACTCAATTAATCTACCAAGTCCAATTTAATGACCTTGGTTGATCAAAGATAAAACACACTGATTTCTTGTTCAATTGTTATCTGAAAATTTACAAGTTTCAAGTTAATGAACTTGCTTTAACTTTCCAATTTTCACAAACTATTCATGTTCTAGCTCATGACTCATCCTCCAGTCCAGAAACCTTCCTGCATCTGCTTTCATCTTTCAGAATTTGAATCCAAAGATCAACTCTCCACTTTGGTTTGTCAAAAATAAAGCAGAAATGTAAAATCTTTTTGGATTTTAATAAAGCTCCTAAACTAGGAATGAAATACAGAACTAAAATGCAGTAAATGAAAGTAAACTATTTACAAACAAATTTTTGGTGAGCGTGTTAGGGAATCATATCAGCTATTCGACAAATCACAAGTACCGTTAAGCTTCAATTACATACTCAGAATTAAACAATTCACTTAGATTATCGATATACTGATCCATCTTAAATTCTCACACAAATTTCAATTTGTCCAGGATACGGATTTAATGTTTTAAAGTCTTAAACTTATACGTGTGTCCCACCTCTTGAATATACTCCCGTATTCAGATCCCAATATTCAGTCTTACAGGCAATTATAACACAAATGATATCTGTAAGGGGTTAATAAATTATGAAGAATCATGAGAGCTCAGGTCAGAACCATCGTTCAGCAGAGAGATCGTGACTCAACTTTCGGGTGTGTCCCCTTTAGAGGATCTTTTTTACAACAGCATTGCTAAGCAATTTTATTGTCTTATCATATATGCTGAGGGTGATGCTATGTTTCAAGCATTGCAGAAAGTATTATACGAGGACTAGGTCAGAACTTCCATTCAGCAGAAGTCCCGGAATAATACCCCAGATATCACTGAGTATAAAAACCTAGTATATCAGAAAAGGGACCTTTCAAACAAGATTTCAGGGGTTACCTATATATCCAAGTAGTGTTCCCCAGGAAATAAGCAAGTAAAATTTAGGTTTATATCCCGAACAAATCTACTAAATGTGTAAAAACCTATCGACACATCATCAGCGAGACTGTTTAACGCATTTAAACATTACATTTCTTTAGCATACCTTGACTGTCAAGCCGATGTACTATCATTTTCCCTTTTTACACAAACTCTTTTCTGGTTTTCTATTGTTTTTTGGATTTTGAAAATATCTCATGTTTTTGTATTTTTGTCATTTTTTATTGTTTTTGTATTTCTGAAATATTTACCCTATACCTCCCCCTAAATACCAAAACATGTAAAAAATAGACAAAGCATTGCAGATTGCTTCTCAACATCATCTACAATGTCTCCTTCATCAACGCCAATAATCTCCTCCAACACCGATAAAAGCTTCATACCGTTCAGTTTTAGCAAATACTGAAAACGTGTTTTATCAAATGCTTTGGTATGTAAATCAGCTTTTTGATCGTCAGTGTGGATTTTCTCAATACGTATCAACTTCTTCTCGAAACAATCGCGAATGAAGTGATGACGAATCTCAATATGTTTGGTTTTAGCATGATGAACTGGATTTTTAGTATTGTTAATCGCTGCCTCATTATCAACAAAGATAGGGGTGTTTAGAAATTGCAAACCGTAATCGCGCATCTGTTGCTGGATCCACAAGATCTGTGAGCAGCAACTGCTAGCAGATACATACTCCGCTTCACATGTGGATAAAGCCACAGAGGTTTGCTTTTTTGCATTGCCAAGTGATCAATCGTGATCCAAAGAATTGACACCCTGCTGTTGTTGATTTAGCATTGACTTTGCAGCATCCGAAATCGGAATCGGAATACCCTTCGAGCGTGAAATCGCCTTCTCTTGGATACCACAACCCCAATGATAGAGTTCCTTTCAGGTAGCGCAATATCCTTTTCACAATAATCATGTGCGATGCTCTCGGGTTAGATTGAAATCTTGCTGCGAGGCAGGTTGGGTACATGATATCGGGTCTTGAAGCTGTCAAATACATCAGCGAACCGATCATGGAATGATACATCGTTTCATCTACCTTCTCTCCAGTGAGATCAGGGTTTATCCCATGATTCGTTGCTAATGGGGTGGCTGCTGGAGTAGAACCTGACATCCCGAATTTCTCCAAGATATCATGAACGTACTTCGTTTGATGTATGAAAATTCCTTTGGGTAGCTGATCAACCTGCAATCCCAAAAAGAATTTCATCTCACCCATCGATGACTTTTCGAATTTCTGCTTCATGACTCGTTCAAAATCTTTGCATAGATCCTCATTTGTTGACCCAAATATAATATCATCCACATAAATCTGAACAATCAGAAGATGTCCGTCGACCTCTTTAGTGAAGAGAGTGGCATCCACTTTTCCATGAATAAAGCAGTTGGCTAGCAGGTGTTGAGACAATGTCTCGTACCAAGCTCTCGGGGCTTGGTGTAAACCATACAGCGCTTTGTCTAGCAAGTAAACCTTGTCTTTGTGGTGTGGATCGGTAAAGCCCGGTGGCTGACCGACATATACCTCCTCTTTTACCTTCCCGTAGAGAAAAGCCGATTTTACATCTAACTGATATACTTTGAAATTTTTCCAAGATGCAAATGCTAGGAATATTCTGATCACTTCTAGTCGAGCAACTAGAGCATACACTTCAGTGAAATCTATACCCTCCTGCTGACAGAAACCCTGGACAACGAGTCGAGCTTTGTTACGAACCACAACTCCTCTATCGTCTCTCTTGCACTTGAACACCCACTTGGTGTTAATCTTCCTCTGGCCATCAGGTAAATCCACTAACTTCCACACTCCTAATTTCTCGAATTGACTCAATTCCTCCTGCATTGCATTGACCCAAGAATCTTCAGTAAGCGCCTCTTTGTAAGTTCTTGGTTCAACCTGCGAGATAAAACAACTCAATGAGAATTCAGTTTGCAAAGGAGCAACTGTTGTATAAAAACGTGTAAGCCCTTTATCAATCTGTCTTCGAGTGCGAACGCCTGTCTGCAGTTCTCCAATGATCAATTCCTCTGGATGATATGAAAGAGTTCGTGGCATTACTTTGCCTGAAACATCTACATCACCTTCCAGATTAGTAACATTATGATTTGCACCTTGTTCACTGACTGGGTTTGTTTGACTTGAGATCTGAATTTGCTCCCCCTCAGAATCTGAATCACTACGATCAAATACTGGCATGTTCTCAGATTCTTGATTATCATTCTGTGCCGACTGATTATCTTGAGCAACTTCATTTTGTTGGACATCATCACGTTTACCAGCATTACTTGGACCTGCTTCATCATCATTTGAAGCTCTTTGTGGTCTTCTTGAATACTCAGCTGGAAACCTTTTCTGCGATTCTTCATACTCTCTTAAAATGTCCAACTCATCAAAGAAATCTTCTTCTTCATCCTTTTCTTCTTCCATGTCAAACGAATCCCACAATTTATCGTAATTAAAACGCCATGAGTCACCGGGATTTTGAGGCGGCATAGTATACCCCTGACACTCAACATTAGGAGCTTCAATAACCCGCTTCAGACTTGGAACGAAAACTCGTCGTAACGGACTTGCATAACCTATGAATATCCCTTCAATACTCTTCGGACCAAACTTTCCCAAAGGCTCTAGAACAGTACAGGGTGACCCGAATGGTTCGAGATACTTCAGATTCGGTTTGCGGTTATTGATCAACTCAAAGCATGTTTTGTTGAATTTCTTGACAGTGAGAACTCTGTTGAGTGTATAACATGCGGCGGAAACTGCTTCTGCCCAAAAATTTATCGGTAGCTTTGAATCAGCAAGCATTGTTCTAGCCGTTTCGATTAGCGTCCTGTTCTTGCGTTCTGCAACTCCATTCTGCTGCGGAGTGTACGGAGCACTAAACTCATGCAATATACCTCTTTCATCACAATATTCTTCCATCTTGTTGTTCTTGAACTCAGTACCATTATCACTTCTAATTCTTCTGATACGCCTTTGGTACAAATTTTCAAGCTTTCTGAACAACGCCATCAAACTATCAAACTATTCATCTTTCGACTTCAAGAATGATACCCATGAAAATCTGGAATAATCACCAGTAACCACAAGACAGTAGAGATCCCCTGTAATACTTTTGACGTTTACTGGACCAAACAAATCCATATGTAGTCTCTCTAACGGTCTGGAAACTGAATTTACTTGCTTTTTAGGGTGTGACTTTTTCTTCTGCTCGCCTTTGACGCAGCTAATGCACTCCCCTTCCTGATGAAAACCTTTGATATTAACTCCAAGAACCAAATCATTATGTACCAAGTGATTCATTTTTCTAAGATGTATATGCCCCATCTTCCGGTGCCACAACTTCGATTCTTTCTCTGTTGCTCTGGAAACAAAACAATGTGCCTGACCTGTTGTTGTAGTCGCTACACTCATGTCCAACACATATAAATCATTCACTCTAGGTGCCCACATGATAATCCATTCTTCAGGGATAACAAATCCTGGTTTCAAAATCAAACATTCTTTGTCTGTGAAGTGAGTGGTATACATATTGTCACAAATCTGCGAGATACTCAGCAGATTATTGTCCAGCTCAGTAATGTAGTTAACTCTTTCAAACGTAACAATCCCATTGGATAACGTTCCTTCACCAATAATTCGACCACCTTCGTGACCAGCAAATCCCACATAACCACCATTGATATTTCTAACGTCATACAATAATGCAGTCTTTCCTGTCATATGTCGAGACGCTCCACTATCCATAATCCATCTTGAAATACCTCTTGGAAGTTCCTGCACACATCACAAACAATACAATAAAGATGCCGATTCATGCATCACAATTACCAACTTGGAAGCTCCGGCAAGTCCAAACTTTTTAGTGAGATTTTGATGCTACCCAAGCCTCTTTTGACTCAGGTAACTGGACTTTGAGTTTAGATTTCATAGTGTACAGTGGCGGAAAATTTTGATCATTCATTTTTAAACTCTCAGCAGACCCAACCTCAATCTCTTTATACAAGAAAAATTTATCTTTTTGAGATTGACCAGATGGTTGGCCTTTTTCCGAAACAACCTTTTTCTCAGAATCCTTTTTGTCAATTTTCTCATAATAATCAACAGGAACATTCATCTTTACCGGTGTTGTAGAAGACGATTGTTTTTCCAACACTGAAACCTTTGGTTTATCAACAACTTTTGGCTTCCATGTTTGTTGAGATGATGCAACCCGTTTATAAAATTTGTCATTTTTAGTTACCACATTCTTAACAGATTCAATTTTGACTTTTGATTTCTCATTTTTCAAAATTTTCTCAACAACCATTGGAGCTTTGCCTTTTGCAACAACCTTCTTCTTTTGATTCTCAACAACTTCAGTCTTAGGCTTGGAGTTGGTGCAATTTCTTGCAATGTGACCAACTTTGTTGCATCTAAAACACGTACGAGTATCAACTACCCGACTTGTGCCTTCAGACTGAGGTTGTGAGGCCCTCTTTTCAAAAAATTCTTCATTTGATTTCAAAAAGATTTCATTTTCCTCATCAGAAAGTGAACTTGAACCATTCACAAACACCTTCTTTTCAGAAAACCTTTTGTTTGAAAACTCCTTTTCTGATAACTCTTACCACCCTGATAACCACCCAACCATTTGTTTCGATTGTTGTTATAAAAACGTTGTGGAACAACATGCTTTTTGTAGTAAGCTTTATCTTTCTCAAAATTCATTTGTCTCTTTGTTTGACTCAAACTGTTCACTTCTGACATCTCAACTTCAACCAATTTGAAAACATTTGTCAACTTGTTCACATTAATATTCTCAATGGGAAACTCAGAATCCGAATACAACTTATCAGATCTAGCCATCTTGTACATCACAAGACCCGATTCATCACCTAAGTTGTTTTTGGATTTTGGTTTCTGAATGTACTTATCTAGAAAACATTTTTCATCCTCAGCTGAATCACTATCTAAAACACTTTCAGCCATGCCTTTAACAATCTCAGTTTGAACACTATCATCAGATGACGATGACAAAAATGTAACATCAATTGAATCAGGAAGTTTCACTTCATTTTCTCCCTCAAGATTAACCAACCCAGATTGCTTTTTTGAATAATTTTCAAGAACTGGTGGTGGAACTTGATGAAACCCAACCCCAGTTCCATCACAGTATACATCTTCACCTGCTTTGTCTTTCCCGATGGGTTTGGGAATAATGTGTTGCAAAACAAAGCTTGCAGAGCTGTAACTATTCAATTTCAAATTGATTCGTTCATTCTCTATCTTGGCTTCTTCAAACTGAAGTTTCAATTTAGCAATCTCATCCAATTGTGTGTTTATTAATTCTTCTTTGATTCTCAAAACACATTGCAATTGGCAATTTTCTTTGTAAGTTTTACCATTTCTATCATCATTATCTTTAATCGTGCTTTTAAGCTTCTCAAATTTTTCAGTGATCTGACGATTTTCAAGAACTAACCTCTCATTTTCTTTCCTAACCCTTTCCTGATCAATTTTATTAGTTTCAATTTTGTTAGTTAATTCTTTTAATCGTTCAGTTGAAGCTTTCACCATTTTGTCACGATCAAGGATTTGATCCTCAACACTTCTGACTTTAGCTGTCAGATCTTCAATCTTCTTACCTTTAAGATAAGTGTTTGTACTACAAACCTTGCACTCTTTGATGCAATTTTTGTAGTCAACATCACCACTGACCTTCTTACCTGACTCAGTCGTTGACGCGTTTGAACTGACTTGGCTTTTAGACTCAGAAACGGATTTAGAATCTACCTCAAGCGTCTTAGCTGCCAGCACCTTGTCAGCCATCTTTCCCATGTTTTCGGCATTCAACTCCTGTGTCGTGTCAATGATCCCAGTGTCAACTTTCTTTGACTTCTCTATCTCTTCTTTCTCCTTCTTCTCTTTCTCTTCATCTTCTCCGCTTCCCCACCATTTCTTCTGCCAATAATCATCTTCAATTTTATATTCTTTAATTATGGTTTCCACATCAAGAGTGTTATGATCCACAGCAATGTTTCCATAGGGGTCAAGATAACACTCCCTGTCTGGATCCCATCTCTTTGCTCTTTTTGCCTCAGAAAAAATACCAGATATTCTGATCAATTTGTTCGTGGCTAACATCCTTCTGTAATTATACTTATCTTCTTCAGTTCTGTTATCTTTCCAAGGTTTAGGTTCAGAATTTGCCATGAATGCATATCCAACCGCATCCTCCTCAGGTAACAACTCGCTCCAGTCGAAACCTTCATCGCCTTGAATCACCGCAAGAGTTCTAGATTTTTCTTTGTTATCTTTAATCTGTTTCATTCTTGGTGGCTCCGATTTATTCTGATGATAAATTGCTTTCTTGTAGTAATCCTCTCTGAACGGGTTCTCAGATTCATCAGCATACGCGTTTCTACATTCACGCTTAAAGTGACCTTTCTGTTTGCATTTGAAACACGTCACTTTAGACTTATCAAAGCCCAACTTGGTAGATGGTCCACCAATTGACTTCCTCCCTGTTATCTCCATGAAACGTTGTGCTCTATGAACTGCACTGGCCATACACCACCTTATGTCGATCAGCTCCATCTCCTCAGGATCAATCTGATCATAATCTTCTTTTGTCAAATTGGTGTTGCCTATCTTCCCTGCTACAAGACTTTCATAAGATTCTAGCACAGATGCTAAGAAAACCATCTGTTGCTTTGCCGACTCCTCGCTGAAATTCTGAGCGTTCTTTAAGTCTACAGCAATGTTGCAGTGAAATAAGTTCTTTGCATCAGACTGGTTTGAATTTGATGAAGACCCACTGTGATATCCACTGCTTTGACTTTCTTTGCTTGTTGTGGAAACATTCTCAGCAGAAAACGCAGTCTTGGGAGATGTATTCTTTGGCATCATGCTCTTTGGATAATACAAATCCAAGTTTTGTTGGTATGATGAGTGATTGACTTTGTACGTCTTCTTTAATTCCAACTCGTGACTTTATATCTTTCAATCAGCAAGTCGACTGTCAACGCTTCTGGTGGCTTGATAGTATTCTTTAGCATCAAAGCATAATATTGCCAATCCATCTCATCTGGCAGTGCATCAAATAGTTTGTCGACTAGCTCTTCTCGAGAATAGGAAATTTTATGTCTCGCCAATTCCAGCTTCAGATGCCCAAACCTCTCAATCATTTTACAAACTGATTCATTCTTTAAACACCCAAACAAATCAAACTCTTTTCTAAGTAGTTTCTTTTTGTTTTTCACAATTTCTTCGCTTCCTATACATTTGTTTTTCAATTTGTTCCAGAGATCTGTAGCACTAGAATATTCGATCAAAGATATGATATCTTCTCTGACGGACTGAAACAACAATGCAATACATTTTTGCTCAGCAACAAACGATTCTATTTCATCAGGTGTTGTTAAGGTTTCGCCACTTTTTCCTCCATTATTGTAACCATTTTTCAGACTTTTCCAGCTGGGAAAAGCAAAGGCCATCAACCAATCTTCAAATTTCTTTGCCCACCGACAATAATCTTCGATAGCCATCAACTTCGGGGGTTTGTTGCAAGTTCCAAAAGCACTTTCAAATTACAATGTATCCGATAGCTTTTTCTTTGGATTTTGCGTGTTATCATTGGTGTTACTCGACGATGTATCATTTCCACCATCTCCAGCAAATGCAAAAACATCATAGAACGGATTGAAATCATCCATCATGAGCGTACCTGAAAAACAATCAAACACTTAGAAAAATTTTGATTTTGAACAATATCAATTTCAAGCGAAAGTTGTTCAAGCGAAACAGCTTGTATTATCAATGTTCAAGTGAAATGCCCTGTTTCGCTTGAGATTTCAAGCGAAAAGGCTGATACAAGTTCAACAGTTCAAGCGAAAACCAACTAAGCTAGTTCGCTTGATATTTTTCAAGCGAAATGGTCAGAATTTCAAGCGAATGATGTTATAATCAGCAACTTTCAAGCGAAACCGATGATATTCAAGCGAAACTACGAAGAACACTTTCAAGCGAAAGGCTGTTTTAGTCCATTTTTTACCAGTTTAATCCGAATTTTAATCTGATTCTTTGTAGGCTTTGTTAAAACTATGTTTTACACAACATATGTAAACATCAGTCCATTTCAACCGTTAGAACTCGTTCAAATCAGAAAAGTATGAAAAGAAATGAGTAGAAAGTAGAAAATCCAGTAGAATCAAGCTGCTATGGTATGAACTCCTCGTCCTGAGCTCTGATACCACTTGTTGGATCGTGTTCGGTGACCCTAAAGTCAGTTAAGGCAGTTCATCTTCAAATATGAGGGCGGAATCAATGTAAACGAAGTCAAAACAGCTTGTATCCTTTTAACTTTCTTTCTATTACTGATTGTGAGCTTTTATAATGTATTCTGGCAAAAATCCGGTAGCACCTTCGCTCACACACACATACATGACCGCTTCAAATGAACAACACACACTCTTATATATAGACCTACAGGGTTTCGCTTGAACATGTCTATCCATGGGGTTTCGCTTGAGCTGATCACAAACCTGTTCAAGCGAACTCAGATGATAGGGTTTCGCTTGAACTGGCACATATACACATTCAAGCGAATCCTCTTCCTAAAACATGTACAAACCCTAATTTTGACCCTGTTGTGTGTTCATTCAACCTGTCTAGACAAAAGACTTGTATAAGACAAAGTTAACAGACACTAAGTGCACCAACACCGCCAATAGAATGTCTGCCTGTAATCTCCATGAACCTTTGAGCTTGTCTAACTGCACTAGCCATACACCATCTGATATCAATCAACTCCATCTCTTCTGGGTCGATCTGATCATAGTCCTCCTTGGTGAGGTTAGTGTTTCCAATCTTGCCCGCAACAAGGCTCTCGTATGACTCTAAAACAGACGCTAAAAACACCATTTGCTGCTTTGTGGATTCCTCACTGAAATTTTGTTCATTCTTCAAATCCACAGCAATATTACATTGGAATAGATTCTTTGTAACAGATTGACTTGAAGTTGTTGATGATGAACCGCTATGAAAACCACTGCTTGAGCTTTCTTGATTTGACGTGTTAGAATTTTCAGCTGAGAAAGCTGTCTTAGGAGACACATTCTTCGGTATCATATTTCCTCGGTAATACAGCTCAACATTCTGCTGATATGAGGAATGATTGACTTTGAATGATTTCTTGATCTCCAGCTCATGGCTTTCCAGTCTTTCAATTAACAGATCAACCGTCAGATCCTCCTACTTGATTGTATTCTTCAGCATCAAAGCAAAGTATTGCCAGTCTTTATCATCCGGCAACGAGTCAAACAATTTGTCAACCAATTCTTCTTGAGTATAAATGTTCCATGTCTTGCCAGCTCCAACTTCAGATGTCCAAATCTTTCAATCATCTTAGATACAGATTCAGTTTTCAAACAGCCAAATAGATCAAATTCTTTTCTTAACAACTTCTTTTTGTTTTTGACTATCTCAGCACTACCCTCACGTTTTACTCTCAATTTCTCCCATAGATCTTTCAAATTTGTGTACTCAATAAACGATATTATGTCGTCTCTCACAGGCTGATGAATCAATGCAATGCACTTTTGTTCAGCAACATATCTTTCTACCTCCTCAGTCTCTGTCAAATTTTCATAATCCGATTTTCCCATACTGAAACCATTCTTCAACATCTTCCAAGTTGGATATGCAAATGCTTTTAGCCATTCTTCAAACTTTTTAGCCCATTTATTGTAATCTTCAATCGCCATCAGCTTAGGAGGTTTGTTGTACATCCCATAAGCACTCTCCACACTTAATGCATCAGAAAGAGTCTTCCTCGCACTCGGAGCATTCTCATTTGTGTTATTTGATGTGTTGTTTGAAATATCATCTCCACCGTTTCCAGCAAAAGCAAAAACATCACAGAACGGATTCATGAACTCATCCATCTTCAAGTATCTGAAACAATCAACAAACACTTAGAAAAATTTTGGTTTTTTAACACTGACAGTTTCAAACGAAATCAGTTCGAGCGAAATCAGGTTTTCAAGCTGAATAAACTTTTCAAACGGAATACTGCTTCACACGAAATTACTCCTCTCACACGGAATAGCAACTCAAACGGAATCATGTCACTTTGGAGCGAAATTGGTGATTTCGTGTGAACTTTCAAACGAAATCTGATTTCGTGCGAAATCAGACAACACTTTCAAACAAAATTAGTGATTCCCTGTGAAATTTCAAACGGAATTAGTGATTCCGTGTGAAATCAAAGCAGTTTCAAGCGAAATTAACCACAAAGATTAATTCCGTGTGAAATAACAAGTAGTTTCAAACGAAATTAGTGATTTCGTGTGAAACAGCACTGACAATTTCGAGCGGAATTAGGATGACATCATCCTGTCGGCCTCCAATTTGTCAAATTGACCCGGATTTTGATCGAATTTTGGTCCAATTCTTTCAAGGATTAGTTAAAACTATGTTTTACGTGATATATGTGAAATTTAGTCCATTTTGTCCGTTAAATCTTGTTTAATTTTGAAAAGAAGGAGTAGAAGTGATGAAAACAAGCTGAATTGGTATAAACTCTTCGTCCTGAGCTCTGATACCACTTGTTGGATCGTTGTGTGACCTGAACGAGTCAATCAGAAGAGTTTATCATCTATTTCAAAGGCGGAATCAGAGAAATAGACTTGTAACAGCTTGATACTCCTTAATTATCTCTTTATTATTGATTCCAAAGCTTTTACAGATCGTTTGACAAACTGGCAGCACCTCGGCTCTAAATCAGAAAAGTTACAAATGAAACCACAACTCCGCTATATATAGTGTTGGTAATTCCGTTTGAAAGTGTCACAGACCATTTCAAGCGGAATTAACATGACTAATTTCGTTTGAAATTGCCAGTGGCACTTTCAAGCGAAATTACCCACTTTCACACATAAATCCTAGTTTTTATCCTGCTGAGCACTGGTTTTATCCTATCTAGACACAAGACTTGATAAAGACGAAGTTAACAGACATTTATGCACCAACAATTCGTTCGTTACCTCGAACAAACAAACGAAACACAGTGACTAATCAAAGTAAATGGGTCAATATAATGTATCGCGAAGACCTGCTTTAGCCTATAAGTGGACACTCATCCCAAGAGTTCCCAGGTAAAAGTGACTGGTTCGATTATGTGGATTGGTACGAACACTCTAGCCTTAGATAGAAAACTCAGGATACAAGCATCCACCCTTCCAGATTGCACGTGTTCACATTATCTAGACCCAAACTTTGACGAGATTTTGAAAACTTAGAAGGCATTAAGCCAAAAATGAATCATCCAAAGGGTGGGTGATTATTTTCAAAATTGTTTTGGAAACTTTGAAGGTTCAAAACCTTATAATAAATCATCTGTGAATAGATGATTGATTTTCAAATCAGATTTATTATTGTGTTCTCGTCGTGGTTATCACCTAAAGATAGGTGATGGTATTGTTTTAAAATATAAACGCAAGTAAACTCGCTTTGGGGTCCTAGAAAAGTTATAGTCTAGGTCAAAGCTTTACTAATAACCTAATTCCCTATAACCATGAGCTCTGATACCAACTTTTCTGTCACACCCCGACCGCGTTAAAACAACGAAACCGCAGCGGAAACGTCGGGGAGTGGAGCGACAGAATTATTGTTTCACAACCATGGGTTCAAAAACTTTCGTTTTATTAAAATATTAACATTAAACATTGTCTTGACATTAAGTTAAAACACAACCACATTGTCTATCATTTGTTATTTAGTCACTAAGGCCTAGTCCAGTCCTAAATGAGCATGCATCCTAGTCTCAATCAACATCATTCGACACCACCTGAAACATATGTAAAAATAAAGTCAGCAAAGAAATGCCGGCGAGCACATAGGTTTTGTGTGAGTGTCAGATTCATGGCTCATTTATATGTTGAAATAACTCGTACAACTTCGTTAATCGATATTAGAAAACCTTGTATTGTAAAACATTTGTATTGTAAAATGACTAACCAAGTCAAAACAGATTGGTTATAGTTTATAAAATCTCGATGCCATGAATCTTAACTCAAAACATTTGTTTATGTAAGCCAAATCGTTAATCGTTCTCGTAATAAAACTCGTATAGTTTATATCGTTTAGTAAACATCGTTGTGTGTATCGTTTGAAAATCGTTTGTCCAAGTGAACTAAATAACGCTACGGAATATAATATGATAAAAACACTTACATATAAGAAGTACCAGCGGCGTATCTACCATGCTTTTATCACATCACACCCGTCCCGCTATCTAAACACTAACCAAAAACCAATCGTTCGTTCAATTCGTTTAACTTGTTTAAATCGTTCAAATCGTTCAATCGTTTCAAATCGTTCTCGTTCAATTGTTCAAAATCGTTCAATCGTTCTCGTTTTAATTATGAAAACTAACTTTTGGCCGTCTCGTGGAATACATTCAAACCTTCGTAACTCGTCCATCGTTCAACTCGTATTAACAAACCACCAAAGAGTAAGTTAACAATTAACAGGTTCAGTCGTTACCCACATAACCCCCATACATAACCATGGGTGCAGTCCGATAACGGGATTTGTCAGATCCTATGGTACCATAACCTAATACTGGTCGGCGTGGCCAAAGCTAATGAATGTCATTCGTTATGTAAATACGCCCAACAAGTTCGTTCACATTATTGAAATCGTTATTGTTTGATATAACCATAGTATTCATTTTTTAAATCATCGTTGGAAGCATCGAAATCGTTTAACACATATGAATCACCCCAAAACAATCGAAAACAGTAAAATAGGGGAACTATGTACTCACATCGAAGTGCAAAGTATCCTCAATTAAATGAACTAGCAAAGCTCGAGTAAACCAAGGAATTCAAGTAGCACCTAGTAATCGAATCGCTAGTTAATAAATCGACACCTAAATCAGAAGATCGGGTAGAATGAGGTCTTGTAAACCAAATGAGTATTGGAACTCATGTGATATGGTTTAACAAATCCTACATTCTAAAACGGAACCTATCCTAAGTGCTTACGACCCGGTACGACCCATTAAAGTAGCTTACGCTACTTTAACGCGTTGTTCGCGAAAATGCGCGTTCGAGACGCCTAACTAGTCCTATGACAAGTATTATATGCCCTAAGATGTTTAAATATGTTGCATAATCAGTTTAAGTGACAAAAATTTAGTTACATATATGGTCACAATATGTGCTTGGTCGGATCCTAACGATCGACCAAACGGGTCGGGTTCGAAAGTATAAGCGGTGGTTTAGACCGCTTGACTTACGACCCTAAACAAGCACTAGAGTAATAGTGACGAGTTAAACATGTTAAAACATGTTTAACTAAGTTAGAAAACAAGTTTTATATCAAAACAAAGTGATTTGATACCCGAAAATAGCTTCGTTGCAAAATACGCATAAACACGTATTTTGACAGAAACTTTGACTCGTCACTTCGACTAATCAATGTGGTAATCAGTTGTATAGTCACAAGGTACTATAACCATCATGATTACGCTCACGTTGCAAAGTTCAAACGAACTTTGTGTTGACCAACCCGTGGTCAAAGTAGAAAGTCAAACACTGTTTGACTTTCATGCTTGAAAAGCATGAAAGAAGCTTACAAAAGGTCCAAGCAAGGAAGGATTTGATTCAAATTGCTCAGGTGTGAAGTATAGAACTCCAACTTAGAGCAAGTTTTTGAATCAAGTGTGAAGAAATGTGAATGAAGCAAGTGGGTATTTATAGTAGGTCTTGAGTTCTTAAGATCTTGACAAGTGTTTTTGCAAGAATCAAAGCTCAAATCTCACCATACACTTGTGGAACATGGTTTAGTATACAATGGGAAGCTTGAAACCAGTCCAAAGTATTGAGAAAGTTGCACAAAAGACCCTCAAATTCAAGCTAGTTGCTGAAAATGGAATTTCTGTCAAAATGTACCCATCGTGTCACGCCATGGCAAAAAGGGTACCCCTGTCGCGCGACGCCACCACCTCCCAGAGCCAGAAAGTTTCGAAAATTGGCAGAAATGGTCCCTGCATCATGTTTAAGCCATTTTCAACGCGTTTAAACCCCGTTAACCCATTTTCAAGGCTCTACAAGGATGTTAAAGCATAGGGGACTTGAAACATGCTTGAAATTATCTCGGATGTCGGTTCGTTTGGTCGTACGGTCGCGTTATTCGGTTAATTATGACGAAAACTTGAACGGCCGTGAAATCGATCCAAATTACGATTCGTAGTGAAATTTTTCATTCCAATCACTAAAATAAAATATTTTAATGATTTCAAAAATTTTTGGATGTCCGGATATGTTCAGAACGTAAGATATGCGCTAAAATGCAAACTTATGCACTTTTTGACGCTTTTAGTCCATGTTGATCAAATAAGTTTATTTTCACATACCGAACCCCTCAAAGCCTATTTCTAAGCTATGTAACGGATATTTAGGGTATGTTTAGCTTATGATCAAGTTCCGGAATGTTCGTTACTGTACAAATCGGCATACTTTCGCAGTTTGACACTAATAGTCCTTACGATCGAATAAACTTGTTTTTGACACACCAAACCCTCCAAAACTTATTTCTAAGTAATGTAAAGGTTATTTAAGGTATGTTAAGCCTATGTCACTATACCGGAGTGTTTGTCGCATTAAACTGATTACGTTTACGCATTAGTTTGCGTATAACTTTCTAGAAAGCGATTTAAAGCTTGAAGTCGAACTAGAATCAAATCGTAAAATCGTCAAACACAAATACATAAATATTAACACCAAAACACATTGTTTTATTGATAATGGATATTTTTTACATCGTACATCGTTTACAGAGCACAGTTGTCACAACGTTTTTCTAACTGGGTGTTTTTTATGGCGTTTTCAACTAAGTTTTTCATGGTGATTTTCTGAACTGAGTGTTTTTATGGCGTTTTCAACCGAATTTTTCATTGTGTTTTTCTAAACTGGTGTTTTATGACGTTTTCAACCAGGTATTTTTCATGATATTTTTTCTGAAATTGGTGTTTTATGGTGTTTTCAACACTTTATTTTTCATGGCGTTTTTTTTTTCTGAACTTGGTGTTTTTTTGGCATTTTTATTGAACACCTAGTTCATGTCTGTCTTTTTTTAATTTAAAAGTATAACAATAGTATACTCGTTGGAAAGATAATAAAACACTCGATTTTATGGTGTAATTATTTTAAAATAATAATCACGTATAGAAAATTACGAGAGTTTAAAAAAGATGGTGGAATATGCATGTGACTTGCATGTGCATGGTCTTTGCCATGTGAATGGCATGTGGATGAGCCTTTTGACAATTTTACCCTCAGTGTAAGTTAGCATCAACGCCACATGTCAACACCAAAATCGTTCTCACCGTTTTCACACTTTTAGGCGTTTTCTCTAGATTCTACCCCTATATATATAGTGGAGGGTTCAAATGAGAAATTTTTTTTGTAAGAAGAAAAAAGAAGAACTTTCAACCAATAAGAATGCTTCATTTTACTTCATTTAATAGTTGTATTTAATTTTAATATAAGGGTATATTGGTAAACTTACATAAATCATTAATTTGTATTCTTTCCCTTTCATAACTAGCTAAATTAAATTTGTAACTCCTTTTCAAAATATATATTTTTTTTCCAAATTAAAAAAACAACTTAATTTAAAGTGTAGAATAAATTACTAGTTGTGTAGGATACATTACGAGTTGTGTAAGATATATTTCGAGGTGTGTAGGATAAATTTCGACTATGTAGGATAAAATTCTATAATGTGTAGGGTATATGCAGGAAAATTTTGATATGTGTAGGTTTTATAGATTATATGTAGGATAATTAATGATTAGTTAAAGAGAGAAAAATTAATGATATGGGTTATAAATGAAATAGCATTTTACTAATATGCCATTTCTTATTTTTCTTCTCAAATGAACCTTCCCATATATATATATATATATATATAGGGAGAGGATCATGAGAAAACAACATTTAAATGAGAAAACTAGAAAACTAGCTAAAAAAGCCTAAAAACATACCAATTTTTTTTTACAATTTTTTATAAAAAAATCGCTATTTTTTATAAATAAAAAAATTTCAAAAAAAAAAAAAACTTGTACTGCACATGTGCATTATATGTGTAATACACATGTGCATTACATGTTTAAAATTAGCTTTTTGAGTCTAGTTTACCTTTCAGGGTTAATTTTTTAAGAGGTTTAGGATTAGTATTAGGTTTTTGGGTGTGTGGGAGAGGGGGGTTTAGGTTTTATGGTGGTGGGGGTGGGGGGTTTTTGGTTTTTTCGGGTTTATGTTTAGGGTTTATTTTTAGGTTTTCGGGGGTGGGGGGGTGGTTAGGCTTTTGGTGGGAGGGTGAATTTAGGTTTTTTTTGGGGGGGTGGTGGGGGTGGGGGGGTTTAGGTTTTTGGGAGGTGTCGATGGGGGGAGGGTTAAATGGTTTAGGCTTTCCGTATCAGTGCGCATGTGCAGTACAACAAAATTTTATTTTTTTTGAAAAAAAAAATTCATACATAAAAAGTAGCGATTTTTTATAAAAAATTGTAAAAAAAAACTGTATGTTTTTTGGGCTTTTTTAGTTAGTTTTTTGGTTTTCTCATTTAAATTAGTTTTCTCATGATCCATTCCCCTCTATATATATATATATATATATATATATAGAAACGGGATCAGGAGAAAACACTCAAAAGTGTGAGAACGGTGAGAATGCATCATGGCCCAACACGTGTCACGCGGCATAGAGAAGGGCGGAGGGGCTTTTTTGTCCTTTCATCTTCTGCTTTTCCAGTTCCGCTTTTCCCAATATTGTTTTGATTTTTGGGGTTTAAGATTTTTGGCGTTAACCAACATCAATAATTAATGGCGTTTAATGGTTTCATCGTATTAGCATTTTTGCGTTTATGGCGTTTATTCAAATCGTATGCCATTGGAACCCGGGGGGGTCAGGAAATCTATCTGAATGACGTTTTTCAAGGCGTTTTAAACAAGATGGCCCATTGTTCTATTATTTTTATAGACATTTTGGCGTTTGTGGTATCTTGGCGTTTTACAATTGTTAGATTATATTAGTTTTCTCATGATCCAAGAAAGCATATTAGTCATCTTTGATTTTTTTATTTTTTGGCGTTTTACACTGAGTGGTATTTATTAGTATTGGCGTTTGTTTTTTTGGTTTGATCAAATGGAAGTTGCGGAGAAGTATCATTTTATAGGATGTCTTTTTGGCGCCTAAGTTAGGCGGTGCATTATTATAATAAAGTATTCGTCTTTTCAGTTACTGTTTGTAATTATTGTTTTTGACAAGCTTTATCTCTGAAGTCTGTAACACGTCCCATCTTTCAAGTTTGGCGTTTTAGATCCTAATATAATAAATTTTCCCTGTCTTCAGTATTACTGATTTGTAGTTATTGTTTCTAGTTACATTTTCAAGTTTGTTTTTTATTTATTTTATTATTATTTTTTTTTGTTTTTTTTATAATACTTGTCCAAAGTAACTTTATGATAGTTTGGTAATTTTTGTGGCGTTTTATGGCATGTTGGCGTTTTGACAAGCATTTGGCTTTTTGGCGTTTTTATTAGATATGGCGTTGTTATTATATAACAATCAACTGAAAAAAAATTAAACAAAATAAATATTGATCTTCCAACTCTTCACTGTTACCGGTCTCTTTCTTCTTTTGAAGCATCTTCACTCGCTGTTTCGACTTTCGTTTGATTTTTTTTATTTTTTTTTTCGAAGTAGTTAATCCTCAGTTAAGAAAGATAACTGACAATGTTGTCTACCCCATACAGCTAAACTTTATTGAGAACAAGATATTTGATGTTTGGGTTTTCTGGCGTTTATCAGACGAATGGTATATATATTAAATATGGCGTTTGGGTTTTTTGTGTGTGTTTTTAATTGAAGGTCTGAGTTGTTGTATATATAGGATTTTTTTGGCGGTTCTTTTAGGCGGGATTTTATTATAATTAAGTTTGGCGTTTTATATCTAATGGCGTTTTTAGCTAGAATGGTGTGTGATTTTTGTTTGGCGTTTTATTTTCATGAGATGGTGTTTTGTTTGGGGTACTCAAAAGACGCTTTTACCCATAATGAAGCGCATCTACATAATAAATTGATGTTATTTACGAAAACGTCACCGCGCCAATCTATTCCACAGATTGTTTTGATCGGACGATCCATAAGCGTTCTCACCGTTCTCACACTTTCCACCATTTTCTCTAAATCCCGACCCTATATATATATATATATATATATATATATATATATATATATATATAAGGGAAGGTTTATTAGAGAACACTAAAAAAGTGGGGAACAGCGGAGAACCAACTCAAACCAACTCTGATTGGACTCATTCCAGCAGCGTTGGAACCGGCTCGTCGAACCCTAACTAGCATCTCTTAACCCTAAACCCTAAATCCTAACTCCTAAACTCTAAACCCTAAAGCAAAAAAATAAGGCTAAAACTTAAGCTAAACCGTAAAATCAAAACTATAAACCCTAAAAGCTAAACCCTAAACACTAAAGCTAAACCATAAAGCTACACCCTAAACCCTAAAGCTAAACCCTAAAACCCAAACCCTAATATATTTAGGGTTTAGAGAATATGATTTAGGGTTTAGGGTTAAGAGATCCTAGTTAGGGTTCGACGAGCCGGTCCCAACGCCACTGGAATGAGTCCAATCGGAGTTCGTTTGAGTCGGTTCCCCACTGTTCCCCACTTTTTTAGTGTTCCCCAATGAACCTCACCCTATATACATATATATATATATATATATATATGTATATAGGGTCAGGATTTAGAGAAAATGGTGAAAAGTGTGAGAACGGAGAGAACAGTTATGGATCGTCAGATTGAAACAATCCATGGACTAGATGACAGGGTGGTGTTTTCGTAAATAACATCACTTTTATTACTATGGCGTGCTTCATTAAGGGTAAAAAAGTCTTTTGACTTCCTACACAAGACACCATCTCATGAAATAAAACGCCATTAAAATTACCGCCCTAACCTACAATAGCACACACCATCCTAATCTAAAAACGCCATTAGATATAAAATGCCAAACTTAATTATAATAAAATCCCACCTAAAAAACTGCCAAAAAACATCCTATATATACAACATCTCAGACCTTCCATTAAAACACACAAAAACCCAAACACCATATTTAATATATACCATTCGTCTTAATAACGCCAAAAAACCCAAACATCAAATATCCTATAAACCAAAACGTTTATTTGAAATTCAGTTTGGTTGTCGGTAAGGTTTCACTCAATGTAATGGACAAAATCCTTAAGTGAGGATATTGTCCATTTCATTGAGTAAAATCTTATTGACTTTATCATCTACTTTCATCCAATTTATAACGCCAAAACATACAAAAACATTACTGAGGTTTGTTCTCAATAAAGTTTAGTTGTATGGGGTGGACAACATTGTCAGAGATCTTTCTTAACTGAGGATTAACAATGTTATCCATCATCATACAGCAAAACATTATTGATTTAGCATGATCAAATTTAGAGATTTAAGGTGCTTTTATTTAGTGGCGTTCTTTTTCTCGAAAAAACGCTAAAAAGTTAAAAAATCAAACATCGTTCATTGGAAATTCAAGATTGTTGGCTAAAGGGTGTAAACTCAATAACATTTTGCTGCATGAGATGGATAAATATTCAAGAAAAAGAGGCTGATTTCAGACTTTGTGCTTCCACACGGGAAAAAAAAACTACTTCAAAAACAAAAAATCAAAATAAATCATACGAAAGTCGAAACAACCAGTGAAGATGCTTCAAAAGAAGAAAGACTTTTGATAGTGAAGATTTGGAAGATCAATTGTTTATATATATTTTTTTTAATTTTCTTTTTCAGTTGAATGTTATATAATAATAACGCCATATATAATAAAAATGCCACACAGCCAAATGCTTGTCAAAACGCCCCAAAAACTACCAAACTATAATAAAATTACTTTGGACAAGTATTATAAAAAACCCAAAAAAATAAAATAAAAAAATAAAAAACAAACTTGAAAATTTAACTAGAAACAGTAACTACAAAAAAGTAAAACTGAAGAGACGGAAAATTTATTATATTAGAATCTAAAACGCCAAACTTGAAAGATGGGACGTGTACAGACTTCAGAGATAAAGCTTATCAAAAATAATAATTACAAACAGTAACTGAAAAGACGAATACTTTATTATAATAGTGCACCGCCTAACCTACGCGTCAAAAAGACATCCTATAAAATGATACCTCTTAGCAACTTCCATTTGATCAAACAAAAAAAAAAAAAAACAAACGCCAATACTACTAAATACCACTCACTGTAAAAACGCCAAAAATTAAAAAAATCAAATGTCACACCCCCAAAATCCACCTGCGGAATACCACCGCTTGGAGGCGTGACTGACCAGGATCCAGCCACCAATCATATTGAACACGCAAGTTAATGATTATAAAAGTTTAACCAAGACAATTGGTGTCCAAACAAAACATAGTTTAAGTTGCAGGCGGAAGCATAACGTTCAAAACCAACGCATAAGTTTAATTGTTCCAAAGTTTAACATGGCACACAGCTGTCCATGTCCCACAACGACTCTTCCCCATGCAAGCTCCAGCTAAGTACCTATTGTCCTGCAAAGCATGTAGTAACGAGTCAACAACAAGTTGAGTGAGTTCACTGTTGGGTGTTCGTTTTAAGTTGTTTCAAAAACAGTTCCCTTTAACTGGCATCCTGCCGTGGGGGTTACCCCATAGTTGAAAACATGATTTGTTTAACCCATTTACTCTGGCAATCCAGCCGTGGGGGCTACCCCGTGTTAGTTATCTGGCGTTTCGGCCGTGGGGGCTACCCCATGTATACACTAGACTCGTTACTATATCGTCTGCTGACTGTAGTCATGTTTATGTGCCCTGAACTGTCAATGTCTATCATCATTGACGTGCCATAGTCCATTAGTTCACGCCCGTCCTCTGCGGCATGGTGTGAGGTCTGTCAAACCTAAATAGCGCTATCTAACTAATGACCCGCTCGCCATTGGCCTCGGCGATTAAGTCGATATAAAAGGAGGGACTTCATGATAGAGTTTTGGTCTAGTACGAGTTATCTGTCCATGAGGACGAGGAATTATATTCCTGAACCAATACTGTCCTACCCAAGAAAGGACGAGGAATCCATGTTCCTGAACCCCATTCCCAACCCCTGGGAATCCCATGCTTTGTAGAAAGTGTGAACTCACCTTGGTTTGCTCGGCAGATACATCGAAAGTCGGTCAAGCTATAAGTGGACAATCACGTCCTAACATAGATACCATTCAAGTCAGGTTCATATTCAAGTAGTGCACGTATGTTCTACACGTATTGTACACAAGTAGCGATCATGGCATACACGTATAGCATGGCAGTTCAACAACAGTGCTAGTTCAACAGTAGGAATCATGTAGCAAACAAAGCCCAACAGTACAACCCAATCACCTAAGCCCGTAACAGTGTGCAAGTCCAAATCAGTGAGTATGTATACGTGGTCTCGAGTCGAGACTGTGCGGTCTCGAGTTATAGCCTATGAGTTCTCGAGTCGCAACTGTGGAGGTCTCGAGTCATGCATGTACTAGTCGAGACTAGACGGTCTCGAGTCGCAACCGGACCCGCAACCGTGGTCTTGAGTTATGCTGCTTGTGTGAGGGGGCTGTGGTCTCGAGTCAAGACTAAGGGTTCTCGACTCGCAATCGCTGATCTCGAGCTGACTTCTTGATGGTCTCGAGTCGAAACCAGGGGTTCTCGACTCCCAACCACGGATTCGTGCACATGAAGTTCTTCTAGAACCTCTGATGTACTAACCAATAGGATTGCAAGTTCATGAGATTGTGTACTATCCAATCAAATTATACAAACATGTTTTCTTGTCTAATTACTAATCAAAATAGATCAAACCACCAGATTTCAAATATTCAACACATCTTCAAACAGTTCATCTTTTAGGGTTTTTATCATCTTATTCTTATCAACCGAATTGTAATCAACTCAAGTACAGCAATCATCGAATCATTCGAATCAGTGATTTCAATATCTAACATGCAACCCTAATCATGTTTCATGCATAACAAGCACTTATCACTTCATATCATTGGATTCCGATTACATGAACATATAACAGATTATAAACATCATCATTCATCATTCATCATTCATCATTCATCATTCATCATTCATCATGCAACCTAATCCAAAAACAAGACATGATAGTCTATTAATATCATCATACACATCCGGTTACTAATACACATCTCGATTTCATCTTACACATGTGAACCGATTTTAAGGACACCAATATTAAAGTTTACAAGACATGTATAATCACATAACATAGCATCAACAAATAACAAAACACTAACCGGTTAAGAGGGGTAAATGAGAATGATCCGAAATAAAAGAATGATCCGAGCACTATGATCTTCGATGGTGAGGGAGTGTTTGCCGTTGAGTTTGAGAGAGAGGAGAGCACTAGGGTTTTGTGTGTGAAGTGTTTTGCAAACAAATGAGGAGTATACCCTATTCTCCTAATGTTATGCGACACAAGGGGTGGGCCGAAACCTCTACATGGGCTGCCCATCGGTTTATTACAAAGAAGTGTGGGCCGAGAGTAACAAAGGACCAAAACCCAAAGGCTTGTGCGGTACGAATAGTGTTGTGTGATCCGAGTTGTTTATATACATACATACATTACACAAGCACACATCCCATAACATTCATTTAATTAATTAAGTTCATATAATCACATTACGTTTGCATACGTTACATAAGTTCAAAACCTGCTACACCTAGCACACAGATAGGTTCGGAAATACGAGTTGTCACATCAAAGATAGCTAATATGCTTTCTTGGATATTCAGTATTGTTCTTCGTGAAGTTTCACTGAATGATTGTTAGGTGAGGGGAGTATCTCAGTAAATTTTTGCTGCATGAGATGGACAAATCTTCAAGAAAAAGATACTGATGACAATCATATGTCATTTTGTGTTCTTTGTTCTTGAAGAAGGCTTGGATGAGGATAAGAGATCAATGACACTGAAGAGTGGGATGATTATAAAGATGAAGATCAAGTTGAAGAACAAAGCGAAAAACCCACCCACATGTCATAGATTTATGTCCCCAAACATCCACAAAAGCCACTTCAAAAGACGAGCAGACAAAAATATTAAACCGATGGGTTTGTTAAGTTTTACATAAAACGCCATATATTTGGTGACAGTTCTTGTAGTATCAAAGAAGAGAGAGACTGATGACAATGTAGATTATGAAGAGAGATCCGATTAGGATTTTTAATTTATTTTTATCGCTTCTATTTTTTTCCCTGTGGTTGTAACATAATTTTCCGATTGTAAAACGCCAAGATACCACAAACGCCAAAATGTATATAAAAAATAATAGAACAATGGGCCATCTTGCCTAAAACGCCTTGAAAAACGCCATTCAGAGAGATATTCTGACCCCTTGGGGTTCCAATGGCATACGATTTGAAAAACGCCAAAAATGCCAAAATATTAATACAATGAAACCATTAAAACGCCATATAATTATTGAATTTGATTAATGCCAAAAAATCTTAAACCCCAAAAATAAATCAATATTGTGAAAAGCGAAATTGGAAAAGCGGAAGATAAAATGACAAAAAAGCCCATAAGCCCTAATTATATCGCGCGCCACGTGTTGGGCCAGGATGAGTTCTCACCGTTCTCACACTTTTGGGCGTTTTCTCCTGATCCAGACATATATATATATATAGTCTTATGATCATGTAAAATAGACATTTTTTGTGAGAAGTGTGAGAAGGCATAAAAATTCATATGTAGACATCATGTTTTGGACTTGAGCATAATGTTTTGGGTTGTTTTGCCAAGAAAAACACCAAACACAACAATTTAAGACACAATGCAATGAATTCTAGGCTTAAAAATTAAAACACCGTGCCAAGAACGTTAAGTATTGTGTTTTAAGTGTTAAGTAGTGTTTTTTAAAGTTCACGCCTATAATACGTTGCATTGTGTTTTAAATTGTTATGTTTGGTGTTTTTCTTGCCAAAACAACCCAAACATCATGCCTATGTTCAAAACATGATGCCTACATGTTAATTTCTATGCCTTCTTACACTTCTCACGAAAAAGGTCCTTTTTACAAGAACCTAACCCTATATATATATATATATATATATATATATATATATATATATATAATTATATTTCAATACTTTGTTAAAATAATATTCTCAATATTATTTTTGTATAAGTATACGTGTATAATGTTATTTTTGAAATTTAGAGTGTGTATTAGTCTCAGGATCCAAGATTGATAGTAAGAGTTCTTGTGAATCAAAGGCCATGCTTGGCTAATCTCTTACATCAGATTACTTTTGATTTTTAAGCTTTCGGCACCTTTTAATTGGGTATGTATTAATGAATTTAATAACTAGTTTCTTATGTGAAAGTGAATTTTCCTAACCATTTCTTCATGATGTCATTGATTTGCTCATTCGCGTCTTTACGGTCTATATAAAGTGCGTTAACTACTTGGATGTCACACCCCGACCGCGTTAAAACAACAAACCGTGGCGGAAACATTGGGGAGTGTCGTAACAGAATCATTGTTTCACAACACATGGATTGAAGTTTCGTTTTATTGAATTAAGTATATTACATTGTATTGAATTCAAAAGCAAAACATGAACAAATTGTCTTTCATTGTTATTGAGTCACTAAGGCCTCGTCCATTCCTATGTGAGCATGCATCATAATTATCGTCAAACATCATCAAACTACGGTACCTGAAACATATGTGAAAATACGTCAGCATAAAAATGCCGGCGAGTACATAGGTTTTGTGAGTATGTCAGATTCATGGCTTTGAGTTCATATTGCAATACCTCGTCCAACTACGAGAGTTGTCGATTGTATACTTTGAAAACAAAAGAGTTTGATATTGCAGTATGTTCCTATCAACTTTTACAAGTTGATATATGTATAAACCAAAACCATTATAGCCATGAATCTTAACTGAAAACATTTATATTTGTTAACCAAGTTGTAAATCGTTCTCGTAATAAAACTCGTATGGTTTATATCGTTAGGAAAACCATTGTGACATCTGTGTATTTTAATCCTTGTACTGTTCCAAACATTCTGTATTTAATAAAAATATGGTGTTTTAATTTCAATATTTGTTTAATTATTTGTGACATAAGTACGTTTTCAATCATTGTTCAATTCCGAACTCTCAAACCTGTTCTGGAAATGAAATCATAAACCGTTACGTAAACATAATCAGTTTAATGCGACGTACACTTCGGAACTGTGACATAAGCCAAACATACCCTAAATACCCTTTACATAACTTAGAAATAAGTTTCGAAGGATTCGGTATGGAAAAACATGTTTGTTCGAACTTAAGAACTATTTGCGACAAAACTGCGAAATGAACGTTGGTGACCACCAGGATAATATTTAAATTCCAAAAATTATCTGTTATGATTAAAATTTAATTTTTAATCATGTTCGTGTTGAAAAATAAATTAAAACGCTTGAAAACGTTATTTTTCAAAGTTTAAGCGCGTACCGAGTGTTACTGCGTAACACAGTGCTTCTACTGCAAAATGCAGGCAACGCAGCCAGTCTCGGCAACTGATATTTATTTCAGTAATATTTTGGCGAGTTTATTTTTATAGAATAATAAAAATAATTTAAAACGCCATAAACCAGGATTAAAACGCTAGATAAAATACCCGGTATCCAGTTAAATACCTGTTTTTATCTAATTTACCATTAAAAAAAATTACACTTACCCCCCCCCCCCCCCCTCATGATTTACGGTCATGGTGGCCCCATCAAAAGATCTTACTTGATCTTATATGATCTTGCCAAATCCTAATTGATCTTCTCTATATCTCCTTTGATTCACATGATCTTTCTTGGATTCTTTGAGATATGAAAGATCTTGCAAGCACTATATAAGATCATCATACTTCACACTTCACTCCACTCTCTTCCTCTCTCTCTCCCAAACCGTAAACCCCACCACCACCTCCATTTCCAACTTTTCAACTTTGTTCTTCAAGATTAAACTCCATTCCAAGCTAGATTCAAGTTGGTGTGAAGATCCAAAGGAGTTTCCAAGGTGTTTTCAAGTGATTTCAAGCTCCATATCATCAAAATCTCACCAAAAACTCACTTGAATCTTGAAGGTATAAAGTTTATGTTTAATTCATACACTTGATTCTTGGTTGTTCTTGATGATTTGAAGTTTCTCTTGAATCTTGGAATTTTTCACAAACTTGAAATCTAAAAAGAAATGGGTCTTGATACAAAATAAAAATGGTAATATATGTGTGCATATAACCGTATATATATATGTGTGTGTGTGTGTGTGTGTGTGTATGAGATTTGAGTTTGAGTTGATTTTTGATAAATACTTGTTTAGGATGTTTCCTTGCATGAACAAGATTATGTGCAAATATGTTAGAGATATAAAGGAGTGATTGAATCATGAGTTATAATTTGAAATAATGTTGGTATTTTGACATGTAAATGGCCAAAAATTTATTAGGCATATTTGAGAATTTTTAAGTTGTTGCTTGTTCTTGAATGATAGTTAAAATGCAAGTGTTTGATGATTTGTGCATGATATGATGAATGTTCAATTAAATCAGTAAATAAACATGAATAAATCACATGTTTGATGCATTTAAATTCATATGAATTGATGATGATATGATAGTGTGCTTTAGACACTTGTACATAAGAATACATGTTGATTTAAAGCTCAAGAAATGATAAAAAAATGATTGTATGACAAAAATGTTTTAGAATAGATTATAAACACTAATAACATTATTAGGTATATTATAATGGCATGAGACTTTGTCATAGGTTTGATAGCTTTGCATGTTGTACATATAGCTTAGAAAGTGGTAAAATATGTGAAATTTGCATGATTTATGTGCTTTATGTGAGACCTGCACTATCATGAGTATAACCACTATTTTATTCAGTAAATAACATGGGTTATGTTAAAATATCAAGTCGTTACGATTTGGGATGGTTAGGGTAACGTTTGATGCAAAACTATGTGGTAAAACGGTTAAAAACCGGCTTTTCGAAGGATTTTTATAAAACTGTTTTAGATCAGTAAGTAAACTGATATGTTTGATATAAAAATAAGTATTTTAACTTATATTAAGTTTACATGGTATTTGGTTAGTCATACATGACTTCCGGCGCCCAAAAACGTTACCGAATCGCTAAAATACGTGTTTTTCAACATACACTCTAATGGGTTGTTCATGGGTAAATTTTATGTGTTACAATGTTTTATGTGTTTTATAATATGTGTATGATGACATGTTAATACTTTACAAGATTATGTGTATTACGCTATTATTAGTATGTTACATTTGAGTATATATATTACGACGCGCAAATCGTAGATATATTGCTTATAACATGATGAGGGTCACCAATAAAATCGTTCAAGTCGCAAAGTTTTTAAATATATATGAACTCATATATATATATATATATATAAATACACCAATATAATAAAAAATAATAACTTTTCGAGAAAATCTCAAAGTTATGTGAAAATTCTAAGTATCGGAGAAACTTAAGTATTTTGTGAGTTTTTTATTATTAAATCGTTCTTATTTAATTTAGGACAAATAAACAATTTGAGGAATTGTGTTAACACATAAAAACGCACCCAAAGGTGAGTACATAGTTTCCCTATTTTACGTTTTCAAATGTTTTGGGGTGAAGCATATGTGCATAACTTTACTTTTCGTTTTCATGACATTATACATGTTTTATTACATATTACATATAATACATTATTTCAAAGACATTTTTATGGTATATTGACTTAGTATACCTAACATTTGGTTTCAAAGACATTTTATTGGCATATTGACCCAGTATGCCTATTACATGGTTTTACAAAGACATTTTCATGACATGCTTACATTGAAAAAGACATTTGGTATGTTTAACGGAGTAGTACATTCATTAACATTGATCAAGCCACTCGGTAGTATGTAATAGCGCTATAGGACTTGACAAATCCCGTTCCCGCTTTCTAGGTATTTCGGAAGGGGAATGACAGAATCCGAATACATTTTTTTTATAAACCTTGATCCTGATAAGGGTTTATCCGACAGTCTCAAGGCTTGAGTGTATGCGATAGACAAACCACATAAATGTTCATATCGATAAAAGCAATGGTTTTCAAAACATAACTTTTGATTTTAACTCTTGGTTATTCAAAGACCTTGTTTTGTACATGACATTTGACATTGGTGTTGGTGCATCCGTCTATCGTCTACGTCTTGTATCGAGTCTTGTATTAGTTAGGCTAGAATAGAACACATAATTCAAGAAACTGGATTTGAAGGTGATTCCACCCCAAATGACATCTTGTCATTTGGAGCGAAACCCATTAGTTCTGATTCCGCCAGAAGTGATGTAATTGTCTGATTCCGCTCACAGATAACATGCTGATTCTGCTCAAAATGACTCATTGTCATTTGGAGCGAAATCAGAACCTCTATATATAGGGTCTCTTGGGGCGAAATCAAAGTTAGTGGGGTGTGTTGTCTTCCGGTGAGCCACGAAGTGCTGCTGAAGTGTTGAGTCGATTGTAAACGTAATCCAAATCAATAGAATCAACAGTTGAAAGTAAATACTCGGTGAATTGAACCTGATTTGTTTGTTTCCGCCGTTCAAATCAGGAATAGTTCTTCTGTTAGACTCAATTGGGTCCGAATTCGATCCTACAAGTGGTATTAGAGCTAAGGAGGAAGAGCTCTTGCCAATTCAGCCGAAAATTCTGTTTTTCTACACCTTCTAAACTGTATTTTACAAATTGACTGAGAAAAAGGTTGTCGAATTGTTCTGATTTTTGCACAGTGTGTTCGGAATGTTGTATTAACAAAGCCTTAGAAGTTTCAGGTTCAAATTCAAACTAAAAGTTGACAAAATAGTGTTTCCGCTCGAAAACGATCGAGAGAATGATGACATCAGCTTGATTACGCTCGGAAATAGGTCCTGATTCCGCTCCAGATCAGCTCCAAAAGGTTGATTCCGCTCCAGAATATTGATTAATTCCGCTCCAAGTTGTCCTGCTTGAAAGTTGGGTTTTGATTCCGCTCCAACAACTTGAAATTCTAATTCCGCTCCGAAGTTCAGTTTAATTTCGATCCAGGATACATTATCTAGTGATTCCGCTCCTGATCACTTTGAGATTCCGCTCCTGATCACTTTTAGATTTCGCTCCTGGTTACTTGTTGATTCCGTTTCAAACAGTGATCCCACTTAAATCGTTGATTTAGCTCGAAAGGACTGTTGTGATAATTTTTGAAATCTAAAAAAAAATGGACGACGAATTTTATAACGCGTTCGCTACCCCTTTTACCCCGATGAGTATTGCACAGAACACGATGTTGGAGAACGAAACGGGAACTATGCAAAAACCGCCCAAACTAATGAACATCGAAGAATATAAGGGTTGGGAAGGTCGTTTCGAGAATTGGGTGCAAGCTAACTATCTTGATGCGTGGGAATGTATCGAGATAAAATACATTCGACCGACTTATGATGATGAAGAGGTTGTTCCAATTAAAGATCTAAGTGCCGATGCTAGAAAGAAATATAAAGATGAGAAAATGATGCTAAGTCTTCTACAACAAGCAGTGAAAGAAGATATCTTGGTTCTCTTGCAACACAATGGAACTTCTTACTCAATTTGGAAAGCATTAAGATCGAAGTTTCATGGAAGTCAAGAGATGGTTAAGAATAACAAATCATTTTTGAAGAAAGAGTTCGATCTGTTTCGTGGTTTGAAGAATGAAAGTACAAGGCAAATTATTGAAAGAAACTGCAATCTGCTAGCAAACATGAAGAGATTGAGCATCGAGAAAGACAATGAAGAGTTGATCGAAAAGCTTGCTGATGCTTTGCCACATGAGACATGGGGTACATATCTGATGATGCTCAGAAACAAGAAAGGATTCAATACACTCACTCTGAGTATGTTCATTGAGAAGTTGGAAGCTCAAGAGATGGAGCAAAGAAAGATTGTTCGAATGAAAGACTTCGATGGTGAACAAGATATCGGTTTGTATTACAAAACAGGGTTGAATGAGAAAACAACCAACTTATCACCGAAAGTTGAAACTGCTTACAATGCTAAAGGTTCATCAGGAAGTTCATCAAAAGGATCAAGCAGCAATACAAGTTTATCATCATTTTCATCATTTGATCCAAATATTTCAGCAACAAAGAATGGAAGAAAACTTCAATGCAACATTGTTTTAAATCTTGATAATGATCAAGATTACTCAGAAGAAGTTGCTAAGAATCATATGTCCTTGTTGGGAATGGTTTTAGAATCTTACAGTAGTTTTGTGGCTGGAAAGATCGGGAATCCTATGCTTACTAAAGAGGATTAGGATCAGATCGATGCTGAGGAGATGGAGCTTATGGATATTAAATGGTGTTTGGCTAATGTTCTAAGGAGAGCTGAAAAATTTAAGCAAATCACAGGAAGAAATGATCTTCGAGAAGCTAATATTTCTACTTTAGGTTTTGATAAATCTAAAGTCACTTGTTTTCGATGCAGGGAGAAAGGTCACTTCAAGAGAGAGTGCACAAATCGTGAAGCAAGTGGAGCTCAGAATCCTTTCAACAACAACAATGATTACTACCGAAAAGCCATCTACCATCAAGTTGCTCAACAACCACCTCAACAACATCAACATCAAGCACAAACTGCACATGGAAGGAATGTGATTGAAGATTCTAGAAAAAGAGCTTGTGTGGTTAATCAAGAAGAAAAGAATACATCATCAGGGTTCAACTGGGATAAGTATATTTCATCTGATGCAAAAGCCTGTGTGATTGATCAAGATGATGAAAAGATGCCTGAAGGGTTTAGCTGGGAAAATTTTACATGGGATGATTATATTCCAGATCAAACTCCAGCTCACACAGCTTTTGTTGCTAGGATTGAAGAAGATAGTGATGATGATCGTGAGTATTGGTCAAAGAAAATGGCAGATCATTTGAAAATGATGGCTGAGAGTGACAGTGAAGATGAGAAAGCAAAGAAGAAAAAGAAAAAGGCAAAAACACCAGTCAGCAGTGATGACGAAGAAGTTCCAGTGATCAAAAGGAAAGTAAAGTAAAGGTTGAAGTTCCAAAGTTCAAAGTTGATGAAGAAGTTGATGCTAAAAAGATTCCTCTAAAGTGTGACACTTGTGAAGCTATAAAAAAGCAGAACAGTACATTGATTTATAACTTGAACAGTTTGAAGGAATCTTATGATGTCCTGAACAAAGCTATGAATCAATACAATCATACAAGTGAAGAGCAAGCAACTGCAATGAAGACACTTCAGGGTGCATTCATGATCAAGCAGAAAGTTGTGAATAACTACATTGAGAAGTGTGCTGCTCTTGAACAGAAATTGGAGTTACAAAGAATTGAAACTGAAAGAGTAAATCGTTTGTTGAAAAGTTACTCATGTACTTCTTATGTTATTGATAGGATTTATCCGACTGTTGAAGGCATGAAAGCATTTGAAGAGGAGGAAGTAACTGAAGAAAAGAATGATGATAGAAAAGTGACTGAAGAAAAGACTCCAGAAAAGAAGAACAAGAAGAAAAGTGACACAAAGAAATAGACTGACAAGAAGAATTCTGGTAAGAAACAAGATGTCGGTTACAACAAGTGTCCACCCCCACTAGAAAATGGATATTTGCCCAGAAATCCAAATCAGGAAAGAGTCGAAAAAGCAACAAATTTACAGTGGGAGTCGGAGTCCTCAGTCAATTTGCCAGAAAATATTGATGTGACATTTACATCATCTGGCACTGATCATGAGTCCGAGTTAATAAAGAAAGTGGTCGATCAGGTGTTGGATAAAGATGAAACTGAGGAGTCAAAGTTGGAGTCAAACTCAGAGTCAAAGTCAGAGTCAGAGTCAAAGTCTGGTTCTGAAAGTTCGAGTTCGACAGTCAACAGTCCAAAGTCTTCAGTTAAAAGGGTTTACAACAAAGAATTCCTGTTATCAAAGTCTAATTTGAATGACGAAAAGTTTAAAGTTGTATATACTTTGAATGATTCTGACAAATTATATTTTGATGAGGAATTTCCAATAAGAGGTGTCAAAAATGAACTGATCAAAAAGATTTTCAAATTAACAGAAATTAATATTTCTGAAATAAAAGATTTAAATCTTAACGAAAAACCTAAAAAATACACCTCAAGAGTTCAACAACGTGTAAACAAGAAAAAGGGTTACAGTTCTGGTTCTGGTTTTCAAAAGAAACCAAACCAAAATCATAATTTCAAAAATAAAGGTCTTGGATTTACTCTAACAGAAAAACAGATAAATGAAAAATATGTTCGTGATTTTAAATCAAAGATGACATTTGTTTCAGGTACCTCAGCAGATGAGGAAGAAAAGAAAGAATTCTGGAGGCAGTCAAACAGTGAATTCCTTGCAAAGAAGCAAGAAGAGATGAAGTTTGCTGGATAGAGGAAAGATACGAGAACCTGCTTCCAATGTAACACTGTTGGACATATTGCCAGAGATTGTTCTAAGGCAATACCATCAAAACAGGGAGTTTCTCGTAAACAAAAAGAGAAAGTGATTGAGTTTGAACCACCAATTAACATAACAAAGTTATTCAAAAATTCTACATTTGAAATTGGTGAATGTTCAAACAAGTTTTACAAGAAAAGAGTTAAAAATGACAAACAAAAATGGGTGGTTAAGAAGTCTGGAGGTAGTTCTAGCGATGATTCTGATAGGTCAAAATCAGAGGAGCTATCTTCTGGCGATGAGTCTGATTCCACAAAATCAGAGGAGCCACAGGTTGTTTCAAAAAGTGAAGGATCAGTTCTGACTGTGGATGATGAGAATTTTCCACCACTTCGAGCTGAAAATTTTAAAAAGAAAATTGGTAAAGTTGAGATATCAAACCAATTTTATGATGATAAAAAGGTTTTTGAAGTTGAAAAAGCTTTTAACCCCACTGTAAAACATATTTTTGGAAAAATGATTGATCGAAAAGTCAAAGGGGTTAAAGAGTTTTACGAAAAGAAGACGAAGAAAGATAAAGTTGAACCATCCCTGGTTTGTGACTGGGATGGTACATATTACGAACAGTAAGTCTCTGGACTTGTCGGAGCTCCCAAGTTGGTAATCGTGGAGCATGAATCGGCATCATTCTTTATATTTGATTGTGTTTTTTATTACAAGTGGTAAATCAAGGACATTAATTTGTACTTGATTTTCTACAAGTGGTTGAAGACAATATGACGAACCACATCCTCGTCTTTACATTTGGTAAAATCAACTAAACTAATTTTCCGGAAAAACCATTTGATTAAAACAAACTTAAGTGTTTTGAAATCAATGGGAAAATAGTTTGTTGTGAGGGGGAGTTCTGATGGTTTATGTCAAGTGAATGGCGAATTGATGCGATTTGATATCGGTTGTAACTTTCTTGTATAGTTTGTTTTCAATTTTCCTAAAATGTGTTTGCATTTTAGGGGGAGTAAAATTTTTCAGAAAATCCAAAAACATTTGAAAATTTGAAAAAGACAAAAACATGATAAAATGAAAATGAGTTTTGTTGTATAAAAGAGGAAATGATAGTGCATCAGTGGACGGTCACAACATGCTAAAGAAATGGAGAGATAAATTGTGATAAGCGATCTTACTAAGGATGTAACGGTAGGCTCAGCTAGACTAGTAGATTTGCAATAACGATACAAACCTAAATGAAAAAGCCTAGTTCTAGTGGGAAACATGGTCGAAAGCATAGTACTTAGTTTTGTCTTTTTTGATTGTGTGCCTACTCAGTAATCGCTGATTGTCGAAAGACATAAAACTGGTTAAGTTTGTGAACTTTCACAACTTTGCTAAAAAGTCGCTGTGATTGTGCTTTTTATTTTGCAAAGATTTAAACTTGTTTTATTTCTTTATTTTGTTTAAGCATTGGACATCCTCTGCGTATACGTGAGTATCGAACTGGATGTTAGTGCCTAAACGTTCTGCTTTATTTTCTTTGGTGTTTCGTTTAAGCTTTGGATTACCTCTGCGTATACGGAAGTATCGACCTGGTGGTTAAAGCCTAAACAACTTCAACTTGTTTTATTTTTCTTATTTTGTTTAAACATTGGACTTTCTCTGCGTATCGAAAGATCGACCTGATTGGTAATGTTTAAACATTCTGCTTTGTTTTCGCACAAATCACAGTTGATAAAAGTTTAAAGGCATTACTTGAGTCAGGGTATTGCATGATGAGGGGATATGCTGAGATCGTGGGGTCCATAAGAGTTTAGTGCAAAATTAATATACCTTAACGTATCGGTAAGCATTTCGAAAGTTTTTAGATTGAGTTTAAGTGGATAACAATATCGTCAATCTACGTGAATCGTTTAGAACTGAAAATGTTTAAAGCTTAACGGTGTTGGTGATATGTCTCAGAAACTGATATGATCCTCTTACACAAACTCACAAAAATATTGTTTGTAAATATTTCTTTGCTGCATTTCATTTAAATAAAAAATTTCCAAAAAGATTTTAGTGTGTTTTAGTATATATTTTGAAAAATTCAAAAATTTTTTTGACAACTGGTGTTGAAGAGCTGATTTTCAAAATTCCAAGTGCTAAACTTGACGAACTGGTTTGGGAGTGTTGTGTGTGAAAGAATTTTAAAATCTTGTTACAAGTGAACATCAGAAGTTTTGAATTTGATACACCTGCAAGTGGTTTATCAGAGACTATTTGGTAGATCAGTTTGTGATGTAATCTACTAGTGGTGTCTGAGTGTGTTAAAGTTCAATATTAGAAAACTTATGTTTGTGGTAGAGAATGTACAGGTTTGAGAAAGAGTCAGGTTCCGATACTTGAGGACTTTGTAATTTTAATAAGCCAGGCTGCGATCCCAGCATATCGAAAGGGGGAGTCTGAAGATACTTAAAGGAAGGAGTATGTTGGTGTTGAAAAGAGAAAAGAAGATAGAGATTGAGGATACTTACAGTGTTAAATACTTCAAAGAGAAGCCCAAAGACTGATAAAGACTGAAGATGCGAAGACTCGACACTGAAGACTCTGTCAACATCCGAGGGGGAGTTTGTTGGTGCATCCGTCTGTCGTCTACGTCTTGTATCGAGTCTTGTATTAGTTAGGCTAGAATAGAACACAGAATTCAAGAAACTGGATTTGAAGGTGATTCCGCCCCAAATGACATCTTGTCATTTGGAGCGAAATCCCATTAGTTCTGATTCCGCCCGAAGTGATGTAATTGTCTGATTCCGCTCACAGATAACATGCTGATTCCGCTCAAAATGACTCATTGTCATTTGGAGCGAAATCATAACCTCTATATATAGGGTCTCTTGGGGCGAAATCAAAGTTAGTGGGGTGTGTTGTCTTCCGGTGAGCCACGAAGTGCTGCCGAAGTGTTGAGTCGATTGTAAACCTCATCTAAATCAATAGAATCAACAGTTGAAAGTAAATACTCGGTGAATTGAACCTGATTTGTTTGTTTCCGCCATTCAAATCAGGAATAGTTCTTCTGTTAGACTCAATTGGGTCCGAATTCGATCCTACAATTGGACATTGACATTTAAACAAGACATTATTTCATGGTTATTAATAAGTGATTTAAGTAACGAGACGTGGGTAATATGATAAGAGCATGGTGGATACGCCGTTGGTACTTCCTATATAAGTGCTTTTATTGTATTGCATATCGTGGCGTTATCTAAACCACTTCAACAAAGACAAGATATGACATATTTTATACATATTATTTTCATTTGGTTATTTACTTAGCCATACATCATTCTTTTATATCATTTGATTTACATATGATTTTATAAAAGAAAATATTTTATAAGGTTCATGACTACTTTTTATTAAACATTTCTTTCAACATTCAAAGTCATGAATCTTCAACACTAAACCTATGTTACTCACAGGCATTTTTATGCTGACGTATTTACTTTCACATATGTTTCAGGAGCGAATGTTTGATGTGAGCAAGCTTCACTTAGGGTGACTTGGGCCTTAGCAATCTAAAAATCAAGAAAGTTATCATCTTTTATGTTACGTGTTTTGTTTGAACTAAGACAATGTAATAATTTAAGCTTGTAAAACTTAACTTTAATTATCATGTGTTTTGAAACAATAATTCTGCCACACGACTCCCCGACGTTTCCGCCGCGTTTTGTTGTTTTACGCGGTCGGGGTGTGACAGAAGAGTTGGTATCAGAGCTCATGGTTATAGGGAATTAGGTTATTAGTAAAATTTTAACCTAGACTATAACCTTTCTAGGACCCTAACATAAGTTACCTTGTGTTTAGATCTTAAAACAATACCATCATCTATCCTTAGATGATTTGTTTTTAGGCTTTACGCCTTTAAAGTTTTCAAATCTCGTCAAAGTTTGGGTCTTAATAATGTGAACACGTGCAATCTGGAAGGGTGGGTGCCTGTACCCTGAGTTTTCTGTCTAAGGCTAGAGTGTTCGTACAAATCCACATAATCGGACCAGTCACTCTTACCTGGGAACTCTTGGGGTGAGTGTCCACTTACAGGCTAAATCATGTCTTCATTATGCATTATATAGACCCATTTACTTTGATTAGTCACAGTGTGTCGTTTGATTGTTTTAAGTAACGAACAAATGACCACCTTCCTTTGTGTTGTCGATGTTTTCAATACTCATTTTGATGGTCTTATGTCAATCTCACACATTTCCTTGTGTTCTTTTTAGATGCCTCCTCGACGTGATCAAACTCAAGACGTTGCAATGGCAGCCTTGATCACTCAGCAAATCGCTGTTGTACTCCCGAACCTAGTTACCCAGTTAAACCAAGCAAACAACAACAATAACAATGCACCTGTTCCGTGCAACTTGAAGACTTTCAATTCGGCTAAACCGCTTCAGTTTTCTGGGTCAGAAGGAGAAACTGGGCTCCTACAGTGGTTAGAGAGTCTCGAGAGTATGTTTCATCACGTTCAATGCCCGAATGAGCGAAAGGTTGAGTTCGCGTCAAGTGTATTTCAGAAAAGGGTGCTTACTTGGTGGAATGGTATGATGAGGGACAGATGTGCCGACGTGGCAATGGCTCAAACTTGGGAAGAGCTTCGTGCACTTATGATGAAGGAGTTTTGTCCTCGTCATGAACTGAGGGCACTGGAAAACGAATTCCACGATCTCAAGCAAGATAGTGGAGAGCACCGTGCCTACACAGACCGACATGAAGAACTGAGTCTGCTGTGTCCCACCATGGTCACGCCTTTGGACAAGGCGATTGAGAAGTACATAGATGGTCTGCCTGATCCTGTTCAGGATATTGTCACCGGCAGCAACCCTACCACGGTTAGACAAGCCATTGAGCTAGCTGCGACCTTGACTGAGTCTCAAGTCAAGAAAGGTAAACTCCACCGCAAGGGTGACAAGAAACCATCTGACAATACAGAGAAGAAGAAGGGAAAGAAGGCTGAAACCTCGAAGAAATCTAGGAAGCGTAAGGCTTCCAAGAACTTTGCCGTTGTTGCACAGACCAATCAAGCTGCTCCTACCCAGCCAGCACAACCACCTGCCAAGAAACAGTATGTTGGTACTGCACCTCTTTGTAACAAGTGCAATTGTCATCATCAACCACATCTTCAGTGTCGTCTTTGCAACAACTGTTGAAGATATGGCCATTTGGCTAACACATGTCGCTCTCCTCCTGCTCCGAATCAAGCGGCACAAAACCCTGTCCAACAGCCAGCAAATCCTGCATGACCTCCTTTTCCGCCTAGGTCTTGCTACAATTGTGGAGATTTGACTCACTACAGGAACAAGTGTTCGAAGTTGGCTAATGCGAACCCGGCTCGTGGACGAGTATACAACATCAATGCCAATGAAGCGTGTGCCGACAATGAGGTGGTGAACGGTATGTTCTATGTTAACAACCAACTTGCTTCTATTCTTTTTTATTCAGGTGCTGACAAGAGTTTTGTATCCCTAGCCTTTGAACCATTACTTGCAAAGCCTAGAACAAAACTAGGAAAACCCTTGACATTAGAGTTAGCGAGTGGTGAATCCTTTGTACTCGATTCTGTCATTCGAAATTGCCAGTTGAACCTCAACGATCATCTTTTTCCCATTGATCTCACGCCAATGCAACTTGGGAGTTTCGACGTTATAGTAGGGATGGATTGGTTGACCAAATACCGTGCAGAAGTGGTTTGTTTTGACAAGATTGTTCGTGAACCTCTTTTGTCTGGTGAAACCTTAAAGGTTCGTGGAGCGAAACCCGCTAGTAGCCTTAAACTGATGACAAGCACCCAAGCCCAGAGATACCTAAGAAAGAATTATCTGGCTTTCTTGGCACGTGTCGTAGAGGAGAAAGACAAGGGTAAAACTATACAAGACATCCCCGTCGTTCGGGATTATCCTGAGGTTTTTCCTGAAGACTTACCTAGTTTACCCCCAGCACGTCAAATCGAGTTCCGTATTGACCTTGTACCTGGTGCTAACCCGATTGCTAAATCTCCATACCGTCTTGCACCGTCTGAGATGCAAGAGTTGTCGAAGGAGCTGTAGGACTTATCAGACAAAGGATTTATTCGTCCAAGCTTTTCCCCTTGGGGCGCGCCTGTTCTTTTTGTAAAGAAGAAGGATGGATCTTTCCGAATGTGTATCGATTATCGTGAGCTTAACAAACTCACTATCAAAAATCGATATCCCCTACCTCGCATTGATGATCTCTTTGATCAGCTTCATGGTGCTACCTGATTTTCAAAGATTGATCTAGGTTCTGGGTATCATCAGCTTCGCGTATCCGAAGAAGATATTCCCATGACTGCTTTCCGCACATGATACGGCCACTATGAGTTTACTGTTATGCCTTTCGGTTTAATGAATGCTCCTGCCGTCTTCATGGACTTAATGAATAGGGTTTGTAAGCCTTATTTAGATAAATTCATCATCGTCTTCATTGATGACATCTTGATTTATTCCAAGACACGAGCTGACCACGAACAACATCTCCGTCTAACAATGGAACTCCTAAAGAAGGAACAACTTTTCGCTAAATTCTCCAAGTGTGAATTTTGGCTTAGGGAAGTTCAATTTTTGGGACATATTGTTAACGAACAAGGTATACATGTAGATCCTACCAAAATCAGTGCGATTAAGGATTGGAATACACCAACTACTCCTACCGAGGTTCGTTCATTTCTGGGTCTCACGGGTTATTACCGCCGCTTTATTTCAAACTTCTCCAAGATTGCGGTTCCTCTCACATCCATAACTCAAAAGAATAAACCTTTTGAGTGGGGACCCAAACAAGAAGAAGCTTTTCAGACCTTGAAACAAAAACTCTGCAATGCTCCTGTGTTATCTTTACCTGAGGGAAACGATGACTTTGTCGTATATTACGCATCGAATCTAGGTCTTGGTTGTGTTCTCATGCAAAGGAACAAAGTCATAGCCTACGCGTCAAGACAATTGAAAATCCATGAGAAAAACTACACGACTCATGATCTTGAGTTAGGTGCTGTGGTTTTTGCTCTCAAAATTTGGAGGCACTACCTTTATGGAACAAAATGTGTGGTTTTCACAGACCACAAAAGTCTCTAACACATCTTCAATCAGAAGGAACTAAACATGAGGCAACGACCTTGGGTAGAACTTCTAAACGACTACGACTGCGAGATTCGCTACCATCCTGGAAAGGCGAATGTCGTAGCCGATGCGCTAAGTCGTTAGGAACGAGTCAAGCTTAATTGTGTTCAAGTTCGATCTGATATTCAAACCCGCATCTTTCAAGCTCAACATACTTATGTTACACAAGGCTTGATGGGTAAAGAATTACCGTGTCACATTAAACCTGAGCTTGAATTGAGAGACTTTGGGATATTCTATTTCATGGGCCGTTTGTGGGTCCCAAGTATAGACAATCTCCACACCTTATTGATGAATGAATCTCACAAGTCTCGTTATTCAATTCATCCTGGTGCAGACAAAATGTATAAGGATCTTCGAACCCAGTATTGGGGGCCGGGAATGAAGAAGGACATTGCCTTATACGTATCAAAATGCCTTACTTGTCTGAAGGTTAAGGCAGAACATCAACATCCCTCTGGATTATTGGAACAACCAGGGATTCCGGTTTGGAAATGGGAAAACATTTCTATGGATCTTATTACAAAGTTACCGCGCACTAATAGAGGTCATGATGCCATTTGTGTAGTAGTTGATCGTTTGACAAAATCTGCTCACTTCTTGCTAATCCGTGAGGATCTCTCTGCTAACAAGCTTGCCAAGATCTATGTGGATGAAATTGTATCCCGACATGGTGTTTCTTTGAACATCATATCAGACCGAGATGCTCGATTCTCATCTCACTTTTGGAGAACCATGCAATCTGCTATGGGAACCCAACTCAATTTGAGCACAGCTTATCATCCTCAAACGGATGGACAATCTTAAAGAACAATCCAGACATTGGAGGATATGCTTAGAGCTTGTGTGATCGATTTTGGTGGTAGTTGGGATTCACATCTTCCATTGATCGAATTCTCCTACAATAATAGTTATTACTCCAGCATCAACATGGCTCCTTTCAAAGCTTTATACGGTCGAAAATGTCGTTCGCCGGTCTGCTGGAATGAGATTGGTGAAGCTCAGCTCACTGGACCTGAACTCATTCTAGAGATAACAGACAAAGTTAAGAAAATTCGCGACAACCTCTTAACAGCCAGAAGCCGTCAAAAGAGTTACGCGGATAGACGATGCAAGCCTTTGGAATTCCAAGTCGGTGATTTCGTCCTACTAAAGGTATCTCCTTGGAAAGGTGTAATCAGATTTGGGAAGAAAGGAAAACTTGCACCACGATATGTTGGACCATTCAAGATCGTTGAAAGGATCGGAAAAGTAGCCTACAGACTTGAGCTGCCTCCTGAACTTGGAAATGTTCATCCAACTTTCCACGTGTCCAATCTGAAAAAGTGTTTGGCTGATGAAAACCTCCACACCCCCCTTGATAAAATTCGTGTCGACAACACGATGCACTTCGTCGAGAAACCTGTGGAAATATTGGATCATCAGGTCAAGAAGCTCAAGCGTAAGCGCATACGGATAGTCAAAGTTCGCTGGGAATCCAAACGTGGCCCAGAGTTTACTTGGGAACGAGAGGATCAAATGAAGGCGAAATATCCACACCTTTTCCCACAAGTTTCCTCTAATTAAATTTCGGGACGAAATTTCCAAAAGTAGAGGAGACTGTGACATATGTGTATTTAAATCCTTGTACTGTTCCAAACAATTCTGTATTTAATAAAAATATGGTGTTTTAATTTCAATATTTGTTTAATTATTTGTGACATAAGTACGTTTTCAATCATTGTTCAATTCCAAACTCTCAAACCTGTTCTGGAAGTAAAATCATAAACCGTTACGTAAACATAATCAGTTTAACGCGACATACACTCCGGAACTGTGACATAAGCCAAACATACCCTAAATACCCTTTACATAACTTAGAAATAAGTTTTGAAGGATTCGGTATGGCAAAAACATGTTTGTTCAAACTTAAGAACTATTTGCGACAAAACTGCGAAACGAACGTTGGTGACCACCCGGATAATATTTAAATTCCAAAAATATTCTGTTATGATTAAAATTTTATTTTAATCATGTTCGTGTTGAAAAATAAATTAAAACGCTTAAAAACGTTATTTTTCAAAGTTTAAGCGCGTACCGCGTGTTACTGCGTAACACCGTGCTTCTACTGCAAAACGCAAGCAACGCAGCCAGTCTCGGCAACTGATATTTATTTCAGTAATATTTTGGTGATTTTAAACCGGGATTAAAACGCTAGATAAAATACCCGGTATCCTGTTAAATACCTGTTTTTATCTAATTTACCATTCAAAAAAAATTACACTTACCCCCCCTCATGATTTACGGTCATGGTGGCCCCATCAAAACATCTTACTTGATCTTATATGATCTTGCCAAATCCTACTTGATCTTCTCTATATCTCCTTTGATTCACATGATCTTTCTTGGATTCTTTGAGATATGAAAGATCTTGCAAGCACTATATAAGATCATCATACTTCACGCTTCACTCCACTCTCTTCCTCTCTCTCTCTCTCCCAAACCGTAAACCCCACCACCACCTCCATTTCCAACTTTTCAACTTTGTTCTTCAAGATTAAACTCCATTCCAAGCTAGATTCAAGTTGGTGTGAAGATCCAAAGGAGTTTCCAATGTGTTTTCACGTGATTTCAAGCTCCATACCATCAAAATCTCACAAAAAACTCACTTGAATCTTGAAGGTATAAAGTTTATGTTTAATTCATACACTTGATTCTTGGTTGTTCTTGATGATTTGAAGTTTCTCTTGAATCTTGGAATTTTTCTCAAACTTGAATTCTAAAAAGAAATGGGTCTTGATACAAAATAAAAATGGTAATATATATATATGTGTGTATATAACCTTATATATATATATGTGTGTGTGTGTGTGTGTATGAGATTTGAGTTGATTTTTGATAAATACTTGTTTAGGATGTTTGCTTGCATGAACAAGATTATGTGAAAATATGTTAGAGATATAAAGGAGTGATTGAATCATGAGTTATAATTTGAAATAATGTTGGTATTTTGACATGTAAATGGCCAAAAATTTATTAGGCATATTTGAGAATTTTTAAGTTGTTGCTTATTCTTGAATGATAGTTAAAATGCAAGTGTTTGATGATTTGTGCATGATATGATGAATGTTCAATTAAATCAGTAAATAAACATGAATAAATCACATGTTTGATGCATTCAAATTCATATGAATTGATGATGATATGATAGTGTGCTTTAGACACTTGTACATAAGAATACATGTTGATTTAAAGCTCAAGAAATGATAAAAAAAAAATGATTGTATGACAACAATGTTCTAGAACAGATTATAAACACTAAAAATAACATTATTTGGTATATTATAATGGCATGAGACTTTGTCATAGGTTTGATAGCTTTGCAAGTTGTACATATAGCTTAGAAAGTGGTAAAATATGTGAAATTTGCATGATTTATGTGCTTTATGTGAGACCTGCACTATCATGAGTATAACCACTATTTTATTCAGTAAATAACATGGGTTTGTTAAAATATCAAGTCGTTACGATTTGGGATGGTTAGGGTAACGTTTGATGGAAAACTATGTGGTAAAACGGTTAAAAATCGGCTTTTCGGAGGATTTTTATAAAACTGTTTTAGATCAGTAAGTAAACTGATATTTTTGATATAAAAATAAGTATTTTAACTTATTGTAACACCTCGTAAAATCATACCCAATAAAATAAGGACACGTGTCATGTGATGCAAATGTGTTATGAAAACGGATCTAGACAAAGATGTACGGTAGGATTTAAAAGCGTCGACATGTTAATTTATACCTCTGAGCGACCTACTAATACATCCCTAACCATGATATATTTAATCTACATTTCAAATTATACAATTATATCTGGTTATCCTAAATACCAAATTGATTATAACTTAAGTTATTAATCCAATATGAATTCTTGGTATTTCCGACATTTAAAAACCTCCCACAAAGATCCAAAGTTGTGTAAGTATATGCAAGGCATGCAAGGGCTGAAAACTTGGTCCCCTTTACTACAAAGAAACACAAGATTCTGACTTATAAGGAAAGTATAGACAAGGCCTAGAAGTTGCAAAATATTTTGTCTCTGGACATCGGTTACGGACCGTAAGAGCTAAGGCTTATGGTCCGTAAAGGGCAGCTTACGGACCGCAAGCTTGAGCTCTTACGGTCCGTAAGGCTGTCGCTGGCAGCAAAATTGAACACCTGCCTGTTCAGCCTGTTCCACCGCCTTAGATGAGTGGTTTTCGGAATCTAGGGTCTTCCAACTGGTTTATGGCATCATAGGGACACCTGGGAGGATCCCATTATATCTGTAGAGTTACATGGATTGATCTTGTGCATTATAGTTCACTATATAAGAAGATCAAGTTGTGACATTCTCACTTGCTCACTTGGAAATTTATTCAAGACCTCTCTGGAGCTTCTCTGATCAGCAACAAGTTTTCTTAGGATCTTTAAACATACTTAGGACTCTTGTAAGTGTCCTTAATCCTTTTTAATTCAGTTTAGCCTAGTTAATTAGCAAAAAGTCAAACCGTCGTAATTGAGGTTTGACTTCGAGATTAATTAAAATTTGTTCAGTCAAATCTCGAATCAAAAGTACCTATAAGTAGGTAATTATGTGGGTTATAAACCCTTAAAAGGGTACTCTCTGATTCCCACTCTAACTAGGTCAATTGTCGGGTCAAAGCTAACTTTAAAAAGTCAACGGAATACTTATTTTCAAATTAATACATAATTAGCAATGTAGGATCCATGTAACCTGTTTTATCATTAATATAACTTGGTAATTAATGTAAGAACATGTCTAAACATGTTCACCCCGACAATTTTCAGTTTAGGCTCTGTTCGGAACCGAAAGTCGCATAGTTTGACTTTCGCTTTGACTTTCAGTTCTGACCCAATGTAGCATGTCTTAGAAATGCCTTAGAGCCTTATTTGGACCAGGTTTCATATTAGTATAACCCTCTGTAATTATACACCTTGGTTCAATAATTATTCGAGTCATATGCAATGTTCCGTTATATGCTTAAATGTTGACTATTATGCCCTTGTCACCTTAAAATGTGATTTTTGAAAAAGTAAAAGAGTAGAAGCCTTAGTTACTGATTTATAAACTTGTACCCAAAATTTGATATCAGTTTGAGGTCTAGATTAAGAGTTATGCTCATTAGCGTAAATAAGAAGTTTCTTAATAATTAAATGACATAATTAGCATATAGCATATCTAAACCTAATTTTGATATCAAACTTTTTACCTACCTGATATAAAATAATATTTTAGGATTTTTGGAGATTTTTATTTATTTTTAGGCTAAGCATAACATAGGGTTCTAAGCTAAATTCGGTTATGTCGATTTTGCCCTTTTTGGCCATAAAATGAGTTTTTCAAAACCTTTTGACCCCAAACCTTTTTATACTGATTTTAAATGTTAAATAAAGTATTTTGAGCCTTCTGGAATTATAAAAATATCAGTCTTCCTTTGAAAACCCGGAAATGGCTCCAAATCGCCTTTTTAGGCATTTTTAACGCATAGTACGTATTAAAATTATTTTAAACACATAAGGTATGATACCTACTGATATTTTAAGTAAATTATTATATTTTTATAGTAAGATAAAGTTTTCAACTCAGGTTTCCAGTTTTGACATTTTAAGCCTAAGTGAAATTACCAAAATGCCCTTACGGTGCATAGTATGGTTAGAAATGATGAAATTCACATATAGGTGATACCCTACTGTTATAAATTATTAAATTAAGTATATTTACTGATTAAATCAGACCTATAACTCAGATTTCTATTTAAACTCTTTTATAACTTTTAAAATGACCAAAATGCCCTTACGAGGCATAGTTTGGGTTTAAAATCATTTTGGGCATAATAGAAGATATCTTACTGATATTACAACATATTTAATGCATATTAACTTAGGAAACTTGTATATGATTCATATGGTTACCCGTTATGCACTTTTCGCGTTCGGATCGGCTTATGTGACTAGTTTACATATATTAGCCGAAACGGGTCAAACCATATCCTTTTTGTCTCAAAATCCAGAATGTGTTTAAGTTACCCATATTAGACATGCATGCAAACTTGTCGGGTCAAAACCACATTCTAAACCGGTCTTCGCTCTTAATGCGTTTGAACCGTATCTTTCATTAAGAACTAACCGGTCTAAGCTTAGGCTTAATTAAAGACCCGTTAGAAATTCTAATAGGTTATTAAAAACCTTTGTTCCAGAATTGGAGCCCAGTAAAAGCTATTTGCACTTGATATTGTGATTATACTTGCTCAGGTAAATACTTTTAACTTATTTTCCCTATACGGGCTTGGGAGTACGGTATATAAAATACCGCTTGGTCGGGCATTGAATCTTTAATTATATGAAGGTTAAATATTGATATGTCCTGTTTAAAAAATTTTTGTTTGCTTAAAGCCTTTGGGGGTTAATGACCATGTCCCGGATATCCTTGGCATCATTTTACGAATTGGCCACGACCTAAGCACGGGATGTAGGCGTACACCCGTCAGTGCATAAATAAATAATGTGGTATGTCAATTAATCTTTAACCCGGTGTCAATCCGGGCTACTGAACGCATAAGAAACATGTAATTCTTTTACAAGTATTATATTCAAATAATTATCCCAAGTTATAAAAATCTTTTTGTGCCATGTGCATTCAAATCAATTTTAAACCTTTTCAAAATGAGTCAGTTAAACTGTATTTACCAGTGTAAACTAACGTATTTTCCCAAAAAGATTAAGTGTAGGTACTACTCGTAATAGGCTGGCTTTCTCCTTAGCATCAATAAGAGTCTCGCAAGCTTGGATGTATTTAAGTCTGTTGAACATGTTTCCTTTTTATTTTGATCCGCCTGTGGATCTATTTCAACTACGCTGTGATACTTAAATATTACACTCTATTCGGTTGAAATAAAATCTTTCGTTTACTTCCGCTGTGCACTTAAATATTGTGTTGTTTGACTATGATGATATCAACTACGTCACGATACTCCCCACCGGGCCCACCGGTAATACGTTGAAATATCGGGGTGTGACAGGTTGGTATCAGAGCTCAACGCTGAGTGAATTAAACACTAGCCTTTTGTGTTTAATCTCAGTTACACAAATTGCATTTTATATATATATAGGACAAATTCTGTTTTGTTTTACTTTTGTCTTTCATTTTATATATATATGCTTGTTGTTATTTTTGTTCATGTTGACAGGTTCAAGATGCCGCCCAGAATCAGAGGTAGGGGAAGAGGTAAGGGGACATTCCATGCCCCCAATGACCATGAAGCCGGACCTTCCCACCGGTGCACGCCATCCATCAACATGAGCACGAGTCCCCAGGAACCCTGGAGGACATACATTGAACCCGGGAGACGATCCGTCAATCTAAGATCGTCACCGTCGTACCTTCATTCATTTGGGCCTTATTCAGAAAACGAGCCCAACGAACCACAACCTTCATTCATACCTCTTCAACGGTCCAACTCCCATCATTCTTTCGGTAACCCCACTCCCGCTTTCCAGAGCCGGTTCAACCCAGCTAACTACATTCAAGAGCCAGTGGGTTTTAACCCATTGGGCCCCGAAGACCATTTCCCTGAAGCTCAGGGAATGGATATGGATGAGGATCCGGAGCCTGCCGAACCACAAACCGGAACCCCTAACCATCCCATTGAGATCTCCGATGGGTCCTCGTTTCATGGATCGCCTTACCGCGGTCCAGATAGCTACCATGCGAGGTTCAACCAGATTGATTGGTATTTTACCCCTTCTGAACACTCGTCTCCGTACCAGCAGCAGCAACAGCAGCAGCAGGATCCTTCTGAGGATTCTCGTTTTGTGGCAGTTACTCCGCCACCACCACCACCAGTTCAGCAACCGCCTCAGGACCCACCAAGGCGGAGGAGGCCAAACGCGTGGATATCCGCGCGAGGAGGAGTGCGTATCAGCACCCCTCAACCCTCAAGTGGCAGCCACTATCCGCCACTTTATGAAGACCCAGAGATGGGGGGACCCTTAAACCCTGTCTCCGAGGTAGACTCTGCGCCAGTGGCGCCCCCACCATTGGGATTTGGTAACCCAATTCCGACATACGCCGGTTCAGCGGCGTATAATCCCTTTGAGCAGCTGGTCCACACCAACTATAATTATGCAGAGGCCGACCCGTATCTTGTAGCTGCAAACTACAAAGCCCTCCACCCGGAAGGACCTTATGGAACTCCTTGGGGAACTGGGTACCCACCTTATGGGTATCATCAGCAGCCGCCTCCTCAACCTCCGTTTTATCAGCAACCCCCACAGATGTCGCCACCGCAGCATCAGGAGATCCTGCAAAGAATTAGAGAAGTGCGGCATGAAGTACGGGAAGACCGAAGGCATAACCGAGGGATGTTCAAGACCTTGGCGAACTTAATTAAAGGGAAAAGCAAAAAGGATCACTAAATCCTTTATTTGTTTATTTATTTTTAATGTTGTAATCAAGCCCCTGCGTGGGCTTGTCTTTTTGTATTCTGCCCTGCGTGGGCATGTCTTTTTATTTTTGCCCCTGCGTGGGCATGTTATTTTGTAGAAGTCCCGTTTAGGGCAAAATTTGCACTGTTTAAAATTATGATGGAATGGTTTAAATTTTAATTTTCATATTTATTGTTAATTATATGCATAAACATAAAACATAAAATAAATGAAAATAACATTCCTATTATAAAGATCTACCATTATTATAAAATGGCAAAAATCTAAAAAGGACAAGACCTAGCCATGTGTCATCTTGAGACAGGGCCAAGATGGTAGTTCCATAATTTGATTTAGATCCACATTAACATCTCAATTTAGGATTGTTCTGCGTAAATTATTAAAAGAATCTTAAAGGTAAAACCTAGTCTATATGTCATTGCAGACATGGCCAAGACGGTAAAACCTACACAAAAGATTCCAATCCTTGTTAACATCTGTAAGCGTGTTAACATTTTTGACAAACTGTGATACGATAAAATCACATAGGTCATCTTTAAAATGGGTTAATTTAAATTTCCTTATTTTTGTGGCCATCCCATAAGGATGAAGTGCCTACGGGCTATAATTAATGTCCCTTGGGACCAAAGACAGTAGTAGCCTACCACTCCCTGTCTAGAAAAAAAGGTAATGAACTTTGATTCAGACCTTAATGCCTCGATTTCCATGAAATCTGGGCTTATAAATTAAATCTGTCTATGTGACTAGGCTTTTGTGCTATTGTTAAATTATATCTTGGGATTATAATAAAGGTCCTGAGAATATGTAAAAAAAAATTTATAAATTAACCGAAATGGTTATTAAGTCATGGTTAAATAACTCATAAAATACTGTATAAAGCTTCTAAATAAACCTTGCCCATTATTTTCTTATATGTAGCAATTAAAGCTACATGGCTGGGTCGGATGAGGTAAACAGTCATCCGGTGGAAAACTACGAGAACGCTAGGATACAGATGACCGGTGCGGAACTATAAGCACTAGTCGATAATGCTATTACAAGGGCCTTGGAGCGGCAATATAATGAGTCTAACGGGACTCAAAGTAAGACCTTATCTACACCACATTCCAAGCCTAAGACTCATTCTGGGGCTCACAGCAAGCCACCCTCCAAGAAAATGAGTCAAAGAGAGATGATGATCGACATTCCTCGAACCAAAACAGTGTTCCATCTAAAAAGATAGTGTTTGATGATGCACCACGCGCCAAGTCATGTACTTATAAATACTTTGTTTCTTGCAAACCTCGGGATTTCACGGGGGAGAAAGGGGCAGTGGATTGGATGACCTGGTTGGATGAAATGGACACTATGGTGGATATTAATGGATGTGCTGAGAGGGATATCGTGAAGTTTGTGTCTCAATCATTCAAGTGTGAGGCCCTAGCCTGGTGGAGATCGTTGATTCAAGCTACCGGGAAGATTCCATTGTACAATATGACATGGGATCAATTTGTTACCCTCATCAAGGAAAACTACTGCCCTCAGCATGAGGTGGAAAAGATTGAGTCTGATTTTCTGTCGTTGGTGATGAAAAACCTAGATTGCCAAGCTTACCTGACGAGCTTTAATACAATGTCTAGGTTGGTTCCGTATCTGGTGACCCCGGAACCTAAAAGAATAGCTCGTTTCATTGGCGGTTTAGCCCCGGAGATTAAGGCAAGCGTAAAGGCCTCTCGGCCAGCTACATTCAGGTCCGCAGCTGATATATCCTTGTCCCTCACTTTGGATGCAGTCAGGCAAAGATCGCTGAGGAGCACAGATGCTGAGAAAAGAAAGCGTGAGGATGACAACTCACGATGGTCAGATAAGAAGCATAAGGGAAACAATGACCACAAAAAGGGTTTTGGATCTAAGAAGGATGGGCAACAATCAGGAGATAAACCCAAGTGCAAAGTTTGTAAGAAGCACCATTTTGGGAAGTGTAAATATGACTCAAAATCTCCGTCTCAGCCAAGGCCATGTGGGATCTGCAAGTCTTCTGAGCACAAGACCCTAGACTGTAAGAAGATCAAGGATGCAACGTGTTACAGTTGCAATGAAAAAGGGCACATTAAGTCTAACTGCCTGAAGGGGGCAAAGAAAGCTGAAGAAGGGAAGAAGACCAATGCAAGGGTCTTCCGCATGGATGCAAAGGAAGCTGTTCAAGACGATAAGGTGATCACAGGTACCTTCCTCATAAATGATGTCTATGCAAGAGTACTTTTTGATTCAGGCACTGATAAGTCGTTCGTAGATAATAAGTTTTGTGAATTGTTGAAACTGCCTGTTAAAACCTTAAGTGTAAAATATGAGGTGGAATTAGCCGATGGAACCATAGAAACAGCCTCAACTGTGTTAGATGGATGTTTCATATCCATTAGGAACCACTCCTTTCCTCTATCCTTACTTCCTTTGAAGTTAGCCGGTTTTGACATAGTTTTAGGCATGGATTGGCTATCTAATAACCAAGCCCAGATTGTTTGCAACAAGAAGCAAGTGGTGATCAAGACTCCATCTGGAGAATCACTCACCATTCAGGGAGATACCCAATATGGACTGCCCGAGCAAGTGTCTATGCTTAAAGCATCTAAGTGCTTGAAGAAGGATTGTGTTATTTACATGGAACAAGTAACTATTGATGAGCAGAAACCCAAGATTGAAGATATTCCAGTCATTTTTGAATACCCTGGAGTTTTTCCTGAAGAATTACCTGGTTTGCGACCAGATAGGCAAGTGGAATTCAGAATTGACATCATCCCCGGAGCAGCGCCTATTGCAAGAGCACCTTACAGGTTGGCACCAACAGAGATGACAGAGTTGAGGACTCAACTAGATGATTTGCTAGCCAAAGGTTTCATTAGACCTAGTTCGTCTCCTTGGGGAGCGCTAATCCTATTTGTCAAAAAGAAGGATGGGTCTATGCGTCTGTGCATCGACTACCGTGAGCTTAATAAAGTTACTATCAAGAATAGGTATCCTTTGCCCAGGATCGACGATTTGTTCGACCAGTTGCAAGGGGCAAGCTACTTTTCTAAGATTGATTTGAGGTCAGACTATCATCAATTGAAGGTTAAAGATGAAGATGTGCACAAGACTGCATTTAGGACTCGTTATGGTCATTACGAGTTCCTAGTGATGCCTTTTGGGCTCACTAATGCACCTGCCGCATTCATGGATCTCATGAATCACGTCTGCAAGTCTTATCTAGACAAGTTCGTCATCGTCTTCATCGATGACATTCTCATCTACTCGAAAGGCCAAGCCGACCACGAGAAGCATCTCCGTTGTATTCTGAAACTGCTTCATCAAGAAAAGCTCTATGCCAAATTTTCAAAGTGTGAATTTTGGCTTCGTGAAGTCCAATTCCTTGGACATGTTATCAGTGAGCGTGGTATCCAAGTAGATCCCACTAAAATTGAAGCTATCATGAACTGGCAAGAGCCAAAGATGCCTACGGAGATTCGCAGCTTTCTAGGACTGGCAGGATATTACAGGCGATTTATTAAAAACTTTTCAAGAATTGCAGCACCCCTGACTCTACTCACCCGCACGAACAGCAAGTTTGACTGGGGGCCTAAGCAACAAGAATCTTTTGACATTCTGAAGCAGAAGTTGAGCAACGCTCCAGTATTAACGCTGCCTGATGGAATTGATGAATTTGTGGTATATTGTGACGCATCCCACACTGGTATGGGATGTGTACTCATGCAGAAAGGTAAAGTCGTTGCCTATGCTTCTCGAAAGTTAAAGGTGCACGAGAAGAACTACACCACCCATGACTTAGAGCTGGGTGCCGTTGTATTTGCTCTAAAACTGTGGAGGCACTATTTGTATGGTACAAAGTGTGTGATCTATTCTGATCACAAGAGCCTTCAGCATTTGTTTAATCAGAAGGACTTAAACATGAGGCAGCGGCGGTGGATGGAAACATTAAATGATTATGATTGTGAGATAAGATACCATCCTGGCAAGGCGAATGTAGTCACCGATGCCCTGAGTAGAAAGGAGAGAGTGAAGCCTATTAGAATCAATGCCAAGAGCATTGAGATAAAGAACATTCTGAACGAAAGGTTGTTAGCCGCACAGAAAGAAGCTGTATTGGAAGCTAACTACCCTGATGAAAAGCTAGGAGTAACTGAAGAACAGTTATCCTACGACAAAGACGGAATCCTAAGGTTAAATGGACGAATATGGGTTCCAGTTTATGGAGGACTTCGGGATGTTATCCTCCAAGAAGCCCATAGTTCTAAATATTCCGTTCATCCTGGAGCCGATAAGATGTACCAGGACCTGAAGGCATACTATTGGTGGATAGGCTTGAAGAAGTCTATAGCTTCCTATGTAGCTAAATGTTTGACGTATGCGCAAGTCAAAGCTGAACATCAGAAGCCGTCGGGTTTACTACAACAGCCTGAACTTCCCACCTGGAAGTGGGAAATAGTGACAATGGATTTCATCACTAAGTTGCCAAAGACAAAGAAAGGGAATGATACTATATGGGTGATAGTAGATAGACTGACTAAGTCAGCACATTTCCTACCCATTAAGGAGACTTATAGCTCCGACATGTTAGCCCAATTGTACGTAGATAAGATTGTATCTCTGCATGGCGTTCCAGTGTCAATTATCTCTGACAGAGATACCAGATATACATCACATTTTTGGAAAAGTTTCCAACAGTCCTTGGGCACGCACTTAAATTTCAGTACAGCTTACCATCCTTAGACGGACGGGTAAAGTGAGCGTACCATCCAAACTTTGGAAGACATGCTTCGAGCATGTGTGATTAGTTTAGGTGGTAGTTGGGATAACCACCTGCCATTGATTGAGTTCTCCTACAACAATAGCTACCACACAAGCATTAAGGCTGTGCCTTTTGAGGCACTATATGGTAGAAAATGCAGAACGCCTATTTGTTGGGCAGAAGTAGGAGAAGTTCAATTATCAGGGCCTGACTTAGTTTTTGAAACGACGGATGTCACACCCTGGCTTTGCGGAAGCGTGGTTAATTTTGGTGTGACTTCTTAATACCATAGCTTAACCATAACAAGCTATATGAATTTAAAAACCATGCAAGTCATCCATTAAGTTTTGAAAATCAAACACAGTACCATTGTTTTAACCAACAACCATAACCTTGTTCAGTAGACATTACAACTTATAACATAACATAAACGTGGTTTAAGGACTGTGTCTTGTCCAGGAAAGAGACACATCCCCTAAACCCTGATGACTCCATGACAAGTGCAGCGGAAAATGTTCCATACCGTGCCAGATCCGTTTAATTTCCTGAAATACATGTGAGTTGAAAAATCAACAATAATGTTGAGCGAGTTCATGTGCAAGTGAGTAAGTAAAACACTTGTAAGTATAAAAGTTTCCTGGTATGTAGCAGTGTAAGAGGACTTGTGATCACCAATGGTTTGCAAGGCCATTAGCATGTTGTGAAATGCAAGTAGGTAGACACAACCCTAGCCGATTTTTGCGTTGGGTACCAAGTCACTCCGGGTCCGTTCTGTTGGTCCTCCGAGAGGTCCGTTCTGTTGGGCCGGGAGCTGGGCTCGCTACACCCAGATAGATCTACCGCTCGAGTCCCTCGGTGTTCTAACTACCCATTCACATGATCTAAACCTCCTTACGTAAATCATACCGTGTATAATAGTACTTGTAAACAAAGTAACATGTATTTCACCCCCGCAGTTAAGAAAACTGAAAACAGTTAGAGAAAAGGGGGACATGAACTCACCGTGAATGCGCGTCTCTACCAAGTGTCTCCAATACAGTAAGCTGTGCAACGACCTACAAGTGCTAATTCTATTAGACGGACGGCCGTGCTTTAGCTTTATAGTTTAAGTCTTTGGGAAATAGTTAGACAACTATTTCGTGTTTATGTTCTATATACACTTGGTAGTTATACTTCTTCCCAAGGATGGGGGATACAATACATGTGCGTAAGTTACGTTTTATCCATCTTGTGGTAATGTAATTACCGGTGTAACTTATATGTTAATGTGGAAGCGTTCGTACAGTTTTGGAATCATTAACGCTTGTAAGTATTATTTTTACTCTAAAATAATATCTATGTATTTTCACAAAATAATCATAAACAGTGTTGTGACAAAATATATTTATCACGTTAATCTTTGTGAAAATCCCACCTCCGAATATTTAGTAAAATATAGTGCTGGCGAAATTTATGTTTTGAAAATATGTCCAAAGATAGTTCTAACACTTGTTGTGTAAATAATTCTAAGTGTTAGGTTTTTAGAAAATTTCGCCAGAGTTTCCTCTGTAACTGGAGGTGGCCACGCTTTCAAGCGTATCATTTTCTTTTAACAAATCAATTCAACAATCTTCTTTACTCAATCCAACAATTTCCGACACATCAAACTAGTCGACAAGCATGTAAATTGTATAATCGCATGAACTTGTAGTTTTTCCGCATCTTTAGTGTAAATCCCCTTTATATATGTAGATCCTTATATAAAGTAACTTTAATCTTGTAAAAACCTCGTGTTTAGAGAAATCCGTCTTTACAACTTCTAGTAACAAGTGACAAATCTACTTCTTTGTCGGGTCTTTTTGTTTCACAAGTGTTTACACACTTGTGGTTTATAAAACCATATTTACTAGTGTAAGATCCACTTTTTAAAGTACATGATTTCTTTATCGTGTGGTTCTTCAAAAATACCACTTGCGGATACGTAGATCCGCTAGTTTTAAACACCTTTGTACATGTCAAATCACTTTTACACAAGAAAAATATTTCTACACAAGTTCATGTATCTTGTGTGGTAGAGTTTCGCCTTTTAACCCTTGTGGTGACCAAAAACGAGCTTATGTGAAGATCCATGATCTTACAAAGTCGGGTTAAACGGAGATCCGAGCTACCACATCATAGATCGGGTCTAGATAAACACAAATTTCAAGTCCTACGACTTTTACACAAGTTATATGTCTTTAACCACCATTTTAAGTATTTTTAGTAGACTTTTGATCATCATCTTTCATTTTAACGAGATTCAACCGACATAATTTCTTTTAACCACTTTAGATATGCTTAAATATGAGATTTAAGTGATATACCTCTAGCTCGGGGCTAGGGAAGATTCTAGGCGAAAATGAGGTGGATAAAAGCTAACGGTAGAGGTCCTTCGTGTTCCGCTTGCACCAAAGCTCCTAATACGCAACCTCTAACACTTGTAGCACCTTGGAATGATGAAGATGGATGTCGAATATGGGTGTATGGGGCTGGGGTGGTTCGGCCGAGAGCTAGGTGGGAGGGAGAGAGTAAGTTGAAGTTGGTGTTAAGTAATGGTGATTAGTGGTGTTATTTATAGACAAATTAAGATGTTATTACCCAATGGGTAATGTGTCTTAAAGATATTAGACCATACAAGATTTAGTTAATCACCAAGTACCACTTGTGTCTCCCATAGTTAGGGGACGGTTATGATGTGGGTGGGGGGTTGGTTCGATCTTAACTAGTGTAGTTAGGATAAGGATTAGGTTAAATAGGTTAACTAAGTATTTAACTTAGTTAGTTGTATGTTATGTGTTATGACGGGTGTTAGGGTAATCAGGGACCCTAACTGGCTCAGAAAAATATAATTAGTGAAAATATTAATATTTTCATGTTCCGGGTAAAGTCCGGGTGTCCGGTTGGATAGTAATCCGTTAAAGCGTTACAAAAGCTTTAAAGTGTCGTTATTAACATTTTTAGTGACACAACTTGTTTTCCCGACACTTTGGAAAGTGTCTAGTATTATTTTCTCATTTTCTGGCACTTTACTAGTCAGCTAGAAGCTGGATTAATTATTAAAGTGCTGTGTTTGGTACTTAAAGTACGTTTTAGGCACATCCGAATCAGTGTATCTTATTCCTAGAGACGCGGTACCACAACCCTTATATCCCTACACTCACTACCAGTGTAGCAAAAATATATGAGGCTCTTAACAGGCCTTAGAGGCAGTGTCTGCCTGATGCTGGTTATTTCAGCATGTTCACTGTATATCCGTTTAGTGCTACTGTGCTTTTTGTGCATCACGTTTGTCACTAGGGTTCAGTATGTAATTAATGTAGTGACAGCAAATAAAGTATGATGCAAGTAAGTGCATGTATCAGTATGCAGGTAGCAGTTTATCAGCTAGTTCAAACAAGCACAGTAATCAAGTAGTAATTAATCATTAATTAAGTTGTACGGATACCTGGTTTAGTGCGGGTTGTCACAACGGACAAGATTGTCCAAATTCACGGCCGCCTGAAAGCTGCCAGGGATAGGCAGAAAAGCTAAGCAAATTTAAAGCCTAAACCTCTGAAATTTGAGGTTGGTGATAAAGTCTTACTTAAAGTATCACCCTGGAAGGGGGTGATGCGATTTGGTAAGAAAGGTAAGTTAAGCCCGAGGTATATAGGACCATTCGAGATCATCGAATGTGTGGGATCAGTGGCTTACAAGTTAAACTTACCTGAAGAGCTTAGTGGTATTCACAATGTATTTCACGTCTACAACATAAAGAAATGTCTAGCCGATGAATCGCTAGTCATACCACATACATATGTGTACATAGATGAGAGCTTGAAATTTGTGGAAAAACCTTTGTCGATTGAGGATCGACAGGTAAAGAAGCTTCGAAGGAAGCATGTACCTATTCTAAAGGTCAAATGGGATGCCCGAACAGGTCCCGAGAACACATGGGAGGTGGAATCTACCATGCAGGAAAAGTACCCTCAATTGTTTCAATAAATCTTAAGGTCGAGATTTCTTTTAAGGGGGTGAGGATGTAACACCTCGTAAAATCATACCCAATAAAATAAGGACACGTGTCATGTGATGCAAACGTGTTATGAAAACGGATCCAGACAAAGATGTACGGTAGGATTTAAAAGCGTCGACATGTTAATTTATACCTCTGAGCGACCTACTAATAAATCCCTAACCATGATATATTTAATCAACATCTCAAATTATACAATTATATCTGGTTATCCTAAATACCAAATTGATTATAACTTAAGTTATTAATCCAATATGAATTCTTGGTATTTCCGACAATTAAAAACCTCCCACAAAGATCCAAAGTTGTGTAAGTACATGCAAGGCATGCAAGGGCTAAAAACTTGGTCCCCTTTACTGCAAAGAAACACAATATTCGGACTTATAAGGAAAGTATGGACAAGGCCTAGAAGTTGCAAAATATTTTGTCTCTGGACATCGGTTACGGACTGTAAGAGCTAAGGCTTACGGTTCGTAAAGGGCAGCTTATGGACCGCAAGCTTGAGCTCTTACGGTCCGTAAGGCTGTCGCTGGCTGCCGAAATGGACAGCTGCCTATTCAGCCTGTTCCACCGTCTTAGATGAGTGGTTTTGGAAATCTAGGGTCCTGCAACTGGTTTTTGGCATCATAGGGACACCTGGGAGGATCCCATTACATCTGTAGAGTTACATGGATTGATCTTGTGCATTATAGTTCACTATATAAAAAGATCAGGTTGTGACATTCTCACTTGCTCACTTGGAAATTTATTCAAGACCTCTCTGGAGCTTCTCTGATCAGCAACAAGTCTTCTTAGGATCTTTAAACATACTTAGGACTCTTGTAAGTGTCCTTAATCCTTTTTAATTCAGTTTAGCCTAGTTAATTAGCTAAAAGTCAAACCGTCGTAATTAAGGTTTGACTTCGAGATTAATTAAAATTTGTTCAGTCAAATCTCGAATCAAAAGTACCTATAAGTAGGTAATTATGTGGGTAATAAACCCTTAAAAGGGTACTCTCTGATTCCCACTCTAACTAGGTCAATTGTCGGGTCAAAGCTAACTTTAAAAAGTCAACAGAATACTTATTTTCAAATTAATACATAATTAGCAATGTAGGATCCATGTAACCTGTTTTTATCATTAATATAACTTGGTAATTAATGTAAGAACATGTCTAAACATGTTCACCCCGACAATTTTCAGTTTAGGCTCAGTTCGGTACCGAAAGTCGCATAGTTTGACTTTCGCTTTGACTTTCAGTTCTGACCCAATGTAGCATGTCTTAGAAATGCCTTAGAGCCTTATTTGGACCAGGTTTCATATTAGTATAACCCTCTGTGATTATACACCTTGGTTCAATAATTATTCGAGTCATATGCAATGTTCCGTTATATGCTTAAATGTTGACTATTATGCCCTTGTCACCTTAAAATGTGATTTTTGAAAAAGTAAAATAGTAGAAACCTTAATTACTGATTTATAAACTTGTACCCAAAATTTGATATCAGTTTGAGGTCTAGATTAAGAGTTATGCTCATTAGCGTAAATAAGAAGTTTCTTAATAATTAAATGACATAATTAGCATATAGCATATCTAAACCTAATTTTGAGATCAAAATTTTTACCTACCTGATATAAAATAATATTTTAGGATTTTTGGAGATTTTTATTTATTTTTAGGCTAAGCATAACATAGGGTTCTAAGCTAAATTCGGTTATGTCGATTTTGCCCTTTTTGGCCATAAAATGAGTTTTTCAAAACCTTTTGACCCCAAACCTTTTTATACTGATTTTAAATGTTAAATAAAGTATTTTGAGCCTTCTGGAATTATAAAAATATCAGTATTCCTTTGAAAACCCAGAAATGGCTCCAAATCGCCTTTTTAGGCATTTTTAACGCATAGTACGTATTAAAATTATTTTAAACACATAAGGTTTGATACCTACTGATATTTTAAGTAAATTATTATATTTTTACAGTAAGATAAAGTTTTAAACTCAGGTTTCCATTTTTGACCTTTTAAGCCTAAGTGAAATTACCAAAATGCCCTTACGGTGCATAGTATGGTTAGAAATGATGAAATTCACATATAGGTGATACCCTACTATTATAACTTATTAAATTAAGTATATTTACTGATTAAATCAGACCTATAACTCAGATTTCTATTTAAACTCTTTTATAACTTTTAAAATGACCAAAATGCCCTTACGAGGCATAGTTTGGATTTAAAATCATTTTGGACATAATAGAAGATATCTTACTGATATTACAACATATTTATTGCATATTAACTTAGGAAACTTGTATATGATTCATATGGTTACCTGTTACGCACTTTTCGCGTTCGGATCGGCTTATGTGACTAGTTTACATATATTAGCCGAAACGTGTCAAACCATATCCTTTTTGTCTCAAAATCCAGAATGTGTTTAAGTTACCCATATTAGACAAGCATGCAAACTTGTCGGGTCAAAACCACATTCTAAACCGGTCTTCGTTCTTAATGCGTTTGAACCGTATCTTTCATTAAGAACTAACCGGTCTAAGCTTAGGCTTAATTAAAGACCCGTTAGAAATTCTAAAAGGTTATTAAAAACCTTTGTTCCAGAATAGGAGGCCAGTAAAAGCTATTTGCACTTGCTATTGTGATTATACTTGCTCAGGTAAATACTTTTAACTTATTTTCCCTATACGGGCTTGGGGTACGGTATATAAAATACCGCTTGGTCGGGCATTGAATCTTTAATTACATGAAGGTTAAATCATTGATATGTCCTGTTTAAAAAATGTTTTGTTTGCTTAAAGCCTTTGGGGGGTTAATGACCATGTCCCGGATATCCTTGGCATCATTTTACGAAATGGCCACGACCTAAGCACGGGGTGTAGGCGTACACCCGTCAGTGCATAAAAAATAATGTGGTGTGTCAATTAATCTTTAACCCGGTGTCAATCCGGGCTACTGAACGCATAAGAAACATGTAATTCTTTTACAAGTATTATATTCAAATAATTATCCCAAGTTATAAAAATCTTTTTGTGCCATGTGCATTCAAATCAATTTTAAACCTTTTCAAAATGAGTCAGTTAAACTGTATTTACCAGTGTAAACTAACGTATTTTCCCAAAAAAATTAAGTGCATGTACTACTCGTAATAGGCTGGCTTTCTCCTTAGCATCAATAAGAGTCTCGCAAGCTTGGATGCATTTAAGTCTGTTGAACATGTTTCCTCTTTATTTTGATCCGCCCGTGGATCTATTTCAACTACGTTGTGATACTTAAATATTACACTCTATTCAGTTGAAATAAAATCTTTCTTTTACTTCCGCTGTGCATTTAAATATTGTGTTGTTTGACTATGATGATATCAACTACGTCACGATACTCCCCACCGGGCCCACCGGTAATACGTGGAAATATCGGGGTGTGACACTTATATTAAGTTTACTTGGTGTTTGGTTAGTCATACGTGACTTCCGGCGTCCAAAAACGTTACTGAATCGCTAAAATACGTGTTTTTCAACATACACTATAATGGGTTGTTCATGGGTAAATTTTATGTGTTACAATGTGTTATGTGTTTAATAATATGTGTATGATGACATGTTAATACTTGACAAGATTATGTGTATTACGCTATTATTAGTATGTTACATTTGGGTATATATATTACGATGCGCAAATCGTAGATATATTGCTTATAACATGATGAGGGTCACCAATGAATCATGGTGGGTATTTATAGGAGAACTTGAATTAACAAGATCTTTACAAGTGTTTTTGCAAGAATCAAGGGTTGATCTAAGCCATACACTTGTGCCCATAGATTAGAATACCATGGGAGTCCAAAAACCAGCCCAAAGTATGCTAAGACAATGGTTAAAATCAAAGGAACCAGCTGCTGTTTGAAGAAAATCAAATTCTGCACAGATCAGTCTGTGGCGCCCTACGAGAGGCCTGTCGCGCCCCGCCAGAGACCAAAATCTCAGAATGTGAGAAATGGTCCCTGCATGCATAAAACTTGATTTTTGACACATATTCCTCGTTAACCCATTTTCAAGGCTCAATAATGATGTCAAAGTATAGGGGATATGAAATATGCTTGGAAATATCTCGGATGTTGGTTCGTTTAGTCGTACGGTCACGTTATTCGGTTAATTACGACGAAACACGAACGGACGTGAAAAACGATCCGAATTACGCGACGAATGGTATTTTTGCATTCCGATCACTAAAATAAAATATTTTAAGGATAACAAAAATTTTTGGATGTCCGGATATGTTCAGAACGTAAGATATGCGCGTAAATGCAAACTTATGCACTTTTTGACGCTTTTAGTCCCTATTGATCAAATAAGCGTATTTTCGCATAACGAACCCCTCAATGCCTATTTCTAAGCTATGTAAAGAATATTTAGGGTACGTTTAGCTTATAATCAAGTTCCGAAATGTTCATTACTTAAGCGTGTCGTGTATTATAGGTTTTTATGTATATTTTTAACCCTTTTTACACTTTAGTCAAGTTTTAAATTTATAAAACACGATATTTTACTAACACCAAACATACATATGGGCAAGTGCACCCATCGTGAGCGTAGTATAGTGTTGGTAAGATACCGAGGTCGTCCAAGGACACAAGAGCTTTTAGTACCGGTATATCCTCAACGTCTAATCAAATCAAAATTTTAGAAAATGGTTTTAAACTAGAAAATAGAAACTAAAAATGCTGAAAAATAATAATAAAAAATAAAAACAGATAGACAAGATGAATCATTTGGATCCGATTCGCCTTTAGTGTAACCTTTAATTATTTTCGCACTTTTTCACTTTTTAAGAGATTATCTTAGTTATAGTAGTAGGCCCCTCTTTTGAAGGTGACGTTACCCTCAACCCAGTAGTTTGAGTCAGCAAGGATACAATCCTAAAGGGTTGGATTATTGAAAGATAATTAATTAAGTTATTAATGCTTAATGCGGTAGGCCCCTCTTTTGAAGGTGACGTTACCCTCGGCTAAGTAGTTTGAGTCAGCAGGGATACAATCCTAAATAGACGGGTTAATGTTTTAATAGTAGTTTACATGTGAGGGGGTCAAGGAGTTCGGACCCCCGCCATCCAATACCAGTGGGTATTGAAGGACGTCCTACTAAAGTTAACCCAAGTCCTTGCAGGATCTTTACACTGAACAAGGCAAGACTCTTACCAAACCATTCCCTTAACCCCGGACTAGGTAGCCAACATATCTCCATATAGACCATGGAGATATGAATGGTGAAAATCTTTTATTTTATATAGACAGTAAAATAATGCCAAGACACCACGGACAAATGATAAGGAAGATTCACCTTCAACATAAGAAACTAGTTATTAAAGTCATTAATACATAACCAAATAAAAAGTGCGAAAAGATTAAAAATAAAAAGTATTACACTAAACACTTGTCTTCACCAAGTGATGTAAGAGACTTAGGCAAACATTGCCTTTGATTGTCAAGAACTCTTACGATCAATCTTGGATCCCGAGACTACTCACACACTCTATGATGGATGATGGATGATGGTGGTGGATGTGGGTTGTGATGGTGGTGGTGGGTGGGTGAAGTGTGAGAGATGTGGTTTGCCAAGGGATGGTTTGCAAGTGAGCCAAGCACCCCTATTTATAGCCTGCACAGAAGCCCGGACACGGGCAGTGTCCATTGGGCACGGCCCCGTGTCCACCCATCTTCTCTTTCTTCATTAAATGCAGTTTGTCTGCATTAGTTGACCACGCCCCCGTGTCCGCTGGGCACGACCCCGTGTGCAGAAGCGTATCTGTACTATCAAGATTTGCCTAGATTCTGCGAATCTTTGCGTTGACCACGGCCCCGTGTCCGCTGGGCACGCCCTCGTGGTGGGTGATAGAAGCTTCTACAACTTTGTCTTTTCTGGAGACACTTGGGCATGCCCCCGTGCTTAGTGAGCATGGGGCGTGTTTAGCCTTCTGTTCTCTTGTTTTTGCTTGGGAGGATACTGTCGAGGGGTCGGGCATGCCACGTTTATTCCTTTTCTTGTATTTATGTTAGATTTAGCTGCCTTTTTGCTTCTTTTGTTCATTTTAGCTCATTTAATCCTGAAAATACAAAAGGAAGACAAAAACACACTTTTTCCAACATTAGTAGTAAAAAAGGGTTAGTTTTATGCCATATTTGATGTAATTTATATGTTGCATTTTGCGCACATCAAATACCCCCACACTTGAATCTTTGCTTCTCCTCAAGCAAAACTCTTTATAATGTGGTTTTACACTCCTAAATGGAATGGGTAGAAGAGAAGGTTTTTGGGCTTGTTATAGAGTGTCGGGATTCCAAGATTCTTTATTAGGTTTTATTTTTATTTTATTTACAATCCTATTCGTCATGATTTATTTAGAACATTACATAAAATAAATTACTTATTAGGGCATAACATGCATTTTTAAAATTTCATTTATATACAAGTTCACATACCTCACGGGGGATCACTCAACCCTCGTTCGAAGATGTATTTTTGTGAAACACTCGAGAGCGGCATGGAACTTACTCCTACCATAAGCCTGCCAAGCAATCAATCCTCATCTTTTTTAACTATACACCTTTGTAAATATCAAGAGGACTTTTGGGGGAAGGGTTAGGCTTGGGTTAAAGGTAGGTGGTTAGTAAAAAGGGCGAAAGGCGTAAAAAGCGTCGGTTTTCGTAAGACTTTTTATTTTTCCAACTTTTTATTCTAATGAAGCATTTTTTCAAACAAAGTTCTTTTTTATGAACTTGTTTGTTTATTTCTTGGCTTCATCATCATTTCATTTTGTTTATTTATTTATTTTTTTTTTTTGATAAGGAAGTCATAAGAAAACTGAGCTTTGTTACTAAAATAAAGGGTTTAAAATGAAAAAAGGGTTTTGGTGGGTAAAAAGGGTGTTTGTTTTGGGTTAAGAAATGAAAAGGTTTAGGCTCAAAGGGGTTAACTAGGGGGGTTTTGGGTAGGTGGTAAAAAAAAAGAAAAAAAATAATGGTGTTGAAATAAAAAGGGTTAGTCCTAATGCCTCCATCATTTACTTACTTGGGTTTAAGTTGGTAAGGACCGGGAATGTATGGTCATGGCAAGTTCTAGAGTAGTAAGAACCATGCGGCTATTCACACAAGAAACGAAAAATGAGCATTTAGTTTTAAAGATGTGTATTTGTATGCTCAATAAGGGCTCAAAACTCACTTTTTGTGGGAATGGGTTTTTATGTGATCAAGTATATATAATCAAATTTTAACTAGATTTGTCATGCCGTTTCATAATTTTCTTATGTTGGTTCTTTTTATCACGACGCTATCGGTTGTAAATTTGTAAAAATATCACCTTTTTAGAACTTGTAATTCCTAAATTAAACCAAGACAAGTAAAAAAATGAAAAGATTTTTGAAAAAAATTGGGGTGTTTAGCGGTTCCAATAGAGTTTTGTGTGAGGCTTGTAATTAGGACTTGCAAAATTCAAGGTTTTAGCATCCCCCCACACTTAAATTACACATTGTCCTCAATGTGTCCCAAAAATAAGTTTTTAGGTTGATTGAATGTGTAAAAGTGTGTTTAAAAACAAATTTTAATGTTACTGGCGTCTGGACACGGGCCCGTGGTGTCCGGGCACGACCCCGTGTTCAGGTTACCAGTAACAGAAATCATTAAAAAGAAACAGAAGCCTGGGCACGGGGACGTGTTCAGCGAACACGCCCCATGTCTAGTTACCTGAACTGGGCGATTTTCTGCAGACGGTTCAGCACGGGGCCGTGTTGGCTGGACACGGCCCGTGCCGAACTTGCTGTAATGAAGAAAAATTTTGCGGGAGTCTCTGTTTTTGTGCATGGGGTGCTGGTTCAAGTTTCCCTTGGTATCCTTCACCATCCCGAGTGTGTTTTACCCATTGCAACATCATCCAACACACCAAATAATTTATAAAACCATCATTTATGAAAACTAACACATTACATAGGTCCTAGAAATTTAAAAACAAAGCAGAAAATAAAAGCTAAAAGTCCTAAGATAGATAGGTCAAGTGATACGTAAAATCATCCTAAGGAGTTCTACTTTTACAATAGGAATCAAAATTCCGGAAATAGCTTTATGGTATTTAAAATCTTCGTAGAACCCCGGACCGAGGGGTATTCCCTAGATGTTGTTAAAGCCATTCTTCTATCTCTCTTGGGAGGAAGAAGGCGGGCTTATTTTCCTCAACATCTTGTGGAGGGGGAGTGACACCAACTGGAACCCCTTGTAATATGTCTCGAGGGGGCTCCAGGTGTATGGTGTACCATTCGGCCGGTATGATAACTTCCGGTACCACATTCCATACCCTTTGGGTGATAATCGGTACCAAAGTAGGAGAAGCAAGAATGTTCAACCTTTGGTGCAAAAGGTTGACCTCCCGAAGACATCCCTCTAGCCCCACCGTCAAATGATTGATACGGTCGACCAATGCTTCTTCCACTCCCGTCATCTCATCAATGGCCTCTCTTAAAGCGTAGACGTAGTTTACAAGAGAGTCTTCAACCGTTGATGACCTTCTCCCTTGTCGGTTGTTCCTGGAGTGCGATGAAGATGTTCCGTTAGTTCTGCTCGCCATTCTGAGAAAACATACCGAAAAGGGTTCAATTTTATTGAAACAGTACCTCGGACACAGCCCCGTGCTCATTGAGCACGACCCCGTGTTCAGATGTCTGCAGATTTTTGGAACAAGGATTCTTGGAGTTTTAAATTATTTTCATGATTTTTAAAGCCTTTTTAAGGAGAAATAACTTAAAACGTTGTTGTAGAACTTATTTTTAACAAGATTCCTTGAATAAAACCTAACAAACATCACAATAAAGCTTGGAATCATGATGATATCAAGCTCTAATAGAGGTATTAAGGAAAAATTGAAGAAGAAGGCAATGGATAAAAGTGGAAAAGACAAGATGGTTGTTGAGAACCTTCTTTAGAATATACTTACGATGGTATGTGTGAAGATCCCAGCAAATCTTTGTCTTTGGAGTGGTCCAAATGAGCAGGAATCTTGCTGCATTTATAGAAAACGACAGCACGCTTCACACGGCCCCGTGTCGGCTGGACACGGCCCCATGTGCAGACGAGGTCCTGACACATTTTGCCCGTATTCTGACAAAAAGTCAGACGGAAATCTTTTGGTGGACACGGGGGCGTGCTGACCTGGACACGGCCCCGTGTCTAGAGGCTGTTTATGAAGATTCGTCTATTTTTAAGGAATTTATCCGGATCGGGTGGTTCCTTACTGGACGGAACAACCCCAAAGTGCCTGAGATACCTTAATTGCTCTAGATTTAGACGAGAACCCAAGAGGTTGTCGGTGAGGGTGATTCCTATGCTAAATGTAGGTGGACAAGTCCAACCCTTTCCCGGGCTCTCGTTAAAGAAGGTGTATGCCGAATCGTTCATGTCTATGTATGCATCGAACGAAGTCGATGGGGAGTCCTTCATGGCACAATCGACATAGGGACAACTATCGCTCAAGTCATCAAGAGGGTTAGAGGTAGTTTCGGGAACAACGAAGTTGTTTTTATGCGAATGTAATCTCAATAATTCTTCTTGGGTATCGTCTTGAGATGAATTAATGATATCCATCTCAAGTTCTTTTACCCAATTAAGAATTAGATCTTCCAATTGAAATAGTTCATCAAGAAGCATTTCTCCTAGAAGGTTTGATTGAGAGCATTCGAGGGAAAGATAAGGATTAGTTGTACTTCCGCCCCTCTTAAGGCTATAGGAAAACAATGGGTCTATATAATGGGGCTTATAATTTAGAAAATAACATTCTAAATCTTTATGATTGCCACCACATATTTGACACCACGTACCATAAGAGGGCCGATAGTAAAAAAAATCAGTATCACTCATGTTTGTGTCAGAAATTACCAACCGTCGGGATCTTACGGTTCTGTTTTCAATAACTGAAACTTAGGCACGGGGCGTGTTGAGTGGGCACGGCCCCATGTTCAGCTATTGTCTGACTTAAAACAGGATTGCCAGTACCAAAGATTGGGCACGGGCGTGTTCAACGGGCACGGCCCGTGCTGAGTTCTGCAGAAGCTGAAAATTTATAAAAATTCCTAAAAAAACAGAAAAATAAGAAAAAATGATTAGGCCGTTGATTCTTAACTTTCTTAAAATCCTTGTGTCCCCGGCAGCGGCGCCAAAAACTTGATGCGTGTCGTGTGTTATAGGTTTTTATGTATATTTTTAGCCCTTTTTACACTTTAGTCAAGTTTTAAATTTATAAAACACGATATTTTACTAACACCAAACACATATATGGGTAAGTGCACCCATCGTGAGTGTAGTATAGTGTTGGTAAGATACCGAGGTCGTCCAAGGACACAAGAGCTTTTAGTACTGGTTTATCCTCAACGTCTAATCAAATCAAAAATTTTAGAAAAAAGGTTTTAAACTAGAAAATAGAAACTAAAAATGCTGAAAAATAAAAAATAAAAACAGATAGACAAGATGAATCACTTGGATCCGACTCGCCTTTAGTGTAACCTTTGATTATTTTCGCACTTTTGCACTTTTTAAGAGATTATCTTAGTTATAGTAGTAGGCCCCTCTTATGAAGTTGACGTTACCCTCAACCCAGTAGTTTGAGTCAGCAAGGATACAATCCTAAAGGGTTGGATTATTGAAAGATAATTGATTAAGTTATTAATGCTTAATGTGGTAGGCCCCTCTTTTGATGGTGATGTTACCCTCGGCTAAGTAGTTTGAGTCAGCAGGGATACAATCCTAAATAGCCGGGTTAATGTTTTAATAATAGTTTACATATGAGGGGGTCAAGGAGTTCGGACCCCCGCCATCCAATACCAGTGGGTATTGAAGGAGGTCCTACTAAAGTTGACCCAGGTCCTTCCAGGATCTATACACTGAACAAGGCAAGACTCTCACCAAACCATTCCCTTAACCCCCGACCAGGTAGCCAACATATCTCCATATAGACCGTGGAGATATGAATGGTGAAAATCTTTTATTTTATATAGACAGTAAAATAATGCCAAGACACCACGGACAAATGATAAGGAAGATTCACCTTCAACATAAGAAACTAGTTATTAAAGTCATTAATACATAACCAAATAAAAAGTGCGAAAAGATTAAAAATAAAAAGTATTACACTAAACACTTGTCTTCACCAAGTGATGTAAGAGACTTATGCAAACATGGCCTTTGATTGTCAAGAACTCTTACGATCAATCGTGGATCCCGAGACTACTCACACACTCTATGATGGATGTTGGATGATGGTGGTGGATGTGGGTTGTGATGGTGGTGGTGGGTGGGTGAAGTGTGAGAGAGGTGGTTTTCCAAGGGATGGTTTGCAAGTGAGCCAAGCACCCCTATTTATTGTCTGCACGGAAGCCCGGACACGGCCCCGTGTCCACCCATCTTCTCTTTCTTCATTAAATGCAGTTTGTCTACATTAGTTGACCACGCCCCATGTCCGCTGGGCATGACCCCGTGTGCAGAAGTGTATCTATATGATCAAGATTTTCCTAGATTCTGCGAATCTTTGCATTGACCACGGCCCTGTGTCCGCTGGGCACGCCCCCGTGGTGGGTGATAGAAGCTTCTACAACTTTGTCTTTTCTGCAGACACTTGGGCACGCCCCCGTGCTTAGTGAGCACGGGGCATGTTCAGCCTTCTGTTCTCTTGTTTTTGCTTGGGAGGATGCTGTCGAGGGGTTGGGCATGCCACGTTTATTCCTTTTCTTGTATTTATGTTAGATTTAGCTGCCTTTTTGCTTCTTTTGTTCATTTGAGCTCATTTAATCCTGAAAATACAAAAGGAAGACAAAAACACACTTTTTCCAACATTAGTACTAAAAAAGGGTTAGTTTTATGCCACATTTGATGTAATTTATATGCTGCATTTTGCGCACATCAGTTACTATACAAATCGGCATAGTTTCGCAGTTTGTCGCAATTAGTCCCTGCAATCGAATAAACTTGTTTTCGACACACCAAACCCTCCAAAACTTATTTCTAAGTTATGTAAAGTTTATTTAAGGTATGTTAAGCCTATGTCACTGTTCCGGAGTGTTTGTCACGTTAAACTGATTACGTTTACGCATCAGTTCGCGTATAACTTTCAGAAAGCGATTTAAAGCTCGAAGTTGAACAAGAATTGATATGTGCAAATGATACACGTATTTATACGAATCCCAAGTATGAAACACAAGATTTCATTGGTTTTGTATTTGTATGATGGTCGTAGAGGCACAGATGTCACAGTCTCCCCTACTTTAGGAAATTTCGTCCCGAAATTTATTCGTAGGAGTCTTTCGGTAACGTTGTGTTAAACAATTGTCTTGCATGGAATCTAGGGTGTTATCTATTTGCATAGAGTAACCCATCAAAGATTTCCATGCAAGGCATAACCTTGTCATTCCCCGGTGGATATACTTTGAAGCGAAAATGAATGGATGATTCATTCTCTCCAATGGATTCTTCGTTAGATGTGGAAATGAAAGACGAAAATGTTATTCGTTTCCAAGGGATATTTCTTTAAAAGAGGAAATGAATGGGTAATTCATTTTCTCAAATGGATACTTTTATCAGAAACGGAAATGAAGGAATGGATAAGCTGTTCGTTTCTCAATGGTTACTTCTTCATAAGCCAAAACGAAGGGATGATTCATTTTCCGCAGTGGATTAGTTCGTCAGAAGTAGAAATGAAGGATTGTCGCAAAGAATATTCATTTCCCCGATGGATTTTTCTTCAGAAGCGAAAATGAATGGATGATTCATTTTCCTCAGTGGGTACTTCGTCAGAAGTGGAAATGAAAGATTACTGAAAAGAGTATTTATTTCCCCGATGGATATTTCTTCAGAAGTGAAAATGAATGGATAATTCATTTTCCTCAGTGGGTACTTCGTCAGAAATGAAAATGAAGGAATCGATACAGGGTTATTCATTCCCCAATGGATTTTTCTTTAGAAGTAAAAATGAATGGATATTTCATTTTCCTCAGTGGATACTTCATTAGAAGTGGAATGGATTTATTTATTTTCCTCAGTGGATATTTATTCAGAAGTGAAAATGAACGGATGGTTCATGTTCCTCAGTAGGTACTTCATTAGAAATGAAAATGACAAAATTAATCCAGGATTATTCATTCCCTCAGTGGGTGTTTCTTTAGAAGTGAAAATGAATGATCAATTCATTTTCCTCAGTGGATACTTCATCAGAAATGGAATGAATTTATTTATTTTCCTCAGTGGATATTTCTTCAGAAGTGAAAATGAACGGGTGGTTCATGTTCCTCAGTGGGTACTTCATTAGAAATGAAAATGACAAAATTAATGCAGGATTATTCATTCCCTCAGTGGGTATTTCTTTAGAAGTGAAAATGAATGATCAATTCATTTTCCTCAGTGGATACTTCATCAGAAATGGAATGAATTTATTCATTTTCCTCAGTGTGTATTTCTTCAAAAGCGAAAATGAACGGATAGTTTATTTTCCTCATTAGGTACTTTATCCGAAATGAAAATGAATTTATTCATTTTCCTCAGTGGATATTTCTCAGAAGCGAAGATGAATGGATGATTCATTTTCTCTAATGGGTATTTCATGAGAAACGAAAATGAACACGGTTCATGAATAGATTATTCATTTCCCTCAGCGGATATTTCTTTCAGAAGTGAAAAATGAATAGCCAGTTCATTTTTCCTCAGCGGGTACTTTATCAGAAATGGAAATGAATATAGTTAACTTTTGTTTCTTGATTAGATTGATACAGGACAAAACTTGTTGTGGTTTCTGTGCACAAAATTCCATAATTATGTATGCATCCATAATTATGTAATTCCTTGCACAGTTCGTTTTATAATGTGTAGGGGATAGAATTTGTCAAACAATCTTGAGATAACTTTAATTTGATTAGGTTAAGACATAATCACGTAAGCACATAATAGTTACACAATTGTTCACTTGGTTATTTAATTCGTTATTAGTTTGTTATTAACTTGATGTTGATTTGTACACGGGCATTGTCACACCCCGGCCACGTAAAACAACAAATCGTGGTGGAAATGTCAGGGAGTGTTGTAACAGAATCATTGTTTCATAACACATGGAAATTGAAATTTTTGTTTGATTGATTAAAAGTAGTTACAATGTCTTAACAAACCAAGAAACATAACATAATTAACTAGTCTTGCGTCTTTTAATGTCACTAAGGCCCAAGTCCGCCTAAGTTTATCTTGATCAATCCTATGCATCATTTCCTGAAACACATGTGAAAATAGGTACGTCAGCATAAAAATGCCTGTGAGATACATAGGTTTTATTGATTTAGGATTCATGACTTATAAGTTTAGAAAAAGTTGTTTAACAAAAGTAGCCATGAACCTTGTAAAATGTTTTTGTTTTATAAATCATATAAAAATCGATAAGGAAAACAAATGATATAAAAGAAATATGTATGGTTAAATAAATAACTAAGTAAAATGAATTTGTATAAAATGTGTTGTTTGTAAAACAATGTTTTGTGAAGATATGTTAATTTGTGTAGAATGTAATATGTCAAAATTGAAATGGTTTAAATAACGCTATGATATGTAATATTATACAAGCACTTATATATAGGAAGTACCAGCGGCGTATCCACCATGCTTGTATCATATTACACACGCCTCGTTACTTAAATCACTTACCAAACAAACCACCAATGTAAAAATGTACATGTATAACTAAATGTAATGTTTAAACAAATGTTGAAATGTTATTGTGTAAACAAATGTAATGTAGAGTGAATAAACAGCCTTTATTGATTAAAAGCATTTACTCGACCCTATAAGAAAGAAATGTACAAAACAATGCATTTGATAAATTATAATCAAAAGTTATGCTTTGTAAAATAATGCATGCTTTACTGATACAAACACTTATGCGGTAATGTTAAACGTCTACATCCAAGCCTTGAGACTGTAGGATAAACCCTGGAACAAAGTCAAAGGTCTACCTAGAAATGTTTTTAGATTCGGTCATTCCTTCCACCCAAACAAACCTAGGATTTCAGGAATGGGAGTTGTCAAGTCCTATGGTACCACTACCTAATACCGAGCGGCATGATTGGTGTTAATGAATGTATTAGTTTTGTTAAACAAACCAAATGTTATACCAAATGTAAGCATGTTTTATGAAAACAATGTACCTAGTATGCTAAGTGAACATACAAGGTAGAAATGTAAAACAATGTGTCCATATACTAAGTAAACATATGCAACAGAAATGCAATGTAAATCAATGTACTAAGTATGCACTAAATGGACATACGTAGCATAAAATGTAATATAAAATAATGTACTAAGTATGCACTAAATGGATATACATAGCATAAAATGTAATGTAAAATAATGTACTAGGTATGCATCAAATGGACATACATAGCAAAAACATAATGAAATCATGTACTATAAGTGTACTAATGAATATAACAAGCATATGATATGAAAACATGAAAGCAAGAAAGTAACAAGTAGGCACATGTGTTCCACCCCAAAACAGTTTGAAAACAGTAAAAGAGGGGTCTATGTACTCACTTGAGGGTCCTTAGAAGTCTTGAACAACAACCAAGCAAAGCTAGAGGGATCACGAAAATCAAACGGCACCTAATATAGGTAACTACATTAATAACCGCACCTAACTCGGAAGATTGGATAGTATGAGGTTTCATAAACCAAATGAGTATTGGAACTCACATGATATGGTTTAATAAACCCTACATACTAGAATGAAACCTAACCTAAGTGCTTACGACCCATTACGACCCGCTTAGGTAGCTTATGCTACTTTAACGCGTCGTTCGCGTAAAACATGTTCGGACCGCCTAACTAGTCCTATGATAAGTAAAATATGCCTTAACATGTCTAATATTGTTGCCAAATTAGTTTAGATGTCAAAAATTATGTTACATATGCTTAAAATGAATTTTGGCGCAAAAGGGCATTTTGGTAATTTACCTAAGGCATATAAATTACCTATCATATAACTAACTAAACGTAGTGACCATAAGGTATAACCTCGGAAGGTTATTCCCTATACAACTATGGTCACCTAATGTGCTTGGTCGGATCCTAATGATCGACCAAACGGGTCGGGTTCGAATGTGTAAGCGGTTGTTTGGACCGCTTACCTTACGACCCTACATAAGCACTAAACCTAAAATGATGAGCTAAACATGTTAATACATGTTTAACAAAGTTATAAAACAGGTTTGGTATCAAAACAAACGGTTTTGATACCTAAAAGTAGTTTGGTTACAAAATACGCATTTTGGCCGAAACTACGACTCGTCGCTAAGCCTAGATAACGTGGTAATCAGTAGGTATAGTCACAAGAGACTAAAACCATCGTGATTACGCTCATGTTATGAAGTTCAAACGAACTTCATGTTGACCATAAACTGGTCAATGCAGAAAGTCAAACATAGTTTGACTTTCACGCTAAAAACGCCTAAAGAACGAAAGAGAACTTACAACGGGTCCAAGAATAGAAGCTTTGATCCGGATATTCTCAGGTATGAAGTGATAACACATCAACTTAGAGAACAAATTCAGATCAAAGGTGTGAGTTTGAGAGTGAAGTGGGTGGGGGTATTTGTAGATTTCATAGAACCGTCAAGATCGTTTCTTGAAACCCGAGCTTTGATCTAGGCCGTACACTTGCACCCATTGTTTTCTAAAACCATGGGAGCCCCTAATATGAGTCCATAGTATCATAAAAACCATTAAATACCAGCCCATAGTTTGCAAAACCATGGGCTAAAACCATCAAAACTTCAAAAAAGGACTAGGTTCATTGAATCTGGTCAGAAATTTCAAAAATGGTCCCTGCACTTGTAAAACTTGATTTTTTGCACTTTTAAGCCCCGTTAACCCCATTTCAAGGCTCTAAAATAAATTTAAAGTATAGGGAACTTAAAATATGCTCAAAAACATCTCGGATGTCGGTTCGTTTGGTCATACGGTTGCGTTGTTCGGTTAATTACGACGGAAATCGTAATGAACGCAAAAACGATCCAAATTACGCGACGAATGGAATTTTATCATGCCAATCACTAAAATAAAATATTTTAATGATTACATAAATTTTTGGATATCCGGATATATTCAGGACGTAAGATATGCGCGAAAATGCAAACTTATGCACTTTTGATGCTTTTAGTCTCTATTGATCAAATAAGTCTATTTTAGCATACCGAACCCCTCAAAGCCTATTTCTAAGCTATGTAAAGGATATTTAGGGTATTTTTAACTTATGATCAAGTTCCGGAATGTTTGTTACAGTACGAATCGGCATACTTTCGCAGTTTGTCGAAATTAGTCCCTGTAAGCGAATAAACTTGATTTCGACACACCAAACCATCCAAAACTTATTTCTAAGTTATGTAAAGGTTATTTAAGGTATGTTAAGCCTATGTCACTGTTCCAGAGTGTTTGTTGCATTAAACTGATTATATTTACGCATCAGATCGCGTATAATCTTCCAGAAAGCAATTTAAAGCTCGAAATCGAACAAGAATTGATATGTGCAAATGATACACATATTTATACAAATCCCAAGTATGAAATACAATATTTCATTGATTTGGTACTTGTTTGATGGCCGTGGAGGCACAGGTGTCACAGTCTCCCCTACTTCAGGAAATTTCGTCCTGAAATTTATTTAAAGGAAACTTGTGAGAGTTTGAAACATGAAGTTGAATAGATCCAACAACACTGGTCAGAGTCCTAAACTTCTAGTAACTTTAAATAACATCATACTTTCAATGTGAGAGGGACACTTATATACAAATATATAAAGTGTTATTGGTGCGTCCACCGTACCTCCATTACATTGTTCACGTTTTGTTATTGTTGTCACTATCAGTTCTTACACATGACAAATCTTACTGAGTTCCTGTGCACTAAATTTCATAATTATGTACGCGTCCATAATTATGTAATTCCTTGCATAGTCCGCACAGTGCATTTTATAATGTGTAGGGTAAAAACCAAATGATCAAACCTGTGATGAGCGTGACTAGACCACCATAGGGTCCTTTTACTTAAATCAATAAATGAGTTAAATAGACTACCAAGGAGTCTGTTCAGCCATATCACCACATGTCATTCTTAACCAGATTCTGAATCAATCTTTGAATTTAGACCACTCAAGGGGTCTCTTTGAATTTTGGAATGGTACTATATAATCCAAGGGTCTTAACTATTACATAGAAGCCTTAAGGATTTAAGGTAGTACCTTTTGAATATCCTACTATGAATCCCTCATATGAAGATATGGGAGATTCTACGAGGATTTGGATAACGAATTATCCAGAGTACACAAAAACACAAAATGCATAAAAGAAAACACAAAATGCATAAACACATAATCACATAACCACAAAATTGTTTATCTTGATCTTTAATTTGTTATCATTTTGTTAATTTGTTTTGTTAATTTTGCACATGTATTTAAAGCACACTAGGTATCCAATCCGTGGATTTCATTTGGCACTTTAAATATTTCCAAGAATCTAACTATAAAGATAGGAAGTTCTTAAAAAGAAAATTCGATTTCGATTATAAGGAATCAAAATGTTCGAATTAAGGCATACAAGGAATCCAATTAAGGACTCCGATTTGAGGAAAAACCATCCACAAGTATCTAATTGTGAAGGTAAAAAGATCCCATATGGATTTTGGGATTTGAGAAGCGGGAGGCATTTCAAAACCTTGCACTAGACGTGCTTAAGTCAAAACACGAGGTAAAATGCTCATGAAGTTGAGGCGCTAGATATGCCAAGGCGACATATGAAGCAGAGTTTGAAGGTTAAGTCAATGTATGGGGAAAATGTTTTTGAAAACTATGCATGGGGTTCTTTTTGAAATGTGTTTAATGTTTTTGAACTCTTACATAATACTTTTGAAATCATAAAATAGGTGTACTAGATAAGTATATTTATAAAATGTTTTAAAGTCATGCGAGATGAATTTTGAAATTATGTATATGGTTTTTGAAAACATGAATGATGTTTTTGAAATCATGCACTTGATATATTAAGTAAATATACTTTGTTAAAAATGTTTTCAAACTATATGGAATGTTTTGAAGTCATAAAGGTTGTTTTGAAAACTTATGCTATGCATGTTGTTATGAAAATCAGAATGTAATGGGTATGAAATTGAGGAATACCCTTAGTTATCAAACCAAGGATTTAAAGGCACAAATGTGCCAAAAAAAAAGTAGGATTACTCATAATGTCACTTTATTTCCTGTACTTCGTCTCTTAGAATGAAACGAGTACTTCAAAATTTTCGAGGAATTCATGAGCAAACACGAGAATGGGAGAATCACAAGAGTAGTTTGTAAAGAACATAGTTCCTTGATGTAGGTATCATAGGGAAATGCCATACACATATGTAACTACACTTGTACATCAGAATTGTGAACAACAATTCATTTATAAATAAAACTGATTATTTCACATTACAAAAAAAAAAAAAACAAAACAAAGAAACAAAAGCATAAGATTAAAACAGCAACATCTTATACTTAGCCAAATGCTTATCCGTGGGTCAGATTTGCATTGACAATCTCTGATCACTTGTTCCTGAAATATCCCGTCTCGCCGTAGTTGTACCAAGTACCAGACGGTAAACGAGCTTGAGCAGGGTTGACTTGAGGTTGGTTTGGACCACCTTGGATTGGGTTCAATTGACAAGCATTTTCCAGGTGACCGAGTCGTCCATATGATGCACACAGACGACACTGCAGGTAAGCTCGGTGAGGTGCATTACATTTGTTGCACATCAGTGCAGTACCGGCATAAGGTTTCCTGGCAGGAGGTTGAGCAGCAGTAAAGTTTGTAGCAGCTTTGTTTTGGATAGCAAAGTGGCATACGTCAACAAAATGTCCCCATCGTCCACAGTGGGTACATTTGAAGCAGGGTATGTGATCTGAATGGTGACGGTTGCATCGATTGCACCATGGGGCAAGTCCCAAGTATGGCTTCCTGGCTGGTGGTGTTGCCACTTCGCCAGGTCCCGCTTGATTTGGTGCAACTGCTACGGGTTTCTTTGAAGCCTTACGCTTCTTTGATTTTGGTGAAGGTTTGGCTTCTGCTTCCTTCGGTGAATCTTGAGTGACTTCCTCCTGGAGATGATACATGGCAGTAGCTAATTCAACAGTCTTCAGGACTACTTCGCCTATTCGCTGGGCAAATTTGGCAGTCTGCTCGGATATCTGAGCGTCGTTGCGATGAAGAGACATTCTAGAAGAAATGAAAGGCATAGGAAGAAACAAGTGAAATGTTATCGGATAATCAAAACAGAATGGCAATGCATAAAATTGCGATCATTTGTTTGTTACCTAAGGCAAACAAATGAGACGGTGACAAATCAAAGTAAACGGGTCATATTAATGTATCACTGAAGACATGCTTGCCTATAAGTGAACACTCACCCCAAGAGTTCCCAGGTAAGAGTGACTGGTCCAATACTGTGGATTTGTACGAACACTCTAGCCTTAGACAGAAAACTCAGAGTACAGGCATTCACCCTTCCAGTTTGCACGTGTTCACATTATAAGACCCAAACTTTGACGAGATTTTGAAAACTTAGAGGGATCAAAACCTAGTAATCAATCATCCTAGAACAGATGATTGGTTTTCAAAGCGGATTGGAAATTTATGTTCTTGTTGTGGTTGTCGCCTAAGGATAGGTGACGGTATTGTTTTATGACTAAACGCAATTAAACTCGCGTTAGGGTCCTAGGAAGGTTATAGACTAGGTCAAAGCATTACTAATAACCTAATTCCCTATAACCATGGGCTCTGATACCAACTTTTCTGTCACACCCCGACCACGTAAAACAACAAATCGTGGTGGAAACGTCAGGGAGTGTTATAACAGAATCATTGTTTCATAACACATGGAAATTGAAATTTTGTTTTATTGATTAAAAGTAGTTACAATGTCTTAACAAACCAAGAAACATAACATAATTAACTAGTCTTGCGTCTTTTAATGTCACTAAGGCCCAAGTCCGCCTAAGTTTATCTTGATCAATCCTATGCATCATTTCCTGAAACACATGTGAAAATAGGTACGTCAGCATAAAAATACCCGTGAGATACATAGGTTTTATTGATTTAGGATTCATGACTTATAAGTTTAGAAAAAATTTGTTTAACAAAAGTAGTCATGAACCTTGTAAAATGTTTTTGTTTTATAAATCATATAAAAATCGACAAGGAAAACAAATGATATAAAAGAAATATGTATGGTTAAATAAATAACTAAGTAAAATGAATTTGTATAAAATGTGTTGTTTGTAAAACAATGTTTTGTGAAGATATGTTAATTTGTGTAGAATGTAATATGTCAAAATTGAAATGGTTTAAATAACGCTACGATATGTAATATTATACAAGCACTTATATATAGGAAGTACCAGCGGCGTATCCACCATGCTTGTATCATATTACACACGCCTCGTTACTTAAATCACTTACCAAATAAACCACCAATGTAAAAATGTACATGTATAACTAAATGTAATGTTTAAACAAATGTTGAAATGTTATTGTGTAAACAAATGTAATGTAGAGTGAATAAACAGCCTTTATTGATTAAAAGCATTTACTCGACCCTATAAGAAAGAAATGTACAAAACAATGCATTTGATAAATTATAATAAAAAGTTATGCTTTGTAAAATAATGCATGCTTTACTGATACAAACACTTATGCGGTAATGTTAAACGTCTACATCCAAGCCTTGAGACTGTAGGATAAACCCTGGAACAAAGTCAAAGGTCTACCTAGAAATGTTTTCGGATTCGGTCATTCTTTCCACCCAAACAGACCTAGGATTTCAGGAATGGGAGTTGTCAAGTCCTATGGTACCACTACCTACTACCGAGCGGCGTGATTGGTGTTAATGAATGTATTAGTTTCGTTAAACAAACCAAATGTTATACCAAATGTAAGCATGTTTTATGAAAACAATGTACCTAGTATGCTAAGTGAACATACAAGGTAGAATGTAAAACAATGTGTCCATATGCTGAGTAAACATATGCAACAGAAATGCAATGTAAATCAATGTACTAAGTATGCACTAAATGGACATACATAGCATAAAATGTAATGTAATGTAAAATAATGTACTAAGTATGCACTAAATGGACATACATAGCATAAAATGTAATGTAAAATAATGTACTAGGTATGCATCAAATGGACATACATAGCAAAAACATAATGAAATCATGTACTATAAGTGTACTAATGAACATAACAAGCATATGATATGAAAACATGAAAGCACGGAAGTAACAATTAGGCACATGTGTTCCACCCCAAAACAGTTTGAAAACAGTAAAAGAGGGGTCTATGTACTCACTTGAGGGTGCTTAGAAGTCTTGAACAACAACCAAGCAAAGCTAGAGGGATCACGGAAATCAAACGGCACCTAATATAGGTAACTACATTAATAACCAGACCTAACTCGGAAGATTGGATAGTATGAGGTGTCGTAAACCAAATGAGTATTGGAACTCACATGATATGGTTTAATAAACCCTACATACTAGAATGAAACCTAACCTAAGTGCTTACGACCCATTACGACCCGCTTAGGTAGCTTATGCTACTTTAACGCGTCGTTCACGTAAAACGCGTTCGGACCGCCTAACTAGTCCTATGACAAGTAAAATATGCCTTAACATGTCTAGTATTGTTTCCAAATTAGTTTAGATGTCAAAAATTATGTTACATATGCTTAAAATGAATTTTGGCGCAAAAGGGCATTGTGGTAATTTACCTAAGGCATATAAATTACCTATCATATAACTAACTAAATGTAGTGACCATAAGGTATAACCTCGGAAGGTTATTCCCTATACAACTATGGTCAACTAATGTGCTTGGTCGGATCCTAATGATCGACCAAACGGGTCGGGTTCGAAAGTGTAAGCGGTTGTTTGGACCGCTTACCTAACGACCCTACATAAGCACTAAACCTAAAGTGACGAGCTAAACATGTTAAAACATGATTAACAAAGTTAGAAAACAGGTTTAGTATCAAAACAAACGGTTTTGATACGTAAAAGTAGTTTGGTTACAAAATACGCAAGAATACGCATTTTGGCCGAAACTACGACTCGTCACTAAGCCTAGATAACGTGGTAATCAGTAGGTATAGTCACAAGAGACTAAAACCATTGTGATTATGCTCATGTTATGAAGTTCAAACGAACTTCATGTTGACCATAAACTGGTCAATGCAAAAAGTCAAATTTAGTTTGACTTTCACGCTAAAAACGCGTAAAGAACGAAAGAGGACTTACAACGGGTCCAAGAATGGAAGCTTTGATCCGAATATTCTCAGGTATGAAGTGATAACACATCAACTTAGAGAAAAAATTCAGATCAAAGGTGTGAGTTTGAGAGTGAAGTGGGTGGGGGTATTTGTAGATTTCATAGAACCGTTAAGATCGTTTCTTGAAACCCGAGCTTTGATCTAGGCCGTACACTTGCACCCATTGTTTTCTAAAACCATGGGAGCCCCTAATATGAGTCCATAGTATCATAAAAACCATTAAATACCAGCCCATAGTTTGCAAAACCATGGGCTAAAACCATCAAAACTTCAAAATTGGACTAGGTTCATTGAATCTGGTCAGAAATTTCAAAAATGGTCCCTGCACTTGTAAAACTTGATTTTTGGAACTTTTAAGCCCTGTTAACCCCATTTCAAGGCTCTAAAATAAATTTAAAGTATAGGGAACTTAAAATATGCTCAAAAACATCTCGGATGTCGGTTTGTTTGGTCATACGGTTGCGTTGTTCGGTTAATTACGACAGAAATCGTAAGGAACGCAAAAACGATCCAAATTACGCGACGAATGGAATTTTATCATGCCAATCACTAAAATAAAATATTTTAATGATTACATAAATTTTTGGATATCCGGATATATTCAGGACGTAAGATATGCACGAAAATGCAAACTTATGCACTTTTGACGCTCTTAGTCTCTATTGATCAAATAGGTTTATTTTAGCATACCGAACCCCTCAAAATCTATTTCTAAGCTATGTAAAGGATATTTAGGGTTTTTTTAACTTATGATCAAGTTTCGGAATGTTCGTTACTGTACGAATCGGCATACTTTCGCAGTTTGTCGAAATTAGTCCCTGTAAGCGAATAAACTTGATTTCGACACACCAAACCATCCAAAACTTATTTCTAAGTTATGCAAAGGTTATTTAAGGTATGTTAAGACTATGTCACTGTTCCAGAGTATTTTTTGCATTAAACTGATTATATTTACGCATCAGATCGTGTATAATCTTCCAGAAAGCAATTTAAAGCTCGAAATCGAACAAGAATTGATATGTGCAAATGATACACATATTTATACAAATCCCAAGTATGAAATACAATATTTAATTGATTTGGTACTTGTTTGATGGACGTGGAGGCACAGGTGTCACAGGCATTCAAAGTATACCGGGAATCCAGTCAATGGACTTCAACTAGCACTTTAAACATCCTCAAGAATTCTACCTTATAAAGATAGGACAATCTTATAAGGATTCGATTTCATTCACAAAGAATCGTAACATTCGAATTAGCACACAAAGAATCCAATTAAGGACTTTGATTGTTGCGCTTTAAACGTCCACAAGGGTCTAACTATGAAGATTGGAATATCCTATATAGATTTGGAATTCGTATAGTGGGAGGTGTTTAGGAACCTTGTACTAGATATGCTAAGATAACATATGAAGCAATTGGATCCTTGAAATCATTGTGCTAAGTATATTAGGTAAACATTTTTTTATAAAATGTCTTAAAACTATATGGGATGATTTTGAAAACATGTATGAGGTTTTCGAAAACATGTATAATCTTTTGAAATCATATGCTGTGTAAAATATCGTGAAGTCGGGAAAATATGATATGTAAGACAAATCAAGGGCTTACGGAAGTACCCTTGGGTATCCTTTTAAGGATTTAAAGTGGTACTTTGGGTATTTGTCCCGAGTTGTAACTTGCACCTTGTACTTCGTTTCTTAGAGGAAACGAGTACTTAGGATTTTCTTAGAGATCACAAGCGATCATAAAAATGGAGGAACTACGAGTTACAAGGAACACGGTTCCTTTATTGTCGGTATTGTAGGGGATATGTAATCACATTTGTACATCGTAATGTAAATAAAGATTTATTTATAAACCAAAATAACTGTTTCATAGACTTGGATAACAAAAAAAAAAATAATACACAAGATTCGATCGTTTCTAAACAGCATCGTCTTCCAGTTAGTCGAATGCTCATCCACGTGCTGGATTTGCATTAGCAAGCTTTGGGCAATTGTTTCTGAAATGGCCCATCTCGCCACAGATGTAGCATGAACCAGGTGGAAAACGAGCTTGAGCAGGATTGTTTTCAGCTTGATTTTGTGCAGCTGCAGCTCGGCATACCCTAGCTGTATGACCAGCAAGTCCACAATTTAGGCATTTACGGCATTGCACACTAGCACGATGATGAAGGTTACATTGGGTGCACAAGGGTGCAGTCCCGTTGTATGGCTTCTTAGCAGGGGGTTGAGCTGGTTGGTTAGGGACATCTTGAACATTTTGAGTAACCACGGCGAAGTTCTGAGAAGCCTTACGCTTCTTTGACTTCTTGGAGGACTCAGTCTGCTTATCTTTTGGTTTCGTTTCATCAGTTGGTTTCTTGTCTCCTTTTCAGAAAAGTTTACCATTCCTGATCTGAGATTCAGTCAGGGTAGCGGATAGTTCAATGGCCTGTCTAACTATAGTAGGGTTGCTACCAGTAACAATGTCTTGTACTGAGTCAGGGAGGCCATCAATGTACTTTTTAATTTCCTTATCCAAAGGCGTAACCATGGTTGGGCATAACAGACTTAGTTCCTCATATCGGTCCGTGTAGGCTCGATGCTCACCGCTATCTTGCTTAAGATTGTCGAATTCCCTTTCCAATGCCCTGATTTCATGACGAGGACAGAATTCCTTCATCATTAGAGCTCGAAGCTCTTCCCAGGTTTGAGCCAGTGCCACATCGGCACCCCTATCCCTCATCACGCCATTCCACCATGTTAAGACTCGTTTCTCAAAATCACTAGATGCGAATTCAACCTTTCGTTCATTTGGACACTGAACATGTATGAATGTGCTTTCTAGACTCTCGAACCATTATAGTAGCGCAATTGCTCCTTGAGACCCAGAAAATTTCGATGGCTTAGCTGAATTGAACATTTTGAAGTTACACGGAGCATTGTTATTGCTGTTATTGTTATTCGATTGGTTTATCTAGGTAATGAGGTTCGGAAGCACAACAGCCATCTGCTGAACGATTGTGGCTGCGAGGGCAACATTTTTAGTTTGATCGCGTCTAGGAGGCATGTTCTAAAAAGAACAGGAAAACATGAGAAACGAGTGAAATTGACATTTGGATAAACAAAAGAGGTAGCGAAGATAACAACGAAACATAAGGAAGGCGATCATTCGTTCGTTACCTTGAACAAACAAATGACGCACAGAGGCTGAACAAAGTAAATAGGTCCTTTTAATGTACCGTGAAGACATGCTTTAGCCTATAAGTGGACACTCACCCCAAGAGTTCTCAGGTAAGAGTGACTGGTCCGATTATGTGGATTTGTACGAACACTCTAGCCTTAGACAGAAAACTCGGGATACAGGCACCCACCCTTCCAGATTGCACGTGTTCACATTAATAAGACCCAAACTTTGACGAGATTTTGAAAACTTTGAAGGTTCAAAACTTTATAATAAATCATCTACGAGGAGATGATTAGTTTTCAAGTCGGATTCGTAATTCGTGTTCTTGTTGTGGTTGTCACCTAAAGATAAGCAACGGTATTGTTTTAAGACGAAACACAAGATAACTTGTGTTAGGGTCTTAGGAAGGTTATAGTCTAGGTCAAAGCATTACTAATAACCTAATTCCCTATAACCATGAGCTCTGATACCAACATTTATGTCACACCCCGACCGCGTTAAAACAACAAACCACGGCGAAAACATCGGGGAGTGTCGTAACAGAATCATTGTTTCACAACACGTGGATTGAAGTTTCGTTTTATTGAATTAAGTTTATTACATTGTATTGAATTCAAAAGCAAAACATGAACAAATTTTCTTTCATTGTTATTGAGTCACTAAGGCCTCGTCTATTCCTATGTGAGCATGCATCATAATCATCGTCAAACATCATCAAACTACGATACCTGAAACATATGTGAAAATACGTCAGCATAAAAATGCCGGCGAGTACATAGGTTTTGTGAGTATGTCAGATTCATGGCTTTGAGTTCATATTGCAATACCTCGTCCAACTACGAGAGTTGTCGAGTGTATACTTTGAAAACAAAAGAGTTTGATATTGCAGTATGTTCCTATCAACTTTTACAAGTTGATATATGTATAAACCAAAACCATTGTAGCCATGAATCTTAACTGAAAACATTTGTATTTGTTAACCAAGTTGTAAATCATTCTCGTAATAAAGCTCGTATGGTTTATATCGTTAGGAAAACCTTGTAGGGTAACTTCGTTTCGAAAACATTCGTCCAAGTGATCTAGATAACGCAACGACATGTAATGTGTTAAAAGCACTTATATATAGGAAGTACCAGCGGCGTATCCACCATGCTTTTATCACATTACACCCGCCCCGTTACCTAATCACTTACCATAACCCAATCATTCAATAGTTCCAATCGTTCAAATAGTTCAAGTAGTTCACATAGATCAAATAGTTCCAATGGTTCAAATAGTTCAAATAATTCACATAGATCAATAGTTCCAGTGGTTCAATAGTTCACATAGTTCTAGTGGTTCAATAGTTCACATAGTTCCAGTGGTTCAATAGTTCATATAGATTAATAGTTCCAGTGGTTCAATAGTTCACATAGATCAATAGTTCCAGTGGTTCAATAGTTCACATAGTTCCAGTGGTTTAATAGTTCATATAATTGAAATCGTTGTGTTCAATATAACCATAGCATTCGTTTTAGAAAACTCGAAATCGTTTGGCACATATGAATCACCCCAAAACAATTGAAAACAGTAAAAGAGGGGAATTATGTACTCACTTGAAGTGCAAAGTATCCTGATTAAATGAACTAGCAAAGCTCGAGTAAACCAAGGAATTCAAGTAGCACCTAGTAATCAGATCGCTAGGTTAATAAATCGACACCTAAATCGGGAGATCGGGTAGAATGAGGTCTTGTAAACCAAACAAGTATTGGAACTCATATGATATGGTTTAACAAAGCCTACATTCTAAATCGGAACCTATCCTAAGTGCTTACGACCCGTTACGACCCATTAAGGTAGTCTACGCTACTTTAACACGTCGTTCGCACAAATGTGCGTTCGAGACGCCTAACTAGTCCTATGACAAGTATTATATGCCCTAACATGTTTAAATATGTTTCATAATCAGTTTAAGTGACAAAATTTAGATTATATATGCTTAAATTCCAATTATGCATGAAAAGGGCATTTTGGTCATTTTCCTAAGGCATATAAACTACCTATCATACAACTAATTAAACTAAGTGACCATAAGGTATAACCTTGGAAGGTTATTCCCTATACAATTATGCTCATAATATATGCTAGCTCGGATCCTAACGATCGACCAAACGGGTCGGGTTTGAAAGTCTAAGCGGTTGTCAAGACCGCTAGACTTACGACCCTAAACAAGCACTAGACTAAAAGTGACGAGTTAAACATGTTAAAACATGTTTAACTAAGTTAGGAAATAGGTTTGATATAAAAAAAGTGTTTTGATATCCGAAAATAGCTTCGTTGCAAAATACGCATAAACACGTATTTTGACCGAAACTTTGACTCGCCACCTCGACTAATCAACGTGGTAATCAGTAGGTATAGTCACAAGGGGCTATAACCATCGTGATTACTCTCACGTTGCAAAGTTCAAATGAACTTTGTGTTGACAAATTCATGGTCAAATCAGAACACTGTTTGACTTTTACGCTTGAAAAGCATAAATAAGCATGAAAGAAGCTTACAAAAGGTCCAAGCAAGGAAGAATTGATCTAAAATACTCAGGTATGAAGCCTTAGCTTCAACTTAGAGCAGATTTGATCAATTGTGTGAGGAATGAGAATGAATCATGGTGGGTATTTATAGGAGAACTTGAATTAACAAGACCTTTACAAGTGTTTTTACAAGAATCAAGGCTTGATCTAAGCCATACACTTGTGCCCATAGATTAGAATACCATGGGAGTCCAAAAACCAGCCCAAAGTATGCTAAAACAATGGTTAAAATCAAAGGAACCAGCTGCTGTTTGAAGAAAATCAAATTCTGCACAGACCAGTCTGTGGCGCCCCGCGAGAGGCCTTTCGCGCCCCGCCAGAGACCAAAATCTCAGAATGTCAGAAATGGTCCCTGCATGCATAAAACTTGGTTTTTGACACGTTTAATCCTCATTAACCCATTTTAAAGTCTCAATAATGATGTCAAAGTATAGGGGACATGAAATATGCTTGGAAATATCTCGGATGTCGGTTCGTTTGGTCGTACGGTCACGTTATTTGGTTAATTACGACGAAACACGAACGGACGTGAAAAACGATCCAAATTACGCGACGAATGGTATTTTTTCATTCCGATCACTAAAATAAAATATTTTAATGATTGCAAAATTTTTTGGATGTTCGGATATGTTCAGAAAGTAAGATATGCGCGTAAATGCAAACTTATGCACTTTTTGACGCTTTTAGTCCCTATTGATCAAAAAAGCGTATTTTCGCATAACCAACCCCTCAAAGCCTATTTCTAAGCTATGTAAAGGATATTTCGGGTACATTTAGATTATGATTAAGTTCCGGAATGTTCGTTACTATACAAATCGGCATAGTTTTGCAGTTTTTCGCAATTAGTCTCTGTAATCGAATAAACTTGTTTTCGACACACCAAACCCTCCAAAACTTATTTCTAAGTTATGTAAAGGTTATTTAAGGTATGTTAAGCCTATGTCACTGTTCCAGAGTGTTTGTCGTGTTAAACTGATTACGTTTACGCATCAGTTCGCGTATAACTTTTAAGAAAGCGATTTAAAGCTCGAAGTGGAACAAGAATTGATATGTGCAAATGATACACGTATTTATACAAATCCCAAGTATGAAACACAAGTTTTCCTTGGCTTTGTATTTGTATGATGGTCGTAGAGGCACAGATGTCACATTGGAAGGGGGTTAGAATGGTGGTTTGGTAAAGTTCTTGTCTTGTTCAGTGTATAGATCCTGCGAGGACTTGGTTCAAGCTTACTAGGACCTCCTTCAATCCCCAAAGGTATTGGATGGCGGGGGTGCGAATAGCTTGAACCCCTCATATGTACACTACTATTAAAACATTAAACCGGCTTCTTGGGATTGTATCCTTGCTGACTCAAACCACTTAGTCGTGGGTAACGTCACCTTCAAAAGAGGGGCTTACCACTTTTCGCATTAATAACTTATTTAATTATCTTTCAATATTCCGACCCTTTGGGATTGTATCCCTGCTGGCTCAAACCACTGGGTTGAGGGTAACGTCACCTTCAATAGAGGGGCCTACTACTATAACTAAAATAATCTCTTAAAAAGTCCGAAAGTGCGAAAATCATCAAAGGGTACATTAAAGAGGAGTTGGATCCAAGTGATTCTATCTTATCTATTTGTTTTTCACTTTATTTATCTTTTAATTTTTATATTTACTTTCATGTGTAAAAACTTTTATCAAAAATTAGATCGATTAGACGTTGACAATAAACCGGTATTAAAAGCTCTTGTGTCCTTGGACGACCTCGGTATCTTACCAACACTATACTGTGCACTTGCCCTAGTGTGTGTTTAGTGTTAGTACAATATCGTGTTTTATAAATTTAAAACTTGACTAATGCGTAAAACGAACTTAAAATATTAATAAAATCATATCACGCTCGATACGCACCAAGTAGCCAAGTAGCTCACAAGCTACGGAAGCTGCAACTGATGCAGCAGTTGAGGGGGAGTCAAACAAAGGCACATGTGGCAGTAGAGATAAAGGTTCAACTGAGGGTGAACTTGGTGCTTCGTCCGATGATTCGGATCATGATATGTTAACTGGGGAGCATTTTATTTCTAACGATGACTTAGATAAAGATGATGAAGTCGTTGGAATAGTGGAAGAGCTTAGATCAGATGAAGATGTTGATCATGTGGTAATGAGAAAAGGTGGAAATGTGTCTTATTCTATGAACGTTCAATCTGTTGAAGGAGTGGAAGTAGACTTTGAAGACTTGCGGGGCGTTGCTTATAATGATACACTGATTGAAGCTAATCCTAATCCAGAGCCGATTCCTGAAGAAGTTCAGAGAGCCTTATGGTTTAGAGCACCTCCACCCGATCTTATTCAGAAAAAGCATTTTGGACGCATCCGTAGAGAATACTCAGGCCAAATCAGAAACTGGGATTAGGATGAGCAGAATAATTTGGTGTTAATTAAGCTATGATTCAATGTACAAGGCTTACTTTTGAACCAACATTCCATCAATAATTAATGTGAGTTGTGGAAAATAAATGGTTTTGAATTAAATTGATCAATTCTAACACCATATATGGGGATAATAATTCTAAGGTGGTGTTTGTTTTCTTTTTTTTTAAAATAATCTCTGCAGGCTCTTCTGTCTTCTTCGCGCAGACCACGCACAGACAATGTTACCTGCAGATTGTTTATTTTTCCGAATACATTTCATTAAAAAAAGTCTGCGCGAGCTCTTCTTGGTGTAGACTTGCCCCAACCACTTTTAAGATCTTCTAAGATCTACAGAGGGTTAAACACCACCACCAACACCATCGTCCACCAACACCACCACCGTCCACCGTCCACCGTCTACCATCACCGTCCACCACCACCCACCACCACCCACCACTACCCACCGTCCACATCCACCACCCACCACCATCGTCCAACACCACCACCCACCATCACCGTTAGTACATCACAACCAGTTTATTTTAGAAAGTCAACATAGGTTTAAAAACAAACAGCCTTCTTCTTGCAGACCGCAGACGTTTGGTCCACCTCTTCTACTATAGATGTGATCCGCAAACTGCAGCCATTTTATCTCTTAAAAAACAAACTACACCTAAGACTACACGGAGTGAGGTATGGAGAGGGTGGGGTAGGAGCCCCTCCACGCCCCAACACTGCCTTGTCATCCATTGAAGAGTGCATAGCCCCTATTCGTGGTGAAGACCGTCACAGGCATTACCCCTTTACCAATCTTTAACCCACTTGATTTATTTTTTATTTTCAAAACATATAGCTGTCAAATGGCTAGTACATTTAAAAAAAATCTTAAATTACATTCTTATATAAACATATATCTCCATACAAACAACACCAAATTTTATCACGATAATCTTCCTCATCTTTAAAAAAATGTAATTGTCAAGTTCATCATCTGACAAAGGAGCTGGTCTGATAATATCATGGGTTCAAAGAGTCATAAAGTGTTGTTGAAGATGTCGGGAGTTCACAACCCAAGAGGAGAAAATTTACAGTACGGGATCGGGTCTCGCACATGAACTATTGGCACGTGCAACTTCGTAAGACCTAACAATTATTTCTAAGAATAGTAAATGATTTTAAACAAAAATTAAATATTGTCAACAAAAAATGTGATGCCCATGGTGATATTGGTTTTAGCCCATTGCAAAAAGTCACAGCCGCCAACTAGCTTATGGCACTACTTTTGACATAATGGATGAATACTTATAAATGTCGAAACGAGTGATGAGGGAAAGTCTTCATTATTTTTATGAGTATGTTATTGAACCCTACGCGAAAAGGTATTTGAGAAAATCTGCGTTTAGTGACATACAAAAAATTTTGTAGTTTCATGATAATAAACATGGATTCTCCAAGATGGTCACTAGTATTAATTGTATGGAATGGGAGCGAGAACTTTGTCCAACTGTATGGCTCGGCCAACATAGAAGTGGACATCCTTAAAAACCAGCTATTATGCTTGAAGCAGTTGTATCACAGCATCTTTGGTTTTTGGTATGTATTCTTTGGTGTGGCCGCTTCAAATAACGATATAAATATTGTTGATCAATCACTCATTTTCAAAGACTACATAAACGGGGTTGGACCAAGTGCAGCTTTTTTTTTTTTTTTTTGTAAACGACGTGGAGTACAAATATGGGTATTATCTAGTGGATGGTATATACCCTGAATATTTTGTGTTTATAAAAGCGTTCACATAAGATGCAATGTTAGATGATAAAAGAACAAAGTTTAACAAAGCCTAAATGGCGCCAACAAAAAACATTGAACGAGCTTTTAGTGTTTTAAAGAAACGATAGCACATTGTGCATAGCACTCAAGGGGCAACACCTTATTGTACTTGTTGGTACTACTAGGCTAGAAGCCCTTTCTTATGCAAAACACAAATATTATAATTGTCTTAACAAAATTAAGATTTCAAAATGGACAGACGTACACGACTTATTCTTGGTATCCTTACGAGTTGCTTTCTCAATTTATCTTAGGACCCCTCGAAGTTTGTTTGAATTGCAACTTTCCCCTGACTGGGGGAAGTCAAGATCATTGTTGCTACTTCATTTCTTCTATCATTCGACTTCACGTTTGGTTTTCCCTCATTATCGACTTGATTTTCCAACACGAATACTTGGTCAATAATAAAGACTTGATTTTCCTTTTGTTCTATGAAAAACTTTTGATCTAATTTTGTTCTGTGAAAATTAAAGACTTGATTTTCCAACACGAATACTTGGTCAATAATAAACACTTGACTTTCCAACACGAATACTTGGTCATTCGATTTCACGTTTGGTTTTCACTCGTTATCAACTTGATTTCCAACATGAATACTTGGTCAATAATAAAGACTTGATTTTCGTTTTGTTCTATGAAAAACTTTTGATCTAATTTTTAAATCATAGAATTTTCTTTGGGATTAAACAACGGAAACAGATGTCTGATTGTTCTTTCAACACCGAATCGACCAGATTTTGTTATTTTCTTGCTTAAAGGGTTTTCTTTTATGGTTCCAAGAACAAGGACTCATTTTTTTTCCTAAAAATCTGTGATTTTGAATTCGAAAAGGATGTTTTTTTTTTTTTGTATTTGATTTCTTAATAACGTTTAAGGGATTAGAAATTATCCGTTAATTTTGTGTTTTCGTAATTCACGGTATTGTTTTCTTATTCGCTGGAGTGTCACCGGAAAAGTCTTTTTTCTGATTAGTTCTTAAAAAACTGCTTTGGGCGTTGATTTGTTGATCCTTTGATCGATTTGACGATGTCTGAAACAATATTCACGCTCTTTGTTGTAAATTTTGTTCCAGTTTTGTTTCTGAATTTGATTTTGCAAAACAGGGATAAATAACGAAAGATCTTGGTGATTCTTGAACATGACTCTAATACCAATTGTAGGATCGTAGTGGATAAACACAATTCACAGGTTTGAGAGAGTTTTGTTAGAGAGAATACTAAATTACAATTAAGATCGTTAGTTTACAAATAATGAGGGGTTAATGGGGTATTTTTAGGTGTGAGATGCCTTCGGGAACAAGGCATCATAACTAACCTAACCGTCACTACTTTTGATATAAATAATATTACAACTTAATTAATAAACTTAGGCTATAAATCAAATTACTGCCAAGAGTGTCGCAGATGGAAGATGACTAACCAAGAACCTTATGAGTAACAGAGAAATTGATTTATGATTTATCAACGTGAAGGGCCCTTCAAAATCCCAGTTCTTTGGGTTCAACTTTATCCAGTATTCGTTTATCTATTTGGTTGATTTGTCAACACTTCATGTGTTTGATGAAATGTCTCAATGAAATTTCACACAATTCGACATAAGGGGTGAGTGCAATAGCTTTGTTAAAAAGGATCTAATGCCATGACTAATCAAACATAATAAGAAACCAAGAATTTAGATGACACTAAAACTAATCACAAGTGAATAAATTATGCTGAAATTTTTTGGCTAATTGTTTCTTGTGCATTGCTTGTCAATTGCCTTTTCATAATAAATTCATCAAAAGTCCTAATGACTGAATGTTAGTGAGTTTTTATGAACCTATTTTGACTAACAGCTTAAGTATTAAAACATTTACAGCTAAAAGTCTTAGCCAACCGATTATATTGGATATATTTTAGTATTAGATTGTATTAGTTATTATTAATTGATTGGTGCAATTAGTCATGTATATATTTTCTATATTTACGGATGTACTATGCCCTATTTAAGGGGTCTTGTTATTCAATACAAACATACAGAATTTTACACCATCTACGGCTTTTATGGTATCAGAGCCGTAGGTTCTGAATACCATCCTCTTGTCCCTTTTCTTTTCTTTTCTTTTCTTGATCTTTCTTCTTTACCCCAAAAACCTACTGGTCATCGGACTTCATCGGATACGTCCGATAATCAGTCATGTCTAAAAATTCCGCTGAAACCTCGTCTAAACCCCTTCCCTTCACCTGGCGTATTCAGTAACAAACATCCATACAAAAATTCGAACCTTGGATGGAACAAAGGTCACTTATTCGTCCTGGGTTAAGCTTTTTTGCCTCCATGCTGTAGCCTATAAGGTTTCTGAACACAACACGGATACGCCAGCACCCGCCACAACTTTCGTAGATTATGAAGCGTGGAAGGAACTCGACACGTTGGTTCTACAGTGGATTTATAGTACCGTGTCAGACGATCTATTAACTTGAATTCTCGACACGAAGGCTACGGCCTACTCTGCCTGGTCAAAATTGGAAAAGATCTTTCTCAGCAACAAGAAGGCGCGCGCTGCAGCACTTGAAACAAAATTCTGCAACCTAACCCTCGGCGCCTGCGCTTCGGTCGAAGAATATTGCCAGCGCTTAACTGATTTGGCAAATGAGTTGGCCGATGTTGACCAACCGGTCACCAAATCCAGGTTAGTTCTTCAACTGGTTCGCGATCTCCCCGAAGAATACAATACCACAGGAGCCTTGATCAATCAAAATGGTGTTGATTGGGGCCAGGCCATCACCATGCTCAATGATGAAGTTCTAAGGATCGAAGCATGCCAAGGATCCCCGTCCACTGTTCTCGCTGCTCCAGCCGCACCAGCACCGCCAGCGCCTGCCAATAACAACAACAACCCACAACCATCTGACCCTAACTCTTACTCATCTCGGGGCAGGGGACGGAGTCGCGGCTCAGGGTACCGGAGAGGCGGCAGGGGCAGATGGGGTGGAAAACAACAAAAAAATCAGGGTTCCCCTTGGACCAGCCAGAACATGTCATATCCGAACTGGGCTTGGTGGGCTCCCCCACCGTGCCCTTATCCAACCCAACAGGCTTGGCAGCCCAATACTCCTACACCTCAACCACCTCATGCCTAATACACTGCTTTTCCCCAGGCCCATTATGCTAGTCAGTCACCACACGAGGGTATAATGCTTTGTGTCCATCCGATTTAAGTGCTGCTTTTGCTAATATGCAGGTTAACCAACCCAACTCTTCCTGGACTTCGGACGTTATGGACACCGGAGCTGAGTCTCATGTTACTCATAATCCAGGTAAAATTTTAATCCCTGATTCCTCTCCTGTTTGTCGTAATATTTTGGTGGGTAACGGCAATTATTTACCAATTAACGGATCTGGCACGGGCTTTCATCCATTGCCAAATCATACCTACATTTTACCAAACGTCCTTTATAGCTCACAAATCATTAAAAATCTCATTTCTGTCAAACGGTTTACTCGTGATAATAATGTGTCTGTTGAATTTGACCCTTTTTGGTTTTTCTTTGAAGGATCTCAAAACTAAACGGATTCTCTCACGTCACAACAGCACCGGGGACCTCTATCCATTTACTCCGCCATCCTTGCCACCTCAAGCTACCTTTCTTGCATCTCCTGCTTCTCCATGGCATGATCGTCTTGGTCACCCCGGGACCCAAGTTCTAGATATTTTAAGTCGTAATTTCAATTTTTCATGTAATAAAGACAAATTATCTCATGTTTGCAATTCTTGTCAACTTCAAACAGTAAACGTATACCTTTTCAGTCTTCTAATACTTTTACTTTTGCTCCGTTTGACATTATACATTGCGACTTATGGACGTCCCCGATCACGAGTAAATCTAGGTATAAATATTATATGGTTCTCATTGATAACTTCTCGCACTTCGTGTGGGTATACCCTCTTAAACACAAGTCTGATATTTTCACAACTTTCGCAAAATTTCACCAGCTAATCTTCACACAATTTAATCGTAAAATTAAAAGTTTTCAATGTGATTTGGGCGGTAAATTTGACAATCTTGCATTTAAAAAATTTGCTAACCACCATGGTTTATTATTCCGTTTTTCCTGCCCTCAAACCTCGTCCCAAAACGGTCAGGCTGAACGTATGATTCGTCGCCTCAACGACATCATTCGTGCTCTTCTAATTCATGCCAACCTTCCGCCGGCGTTCTGGGTGGAAGCCCTTCAAACGGCAGTATACCTTCACAATATTCTACCCACTAAACGCCTTAATTTTTAGATACCAACCTTTTCCCTTTACCTACGTCATCCTGAGTACGCCCACTTGCGTGTATTTGGTTGTGCCTGTTACCCCAACGCCTCCGCTACCCAACCACATAAATTGCACCCTCGTTCCATCCGCTGCATTTTTCTTGGGTACCCACCCGATTTCCGTTGGTATAGGTGTTTTGATCCTACCACAGGCAAGGTTCACATCTCCCGACATGTGACCTTTGATGAACATGTCTTCCCCTACACCATCCCACAACCTCCCACCTCATACACATTTTTAGACGATCCCATTCCTTTGGGATTTAGTTTTCGGCCTCCAGTGGTGCGTACACCAGTCATTGCACCCTTTCCGATTACATATTCCTGGCGCCCACGGCAGCCTCCGGCCACAACCACCTTCTCTCAACGGCCCACTGGTCCGCCACCAGACACATCCGCCCCATCCCAACACCCCACTGGTCTCCCTCGCACACCCGGTCAACCCTTTGGTCAAGCACCTACCCCTTCTATTCCCATTTCAGCGGCTTCCAACCAACACCCTATGACCACTCGGTCTAAATCCCGTGCCACCTCCCATACCGCTCTCACCACTACTACATTATCTCCTATCCTGACCACCTATGCTAAGGCCCTACTCGATCCGAATTGGTTAAATGATATGCAAACCAAATTGACAGCATTACAGGTTAATGATACATGGGAGCTTGTTCCACGCCCTCAGGATCGTCCAGTTATCCGATGCATGTGGCTTTTTCGCCATAAATTTAAGTCTGATGGGTCTTTAGAATGGTACAAGGCACGATTAGTGGTTAATGGTAATTCACAGACGGTGGGTATTGATTACGATGATACATTTAGCCCGGTTGTTAAACCGGCTACTATTCGGACCGTTCTCTCTCTTGCGGTCTCGAGATCCTGGCCTATTCATCAATTGGATGTGAAGAATGCTTTTTTTACATGGGGAGCTTCACGAGACTGTTTTCATGCATCAGCCACCGGGTTTTTATGATAAGCGTTTTCCCAACTATGTGTGCCGATTTAAAAAGTCTCTCTATGGGCTCAAGCATGCCCCGCGTGCATGGTACACTAGGTTTGCTACTTTTATTACCTCGCACGGCTTTCGGAGTAGCGCATGCGATAATTCTTTGTTTGTTTATCATCGGGATGCTAATAATATTGCATATTTGCTCTTGTACGTTGATGATATTGTCCTCACAGCATCTAATGATGGTCTTTTACATGATATTTTTGGCACACTCTCACGAGAGTTTGCTATGACAGATCTGGGTCGGTTACATCATTTTCTTGGGATTAAAGTTACATAACACGCCCATGGTATTTTTCTGTCTCATGCTCAGTATGCGAAAGACATTATTGCTCGCGCGTCTATGACCTCGTTCAAACCTTGTACGACACCATTTGACTTATCGGCTAAATTGAGTGCTACTGATGGTTCCTTATTTTCTGACCCGACTTTATATAGAAGTCTTGCTGGCGCTCTGCAGTATCTCACATTCACCAGACCGGATATCTCATATGCAGTTCAACAGGTCTGCTTATTTATGCACGAGCCGCGGGACTCTCATTTTTTGTTCATGAAGCGCATCATACGGTATATACAAGGGACCATTGAATATGGTATTCGTATTGTTAAGTCCGCATCTCATTCGTTGGTGGCCTATTCGGATGCTGACTGGGGAGGCTGTCCTGACTCAAGACGTTCTACTTCAGGATATTGTGTCTTTCTCGGTGACAATATCATTTCATGGTCCTCTAAGCGTCAACCTACGGTGTCTAGATCCAGCGCTGAAGCAGAATATAGAGGGGTTGCTAATGCCATCGCAGAAGCCACTTGGGTTCGAAACTTGTTACTTGAACTTCATACACCTTTGCGTCAGGCTTCGGTCATTTACTATGTCTCCGCAGTTTACTTATCCAATAATCTGGTACAACATCAGTGGACAAAACATATCGAAATTGACATTCATTTTGTTCGAGATAAGGTTCGTGTTGGCCATATCCGAGTTCTTCATGTTCCTTCATCGCTTCAGTATGCCGATATATTCACAAAGGGGTTATCTCGACAGCTATTTCAATTGTTCCGTTCCAGCTTGAGCGTCTGTCCTCCGCCCGCTCAAACTGAGGGGGTGTCTTAGCCAACCGATTATATTGCATATATTTTAGTATTAGATTGTATTTGTTATTATTAATTGATTGGTGTAATTAGTCATGTATATCTTTTCTATATTTACGGATGTACTATGCCCTTTTTAAGGGGTCTTGTTATTCAATATAGACATACAGAATTTTACACCATCTACGGCTTTTAAAAAGAAGTTTTTTTATAGATGCTAAAATGACTGAGAATTATGTCATCAAGTAGTTTCAATTAAGAGCTTTGACTGTAATTGTGTCAAGTTAGAGATTTGGTGACTGTTTTTTTTTCTTCAGCAGGAAAATTCCTGGACGGCTTTACATACTATTCTTGAACTTTATTATATATCTTGTCCTATGAATGTTCTTGTGATATGATTTCTCAACAACTGAATGTACGTACGCACTGAAAGTCCATATACTAATAAAAAATACATATAATATAATATAGAACAACAACAAATTATGTAAGGTAATTGATAATGTGAAAACAAACATGCTATATAACATTAAGTAGGTAGTAATAAAGATTTGAAGCAAATATTCCTCTCCAAGGTTCAGGTAGAGATCTTGTTCCTTTTGGCTGCATGCGTCTCTACTGAGAGGTCCAGAGTAATATCCTTCATCGATGGCCTATACTGAGGGCTCTTCTGCACGCATGAGATTGCAACTTCAACAAGTTGTTCCACTTGCTGAGCAACTTGTTGCACAGGCGGAGGAAGGCGTTGGTCCAGAAGTTCAGTATGAGATATGCCTTTCGTGTCTTGTAACATTGTGAGGAGATCTCCGGGATGCTGACCTATTATAACTTCTAGTGTTAGTACCCCAAAGCTGTAAACATCACACTTCTCATTCACTTCCATCGTGTATGCAAGTTCTGCAAAACAAAAACTCAAGTCAACATCATCTGAATACAATTAGTTGAACGATTGATTTATATATACCTGGAGCAATGTAACCAAGCGTCCCGGCAAAAGAAGTCCAGTTTGACGAGTCTGGTTTTAATAGCCTGGCAGTGCCGAAATCAGACACATGAGCAACCCAATCGGAATCGAATAAAATATTGTTGCTTGATAAGTCCCTATGGATGATTGGTTGTGAACAATCATGGTGCATATATGATAAGGCCTCTGCAATACTTTTAATAGTATTCACCCTTTTCTTCCAGTCAAATTCAACAGCTTGTTCCATGTGATTCAGTACGTCCCTTAAGCTCCCTCCGGACAAGAACTCATACACCAAAAATGAGTGACGTGAATGTGAACAGAATCCGTAGAGTTTGACTATGTTCTGGTGACGTATTTCCGTCAAAGCTCGGATTTCATTTTCAAAACTCTTGAGATTTTGCACCTCACCATCTTCTTGTGCGTGAATTTTTTTCACCGCAAAAACTTCAGATGACAATTCTGCTTTGTAAACAGTTCCGTATCCACCAACTCCAACAGCATGCTTCGAGTCAAAGTCTTCCAAGGCTTCAATGATTCTCTCATACACCATTTTCCCATCATAGCTCCAAATGGTAAAAGGTCTTGCTTTAGTTTCCTGTGGCCTAAAGGTTACATTTAGGTTTCTTTTATGGAGGTAGCAATATATGAAAACAATAAAAACCACAAGCAACATAAATCCCAATGTAGGAAGTATGATCAGAATCACAACCGAAGCCTTCTTTTGATCACTTTGGTTTCCTCGCTGGATGGGACAGGCTAATCCTGTGTTATTTCCACACAACCCTTTGTTATGTCCAAGTGTCTCCATTGGAGCATCATCAAATGCTCGCATCTTTGGAAGTGGGCCCTCTAACTGATTGAAAGATACATCGACTGTGGTTAAACTTAACATTGCAGTAAAACTTGAAGGAATAGAGCCTGTGAGGTTATTGTGAGAGAGGTTCAACAATTGTACAACTGTCAAACCCCCAAGCTGTGGTGGTATATTTCCAGTCAAATTATTGTGAGAGAGGTCAAGGGATTCTAACTTTTCCAACTTGGAAATGCGAACAGGAATAACTCCCTCAAGTTTATTACTGCTTAAGTTCAACAGCCTTAACTTTAAGCATTCTCCTAATTTTTCATTGATTGGCCCGGTAAGAAAATTTTGTGCTAAGTTAAATTCTTCTAAGTTGTACAGATTACCCAACTCTGAAGGAATTGTACCTGACAGCTTGTTGTCATCCAAGTACAAGTTCACCATTGAGCTTAATCTTTCAAAGCTCGTTGGGATTTCACCAACCAAGTGATTTGATGAAAGATTAAGCTGGACTAATTTTGTTGCTCCTCCTAGCTTTGAAGATATTATTCCAGACAAATTGTTGTTGGATATCTTTAAGCTAGTTAAATTAGGACAGGACCCCCAGTTGCTAGACACCTCACCATAGAACTTATTGTAACTTAAATCCATATAATCCAACTCCGGATATATCCCAAAATCCTCAGAGATGTTTCCGGTCAATTGGTTATTTTCAAGCCGGACTCTGACTAAGCTGCTGCAGTTTTTCAAGCTCTTTGGTACATGGCCAGAGAAGAGATTGTGACCCACAGTGAATTGTGTAAGAATACCAGAGTCACAAATTTTGTTTGGTAAAGGACCAGAAAGCATGTTGTCATATATCCTGAACCTTAGCATCATAGTTAGATTCATATCTCGAGGAATTGACCCTACAAGATTATTCATGAACAAGCTCAATACCTCGAGGGCTACTCTCTTTCCTAATTCAGTTGGTATGAAGCCACTGAATTTGTTATCAGCTAAGTGCAACTCTGTAAGCTGAGTGTAATTGGCAAAATAATTTGGAATCGGCCCAGATATGTTGTTATCACTAAAGTACATCCTTCCTAGCCTACTGAAATTTTGGAAGGAAACTGGAATGGTACCACTGATATGGTTCCTTCCAATCTCAAGATCTATGAGATCCCGAGCAGCAGCAAGTTCAGATGGAATGGACCCAGAAAGTTCATTACTATACAGATAAAGGAAATAGAGATAGGTCAAATTTCCTATTGAAGAAGGAATGGCTCCAGTAAGATAATTAGAAGAAAAGTCAATGTTTTGGACCAAATTTAATGTTCCAACTTCTTGAGGGATGGGTCCCGTAAGCTCATTTACATGTAAGTCAAGCCAAACTACCTTTCCAAGGTTACCTATGCTATTTGGGATATGACCGTTCAGACGGTTACCGAACAAATGAAGTACAGTTAAGTTTGTGAGGTTACCTATACTGTAGGGGATATGACCAGTGAAAAAGTTATCGTTCAAGGAAAGCACACTTAAAGATCTTAGCATTCCTATATCTGTCGGAATTTTCCCTGAGAAGTTATTATTGTTGAGTGATAAATGTTTAAGATTAGACATGTTCCCAATGCTGGAAGGAATGGGGCCATAGAGTAAGTTAAAAGAAAGATCAAAAGTTTCAAGATTCGGCAATGACAATGTATCAAGATCATCAAGTGTACCTGTTAAGTTTACAGATTTAATGGTGATACTTGTTACAACACTTTCTGGATTTGTGCTGCAACCGATACCAGTCCAGTTGTTATGGCATGGGTTGTTTCCAACCCATGATGAAAGAACTGATTGGCTTTGTTTATCAAGGCTGGCTTTCCATTTCAAAAGAGCAGATGCTGCTACACTTGTTGGTGTAGCAGTTGCAAGTGAAGGAGTACAGAGAAGATTGTAACAAGAGAATAATGATACTACCGCAACGGACAAGGACATGAAAGATCGTAAAATTAGAAGGATACCAAATGGTATACCTCTCATTTTAAGGAAGCAAAAGATTCAAGTGATTTATGAACGACAGAAACAAAGAGTTGAGATTTCTAAAACTCAAGGCTTACTTTACTAAGCGAGAATAGATGTTACTTATAGCGAAGAAAATTACACATTGACCCCCTAAGGACCTATCACTTCATCATGACACCCCTTACATTGGCTTAATGTCAATTACACCCTCAAGTTCTAAATGTGGAAAGGTTACACACACCCAATCTATATAGAAGATGAATATTGCGAATGTCTGCAAGTTTTTAGTTTGGGACACATTAACAGGCTTCATCAGTTGTTCTCATGCGTGCATAGCTCGGTAGTTCTTCTAGCCAATATGAACCTTGCCATTAAGTATATAAAAAGAAATATTATAGAGAGTTAATGACACGTTCCTGCGGTAAATGCAAGTTACAAACTTGGTTCTTGATTTGGTCATAACCATCTGTCACCCTAAAACGTTTTTCGTAATAAACCAGATTTTCTAAACATGTAAAAAATGATAATAAAATTAATAATAATAGCAATAGGAAAACATCATGAAGTTGTAATAATGGTATACGTATTAACATTTTATATATATTAGAAAACTGTTGGCTAGTTAATGTACAAAGGGAAATCAATGTGCGAAGTGTACATAAACATAATTATGCATGAAAGTATCATGATTACGCTTCAAGTAAATATAATTACACAACCTCTATTAATCCTTTGTAAGCTTCGCATGTTAAGAGCCCTTATTTTAACCTTTATCTGTATATATACACACACAAATAAATTCGTTATCTAAAAGTAAACTTAAATTATAGAAATAAATGGGATAACTAATAAGTTATAAACATCTTATTTTGTTTCATGTTGCTGTCAGTGGCGAAGTATAGTGGGTGCCTGGGGGTGCACCCGCCCACCCCAATGTTTCGGTTAGAAGTGTATAAGTTCTGATTTTTCGTCCGCAAATTTTAAAATTATATAAGATCGTCCCTCGATTATTTTTCCTAAATTGTATACCCTACATATTTATAAACTTTGTATATAAATTATGGGTAATTTGGTAAATATACACTTTTTTTTATTTCAAACTATTACTATTTGACCCGACTTGAATCGAATAGCCAACCCGACCCGACCCGAAACATAACGATAGGAAAAAAAATTTGGGCCCCATCACTTTACGCCCCATTGAAACGTTTGGTCAAGCTCCGCCATTGGTTGCTGTTGATGCTAATGTCTAACTAATTTGTTAAAGATAAATAAAAAAATAAGACCATAAATTTTTAAACAAAATAAAAATTATTTACATCAATAAAATGAAATTTATAAATTTGATAATCATTAGTTTGGAGTTTAAGTTAGTGATATATTTGAACCAACAAATAGTTAGGGGGTAGGGGTGGTTATCACCCACCACCAATTTATCACTTCCAACATCCAATCAAGTTCCGCCATGTCATCGACCATTATTCCATCACTCACAACCTTTTTTAGTGGAAATGGTCATCACCCACTCATCACTCACAACACCCAACAAAAACCCCCACACCCCTCACATCATTTATCACTCACAAAGCAATAACGCGTGCAAAAATTGACGGAATCTTTCCACCACTCGTGGAAGTATGGCAGTGGCGGTGGGAGTTATGTTTGTTCCACGCGTGGAACTTAACTATCACGCACAAAACAAAGCCCACCCCGGGTCCCCTTAGAAAGTGATGTTTAGGATCAGAACTACGATTCAATGTACAAGGCATACTTTTGAACCAACTTCCCATCGATAATTAATGTGGGTTGTGGAAAATAAATGGTTTTGAATGAAATTGACCAATTCTAACACCATATATGGGGATATTAATTCTAAGGCGTGGTGTTAGTTTTTTTTTTTAAGGCGCGGGTACATCGTAAACATTGAATGGATTAATCCAAATGTTATATGATGCATTAACCATATGAAAACACACATTTTGACGTATCCAGTTGAACTCAATGTAACATGTATAAACATTGTGATTGGATCAAACGTAAAGTAAATCAAATTCATATCGAAAAATCATAACGTATTATATGTGACCCAACTCATACATAGAAAACGTAACGGGTATGAAGGAAAATATGCACATGTAATCGAATGGGATCAATTAGACCTTTAGAAAAAAAAGCGAGAAAAAAAAAACCACAATTTGACTCCACTCGGTTCGAAACAAACTTTACGAAACATACATAAAATAAACACGAAAATATATTATATTTGACCTTAATCATTTACCAAAAAAGTTTACGTCGAAATGTAGAACAACTTGAATTTATACGAAAACGTACATAAAAATATGCACGTAAAAATGGGTTCTTTAAACGAAAACGTATTATATTTTACCTGACTCGTCTATAAAAAAAGTTTACGTCAGAATGTAGAACAAATCATATTTATACATACCCGTATATAAAATATGCACGTCAAAATAGTTTTTAACTAAATGAAGTATAGGGGTAAACCGAAACAAAATATTAGTAAAAAATTTAATACGTTAAAAACGTTCGTAAAACCGTGCCAAGTAGCACCAGTGTCACAACGGCATCGACTCTCAACATCGTAAAAATAAAGTAGATAAAATGGTAAAAATTACACTAAACGAAAAGCATACTAAAATCGTTGAACCACGCACACCCGTTACAGTGTGTTAATGCGAAGAAATTAACCAGAAACGTAAAACGTAGAAAATAATAACTTAGTCGATCTAGGACCCGACCGTTGCGGCAAACTTTTCAAAAAGAAAAAAATGAACGCGTTGCGACGGGTCTGTCAAATATGAAAAAATAGAGCAAAAAAGCTTAACCTCACATGCATGCTACCACATGTTAACTCGCAAAATTTAGAACGAAACTAAAACGAAAAACTTGCGAAAGATAAAAAGTATGGGGAACTAAAGTTGTAAATAATAAAGTGTTGTGTTAAATTAAAAAAGATGAAAAACTTTGGATTAAAAGTAAAAAAACTAAAAGGGGTTAAAAGTGAAAAATCAAGTTTTTTTTAATAATGTAAAAAAAAGTTGCTTCTTTATAGTGTAATAATAATAATAATAACAATAATAATAATAATAATAATAATAATCATCTCAGACTGTGTCATACAGACCACGCGTAGACATTGTCACTATTTGTTTTTCTGAATACATTTCATTATAAACGCCTGCGCGAACTCTTCTTGGTGCAGACTTGCCCCAACCACTTTTAAGATCTTCTTAGGTCTACACAGGGTTAAACACCACCACCACTGTCCATCGTCTACCATCACCGTCCACCACCACCCACCGTCCACATCCACCACCCACCGTCCACATCCACCACCCATCACCACCGTCCAGCACCACCACCCACCATCAACTTCAGTACACCACCAATAGTTTATTTTAGAAAGTCTATATACGTTAAGAAAAACAAACAACCTTCTTTTTGTAGACCACAACGGTTTGGTTCACCTCTTATACTACAGATGTCTTCAGATGTGATCCGCAGACTGCAGATATTTTACCTCTTAAAAAACAAACAGCACCTAAGACTACACAGAGTGAGGTGTGGAGAGGGTGGGGTAGGAGCCCCTCCACGCCCCAACACTGCCTTGCCATCCATTGAAGATGGCATTTCCCCTATTCCTAGTGAAGACCGTCACGGGCGTTACCCTTTTACCAATCTTTGACCCACTTTATTTTTTTTTTCAAAACATATAGCCGTCGAACGGCTGGTACATTTAAAACATCTTAAATTTCTTTCTTATATAAACAAATATCTCCATATAAACAACACCAAATTTTATCACCATAATCTTCCTCATCTCTAAAAAAAATGCAATCATCAAGTTTATCATCTGACGAGGGAGCCGATCTAATAGTACCATGGGTTCAAAAAGTCGTAAAGTATTGTTGAAGATGTCAGGAGTTCACAACCCAAGAGGAGAAAATTTATGTGACAACCGACACTTTCCAGTAATTTTCGTACATTTAACAATTATTTATTTTATACAATTATGTGCTTTAGACGTCAATACAACATGTTTACATGTCATACATCAAGAAAACTCACAAAATACATTTTAAATATGGATGTCATTCATTGCATTCGTCGTGTTACGAAACAGTTAAACCAGTGCACAAAACAACTAGTAGACTTACCGGTTAGACTAGCAGTGTCAGCACAGTTTTGGTACTCAGCTAAACGAAAGATTCAGGACTTAGATTTAAGGCCAACACAAAAATATATCAAATCCCAAGTGGGAAAAAAAGGATATTCATCAATGCCTTCCGGAAAATACACTAGCACTAAAAATGTCCAATTTGGACCATAAATAACAATTTGTCCACAAAATTTAGCATTTTATAACTAACGCAATGTCTAAAAATGATGTTAATGTTGGACCCAGTATGGCCTTAACAACTTCTTTTCACGTAATATGGGAAGTGATTTCAGTAGATGTGAAAAAGATGTGCGGAAATGGAAATCAGACTTTCAGAAACAAGACCTACAGAATTATCAAATTTATATCACTTTGAAACAAAATGGTTTACAAGGTGATTGTAAGATTATTATCTAATACAAATGAATCTTGAATTCTGTGGGTAAGAGGGCAATGGAGTTTTGATGTATGTGTGAATGATAAGCTTCAAACTCAATTGTCTTCTGCTGGTTGGGCATTCTATTTATAGAAGGCTGGGTGCATGAATAAACAATAGTTTATTCATGCAATAAGTCCTGCAAAAAGTAGCCATTTGACATATTCATTGAATCCAACGTTCAAGTTGCCTTTTTTCATCATGATATCCAATAATGTCAATTTGCTTCGGTAAGTGTGGCAGGATAGAGCTGATTTCAGACAAGTGGGGTATTTCATCAGAATTTCTGATAAACCACTTCATTAGAAATTCTGGTGAACAAATCATCAGAAAAATCCTGATGATCAGAATCGTCAGAAACTGATGATATTTCATCAGAAATATCATCAGATCCATCAGAAATGACCTTCTCTGATAATCCAATTCAGCTCTTGATCAACTTGTGATTCTTTGAAGTAGATGCTAAGCATTTCAGTTGTCCTATCTGATCTTCTTCTTGTTGTGATCTTCAGGACTGTGATCTCTTCATAGATCTAGTTGATTGTGATTTTCTTCAATACTTACAAATAAAGTTTCCTAATAGTTTCCCCCTAAGTATTGTAAGAAAATGAACTATCTTATGAACAGAAAATTTCCAAACAGTGGAAACATAATACTTGCAAATTTAAACCAGTTACTGATGTTTTTGAAAAACAAATTACATAAAAGATGAAAAATCAAATAAACAGGTTCTTCAATTCAACTTCACTCTCTTGTGCACATCTCCTTCCTTTAACTGCTTTTTGTAGGAGATATATTTATTGCAGCTGACATACATGTCTTTGTACCATTCTCTTGCTTGGATCCATTCTTCAATCATTTGCTCAGTTTCTTTCCTGTGTCCCTCCAAGTTCTTTCCTATCTTCTGAAGATGTTCTTGTATTTTGTTCATGGTTTTCATGATATACTTCAGAGTTTGATTTGAGTATTTGCATATATCAACACTTCTGAACAGAGCTTTGTTATTATCAATATCTCTATAGATGACACCATAGTTGTGACTGTGAGTTTTGCTTGTTAATACAATGATGTCTCCAGATCTTGCATCTTCCAATATTTCTGAGGGAACTTTTGTCTTTGGAGATCTGACATACACCTTTTTGTTGTGTACATGCTCATAATTGATGCATAGATCAAAGTCTGAAAAAGCAATTCTTTTGAACAGCAGTATTCCAGCCTTTGATATGCTATTCAACGCCCTTCTGACTTCTTGATTATTTTTTTTTCCTTTTCATAATGATCCTTCATAAACAGAATGTCTATAGGATGCAATTGGTCAGCTATTTCTTCATCAATCACCTTTTGTTCTTCCCCATTTTTTCTCAGAAGTGTGTATCTGTTTTGGACATGAGTTCCTCCAACATCATCGGTTGCAACTTTCACTTCATCCACCTTTAAAATTTTCTTTACTGGATTCTCATTCTTGGAGTGAATGCTACCTGAACCTCTTTTTATTCTTTCTTCTCTTAAACCCAATCTGACAGGAGACAGTGATCTTGGTTGTTCATCTTCTTTTGTTAAATAATAACTCACCAGATTGTACTCAGGAAATATCATTACATCCCTGGAAATCTCTTTAACCATGACAGACTTAGTTTCAGAGATTTTTCTTTTAACAATCCTTGATTTTCTTGATGAATCACCTTCTTGTTCCCATTCATTCATTGTTTGCGTATTCATATATTTACTTATGGCTGAGTCATCAGACAATGTTGGATTTGGGACAGATGCTAGCAATTTCAAATTTGTAATAACTTGAGGTTTTGCAGTTGCTAACCTTTTCAGCATTTCATCTCTTGGGACATTTGGAGGTGGACCCATCATTGTGGTTCCAGCTTTGGTGATTGGTGTGGTTGATGATTGTTGAGGAGTTGACTTTGGAGCTTCTTGATGTGAGCTTTCAGCAGGAATTTCTTTCATGAGTTCTTGGGGATCCACTTTGGCCAATATTGCAATGTTGAATTGCATCTTCTCCATCAGTTGTTGCACCTCTCTTACCTGTTTTGAGTAGCTTGTTATGTTTTTTCTGAACTTTGGTGAATTCAGTTTGAGCTTTCGTCTGAATTACAGCCCATTCTTTTGACAGCTTCTCAAGGGCATCTGTGATACTGTTATTGCTTCCCCTTAGTATGGTAACTTCCTCCAAGAGCCTGTTTGTACTGCTTGACTGCCTTGATTCCACCGCATTTGCAACTTATGCCTTGATCTTTTCTATTTCTTTGAGAATCATCTGGATTTCTGATGCTGAGATGTTGGATTCTGGTGCCTTTTCTTTCATCTTTTGAAGAGACTTTAGTGCTTCAGTGTTTTCTTCAGTTTGTTTCTTTATTGCCTCCACTGATTCTGACAAATTCTTCATATCAGCCCTTTGACCTTGTATTTCTGACAGCAACATATCAAGTTTTTCTTCCACTGGATTTCTTTTGTAGACTTAGTAAACATTTTCCAGCACTGTTTCTAAATTTTCTTGGTTCATGGGTGTTTCAAGGATATTGGGAACAATAGATGTTCCTTGTAGCATTCCAGCTGCAAACACATTTGCTGATGTTTTGGAAATGATAGGGTCACTTTTGGCTTTACCAGATTTTGGTGCAGCTTTAAGTTTACCAGACTCATCTCCACCAGTGATGAAAAACTTATTTTCACCCTGGATTTCCTTATGTCCTTGAATCATATCAACATATGATTCTCCATAAGTTTTTGAGGTAAACGGATTACCTTTAGCCAGATTTCCTTGATCAGTTTCCTGATCTCTATCTGTTAGGATCTCATCCTCTTCCTCATTTTCTGATTCAGAGTTGAGATTAATGGAACTAGTAACCTCCTCATCAACATTAGTTGTTCTGTATTCTAACTTGTAAGAAACATTAACTGAACTTTCTGATTTTGTTCCTTCTATGTGAGAGTCAACTAAGACAGTGTTTAAAAGAGATGTACCAGCAATCTGAGATTCATCATAATGTACGACTTCAGTGGCTTCAATTGTAGCAGCATCAAAGTGAGTTTCTTCATAATGTTGTTTTTCAGCATTTTCATGAGTTCCTCCAGCAACATGTGATTCTGCATAATGTTCATGTACTTCTTTTTGATGAATCTCAAATTCATGATGAATTCCTACTTCATGAATCTGTTGGCTTTCAGCATGTTGTGTCTTGTTTTCTGGTGAGTTGGCTGTCTCCAGAATTCTTTCTCCTCCTGCACCCTCTTTTTCTGATGGCGAGGACTTCTCATCATCTCCTTTTTCTGTTGATAAAGAACAGTTCACAATTTCTCTACTGGGCTCTTCTGTTGGAGAATCTGATTTGGTCAAAAGTTCTTCATGTTGTATTCTGTATTGTGAGTCTGGTGCAATGAGGCATAACATGCTTTCTGGCAACACAGGGATATCTTTGTCTGATTCCCATCCATGATTGGAACTCCAGGCCTTCATGGTATTTGAACTCCAAACATCTTCCAAAATTGAAATTTCTATGTTCCTTGTAGCAAATGTTTCAGAGACAAAAATAGAGATTAACCTTGGATATGGCAGATGTGAGATTATTCTTCCATTTCTGGTGATGATTGACCTTTTGAGTAGGTTGAAAATTTCTGACCCATAATCAATTTTGAACCCAGTTATGAGTCCATACATGATTGTCAAAATAGCTTGACTGATTTGATCAGTTCCCCCTATCTTTGAGGTGAGACATTTGTTTAGCACTTCCATCATCACTTGCCAGATGGCTGGCAATTCACGTCTTCTAATTGCTCCAATTTTGTTGATATCCTTTTTCTTGTAGCCAAGCCCAATGATGAAGCTTATTAATTCTTCTCTGCTTGGAGCTTCAGTGTAACTATCAAGAATAGGCAGTTCAAGCCATTCTCTTACTCTTGCAGGGGTTAATGTTACATAAACACTTCCCCATACATGAGTAGAGACCTGATTTTCTTCAACTTCATTAAAAGTGTGAACAAATTGCTGTAGTAGCCTTTTTGGTACCTCTCTTCCTTTTGTTAGTGCTCCTGAGATTGGACATTTTGTGAGATATTCTACCAGAAGTTGACATCTTACATCATACTCCGAATGCTCTGTATTCATCAGCATATTGTTTTCCTTCATTGGTAGAAATTCTGCATCTTCAACAAAAGGTACTTCATGTTGAACAATTGGGATGTTGAGGTTTACTTCTGCCATTGTTGATCTTTGTGAGTTAGGGTTTGAAATTTAGGGATTTTTTGAATTATGAGTGAGAAACAGGGGATTTTCAGGGTTGAAGTTTTTGTGAGGAAGGTGAGTGATTTTTGAATTTCTGCTAAGTGTGTGTTATATAGGAGTGTTTTAGCAGAGGATTGTGGGTGTATGGAGTTGAGGGGGTTTAGAACGTGGCATGTAATGGTGGTTAAGAGCTCATTAATTGTCTTTATAACCGTTAGATCGTGTAACGTGAGTTTTTGGTTCAGAATGTAAACGTTGGATCGTGGGTATCAAGACTTTAATGAAATGGTTTATCATGTAATCATGTTTATGCTCTTTCAACTTGCCCCTTCAATTTGTAGTTTCTTCAATCATTCCTTTACGAAAGTGTTGCACTTATTTTTTATTGGAGAAAGCTATCGGTTCTGTGACACCTTTTCATCTTTGTGGATCCCATTAGATAGGAGGTCCAATCACCTTCCTTCATATGCATCCTCGTTTCTTTGTAAGTCAAAGTCCCATTCTGACGATGTTATCAGAAATTCAACATAAATTCTGTTGAAAATATGTATTGCCTTTTGTTCTGTCTTCTGTCAACCTTTTAGATGTGGTCAACATAAGTCAACAGAATTTCTTGGTTGAGTTTTCCCCCTAAACTTGGGATCCTCTTCAACAGATTTTTTTTCTTTTTTTTTTTTTTTTTTTTTTTTTGAGATGAGAGGGAATGAGATAAGATCAGAAGACTCACATTTGTTTTTCTGGTGGTATCCATGTCTCTTGGCGTTTTCTGATATTTTCTAAAACATTTTATTATTGAAGTTTTACCAAAAAAAAATTTAGATCCATTTTTGAATTACCAGATTTTGTCTCCTGTCATCAGAAACTTAGAGTTTTGAGTCAAAGTTTTGATTTCTGATGATCATGTTTCACATTTACCCTTTTCCCAAAATATAAACCGTAAGCCAGATAACAAAACAATAAAGCAAGCACATAATATAAACATATTAACAAAAAAAAAAATTTACACAAACAAAACAAAGAAAAACCTAATCAATATATATGCCTTCTCCGTGTTCCATCTCAAGGAGCAACAACAGGTCAGTTATCAACCCATAGTTCTGGTTGGTGGGTACAAGCATGCTGAGACCCATGTTTTCTTGAAGTCTCATATCTGCTCTTGGATAACTTGCAGGGATACGTGCAAAGTCTAGCTGGCTCGTGATTATCTTCGTCAGAAAACGAGGATACATTAAGAACGGCTTGCCAACCCACATGTTACTTGCAAAATCTCTCATTAGATAATAAGAGAAGTTGTAAGGTACTTTGAGTACAAGTGCACGTATAGGCTCCATCAATCTAAGAGATATTTCATGATGATTGATGACCTTCTTTGAAAAGCATGCACCCATCTGTGTGACCAGATATTGCCATGGCTTGATAAAGCCATGTTTGTTGATTGCTCGTTGTTAGGTTTCCGTATGGTAACTCATTTGCCTCAGGACATCATCCTTTTGAGGCCTTGAGAACATCAGGACATCATTATCATCATCGAGTTGAAGAGCCGTCCTGATGGTGGCTTCATTTAACAGAACTTTTTGATTTAGCACCATACTCTCGATGGCCATTTGTTCTCTGTTCTCATACTCAGATAATGTTGCATTTTTCCAGAAGATTTGAAGAATCTCTGGATGAACAGTTATATGAGCAGTGAGGGCATAGCTCAAGTTACTACTCATGAGCATTTTAAGCACAACTTGACACCCTTCCCATTGAGGACCTTCCAGATTGGTCCTCAATCTTAGATTGTGATATGGATGAAGAACAAGTGGGAAGCATTCAGCTTTGATGGTATTCATTTTGTGTGTGTGGGAGAGTATGAGGTGAAGGTGAAGAAGAAGAAGAAGATTTAGAGTGCCTTTTTTTGTGTGTGTGAGGATGACAGATTTTCAACACAAAGTGGTGAACATTTATAGTTAACTTAATATTTGCCATAAATGGAATGTACCTACTTGTAGATTTTCTTCACCGCAATCTCTGTTATTTAATTGATTATTAGAGGACAGAAAGTGTAACAGAGATAAGCTTCTTCTCCACTTCACTTGCATTAAATGGTTTAGGCGGCCAATTTCTGGTAATATATCATGATAGCCTACCAATATGTCACTTCAACCTTCTTAATACATGATGGGGTGTAATTAATGAAGGAGAGAGAAAGTTCCATATTAACGAGTTCCCAGAAATTTTCTGTTGAATGACGTTAACAGCACTAAAATTTTTTTTGTTAAACAAATATCCTTTTTTTTAAAGATTGAAAGAAAGAAAAAAAAATGCCAATGTACAGTTTATGAATATGCTGTCAAGAGATGTGAATAAGGATGATGACATGCAGGAATTTGTTTTAATGATCTATGATAATTCTGATTATCCAGTATATTTTTCTGATGATTCACCAGAATTTCTGATGATTTATCAGGTGTTCTGATGTTGTATCAGTTTTTCTGATGATTATATCAGATTTTCTGATAACTTATCAGATTTTCTGGTGATTTATCATAAAAATATGATTTTTCTTTGATTTTCACTAAAGCAATTTATCAAGCATTTTTCTGGTGATAAGATTATCTGAGAGATTTTTTTATCATAGAACCGACCATAACATAGCAGATTATTTGTTAAGCCTTCAAAATAGGCTACTTTCTCTATGGTCAAACATCCATACCTTATGCATCCATATCCCATGATCCTCCCTTTCACTCCATTTCCAAAATTTACCATTCTACCCAGCTTTGAAACAAAGTTGCTGAGTAAGCTCCTATCCCCAGTCATGTGCTTAGAGCTTCCTGAGTCGCAGTACCAGATCTGCTGCACATGATGGTCCTGAAATGGAATGATTAGAGGGTTTTTGGTACCCAGACATGCTTGGGTACTTTTTCTGATGGGATCCTAATCAATTTATTTTTTCTTCTTGGTTTTGCATCAGAAGTTCTGTTATATGCTGAGCCATAAACAGATTTTACATTTTTCTTTTCAAGATGGTGTTGAACAAGCTTCAGTATGTCAACACACATACATGATTTATCAGAATTTTCTGATATTTTTTCTTGTGATGGAATGAGTGGATAATTTTGAAAAGATGAGTGATCTGCTTCTGGAGTCATTACAGATTGTTGACTGCATTCACTTATGTTTGTTTTGAAGTTTGGTTTTTCAAAAGAGTATTCAGAACAGGTTGATTTGCAAGATTCAGATTCTGATGAAAATTTATCAGAAATTTGATGAGTTGCTTTTACAAAGACAGTGGGTTTATTTCCTTTTGATCTTATATATCCTAAACCCTCTCCTTTGTTCTTTGGTGTGGACTCAATGAAATTTATAAATTCCTTGGCTTGTTGAAAACCTCTTACATTAATTTCTTTATCATTGATTTTCTTGTAAAGATCTTTTCTTTCATTTTCATAGAACTCAATTTTAGCTCTGTGATCTAAACTTTCTTCTATGAGTAATTGGTTTTCAAGAATGATTTTATTCATAGTCCTTTGCAACTCATCAGATTTTCTAATATCTGATTGATGTTTTTCTTGCAGATTTAGAAAATCTGACATGAGTTTGTTTAGCTTGTGTTCAAGATCAAGATTGTCTAAATTTACCTTTTATTCTGAAGTTTCTGGTAGACCTTCAGAAAGTGCCATGAGGCAGAAATTTGCCAATTCTTCTTCTTCTTCTTCTTCATCAGAAGAATCATCAGATAACCATGTATCTGTTCCTGCAATTAAGCTGACTTTTTACTGCTTCTTTGCTTCTTCAAGCTTTTTCTCATAGTAAGCAACATCTTTGAGCTTCTTGGTCTTGCATTCTGATGCATAGTGACCTCTCTGCTTGCACTTGTAACACACAACTTCAGCCATCCCTTTATCCTTAGATCTAACTTCCTCTTTAGATCTCCCATCCATCCTTCCTCTGTCACTTCTCTGGTATCTCTGGCTTCCTCCCCTCAACCTCTGCTCAAATGTTTTGGTGAGCAGTGCTATTGCTTCAGTAAAAGCTGAAAAATCTGATGAAGTATCAGAAATTTCACAACTTTGGCTGTTTGATGGTTGTGGATCATTGGTAGGTATTGTTCTTTGTGAGTTTGAGATAAGAGCTAAAGATCCCCCTCTTTGAATAGTTTCTTCAAATATTTCTTCCTCTCTGGGGACCAAGATGCTGTATAAGTCATGGAGATTCATGTTTCCTAGTTCTAAGGTTGACGACAAAGTCATGGTTAGACTTCTCCATTCTCTAGGAAGGGCATCAAGAAATTTTATGTTTCTTTCATCATTTGACTTTGTTATTCCTAATTTCTTTAGCTCGTTTAAAAGTTTTGTAAATCTTTGATATGTATCATTTAATCTTTCCTTTGGCAAACTTTTAAATCTTTCATAAGATGAGACATTGTTTCTTCTCTTGTTTCTTCTCATCCTTTCTCCTCCTTCACAAAGATTTTCCAACTGATCCCATATTTCTTTGGCTGATGCACATGCATCAACTTGTGAAAATATGTCATTGGGGATGGCCATTATTAAAAGTGACTTTGCCCTTTCATCCCCAGCCACTTTTTCCTTGTCTTCCTCACTCCAAAGTATTTCACTTTTGGGAGCTCGGGAGGCAGGGATAGCAGGTGATTGGTCAGTTGCTGGAACAGCTTGTATTTCAGTCATTGGTATATGTGGACCCCTTTCAATGGATTGAAACAGAGCTTGGTCATGACCATTAAGGAAATTGACCATCCTGATTTTCCATTGGGGGTATTCCTCTCTGACCAGAGTCGGAGGTTTGAACATAGAACCAATATTAAAAGCATTATTCCAGGATTGAAAGCTGGACATATTTAGAGAAAAGAAGATGAGCGCTTGATCGTTTGAAAATAATTTATTCAATCTGCTCTGATACCAATTGTTGGACCCAGTATGGCCTTAACAACTTCTTTTCACGTAATATGGCAAGTGATTTCAGTAGATGTGAAAAAGATGTGCGGAAATGGAAATCAGACTTTCAGAAACAAGACCTACAGAATTATCAAGTTTATATCACTTTGAAACAAAATGGTCTACAAGGTGATTGTAAGATTATTATCTAATACAAATGAATCTTGAATTCTGTGGGTGAGAGGGCAATGGAGTTTTGATGTATGTGTGAATGATAAGCTTCAAACTCAATTGTCTTCTACTGGTTGGGCCTTCTATTTATAGAAGGCTGGGTGCATGAATAAACAATAGTTTATTCAAGCAATAAGTCCTGCAAAAAGTAGCCATTTGACATATTCATTGAATCCAACGTTCAAGTTGCCTTTTTCATCATGATATCAAATAATGTCAATTTGCTTCGGTAAGTGTGGCAGGATAGAGCTGATTTCAGACAAGTGGGGTATTTCATCAGAATTTCTGATAAACCACTTCATTAGAAATTCTGGTGAACAAATCATCAGAAAATCCTGATGATCAGAATCGTCAGAAACTGATGATATTTCATCAGAAATATCATCAGATCCATCAGAAATGACCTTCTCTGATAATCTAATTCAGCTCTTGATCAACTTGTGATTCTTTGAAGTAGATGCTGTGCATTTCAGTTGTCCTATCTGATCTTCTTCTTCTTCTTGTTGTGATCTTCAGGACTGTGATCTCTTCATAGATCCAGTTGATTGTGATTATCTTCAATTCTTACAAATAAAGTTTCCTAACAGTTAAACATCATAATCCACTTGAAAAACCTTGAAAGTATCATCTTGATACATAAATATATCATACCATACAAGTTTCATAATTTAACATCTTAACGACCGTTAACGAAACTAGCACCAAGCAAGTATCCGAACTACATCTAAACAAAGAATATGAACTAATTAACATTGTTTTGATATTGTAAGACTAGTTTAAGCCATTAAACATCTTAATACACTTAGAAATCTATAATACAAATTAACCCCTAACTAAACCCTTTAAATCTCAACTAAATTTCCTAACCATCATTCAAACCTAACTAGACCCCCCCCCCCATTTTAACGGTCAACATGTGGGTCCCCCAAGCCCACATGTTGTCTAAAGATGTTGGATGACAACTTGTTGGTTAATGCATTTATATGATGGAAGTAACATTAGTCTAAAGATATAAGGAAACCTTATCCTCTAACACATCTCAAAATCTTCAAACACCAAATCTCAAAACCCATTTTCCTCCTCTCCTCCCACAACTCACGGCCACACAGGGGGGGACTTAAAGTGTTAGTAGGGGTAGCACGGGCTACCCCTCAACCCCATCTACGTAGTTTAAAAATACCCCATAACTCCATTTCCGTAGTGTAAAAATACCACTCAAATCCGTTTCCGATATATAAAGGATACACCTGATCCTAAAAAAAATTATGATACCCCTAACCTTTTGGGCTAGTTCTGCCACTACGGCCACACACCACCACCTTCACCTCCATTCTTTCAATCACTTTCAAGTAATTTCAAGCATATACAAAGACATCCCAAAGGCATACTAAGAAGGTTTCAAGTATTGAAAGTTCAAGGACCTCTTCAATGAGCTTTTATCCACCATCTTCCTATTATCTTCATCATCTTGATTCTTAGTGTTCTTCCCAAGCCAATAGTGCTAGTAGTAAGTCATCTAACACTTGGTTTAAGCTTCATATCTTATGTTGTTTATAAAATACAAGAAATCCATCTTGAAGCTCACTTTAAAATACATGGTAAACATGAAGTAAAACTATAAGTATAAGTTGTTTACTTGATTGTTTGAGTTGATTATGTGTTAGATCATGTAAGATGGTTGTTATGGACAAAGTGATCTTGTTAACATTATGTTAAAAACATAGATCTAACATAAAAATGTTGGATCTAAAAAGATCCATCAACAAGGATGGATGGACTTGAAAATGTGATTAAAATGATATATTTTTAAAGTGTAACATATAAAAGTATGTGATGGTCATGTTAATGAGTTTTGTTTTTGAAAAGTATGCTTTCAAAGTTAACATAAACTTGTTAAAAATGATGATAAACATGGAATGAGTTATAGATCTAAAAACTTTATGTTATTTAAAGTTCATACATATATGTTGGAATTTTATTACATAAAAATTGTTAAACTTGTTGGATGAATTATTGAGCTTTGAAATACATAAACACATGTTTTTAAACATGGGAAAACCCGTAAATCTAGGGGAAACTATGACAAAATTTTTGTAGAAATTAGAGTGTTAGAAAAATATATTTTTAGCAAGATTTTACAAGGTAGAATGTTTAAAGGTTAAACATAATTTTTCCCAAGTCTGTATACAATAATATAAGTTAAGAAAATAGAGTTTTCATAAAGATTAAAATGGATATAAATATATATAATTAGGGCAAATAATATATATATTTAGTGGTCACCCAAAACTATGTGCGTATGTGTATATTATGTGTATTATGTGTTTAGTGTACATGTAAGAAATTGTAACTCACTAAATACTTACAAGAAATACAAATACAAAATACACCCCAAAATACCTTGGAAAATAATTAAGTAAAAAATAAATATACTTACCCATATATGGGTATATGGACAAAATACAAGAATATATATTTATATATTCCCATATCAAAATTTTGGACATTGGAAAAACATATGGATATATATATATATATATATATATAGGGTAGGGATCCTAAGAGAAGTCCACCCTATTTGAGAAATTTGAGAAACAATCTGGACCACACATTTTCCCTAAGCAAAAAATGCAAAAAAAAGGTTAAAAAATGCAAAAACTTTTTTTTTTTTTTTTTGGAAAAATCGGAGCTTTTTCTTTAAGGTTTTTTTTTTTATTTTTTATTTTTTGGATTTATACACATATGTATATTGTTAATCTTTTAACTATACATATGTGTTTATTGTCAATTATACATATATGTATATACATGTATAAAATTGAAAAATAAGTGTTATAAACCCTAAAGTTAAACCCTAATGCTAAACCCTAAACCCTAAAGCTAAACCCTAATTCTAAACCCTAAAGATAAACCCTGATGCTAAACCCTAATGCAAACCCTAAAGCTAAAACTAAAAGCTAAAGCTAAACCCTAAAGCTAAACCATAATGCTAAACCCTAAAGCTAAAGCTAAACCCTAAAGATAAACCCTGATGCTAAACCCTAAAGCCAGACCCTAATGCAAACCCTAAAGCTAAACCCAAAAGCTAAAGCTAAACCCTAATGCTTAACCCAAAAGCTAAACCTATTGCCAAACCCTAAATACTATTGCTAAACCCTAAATACTAATGCTAAAAAAAGTTTTTGCATTTTTTTACATTTTTTTGCTTAGGGAAAATGTGTGGTCCAGAATGCTTCTTAAGTTTCTCAATTAGCCTACTACTTCCCACATGATCCTTATCATATATATATATATATATATAGGGGATGGTTCGAATGAAAATCACTTTTATCGCGGAAACTCGAAAACTAAGTAAAAAAGCCAAAAAAAAACACAATTTTTTTTTCAATTTTTTTATTAAAAATCGCTAGTTTTTTTATATAAAATTTTTTTTTTTTTCAAAAAAAGAAATTTTTTTTTTGTAGTGCACATGTGTAATAATTAACATGTGTAACATTACACATGTGCACTACAAAAAAACTTTTTTTTTGTGAAAAATAATTTTTTAATATACCTAAAATAGCGAAAATTGATATGCAAAAAAAAAGTTGGTATGTTTGTTAGGCTTTTTTTAGTTAGTTTTCGAGTTTTCGCGATAACTAGTGGTTTTTATTTGAACCTTCACCTATATATATATATATATGAAGGGCTCGGTTCAAATGAGAACCACCACGAGTTGTGAGAACCGTGAGAACTTTTTCTTCCCGCGCGAGTTGGGTTAAATTTTTCATGCACAAACGTAGATGAAAATATTATAAACAAATTTGTAAAAAGAAATTAAAAAAATTATCGAGTCTGTAGTTTTAACCGATGCAAGTTTTTTTTACGCGCTGGTGTAAATTTTGTACCAAATATTTTTTTTATGCTTCATGTAATATGGGTATGTGGCGTTTTTTTATTTTTTTTATCACAACTCAAGGTGGTTCTCATTTTAACAATCCACACACACAGGCGCGCGCGCACACACACACACACACACACACACACACACATATATATATATATATAGGTACGGGATCAGGAGAAAACACCCTAAAGCGTGAGAACGGATCCTGGTTGAACACGTGGCGTGCGATATAATTAGGGCGGGGGGCTTTTTTGTCATTTTATCTTCCGCTTTTCCAATTCGTTGTCACAATACTGCTTCATTTTTGGCGTTTAAGATTTTTTTGGCGTTAACCAAATTCAATAAGTACCTGGCGTTTTATTGGTCCTTTTTTTAGATCTGTATCATTGTATTAATCTTTTTGTTTCATGTAGATAATATTTTGGCGTTTCCAATTTTTTAAGTTGGACAATGTGTAGCGTTTTAAATAACGTGTGGTGTTTTAAGTTTTGTTTACCTGTTCTACTTATATAATGACTTTTTTTCCTCCCCGACATGTATGATGCAGTTCTATAACGTGACAGTTAATTATGGAGTTTTTGAAAAGATAAACAAATTAAAGTACCCAGAAGTGGCTTTTTAATATAATAAATGTTAGTAATAAAGTTTCTGTCGTTTCAGTTTTACTGCTTCTAGTTACTGTTTGTTTTTAGATTCAATGGAGTTTTAGACAAGATGGCCCATTGTTCTATTATTGTTTATAGAGTTTTGGCTTTTGTGGTATCTTGGCGTTTTACAAGAATTTTTTAAGAGAGATAATGTATTTTTTATAGCGGAAAATTATATTACAACCACAGGGAAAAAATAGAAGCAAAAAAAAAATAAATTAAAAATCCTAATTGGATCTCTCTTCCCAATCTTCACTGTCATCGGTCTCTTTCTTCTTTAAAACTACAATAACTGTCACCAAATATATGTCGTTTTGGTTTTGGTGTGATTTATTGTTTGTTCGTTTGTTGAAGTGGCTTTTTGTGGATGTTGGTGACATAGATCGATGCCGTGTGAGTGGGTTTTTGTCTTTGCTCGTCATCTTTATCTTTATCTTTTATAATCATCCCACTCTTCAGCTTTATCGATATCTTCTCCTCATCCAAGCCTTCTTCAAGAACAAAGAACACAAAATGACATATGACTCTCATCAGTCTCTTTTTCTTGAAGATTTGTCCATCTCATGCAGCAAAATATTTATCCCCTCATCTAACAAACCATTTAGTGAAACTTCATGCAGAACATTACTGAGTATCCAAGAAATGATGTTTCTCATTGTTGGTTTTCTAACTTTTTGGCGTTTCAGAGTGAGTGGCTTTTAGGAACCATTTTGTTTTGTTTTTGTGTGTTTTTGGTGTGATCGTCGGAAGGTGCTGAGACGTTTCTCTTCATAGGATGTTTTTCGCGCGTAGTTTAGGCGGGATATTATTATAACAATAAATAACAAAGTATCCGGTTTTGCCCAGCTTTATCTGTTAAGTCTGTAACACGTCCCATCTTTCAGGCTTGGCATTTATATTTTTATGGCGTTTTATTTTTTACGGCGTTTTTGTTGGACAAAACCTTAACTAAAACACAGAAAAAACGAGTCAGTAATAAAATTGGAATTTTGCATTTTGCATTTTGCATTTACATGGCGTTTTATATTTCAATGGAGTTTTACGTATGAAAGGATGTTTTTACCCTTAATGAAGCACGTTCTAGTAATAAAACTGATGTTATTTACGATAATGCCACCGCGTCAATGTAGTCCAGAGATTGTTTTGATCTGACAATGCATAACCGTTCTCACTGTTCTCACACTTTTCACCGTTTTCCCTAAATCCTGACCCTATATATATATATATATAGTTCGGCTACAAAGTCCATTTTTCCTACAAAGTGTACAAGGTCATAAAACACCACAATTTCAGCCATAAAACACACTCAAAACCCACAAATAGCATAGTGAAGATCACTAAAACACAATATCCAAACCCTAACAGTCTATAAAAACTTCAAACACACCATCGTAGAACTATGAATATAAAACACAACATGATAATCAACATAAAACACACTAATATTACTCATTCAAAAATCAAAGCCTTATCATCCAAAACACAACACAAAACACACGAATATGACGTTTTAGTAATGTTCACTTTGTTATTTGTGGGTTTTGAGTGTGTTTTATGGCTGAAATTGTGGTGTTTTGTGACTTTGTACACTTTGTAGGAAAAATAGACTTTGTAGCCAACTCTCACCCTATATATATATATATATATATATATATATAGAGAGAGAGAGAGAGAGAGATAGATAGTGTAACGTAAAATTAGGGCTTATCGTACGCTCGTACGATATTGTGAAATCACATGTTATAATAAAGCATGTTGGAAATCGCATGATGGTATTTTTGATGAAATCGTATGTTGTTTTTTTTAGCAATTTCGCATGTTGGTAAACATGATGAAATCGCATGTTGGTATATAAAGCAATTTCGAATGTTGGTTTTTCATCACAAATTGCATGTCCAAAAGTGAATTCGCACCAGATCGGACGACTGAGATGATCACGTACATATTGTATGATAAGAGTCATTGTGCGTTAACCTAACCCTATATATATAGGGTAAGATTCATTTGAGAACCACATTTATTGTGAGAACCATGAGAACCGATGTGAACACACCAAAAACACCTAAAAAAACCAAACTCCCCACCCCCCCCCCCCCACAAAACATAAACCCGCCACCTAAAAAAACCTAACCCCCCCCCCCCCCCCCAAAAAAAAAAAAAAGCCTAAAAAAAACAAACCCCCCAACCCCCACCCAAAAAAAAAAACCTAACCCCCCAACCCCCAAAAACCTAAACACCCCCCCCCCCCCAGCTAAAATGTTAAAAACTAAACCCCCCAAAAAACCTAAAAAAATCTAAAAAACACACAATTTTTTGTTTTATTTTTTTAATATTTTTTAAATCAAAATCGCTACTTTTAGTAGCCAAAAAAAATATTTAAAAAAAAAACATTTAAAATTTTTTTTTCTAGTAACGAAAATTAGCGATTTTGAGGTAAAAAATATTAAAAAATATTTTTTAGCTAATTTTAGGTATTTTTTGTTGTGTTCAAATTGGTTCTCGCGGTTCTCGCAATAAAGGGTGGTTCCTAACAAATCCTTCTCCTATATATATATACTAGGTTATATGCCCGTGAGCTTCACGGGTTATGGGTTGTGTTAAAAAATCTATATCTATAAAAGTATTTTTTTTGTATGATTCTATATTAACATGTCGAGGGAGAGACGTAACCAGTGCTTGAGTAACAACAATCAACTTTGATCATAGCTTCAACTCATTCGGGTTGCGAAATATATTCATATGTCATATATTTTAAAATAAATTTAAAGATAAAACAGTATGAAAACGATTTCGTCATCAAATAGACTCAACCGACAACATTATATATGTAACAAAAAAAAACAATAGCAAATAAAATTCAATTTAAAAGTGTAACAACCCGCACTTTCGTGCGTTGTTACTACTCGATATACTCGTTATGCCTAGCACCAGAGATTCGGATCATAATATAACTATATTGCATACATCGCTATTCGATGGATAAATCGCATATTTTCGCAATATATTATCACTACGTTACATCACGAACACTAACACTCACGATGGCACTGAGTGAGGACCTATTTTACCCTCCTCGGTGGCCGTGATGTGTCGAAACGCAGACAATTAACGCTAACAAAGACTCTCGGGTGAGTGCTATAGCTCCAGTCGTCGTGACGATGATGACAATACGAGTAAGTGGTACCCTGTCAGTCCTTGTGGTAAAACACAATAACGTTCACGATGACATCAAGAAAGGACCTATACTACCCTCCTTGATGGCCGTGAAACGCCGCTAATAGTCGCATACTCAAAACGAAAACCGGCTGTATTTATCGAAACTGTGGATTATGGATACGTAAATACGACCCCTAGTGATATCTATAGGTATATATAATAGTAATATAAAAAGCACGCACTTCAAAGTCGATCGCAACGCTCAAAAACGGAGAAATCCATCGCGTCGGATGGGCCATCCGGACGGATGGGCCATCCGACCCAAAACCACTCCAGCCTCTCTGTTGCCTATAAATAGACTGTCACACCACGGTTTAAGTGATGTGACAGCTCCCACTCGACCAGACACGCTTCAAGACCCTTTTCTCTCGATTCCTCGCGATTTCGGTAAGATTTCAACCTAAAACTCGTACTTCTATGATCTACACTCAATTCTACATCATTCTATCGTTTAAAACTCAATTTTTAACCATGAAATCTATTGATTTGGAAGTGTTTTAAGGTGATGTCACCAAGAGTTCATATGAACTTCAAGTTGTGACCTCATCCCACCATAAGCGCCTCAGATCTGAGTGATTTCCACATGTTTTGATAACGAATCTCACCTAAATCTATGTATTCAACCAAGGAACTGTGCGATTTCGAGCTAAACCGGAGAAACCGTCAAGAACGGCCAGTTCTGATGGAGCGGGGTGATTCCCGGCCGTTAGAACGGGTCGGAACCGATGGAATTTCGAGTGTTAGTGCGAAATTACACTGTCCCGGTAACTCCGCACGTATTTCTTCCGATAAACACTCAAAAACAGTGTTCAGAATGGGAAACAGACGTGTCATCCACACGGATCACATGCCATCCGCACAGATCACATGCCATCCGCACGGATCACATGCCATCCGCACGGATCACATCTCTCATCCGGACGGATCACATGTCATCCGGACGGATGAGCACCATCCGACCAATAAATGACTTTTCAAGGCTATTCTCGCTTAACCGTACATCGTTTACTCTATTCTTCAACGATTAACGCAGACGTGCTCGCAACCGACCCAATCAAGTTGCATCCCCGCTAAATACGCACTGTGAGTATACTTGAACCCTTTTTAATCGTATTTTGGGTGTAACATACGTTTCTAGCAAATCGAACTTATCAAACGAATTATTCAATCAATCGAATTATCACTTGCGAATAACTGTTGTGCATAGATATACGTGATACTAGTTGCATATGTGCTAGGGCTTATACTCGCGACGTCCCACCATGACTAGTATAGTACTATTGCGCCCGACAGGGTCTAGTTTGCCATCGCATATTCGAGCATCGAGGACTTAGTTGGTAGTATCAGCTTTGTGAGTATATATGTCGTGTGTTACGTTCTTGCATATGGAAATTCGCTACACTTTTTATCTATTACGCTATACATATCAAACCTGTATACTCGCCAATACTTTTGTATTGACAAATATTTTAACGTATGTTGCAGGTTAGATCGCAGGCTATATCGAATCAAGCTAGGAAGTCTAGAAACTCAACTAAAATCTAGGTTGTCGGATTTGTATTGTTCGAGAGGACAAGAAATCTGTGATAACTTATGTCATTGTATTAATTGTTAGTATGGGATAACGAATGTATTAAATATTATCGCAACATAGTTGTTATGGATTCTCTTGAGCAATCTGATTCTCCTAGTGCCGCGCCCCGATGATTCCGCCATCGGTTGGGGTGTGACAGATTGGTATCAGAGCCATAACTATAGGGAATTAGGCCAGACTCGACCTAGTCCGGGTCGACGTCTTAGAAATTGACCTAGTCTATAGTCTAAGTACCAACAGGCCGACTCGTACAAACCAGTAGGGTTTGTATCGGGCCTACTTGATACTCTCGATCGAAATTGCTTAAAACTACAACTTTGTGTGAACATCGTGTACTACAACTTCACACGAAGAAGCCTTTCCTAAGGCTGGAATACTACTTAGTCTTTCCTAAGGCCAACACAATACACGTGTTTCAAAAATACTCGCATAACAAAACCGAGTGATCCAGTCGAGATCAGGTGTGAAAACCAAGAACTCTCGATGAGATCGCTCACTCAACGTATTTTTCTAGCACGAGAACTTTTCATCGAGTTAGGAGTGACATCCACATCTCGACGAAGGTCTCCATTTCGAAATCTAGTGGAACTCGCGAATTTATTCGAAGAGCATAACCACAATTAGGAATAAAGCTGTTAAGTCAGGGGTGAAACCCGTACCTTAATAAGTTGTTCCCCTCTCTAAATTGGTTTCAAAAAGCTCTCACCAAGGACTCGGCTATCACGATAACTCAAGCCACACGATGACTAGGAAGACAAATGCCATGAGCTGCATCCCAGTGGAAGCATGAGGTCTTCTAGGTCAACGCGCGTGCACGAACTTGTTAAATATAGTTGAGTTACCTTGGGTTGTCGACGCCTAAACACCCGAGGCATTCCTAATGTTTTACTAAACCTACGATTCGCTGGTTTTACGCTTTAATGAACGTAATTATGCTTTATGTGTTATCGATTTCTCGATTTAACGATTTTCACTCCCTGCTTTATAAACGCACAATTCGCACAGCCATCGCAATCTAACACGTAACCCGAATGTTCGCAACAAACTAATGCATAATCTATCGCCTTCGCTCTCGTTTTCTCACCTCAACGCGTCCTCGCTTATTCTAAATCGACCTGTATGTGTATGAATACAAATCACAAATATATAAATATATATATATATATATATATACGTATAAACAAACAAGTCATTGTGTGAGAACTTAGGAAATTGCGTGTCTCCTATGTGGCTCCTATGTGATTCGCATTACTACTACACTATCGCATCAAGTTTTGAACGCGCTCAATCGCACCGCAAAAACTCAAAAACCATTATGATCGAATCTCACTCCAAGTCTCTTTCTGTCTAGATGCCTTCCAACAACTCTACTTCGAGAATGTTAGCAAAGAGACGAGCCAAACGAAGGGGCGAGAAGAGGATTGCTTCACTTGTGACCAGGAAGGTGGTCAAAGTCATTCCTCAGATTGCCACACGAGTGCACTCTCTTATCAACTCTCGAACTTCGAAAGACGTTAAGACAAAAGAGCCGCAATCTACATTTCTTTACAAACACTTCAAAGCCTGTGATCCGATGGTCTTCACGGGTGAAGGAGGTGTTTCTCAACTACTCCAGTGGTTCGACTCTATCGAAGTTACCCTTCGTCAAAGTGGGTGTCCCGATAGCTTCCTTACTACTTGCGCTACCAGAGTATTTCAATTACCAGCACTCGACTGGTGGACCGCCGAACGTAACAAACGTGGGATCTCCGCAGCTTACGCTCTCTCTTGGGATGAGCTGAAAGAGCTCATGAAGAAGGAGTATTGTCCTCCCCACGGGATTCAGAAATTGGAAGACGAATTTTGGAAAATCAAGCAATTCGAAGGTGATAACGCTGGCTACACCGCAAGGTTCAAACAGCTTAGCATAATCTGCCCAAGTCAAGTCAACACTTCAGAGAAAGCCATTTCGAAGTATATTCGCGGCTTACCTGAGTGTGTGGGTGATTTTGTCGAAGCTGCAAGACCTGCTACCATCGAAGAAACCTACCGCTTAGCCACATAAATCAACAACAAACGACTCATGGAAGGGTTCTTCTCCAAGAATCCTATCAAGCAAGCTTATCAAGCAATCGACATTAATCCCTCGGACGATCCTGTCAACGATTCTCCTAACGAATCTGCTAACGATTATCCTGATAAATCTACTGACAATTCATCTGACGGATCTGCTAACGATTCTCCTGATGAATCTGCTGACGATTCATCTGATGAATCTGCTGCCGATTCTTCTGGCAAATCTGCCGACGGTTCTTCCAACAACAAATCAGCCAAAGACTCTGCAAATGAGTCCTCAGACGAATCCTCCAACGACGACATCTCTTCGCATGACACCGTCAAACCCAGCTGCAAACAGAAGATCTCAAGCCCGAGCTCATCAACAACTGAACTGCTACAGCCGAAGCCTCTACAAGCAGTCCCGGTGTTTCCAAAACGAGCTTACACTGGAGCTCATCCTCAGTGTTACTCGTGTACCTATCATCACCCAGTTGGGGCCGACTGCCGCTATTGCAATAACTGCAATCGTTACGGTCACTTCACCCGCAACTGCCGCATCGAACCATGAACTTGAGTACAACAACAGCAACTCCAGCAAAAGCCTTCAGCAGCAAACGTCTAGCAAGCGTAGGATAAAGTTGTAATGATACGATTTTCGACGTTACTTTCTAAGTTTTGAATCTACTCCATTACTCGATGTTGCCACTATGCGTAACATTAACTCTCGTTTTCATATTTTCTTTCACACTCTAGTTATCACACTTAGACTAGAATCACACGCGTACTATATACTATATCACGAAGTAATATGTTTTACCCTCACTACACTCTTAGAACGAGGTACGATACACGTGCAAGGAACGACTAATCGCGGGTGCACACAGGATTATTTGGGTCAGTGCACGGGGGTCGTAGTAAATTCTAAGGTGCCATAAGCGTTACGACGAAGTATGACACCAATCAACGGGATCTAAGTAGTAGGGGTCAAGCAAGGTGTGCTTTATCATACTACCGAAGTTCCGTGAAGAAAGTGCCACGTGGAGTTGAACGTTATTAGACCTATTATACTATTGTGATTATTTTCAACACACTACACTCAATCGCAAGGTGTAACAACTAAATCGTACCATCACCAGACTTGTCATAAGTCTGCAAACGCAATGCAATCGCCTCATCGATGGACTCTGGAGAGTCTACCCTGCAGGGCGATTGCATCGATGCAAGACTGGACGTAAGTCTATAGCAATCAATCTCATTAAGCACATTAACGCTCATGATGTTGTCGGGTGAGGACCTATTCTACCCTCCTCGATAGCCATGATGCGTCGCAACGTAACGTTAAGCTTATTCGAAACAAAACTCGGCTAATCGCAATCGCTTATCATATGTATCTTGCGATCTCTATTGCTTATCACGTGAACCTATATCGTTTACTGTGTCTCAATCTATCGCTATACCGTTATCTGTGATATCTGTGTTCAGTTAGCACGCATGACCTCGCTTCACGAGATAAAACTCATATGGTTAAAGCAAGGTGTTTTAGTCATATCAGCAGACTTTCGTGGAAAAAAAAGGCCATGTGGGGCCCGATGTTAGTAAACTCTGTAGCATTATTCGATCAAATCGAACCGCATAAATCAAACCGCATACCTCCATCGCTTGCAACGCAACAACTACCAATTTTTGTAATTTGTTTATCATCGCCGTCATCACTGGTGTTGTATTATTCGCTTAATCATCTAATCGCTTATCGCTTATCGAGTATAGTCTACCGCTTATTCGTGTATTGCATACCGCTTATCGCTCGCCTGGTGTTCATTGCAGTCTGTGTGGTATTAGTACACATGACACCGCTTCACGAGGCAAAACTAGCCTGGTTAAACATAGTGTTTCGTCATGTTAGCAAACTCTCGTGGAAACGTGCCATGTGGTTTTAATGTGGAATCAAATCGAAACCGCGCTATTCGCTTATCACTTATCGCTCAACGCCTACCCAGACACGACACATAAATGTTTTGTGTCATCAGGCTACTCGCGCACGCTGTCGTAGCTACGTTCGTAATTCAACTCACCGGCTTAACTTATTCGATTCTATCTTATACACGGTCAGACTTTCTATCGATTGGGCCGAGTAGGCGCAATTCTTTCCATATCGTATCGGCACACATGACACCCCCTCACGAAACGGAAGTAATATGGACAAAACATGGTGGATACGCCACTGGTACTTCCTATATATAAGTGTTTTAATCATATTAACGAACTCCCGTGGGAAGGTGCCAAGTGGGACTTGATGCTAAATTATCTTTTTCAAACGGTTAAAACTGATTTTTTTATAAAACTTTTATTAAAACCATGGAACAAGTGAAATTCCTCACAATGTGGAGGTAACATTGAATCAGCTTAACTCCATGTTCAAGGGGAGCTTTCATGAGTCCAATTTTTTTTCCTTAAAACCATTTGCAATATAAAAAACAAGACTTTCTTGAGACGTTGGTTCAACATCGAGTTCAGCTTGAACCCATGCCATAGAAGAGTTTTCGTAGCCTCAGTTTTCATCTTGAATTCCTTAAAATGTTTAAAACTTAAACTTTCTTGTAACGTTGGTTAACGATCGACTCAGTTAACCCTACGTCATGAGAAACCTTTCAAGTTCTTTAAGTTACAATCGCATCGAACTAACGGATTCTTCACAACACGAGGTACTTTGGAACGCCAACTTGTGGAATATTACTTTTGTCCTTACGTCACCATCCCGCTATCACAATCGATCTCTCTTATTCGAAACGCTCTCGTTTGTCAACTCTCGGTCAAATCACTCGCTGTATCGCTACACATACAAGATCAACTCCCAAAGGTCTACCTAATGGATTAATTTCGGGACGAAATTTCCTAAAGTAGGGGAGACTGTAACAACCCGCACTTTCGTGCGTTGTTACTACTCGATATACTCGTTACGCCTAGCACCAGAGATTCGGATCATAATATAACTATATCGCATACATCGCTATTCGTTGGATAAATCGCATATTTTCGCAATATATTATCACTACGTTACATCACGAACACTAACACTCACGATGGCACTGAGTGAGGACCTATTCTACCCTCCTCGGTGGCTGTGATGTGTCGAAACGCAGACAATTAACGCTAACAAAGACTCCAGGGTGAGTGCTATAGCTCCAGTCGTCGTGACGATGATGACAATACGAGTAAGTGGTACCCTATCAGTCCTTGTGGCAAAACACAATAACGTTCACGATGACATCAAGAAAGGACCTATACTACCCTCCTTGATGGCTGTGAAACTTCGATAATAATCGCATACTCGAAACGAAAACCGGCTGTAATTATCGAAACTGTGTATTATGGATACGTAAATACGACCCCTAGTGATATCTATAGGTATATATAATAATAATATAAAAAGCACGCACTTCAAAGTCGATCGCAACGCTCAAAAACGGAGAAATCCATCACGTCGGAGTGGCCATCCAGACGGATAGCCATCCGGACGGATGGGCCATCCGGACGGATAGCCATCCGGACAGATGGGCCATCCGACCCAAAACCACTCCAGCCTCTTTGTTGCCTATAAATAGCCTGTCACACCACTGTTTAAGTGATGTGACAGCTCCCACTCGACCAGACACGCTTCAAGACCCTTTTCTCTCGATTCCTCGCGATTTCGGTAGGATTTCAACCTAAAACTCGTACTTCTATGATCTACACTCAATTCTACATCATTCTATCTTTTAAAACTCAATTTTTAACAGTGAAATCTATTGATTTGGAGGTGTTTTAAGGTGATGTCACCAAGAGTTCATATGAACTTCAAGTTATGACCTCATCCCACCATAAGCGCCTCAGATCTGAGTGATTTCCATATGTTTTGATAACGAATCTCACCTAAATCTATGTATTCAACCAAGGAACTGTGCGATTTCGAGCTAAACCAGAGAAACCGTCAAGAACGGCCAGTTTTGATGGAGCGGGGTGATTCCCGGCCGTTAGAACGGGTCGGAACCGATGGAATTTCGAGTATTAGTGCGAAATTACACTGTCCCGGTAACTCTGCACGTATTTCTTCCGATAAACACTCAAAAACAGTGTTCAGAATGCGAAACAGACGTGTCATCCGCACGGATCACATGCCATCCGCATGGATCACATGCCATCCGCACGGATCACATGCCATCCGCACGGATCACATCTCTCATCCGCACGGATCACATCTCTCATCCGGACGGATCACATGTCATCCGGACGGATAACATGTCATCCGGACGGATAACTTGTCATCCGGACGGATAACATGTCATCCGGACGAATGAGCACCATCTGACCAATAATGACTTTTCAAGGCTATTCTCGCTTAACCGTACATCGTTTACTCTATTCTTCAACGATTAACGCAGACGTGCTCGCAAGCGACCCAATCAGGTTGCATCCCCGCTAAATACGCACTGTGAGTATACTTGAACCCTTTTTAATCATATTTTGGGTGTAACATACGTTTCTAGCAAATCAAACTTATCAAACGAATTATTCAATCAATCGAATTATCACTTGCGAATAACTGTTGTGCATAGATATACGTGATACTAGTTGCATATGTGCTAGGGCTTATACTCGCCACGTCCCACCATGACTAGTATAGTACTATTGCGCCCGACGGGGTCTAGTTTGCCATCGCATATTCGAGCTTCGAGAACTTAGTTGGTAGTATCAGCTTTGTGAGTATATATGTCGTGTGTTACGTTCTTGCATATGGAAATTCGCTACACTTTTTATCTATTACGCTATACATATCAAACCTGTATACTCGCCAATACTTTTGTATTGACAAATATTTTAACGTATGTTGCAGGTTAGATCGCAGGCTATATCGAATCAAGCTAGGAAGTCTAGAAACTCAACTAAAATCTAGGTTGTCGGATTTGTATTGTTCGAGAGGACAAGAAATATGTGATAACTTATGTGATTGTATTAATTGTTAGTATGGGATAACGAATGTATTAAATATTATCGCAACATAGTTGTTATGGATTCTCTTGAGCAATCTGATTCGCCTAGTGCCGCGCCCCGATGATTCCGCCATCGGTTGGGGTGTGACAAAAAGGGTATAAACTACATCACGCAATGAATTTTCGTTACATAATCCAAATGTATGATCTCAAGTGTTTTTGTAGACCTGTTAGCTTCACGGGTTATGGGTTATGTTCAAAAAACAGAAATTGAATTACTTTTGGCTTTTACTTCACAATAAAATATCTTATTTAGCAGAGTTGACATAAATCATTTAATGAAAGACACATTCAAGTGCTAACGTAAATAAAATTACACTGAATTGAATTATCTTATTGAAATAAATAACTTAATGTGAACATCTATGCTTGCAAAAGGGTTCACGTATTGTGCACGTCAAATCAGGTTCGGGTGGCATCCCGTATGGCATTTGAATACACCCGACATTTCACTTACTAGAGCAATGACCACACTCGGTGAAATATTAGTGAGTCTTGGGGTTACAAGTTAATACTTGAAATCATACAAACAAATTATGTTCATACTTGATTTCACAGTCACTAAAATAACTGTTAAAATTTGCATAATATAGCATCAGAAACTATATTATAATTTTATGATTAACATCTTAATTAAAATCATAAAAAAAGTAATACATAATACATGTGTTATCTATAAAAGAGTTATACAGATTTAGTAATACTTAAACATGGGTAAATAATTCCTTGAGTCTGTTGAAAAATTAAAACCAATCGTACTAAATAGCTAAAATAGTCTAAGCTATAGAACAAAACATTTGGGAAGAACATAACAAAAACAATAAGTAAAAACAAACTATAGGGAAATTTAGTGTTGGTGAAAATAAACATGGGTAAATACTTCCTTGAGTCTACTGAAATGGTGTTAGTGTTGGTCCTCTGTGGCAAGCAAAGTCGACTGTAAAGTGAATCAGCCGCCTAAGATAGCTAAACCGGGTACACTCGGAATTCCAGGCTGACATGGCGTAACACGATGGCACTAGATCTGCTATGTAAAATAGATAAACCGAAGAAAAAATGCAGGTTTTGTAGCCCTGCGTGGATATGTGGCCCTATTTGGTGGGTTCAAGTGTTCAACTGTCATAGATGGATGATAATTTAGGGAGATTAGTTCGAAACTATATAAGACCATATAGGTAGTTGACTCAACATACATTTATCAATCTGTGGAGCTCGAACACTTGAACAGTTAAAAGTAATGTCGGGACAGTTGACTTGTCCATAACTTTTGGCCATGTGAACTTTCTTGCGCAAGGATGGCACCTGAAAAACCGATAATTTTAGGTAAATTACCTTAGATCATAATTTGATGGTTTTTAAGGCTTATATTAAGTTAGTTACCCAGATTGAAATTAATATACAAAGCCTTAAACCAAAAAGAGATAATACAAATCAAAGTCTAATGCAAAGTAACACAAAATAAGAAGCAAGACTCAAATACACATACCTGGGTAATGAGCCTTAGAGTTGAAAAGTGGAATAAAATGGCAAATCTTAAACCAATTTATCTGATGACCTACAACCATTAACATTGCTACACTACACTTTAGAAATCTATAGCCATCCACATTATTATTGTTTTACTAAATGTCATATAGGATCTAAATAATCAAATACTTATGATATAAAATATTTAATTTAAAAAGTTAATATATATTAAAATCTTGCAGTCCAGTTCGGTTTTATCCGGTTTAAAAATTTTGAAACCGCAAACCAAATCGTTCATTACGGTTTGAGAACTTCGAAACCGATCGACCAAAAGATATTAAAAAAACCGACCGTAAAACTAAACCGATGACCGGTTTGAATGATTTCACGGTTTTAAACCAAACAGTGAACTGTTAGGATCTGAGTTTTATAAGATTGTGTTTGTTTAATTAAATGAAGATGAATAAGAAACAATTGCAGCGGAATTAGATGAATAAACTTTCAACACAATCAAAGAGAGAACAATTTTCAGCAAACATGTTTAACATAGAATCGAATGATTGTATTTAGTTACAATAATCAACACTATTGCATGCATGCACAAAGTCTCCCCCTCAGCCTGAGCTCACAGTGATTTGTTCGTACAGAATGACTTGGTGAAGAAGAGAGCTAATAGAACAGTACAGGGTATTGTTCTATTTATAGTACATAACAAACCACTGAAGCATCTTTGCTGACGTCACCATGAAAGTGACATCTAACCTCCTAACAACTCACAACCACTGCCTATTACAAACACTGCTCGACTAAACTACTAATTACATCAATACAAAGAAATAAACTAAACTACTGCTTCTCATTCCACTGTTATACTCCTAGCAGTGCTTTGTGTCTTCAACAGTACTTGAACCATGACAGTAGATTGAGCATCAGTACTTTGTCTTCAACAGCCTTTAGTGATTGGCAGTTGTTTGTGGAAGGTAGTACTTAGAAGTCATCAGATGTTAGGCCACATTCAAGGGGGAAGACTGATGCAAACAACTGCTTATTCTGAATCCACTGATCTGATCCAGTTTTGGCTTTATCAACTGTTCCTTTGGTAGGGTTCAATCCCAACAATCTCCCCTGGAACAGATGATGCCAAAACTCTTCATTATTCTGGATTTTTATTGCCTCATCAATAATTCCCTGACTTGTCCTTTGAATTGTAATTCAAAGTCCATGGAATTTGTATCATCCTCATCCCTGCACAGTGGAAGCTCAAGGAGATCATGCAGATCTTCAACACCAAGGCCTAGTGCTTGTTCCCTTGATATGTGCTTCACCTCACCATTGGATTTGAGTAGAGTCAATACATGGGTCTTTTGATCAGACTTCCACTTTAGTATCTTTGAATCCAATGGGTTTCTTGGGAGAGTTTTTATTTTAGATGAGTTTGGAGATGGAGGCCTGCTCAGCACTTTGTTGGCTATATCTTGAAGCTTTGCTGAACTATCATCTTCTAGTGCCATTCTCTTGATAGCCTCTTTAAAATACACAGCTTCTTGTTCTTTCTCTTCTGCATCAGTCAGCTTTTGCTTCTTTCTTTGGTTTAACACAATGACAGAGTTATCTGATGATGTGAACAGTGGTTCAGAAGTGTGGGCCTGCTGCTTTGTCTTATCAGTGGTTTTGTAACCGGGCTTCTTTGGAAGGCTAGGATCTATTTTCTCCTTTTTCTCAGCCTTTCATAAGCCTAATCAGTGTATTGCCTTGTCCATTTTGTTATGGCTTTGGCAGTTCCAACCTTTGCATCAACCAACTCTTGCTTCTTTCTTTTATACTCCAAAGTAAGATCATCAATAGCCTTTTTATATTTACTCCAGTTTGGTGCTGACCTTTTCATGCCTGGATCTCTTTTTATTCTTTCAATTCTATTTAGTTCTGTTTTGAGAGCAACAAGTGGCCAATCTTGGAATTGTTCTTCTTTGGTAGGGTAGAACTTTTCACTCATGATTAGTGCCAGAATGTCTTTTCTAAGATCCTTTTGCAGGCCAACTTCTGGTAGTAAATTTGACATTTCTTTACTCAAATCTCTAGCATAGTCTTCCAATTATTTAACTTTGGTAAGCAAAAACTGCATATGACTCGAGATTTCATTGTCACTTTTCCCTTTTGCATTCAAGTTTAGCTCTTGATTCAGCTTGCTTGGCTTTGAGTTTTAAATACTCATTCATATTGGCTGGATCTCTATAACCAACTAGAGAAGGGAATCTCCTTTTTGAAGGATCATCCACTGTGTAGAATTGCCTCATTTCATTCCTTACTGCATGGAGTTCTAGTGGATAACTGGCAGCTACTGGTATAACATCAGCAGGGTCATATCCTTGAAGAGCTATTGGATCTTTGATTGGGTTGGCTAATTTTGGAGGAATGAAAGGTTGAGGTTTGGTGACATTGTAAAGGGCAGATGAAATGGGAATAGGTGCTGGTATGTCATCGTAATGCACCTGAAATTTTCTTTTTCTTGTATACACCTTTTTGGGAGAAGATGTTTTTGTTTTAGTTTTTGGAACTGAAAGGACAATGGCTTGTGAAGAGACATTTGAGGTGATGGGTGATTGACTAACAGTTGTTGAAACAACTGGTGTTTCAACCACTGTTGTCATTACAACAGTTGATGTGTCAACTGTTGTCTTCTGCTTTTCAGCAGGTGGTTTTTGTGGTGGTGATGTTGTTTTTGGAATGGCAGTGGATTGAGTGTGGATTGTAGTAGTGTTGGCAGTTGTTGGGTTAACATCTGTTGAAACCACTGGAGTACCAACAACTGTTGATACAACAGGTGTGTTTAACATCTGTCGGTTTGGAGATTTGATGAGATGAACTTTTGGGGATTTGAGGAGTATGTTTTGTGGTTTTGGAAGGTGTGGTTTTGGGTTGCCTTACTTTTCTAGTAGGCTGTCTTCTTTTAGGTTTAGAACTTTCCTGCTATTCCATGGGTTCAGAAGTACCCTGCTCTTCCTTTTCCATTAAAACTTTCTTCTCCTGCTCAAACCTTTTAGACCCTTCTATTTCCTTTGACTCTTTCATGTTTGCTTTTAATGCAGCAAATGCATTTTGAGTCTCATCAACCTTTTTGGAACCATCTGGCCTTGGGATTTCCACAACTAGTTTAGACAGTGGATCTAGTTTAATGTATAGACCATCTTCATATCCCTTCTTCTTTTTAATTTTCTCCCCCTTTTTGGCATCATCAGGGTTTTCAATAAAGATGATTGAAGGAGGAGCAGTGCCAGTGGTTTGTAGTAAATGGGCCTTGATTGCCTTGATATCTGCCTGTGTATCCCTGAACCTAGCTTCCATCAAATTTCTGAACATTTGAATTTGAACTTCATGTTATTGATCAGCATATTGTCTCTGTTGATGAAGCATAGGTTGAAATAAATTCCAGAGCTCAGCAGGAGATGGAGCAGATGTTGCAGCAGTGGCTGTTGCCTTTTGAGCTTGTAACAACTGTTCCAGCATGGTTTTGATTTCTACAATAGATGTGTCAAGTTTATCAACCCTCTCCGTCAATTCTCTATATTTTAAACCATCACCCAAGTTAATGGGATCATCTGATTTCCCACCAGTGGTGGTTGTATCAGTGGTTGAATTAGGGAAAGTTTCCTAGAAATCAGCCACTGATGACCCTTTTTCTTGGTACTGGGGACTTCTTTCTTCAGCAGGGGTTACCATTTTAAGTGGACCAGTGTATAAAGGAAGCACACCAGTGGACACTTTGGTTCCCAAAGAAGAAATTGCCTTCAAGGGAGTCTGACTTATGAAACTACTGTCCAGGTGTAAACCAGTGGGTTCAACACCTGTATTAGCTGCTCCACTTGAACTACTGATAGGAATTACTTGCAATTCCTACAATGTAACCTCCTCAACTGTTGGTGGGTTAGCAGAGATAGAGACACCAGACTCAGTCACTTGTTGTGGCATATTCTCATTGACAGGTGATTGAGAAGAACTGATTTGTGTCTGGGCTATATCAAGTGCATCCAACAGAGGTATCATGGATGGTGGAAGTTGTGCAGTGAGGATAGGGGTAGAAACCGAATTTGCCCTGGGAGGAGGGCTATGGATGATGGAATCAAGTGATTCCAGAGCATCATAATGTGGTGTCCCTGTGGATACAACCTGATCCTTTTGAGAGGATGCAGGAGGAGTTTGAGGCTCAGGTTGAGGTCTTTCTTCCAACTGCTGTGAGGAAGTAGCAGTAGTGGTTATTGGTGACTTTTGTGTTGTCACAGGTATAATCTCTGGGACCTCATCTTCCATAGTTACCTTTTTGGTGGGATTGGGGGGCTTTTAGACATTTTTCTTTTTGGGTCTTTTGGTGATTTTAGGTGTGGGTTTCACAATAGTGGTTGTGCTGCTGTGATCACCTTGAGTAGTGGGCTCAACAGCAGGAGCCTGAGGAGCAGTGGTTGCTGCTAAATTCTGCCCAGGTGCCTCTGTTTGTGTTTTTGAAGGTTTTGACAGCCTTGTAAATGTTTCAGAAGTTATGTTGTTTATTTGAAAAGGATTTCCTTGGATAAGCACATCGGCATCATCCTTTGAAAATTTCTTTTGAAAATAAAAACTTAAAAACCTTGGAAACAATAAAAATGATTTTTTATTAACATTTTTGACAAGATCATTGAAAATCTCCTGGGAGTAGTTAAAATTTTCTTCATTCAGTATAGCATAGCATAGCCCAGGTATTGGATCTTCAATGGTATCTCATTGAAAGCAGTTGTTTCGTTTTACACACACATTAGGAGGATATGAAATAAAAACCTCGTGGCAGGTGGAAAACTGCCCTTTTGTAAAGTATCTTTTTTCATTTCTTCTTCATACCCTCTCTCAATGAAATCAATTTGATACTCTGTTTTCGGAATAGAGCTTTTACCTGTAAGATCATCGAGTTCAAAAACCTCTGAAATGGTTTGAGGTGTGATGGTGACTGAAATACCCTTTATTGATGAAGTAATGGCTAAGGGCTTTTTGTCCTTAGTTTCAAGTTTAACATTTTTCCAGAATTCTTGTTGGGTTTCCAAGTAAATCGGAGCACTACAGGTTAACAAAGTTTTGTACTTTGAAGACGAAATTGCATCAATTACGGAGTTGAAGGTTGTGTTTTGACTTGGTTTTTCAAGTATACACAAGTAATTATGAGGAGTTTTGTATGGAAGAGCCATGAGGAATTGAAGATGGTTAAGAACGAATGAAGAAGATGAGTGAGTTGAGAGAGAATTTGGGAGAAACTGCTTTTTGAAAGGAATTGTGAATTCGATTCGACAGTGAAAACCCTGTTTGGGGTTTTGATCAGGGTTTTATAGGAGGAAAAAGTGTATGCTGACGTGGAAGCAGTTACTAAATATCTAACGGCTAAGTACTGTCCACGTGACAACATTTGATGAAAATGGATGACAGTTGTTAGGAAACCACTGATGGAGCAATATCAGTGGTTTACAACGGTAAAATGAAAACAGTGGCTGACTATAACTATTAGTGGATAACCTATCTGTGGATTAAAAACACCGAGGTTTACCAACAGTGATTAACAATGAAAATGAGATAACAGAGGTTAACTTTCAGTAGTAGACAACATTTAGCAGAACAGATGTTTGAACCAAAACAGTGGTTATGGCAGACTTTTAAGAATTAATGAAAAATTTCATTTTTAGCTAATTTTAAGGATGAGTTTTTGATTTTATGAAAACATTTTAATGCTTTTATTTATAGAAAAACAGGATTTTGCCTGTTATTCCATGTTCAGCATGCCAATCCTAGAGATCAAGCTTTCAAAGGTGGTTGTGTCTAAAGCTTTTATTAGCACATCTGCTAGCTGATCTTTAGTTGGGACATGGTGCAGAGAAATCAAACCTTTTTTCATAGCAATCCCTCACAAAGTGATGTCTGATATCAATGTGCTTGGTGGTTGAATGTGAAACTGGATTTTTGATGATATTTTCTGCTGCCTGACTATCCAACATGAGAGGTGCCTTTAAGGCAGTGATACCAAAATCCAGAAGTTGATTTTGAAGCCATAGCAGTTGGGCTGTACAGCTTGCAGCAGCTATATACTCTTCCTCAGCAGTGGATGTTGAAACAGCTGCTTGCTTTTTTCTTTGCCAAGACACTAAGCAATTGCCTAGGAATTGACACCCTCCTGAAGTGGACTTCCTTGTTGTATTACATCCAGCAAAGTCACTGTCTGAGAAACCTGAAAGCTTGATATTTCCATCAGCTGGATACAAGATATCAAGTGTGGGAGCACCTTTGAGGTATCTGAATATCCTTTTTACAGCAATAAGGTTTGACTTTCTAGGGGCTGATTGGGATCTTGCACAAACACATGTTGCAAACATGATGTCTGGCCTAGATGCAGTTAGGTACAATAAAGACCCAATCATGCTTCTATAAAGAGTTTGATCAACCAAATCATCCTTTTCATCAGACATGACTAATTTGGTGGTTGCTATGGGTGTACTACATGGTTTGCAATCATTCATATCAAACTTTGTTAAAAGTTCTTTGGCATATTTGCCTTGACTAATGAAAGTACCATTTTGCAGTTGCTTTACTTAGAGACCAAGGAAGCACTATAGTTCACCCATTGCACTCATCTCAAACTCAGCTGTCATGAGTTGTCTAAACTCTTCACACATTTTAGAACATGTGCTTCCAAAAATGATGTCATCCACATAAATTTGGACAATTATAAAGTCTTTCCCTCTCCATTTTAAAAACAATGTTTTATCAATTTTACCTCTTGTGAAACCAATGGAAAGAAGAAAGGTGGAAAGAGTTTCATACCAGGCTCTAGGTGCTTGTTTCAAGCCATACAAAGCCTTATTTAGCTTGTAGACATGATTTGGATAAAATGGATCCTCAAAACCAGGAGGTTGACAAACATATACCTCTTCTTGAATCTTATCATAGAGGAATGCACATTTGATATCCATTTGAAACACCTTTATGTTGTGGTTGACAGCAAAGGCCAAGAACAGTCTAATAGCTTCCAATCTTGCTACAGGGGCAAAAGTTTCATCATAATCAATGCCCTCTTCCTGTCTGAAACCTTGAACCACTAGCCTTGCTTTATTCTTGACAACAATGCCCCTTTCATCAGTTTATTTTTGAAGACCCACTTTGTGCCAATAGGACTTTAAGAAGATTAGATCTCTTTTGTATGGAACGATGGCATTTAATGGTGAGGGCTGCAGATGTGAATCATGTCGACTTTGATGATCCAACAGTGTCTTGAAATGGAGGTGGAGGAATAGGTAGAATTGGTGTGGAAACATGTCGACTTTTATCCACTGTTTGAGGACTTTTATCAACAGTGTTTGATGATGTGGAAGCAGGGGTTAAAGGGCTACTTTGGTCAACAACTGTTGATGTAGCAGTGGTTGAGCTTTGACAGCTGTTTTGAACATCTGCTGCTCTGGCAATGGATTTGAAGGTTTGTAGTGGAAGGATCACTTCATACCCATTGTCTGATAGAGGATTTTTAGATGGACCTGCACTGTTAGTCTTGACAGAAACATTTTCAAAAGTAAATTTATCAAGATCAAACAATTCTACAGGGTTTGCAGGGATTTTCATTGAAGAAAGTTCATTGAAATTTATATTCAAAGGCTCTTCCACTGTTTTCGTCCTAGTGTTAAACACCTTGTAGGCCTTAGCAATGGTTAAGTATCCAAATGATATCCACTGTCTACTTTGGCTGCAAATTTTGAAATTGAGTCTTTTAAATTCAAAATGAAACATGGGCAGCCAAATACTTTAAAGTATGAGATCAGTGGTTTGATTTTATACAGAAGTTCATAGGCAGTCTTTTGATGCCTGGGGTTGATTAAAACTCTATTTTGGACATAGCAAGTAGTGTTTACTACCTCTGCCCAGAAAGTTAATGGCAAACCTGAATCAGCAAGCACGGTTCTGGCAGCCTCAATCAGTGTCCTGTTCTTTCTCACAACAACCCCATTTTACTCTGGTGTCGTTGGAATGTTGTACTGCCTTACAATTCCTTTTGACACACAAAATTCATCCAACTCCCTATTTCTGAACTCTGTGCCATTGTCACTCCTGAAGACTTTTACTGGCAAGTCAAACTGCTTTTCAACCTGTTTGACAAAGTCTTGCAGAATGCCTGCAGTCTCATCTTTGGAATGTAAGAAATAAGTCCATGTAAACCTAGAAAAGTCATCTACAATTACCAAACAATATCTTTTCTTTTTAAGACTCATGACTTTTACTTGGCCAAACAGATCCATGTGCAGCATTTGTATGCACTTGGTTGTTTTGGACTCTTCAATGAGCTTAAATGAACTTTTATGTTGTTTTCCTTTTAAACAGGAAACACAATGCTCAGGACAGGTGAACAGTTTTTGAGGAAGACCTCTTACTAACCCATGTTTTGATAAAGCAGTGATTGTCTTGAGATTTGTGTGCCCCAATCTCCTGTGCCAAAGTTCTGTCTCTTTGTTAGAGGCAGCTGAGAAGAGACAGGCATCAGTCCTGGGGCTCTCTTTTGACAAATCAACTACATAAACATTGCAACTCCTTTGAGCAACAAGTTGGGTTTTTCCATTTTTTATTATTTCTTCAATCTTTTTAACCATTTCTGGTCCAACAATCCTTAGTAAAGAATGAGCCATAGCCCTTATCACTCATTTGTGCGACACTAAGGAGGTTGAATTTTAGATTGTCTATCAGATTGACATTTTCAAACTTAACATTTCTAGACTGAACTATACCAGACCCCATCACCTTCCCTTTACTATTATTACCAAAAGATATATCACCCCCTCCATGAGTTTTGAATTCCTTGAGTTGGGCTCTACATCCAGTCATGTGCTTGGAGCCTCCACTATCTACATACCAAAGACTATCTAAGCATGCAGAAGCTCCCTGCACATCAATTAAATAATTAGTTCAGGAGGGTCTCTAAAGCCAATAAGGCTTTGGATGGGGTCTCAACAGTGTCTGTGTTAAGTTCAGGTGGATGGACAGTGGTTAGCTTAGGGGTTTGGACAATTTTGGAACTATTCTTCTCTAACCACTGTTGGGGGTCCTGTCCTATCAGCTGTTGATACCCAAAGGGATGTCTGTTCACTCTTGGTTTAGAAGGCTTTTTGTAAACCTCATAAACATGTGGGACCCTTGGGTATGGTGGTTTACCTTTACCTCTTTGGTATTGTTAGCAGGGGGTGCATCAGTCACCTGAACTTCTCTTTTAACAGAGGTTTGGTTCAGCTGTTACTTTGAACTGGCACAAACAGTGGTTGTTTCTTGACTTGTGGTTTTGATGATGTGACAACCCGAATAATTAAGGTTAGCATTACTTAAAAATCTCACAACCTTTGGCTTGTACTTTTACGTTTGTTGCTTATCTTGTGCACCACTAAATTTTTACGTGTGGTTGATTGATTAACTGTACAAGGAACCGTTAAACGCTAGTATGTGTCATTTAGCTAACTTAGAAAACTAGCTTAATTGGGCTGCGAGTTACTTGATACATTTGGGCCGCGAACTCGTTTAACTCACACACCTCCACTTGGGCCGGAGGCCACACCCCTCTCACATCTCCTCTTCCTTGGCCCACACCCCTTGAAGCTCACATGCACTCCTTATATTATATGTAATACATGTAGTGTTGCCCCATAATTTTCTAATCACACATAAGATTGCAATCCTAGTTCTCTTCTACCTTTCTTTAACCCGACGGCAATACTCGATGGCAATACCCCTTATTCGTGAAGTTTTCCTCCGAGTTCCTCTAACATCTTGATTTCCCTTCGGTTAGTATGATCTTTTATGTTTCGAATCAAACTCTCTTGTCATACATGGTTGTGTTAATACGTAATTGCTAGTAGTGATTAGGGTTGTACATGATGTATATGTGTTAATTGTTGCATGAGATTAGGATTCATGGTGATTAGCTTTGTGAGCATGTGAATCGTTATACAAGACATAAAGGATTTCAATGATCTTGATATGATAATAGATGTTTTGATGTTTATGAAATTCGGATGGCATTTAACTGATTGTTTAATATGATTAGGGTGTTGCTCGTCACTAAAGAGTAGTGTTGATAAATGGGTTAGGGTTTATGTGCATGAAAGTGTTTGATGATGATGAACCGACAAAAACAGTTTTGTTACCTCTTAGATTGTGTTGACTTGATTTGATTAATTATCATACGTTAACGATTCGATAACGATTAGGGGTATTAGCGAAGCACAAATACTGTGTAGTCATAATTGTTACTCCATGATATGGTTGGTACTTGATTTAAATATCAATATGATTGCTAAATGGTAACTTGATATTGCTTGAATTACGATGCATGATGATGAACGGTTAATGGAATAATGGTGCTGATTCAATCTGTTTAGGATATAAATGAGGGGTAGTACTATATATTAATTTGAGTTCATGAACTTCAACGGGTAACCGATTAATCAGACTTGGTTAAATGTGCACTGTGAGTCTTGCTATGGGAATAACTAGATGATGGGGGGTAGATGATGGGATTTGGGTGGGGCTCTATAATCATCAAGCATGTGCATGTTGACAGGCTATTCCCTGGTCAATCACACAAATAAATGGCCTAAATCCCATGTACACACCACTCATGCAAAACTTTCACACACTCCCACCATGAATTGCACAACTAAGGTGAACCGCACAATAGATTGGGCAGAACACCTAGATGGATCGCACATTGTGTGTGGGCCTTGCAATTGTGTTGCGCCGCACATCCTAGAAACCATTCACTTGTTACTGGCCCATGGATAAGATACGGATTTCACAAAGGGAACTGGGTCGCATAATTTAGCTGGGCCGAATCCAGCTACGCCGTGCATGGAAACTTGAAACGAGACTAGCTGATTTTATACACTTGGGTTTTAGTTAATCTTGTATTATGCTTCCGCTAAACACAACGAGTTATAAATAATGTTTTGTAACACTTTATCTCAATGAATGAATGTTTGTATTAAAAATCTTATATGAGTTCAATGTGATTAGTGGCTAGATCCTGGTACGTCACACGTCCCGCGGTATTCCCGCATGTGGTATTTTGGGGGTGTGACAGAAGAACTCATTGATGTTTTTGAAATGTACTCTTCCTTTTTGACCTCAAAGGATTTCAGGTACACACACTGCTGGGTAGAATGGTTTGTTCTACCACAGATGGTGCAGCTGCTTGAAGGCACAATGGTACTTGTTTTGTTAAGATCATAGGCTTTTAAATGAAAACAATCTTTGGTCAAGTGCTTTTTCTTTTCACAAAAGTCACAAAACAAGTTTTTAATCTTTTCTCTTCTTTTCTTCTTTTCAGACTCCTTAGCAACAAAGTTTTGAACTACTGTTGGGATGTCCTTAAGAGGAATTACCTTGGCCTTAGGAGCTTTGACACCATCTATAGTTGTAAAGTCCATGGGTTTGAAGTTTTCAAGGATGTCGCACTCATCAGACCATGTTGGTTTGAATTAGTATTTCTCAATCTCCTTAAAAGTTGAGGACCCCACAGATCTTTCCAAAGTGCTCTTGTTACCAAGTTTATCAGTTATTTTAACCTCTTGGCCATCCTTGTTGGTGGGTATGATTTCAACAGAACCAGTTTGATTTACAGCAGTGTTTTCAACTTGGTCATTTTTCCTAAACCCTATGCCAAATTTTACATTGCTTTCATGCTGTTTTTCAAGCATAATCTCATAACCTTTGCAGGATTCCACCCATTTTTCACAAATGATTTGGGTGGTTTCCAACTCCTTCTTACAGACTTGATATTTTTCTATCATGGTCTGGAGTTGGTCCTTAGTTATGCTATGCTCTTGTTTAAGAATGCAGATTTCATTATCTTTTTCAGCCAATTTGATTTTTAATTCTTTTAAAGAATTTTCAAATTGTACTTCATCATTTAACACTCTATCCCTAAGGTTTTCATTCACCTCTTTGATGTTTGCAAATGCTATGATGCATTTGTCTGAACAAAGGTTTTTAAGAATCTGAGATGATACCTTAGCTGCAGCCATCATGGCACAATCACAGACATGTTCTTTCTCATCTGGCACTTTCTCTTCTTTTTCACCTTGGTTCTTCTCTTCGTCTTCAGACCAGGGGTCAGATAGTGGTTCCAACAGGGTTTTGAATTTTCTCCCAACAGTATTTCACCAGCAACAGCAGTAACCACTGCTTCAGCAATTTCATCCACTGTTTCTTCATTTGACTGTCCTTCTTCAGTTTCCAGCCCTTCTGGTACAGACTCCAATGCTACAAAATAGTAATCATCATTGGTAGCATAGAGTGCAAAATTTTCATCACCTAGCTCATCAGGTGTGACAACCCTCACAATTACAGGTAGCGTACAATTAATTAATCTAAATTATATGCTTAATGACTGTGCTTGATTACAACTGACAATTTAAACTGCTTTATAATTTTTGTATCATACATACATATGCATCATATTTCATACAGTCACTCCATTTATTACACACAAACTTTAGTGACATACTTGATGCACAAAGCACAGTTAGCACACTGAACGGATAATTCGGAAACGTGCTGACAATACCAGCACATAGACGGACAATGTTTTGAGCCCAGTATGAGCCAAAGACAGGGTACTACACTAGTATGGAGTGTAGGAAAGTGAGGACCATAAAAATGCGTCACTAGGTGATAGTTAAAGTACCGGGAAGTGCCTAAAACCCACTAATAATGCACAATTCTGCACTATTTATCAGAAAATTCAGCATTTAATATGCTAGTAATGTGCCAAAAATATGGCAGAATGGTCCTGTATGCTTTCCTAAGTGTCGGGAATTAAATGTGACACAAAAAGATATGTAAAAGGCATTATACGGAATAATTAAGCACTTTAACGGAACGGTATCTAACCGAACAACCGGACATTACCCGGGACACCAAAATTTTGTCAAATACATTGTTTAATTATTTCTTGGCTAGTCATGATCCCCGAACACCTTAACACCCACTAAATTCTCTAATAACTAACTAAACTAAGCATACACTTGATTTTTACTAGAATGTAATCATCTAGTTACAACTTACATCTAGACCCCCTCCCCCTAGCCTAGGCCGCCTGTCACACCATGACTTTTGCGGAAGCGTGGTTATTTGGTGTGACTTCTTAATACCATAGCAATCAATCATAACAATGCTATATGATAAAACCAAAAGATTTTCATTCATAATAAAGTTTAGAAATTATCACAATACCATTGTCCTGAAAACATTGACGCCAATTAGTTACAAACCATAACATGTTCAAATGAGTTCCCATGGACTCAGTAAAAGACTTTAAATAATCCTGAGTTTAGAAACATGTATCACGTCCAGGAATAGGATACATCCTTTAAACTTTACGACCATGGATGACATCCTTTATTTAACACGCAGCTTGTAGACACATGCATACTCCTGCCAGATCCGTTTAGTTTCCCTGAAATACATGTAGTTTAAAACAAATCAACAAAAGTTGAGTAAGTTCATGTGTTCGTTTGTGTGTCTGTATAAGCCTTTGAAACATTGTAAGTATGTATGTAAGTCCTTGGTATGTAGCATTAAGGAAAAAGAGATCACCAATGGTTTGCAAGGCCATTGATATGTGTGAAGTGATGCAGGAAGACTCAAACCTAGCAGATTCGGCACCGGGCTTCCGGCTGTAAGCCATAGTCACCACGTGGTCCACTCAGCGGACTCAGGGGTGGGGCTCGCTACACCCGAATAGATCTATCACTCATGTCCCTCGGTCCTACAACGAGGATTGATGGCCTTAAGTTTCCGCCTACCCACTTACATGATCTAAGTAGAATGCCCTCCTTAAGCTAACCATACCATGTATAAAAGTGTCTGTATAATTGTAACATGTATTTCACCCCTGAAGTATAAAACTGAAAACAGTTAAGAGAAAAGGGGGACATGAACTCACAGTTTTGCGTCTTCTGTGCTCGTAACTCAAGTCTCCTCAGCAAACACGACTCCCTACAATGTACTATGGTCTATTAGACGAGCGGGTCGTGCCTTGCCTTGCCTTTGTATTTACGTTTTTGATGTTATTCCAAGTTATATAATTATTTGTCTAAATAATTAATATTTCAACTTAAATCATATTTAGTTTTGGAATAGTTGTTTAATCCATATCTTTGGTATTAATACTTCTCAAGTATTTTAGCTTCGTATTTCCTTCCCAAGGATGGGGTATCTTATACATGTACTTGTACTATTCTATTTGTAATTTCCGAATCATTCTATTCCCCAGTCTCACTCTAGCAAATATATTTATAAACTCATTTTGTCCCACAATAATGTGTTGTCCCGAAAATATATATTTCTCCAAAATAATATATTTTCACTTTGTCCAAAGATAATATATGCCAAAATATATAAGTAACGGTATTGTTTTTGGATAATAAATTTCACGGTACTTTGTTAAGTTATATAATATAACCATTTCACCGAGTATGCAAATCCTCACACAAGTGTCTTAGTATGTATATATATTCTAAATATATATGTTTACCCATGTTTATGTGCAAAACCAACCTCCGATACTTTGTATTTGTTACAAAAATTATGGCGAGGTTTAAATTCGGAAAGCATAGTTCAAAACGTACTTGCAACACTTGTTAGAAAATATTTTCTAAGTGTTGGAATTTTTAGAAAATTTCACCATAGTCTCCTTTGTAAATGGAGGTGCCCATGCTAAGTAGCATATCATTTTCTTTAACATATAACACGTTAGATCGTTCTCAAATAAGCAACCCGACATTTATACATGCAAAATACTACTTATATCATTTCAGTTTTAATATACAAAACTGGGCTGTTTTCGGGCATTTTAATAAAATAGTTATCTTATTCCAAAAATTCCCAAATTTTTACAGAATGTCTCATACGATCCAAATATTATTGTGTAAAAATATCGGGGTCCATTTCATTACCAATATTTTATAAAATTTATTTACCGGACTGCAATCAGATTTGTCACTTTCTGACTGCAGTCTATGAAATAATTCATAAATTTATCGTAAGTCCGTTTGACGAAATTCCAGTGGGAGAATTACTAAGACATCAGTGGTTATCTATAGTACAATTTTCATGAGCTGATTCAACATAGATTTCAAGTTATGACTAAAAACATATCACCCATTTACTGCAATAAAAACTCAGCTTTAGCTACTGTTACAAAACGGGTCTTTAAAAATAGTAAACGACCTCAAAAAAATATGATTCCAGTGCCATTTGCTTCGTTTCTCAAAAATACATAATTTAGACTTCAGAAAATCAAATTTTCGATTTATAATGGTCCGGTTACAGCCGGTTGAAGTTGGCTGGTAACTTTACTCAGCATGCTTTTTATAGTCTAAATGACACTAAAATGTACACATACGATTACCATTCATTCTAATAACGATTCATATAATAACGTAAGTCATTTACAGCAGATTATCGTTTATATAACTCAGCTTTATCATGTATTACCATCTCTCATCTCATGATTTTTATGCAAAGCTTTATGTTCATCTTCTTAGTTTCTTGTTCTTTAGTGTTTTAAACATACTAGTCTTACTACAACTTTTAACCATAAAAGTAAGGTGAACAAGAATTTAAACAAGAACTTACTACTAGCACAAAGGCTAGGGATGATTCTAGTGAAGAGGATGATGAAAAGTGATGGTGAAAAGCAAGAAACAAGGCTCCTTGAAGTTCCACAAGTTGCAAGCTTCCTTGAATCACCTTATAGTCTTGTATGAAGCTCAAAAATGGAAGATTGGGGTGGTGATATGGTGGTGATGGGGGCGGTTGTGGTGAACCGAGAGGAAGAGGGAAGAGAGTGAAGGAGTGGGGTGAATCTATGGAATGATATGGAAGTGTTGTGAAGCTATACTTTTAATCTTTTCTAATATCTTGTTCATCATAGCAAGCAAACAATCCAAGTAAAATATATGATAAATTTTTGAAGGCATGGTGGGGATTTTTGTGGGTCCACTTGGGACCGAAATCGGTTATGGGGAGGGGGTTGGGTGTAACATTTTGATGTTAGTTGGTAAACACTAGTTATCTTTCAAGTATAAACTTACATATGTTAGTTAGTTGATATTTAGGGGGGGTGTTATGGTGAACGAGGATCATGACTAGCCAAAAATAATAAAACAATGTATTTGACAAAATTTAGTATCCCGGGTAATGTCCGGTTGTCCGGTTAGATACCGTTCCGTTAAAGTGTTTAATTATACCGTAAAGTGTCTTTTGTATATATTTCTGTAACACAATTAATTCCCGGCACTTAGGAAAGCATACAGGACCATCCTGCCATATTTTTGCACCTTACTAGCATGTTACAATGCTGAATTTTGTTAATAAGTGCAGAATTCTGCACTTAAAGTGTGTTTTAGGCACTTCCCGGCACTTTAACTACCACCTAGTGACGCAGTTTTATGGTCCTCACTTCCCTACGCTCCATACTTGTGTAGTACCTTGTCCCTGGCCCATACTGGGCCTCAAAACATTGTATGTCTATGTGCTGGCATTGTCAGTATGTTTAAGAGTTATCCGCTCACTGTGCTAACTGTGCTTTGTGCATCAAGTATGTCACTAAAGTTTGTATGTAATGAATGGAGTGACAGTATGAAATGTGATGCACATGTATGTATGATACAGAAATCAGAAAGCAGTCTAAGCCATCAGTTGTAATTTAGCATAGTCATTAAGCACTAATCAACATTAATTAATTGTACGGATACTTGCAAATTTGACGGTTGTCACATTCTCCCCCTGTTAAGAAAATTTCGTCCTCGAAATTTGTGCTACCTTAACTCCTTATGGTTAGATCATGCGTGTGTGTATATGAATAATACCGAGGTAGATAATCACTAAACCGAATCAAACCTTATTCACATCAGGTGAGTCCAAGAATGTATAACAACACGAATCCAATGGTTAAAAGGTATGTGCTTTTAGCACTTGGTGTTGAAGGTACAAGACGTATTGACGTATAGTTTAGTGTAATCTAGTTAATAGGGGTTCCACAAGAGAGGAGTTTTGTCTATTAGGATTCTCAGACAGTCGGTCACAATATGCCAACGAGTTTTCACAACCATAGCATCCGCTATATGAACTCAAAATCAACAACTCAAAAGTAATAGTAAAGTGATCTGTCAATCTCCCGAATAAATGAATGGTAAGGTTTAGTGTGTTGACATTCTTAAGTTTCGAAAGTACACCGAATGGAATACAAGCAAATTCGGTGTATCATTGTCTTGATTCGTAGTTGCATGAGAAATGTTTAAATGACAAGCCAAACAAAAGCATGTGTAGTTTCGTGTGAGACGGTTGACCATGATCAGCATAAGCAACAAGTTTGTAATGACACCACAAGGTGTCGTAATGACATAATTCAAATATAGTGGTGACTGAACAAGTTCACCGTGTTTAAAGTCAAATGAAGATGTACCGAAACAAGCCTGAAGTTTTGATTTACACAATGTCATAGAGTTTTCAATTGAATACGGAACATCAAAAGCCACTGTTTTTTTATCGAGGATGAAAAGTATTAAGTACTGTAAGGCATTCGATTGATAATGAAAGAATCGTTAGGAGGTACATTGTGCTTATGAAATGAATCTATGTACCATTGCCTTAACACACAACTGTGTTAAGACTGCTTCAATCGTGATAAACAAGACGGATTTAGAGTAAATTAGTAAATAAATAATTAAATCCGTGTATGAAGTGAGTAACCAAATTAGCACAAGCTTCAATTCTGTGAAAACATCACCGTAAGGTATAGAAACCAGCAAACGATTTAGTGGGGTCGTAGAGCAACCAAGCCCACTATGACTAGAAACAAAAGAACCTTTGCAAAATGTTTGAATATGATGCTCTCAACACATCATATGGCGTCTTAAATTGAATATGTGAAATGGATAAGTCCAAGCAATTGAACTTAGTTTCAGTGTAACCCGACAATGAACGTATGTATCAACAACGGAATCTCGGTATGGTAGCAAAAATAAGCCATGAATGTAACTTGAAATAAAAGAAGTTTCAAGAGAGTGTGTTGACTTGATAGCAAAAGAGCCAACAATTGCAATAATGTAGGTCATTCGAATCACAAACTAGTAATTAGATTTAGCAATATAATATTTGAACTTTAATGAAGCCTTTGAAATGAAACCGCATGCGTAGCAGATGGTGCATGCGTAACATGCGAGTTTTCAAGTAATGAAACAATGAGTGTTTGCTAAAATGGAGAAACGACCAAGTATTTAAAGCAAATGGGCGTTCGCTCTCAGTGAAGAAAATCAATGCGATGCAACTACCATCAAGGGGAGTAGAGATGCAAACATCTACTCGCTAGAAGCAAAAGTGAGGATTTCAACAAAAGAACTTGAAGTACTTTCTGTTTTGTCAACGGAAATGGCATATATGTCAGGTTAATGGTGTTTGATTGAGTTAACAGATATGGTTTCTAAGTAACAACCTTTACGAGTTTGGACCTGGGTTCCCAAAGGTCCTAAGTATATATCTTCTAGATCCTCAAGGTTTCGTATTCTGTGTAGATCTGTTTTGTGCATTGTATAGGAAACACCATTGTTGTGTATGTTTAAAAACAAATTATTGTCCCACAATTTCCCAGTATAATTTATTCCCGAATTCACAGCTAATGACACTCGATCATCGATCAGTCGTGTAGTAGTAGTTGGATCCACACAGTTAGTTAAGTAAGAAATTCGTTAATTCTCAGCAAGAGTTACTGACTCTTGTGGGTTAGCTCGTTCGGCTCCTGGTAGTTGATGCTCATTTAAAAATCATCGTCCTTCTTCTTGACGAGCAGAATTGGGGTTACCCAAAAGGGAATTTTGGTCTGTTATCTTCCTTCTTTATCAACTTCTGAGGATACACTACCAATCCTTGCATCTCCGAAGGTGTAGGTCGCTAAGGTGCATCGACTACAGGCGCGACGCCTGGAATCAAATTGATGCGAAATTTGACTAGTTGTTGAGGAGATAATTCTGGTAAGTCTTCGAGGAAGACTTCAGGATATTTCCTTGTCACAGGAATATCTTCGAGTTTTGGTTCTTCGGCTTCCCTGTCCCCGACATGAGCCAAGAAAACAACACATCCTTTACGCAACAATTCCTGTGCCTTTAAGCAAATGGGTAAATTGCAGAGGCGTATCCTGCTTCATGAGTCACGATCATTCCCTCATTCCCCGTCGGGATGCGGATATCAATCTCCGCTCGATCACTTTGGCAATTAATCCGTCCCAATTACCTCGTCGAAGTTTCTCAACTCAACCGGCAGCAGATCAAGCGTAAACTTACGCTCTCCGGGTTCTATCTTGCCGTTTCTAGTTACTGTGTTGGCTTCCACTAGCTTCACCTAGCTAGTTCCATCGAGTGCGAGTTATCCAACTTACTTGCTACTAACCCAAGTATACTCTCAAACTCTAGAGATGCGAAGCCTAGAGTTTGCAACAGTATTTGGCAACACAGATGCATAACGTTGAGTAATATGGAACGTACCGATATCCATGCTTGGATTCCTGGCGTGTCTCCCTAGCTCTGGTGTTGGGCTTTTCATCCTTGTGCCTGGTTCTTCTTAGGACAGTATTTTCTGAAATGCTTCTTGCTCCCACAGTTAAGACAACCTTGAGCACGTTTCTGTCTGTCACTTGTCCTGCCTGGATAATCGTCACTGTCGTTGTTCCCTCCGTGATTCTTGCTACTATCTTGGCCTCTTTTTCTATGTTCAGTATCTTGTCTACAAGTTTCTTTAGGATGCCCTCTCTTGCCACAGTTATCACATTTTCCATATTTACATCGCCCGACATGGTAGCGTAGATAATTGTCGCACTTAGGTAGGATACCCATGTTGTCTTTTCCCTTTTTGGCCTTCTTCTTGTCACTCGCCCGAGTAATCCTCTTGAAATTTACGATCTTTCTCTTATTATCCCCAGATGACTCTACAGGAGTCTCCTCTTTCTCTTCCATACTGGAAAATTTTCCTAGTCTAACCGCTTCTTCAATGAGCGCCACGCTTGTGTCGATAGCCTCGGTGATCGTTGAAGGTTTAGACGTTGTTACCAGGCTTAGAATCTGAGGTGCCAATCCCCCTATGAAACGTTCAATCCTTTTAAACTCTGGTCCCACCAGGAGCGTAGCAACTTGTGATAAATCGTTAAATCTCTGCACGTACTCAGCTATCTTTGGACCTTCCATTTTCAAGTTCCACAATTCAGTTTCCAACTTCTGGACTTCTGCCCTTGAGCAATATCTTTTTCGCATCAGTTCCATCAGTTCATCCCACGTCAAAGCATACACGGTAGTCTCGCCCATTGTCTGAACCTGAAGGTTCCACCATGACAGAGCCCCATCTACAAACAGCCCTGCTATGTACGTAACCTGATGTTCTGGGGAGCATTTACTTAGTCGCAAAACATAATCCGTCTTCTCAACCCAGGGCACGAAGGCTAAGGCACCCCCGGTGCCGTCGAATTCTCAAGGTTTGTGGTCTAAGAACTGCTTGTAGGTGCAGCCTTCGCTGCATTCGGAGCGAAGGGCCTCGAGCTGTGCAATGGCCTGTGAGATGTGCTCTTGTAGTTCTGTCGCTGTGGTTGGCGGAGGGTTGTTGGTAGCGATGTTTCCTTGTATCGACATCTTCTGAGAAGAAGATCGGTTAGGTCAGGTCTTATTGTTCAGGGAGTGCATATAGTTGTTTAGAGGTCATATGTACATACACGTATTTGATTTTTATAATCAACCAATCAAGCAATAGCATAATCATGGCATAACCAGGTAATTTGGGAATTATGTTTAATGAGAGCATAGCAAGCAAGCACGTAGCGTTATAATTACAGCTCACACATATGGATCAACAACGTGCTTAACGAAGGCATAGCGACTGAGCTTTCGTTGGTCATTGGCCACAAAGTATTGTCGCATGTTTTATGATGATTGGGCTCTCATTATTCTCCCTCCACAATTGTATCGTCTTTCAAAATGTATCACATTTAGAGGGACACAAGGTCACCCTACCCTTGTCCAACAAGTATATCAGTGTATCAAAATCACATAGTCTGAAGTGGTCTTTAAAAGTCTCCACAATCCCGGCTTATCCTTAGTGTCTTTACCCAAATGTAATGTAATGCAATCCGCATAATCCGGAAACCACTATACCGCTGTCTAAGGTGGAGGAGGGAAGAAAAGTAAACTGTTAACATGCGTGGACTTCCTCCTCGGGCTTGTGTACACATCGAAGTAATTATCTGCTCTGTCGCTCGATAGTAAAGAAATGAGCATCAAAATGCTGGGAAAGGTGTACTAGCAACGGTTGAGAGCACAAAAGGAACCTTGCTATATGTGGGGGATCAAAGCATGCTGGCAATAGACAGGGTGGAGGACGTAGTGTCAGCTCAAGCTCCAACATTCTGCGACTCCTATTCTCAAACTGTAGCTGATGTTATAGGAGCAATTCACCCCTGGTGTAGCCTCCATAGTGTAAGCGTCTAACATTAGCGTAGTGTATGATAAGAACCATCGAAATGGCTCGTCCAGTGGTGTAGAGGCGAAGGTAGCAAACGGTGCGGCTTGCGAGGTCGTAGAAAATGCTGCTGGAGCAAACGGGATCGTTACGCTGGTGCTGACCTGGAGTACCTTCCCGGGGTGCGGGTATGTCTTGAAAGAAAGCGATAGGCATGTTGGCGCAATGGACGTCGGTCTTCACAAGAGCAACATCTGCGGCTGAAGATGCAGGAACAAACATCTCAACTGATAGGAAGATCATTAAGTGCAGGTACTGGGTCGGGTATAAGGGATGCAATGCCTGGTAAACCAAAAGAAATAGGGTCATGATCAAGTAAAGGTGCAGGTTCAGCAGGTGCAACATCAAGCTGACCCAAAAGGTGCAGAAGCTAGCTCAGGAGCAGGCTCTGGGTCATGTAACGGTGTGGTGCCTCGAGCAAGTGATAGTGCACCAGTCATAACGGCGTCGTCGTCTGTGTCAGTAGTAGAAAGTTGTAATTCGGCCATCTATAAGGCTGTAAATGTCACAGACTCAAAGGAGTCTGAAATCGAGTGTATTCTAGGCGCATAGGGTAGCCTGATAACAGAGGTCTCAGATGTGAAATTTGTAATAACGTTCTCGTCTAACTTTCCATCACCATGGATGTCGTTAGGAGGACCATCAATAGTCATGTCCACGTCATCGACTATTCGTCGAGTAGCCACCCTTTGGAAGGAAAGGTCCACATGAGGCGTATTGTCAAGGATCGGAGCCATGGTGTGTTCACTATCGGAATGACCAGTGATGAAGTGGTCATGGACCGGGACAGGAGTAACATGAGGATTCTTGTCAGAGAAGCCTTCAGCAAGGATAAATCATCCCCAAAATCGGGTAGCGTGGACTGTTGTAAGTCGTCCTTGCCCTTGGTCAGCATATCAGGATCACTCTCAGTGTCTGATGTAAATATCTCCGGCGCAAGTGCAGTCTCATTATTTGTGGCGGTGGCCATAGGGTCATCAATGTTTGACAACCCACTTTTTAATCAAGGCGGCATGTGTATCGGTACATGGTAGTCATAGTATGTATTTCCATAGTAATCACTATCAGTTAGCGTATGCAAACAGTTTCCACGTACACACGTTTATCAATAATCAACAATTAAGCATGTATGTGATAACAATGTAAGCAAGTAATCGTCCTAGTCTTCCGCAGACTATCCCACCCAGTCTCTTAGACTGAACCCCCTAGTCTCTCAGACTAACTCCCTGGTCACTAAGACCAAACCTCCCAGTCTGTAAGACTAAATTTTTCCCAGCCTCTAGGACTGAACCTCCCCAATCTCTAAGATTGAACCCCTCAGTCTCTAAGACTGAACCTCCCCAGCCTCTAAGGCTGAACTCCCTCAGTCTCTAAGTCTGAACCACCCCAGCCTCTAAGGCTGAACTCCCTCAGTCTCTAAGACTGAACCTCCCCAGCCTTTAAGGCTGAACTCCCTCAGTCTCTAAGACTGAACCTCCCCAGCCTTTAAGGCTGAACTCCCCCAGTCTCTAAGACTGAACCTCCCCAGCCTTTAAGGCTGAAATATGAATCTTGAACGGTGTATTTGTGCCTTTTGTTTGTAAAATGTTTGTGCCCTGGATCTGGACGTTTAGTGTATGCAATGTAAAAATGTTTGAAAATGTTTTCGTGAGAGCCCTGATGATCATAGTCTAGACTCGAGAAGGAGTCCTAGTAAGCTATGATCGAGGCTCTGATACCAAGCTGTCACACCCTGACTTTTGCGGAAGCGTGGTTATTTGGTGTGACTTCTTAATACCATAGCAATCAATCATAACAATGCTATATGATAAAACCAAAAGATTTTCATTCATAATAAAGTTTAGAAATTATCACAATACCATTGTTTTCAAAACATTGACGCCAATTAGTTACAAACCATAACATTTTCAAATGAGTTCCCATGGACTCAGCAAAAGACTTTAAATAATCCTGAGTTTAGAAACATGTATCCAGTCCAGGAATAGGATACATCCTTTAAACTCTACGACCACGGATGACATCCTTTATTTAACACGCAGCTTGTAGACACATGCATACTCCTGCCAGATCCGTTTAGTTTCCCTGAAATACATGTAGTTTAAAAAAAAATCAACAAAAGTTGAGCGAGTTCATGTGTTCGTTTGTGTGTCTGTATAAGCCTTTGAAACATTGTAAGTATGTATGTAAATCCCTGGTATGTAGTATTAAGGAAAAAGAGATCACCAATGGTTTGCAAGGCCATTGATATGTGTGAAGTGATGCAGGAAGACTCAAACCTAGTAGATTTGGCACCGGGCTTCCGGCTGTAAGACATAGTCACCATGTGGTCCACTCAGCGGACTCAGGGGTGGGGCTCGCTACACCCGAATAGATCTATCACTCATGTCCCTCGGTCCTACAACGAGGATTGATGGCCTTAAGTTTCCGCCTACCCACTCACATGATCTAAGTAGTATGCCCTCCTTAAGCTAACCATACCATGTTTAAAAGTGTCTGTATAATTGTAACATGTATTTCACCCCCGAAGTATAAAACTGAAAACAGTTAAGAGAAAAGGGGGACATGAACTCACAGTTTTGCATCTTCTGTGCTCGTAACTCAAGTCTCCTCAGCAAACACGACTCCCTACAATGTACTATGGTCTATTAGACGAGCGGGCCGTGCCTTGCCTTGCCTTTGTATTTACGTTTTTGAGTTACGTTTCTGATGTTATTCCAAGTTGTATAATTATTTGTCGAAATAATTAATAATTCAACTTAAATTATATTTAGTTTTGGAATACTTGTTTAATCCATATCTTTGGTATTAATACTTCTCAAGTATTTTAGCTTCGTATTTCCTTCCCAAGGATGGGGTATCTTATACATGTACTTGTATTATTCTATTTGTAATTTCCGAATCAATCTATTCCCCAGTCTCACTCTAGCAAATATATTTATAAACTCATTTTGTCCCGCAATAATGTGTTGTCTCGAAAATATATATTTCTCCAAAATAAAATATTTTCACTTTGTCCAAAGATAATATATGCCAAAATATATAAGCAACGGTATTGTTTTTGGATAATAAATTTCACGGTACTTTGTTAAGTTATATAATATAACCATTTCACCGAGTATGCAAACCCTCACACAAGTGTCTTAGTATGTATATATATTCTAAATATATATGTTTACCCATGTTTATGTGCAAAACCAACCTCCGATACTTTGTATTTTGTTACAAAAATTATGGCGAGGTTTAAATTCGAAAAGCCTAGTTCAAAACGTACTTGCAACACTTGTTAGAAAATATTTTCTAAGTGTTGGAATTTTTAGAAAATTTCGCCATAGTCTCCTTTGTAAATGGAGGTGCCCATGCTAAGTAGCATATCATTTTCTTTAACATATAACACGTTAGATCGTTCTCAAATAACCAACCCGACATTTAGACATGCAAAATACTACTTATATCATTTCAGTTTTAATATACAAAACTGGGCTGTTTTCGGGCATTTTAATAAAATAGTTATCTTATTCCAAAAATTCCCAAATTTTTACAGAATGTCTCATACGATCCAAATATTATTGTGTAAAAATATCGGGGTCCAGTTCATTACCAATATTTTATAAACATTTATCGTAAGTCCGTTTGACGAAATTCCAGTAGGAGAATTACTACGACATCAGTGGTTATCTATAGTACAATTTTCATGAGCTGATTCAACATAGATTTCAAGTTATGACTAAAAACATATAACCCATTTACTGCAGTAAAAACTCAGCTTTAGCTGCTGTTACAAAACGGGTCTTTGAAAATAGTAAACGACCTCAAAAAAATATGACTCCAGTGCCATTTGCTTTGTTTTTCGAAAATACATAATTTAGACTTCAGAAAATCAAATTTTCGATTTATAATGGTCCGGTTACAGCCAGTTGAAGTTGGCTGGAAACTTTACTCAGCATGCTTTTTATAGTCTAAATGCCAGTAAAATGTACACATACGATTACCATTCATTCTAATAACGATTTATATCATAACGTAAGTCATTTACAGCAGATTATCGTTTATATAACTCAGATTTATCATGTATTACCATCTCTCATCTCATGATTTTTATGCAAAGCTTTATGTTCATCTTCTTAGTTTCTTGTTCTTTAGTGTTTTAAACATACTAGTCTTACTACAACTTTTAACCATAAAAGTAAGGTGAACAAGAATTTAAACAAGAACTTACTACTAGCACAAAGGCTAGGGATGATTCTAGTGAAGAGGATGATGAAAAGTGATGGTGAAAAGCAAGAAACAAGGCTCCTGGAAGTTCCACAAGTTGCAAGCTTCCTTGAATCACCTTATAGTCTTTTATGAAGCTCAAAAATGGAAGATTGGGGTGGTGATATGGTGGTGATGGGGGCGGTTTTGGTGAACCGAGAGGAAGAGGGAAGAGAGTGAAGGAGTGGGGTGAATCTATGGAATGATATGGAAGTGTTGTGAAGCCATACTTATAATCTTTTCTAATATCTTGTTCATCATCGCAAGCAAACAATCCAAGTAAAATATATGATAAATCTTTGAAGGCATGGTGGGGATTTTTGTGGGTCCACTTGGGACCGAAATTGGTTATGGGGAGGGGGGTTGGGTGTAACATTTTGATGTTAGTTGGTAAACACTAGTTATCTGTCAAGTATAAACTTACATATGTTAGTTAGTTGATATTTAGGGGGGGTGTTATGGTGAACGAGGATCATGACTAGCCAAAAATAATAAAACAATGTATTTGAGAAAATTTAGTGTCCCGGGTAATGTCCGGTTGTCCGGTTAGATACCGTTCCGTTAAAGTGTTTAATTATTTCGTAAAGTGTCTTTTATATATATTTCTGTAACACAATTAATTCCCGGCACTTAGGAAAGCATACAGGACCATTCTGCCATATTTTTGCACCTTACTAGCATGTTACAATGCTGAATTTTGTTAATAAGTGCAGAATTCTTCACTTAAAGTGTGTTTTAGGCACTTCCCGGCACTTTAACTACCACCTAGTGACGCAGTTTTATGGTCCTCACTTCCCTACGCTCCATACTAGTGTAGTACCTTGTCCCTGGCCCATACTGGGCCTCAAAACATTGTATGTCTATGTGCTGGCATTGTCAGCATGTTTATGAGTTATCCGCTCACTGTGCTAACTGTGCTTTGTGCATCAAGTATGTCACTAAAGTTTGTATGTAATGAATGGAGTGACAGTATGAAATGTGATGCACATGTATGTATGATACAGAAATCAGAAAGCAGTCTAAGCCATCAGTTGTAATTTAGCACAGTCATTAAGCACTAATCAACATTAATTAATTGTACGGATACTTGCAAATTTTACGGTTGTCACACCGCCACCATCTCCACCATACCTCACACCATACTTGCAAGATTTGTTTTATATTTTATGGGATTCTTGCTTGATCTAGTAACCAAAATATAGAGATGTAAGATCTTATAAGTATGGCACATTAGATCATTCATATCATTACCTCTCACTTCACTTAAGATCACACCATCACTCCCTCACTCTCCCTCTCCCTCTCGGCCTCACCATAACCGCCACCACCACCTTAACTCAACCATCTTCAAGCTTTTTCAAGCACTAGAAGGTGATACATGGAGTTTGGAGCTTGAAGGTCTTGGAGAATCCTCCTCATTTGCTTTCATTCACCACTTTTCATCATCATTTTTCATAATCTTCTCACTAGTGCTCTTCCCTAGCCTTTGTGCTAGTTGTAAGTTCTTGTTTAACTCTTGTTCATCTTATTTTTATGGTTAAAGATGTAGTATGATGAATATTACAAGAACACTAAAGAATAAGAACTAAAAACATGAACATAAAGCTTTACATAAAGTTTACATGAGGACGAAATGTTGTTAGTAGGATGTTGTTATAATATGTTGTTAATTTCTTATTGATTCTTGGTTATGTGATGTTAATCACCATATGGAACTTGTTAAATGATGTTTAGAAACATGATTTAACAAGATTAGGAGGTGATTATGTGATACATGAAACAATCACCTTCTAGTTAAATATGAACTTGATAAAAATGAATTTCTTGAAATATAAGTGAACCAAGTAAGTTGATGATCATGTAGATCCGAGAATTACAAGAGACTTTTCTAAGCAAACCAAGTTCGAGAATCGATTTTTGAAAGATCATGACTTTTACATACACTTACACCATTTTTGGAAATGAAGTAAGTGTAAAAACCTTTTATTTACAAGAAGAGTTCAAAAGATTAATTTTCGTAAAAATTATTTACAAGTTGTAAACACTTAACTTGTGACATCTGTGCTTGTGTAATCATTGTACAAACTTTGAACAATACAAAATTAATAAAAACAGTGAGTTTTGATCCCAATGTTTGTCATTTATGTTTGATTTTCTGCACATGTTGATTTTTGATCGATTTTAAACTCTATATCGCTTTCTAGAGAGTTATACGCAAACTGATGCGTAAACGTAATCAGTTTAACATGAAAAACACTCCGGAATAGCAACATAAGCTTAACATACCTTAAATAACCTTTACATAACTTAGAAATAAGTTTTGAAGGCTTTGGTATGGCAAAAACAAGTTTATTCGCTCACAGGGACTATTTGCGTCAATTTGCAAAAGTCTGCCGTTTCGTAAGGAAACGTACAGTCCAGAACTTGATCATAAGTTAAACATAGCATATATAACCTAAACATGGCTTAGAAATAAGCTTTGATAGGTTCGGTGTGCGAAAACATGCTTATATGATCCTACAGGGGCTAAAAGTGTCAAAAACGGCGTAAGTTTGCATTTTCGCGCATATTTTACGTTCTGACCACATCTGGACATCCAAAATTTTTGTACACACTAAAATATTTTTATTTTAGTGATCGGCATGCAAAAATGCCATTCGTCTCTTAATTTGGTTCGTTTTCGCGTCCGTTTGAGTTTCGTCGTAATTTAACGAACAACGCGACCGTACGACCAAACGAGCCGACATCCGAGAGTTTTCCGAGCACATTTTGAGTCCTCTAAACTTTATTGACCTTGTAGAGCCTTGAAAATGGCTTAACGGGGGTCAAAAGGGGCTGAAATGAGCTTAAACCCAGTGCAGGGGCCTGAACTGTAAATTTTCAAACTTATGCTGAACTGGGGAGCCCAGGCGAGCCGCGTAACCCCCTCCCCATTACTTACGTGGGCCGTGTGAAGTGCCTAGCGACCAGAAAGTTGATTTCAGTAGCTGTTTGATAATTCAGGGGCTGTTCTTGTAAGATCTTTGTGTGGTAACCAAGTTATCCCTTCTCCAAGGCTTTGAACCAGCATCCAACAAGTGTATGGCCATGATTTTTGCTTGGAAGCTACACAAACACATGTCTTAATCTTGTGAGTTCATGAAAAGTATAAATATCAAGGTCCATTCACTTGTTTCTTTGCTCATTTCTTCTCAATCTCCTCTCTAATCTGAATTGGGAGCTCTCTCAAGTGATTGGAAACTTATTCTTGGTAGAAAAGATAGCTAGGACCCTTTGTAAGCTTCCTTCATTCTTTTATTGCTTTCCTAGCTTAAAAAAGTCAAACAGTGTTTGACTTTCAGTTTGACCAGTCAACGGTCAACGCAAAGTTCGGTTGAACTTTGCAACGTGATTGTAATCACGATGGTTATAATCCTTAGTGATTATACCTACTGATTACCACGTTAACTAGGTGTAGTGACGAGTCAAAGTTTCGGTCAAAATGCGTTTTAGCACGCATTTTGCCACGGAACTACTTTTAGGTATCAAAACACTTTGTTTTGACAGCAAATCAGTTTTCTAAGTAGGTTAAACATGTTTTAGCATGATTAACTCGTCACTATTAGTTTAGTGCTTGTTTAGGGTCGTAAGTTAAGCGGTCTAGACAACCGCTTAGACTTTTGAACCCGACCCGTTTGGTCGATCATTAGGATCTGACCAAGCTTAGTTAGTGATCATAGTTGCATAGGGAATAACCACTGAGGTTATACCTTATGATCACATAGGATTGGTTAGACGTTTGCTAGTTAGCTTATATGCCCATAGGAAATGACCAAAATGCCCTTTTGAAGCTAAAATCCGTATTTTGCATATGTGATCAACTTTTTGACATATAATCTGATTTAGTAACATGTTTAGGCATAATTGGGCATGTGAGACTTGACATAGCACATAGTTAACCATCCGAACATAGTTTTACGCTAACGACGCATTATAGTAGCTTATACTACCATAATGGGTCGAAATGGGTCAAAAGCACTTAGGTAGACTTCCCAATCAGAATGTAAGGTCTAATAAATCATACCATATGAGTTCAAATACTCATTTGATTTATAGAACCTCATTCTATCCTATCTCCCGATTTAGGATCCGATTATTAACATAGTTACCTATACTAGGTGCCGGTTGATTCGTGATCCTTGAAGCCTTATTTGGTCTTATTCTCAAGACTATTAGGCAATCCCAAGTGAGTACATAGTTCCCCTCTTTTACTTCTTTCAAATACTTTGGGGGTGATACACATGTACATACGTGTTACTTTCGTGCTTTTCATGCTTTTATGACATAAACATGCTAGTTTCACTTAGTACATATCTAGTACATGTTTTCATTATGTTTTGCTATGTATGTTAAGCATGCTAGCACATTGATTTACTACACATTTGTTACATATGTTTACTTAGCATATGTACACATTGTTTTACATGACATTTCTGCTATGTATGTTTACTGAGCATGCTAGCACATTGTTTTACATGAACATTTCTGCTAGGCATGTTTACTTAGCATTCCTAGTACATGGTTTTCATAGCATGCTTACATTGGTTATGACATTTGGTGTGTTAAATCGGGACAATAATACATTCATTAACATTAGCTACGCCGCTCGGTTGTATGTAATGGTACCATAGGAATTGACAACTCCTGTTTCCAACTTCCTAGGTATGTTTAGAAGTTGGGAATGACAGAATCCAATATACATAACTTAGATGAACCTTTAATTTGTTTAAAGGTTTATCGTCACAGTCGCAAGGCTTGAATGTATGCGATTAACATTACTGCATAAATGTTTGTAATCATAAAGCATTGTTTTCTAGAAAACATAACATTTGATTTAAACTTAGGTTTATTTAAAAACATTGTTTAGTACAATTTCTATGGGGTTGAGTAATTGCTTGTTATTCACCATGCATGACATTTGTTTCACATTGACATCATCACATAGTTTGAGTAGGTACTTGCTTCTTGCTATGCATTTCATTTGGTTATTACATGATATATTTCTCACACGACATTAAACAAGGTTTACACATAAACATTTTGGTTGGTTATTGATAAGTGATTTATGTAACGGGACTATGTGTTATATGATAAAACCATGGTGGATACGCCACTGGTACTTCCTATATATAAGTGCTTTTATTATATTACACATCGTTGCGTTATGTAAACTACTTGACATAGACATGAAACATGTTATACTTGTACATGACATTGTTTTACAAATTTCACATCTTATACAAATTTCGTTTATACTTAGTTATTCATTTAGTCATGCATTATCCTTTTATTATTATTTGATTTTCACATCGATTTTCAAATGATTTTACAAAGGAAAACATTTTTACAAGGTTCATGACTACATTTTTGTTAAACTCTTCTTTCAACTTCACATCATGAACCTACACAAACAAAACCTATGTATCTCACAGGCATTTTTATGCAGACGTACCGATTTTTACATGTGTTTCAGGTGCTAATGCATGATGATGTTTGTGCTACACTTAGGCGGACTCGGGCCTTAGTGACTTAAAAGACAGTTATTATGTTATTTTAGTTTGAACTCAAAGACAATGTAAACTTTAATCTCAATAATACATAACTTTAATTACCATGGTTATTGAAACTATAATTATGTCGCATCACTCCCTGACGTTTCCGCCGCGGTTTGTTGTTTTACGCGGTCGGGGTGTGACAGAAGAGTTGATATCAGAGCCAATGGTTATAGGGAATTAGGTTATTAGTAATGCTTTGACCTAGACTATAACTTTCTAGGACCCTAACACAAGTTTACTTGTGTTTAGATCTTAAAACAGTACCCGTCACCTATCCTTAGGTGATTACCAAAACTTGAACACAACTTTCCAAAATGATTTTGAAATCAATCGTCTATCCTTAGATGATTTCTTTCGGCTTTGTGCCCTTTGAATTTTCAAAATCTCGTCAAAGTTTGGGTCTAAATAATGTGAACACGTGCAAACTGGAAGAGTGAATGCCTGTACCCTGAGTTTTCTGTCTAAGGCTAGAGTGTTCGTACAAATCCGCAGTATCGGACCAGTCACTCTTACCTGGGAACTCTTGGGGTGAGTGTTCACTTATAGGCGAGCATGTCTTCAATGATACATTATTATGACCTATTTACTTTGATTTGTCACTGTGTGTTGTTTGCTTGCTTTGTGGTAACAAACAAATGACCACCATCCTTGCATTTTGTCGATTTTATGATATCTCATTTTCATCACATCATCTCACTCGTTTTCTCTCATGTTTCCTCTTTTAGAATGCCTCCTCGACGTAACATTCAACAACCTGATGCTGAACTGGTAGCTATTATAGCACAGCAGATGGCTGCTATGCTACCTGGTCTCATAACTCAAATAAACCAAGCCATCAATAACAATGTTAATGCACCTGCTCCATGCAACTTCAAAAGTTTTAACTCGGCTAAACCGCTCAAGTTTAGTGGTTCTGAAGGGGCAACTGGGCTCCTACAGTGGTTTGAGAGTCTTGAGAGCACATTTCGCCATGTTCAGTGTCCGAACAATCGTAAGGTCGAGTTTGCTTCAAGTGTGTTCCAAAAGAGGGCTCTTACCTGGTGGAATGGGGTAATGAGAGATAGAGGTGCTAATGTTGCTTTGGGTCAGACATGGGAGGAACTTAGAGCTCTCATGATGAGAGAATTTTGTCCTCGTCACTAGCAGAGGGCACTCAAAAACGAGTTCCACGATCTGAAGTAAGATAGTGGTGAACACCGGGCTTATACTGATAGATACGAGGAGTTAAGCTTGCTCTGTCCTACTATGGTTACGCCTTTGGATAAGGCTATTGAGAAATACATAGACGGTTTGCCAGATCCTGTTCAGGATATTGTCACTGGCAGCAACCCTACTACTGTCTGACAGTCCATTGAGCTAGCTGCAACCCTTACTGAATCGCAAGTCAAAAAGGGTAAACTCCACAGAAAGGGGGATAAGAAGCAGAAACAGTCTGATAGCACCAAGGATAACAAGGGCAAGAAGGCTGCTGAGTCTTCAAAGAAATCAAGGAAGCGTAAGGCTTCCAAGAATTTCACTGTGGTGGCACAACAGGCTGCTCCTAATCAGCCTGCATAACCCGCTGCCAAGAGGCAGTATGCTGGTAATGCACCCTTGTGCAACAGATGTAACAGCCATCACCAGCCACAGATGCAGTGCCGCATTTGCACAAACTGTGGTAAATCTGGTCATCTTGCGAATACTTGCCACTTCGCTCCTAACCAAAATCAGGCGGCACAGAACCAAGCTGTACAAAACCCTCCCCAACAGCTTGCACGACCTCATTATCCTCCTGGTTCATGTTTCAATTGTGGGGATCTGGCCCACTACAGGAACCACTGCCCGAGGTTGGCAAACGCAAATCAGGCACCGACTCGTGGTAGAGCTTTTAATTTGAATGCAAATGAGTCACGTGCGGATAACGAAGTGGTGAACGGTACGTTCCTTGTTAACAACCATCCTGCTTCTATTCTATTTGATTCGGGTGCCGATAAGAGTTTTGTGTCCTTAGCATTTGAGCCTTTGCTTGCAATGACTAGAACAAAACTAGGAAAGCCCTTGACAGTAGAAGTAGCTAGTGGTGAACCTGTTATACTCGACTCCATTCTTCGAGATTGCCAGTTGAACCTTAACAACCATCTTTTCCCTATTGACCTCACTCCGATGCAACTCGGGAGCTTTAATGTTGTAGTAGGAATGGATTGGTTATCGAAGTACCATGCTGAGGTGGTTTGTTTTGAGAAGATTGTCCGTATTCCACTTTCGACTGGTGAGATCTTAGAAGTTCGTGGGGAGAAACCCGTTAAACTCATGTCTTGTGCCCAAGCCTAAAAATACCTACGAAAGAAATATGTTGCTTTCTTGGCACATGTAGTAGAGGATAAAGGCAAGGGTAAGACAATCCAAGATATTCCTGTTGTTCGGGATTATCCAGAGGTATTTCCTGAAGAATTACCTGGTTTACCCCCTGTGCGCCAAGTTGAGTTCCACATCGATCTCGTACCTGGTGCAAATCCTATTGCTAAGTCACCTTATCGTCTTGCACCGTCTGAGATGCAAGAGTTGTCTAAACAGCTTCAGGAGCTATCTGACAAGGGATTCATTCGTCCTAGCTTTTCACCATGGGGCGCTCCTGTACTATTTTTGAAAAAGAAAGATGGATCCTTTAGGATGTGTATCGATTATCGTGAGCTTAACAAGCTTACCATCAAGAATCGATATCCCCTACCTCGCATTGATGATCTCTTTGATCAGCTACAGGGCGCTACTTGCTTTTCAAAGATTGATCTACGTTCTGGGTATCATCAACTTCGAGTTCTCGAAGAAGATATTCCCAAGACAGCTTTTCGTACTCGATATGGTCATTATGAGTTCACTGTTATGCCCTTCGGTTTAACCAATGCTCCTGCTGTTTTCATGGACTTGATGAATAGGGTTTGTAAGACTTATTTGGACAAGTTCATCATCGTTTTCATTGATGACATTCTGATCTATTCTAAGACTCGAACTGATCATGAACAACATCTCCGTCTTACAATGGAACTCCTAAAGAAAGAGCAACTTTTCGCCAAATTCTCTAAGTGCGAATTTTGGCTTAAGGAAGTTCAATTTTTGGGGCACATCATCAACGAACAAGGTATACATGTAGATCCCGCCAAAATCAGTGCGATTAAGGATTGGGATACTCCTACTAATCTTACCGAGGTTTGTTCATTTCTTGGCCTAGCAGGTTATTACCGCCGTTTCATTGAAAACTTCTCCAAGATTGCGGTTCCTCTCACTGCTTTAACTCAGAAGAATAAACCTTTTGAGTGGGGATCCAAACAGGAAGAAGCTTTCCAGACCTTGAAACAGAAACTCTGTGATGCACCTATTCTAACTTTGTCCGAGGGTAATGATGATTTTGTTGTGTACTGTGATGCATCCAACTTAGGCCTTGGCTGCGTTCTTATACAAAAAAAAACAAAGTTATAGCCTATGCATCAAGACAGCTGAAAGTGCATGAGAAAAACTACAAGACTCATGATCTTGAGTTGGGTGCGGTAGTTTTTGCTCTCAAAATCTGGAGACACTACCTTTACGGTACAAAGTGCACAGTGTTTACTGACCACAAGAGTCTCCAGCACATCTTCAGTCAGAAAGAACTAAACATGAGGCAACGACGCTGGGTAGAAATCCTAAACGACTACGATTGCAAAATTCGCTACCATCCTGGTAAGGCGAATGTCGTGGCTGATGCATTGAGTCGTAAGGAACATATCAAGCTTCACTGTGTCCAGGTTTGATCTGACATTCAATCCCGCATAATTCAGGCTCAACATACTTGTGTTACACAAGACTTGATGGGTAAAGAATTACCGTGTCATACTAAGCCTGAGCTTGAACTAAGAGATTTTGGGGTATTCTATTTCATGGGCCGTTTGTGGGTCCCAAGTATAGACAATATTCGCACTTTGCTTATGGATGAAGCTCACAAGTCTCGTTATTCTATTCATCCTGGTGCAGACAAAATGTATAAGGATCTTCGAAACCAGTATTGGTGGCCGGGTATGAAGAAAGACATTGCCTTATATGTTTCAAAATGCCTTACTTGTCTTAAGGTTAAGGCAGAACACCAACATCCCTCTAGATTATTGGAGCAACCAGAGATTCCGGTTTGGAAATGGGAAAATATTTCTATGGATCTCATTACCAAGTTACCGCACACTAAAAGAGGTCATGACGCCATTTGGGTTGTTGTTGATCGTCTTACAAAGTCAGCACATTTCTTGTCGATCCGTGAGGATCTATCTGCTGATAAGCTAGCTAAGATCTATGTGGATGAGATTGTATCCCGACATGGTGTACCTTTGAACATTATATCTGATAGAGATGCTCGATTCTCATCTCGCTTTTGGAGAACCATGCAATCTGCCATGGGTACCCAACTTCATTTGAGCACAGCGTACCATCCGTAGACAGATGGTCAATCTGAGAGAACAATCCAGACACTGGAGGATATGCTTAGAGCGTGTGTAATTGACTTTGGTGGTAGTTGGGATTCGCATCTACCGCTGATCGAATTCTCCTACAACAATAGTTATCACTCTAGCATCAATATGGCTCCTTTCGAAGCTTTATACGGCCAAAAATGTCGTTCACCAGTCTGCTGGAATGAGATAGGTGAAGCTCAGCTTACTGGACCTGAACTCATTCTAGAGACTACATATAAGGTCAAGAAGATTCGTGATAACCTTCAGACAGCTAGAAGCCGTCAAAAGAGTTACGCGGATCGACGACGCAAGCCCTTAGAATTTCAAGTTGGTGATCATGTCCTACTCAAGGTGTCTCCTTGGAAAGGTGTGATTAGATTTGGAAAGAAAGGAAAACTTGCACCACGTTATGTTGGACCATTCAAGATCGTTGAAAGAATCAGAAAAGTAGCCTACAGACTTGAGCTACCTCCTGAACTTGGAAATGTTCATCCAACATTCCACGTGTCCAATCTCAGAAAGTGTTTAGCTGATGAGAACATCCGCATACCACTTGATGAAATTCGTGTTGATAACACGATGCACTTCGTTGAGAAACCTGTGGAAATCATGGACCGTGAAGTCAAATGGCTCAAACGCAAGCGCATTCCATTAGTCAAAGTTCGTTGGGAATCTAAACATGGCCCAGAGTTTACTTAGGAACTGAAGATCAGATGAAAGCGAAATATCCACATCTATTCTCACAAGTTTCCTCTAAATAAATTTCGGGACGAAATTTCCTGAAGTAGGGGAGACTGTGACATCTGTGCTTGTGTAATCATTGTACAAACTCTGAACAATACAATATTAATAAAAACAATGTGTTTTTATCCCAATGTTTGTCATTTATGTTTGATTTTATGCACATGTTGATTTTTGATCGATTTTAAACTCTATATCGCTTTCTAGAGAGTTATACGCAAACTGATGTGTAAACGTAACCAGTTTAATGCGACAAACACTCCGGAATAGCAACATAAGCTTAACATACCTTAAATAACCTTTACATAACTTAGAAATAAGTTTTGAAGGCTTTGGTATGGCAAAAACAAGTTTATTCGCTCACAGGGACTATTTGCGTCAATTTGCAAAAGACTGCCGTTTCGTAAGGAAACGTACAGTCCAGAACTTGATCATAACTTAAACATACCATATATAACCTAAACATGGCTTAGAAATAAGCTTTGATAGGATCGGTGTGCGAAAACATGCTTAAATGATCTTACAGGGGCTAAAAGTGTCAAAAACGACGTAAGTTTGCATTTTCGCGCATATTTTACGTTTTGACCACATCTGGACATCCAAAATTTTTGTACACACTAAAATAGTTTTATTTTAGTGATCGGCATGCAAAAATGCCATTCGTCTCTTAATTTGGTTCGTTTTCGCGTCCGTTTGAGTTTCATCGTAATTTAACGAACAACGCGACCGTACGACCAAACGAGCCGACATCCTAGAGTTTTCCGAGCACATTTTGAGTCCTCTAAACTTTATTGACCTTGTAGAGCCTTGAAAATGGCTTAACGGGGGTCAAAAGGGGCTGAAATGAGCTTAAACCCAGTGCAGGGGCCTGAACTGTAAATTTTCAAACTTATGCTGAACTGGGGAGCCCAGGCGAGCCGCGTAACCCCCTCCCCATTACTTACGTGGGCTGTGTGAAGTGCCCAGCGACCAGAAAGTTGATTTCAGTAGCTGTTTGATAATTCAAGGGCTGTTCTTGTAAGATCTTTGTGTGGTAACCAAGTTATCCCTTCTCCAAGGCTTTGAACCTGAATCCAACAAGTGTATGGCCATGATTTTTGCTTGGAAGCTACACAAACACATGTCTTAATCTTGTGAGTTCATGGCAAGTATAAATAGCAAGGTCCATTCACTTGTTTCTTTGCTCAATTCTTCTCAATCTCCTCTCTAATCTGAATTGGGAGCTCTCTCAAGTGATTGGAAACTTATTCTTGGTAGAAAAGATAGCTAGGACCCTTTGTAAGCTTCCTTCATTCTTTTATTGCTTTCCTAGCTTAAAAAAGTCAAACAGTGTTTGACTTTCAGTTTGACCAGTCAACGGTCAACGCAAAGTTCGGTTGAACTTTGCAACGTGATTGTAATCACGACAGTTATAATCCTTAGTGATTATACCTACTGATTACCACGTTAACTAGGTGTAGTGACGAGTCAAAGTTTCGGTCAAAATGCGTTTTAGCACGCATTTTGCCACGGAACTACTTTTAGGTATCAAAACACTTTGTTTTGATACCAAATCAGTTTTCTAAGTATGTTAAACATGTTTTAGCATGATTAACTCGTCACTAGTAGTTTAGTGCTTGTTTAGGGTCGTAAGTTAAGCGGTCTAGACAACCGCTTAGACTTTCAAACCCGACCCGTTTGGTCGATCATTAGGATCCGACCAAGCTTAGTGAGTGATCATAGTTGCATAGGGAATAACCACTGAGGTTATACCTTATGATCACATAGGATTGGTTAGTCGTTTGCTAGTTAGCTTGTATGCCCATAGGAAATGACCAAAATGCCCTTTTGAAGCTAAAATCCGTATTTTGCATATGTGATCAACTTTTTGATATATAATCTGATTTAGTAACATGTTTAGGCATAATTGGGCATGTGAGACTTGACATAGCACATAGTTAACCATCCGAACATAGTTTTACGCTAACGACGCATTATAGTAGCTTATACTACCATAATGGGTCGAAACGGGTCAAAAGCACTTAGGTAGACTTCCCAATCACAATGTAAGGTCTAATAAATCATACCATATGAGTTCAAATACTCATTTGATTTATAGAACCTCATTCTATCCTATCTCCCGATTTAGGATCCGATTATTAACGTAGTTACCTATACTAGGTGCCGGTTGATTCGTGATCCTTGAAGCCTTATTTGGTCTTATTCTCAAGACTATTAGGCAATCCCAAGTTAGTACATAGTTCCCCTCTTTTACTGCTTTCAAATACTTTGGGGTGATACACATGTACATACGTGTTACTTTCGTGCTTTTCATGCTTTTATGACATAAACATGATAGTTTCACTTAGTACATATCTAGTACATGTTTTCATTGTGTTTTGCTATGTATGTTAAGCATGCTAGCACATTGATTTACTACACATTTGTTACATATGTTTACTTAGCATATGACACATTGTTTTACATGACATTTCTGCTATGTATGTTTACTGAGCATGCTAGCACATTGTTTTACATGAACATTTCTGCTAGCCATGTTTACTTAGCATTCCTAGTACATGGTTTTCATAGCATGCTTACATTGGTTATGACATTTGGTGTGTTAAATCGGGACAATAATACATTCATTAACATTAGCTACGCCGCTCGGTAGTATGTAATGGTACCATAGGAATTGACAACTCCCGTTTCTGACTTCCTAGGTATGTTTGGAAGTTGGGAATGACAGAATCCAATATACATAACTTAGATGAACCTTTAATTTGTTTAAAGGTTTATCGTCACAGTCGCAAGGCTTGAATGTATGCGATTAACATTACTGCATAAATGTTTGTAATCATAAAGCATTGTTTTCTGCAAAACATAACATTTAATTTAAACTTAGGTTTATTCAAAAACATTGTTTAGTACAATTTCTATGGGGTTGAGTAATTGCTTGTTATTCACCATACATGACATTTGTTCCACATTGACATCATCACCTTGTTTGAGTAGGTACTTGCTTCTTGCTATGCATTTCATTTGGTTATTACATGATATATTTCTCACACGACATTAAACAAGGTTTACACATAAACATTTTGGTTGGTTATTGATAAGTGATTTATGTAACGGGACTATGTGTTATATGATAAAAGCATGGTGGATACGCCGCTGGTACTTCCTATATATAAGTGCTTTTATTATATTACACATCGTTGCGTTATGTAAACTACTTGACATAGACATGAAACATTTTATACTAGTACAAGACATTGTTTTACAAATTTCACATCTTATACAAATTTCATTTATACTTGGTTATTCATTTAGTCATGCATTATCCTTTTATTATTATATGATTTTCACATCGATTTTCAAATGATTTTACAAAGGAAAACATTTTTACAAGGTTCATTGTTGGGATTGAACCCTACCAGAGGAACAGATAATGAAAGCCAAAACCAGATCACAACAGTGGATTCTTAATAAGCAGCAGTTTATATTAGACTTTCCCCTTGAAAGTGATTATAACATCTGATGGTCTCTATCCACTGTCCGTATACAACTACTGATACCCTTTCAACTGCTGACAAAGTCCTGAAGAAGTAAACACTGCTGACTCTATCTACTGATGACAAAGCACTGCTCACTCAAAGACTGATCAACTTTGATGAAAGCACTGATGGAAGAAGATAGCAGTAGTTTAGTGTATTGCTTGTCATCTGTTTTATACACTGTCAGTGGTTAGGATTAGCAGTGTTTATATAGGAACAGTTGTTACAGGTTGTTAGGTTGTTAGGCTGTTAGACGTCACTTTCATGGTGACGTCAGCTGAGATGCTACAGTGGTTTGGTTTGTCTATAAATGGAGCAGTACTCTGTACTGTTACATTTGATCGTTTTGAGTGAGCTCTTCTCCTCAATTCAATCCTTTCATCTTGTACAACCAACCACTGAAGTATCAGGCTGAGGGGGAGTTTATTTGTAAGCATGTTCTGTAATCATTTGGTTTACTTTGTAATCTTTCGACTGATGCAATTCATGTGTTTATCAAATCCATTTCTCCTTATGATTGTGCTTACAAAGTTTGTTGTTTATTTCCGCTGCACTTTACATGTTTTCATCCACATTGATTGTTCAATTTACACATACAAACACTCTCATAAGAGCCTCCGTTCCTAACAATTGGTATCAGAGCTTGGACAGTCCAATTCAATCTAACAATCAATTTGACATAACAGTTCAGCTCAAAATTCATTGATACTACGGTTGGTTGTATTCAGTTGGAAAACAGAGTAAGGATTGATCACGCTTAACGTTGTTATTCAAATACTCTGTAAAACAACCAGGATGTCATAAGACACACAAATTTCACACAACAAGTGATGTCATGCACAAGACACACGTAGTTTTCAGATGTGAAAACATGTCTGTCAAACTATGGTATTATCTCTTCTTTTCAAAATTGATTTCAACTGCTGTTATGAAATTTGTGATGTTTTCATAATATTATATACTAAAGTATGAACCTCAAATTAACAAAAACCTATGTTCATATAAACATTGGTGTTTTTGCTAACATAAAAAGAGGGAAATTAAAACTTTAGTCATTAGATCTTATGTGTTGAAAACAGGTTGAGATCCTCCAAAGGAACAAATTAACTCTGTTAAAATACATTAAGAAAACAGGAGTCAAGATAGTCCGTATCATATGTAATGTGAGATTGGTAAAAAATTTGTACAAATATGACCAATTCTCTCAAAGCATTACTGCAAAATGATTCTGGATTAAGTATCTCTTCAATAAAGACCTCCCAGTAAGTATTTCTTTACTTATGAATGGGAAGGGTAAAAAGGGAAGAAGAAAATTCACAAAAACTCAGAAGTGTGTTTATCTCAAAACTTTTGAAGACAGAAGAAAAGAGAATAAACATAAAACACTTAAGAGTCAAAGATTGGGGTAACAATGATTATTAAGCAACTATGTGCAATCATTGGTTCAGGAAAGTTCATGTAATAATAGTATTCCCAGTGAATGAATTTACAACAGGACTAGACAAATTTTCAGAATCTTCACATGATAACAAAGTCTATAACAGGGTTTTCAAAAACTCATGTGAACATGTGTCCTCATTTCTGTTGTCAATCAATCAACAGGAAAATGGTACCAAACAGTGGACAAAATGTATTTAGAATTTCATACCACTGTTGTCAAACCACTGACCATTTTCATAAACTTGAGTATGAGATGATTATGTGCTTTATTAAAATTTTACCAGACTCTTTTGGTGCTGTTTTCAGAAAATCCTTTAATTATTTTTCCTGAAAAAGGATTTTCTCAAATAAAGCAGGATATATTATTCTTTATTTTTCTTTAGGAATGATATATTTTGAACTTTTTACTGGTTTTTGATAGTAAAAGTTTCAATCTCCTGTGAGGATATATGACCTTATTTTTGTTGGTGATATTATCCTCAATATAGATCAAAAGGAAATGGTACATTTGTCAAGGTCATGTCAAACTCAAGTTTGTTTTTACACTATGCAAAAGATTGATTGTTAACACATCTTAAAACACTTGGGTACTCGTGTTTTAATTTAAATATTATAACAAGAATGAGTTGCCTTGGTAAAAAGTATACATCATCTGGGGTACTAAACCACTGTCAGAAATGTGTAAAAGCTTCAAAATGTGTAATTGACATGTGGCAAAACCTTGAATGGAAAATTCTCAAAACGGTTGCTGACATACCCGTCTTTCAAATCTTTACCATTTACCCTAATAACTGTTTTGTTCAAACATCTGCTTCCTAAATATTGTCCACTACTGAAAGTCATCCTCTGTTCCTTTCATTCTCTTGGCAAGCACTGATGCTCAAAATCAGTGTCTTATCCACTGATATGCTATCCACTGATAGTAAAAATCATCTACTGTTGTCACATTATTACCGTTGTAACCACTGATGCTTGTTTCATCAGTGGCTCTCAAAACAACAGTCCTCCACTCTTCATCCATTTCATCAGAGGTTGGCACGTGGTCAGTTTTTAGCCCTCGGATCTTTGTAACCACTGCCACATCAGCACTTACTTTTTCCCTAAATAAAACCCTGATCAAAACCCCCAAACAGGGTTTTAAACTGTCGAATTGAATTCCAAAATTCTCTTCTCAAGGCAGTTTCCCACCTTTCATCTCAAATCATTCTTCGATCGTTCTCATCAAAATGACGAAATCAAAATCAAAATCAAAATCAAAGACAAAATCATCATCATCTTCCAAAGAGGTCGCTCAAACGGACGAAGAACCCATTGAAATCCCGTACAAATCCCCGCACAACTACTTGGGTCTACTCACAAAACCCACAAACAATCACACCTTCGATTCCATTATCGACATATTATCTGCATCAAAGTACAAAACTTTGTTAATAGCAGATGCTCCCATCTATCCACAAACCCAGAGAGAGTTTTGGAAATAGGCTACACTTGAAAAACAAGACGGTAAAGTCATAGCCATCAACTCCTCGACACAGGGTAAAGCGATTCAAATTACTCCGCAATCAATCTCAGAAGTCTTTAAACTCAATTATCAGAAAGGTAAAACTTCCTTTGATAAAAACGAGTTGAAAGCTGATTTTCTGAAAAGGGGATATGCAGAACAATCAAAGGTAGATACCTTACAAAAAGGTTACTTCCCTTCTGCACCAAGGTTTTTATTTCACACACTTTTGATGTGTGTTTCAAATAAAACAACAGCATTTAACGAAATACCATTGAAGATTCAATGTCTGGGTTATGCTATTTTAAAGAATGAAAATTACAACTATTCCCAGGAGATATTTAATGACTTGCTAAAAGATGTTGATAGCAAATCATTTTTACTTTTTCCAAGATTTTTAAGTTATTATTTTAAACAAAAATTTGAAAAAGAAAATGAAAATTTGCTCAAACAGGGTGTCTATTTTCAAATAAAAGGGTTAACAACTGAAACATTTTCTAGAATGATGGCACCAATAAAAACAAAAGCAGAGGTGCCTGAGCAGATTTTAGCAGTTACCACTGCTTCTCAGGTATCAGCTGCTGAGCCCACTGCTCCAGGTGATCATAGTAGCACAACCACTGCTTTGAAACCCACACCTGCCATAACCAAAAAGACCAAAAAGAAATCTTACAAAAAACCCATCAAACCCTCTAAAAAGGCAACTCTGGAAGATGAGATCCCAGAGTTAATGCCAGTGACAACACAAATGTCACCACAAACCACTGCTGCTACTTCCTCATAGCAGTTGGAAGAAAGATCTCCACCTTTGCCTCAAACTCCTCCTGCATCCTCACAACAGGATCAGGTTGTAAGCACAGGGACCCCACAATATGAAGCTCTGGACCCAATCGGATCCATCTTCCTCAGTCCTGATCCCAAGGACATGTCTCTTTCAACACCCATTCCCTCGCCAATCATAATGCCACAATCCATAATACCCTTGTTGCATGCAGTTGCTCTAGCTCAGACACAAACCAGTTCCTGTCTATCACCTATCACTGAGAGTATACTCCCACAAGTGACTGGGTCTGATGCTACTACCTCTGCTATCCCAGCAACAACTAAGGAGGTTACACTGCAGGAGTTACAGATAATTCCTGACAGTAGTTCAAGTGGAGCAGCAACTACAAATGTTGGATCAACAGATCTACATTTGGACAGTTATTTCATCAGTCAGACTCCCTTGAAGGCAATTTCTTCTATAGCACCTCTGATGACCACTAGTGAAAATGTTTTGACCACTGGTACAATCAAAGGGTTCTCAAGTATTGAAGAAAGAAGTCCCCAGTACCGAGAACAAGGGGCATCAATGGATGATTTTTGGGACTCAGTTCCTAAGTCACACATTGATACAACCACTGCTGGTGGGGAATCACATGATCCCATTAAAGTTGGTGATGATTCAAAATACCAGGAATTGACAGGCAGAGTTGAAAAATGTCACACCCCGACCACGTAGAACATACAAAACGTGGCGGAAACATAGGGGAGTGTTGTAACAGAATTAATGTTTCACAACCATGGAAATTTAAGTTTCGTTTTATTCATCAAACAAGCGAGTTACATTGTCTTTAAACAAGAAATAAAGAGTACATAACAAAATTTAATTAGTTCTTGTCTCGTTTTAAGTCACTAAGGCACATGTCCGCCTAAGTATGTCTTGATAAATCCTATGCATCATCTCCTGAAAAACACATGTGAAAATAGGTACGTCAGCATAAAAATGCCTGTGAGATACATAGGTTTATGAAAATAGGATTCATGACTTATTGTTTAAGAAAACGTTTAGTCATGAACCTTGTAATTTGCTTTGTCTTGTAAATCATTTGAAAAGTGATAAATAAACCAAATGATATATATATATGTATAAAAGAATAACACATGGTTAAGTGGATAACCATGTGAAATGAGTTTGTATAAATTAAGTTGTTTGTAAAACAATGTATTGTGAAAAGTATGTTATTTGTATAAAATGTTATATGTCTTAAATTGAAATGATTCGAATAACGCTACGATATGTAACACCATACAAACACTTATATATAGGAAGTACCAGCGGCGTATCCACCATGCTTGTATCGTATTACACACGCCTCGTTACTTAAATCACTTACCCAAACCAAACCAACAATGTAAGATGTAAATCATGCAACGTATAACAAATGTTGAAAATGTTTATGTGTCAAATGTAAATCATGTAATGTGTAACCAAAATGATATGTATGGCTAGTGAAATGCATCAACTAAACCATAAGTGAAATGCACAAAACAAAGTATTGAAGTAAAACTTGGTTTAAATCAAAGTTATGTTTTGTGTAATAAATGCATGCTATACTGATATAGACATTTATGCGGTATTGTGAGAATTCATACATCCAAGCCTTGCGACAGTCGGATAACTATGTAAAAATGAGTTATCAAAAGAATATGTATTCGGATTCGGTCATTCCTTACGTCCAAACAAACCCGAGATTTCAGGAATGGGATTTGTCAAGTCCTATGGTACCACTACCTACTAACGAGCGGCATGATCGGTGTTAATGAATGTACAGTATAGTTTAAATAAACCAAATGTCATACCAAAATGTAAGCAGAAAAGTCATGTAAAATGATGTACTAAGTATGCTAAGTTAACATACAAAGTAGAAAAGTCATGTAAATCAATGTGCTAGCATGCTATCAGTTAACATACATAGCAGAAAATGAAATGTAGAACCATGTACTAAGTATGCACACAATGGACATACATAGCATAAAATGTAAAGAAATCATGTACTATAATGTACTAACAAACATAGCAGATATATGATGTGAAAACAGGAAAGCATGAAAGTAACAAGTAGGCACATGTGTTCCACCCCAAAATGTTTGGAAAACAGTAAAAGAGGGGTCTATGTACTCACTTGAGATTGTTCAGTAGTCCTAGGATAACCACCAAGCAATGCTAGAGACCTCGGAATCAAACGACACCTAATATAGGTAACTATGTTAATAAACCGGACCTAAATCGGAAGATCGGGTAGAATGAGGGTTTGTAAACCAAACGAGTGTAGAGACTCGTGTTATTTGGTTTAACAAAGCCTACATACTAAATGAAACCTAACATAATTATTTACGACCCATTACGACCCGTTTAGGTAGCTTATGCTACTTTAATGCGTCGTTCGCGTGAAACGCGTTCGGACCGCCTAACTAGTCCTATGACAAGTGTTATATGCCTAAACATGTTACATAATCAGTTATGTGACAAAAGTTTAGGTTACATATGCTTAATTACCAATTATACATGAAAAGGGTATTCTGGTAATTTACCTAAGGCATATAAACTACCTATCATACAACTACTTAAACGATGTGACCATAGGGTATAACCTCGGAAGGTTATTCCCTACCTACTATGGTCACCTAATATATTTGGTCGGATCCTAATGATCGACCAAATGGGTCGGGTTCGAAGGTATAAGCGATTTATTAGATCGCTTACCCTACGACCCTAGACAACGTGGTAATCAGTAGGCATAGTCCCAAAGGACTATAACCAACGTGATTACACTCACGTTGCGAAGTTCAAACGAACTTCGCATTGACCATAAACTGGTCAACGTAGAAAGTCAAACAAAGTTTGACTTTCAGACTCGAAAAGACTCGAAAAGCAATAAAAGAACGAAAGAATACTTACGAAGGGTCCCCGAATGCTAATCTAGATCCAAATAACTCAGGTATGAAACAATGGTTTCAACTTAGAGTCTTTTAGATCAGATTCTAGTGAGTTTGAAGTAAATGGGGGTGGGGTATTTATAGTTTTCGGGTAACCGTTAAGATCGTTTCATGGAAACCGTGCTCAAATCCCATGCGTACACTTGTTGGAAAGTCATGGTGACTAAAAATGGCCCATAATCAGCTGAAAGGTCAAGTGTGAGCATGTGGTTGAGGATTAAACACCTGGAAACTGCTGATTAAGAGATCTTATCTGATCTGGGAGGCTGAGGCGGCCCGCTTCAGGATACACCAAAACTAATGCGGGCCGCATGGGGCTTCTGATCAGAAAATAAGTTTCAAAAATGACAGTTTCAGCCCCTGCACGTGTTTAAGGCCATTTCCGAAACTTCTAAGGCCCGTAAAGCCAACTTTAAGGCCCTAAAATGATGCCTAAACATTGTGGACATGAAACATGCTCAAAAATATCTCAGATGTCAGTTCGTTTGGTCGTACGAACGCGATGTTCGCTTAATTACGACGGAATGCGCATAAGTGCGAGAAACGATCCAAATGACGCAACGAATGGATTTTTCTTAAGCCAAACACTAAAGCATAATATAGTCATGCTTACATAAATTTTTGGATGTCCGGATGTATTCAGAACGTGAGTTATGCGCGAAAGTACAAACTTGTGCACTTTTTGACACTTTTAGTCCCTAAATGACCCAAAAGTTTGTTTTAGCATACCGAACCCCTCAAAGCCTATTTCTAAGCTATGTAAAGGATATTTATGGTATGTTTAACTTATGGTCATGTTCCGGAATGTCTGAAACAGTTCAGATTGGCATACTTTCACAGTTTGTCAAATTTAGTCCCTGTAGACGAATTAACTTGTTTTTGCCATACTAAAGCCTTCAAAACTTATTCCTAAGTTATGTAAGGGTTATTTAAGGTATGTTAAGCCAATGTCACTATTCCGGAGTGTTTGTTGTATTAAACTGGTTATATTTACGCATTGGTGCGCGTATAACCTTCCAGAAAGCGATTTAGAGTTTGAAATCGAACAAGAGTTGATATGTGTAAACGATACACATATTTTTACAAATCCCAAGTATGAATATTTCATTGGTTTGGCATTTGTTTGATGGCCGTGGAGGCACAGGTGTTACAAAAAACTTGAGACATCAGTTGCTGAAATAAAGGATATGGTGCAACAGCTGTTAAAAGCTCAAAAAGCACAATCCACTGCTGTTCTAGCTCAAGCACCTGCACCCGCACAACCTGCACCTGCTGTAAATGAGCTATGGAATCTATTTCAACCCATGCTTGAAAAACAAAAACAAGTGGCTGATCAGCAGCATGAAATGCATGTAAAAATGCTAACAAACATGGTGGAGTCAAGATTTAAAGATACTCAGGCAGACATCAAGGCTATAAAGGCCAGCATACAAAGCACTGCCCATGGTGGAAAAGTCCCCCCCACTATCCTCTTCATGGATAACCCCCTTCCAGATAATGCCAAAAAGGGGGAGAAAATCCAGCAGTTGAAGATGAAGGGAATTGAGGATGGTGTTTACGTTGAACCGGAAAAAGAAAAACAGACATCTAAACCTCAAACCACAAAATCTCAAACTTCTATCCAAACAGCTGATATGTCAGTGGTTTCAAAAACTGCTTGTCAAACAGTTGCCATCTCTTCAACACACACCACTACAACACACACTACCACTGTCCTACCACCATCTTCTCCTGTCATAAAACAGAAGACAACAGATGTTACAACATCTGTTGTAATGACAACAGCGGTTGAAGTACCAGTTGTTTCAACAGCTGGTGGTCAGACACTTTCCACCACTCAAACCACTGATCCACCAACGACATCATCAGCCTCTCCTACAATAAAAAGGAGAAGGGTTTTCATTCCTGATGATGATTCTCCATCACCACCACCAAAAAAAACTTCACCGCCTTCAACCCCTGCTCAAAAGCAGAAGATATCTACTGACACATCAGTAGTTGTAATGCCAACAGAGGATGAAACACCGGTTGTTTCAACAGTTGTTGGTCAACCATCCACCACTGCTCTCATCATTCCTACGTCACAAACAAAAGTACCTCCACCCATAAAGCTTCACAAAAGAAAAAGAGAAACAACTCAGGAAACTGATGAAAAATATGATCCTGTTGCTGCTAAATATCCACTGGAACTAGAAGCTGTGAAAAATGAGATGAAACAATTTTACACCGAGGATGATCCTTCAAAAAGAAGATTTCCTTCTCTCATAGGTTTCATAGTCCCAGAAGACATGGATGAATATCTCAAGATGAAAGCAAGGCAAGCAAAGATTAGAGCTAAACTCGAAAGCAAAGATCAAGGTGATGAAGCCATTTCTGAAAAATTGGAATTTTTGCTTACAAAAGTCAAGCTGATGGAAAACTATGCACAAGATCTGAGCAAAGAAAAAGCAGATCAACGAAAGGAAATGAGAAAAAGTTATCTTGCATACATCATGAAAGAAAAATTCTATCAAGCTGAAGAAAACCAATTTGAAGAATGGCCAATGGTTGCCTTAAAGCTTGAAGCTAACAGAATTGAAAGGATTAAAAATGATCCAAGAAAGAAGAAGACAGCTCCAAATTGGAACAGATATAAAAAGCTCATTGCTGATCTTACATCCGAGTACAAAAAGAAAAAAACAGGAGCTGGTGGATGCTAAGGTGGATACTGCTGAAGCCATATCAAAGTGGACAAAGCAGTATACCGACGAGGCTTACGAAAGGCTTAAGAAAAGAAGGATAACTGTCTCAGACACTTCTAAAAGGCCTGATTATGAAAAGTTAGAACAGCGGATTGATTATCTTAAAACACTGATCACATCAGCAGATAACCCTATCCTTGTGGAAAACCAAGAAAAAGGAAAACTGCTGATCAGTGAAGAAGAAAAAGAAAAGAAAGCTGAGTACTTCACAGAAGCCATCAAGAAAATGGATCTAAAAGAAGAGAGCTCAGTGAGCCTTCAAAACCTGTTCAAAAAGGTATTAACCAAACCTGTAGCAGATATCTCGGACATTGAACTTGAACAAAGAAAAAGTCAAGAGCTGATTGAACAAGAAGCTGCAGAAGACATAGCTGCAGCAAATGAAGTCATAGAAGAGGCTTTTAAATGAATGTCTGAAGTTCAGGATACTGCTTTACAATTTTTCTCAAGGCCAAAATCTCCAAGGTCATCAGAGAATAAATCTCTCCCAAGAAACCCATTGGGTTTAAAAGTACTAAAGTGGATGTCTGATAAAAAGATCCACGTATTGACTCTAGTCAGATCCAATGGCGAAATGAAGTATATGTCAAGGAAAGAAGCACTAGGCCTTAGTGTTGAAGATTTGCAGGATCTCCTTAAACTTACACTGTGCAGGGATGAGGATGACTCAAGTTCCAAGGACTTTGAAGAAAATTTTAAAAGACAAGCTAAGGAACTTCTGATGAAGAATAAAAATCCAGAATAATGAAAGGTTTTGGCATTATCTGTTCCAGGGGGAGATTGTTGGGATTGAACCCTACCAGAGGAACATATAATGAAAGCCAAAACCAGATCACAACAGTGGATTCTTAATAAGCAGTAGTTTATATTAGACTTTCCCCTTGAAAGTGATTATAACATCTGATGGTCTCTATCCAATGTCCGTATACAACTACTGATACCCTTTCAACTGCTGACAAAGTCCTGAAGAAATAAACACTGCCGACTCTATCTACTGATGACAAAGCACTGCTCACTCAAAGACTGATCAACTTTGATGAAAGCACTGATGGAAGAAGATAGCAGTAGTTTAGTGTATTGCTTATCATCTGTTTTATACACTGACAGTGGTTAGGATTAGCAGTGTTTGTATAGGAACAGTTGTTACAGGTTGTTAGGCTGTTAGACGTCGCTTTCATGGTGACGTTAGCTGAGATGCCTCAGTGGTTTGGCTTATCTATAAATGGAGCAGTACTCTGTACTGTTACATTTGATCGTTTTGAGTGAGTTCTTCTCCTCAATTCAATCCTTTCATCTTGTACAACCAACCACTGAAGTATCAGGCTGAGCGGGAGTTTATTTGTAAGCATGTTCTGTAATCATTTGGTTTACTTTGTAATCTTTCGACCGATGCAATTCATGTGTTTATCAAATCCATTTCTCCTTATGATTGTGCTTACAAAGTTTGTTGTTTATTTCCGCTACACTTTACATGTTTTCATCTTCATTGATTGTTCAATTTACACATACAAACACTCTCACAAGAGCCTCCGTTCCTAACATTCATGACTACATTTTTGTTAAACACTTCTTTCAACTTCACGTCATGAACCTGCACAAACAAAACCTATGTATCTCACAGGCATTTTTATGCTGACGTACCTATTTTTCCATGTGTTTCAGGTGCTAATGCATGATGATGTTTGTGCTACACTTAGGCGTACTCGGGCCTTAGTGACTTAAGAGACAGTTATTATGTTATTTTAGTTTGAACTCAAAGACAATGTAAACTTTAATCTCAATAATACATAACTTTAATTACCATGGTTGTTGAAACAATAATTCTGCCGCATCACTCCCTGAAGTTTCCGCCGCGGTTTATTGTTTTACGCGGTCGGGGTGTGACATAACTCTTTTAAGAAAATGATTTTTAAACAAATAAATACACTTTGGAAGATAACTAAGTCCACAAAACGCATTACCAAGTTACTACGTGTTTTCGGGATGTATCAAGTTCATGATTAGTATGTAACGCATATAGCGTTTGCTCTTGGTGATGTAACGTTTTAAGGGGAAACTATGGCGAAATTTTCTAAAAATCCCAAGACTTAGAAATTGTTTTCTAGCAAGGGTATACAAATGTGTTTTAACTTTGTTTTTCGAAAGTAAACTTCGCCATAAGTTTTGTTACAAAATTTCAAAGTGTCGGAGGTGGGTTTTCGTAAATAAAAGTAGAAAAATATATATTTAGAGTTTATATTTTATACTAAAACGCTTGTTATTGTGGAACCAAACGCTAAAACGTAACTTACGAATTATTCCGGAAAATAGTTTTACGAATATATTTTTGGGTAAATATTATTTTGGAAACTAAGAAGTGAATATATATATATTTTGGAATACGTTATTTTTTACAAGGAGTTATATTCATATTTCTAAGTCAGACTTAAAAATATATTATTTTCGGAACTACCAAAATACATGTATAAATACCCCCATCCTTGGGAAGGAAATACAGAATTAAAATACTTGAGAAGTATTAATACAAAAAGATTGGTTAAATAATTATTCCAACGAAAAATATAATTTAAAGTTTTAAAATAACTATTATTTTAGCAAATAATTATACTTGGGATAACACTAAGAATCACAAGAACGCGTAACTCAAAAACCCTCATACTAAGCAAAGGCACGGCGTGTTCGTCTAATAGACATTAGTACGCTGTAGGTAGTCATGTTTGCGGAGGAGACTTGGGTTACACAGACTGAAGACGCAATACTGTGAGTTCATGTCCCCCTTTTCTTTTAACTGTTTTCAGTTTTATACTTCGGGGGTGGAATACATGTTACAAATTATTACAGACATTTTTATACATGGTATGGTTAGCGTAAGGAGGGCATACTACCTAGATCATGTGAGGGGTGGGCACAACACTTAAAGGCCATTAATCCTCGTCGTAGGACCGAGAGACATGAGTGATAGATCTATTTGGGTGTAGCGAGCCCACACCCATTAGGCCGGGGCGGCCTATAGAGGTGATTATGTCTTCCAGCCGGAAGCCCGGTACAAATTTGCTAGGTTTGAGTTCTTCCTGCACCTTTTCACACATACCAGTGGCTTTGCAACCCATTGGTGATCTCTTTTTCCTTATTGCTACATACCAGGGATATTTATACATACAAGACATATTTTAACGGTTTATATACACAGACATACACATGAACTCGCTCAACTTTTGTTGATTTTTCAAACTACATGTATTTTAGGGAATTGATCGGATCTGGAAAGTGTCTGCATATGTGTCAAGCTGCATACTAAATAAAGATGTCATCCAGGGTTGTAGGGTTTGGGAGGTGTAACCCTTTCCTGGACGAGTCACATGTCTCCAAACCTCGTTTTATTTAAAGTCTTTTGTTAAGTCCTTGTGAACTCATTTTAAACAAGTCATGGTTGTAACTTATTTGGGTTGAAGTTTCAAGACAAGCATGTTATGGTATTTTCTAAACTATATTAATGGATGAACATCTCGTATTTTATTCATATAGCATTGTTATGATTGTTGCTATGGTATTAAGAAGTCACACCAAATAATCCACGCTTCCGCAAAAGCCAGGGTGTGACAACTTGGTATCATAGCCTCGATCATAGCGAACTAGGATTCTTTCTCGAGTCTAGACTATGATCATCAGGGCTCTCACGAAAACATTTTTGCATTGCATACACAAAACGTCCAGATCCAGGGAACAAACATTTTTACAAACAAAAAGGCACAGACACACATTTCCAAAATTTTTGTTTATAATTCAGCCTTAGAGGCTGGGGAAGTTCAGTCTTAGAGACTGAGGGGTTCAATCTTAGAGATTGGGGAGGTTTAGTCTTAGAGACTGGGAGGTTTGGTCTTAGAGACCAGGGAGTTGTTCTTATAGACCAGGGAGTTGGTCTTAGAGGCCAGGGAGTTGGTCTTAGAGGCCAAGGAGTTGGTCTTAGAGGCCAGGGAATTGGTCTTAGAGACCAGGGAGAAGTCTTAGAGACTGGGAGGGATAGTCTGGGGAAGACTAGGACAGTTACTTGCTTACATTGTTGTGACGTACATGCTTATTTGATTATATGTTGATATATGTGCAATTGTCGTGATTGTTTTGTTAAAGACGTCATGTCTTCTTCGAGTGGAGTTTCTGGCGCACTAGACCCCATAGCAGTAGATTCAGATGATCCGATGCCCACAGATCCCGAGATTTATACATCTGATACTGACAGCAATGATGATGACGATTTCCAGCCTTTTGCTTTGCCGGATGACGGAGACGATGTTCAGCTCGCTGATGGTATGCTAGTCGGGGATCTACCTCTTGATGAGATCCCTGCTCCCGTTCCCCTTGCTGCAGTTCCTGTTGAAGATCTGCCACTTGATGATGATGTCGTTATTCCTGTCATTGAGGCTCCGGTTATGGAGGTTCCTTATGATTCTTCTGATCCAGACTCTTTTGAGTCAGTAGCATCTTCTACTCTCCATGTGCTGGGGTTACAGCGATACCCCACCGACTCAGATTCTGATATGGCCATGTCAGCCGCATCCGATCAGGACCCTGATTTCGACCTTGCGGATAACCCCGATCATGATTTTGACTTTGCTGATGGCCCCGATCATGATTTTGACCTTGCTGATGACCCCGATCATGAGTTTGACCATGCTGATGACGTCGAGCATGAGATAGACTATGCTCCTGATAAGCAGCCATTCGAGGCCCCTGATGTTCCTCATGATTTCGACCCAGATCACGAGATTGGGCTTGTGCATGATGATCAGCCCCTAGAGGCTCCTGTTGCTCCTATCGATCAGCCCCCTGTTGTACCCGCTGATCTAGATATAGCCCCAGCTGACCCTGTCCCATCGCCAGATCATGACTCTATCTTTGCTGAGATACCTGATATTGCACCGATATTACCTGATCCGGTCCTTATGTTTGATGACCATGCTCCGTTTGCCGCCCACATCGGTCCTAGATATGCTGACACCCACAATGGGTGGGTCGATGATGACGATTATCCCCCATATGTTAGACCAGTCACTCCCCCTCATGAACCCATCTCTGCACCGATTGATGTTACCCCTCATTTTCCCCATGTGTCAGATATCCATCGCACCGACCTTCCTATCACTTTTCTCCAGGACATTCCTCCACCTCGGCCTGGGAAGGGTTCGTCGAGACAGCAACCTGCTTTTGTCCCGCCTGTGTCATCAGCTGTTCCATTCATGTCTCAGCTTCCTCGCACTACATCACCTTTTGTACCCTTGGGCGAGCCATTTATGTGGTCTTCGCCCAATGTCACGCCCTTGTCAGACCCATATCACCCTTTCCATGTTGGATATACCATGGATGACATACTTATATCCTTGCAGTTATAACAGGATGCGTTGAGCCGTCTAGTCCAGGAGATGGAGAGGATTCCGCATCCTCCCCCTTGTCATTGTCAGTCTCCTTTTGCTACACCACCAGCTCCTCTTCCACTACACCCGGATTCTGATGTCCGCTTCCTCACTCCGGAGCAGCAGATTGCTTACCTGCTGTGCGTTGTCCACGCACTCGAGGAGGATTGGGTGCATATGCGCCGTTTGCTTTTCTTCCCTCCTCCACCTCCTCCTCCGCCATCAGCGTAGCTATATTTTTGGTTTGGTGCAGGTAGATTTTTTTGGTGAGAAAGTCGCAATTGGGCCAACATATGAAGACTTATGGAAGACCACGTTTTTGTATATGATTTGTGTAGACTGACTTGTATTTTGGGGTGATGTAACCCTATAATCTTATTTTGATGTATGATGTACTGTGAAACATATAAAACTATATTATGGTCATGATTAAATGAAAGCTCAATGGCAACGTTCTCACTACATGCATTGTTGAATTATTTGTTTTATATTATAACATGGGATGTTATGTGTTATGAGGTTGATGGATGTTATTATGTACGCATATTACTTACTTACTATACTTACTATGACCTGACCAATATGATCTTCTTTTAGAAGATGCCTCCACGACGAGACACACGTTTGCCTACTACGGAGGCAGAATTACAGGAACGTATTTCAAAAGCAATAGCAGACTATGAGGCCTCGCGCGCCGAAACAAGCAGGAATACCTCAAACAACAACAACAACCCACCACATGGTAATGTTTAAGTCACTGAGACACATTACCTTACATTTGGACATTCCAGGTGCAATTGCTAATGCTTTCTGTAAATGACGTTACTTGTACAGGCTGTACCTTTAAGCAATTTCTAGACTGTAAACCGCTTAACTCTGACGGCACCGGAGGTGCTGTGGGTTTTGTGCGATGGGCAGAAAAGACCGATTCGGTGCTAAGGATGAGCAAATGCGCACCAGATCAGCAAGTTACCTACATCTCCAGTATGTTCATAGATGGAGCACTGTCGTGGTGGAATCTCCAGGTCCAAACCATGGGAGAGGCAGCGGCTTATGCGTTAACTTGGAACGAGCTGAAGGAGCTCATGCGGAAGAAATACTGCTCCAGGGTGGAAATCCAGAAATTAGAAACTGAATTCGGGAACCTTAGAATGGACGGCCCGAAAATAGCCGAGTATGTTCAGAGATTTCATGATCTATTACACGTGGTGCCATATATGGTTACTCCTGAATTCAAACGCGTGGAGCGTTTCATCTGGGGGTTGGCGCCCCAGATCATGAGTATGGTAACCACGTCAAAGCCGCCGACAATTACCGAAGCCATTGATCTCAGCGTGACACTTACAGAAGAAGCCATCCGGTTAAACAAGTTTTCAATTTCGGACCCGAAGAAAAAGGAAACTCATGTTGAATCCTCGGGGGAGAACAAAAGGAAGTTCTCAAATTTTAAAAAGGGTACCAGCAATGTCAGTAAGAAAGAAGAGGGAAGTGCACCAGCCAGGACCAGATCTGGTGCCGAAAACAAAGGAAGAGGTTACATGGGCACTCTGCCTAAATGTGATTTATGTCAGTACCATCACCCCGGCCCGTGCAGATTCAGGAAATGTGAGTCTTGTGGGAAGACTGGCCACACAAAAGAAACGTGTTGGGTTAGTGTTGGTTATGGTAACCCAAGGGGATTCGGTAACAACAACCGTGGAAGTAACGGGAATGGGAACCGCAACGGCGGAAATGGTAATCGGGGTAACTTCAGGAATCAAGCAGGAAGTGGTAACCGCAATCAAAATAACAATCAAGGCGGTAATGGAGATGGTAACGGTCGAGGACCGGGATGTTTTAACTACAGAGACATCGGGCACTTCAAGTGTGAATGCCCAAAACTCAATCAAGCTCGTGGAAGGGTATTCAACATTGGAGCGAGGGAAGCACGCCAGGACCCGAATGTTGTCACTGGTACGTTCCCTATAAATCAACGCTTTGCATTTGTACTATTTAACACTGGTGTCGACTATAGTTTTGTATCGCTAGAATTTAAGAATATGCTTGGGTTAACTGCTAATAAGCTAGACATTCCGTACTCAATTGAACTGGCTAACGGAAAGCTAGTAGAAACAAATGAAGTCATCAGAGGTTGTGTAATAGAGCTGGGAGAGCACGAGTTTGCACTGGATCTACTGCCAGTCGAGTTGGGAAGCTTCGACGTGGTAGTAGGAATGCATTGGTTGTCAAGCAACAGAGCCGAAATTGTATGTCACGAGAAGACCATTCGCATCCCAATGGCGGATGGAGAAACGATTGTGGTGCACGGTGAGAAGCACGATACGCCCTTAAGGATCATTAGTTGTTTGAAAGCTAGAAAATGTTTGAAGAAGGGATGTGTTGCCTTCTTGGCACACATCGTGGATAAAGAAGCCGCTGAGCCGAAACTAGAAGATATTCCAGTCGTTAAGGAGTATCCTGAAGTCTTTCAAGAAGACTTACCAGGGTTGCCGCCACAAAGGCAAGTCGAGTTTCATATTGACTTAGTTCCAGGCGCCGCGCCTGTAGCTAAGGCACCTTATAGACTTGCACCTTCAGAAATGCAGGAGTTGTCGACCCAACTTCAAGAGTTGTTAGACAAGGGATTCATCAGGCCAAGCTTCTCGCCTTGGGGAGCTCCAGTTTTGTTTGTCAAGAAGAAGGATGTAGTTTTCGCATGTGTATCGACTACCGGGAGCTGAACAAGTTGACAATTAAGAACATATATCCTTTGCCAAGGATTGACGACCTGTTCGATCAGTTACAAGGTTCAAGTTTTTACTCAAAGATCGATCTACGATCAGGTTATCACCAGTTAAGGATTCAAGAAGAAAGTATCCCAAAGACGGCCTTCGGGACTCTCTATGGGCATTACGAGTTCCTGGTTATGCCGTTCGGGTTGACAAACGCACCAGCGGTATTCATGGATCTAATGAACAGAGTTTGCAAGCCGTACCTCGATAAGTTCGTAATCGTGTTTATTGATGACATCTTGATTTACTCAAAGACGAAAGAAGATCACGGGCAACATCTAAGGGCTATCTTGGAGCTGCTTAAGAAGGAGAAGTTATACGCGAAGTTCTCAAAGTGCGAGTTCTGGTTACGCGAAGTTTAGTTTCTTGGTCATGTGGTTAATGGAAACGGGATTCATGTGGATCCCACCAAGATTGAAGCGATCAAGAACTGGGAAACTCCAAAGATGCCAACAGAGATTCGACAGTTCCTAGGTTTGGCAGGATATTACTGCAGGTTCATTGATGATTTCTCGAAGATCGCTCAACCTTTAACCTTCCTCATGCAGAAAGACAAGAAGTTTGATTGGGGAGACAAACAGGAAGAAGCATTCCAGTTGTTGAAGAACAAACTTTGCGACACACCGATTTTATCTCTACCCGAAGGCACGGACTACTTCGTGGTATATTGTGACGCCTCGCGTCAAGGTTTAGGCTGCGTGATGATGCAGCGGCAAAAAGTTATAGCTTACGCTTCGCGCCAGTTGAAGGTCCACGAGAAAAATTATACCACGCATGATTTGGAATTAGGTGCGGTGGTATTTGCTTTGAAAATCTGGCGACATTACTTGTATGGCACGCGATGCATAATATTTACTGATCACAAGAGCCTGCAACACATTTTTTATCAAAAAGAGCTTAACATGAGACAAAGACGCTGGGTTGAATTGTTGAACGACTACGATTGTGAGATCAAGTATCACCCAGGGAAGGAGAATGTAGTAGCCGATGCCTTGAGTCGGAACGAAAGGATCAAGCCCATAAGGGTTAGGGCTTTGGAAATGATTGTTCAGACATACCTCACGTTGCGCATTCATGCTGCACAAAAGGAAACTATTAAAAGGGAAAATCTTGAAAACGAGTATCTCCGGGGAATGGAGAAGCAATTGGTACCAAAGGAGGATGGAACATTGTGTTTCTTGGGAAGAATTTGGGTTCCCCTCTTTGGTGGTTTGAGAGAAGTTATTTTCGATGAAGCGCACAAGTCACGATACTCGATCCATCCAGGATCGGATAAAATGTACCAAGATCTAAAGGATTTTTATTGGTGGCCGAGAATAAAAGGCGACGTTGCAATATATGTTGGCAAATGTTTGACTTGCGCCAAGGTTAAGGCCGAACACCAGAAGCCTTCAGGCCTCTTGCAACAACCCGAAATACCTCAGTGGAAGTGGGAACAGATTTCCATGGATTTTATAACAAAATTGCCAAGGACACCCAGAGGTCACGATACAATTTGGGTAATCGTGGACCGTCTGACCAAGTCTGCACACTTTTTGCCAATCAAGGAAAAAGACAACACGAGCAAACTTGCTGAGATATATCTGAGAGAGATTGTTGCACGACATGGAGTGCCTCTCTCAATCATCTCTGATAGAGATGGAAGATTCGTGTCAAGGATTTGGCAGTCCTTTCAAGAAGCCTTTGGTTCTCAGTTGAATCTGAGTGCTGCTTTTCACCCGCAAACAGACGGACAGAGTGAGCTAACGATTCAAACATTAGAAGACATGCTGCGAGCTTGCCTAATGGATTTAGGTGGGAGTTGGGACACTCACCTACCATTGGTTGAATTTTCATACAATAACAGTTACCATGCAAGCATCCAAGTCGCACCGTTCGAAGCTCTCTATGGGCATAAGTGCCGATCACCAGTTTGTTGGGCTGACGCGGGTGATAGACAGTTAGTTGGTCCGGATTTGGTGCAAGAGACAACAGACAAGATTTTTCAGATCCGAGAGCGCATCAAAGCGGCTCGTGATCGTCAAAAGTGTTATGCGGACCGAAGGAGGAAACCTCTGGAATTTGAGGTGGGAGATATGGTATTGTTGAAGGTTTCACCCTAGAAGGGTGTGGCACGCTTTGGGAAGCATGGGAAGTTGAATCCGCAGTACATTGGACCATTTAAAATCCTGGAAAGGATTGGTCTCGTAGCCTACAAGTTGGATTTACCTGCTGAACTTAATGGCGTTCACGATACATTTCATGTATCAAATTTGGAAAAGAGTCCAACTCAAGAAACAGTTGTCATTCCTGCCGACGAAGTCCATGTTGACGACACACTCCACTTTACTGAAGAACCCGTTGAGGTTACTGATTAGAAGGTTAACAAAACACGCCGGAGTAGTGTCAAGCTCGTCAAGGTTCAATGGAATGCACGACACGGCCCAGAATTCACGTGGGAGCGTGAGGATCGCATGAAGGAAAACTATCCACATTTATTCCCCAAGACCCCTGCAACTAGAAGCAGAACCTAAAATTTCGGGACGAAATTTTCTTAATGGGGGGAGAATGTGACAACCCTCACAATTACAGGTACCATACAATTAATTAATCTTAATTATATGCTTAATGACTGTGCTTGATTACAACTGATAATTTAAACTGCTTTATGATTTTTGTATCATACATACATATGCATCATATTTCATACAGTCACTCCATTTATTACACACAAACTTTAGTGACATACTTGATGCACAAAGCACAGTTAGCACATTGAACGGATAATTCGGAAATGTGCTGACAATACCAGCACATAGACGGACAATGTTTTGAGGCCAGTATGAGCCAAAGACAGGGTACTATACTAGTATGGAGTGTAGGAAAGTGAGGACCATAAAACTGCGTCACTATGTGATAGTTAAAGTACCGGGAAGTGCCTAAAACCCACTAATAATGCAGAATTCTGCACTATTTATCAGAAAATTCAGCATTTAATATGCTAGTAATGTGCCAAAAATATGGCAGAATGGTCCTGTATGCTTTCCTAAGTGTCGGGAATTAAATGTGACACAAAAAGATATATAAAAGGCATTATATGGAATAATTAAGCACTTTAACGGAACGGTATTTAACCGAACAACCGGACATTACCCGGGACACCAAAATTTTGTCAAATACATTGTTTAATTATTTCTTGGCTAGTCATGATCCCCGAACACCTTAACACCCACTAAATTCTCTAGTAACTAACTAAACTAAGCATACACTTGATTTTTACTAGAATGTAATCATCTAGTTACAACTTACATCTAGACCCCCTCCCCCCTAGCCTAGGCTGCCACCATCTCCACCATACCTCACACCATACTTGCAAGATTTGTTTCTATATTTTATGGGATTCTTGCTTGATCTAGTAACCAAACTATAGAGATGTAAGATCTTATAAGTATGGCACATTAGATCATTCATATCTTTACCTCTCACTTCACTCAAGATCACACCATCACTCCCTCACTCTCCCTCTCCCTCTCGGCCTCACCATAACCGCCACCACCACCACCTTAACTCAACCATCTTCATCCATTTTCAAGCTTTTTCAAGCACTACAAGGTGATACATGGAGTTTGGAGCTTGAAGGTCTTGGAGAATCCTCCTCATTTGCTTTCATTCACCACTTTTCATCGTCATTTTTCATCATCTTCTCACTAGTGCTCTTCCCTAGCCTTTGTGCTAGTTGTAAGTTCTTGTTTAACTCTTGTTCATCTTATTTTTATGGTTAAAGATGTAGTATGATGAATATTACAAGAACACTAAAGAACAAGAACTAAAAACATGAACAAAAAGCTTTACATAAAGTTTACGTGAGGACGAAATGTTGTTAGTAGGATGTTGTTATAATATGTTGTTAATTTCTTATTGATTTTTTGATTATGTGATGTTAATCACCATATGGAACTTGTTAAATGATGTTTAGAAACATGATTTAACAAGATTAGGAGGTGATTATCTGATACATGAAACAATCACCTTCTAGTTAAATATAAACTTGATAAAAATGAATTTCTTGAAATATAAGTGAACCAAGTAAGTTAATGATCATGTAGATCCGAGAATTACAAGAGACTTTTCTAAGCAAACCAAGTTCAAGAATCGATTTTTGAAAGATCATGACTTTTACATACACTTACACCATTTTTGGAAATGAAGTAAGTGTAAAAACCTTTTATTTACAAGAAGAGTTCAAAAGATTAATTTTCGTAAAAATTGTTTACAAGTTGTAAACACTTAACTCTTTTAAGAAAATGATTTTTAAAGAAATAAATACACTTTGGAAGATAACTAAGTCCACAAAACGCATTACCAAGTTACTACGTGTTTTCGGGATGTATCAAGTTCATGATTAGTATGTAACGCATATAGCGTTTACTCTTGGTGATGTAACATTGTTTAAAGATTGATTGTTGATTGATTTTGAAAAGAAAATGATATGCTTAATAGCATGGACACCTCCGTTTTTAGGGGAAACTATGGCGAAATTTTCTAAAAATCCCAAGACTTAGAAATTATTTTCTAGCAAGGGTATACAAATGTGTTTTAACTTTGTTTTTCGAAAGTAAACTTCGCCATAAGTTTTGTTACAAAATTTCAAAGTGTCCTAGGTGGGTTTTCGTAAATAAAAGCGGATAATATATATTTAGAGTATATATTTCATACTAAAATGCTTGTTATTGTGGAACCAAACGCTAAAATGTAACTTACGAATTATTCCGGAAAATACTTTTACGAATATATTTTTGGGTAAATATTATTTTGGAAACTAAGAAGTGAAAATATATTATTTTGGGGAAAATATATATATTTTGGAATACGTTATGTTTGACAAGGAGTTATATTCATATTTCTAAGTCAGACTTAAAAATATATTATTTTCAGAACTACCAAAATACATGTATAAATACCACCATCCTTGGGAAGGAAATACAGAATTAAAATACTTGAGAAGTATTAATACAAAAAGATTGGTTAAATAATTATTCCAACGCCAAATATAATTTAAAGTTAAAATAACTATTATTTTAGCAAATAATTATACTTGGGATAACACTAAGAATCACAAGAACGCGTAACTCAAAAACCCTCATACTAAGAAAAGGCACGGCCCGTTCGTCTAATAGACATTAGTACGCTGTAGGTAGTCGTGTTTGCGGAGGAGACTTGGGTTACACAGACTGAAGACGCAATACTGTGAGTTCATGTCCCCCTTTTCTTTTAACTGTTTTCAGTTTTATACTTCGGGGGTGGAATACATGTTACAAATTATTACAGACATTTTTATACATGGTATGGTTAGCGTAAGGAGGGCATACTACCTAGATCATGTGAGGGGTAGGCACAACACTTAAAGGCCATTAATCCTCGTCTTAGGACCGAGGGACATGAGTGATAGATCTATTTGGGTGTAGCGAGCCCACACCCATGAGGCCGGGGCGGCCCATAGAGGTGACTATGTCTTCCAGCCGGAAGCCCGGTACAAATTTGCTAGGTTTGAGTTCTTCCTGCACCTTTTCACACATACCAGTGGCTTTGCAACCCATTGGTGATCTCTTTTTCCTTATTGCTACATACCAGGGACATTTATACATACAAGACATATTTTAACGGTTTATACACACAGACATACACATGAACTCGCTCAACTTTTGTTGATTTTTCAAACTACATGTATTTCAGGGAATTGATCAGATCTGGCAAGTGTCTGCATATGTGTCAAGCTGCGTACTAAATAAAGATGTCATCCAGGGTTGTAGGGTTTGGGAGGTGTAACCCTTTCCTGGACGGGTCACATGTCTCCAAACCTAGTTTTATTTAAAGTCTTTTGTTAAGTCCTTGTGAACTCATTTTAAACAAGTCATGGTTGTAACTTATTTGGGTTGAAGTTTCAAGACAAGCATGTTATGATATTTTCTAAACTATATTAATGGATGAACATCTCGTATTTTATTCATATAGCATTGTTATGATTGTTGCTATGGTATTAAGAAGTCACACCAAATAATCCATGCTTCCTCAAAAGCCAGGGTGTGACATCTGGTAAGCTACTCCAGTCAATAAAGCCTTGGGTGAAAAAGCTTTGTTGATCTGGTTGAACCACTGCTGGTGTAGCTTGTTGAGGTGAACCTGAGGGACAGGGGTTTGGACATACTGCACAGGAACAGGGGTTCCAGGATTTGCATAATGAGCAGTGTTTACGTGGGCAGCAGGGGCATATTGGGAATACTGCACATTGTTTTGGTTATTTTGTGGTCTTGGGCTAGGGTGTGTGATAATTGGTCCACTGTTTTGACTCCTACACTCTCTAGCAAAGTGACCTAACATGTTGCACTTGTAGCATTTAATTTTTGATTGATCCAACCCTACTTTTAGATTCCCATGCAACCCTGGGAATTTTCTCCCTATCCTTTTATAAAACTTGCTAGTTCTAACACTCAGCAGTGCAAGTTGGTGTAATATGTCCATTTCCTCTAAGTCAGTTGGATCAAAATGCTGGAGATCATTGAGTTCAAAGCACAGATTGTCAGAATTCTGGTTTTCTCCATTAGCTTTAAAAGCATAATTGGATGAGTAAGAATCAGATTTATTAAAAGCTCTACCAGCGGTTATGTCAATGTAATGATCATAACCCTGATCCTTACTACTACCAGATTCTTCCTGACCCAAAAGAGCTGTATTGCCAAATGAATAGTCATCTGCAACTTTTCCAGACTCTTGTAACTTCTTTTTCTAGTTCAACTCCCGTTCATAGGTTAGGAGTCTACCATGAAGCTGGGTTAGTGTCAGATCTTTGAACCCAACATAATTCCTGGTTACAAAAGCAATTGTGTCCCATTTATCAGGAAGTGACCTAAGAAACCTGCTATTTTGTGTTCATTAGAAAATTCAACCTTAACAAGTTTTAGTTCACTTATGAGACAGCTAAATTGCTCAAACTGTTGTGTTAATGATTCACCCTTAATGTGACAAAAGGTTTCATACTGTTGGTTTAAAATTTCTCTGTTATTTTCAGTTACTTCTTCAGTCCCCCCAAACTGTTCCTTCAGTGCATCCCATAATTCCTTGGCACTATTACAGTGTAACAGCCCAGCATAGATCTCATTTCGTAGTGCAGATGCAACGATGCTAAATGCCTTGGCATCCAGTTCAATTTTCTGAAAATCCTGTTCAGTATAGTTCTTTATTTTCTTAGGAACCATGACCTTTAGATCCTCAGCACTTGGCACCATTGGAACATGTGGTCGAAAGATAACCGAATTCCAACATCCGGTGTTCTGTTGAGCTAGGATGTGACCCATCCTTCGTGTGACACCCGGCTCTCTGGCCATACCGGGCAATAGTAATCTGTGTAGTGAACATGTAACATGACTATTTGTGACTGACGGTGATGTTAATGTATGATATTTGATGTGTTGGTAAATTCAGATGTATATAAAAATTATGTTGGCAACGATAAAACTAACGCTTATCGCGTAACGTTTAAAATACCAAACGAAAGTGTGACCACCCGATCAGTGTAAAAATCCTAAAAAATAGCCTGTTATGATTAGAATAATAATTTTAATCATATTCATGTGGAAAAATAATTAAAACGTTAAGAAACTCTATTTTTCAAGTTTAAGCGCGTATCGCGCGATACTGCGCGAATTAGACAAAATATTGTCAACGCAGCCAGTCAAGGCAACTGGTAATTATTTCAGTAATAATTTTAGTGATTATTTTTATAGAATGATAAAAATAATTTATAACGCAGTAAAACGGGATTAAAACGCTAGATAAAATACCCGATAATCAGTAAAACACCTGTTTTAATCCTAAAACTATATATACATATGTATGTAATTATAATGGATGTGAGAGGGAGGCATGTTGGCAGGAATGTGGGCTGCCCACACTCTCTAGAATATTGCAACATGGACACTTGTCCATTCTAGAAACAATAAGTAATGATTGTGTCTTGTGCATGCATCCATACATACTCAATTCCAAAGCAACAATTCAAAATCACTCTCTCTCTCTCTCTTCCCTAGTTCACTCACGCCTGAAACCCCCTTCCCACTTTGACATTTCATTTTCAAAATCAAAACATGAAGAATCAAGGCCTTTACATGATGATTTGAAGCTCATAAGGAAGTTTGGAGGTGATTTCAAGTGGATTCAAGCAAGAACAAGTTTCATATCACCATCTTTTACCAAAAACCCATTTAAAATCTTGAAGGTATAATATATTTTCCTTAAACCTTGTTCTTGATTCATAATGATAAAGAAAATAGTAAAAGTTTCTCTTGATTCTTGAATCTAAACACTAACTTGAATCTAACAAACAAATGAGTTTTGGACAAAATAAAAATGGGTATGTGTATGTATGTGTATATGGCTAAAAATTATGTAGGTGTATGTGTTTAGTTGTGTTTTGATTTTTGTTTAAAGATCTTTGATTGATTTGAGTTGAATCTTGAAAAATAAGTACATGCATGTGTTGAAAATGTATCATATAAGAAGGTTCTAAAAAGGGTTGTTAGTGCATACGTCTGTCGACTTCGTCTTGTATCGAGTCTTGTATTGTATTAGATAGATCAGGGCATGTTATACGAGAAAAATGTCAAAAATAGGTTAGATGGTAATTTCGCACGAAATAACAGATTGGTATTTCGCTTAGTAATTTCATGTGAATGTAATTTCGCTTGAGCCTGTTCATGCGAAATTAGCCAGCCTATAAATAGGTGCCTTGTGATTTCGTTTGAATGGGTCCCAACTTTCCGGTTTGAGAGCCAAAGTGCTGCCGAAATGTCTACTCGCTGTAAAACTTTGTCAAATCAATCAAAAGATAGTTTAAAGTTAATATCTAGCTGAATTGAACTTGATACGTTTGTTTCCGCCTCTCGTATTGAGCAAAAACTCTTCTGAATGACTCGTTTGGTCGGTAAAACGATCCTACAAGTGGTATCAGAGCTCAGGAGGAAGAGTTCATACCAATTCAGCTGCAAATTCTGATTTCTACACCTTCTTTTCAAAATTAAACTTGATTTCACGGTCAAAATGTCTTGAATTTCACATATTATACGTGCAATAGTGTTATAACAAACCCTTGAAAGTTTCAAACTTAAAATCGGACAAAAACTTGATCAATTTTGACAAAATCAGCTCGAGATGATGACATCAGCAGTATTTCGCATGGAATAGCCTCTTAATTTCGCACGAAATTACATTTTGTGATTAATTTCGTTTGAAATTGCTAATTGATTTTACACAAAATCAGATTTCGTTTGAGATATTTCATACGAAATCACTATTTCGTTCCAAAGAGGCTGTTTTCGTTTGAATCCTAGTTAATTTCGCTCGAAATCGTATTTCGTTTGTTCAAACGAAATCACTATTTCGTTTGTGTTGGTATTTCGTTTGAAACTGTATTGCAGGTCATTTCACTTGAGGAGATTATTTCGTTTGAGGAATTTCATTTGAAAGTGTCTGTTTTGAAAAACTTGTTACCGAATCATGGAAGAAGAATTCTATAACGCGTTTGCTACAGCCCCGACTACTCCAGCTACCATTGCTCAGCGCATGAGCATGAACATGGAAAACGAAACTGGAACTTTACAAAAACCCCCGAAACTCATGGGAATTGAGGAGTATTATGGTTGGAAAGATCGATTTGAAAATTGGGTTCAAGCTAATCATTTGAGGTCTTGGGAATGTGTTGATAAAAAGTATGTACTACCACGTATAGACTTGGGAGTTGAAAAGAAGATTTTTGAATTTACGGATAAAGAACGAGACATGTACAAAGCAGAAAAGATGATGATCAGTTTACTCCAGCAAGCTATTAAAGAAGACATATTCATATTGCTTCAACATGATAAGACTTCACGTTCAATTTGGGAAGCACTTCGAATTAAATTTGAGGGAAGTGAGAAGATGATCAAGAGTAAAAAGGCATTGTTAAAGAAAGAATTTGATCTATTTACAAGTTTGTCGGGAGAGGATACAAAGAAATTAATTGAAAGATATTGTCACTTAGTTCGATCAATTTCATTGTTAAATATCAACAAAGATCGTGAGGAATGGGTTGACAAATTAGCTGATGCTTTACCTCAGAAAGAATGGGGTACATTTTTGATGATATTAAAGAATACTGGAGAATATGAGGGTTTGACAATTTCCCAGTTCATTGAAAAAATTGAAGGACAAGATCTTGAGCAACAAAAGATTGCAAGAGTGAACAATCCAAGTGCACAACAAGATGTTAAGATGTACTACAAAGGGAGTGTTCAGAATGTCGAAGCAAGCCCAAAAATCCAAACTGCTTTCAGTGCAGAAAACTCATCTGAATCAATTAATCAAAGTCCAAACAGCAGCAGTGGATTTTCTTCATACCCAAGTGTTAATCCAAAGGGATCAACTTCTAATCATCAGTTTCAAAGTTCAAACAGCAGTAATGGTCAAGTTTACACTGCAACATCGCGTTGCATCTTCAGAATGGTCAAAATTTCTCTGAAGAGGTGGCTAAAAGTCATATGTCATTACTTGCTACAGTATTGGAATCATATGAAGGGTTGGTTGCAGGAAGGATCGGAAATCCTATGTTAACAAAAGAGGATTACAATCAGATAGATGCTGAGGAAATGGAGCTGATGGATATCAAGTGGTGTTTAGCGAGTGTTTTGAGAAGAGCTGCAAAATTTAAAATGATTACAGGGAGAGATGATTTCCTAGATGCAAATATATCTACTTTGGGTTTTGATAAATCTAAAGTTACTTGTTTTCGATGCAGGGAGAAAGGACATTTCAAGAGGGAATGTACTAATCGAGAAGCAAGTGGAGCAAAGAATCTGTTTGGTGGTAATGATTATTATCGAAAAGCCATATATCAACAAGTTACTCATCAACCTTATCAACAAAAAGAACCACAAACTGCACATGCTAAAATGATCGAAGAAGCAAATAAGAAAGCTTATTATGGCATAATTGATCAAAATGATGAAAAAGTGGTAGAAGGTTTCAGTTGGGACAAATATATTCCACATGATTCAAAAGTTGTAGCTCTCATTGCACAAATAGTTCAAGAGCCAGATTTGATGACAGAATGGATGAAAGTATTTGCAAGTGATGAGAAGAATCAAGATGATGAATCTAGTTCTTCAAATGATAGTTCAGAACATACACAAGTGTTTGATCAATCATCAAATGATGATAGTGATGATGAGGAAGAAAAGCATATTAATATTGCAAAAACTCATTTATCTCCTGAAAGTTTTCAATTTTATTTTGCAGGTAGAGTGGAGAAGCTGAAAGAGAAACAAGCAGCAAAAGAAAAGAAAAAGGTGAAAAGTGAGAGTGTTGCTCAAGAAAATATTTCTGAACAAAGTGATGAAGACAAAGCTACTGAGCAGGTAGTTGAATTTACTGAAAAGATAATTGAAGTTGAAAAGATTATCGAAGTGGAAAAGATGGTTGAAGTCACAAAACCTTGTCTAAAGTATTTGGAGTCATGCAAGCAGTGTGAAGAAAAAGATGAGAAATTGAGTGAGCAGGATAAGATGAAAGAAAATTTATTGTTCAATCTCAATTATGTGAAAGAATCGTATGATGTGTTAAATAGAACAGTGAATGGTCTACAAAAGAAAAATTCTGAAAGAGAAGATGCTTTAACGATGATGAATGCTGTGATGATGACCAAGCAAAAAGCCATTAATCATTACATTGAAGAGTGTGCAAAGTTGAAGCAAGAGTTGGAGACTGAAAAGATAGAGAATGAAAGAATTAGACGTTTACTGCAAAGTTATTCTAGTTCTGATTATTTGATTGACATAATTTATCCAACTGTTGCAGGTTTTGAAGCATTTCAAGATGACAAGCCAGAAAAGAAGAATACTGGTAAGAAACAAAGTGCAAATTATAACAAGTGTCCGCCTCCGATTTGGGAAGGTTATTCTCCCAGAAAACCAAATGAGGAGCAAGTCAAAAAGGCAGTCAATATAAAGTTAAAGTCCGAAACAACCGACGATTTACCAGAAAACATTGATGTCACATTTACATCGTCTGACACTGATCATGAGTCTGAGTTAATAAAGAAAGTGGTCGATCAGGTGTTGGATAAGGATGAAGAGTCAGAGTCAAATTCTGAGTCAGAAAGATCGAGTTCGTTGGTCAACAGTTCAAAACCATCGGTTAAACGGGTTTACAATAAAGAATTCCAGTTATCAAAATCTAATTTGAATGACGAACCGATCAAAGTGGCATATACTTTGATTGATTCAGACAAATTATATTCTGATGAGGAATTTCCAATAAGAGATGTTAAACCAGAAATGATAAAAAAAGTTTTCAAACTAACAGAAATTAATATTTCTGAAATAAAAGATGTAAATCTTTCTGAAAAACCAAAAACTTACACCTCAAGAGATCAACAAAGGTTAAACAAGAAAAAGGGTTATAGTTCTGGTTCAGGTTATCGAAAGAAACCAATCCATAACGGTAATTTCAAAATGAAAGGACTTGGTTTTATTCCACCGAAAAATTATAAAAATGAGAAAATTTATAAATTAAAAACTGTATTTGTTTCAGGAACAAGTTCAGAAGAAGAAGAAAAGAGCTCATTCTGGAAGCAATCAAACAGAGAATTTTTTGCTAAGAAGCGAGAGAGAATGAAGAATGGAGCTTATCAAAGAAAGGAAACAAGAACCTGTTTCAGGTGTCAAGAAGTTGGTCATATTGCTTGGAACTGTCCTAAAGCAACCAACATCAAACAGGAAGTTGTTTTTAAACTTAAAGAAAAGATTGTTGAGAAAAATGAACCACCAACTGAAAAACTCAAAGTTTTCAAAAACTCAACATATGAATTTGGTGAATGTTGGAAAATATTTTATAAAAGAAGAGTGAATCTTGACAACCAGAAGTGGGTTGTTAAGAAATTAGATGTAAAATCTGGCGATGAATCTGATTCCACAAAGTTAGAGGAGCCACAAGTTGATCTAAAAATAGAAACATCAGTACCGCCAATGGATGATGTCAATTTTCCACCATTGCGGGTTGAAAATTTTAAACAAAAAGTTGGAAAAGTGGAGATTTCGAATCAATTCTATTCTGAGAAGAAAGAATTTGATGTCGAAAAGGTTTTCAACGGGAATGTTAAAAAGATTTTTGGAAAGATGGTCGATGGAAAGGTCAAAGGGGTAAAAGAGTTTTATGAAACAAAGAAGGCAACTTACACCCCAAGTGAAGATGAGGAGGAAACATCCCAGTTTGGTCAGGCTTGGATGTCTGTTTTTCATATGTGAATAATCTGACTTGCCGGAGCTTCCAGGTTGGTAAGTATGGAGCAGGTATCGGCATCTTTCTTGAATTTTGTTTGTTTGTGAGAGACTTACAAGTGGTAAATCAGGGACATTAAGTTGTACTTGATTTTCTACACGTGGTATGTGTTGATTGATTTTAAAATGTTATATTTTTTAAAAAAAATTGTTAAAGAAGAACAAGGTGATGAATTGATCCCCTAACCTACAATTGGTTTTATGAAATCAGCAAAACTAATTTTCCGGAAAAACCATTTTGATTAAAACAAACTTAAGTGTTTTGAAATCTTAATGGGAAAATAGTTTGTTGTAAGGGGGAGTTCTGATTGTTTATGTCAATTGGATGGCGAATTGAAGCAATTCACAACAGTTGTCATTTTATTTGTACAGTTTGTTTTCAAATTTTCTTTAAATGCTTTTGCATTTTAGGGGGAGTAAGAAATTTTCAGAAAATCCAAAAATATTTGAAAATTTGAAAAAGTCAAAAACTTTGAAAATTAAAAAATATTAAAATGAATGAAATAAAAAAAAATGAGTTTTGTTGTAATAAGAGGAAATGATAGTACATCAGTGGACTATCACAGCATGCTAAAGAATTGAAAAGTAAAATGTGATAAACGGTCTCACTGATGATGTGCCAGTAGGTTTTTACACATTTAGTAGATTGTGTTCTAGATATAAACCTAAATTTCAAACTTACTTATATCGTGGGGAACATCTCTCGGATATATGGGTAACCCCCGAAATCTTGTTTGAAAGGTCCCTCTTTCTGAGATACTAGGTCTTTATACTCAGTGATATCTGGGGTATTATCCCGGGACTTCTGATTTTGCGGAAGCAATGGCCTAGTCCCCGTATAATACTTTGCGCTTGCATGAAATATAGCACCACCCTCAGCATAAAAAATGATGAAACATTGAAAAATGCTAATCATGTGCTGTTGAAGAAAAGATTCTCTAAAGGGAACACACCTAAAGTCGAAGCCATCATCTCTCTGATTTTGTGGAAGCAATAGCCTGAGCTCTCATGGCCCTCGCATTTTAACCCTTTACAGATATCATCTAGGTATACTCACCTATAAGACTGAATATTGGGATCTGGATACGGGAGTATATTCTGAGGTGGGACACGTGAATAAGTTTAAGTCCTTAAAACACTAATCTCGTATCTCGAAACAGTTGAACTTTGTTTGAAAATTTAAGTGGATCAGTATACTGACAATCTAAGTGAATCGTTTAGAACTTAAAATGTTTAAAGCTTAACGGTGTTGGTGATTTGTCTCAAAAACTGATATGATCCTCTTACATAAACTCACAAAAATATTGTTTGTAAATATTTCTTTACTGTATTTTCTTTCAAATTCAAAAATCCAAAAAGATTTGAAGTGTGTTTTAGCATAAAATTTTGAAAATACAAAAAGATTTTCGACAACTGATGTTGGATAGCTGATTTTCAAAATTCCAAGTGCTAAACATGATGACAAAAGGTTTGGGAGAATTTGTTTGAGATGAAAAATTTGTTTAAAAAAGATAAATGGTATTTTTACAAGTGGTTCATCAGAGTTTTGAAATGATAAATCATTTTATACAATACTTGCAAATGATGTGTTAAGTTTGTGTCTACAGGTGGTAAGCAGAGAATAAATTTGTCAAATTTTATATTTGTGAAATTTATTGTGAGGTAGAGATTGTGCAGGTTAGTCAAGTTTCGATCCTGAGCAGAATGTGAGCCAGGTCTCGATCTTGAACCTGTGAAAGCCAGACTGCGATCCCAAGCACAATTTAAGGGGGAGTCTTAAGGAATCAAGAGATCTGATCAAGAGAAGATAGAGTCAGATGAGATCCTGGAAAAGAAAGAAGAAAAGAGGAGAAGATTGAGGATATTTTACATTGTTAGATACTTCGAGATAAAGTGAAGACTGATAAAGACTGAAGATGTTGAAGATATGTATTGAAGACTCGTCGACATCCAAGGGGGAGTCTGTTAGTGCATACGTCTGTCGACTTCGTCTTGTATCGAGTCTTGTATTGTATTAGATAGATCAGGGCACGTTATACGAGAAAAATGTCAAAAAAAGGTTAGATGGTAATTTCGCACGAAATAATAGATTGGTATTTCGCTTGGTAATTTCGCATGGAATTGTAATTTCGTGTGAATGTAATTTCGCTTGAGCCTGTTCATGCGAAATTAGCCAGCCTATAAATAGGTGCCTTGTGATTTCGTTTGTATGGGTCCCAACTTTCCGGTTTGAGAGCCGAAGTGTCTACTCGCTGTAAAACTTTGTCAAATCAATCAAAAGACAGTTTAAAGTGAATATCTAGCTGAATTGAACTTGATACGTTTGTTTCCGCCTCTCGTATTGAGCAAAAACTCTTCTGAATGACTCGTTTAGTTGGTAAAACGATCCTACAAGGGTCATGTGATTTATGATGAATATGATGAAAAGTGAACTTTTGGAAGTTCATATGTATGTATATGTGTGCCGAATATGTATATGTATATATGCATGCATGTATGTTAAAGTTGTTGTGTAATCATAAAAGTAAAGGATCTAAGTATGAATGAACATGAATGATTGAAGGATTAAAGTGATATGTATGATATTTGAAAGAATAATATGTTAGTGAGGTTTTGATGCATTGAGATCATATTAGATGATAAAGTTATGATATGAGCATACTAGATGCAAATACTTAGACATGCATGATGATATATGATCTTAAAAAGGTGATTTGAGTATGATTGAGTAAAAATCAGTTATGAGCAGATTATAAACACTAAAATGAAGTTATTTGAAAGTGTTTAGTGACTTATAACTTTGTCATAATGTTTGCTAGCTTTGCATGTTGTACACGGTGCGTTAAAAGTTGTAAAATATGTGAAATCGCATGATTTATGTGACTTATACAAAAACTGCACTAATATGATTATAATCACTATTTTAATCAGTAAATAACATGTATTGTGTTAAAATATCAAGTCGTTTCGAGTTGGGATGATTATAGTAACGTTAAACGCAAAACTATGCGTTAAAACGGTAAAAAATCGGCTTTTCGAGTGAATTTTGTAAAACTGATTTAGATCAGTAAATAAACTGATGTTTTTAGGTTACAAATAAGTATTTTAACTAATTTTAAGTTTACTTGGTGTTTGGTTGGTCATACGTGACTTCTGACGTCCGAAAACGTTACCGAATCGCTAAAATACGCATTTTTCAATGTACATTAGTGTGGGTAAAATTTTGGGTAAACTTTATATGGTAAAATGTGTTATGTGGTTTAAACATAAGAATATGAAAATATGTTAAGTTTTTAATATGATGTTTGAAATCTAGCTTACGCATGTATGCTTGTACGTTTTGTGCGGTAAAAACGGGGAAAATCGTGTTAAATGTGTAACTTGTTTGTCGAGCATGAAATTTGATACTTATGAGAAGTTTTATGTATATTTGCTTTAAAAACGACAAAATAGATAAATTATCAATATTTCACGTGTTTCGGTGTTAAATTATATGAACGTTATGTATATATATTACGATGCGCAAATCGTAGATATATTGCGTATAAACAGGAAAGTTAGTGGATTTACACAATAATGGTCACCAATAAAATCGTTCAAGTCGCAAAATCATGAAAATATAAATATGGACTCATGTATATATTAACGTGGCAATATAATCCAAAAATAACAACTTTTCGAGATAATCTCAAGAGTAAATTGCCATTTTAGTCCCTGAGTTTTGTCCAAATTTGCCATTTTGATCCAAATAGTTTTATTTTCCCCCCTGGGTCCCTGACTTTTACATTTTGTTGCCATTTTGATCACTTTGCCTAACTCCATCCAAAAACCCAGTTTGTAACTGGGGTATTTTAGGGATTTCCTTAAAAAATGTTTTCAGTTGCCATTTTGATCCAATTCCAAAAAATAAAAAAATTTCAAAAAAATCAAAAAAATTCCAAAAATTCTAAAAAATTCTAAAAAATCTAAAAAATTCAAAAAAATCTAAAAAATTCAAAAAAATCTAAAAAATTCTAAAAAATCATAAAAATTCTAAGAAATTCAAAAAAATATAAAAAATTCTAAAAAATCATAAAAATTCTAAAAAATCCAAAAAATTCTAAAAAATCCAAAAATCATTAAATGTTTCGGCACGAACCGTTTCGACCCTTACCGTTTCGAACCGAACCGTTTCGACCCGTACCGTATCGAACCGAACCGTTTCGACGCGAACCGTTTCGAACCCGTACCGTATCGAACCATACCGTTTCGACGCGAACCGTTTCGAACCGTACCGTTTCGACCCGTACCGTATCGATCCGAACCGTTTCGATGAAAACCGTTTCGAGCCGAACCGTTTCGACACGAACCGTTTCGACCCGTACCGTTTCGAACCCGAACCGTTTCGAGCCGAACCGTTTCGACGCGAAGCGTTTCGACCCGTACCGTTTCGACGCGAACCGTTTCAAACCGAACCGTTTCGACGCGAACCGTTTCGAACCGAACCGTTTCGACCCGTACCGTATCGAACCGAACCGTTTCGACGCGAACCGTTTCGAACCGTACCGTTTCGACCCGTACCGTATCGAACCGAACCGTTTCGACGCGAACCGTTTCGAACCCGAACCGTTTCGAACCGTACCGTTTCGAACCCGAACCGTTTCGAGCCGAACCGTTTCGAACCGTACCGTTTCGACGCTAACCGTTTCGAACCGAACCGTTTCGACCCGTACCGTATCGAACCGAACCGTTTCGACGCGAACCGTTTCGAACCGTACCGTTTCGAACCGTACCGTTTCGACCCGTACCGTATCGAACCGAACCGTTTCGACGCGAACCGTTTCGAACCCGAACCGTTTCGAACCGTACCGTTTCGAACGCGAACCGTTTCGAGCCGAACCGTTTCGAACCGTACCGTTTCGACGCTAACCGTTTCGAACCGAACCGTTTCGACCCGTACCGTATCGAACCGAACCGTTTCGACGCGAACCGTTTCGAACCGTACCGTTTCGACCCGTACCGTATCGAACCGAACCGTTTCGACGCGAACCGTTTCGAACCCGAACCGTTTCGAACCGTACCGTTTCAAACCCGAACCGTTTCGAGCCGAACCGTTTCGAACCGTACCGTTTCGACGCGAATCGTTTCGACCCGTACCGTATCGAACCGAACCGTTTCGACGCGAACCGTTTCGAACCCGAACCGTTTCAAACCCGAACCGTTTCGAGCCGAACCGTTTCAAACCGTACCGTTTCGACGCGAACCGTTTCGAACCGAACCGTTTCGACGCGAACCGTTTCGAACCGAACCGTTTCGACCCGTACCTTATCGAACCGAACCGTTTCGACCCGTACCGTATCGAACCGTACCGTTTCGACCCGTACCGTATCGAACCGAACCGTTTCGACGCGAACCGTTTAGAATTATTTGGATTTTTTAGAATTTTTATGCTTTTTTAGAATTTTTTTTATTTTTATATTTTTTTGAATTTTTAGAATTTTTATGATTTTTTAGAATTTTTTGAATTTTTTAGATTTTTTTGAATTTTTTAGATTTTTTAGAATTTTTTAGATTTTTTTGAATTTTTTAGAATTTTTCTGATTTTGTTGAATTGGATCAAAATGGCAACTGAAAAGGTTTAAATTGAAAAGAGTAACTGGGTTTTTGGATTGAGTTAGGCAAAGTGATCAAAATGGCAACAAAATATAAAAGTCAGGGACCCAGGGGGGAAAATAAAACTATTTGGATCAAAATGGCAAATTTGGACAAAACTCAGGGACTAAAATGGCAATTTACTCTAATCTCAAAGTTATGTGATAATTCAAAGAAACATAGAAACTTAGGATTTTTGTGTTATGTATATTGATTTAGAATCGTTCCTATATTAGGATGTGTAGAAAATCAATCTCTGGGATTGCGCTATTAAAATACGCACCCAAAGGAGAGTGTCACCAAACCCCTCTTTTTACTGCTTTGTATATGTTTTGGGGGTAGAACACGCCAATAAAAGGTCTAATAATGTTTTTGGATTAAAACATACCTTTTAATATAAATTATATATTTTCGTTGAAAATATATGGAGTTGATAAATTATACGTTTCAAGATAAAATGTTTTTGATGAATATATGTTTGGGGGCAAACAACTATATAGCTGGTACGAATATTGCTTGGTCTTAAGAGAGTAAGTAACATCATAGGCTTATATTTCGGTGGGGATTTCAGGGGATTCGTACAATTACGTGTATTAAATTGTCATATTAGTAGGATATATATATATATATATATATATATATATATTGTACATGAGGCAGACATCATATTGTTCTTCAAGAGGACCCTGCGCCCATGATGTCGTTTAATCATTTAAGTATTGCACGCGATGAGTTGTTGGTAGATCTATCGGGTTGACAACCCCGTCGTGACCGGTCGCCTCATGTCAAGTCAAACGACGAATTTAAATTCTGTTTATTGTCTAGCTTTGATTATCCCTGCATGGTTAATATATAGTTCGTATCGTCTAGCTAACATACGAGTCTAAAAATTGACGCAATAATTTAATATACAAAACCTGGGCAATAGTACTGATGTCGGATCGATGAACCGACATAGGGCCCATGGATTTTATTTAAGGAAGTAAAATGGACTTTCTAAAATTATATGGATGTTTTCAAATAAACACCGAATCAGAAAGTTTTCCTTTGGAATAATATTGTTTCTATGTGAATACGTGAACTCACCTTCCTTTGTGTTGACACTTGATTTTTAACATGTTCTACATGTACTTGAGTTTGTCTTCGGGAAATCATGGCGTACCTTGTGTTTGATGATGCATGTTGTTTTGTTTAAATATGTTGGACAACTTTTAAACTATCTGGGACGTTTGTAATAAGATCCGCAAGGATCAAAACAACTTAACTTATGTGGTTGTGTCGTGACCTTTAAAATGTAATGTTTAATACTTATGTTTTAAAATATGTCAAAATGTCCAACAAATGAGTGCATCGTCCGACAAGGTATAAATGGGCACCAACTTCCGTCACCACTACGTTTAATATTCTGCTGTGACGTTTTTGGGGTGTGACAGAAGTTGGTATCAGAGCCATTGGTTTTTAGCGAACTAGATGTTTTTGGAGGAAAACACTAGACTTCAACCGGAGAATTTTGAAATACGAAAGTCCAAAATTCTCGAAGCCAAGATTTTTAAATAAACATAGAAAATATTTTATCATGTATGAAAACCATTATGTGTTTTATGTGCATACGTGATTTTCTGTTTACTTGACCTTAATTTTTACTGTTCATTTTGATTACGCACTTACTTGTATGGTTATATGTGTGTCAAAGATGTTGCACGAACAAGAGGTCATCGAGATCCACGACTCAGGTTACGAGCCAGATTTCGAGACTTCACCCAGACCTACGCTGCCAGAGACACCTATCATGGCTCCACAGATGGTTGGTACTACCGAGCTTACCTCATCTTTCCACGTCAATCCTGCTGCTTTTGCCAGCCAGGTAGACCCCCGATGCGCTTTCACTAGCAACGGGTGGATAGATAATGATAATGTACCTCTCTCAATCCATGAGACGGGACGATCATCTGGGACTGTACCAGTTATCGATGACGTGATCAGGGGTGTCCCTACTGTCGGAGGATCTTCTAGCATCGCACCAGTGGTGGACGCCACTATTGTCACGGCTCGACCCTTAGAGCCATCAGTCGTCCCACCTGCTGCTGTGATCGAGCCCGTTACTGAGATCCCTCCACTTATTTTGTCTGAGTCTTCTTTGCCTGTTTTAGAGTCACGCACTTCTTCGACGCCGCTGTTAGTTTATTATCGTCGTAGGAAGAGGATTAGGCCCGCTGGAGATAGGGTAGATCGATATTGCCATTGTGATCGACAGCTCGCCGCATTACGCAAAGACCTAGACATAGCCAAAGGAAAGGCGAAGTATCTTGAAGGACAAACGGACGACCACGAGGAATTGAAGGTTATAGACGACATCGCGAGAGATGAGATGCATTGGAGGGTTGTGGAATTGGAGGAGCTTGTTCAGGAGATGTTAGAGTCTCTAGGATTGAGTCGTTGATGATAATTGTTTGTCTGTTTGTTTGTTTCGTTGTTTGGTGGATTGTATTGTTAGACATTTTTTATGTTCTTTGTGTTTGTGGCCTGTGTGCCAGTTTCATTTTTGGATATTATTTGGGAATTTTGTGTGAACTTGTTTATGGGTGTCGATGTGAACATGCCAAGAATAGTCTTTTGTACTGAAAACGATTTTAAATAATTTCTATAATAAATACCAATGATATACTTTTGGTTTAAAAATTTTCTCATTAAAATGTGGATATTGTACATGCGCAATGTTTGGTCCACTAACATTTAATGATTGAATTATTTTCGGTTATCGTCTTATGTGGATATTATTGTTGTAATAATAGAAACGATGAAATGCCACCAAAAGCAAGACAGGCTACCGGATTACCTACCACACCGGAAGAGTTAGCTCAACTCATAGCCCAACACGTTAATACTGCCATGGAACAACTCAATGCTAACCAAAATGATGGTCAGGGACATGGACGTGGTGCACACGGGCAAGGTTTTGGTGGGGCACATAATGGAAATCCTCCAGGTAAAATGTGATCGGAAAGTTTTAGTAGTTCATGTGTTATGTTATCATTGGAATGAATTCCTGATTTCTATTAACATTATTGAGCAGTGCACGGATGTACATATAAAACGTTCCAGGGCTGTAACCCACGATCATTTACCGGTGCTGAAGGACCCTTAGATATCACCCGATGGATTGAGAAGATGGGATCTGTCATGGCAATCAGTGGTTGTGCTGTCACACCCCGACCACGTAAAACATCAAATCGTGGCGGAAACGTCGGGGAGTGTTGTAACAGAATTATTGTTCTACAACCATGGTAATTAAAATTACATTTTTTTCAATATCCAAAGGTGGAAAACATTGTCTCAAAACAAGAACCAAAGAGTACACATCATAATTAAACTAAGTCTATCTTTATTTTAAGTCTCTAAGGCACAGGTCCGCCCTAGTGTCACGATCATCATCCTAAGCAACAGCTCCTGAAACACATGTGAAAATAGGTACGTCAGCATAAAAATGCCTGTGAGATACATAGGTTTTGTGAAAATAGGATTCATGACTTAAGTTTTAAGAAAAAGGTTGTTTTTAACAAAGGTCAGTCATGATCCTTATAAAATGTTTTGTTTTGTAAATCATTTGAAAAGCGAAGATAAAGTAGATGATATGTAAAAGAGTATTGTGAGGTTAATTGAATAACCAAGTAAAATGAGTTTTGTATAAAATGAGTTGTTTGTAAATCAATGTCTTGTGAAAAATATGTTATTTGTATAAAATGTTATATGTCTAAAATAACAATGATTCAAATAACGCTACGATATGTAATATCATACAAGCACTTATATATAGGAAGTACCAGCGGCGTATCCACCATGCTTGTATCATATTACACACGCCTCGTTACTTAAATCACTTTACCCAAACAAACCACCAATGTAAATTGCCCACGTCTAAACCATTTGTCAAATGTCTTTGTGTAAACCATGTCAAAATGTATATGTCATATATAGTCCATGAAATGTGTATACCAATATCAAAATGTCTATGTCAAATGTAAATTATGTAATATGTAAACAAAATGTCATGTATGGCAAGTGAAATATATATATATATGCATACATCCACTGAACCATAGGTAAAAGTGCACAAAACAATGTATTGAAGTAAAACGTGGTTTAAATCAACGTTATGTTTTGTGGAAATGCATGCTATACTGAATATAAACATTTATGCGGTATTGTGAAATGCATACATCCAAGCCTTGTGACTGTGGTGATAAACCCTTAAACAAATTAAAGGTCTATCTGTGTTATGTTTTAATCGAATTCGGTCATTCCTTCCATCCAAACATACCTAGGATGTCAGGAACGGGAGTTGTCAATTCCTATGGTACCATTACCTACTAACGAGCGGTGTGATCAAAGTTAATGAATGTATATGGTCCCATTTAAAAAACCAAATGTCATATCAAAATGTAAGCATGTGATGAAAATAATGTACCTAGTATGCTAAGTAAACATACAAGGTGGAGATGTAAAACAATGTGTCCATATGTTACTGGAACATATGCAACAGAGATGCAATGTAAGGCAAATGTACTAAGTATGATGAACATACATAGCATGAAATGTCATGTAAAATGATGTACTAAGTATGCTACAAAGGACATACATAGCAAAAACACAATGAAATCATGTACTAATAATGTACTAACGAACATAGCAAGTATATGATATGGAAACATGGAAAGCATGAAATTAACAAGTAGGCACATGTGTTTCACCCCAAAATGTTTGGAAAACAGTAAAAGAGGGGTCTATGTACTCACTTGAGATTGCTCAATAGACTTTAGATATCCACCAAGCAAAGCTAGAAGATTACGGAATCAAACGGCACCTAATATAGGTAACTACATTAATAAACGGACCTATTCGGAGGATCGGGTAGTGCGAGGGTTCGTAAACCATATGAGTGTAGGAACTCATGTAATATGGTTTAACAAAGCCTACATACTAAAACGAAACCTAGCCTAAGTGCTTTTGACCCGTTACGACCCGTATAGGTAGCTTATGCTACTTTAACGCGTCGTTCGCGTAAAACGCGTTCGGACCGCCTAACTAGCCCTATGACAAGTAAGATATACCTTAACATGTTTAATATTGTTGTTAAATCAGTTTAGATGGCAAAAGTTATGTTACATAGGCTTAAAATGAATTTTAACGTAAAAAGGGCATTTTGGTAATTTACCTAAGGCATATATACTACCTATCCTACAACTACTTAAACGATGTGACCATAAGGTATAACCTTGGAAGGTTATTCCCTATACAACTATGGTCACCAAATGTATTTGGTCGGATCCTAATGATCGACCAAATGGGTCGGGTTCGAAAGTATAAGCGATTGATTAGATCGCTTACCTTTACGACCCTAGACAAGCACAAATCTAAAAGTGACGAGCTAAACATGCTAGAACATGTTTAGTTAAGTTAGAAAACATGTTTGGTATCAAAACAAACGGTTTTGATACCGTAGAGTAGTTTGGTTACAAAACACGCGAGAACACGCATTTTGGCCGAAACTACGACTCGTCACTGAGCCTAGATAACGTGGTAATCAGTAGGTATAATCACTAGGGACTATAACCATCGTGATTACGCTCACGTTATGAAGTTCAAACGAACTTCGCATTGACCATAAACTGGTCAATGCAGAAAGTCAAACGCAGTTTGACTTTAACGCTAAAATGAATGAAAAGAATGAAAGAATACTTACAGAAGGTCCCCGCAAGTATTTGACCCGATTCACTCTCAGGTAGGAAGCATATACTTCCACTTAGAGAGCAAGAATCAGATTCAAAGTGTGGGTTTGAGCAAATGGGGTGGAGGGGTATTTATAGGAAATGGACCACCGTTAAGATCGTTCCTCGATTCTCGAGCTTTAATCTCAATCGTCCAAGTGGGCACATGGTATTTGGATACCATGGGCACTTAAATACCATAAAAAATGGCCCCTAGATTGATCAAAACCAGGTGCAAAGGGTGTGGAACAGCTATTCACAGCTGTAAATCAGTTTTGCAGGTCTGGGCAGCTGACACGGGCCACGTAAGGGGACACCCAGGTCTCACGCGGGCCGCCTGGTCCTTCTGATCAGCAAACAACTTTGCAAAATGACAGTTTCAGTCCCTGTTGGTGTTTAAAGCCATTTCTGACACTTCTAAGGCCCGTTAAGCCAACTTTAAGGCCCTAAAATGATGCCCAATCAGTGTGGACATGAAACATGCTCAAAAAATATGCCGGATGTCGGTTCGTTTGGTCGTATGATCGCGATGTTAGCTTAATTACGACGAAATGCGCATAATCGCGAAAAACGATCCAAATTGCGCGAAGAATGAATTTTTCTTATGCCAAACACTAAAATAAAATATTTTAACGCTTACATAAATTTTTGGATGTCCGGGTGTATTCAGATCGTAAGTTATACGCGAAAAATGCAAACTTGTGCACTTTTTGACGCTTTTAGTCCCTGAATGAGCATAAAGTTTATTTTTGCACACCGAACCCCTCAAAGCCTATTTCTAAGCTATGTAAAGGATATTTAGGGTGTGTTTAACTTATGGCCATGTTCTGGAATGTTCGTTATAGTTCAAATTGGCATACTTTCGCAGTTTGTCAATTTTAGTCCCTGTAAGCGAATAGACTTGATTTTGCCATACCAAAGCCTTCAAAACTTATTTCTAAGTTATGTAAAGGTTATTTAAGGTATGTTAAGAATAAATTGATGTTCCAGAGTATTTTTCGCATTAAACTGATTACGTTTACGCACCAGTTTTGTGTATAATTCTCCAGAAAGCGATATAGAGTTTGAAATTAAATAGAAATCAAAACATGAAAAACATCAAACATAAAGAAACAAACACTGGGATCAAATAACTTTATTTCATTGATAACTGAACTGTTTACAATGATTACAAGTGCAGATGTCACATGTGCTGCTGATCAACGGGTGAGATATGCTTCTTGCTCTTTTCTTGATGAAGCACTGTCCTGGTTGAACTCGCAAGTTCAAATTTTTGGTGAAGACGCTGCCTACGGTCTGACCTAGAACGAACTTAAAGAGATGCTCCTGAAAGATGCTCCTGAAAGACCGACTTCTGGAACCTAACCATGGAAGTCTGAACGTCAGAGCTTACACTTCTTGTTTTAACGACTTGGCGAGGTTAGTTCCACGAATGGTTACTCCTGAGTATGTAAAGGTAGAAAGGTATATCTGGGGATTGTCGCCATGAATTCGCAGTATGGTTACATCCGCGAAACCTACCACCTACCTAGAGGCTACTACATTGGCAAAATCATTAGCCGGTGACGCTGCTCGCAAAGGTAGTCTTGATAAAAAGGAGGAAACCGGGAAGTCATCGGGCAAGGCCAAAGCAGATGCTAAATCTGAACGGTCGGGGCGTTCTGAGACTAAGACAGAAGTTACAAAGAAGCGCAAGTCCGAGAGCTCGAGGAAGGAGACTAAAGAGAAGCGCGACAGGAAATGCAATTCGAAGAAGGCATATGCAGCAAGTACTAGTGGTACTAGAAAAGATGGCACTAGAGATAGCCTAGGCGGAACTGAGAGAAAGACTCGCGAAGAAGGACAGAAGAAATGTAACCGATGCGGACGAAATGGGCATGCTACTCGCGAATGCTATGCCAGAAATACTTTGGAGGGAGCAAGGCTTGAAGGATGCTTCCGGTGCAGGGAATAAGGACATTTCAAGAAGGACTGTCCTAAGGCGGGAGGACAGAATGCCGGGGGTAGAGCGTTCGAGCTAAATACTGGGAAGACACGTGACGATCCTGCTGTTGTCACTAGTATGTTTTTTATCAATAACCATTCCACGTTCGTACTTTTTGATACCGGAGCTGACTTGAGTTTTGTCTCGAAAAACTTTGAACCATTCCTGTGTTCACCTACAACTAAGCTAAATAAGAAGTACTCGATAGAACTAGCAAATGGTAAACTGATAGAAACTACCGAATTCGTTCGCGACTGTAGTATTCAGCTAGACGATCATAAATTTAGTATTGATTTACTACTAGTGGAGTTGGGAAGCTTCGATGTAGTTGTGGGGATGGATTGGATGTCCAAGAACAAAGCGGAGATTATTTGCTCGGAGAAGCAAGTGCGGATACCTTGTCCTGGTGGCGGCGAAGTGATAGTTCTCCATGGAGATCGTTCGAGTCGTGTGTCGAGTGTTGTTAGTGTTATGAGGATGCTCAAGATGTTGCGGAAAGGTTATCCTGCGTTCTTAGTTAACGTGATGGATACAAAGGCCGAATGTAGGAAGATCAAGGAGATTCCTATTGTTCGTGACTATCCAGAAGTTTTTCCTGAAGACTTACCTGGAATCTCCCCTATGAGACAGATCGAGTTCCAAATCGATCTGGTACCTGGTGCTTCACCGATTGCAAAATTTCCTTAGAGATTGGCACCGTCTGAAATGAAAGAAATGTCAAACCAGCTTCAAGAGCTACTAGACAAAGGTTTCATTCGGCCGAGTTTTTCGCCATGGGGTGCGCCTGTCTTATTCGTGAAGAAGAAAGATGGATCCTTCAGGATGTGTATAGATTACAGGGAGCTGAACAAGTTAACTATCAAGAATCGGTATCCTTTGCCGAGGATTGATGATTTGTTTGACCAGCTTCAGGGATCCAGCTACTACTCGAAGATAGATCTGCGCTTAGGCTATCATCAGTTGAAGGTTGCTGACGAAGACATTCCAAAGACATCCTTTCGAACACGATACGGCCATTATGAGTTCCTAGTTATGCCCTTTGGTCTAACTAATGCGCCAGCTGTGTTCATGGATCTCATGAACAGGGTATGCAAACCCTACTTGGACAAATTCGTGATAGTATTCAGTGACAATATACTTATTTATTCACGAACCAAAGAAGATCATGAGCATCATTTGAGATTGATTCTAGAATTGTTGAAGAAAGAGAAGTTGTATGCCAAGTTCTCTAAATGTGAGTTTTGGATTCGAGAAGTTCATTTTCTTGGATATGTCATAAATAAGAAAGGTATACATGTAGAACCGTCCAAGATTAAAGCAACTAAGAATTGGGAAGCGCCAAAGACTCCGTCGGAAGTGTGACAATTCTTAGGGCTTACTGGGTATTACCGGAGGTTCATTGAGAACTTCTCCAGAATAGCGCAGCCATTGACGCTATTAACCCGGAAGGAGAGGAAGTTTGACTGGACGGAGAAGCAGGAGGAAGCATTTCAGTTGTTGAAGGAAAATCTCTGTAGTGCACCTATTGTCACACCCCGACCACGTAAAACAACAAATCATGGCGGAAACGTCGGGGAGTGTCGTAACAGAATCATTGTTTCACAACCATGGAGTAAATAATCATTTTATTGAATTATTGAACTCATTGTTTTATTACAAATCAGATAAATACAAATATTATCTTTCTAGTTTTAAAGTCGCTAAGGCACGAGTCCATCCTATGTATAGCATGCATCAACAATCATCACATAACAGCACCTGAAACATGTGTAAAAATAGGTACGTTATCATAAAAATGCCTGTGAGATACATAGGTTTTATTGTAATAGGATTCATGACTTATAAGTTTAAAATAATGTTTTAACAAAAATAGTCATGAACCTTAAAATATTTTCTTTTATAAATCATACTAAAATTTATAAGAAATCAGATGATATAACAGAATAATGCATAGGTAAATAAATGACGAAGTAAAATGAGTTTGTATAAAATATGTTGTTTGTAAAACAACATTTTGATAAAAAGGTTTGTAATATATATATAAAAATATACTTTGGTTTTAAGATAGTCGAATAAGTAATATATTAAAATATATTTCAATTCCAAAATCGTTAAATAAATAGTATATTAAATATACTTTAGTCGTCAAAATAATAATTTTCAGTAGTACATCAAAAGTATACTTTGGTTTTATTAATAACATATTTAAACTATGCTTTTGTAATTAACAAAATATATGTTGGTTTTGTACAATATAACCCATGAGAGCATATCAAGCTATACTTTTGGGAGTATAACAAAATATGCAACAAATATGTGATTTAAGAATTCAACCAAACCTTAGTGCATCAAACTACACCAATTGAGACAATAGAAATACCACAAAAACAATCTCTATTTGGATAAAAATATCGGTTTCTGACATTCCATGACAACAGGAATGGGGTGTCAAATCCTATAGCGCTATATCATACTACCAACCGGTCTGGAGAACAAAAATAAGTACTATCCAACAATTAATTTTATAATCTTTAAGAAAATTAGAGTTTAGACCATAAATAATCATTCAGTTTGTAAAAAGATAAGTACTAATATGTATAATCAATTATACTTTTGAAAACAAGAACATAACAATTAGGTACACATATTTCACCCCAAAACATTTGAAAAACAGTAAAAGAGGGGACTATGTACTCATGTGAGAATGCTTAGAAGTCTTGAACAACAACCAAGCAAAGCTAGAGGGAGCACGGAATCAATCGGCAACCTAATAACTATATAAATAAACCGGACCTAAGTCGGAAGATTGGATAGGATGAGGTTTTGTAAACCAAATGAGTATTGGAACTCATATGACATGGTTTAACAAAGCCCACATTCTAAATCGAAACCTAACCTAAGTGCTTTCGACCCATTGCGACCCATTAAGGTAGCTTACGCTACTTTAACGTGTCGTTCGCGCAAAGCGCGTTCGAGACGTCTAACTAGTCCTATGACAAGTATTATATGCCTAAACATGTTGCATAATCAATTAAGTGAAAAAAGTTTGTGTTACATATGCTTAATTACCAATTATGCATGAAAAGGGCATTTTGGTCAGTTACCTAACGCATATAAACTACCTATCATATAACTAATTGAACCTAAGTGACCATATGGTATAACCTCAGAAGGTTATTCCCTATACAACTATGGTCACTAAACATGTTTGGTCGGATCCTAATGATCGACCAAATGGGTCGAGTTCGAAAGTCTAAGCGGGTGTTTAGTCCGCTTGACTTACGACTCTTAACAAGCACTAAACTAAAAGTGACGAGTTAAACATGTTAAAACGTGTTTAACGAATTTAGAAAACAGATTTGGTATCAAAACAAACGGTTTTGATACCCAAAAGTAGTTTGGTTACAAAATACGCGAGAATGCTCATTTTGGCCGAAACTACGACTCGTCACTGAGCCTAGATAACGTGGTAATCAGTAGGTATAGTCACTAGGGACTATAACCATCGTGATTACGCTCACGTTATGAAGTTCAAACGAACTTCACATTGACCATAAACTGGTTAATGCAGAAAGTCAAACACAGTTCGACTTTTACGATAAAAAAAATGAAAAGAACGAAGGAATACTTACAAAGGGTCCCCGCAAGCAAATCTTGATCCAAGTAGCTCAGGTATGAAGCAAAGGCCTCAACTTAGAGCATCTTAGATCAAATTTGAGTGAGAATGAAGGGGTGTGGAGGGTGCTATTTATAGGATAACTAGAACCGTTAGGATCGTTTATCAGGAAATGAGCTTCGATCTGGATCGTACACCTCATGCCCATAGATTTGCATTACTAGGGGTGCCCCAAAACAAGCCAACGGTATTGAAAATGTTACAAAATAGACCCCCAAGTTCGACCCCATTGCTGAAAAATGCAGAAAATCAACTATCTGTCCAGATCAGTCACTCGCGCCGCGCCACGGGGAGAGGTAGTTGGTGCTCGCGCAGCGCTAGCAAGTGCCAGCTCCAAACTTTTTGCTAAAATGGCAGAAATGGTCCTTGCACATGTTTAAAGCCTCTTTCGATGCGTTTAAGCCCCGTTAACCCCATTTCAAGGCTCTAAAATGAAGTTTAAGTATAGGGAACTCAAAACATGCTCAAAAACATCTCGGATGTCGGTTCGTTTGGTCGTACGGTTGCGTTATTTGGTTAATTACGACGGAAGTCGTAACGGACGCAAAAACGATCCAAATTAAGCGACGAATGGAATTTTATCATGCCAATCACTAAAATAAAATATTTTAATGATTACATAAATTTTTGGATGTCTGGATATATTCAGAAAGTAAGATATGCGCGAAAATGCAAACTTGTGCACTTTTTGACGCTTTTAGTCCCTATTGATCAATAAAGTTTTTTTTTAGCTTATTGAACCCCTCAAAGCCTATTTCTAAGATATGTAAAGGATATTTAGGGTATGTTTAACTTATGATCAAGTTCCGGAATGCTCGTTACTATAAAAATCGGTATAGTTTCACAGTTTGACACAATTAGTCCCTGTGATCGAACACACTTGATTTCGACACACCAAACCATCCAAAACTTATTTCTAAGTTATGTAAAGGATATTTAGGGTATGTTAAGACTATTTCACTATTCCAGAGTGTTCGTTGCATTAAACTGGTTATATTTACGCATCAGTGCGCGTATAACCTTCCCGAGTGCGATTTAAAGCTTGAAATCGAATAAGAATTGATATGTGCAAATGATACACATATTTATACAAATTCCAAGTATGAAATATAATGTTTCATTGGTTTGGTATTTGTTTAGTGGTTGAAGTGACACAGGTGTCACAGTCTCCCCTACTTTAGGAAATTTCGTCCCGAAATTTAATTTTAGAGGAAACTTGTGAAGACAACTGTGATGGTTTTGCTTTTGAATGAATCCCTCGAACCCTAAGTAAAACTATGGGCCATGTTTGGATTCTTAGCGAAATTGTCAACTATCAAAGTGAAGTCCTTGTAGTAACAAAACATGGAGTTTCGAACTACGGACAGAAGAACGTTTCTTATGAAGACTTATTATAGGAAACTTGTGTGTGCTCGAAATCAGAATCGGAGAGTGTAAGATAAAATGACATTGGTCAAGGTTCAGGACTTCTAGTAACTTAAATAACGCTACGTTCACAATGTAATAAGGAACACTTATATATAGGAAGTACCAGCGGCGTATCCACCATGCCCTTTCTACATTGTTCCCGTATCGTTATTCTTGCCACTATAGGTCTTAACACATGACAAAACTTGCTGTGGTTTCTGTGCACTGAATTCCATAATTATGTATGCATCCATAATTACGTAATTCCTTGCACAGTCCACACAGTTCATTTCATAATGCGTAGGGGAAAAATCAATTGAATAAACATGAAGCGACTTGACTAGACCACCAAAGGATCTTTTTAACTAGATCAACGAACGATCTTTTTAACTAGATCAACACATGATCTTTTTAACTAGACCGTCGTACGATCTCCTTAAATAGACCACTCAAGGGATCTTTTCAATCATATCATCACATGATATTCCTAACCAGATTTTTGAATCAATCTGTTTAACTAGACCGTTCAAGGGGTCCAATTATAGAATAGTACTTCATAACCCAAGGGACTTAACTACAATGTAGAAGCCCATTAAGGATTTAAGATAGTACCTTTGGATATCCTGCTATGAATCCCTCATATGAGATATGGAAGATTCTATGAGGATTTGGATAATGAATATCCGGATTACACAAAAGCACAAGACATAAAGAAATCACATAAACACATAATCATATAATTGTTTAACTTTTATTTTGTTAATTTTCTTGTTAATTGAGTACACGAGTATTTAAAGCACACCAGGAATTCAATCCGTGGATTCCATTTGGCACTTTAAATATAAGAATCTAACTATGAAGATAGGGAGATCTTAATAGGAATTCATCTTTGTTTCTTAACAAGAAACGAGTATTTAAGATTTTTGAGGAGATCACAAATGATCATAAAAATGACAGAACTACATGAGTAGTTTGTCTTATAAGGAACACAGTTCCTTGGTGTCGGCTTCGTAGGGTTGTATCAAACATTCACACAATCGTATCAGTTTTGCAAAATAAAAATTGAAACAACACATTTTATTTATATAACAACTGAGTCGATTTCAAACATCAAAGATAATAACCAGGGAATTTCAAAAGACTAATTGTTCACTGCTGCATCGTTGTTCGCGTTTGCCTCATTTATGTTAAACACTCGTCCACGCGCTGGATTTGCGTTAACAAGTCTTGGGCAATTGTTGCGGTAATGAGTGAGGTCACCACAGTTATAACACGACCCAGGTAGAAACCGTGCTTGAACAGCAGCAGTATTGGCAGCAGCTTGGTTTTGGTTGGCATAACGGTAGGTGTTGATCAAATGTCCCAATCGCCCACAGTGGGTACATTTGTGACACTGCACTTGCTCCAGGTGATGACGGTTGCATTTGTTGCACAAAGGTGCGGTACCAACATAATTTTGCCTTTTACGAGGTTGTGCTGGCTGGTTTGGTGCAACCTGATTGTTCTGAGCGGTTATGGCGCAGTTTTGAGAAACCTTGCGCTTCTTCTTCTTGGGTGTCTCGGCCTGTTTTTCCTTTGGTTCAACTTGTGCAGTCTTGTCGGATGGTCTTGGGTCGCCCTTTCGAAAAAGCTTACCCTTCCTGATATGGGATTCAGTCAGGGTGGCAGACAATTCAATGGCCTGTCTGACAGTAGTAGGGGTGCTGCCAGTAACGATATCCTGAACTAGGTCAGGAAGACCATCAATGTACTTTTCAATCGCCTTCTCCACAGGCGTAACCATGGCAGGACACAACAGGCTCAGCTCCTCATAACGGTCAGTATAGGCTCGATGTTCGCCACTGTCTTGCTTCAAATCGTCGAATTCTCTTTCCCAACGCTCTAAGCTCATGACGAGGACAGAACTCTTTCATAATTAGAGCTCGAACTTCCTCCCAAGTTTGAGCTAGTGCCACATCGGTACCCCTATCACGCATCACCCCGTTCCACCATGTAAGAGCACGCTTCTCAAACACACATGATGCAAACTCAACCTTACGCTCATTCGGACATTGCACATGCCAGAATGTGCTCTCCAAACTCTCAAACCATTGCAGGAGCGCGGTTGCTCCTTGAGACCCAGAAAACTTCAAAGGTTTAGCAGAGTTGAAGGTCTTGAAATTACACTGAGCATTGTTGTTGTTGTTGTTGTTGTATATCTGATGGATCTCGTTTACTATGCCCGGAAGTACAGCAGCCATTTGCTGAGAGACAAGGGCTGCGATTTCTTCATTCGTTTGTGGATGTGCTTCTCGTCGAGGAGGCATCGTCTAAAAAGGACAAGAAAACATAAGGGGAAACAGGTGAAATGGCATTGGGTAAGAATAAGATGTTACAATCACCGACCAAAAAGCATGGGTGATGGTCATTTGTTTGAACCATTAAGCAAACAAACGACACACAAAAGCTGAATCAAAGTAAATAGGTCTTCATAATGTATCGCGAAGACATGCTCGCCTATAAGTGGACACTCACCCCAAGAGTTCCTAGGTAAGAGTGACTGATCCGATTATGTGGATTTGTACGAACACTCTAGCCTTAGACAGAAAACTCAGGATACAGGCATCCACCCTTCCAGTTTGCAGGTGTTCACATTATTTAGACCCAAACTTTGACGAGATTTTGAAAACTTAGAAGGTTCAAAACCTAGTAATCAATCATCCTAGAACAGATGATTGGTTTTCAAAGCGGAAACGAAATTTGTGTTCTCGTTGTGGTTGTCACCTAAGGATAAGTGACGGTATTGTTTTAAAACTAAACACAAGATAACTTGTGTTAGGGTCCTAGGAAGGTTATAGTCTAGGTCAAAGCATTACTAATAACCTAATTCCCTATAACCATTGGCTCTGATACCAACTTTTCTGTCACACCCCAACCACGTTAAACAACAAATCGTGGCGGAAACGTCGGGGAGTGTCGTAACAGAATCATTGTTTCACAACCATGGAGTAAATAATCATTTTATTGAATTATTGAACTCATTGTTTTATTACAAATCAGATAAATACAAATATTATCTTTCTAGTTTTAAAGTAGCTAAGGCACGAGTCCATCCTATGTATAGCATGCATCAACAATCATCACATAACAGCACCTGAAACATGTGTAAAAATAGGTACGTCAGCATAAAAATGCCTGTGAGATACATAGGTTTTATTGTAATAGGAATCATGACTTATAAGTTTAAAATAATATTTTAACAAAAATAGTCATGAACCTTAAAATATTTTCTTTTATAAATCATACTAAAATTTATAAGAAATCAGATGATATAACAGAATAATACATAGGTAAATAAATAACCAAGTAAAATGAGTTTGTATAAAATATGTTGTTTGTAAAACAACATTTTGATAAAAAGGTTTGTAATATATATATATATATATATATATATATATATAAATATACTTTGGTTTTAAGATAGTCGAATAAGTAATATATTAAAATATGTTTCAATTCCAAAATCGTTAAATAAATAGTATATTAAATATACTTTAGTCGTCAAAATAATAATTTTCACTAGTACATCAAAAGTATACTTTGGTTTTATTAGTAACATATTTAAACTATGCTTTTGTAATTAACAAAATATATGTTGGTTTTGTACAATATCACCCATGAGAGCATATAAAGCTATACTTTTGGGAGTATAACAAAATATACAACAAATATGTGATTTAAGAATTCAACCAAACCTTAGTGCATCAAACTACACCAATTGGGACTATAGAAATACCACAAAGGCAATCTCTATTTGGATAAAAATATTGGTTTCTAACATTCCATGACAACAGGAATGGGGTGTCAAATCCTATAGCGCTATATCATACTACCAACCGGTCTGGAGAACAAAACTAAGTACTATCCAACAATTAATTTTATAATCTTTAAGAAAATTAGAGTTTAGACCATAAATAATCATTCAGTTTGTAAAAAGATAAGTACTAATATGTATAATCAATTATACTTTTGAAAACAAGAACATAACAATTAGGTACACACATTTCACCCCAAAACATTTGAAAAACAGTAAAAGAGGGGACTATGTACTCATGTGAGAATTCTTAAAAGTCTTGAACAACAACCAAGCAAAGCTAGAGGGAGCACGGAATCAATCGGCAACCTAATAACTATATAAATAAACCGGACCTAAGTCGGAAGATCGAATAGGATTAGGTTTTGTAAACCAAATGAGTATTGGAACTCATATGACATGGTTTAACAAAGCCCACATTCTAAATCGAAACCTAACCTAAGTGCTTTCGACCCATTGCGACCCATTAAGGTAGCTTACGCTACTTTAACGTGCCGTTCGCGCAAAGCACGTTCGAGACGTCTAACTAGTCCCATGACAAGTATTATATGCCTAAACATGTTGCATAATCAATTAAGTGAAAAAAGTTTGTGTTACATATGCTTAATTACCAATTATGCATGAAAAGGGCATTTTGGTCATTTACCTAACGCATATAAACTACCTATCATATAACTAATTGAACCTAAGTGACCATATGGTATAACCTCAGAAGGTTATTCCCTATACAACTATGGTCACTAAACATGTTTGGTCGGATCCTAATGATCGACCAAACGGGTTGAGTTCGAAAGTCTAAGCGGGTGTTTAGTCCGCTTGACTTACGACTCTTCACAAGCACTAAACTAAAAGTGACGAGTTAAACATGTTAAAACATGTTTAACGAATTTAGAAAACAGATTTGGTAGCAAAACAAACGGTTTTGATACCCAAAAGTAGTTTGGTTACAAAATACGCGAGAATGCGCATTTTGGCCGAAACTACTACTCGTCACTGAGCCTAGATAACGTGGTAATCAGTAGGTATAGTCACTAGGGACTATAACCATCGTGATTACTCTCACGTTATGAAGTTCAAATGAACTTCGCATTGACCATAAACTGGTTAATGCAGAAAGTCAAACGCAGTTTGACTTTTACGATAAAAACGAATGAAAAGAACGAAGGAATACATACAAAGGGTCCCCGCAAGCAAATCTTGATCCAAGTAGCTCAGGTATGAAGCAAAGGCCTCAACTTAGAGCATCTTAGATCAGATTTGAGTGAGAATGAAGGGAAGTGGTGTCACACCCCCAAAATCCACACGCGGAGTACCACCGCTTGGAGGCGTGACATGACCAGGATCAAGCCACCAATCATATTGAACATATAAGAAATCAGTAAAGTAAACGTAATCCATCACAATACAATTGGTGCTAAATCAAAAGCATAACATAGGTAGCGGAAGCATAGTTATGAACATCCAACGCAAGTGTTTAGTTTAAAGAGTCATTAAGTTTTTATCAAAGCATCCACAATCCGTGCCCACAACGACCGCGCCTCCCGTGCAAGCTCCAAGAGTACCTATGGTCCTGCAAGGCATGTAATAGAGAGTCAACAACTAGTTGAGCGAGTTCACAGTTGGTTATTTAGTTATAGAATTCGTTTCGTAAATCAGTTGTTCGTTTTGTAAACCATGTTTCTTATTAATTCCCATCGCGGTCCTCCAGACATCTGTGCGAAGGTTAGTGGCCGTATCGCGGTCCTCCAGACATCTGTGCGAAGGTTAGTGGCCGTATCGCGGCCTTTTCAGGCATCTGTGCGAAGGTTAGTGGGGGCTTCCCATGTGTAGACTAGTCGTATTTGTACGTGCCCTTCTTGATCCAAGGACCGTAGCGAGTGTGAGTGTACGTAGGTTTTACGTACGTTAAGGTTGTTGTCCTACCCAAGGAGGACGAACGTACGTATTCTACCCAAGGAGAATACGCAGGATTAATATTGGCATCCTACCCATGGAGGATGGCGGTACATATCCTACCCAAGGAGGATATGTAGGTTCCATTTTAGTTTCTTAACCCATTCCCAAACCACCGGGAATCCCATGCCTTAGAAAGAGTGTGAACTCACCTTGGTTTGCTCGGTATGCTAAGTTAAGTGCTCACAATTTATCAGTCAAGTCCTATATTTATGCACGTATGTTCAGTCAGTACATGTTTGTAAGGTTTCGCATGAAATGTTCGTCACATAGTGTGTGTGTAACAGTTAACATCAGGCATTACAAACAGTTAATCATCTTCATACAATTCATGTTTCTCATAAATGTCTTACACACTTTGCTATACCATGGTTATTCATTAGCATACTAGACAGGGTTAACAAACTTAACAAGGTTAGCAACTTAGCAGGATTTGATACATAACATGAATAACCAATCAACACTATTAATTAACTAACAGAAATAACTAACAGAGTTAACAAGAGTTAACATGTAACAGAATTGATAGACTAACTGAGGTTACTGAATTAACAGAGTTAACTGATTTAATAAACTAACAAGGTTACATGCTTAACGGATGACACTCCACAAAATCACTTGTGCCGAAAATACATGCTTGGCGAAATCGCTTAAGTGACGAAATCACCAAGTGATTTCGTTTGGCCCTCTGTGTTTTCGTCTGTGGCAGCAACAACATCAGTAACAGTTACCAAACAATAACAATTCTAATCATCACTTAACAGTTACGAGTTTCCAAAAGCCTAAACAATTCCAACAGTTACATGGTCACATCGTTAATAAATTCACACACCAAGTATGATCATCAAAGGCAGTTTCAATGGCTTTATCTATCATCTGCACGCAATCGGTTCCACACCTTTGCACTCATTCACACACTCATATTGCACATGTATATATTTATTATTCTTTTGAAATGGCAGACAATTATGTTTATCACCTCAAGAGGTTATTGGACCAAGCTTTGACATGTAATATTTATTTATTTCCCAACTTGATAATTGAACTAGAAGAGGGATCACATGGGTCGATGACATGTATAAGAATTAGTGCACTGACATTGTCTAATCATGACTATCATCATCAACAGCCGACTCATGTATTCCTATAATTTACTATATTTGCTATTATCATCATTCAACAATTAATAGCATGTGGTATTTGATAAAGGTTGAACCCTCATTGGACCATAATTTGCATAACCAATGTTTCTCATTGGACCTAAACACAAATCAAAGTTTCACATTGGGCCTTTAAGGTGAATCATCAAAACACTAACTAACATCATCATTATAAATCGGCAGTTCATAAATCCCCACCCATTGACCACCGATTTGTCCCACCATCTCGATTACAATGAGCATCCCATGTTACCTTCCAAAATCTTATCAATTCCCAACCGACAAACCATGTAGTGTTCTTTATCATACAACAAGACAACATATATGCAAACAATTAACAAGTGAATCTTTGACTAACATATTCTGACAACACACACATGTAAATAAGAATATAATGGCTGACAAGATTATGCAAGTCATGTGCTCATCATCACCAAAAATCGATATTCAATATTTGCACATAATAGAACCATATCCTACATTCAGATTCGCCCCTTTCAAAATCATGAGTATTCTCATAACAATCAAGTGAGCAACATAAGAAATCACATCTGATTATTACGCACTAACCGAGATATTCGGAAATGATGGTTTGATCGCTAAAGAGAGGGCTTGGGGAAACACAGCTGTCGTCACACTTGGGAGAGTTTTAGGGTTTCAGATTGTTAAAACGTGTGAGACTGAACTTGTTTCCCCTAAATATACCCAAAACAGTGTTCTGGGCCCTTAATGGGCTTTGGTGAAACTGGGCTTGGCGAAACAGCCTATTTCGTCGAGATGTATATGACGGATGGCACCTGTTTCGTCGAGCTTATATAAAGCTTAATTAGTTTAAGTATTTTCCAAGTAAGATACAAGTTATATCAGCAAACATATATTTGTAAAAATCACAATTCGTTATAGTATATCACGACGTGTACAGTTACAAGTCAAACAAGTCAAACAACTAACAGTCAAAGTCAACGCGAAATAAATACGAAAGTGAAAGTCGGAAACTCGAGTTGTCACATTATCCCCAACTTGAAAGAAATTTCGTCCCGAAATTTAGCATGCGGTTACTGAGGAAGCTAAGTAAGTTGTATCGTTTACTGGTTTTCCTGGGGTGTCACATCATCCCCCCGTTGAGTTGGAAATTTTGTCCTGAAATTTCGTAGTAGCTTCAGCCTCAGTAGTAGTTGCATTGTTTTCGAACAACTGGGGATATTTGAGTTCCATTTGGTCTTCTCGTTCCCAGGTATACTCTGGGCCACGACGGGAGTTCCAACGAACTCGAACAAGAGGTATTCTAGTGTTCTTGAGGACCTTAACATCCCGGTCCGTGAGTTCAACTGGTTCCTCGACGAAATGTAACCATTCGTCGATAGTGAGCTCCTTCAAAGGAACTATGAGGGTCTCATCTGACAGACACTTCTTCAGATTCGACACGTGAAAGACGTTGTGAACTGCACTGAGTTCAGCTGGTAAGTTCAGTCTGTAGGCCACTTTGCCTATTTTCTCAATGACTTCAAAAGGTCCGACGTATCGTGGATTAAGTTTGCCTCGTTTGCCAAAACGAACCACACCCTTCCAGGGTGAAACCTTGAGTAGCGCTCGATCCCCAACCTGGAACTCGAGTAGTTTCCTGTCTTTATCGGCGTATGCTTTCTGACGGTCACGAGTTGCCGCCATGCGTTGTCGTATTTGAGCAATCTTTTCAGTAGTATCAACTACCATTTCTGGACCTGTGATCTGACTGTCACCCACCTCTGCCCAACAAAGAGGTGATCGACATTTACGCCCGTATAATGCCTCAAATGGAGCAGCTTTAATGCTGGTGTGGTAACTGTTGTTGTACGAAAATTCCACAAGTGGCAGATGCTTTTCCCAGCCCTTGCCAAAGTCAATTACGCACGCCCGAAGCATGTCTTCTAGAGTTTGAATAGTGCGCTCAGACTGCCCATCGGTCTGAGGATGATAAGCTGTGTTCATGTCTAGACGAGAGCCAAAAGATTTGTGCATTGCTTGCCACAGTTCTGAAGTAAAACGTGCATCACGATCGGAGATAATAGAGGTGGGCACTCCGTGCCTCGAGACAACTTCTTTAAGGTATACGTCTGCTAGAGTGGAGAACTTATCCGTTTCCTTGATAGCCAAGAAGTGAGCAGACTTTGTGAGTCGATCCACGATCACCCAAATAGTATCATTTCCACGTTGAGATCTGGGTAGGCCAGTAACAAAATCCATGGAAATTTGTTCCCATTTCCATTGTGGTATCTCAGGTTGCTGGAGTGGGCCTGAGGGTTTCTGATATTCCGCTTTGACTCGCGCACAAGTCAAACACTTGCTAACGTAAGTGGCTATGTGAGCTTTCATGCTAGGCCACCAGTATGTAGTTCTGAGGTCGTGGTACATCTTATCCGAACCAGGATGTACTGAGTAGCGAGACTTATGAGCTTCATCCATTACAAGCTCGCGTAAATTGCCATAGAGTGGGACCCAGATGCGTCCTGTTACATAGTAGGCTCCGTCTGCCTTTTGTTCTAACCGTTGCCTTGAGCCGCGTAGGGCTTCAGCCCTGACGTTTTTTGGTTTCAATGCTTCTACCTAAGCATCTCGTATCTGTGAAGGAAGACTAGACTGAATAGTGAGTTGTAATGCTCGTACACGCCTAGGTGTAGCGTCCTTTCGACTGAGGGCGTCGGCCACCACATTGGCTTTGCCCGGATGGTACTTTATAGCACATTCGTAATCGTTCAGTAACTCGACCCATCGACGTTGTCGCATGTTCAACTCTTTCTGCTTGAAGATATGCTCAAGACTCCTGTGATCTGTGTAGATGGTGCACTTAGTGCCGTACAGGTAGTGTCGCCATATCTTGAGCGCAAAAACAACAGCTCCAAGCTCTAAATCGTGTGTAGTGTAATTCTGTTCGTGAATCTTAAGTTGGCGCGAAGCATAATCAATGACTTTATCCCATTGCATCAACACACATCCATGACCTTGAATAGATGCATCACAGTAGACTACAAAATCGTCCGTGCCTTCAGGAAATGAGAGGATAGGTGCGCTACAAAGTCTATCCTTTAAGTGCTGAAACGCTGTATCCTGTGTATTACCCCAACGGTAAGCAACACCTTTCTGTGTCAGTAGCGTAAGCGGCTGTACAATCTTTGAGAAGTCTTTGATGAACCGTCTGTAACAACCCGCCAAACCCAAAAATTGGCGTATTTCGGTTGGTGTGCGAGGTGCAGGCCAGTTCTTGATCGAATCTACCTTGGATGGATCGACATGAATCCCATCCTTGTTTACCACGTGGCCTAGAAAGTGGACTTCACGAAGCCAGAAGTCGCATTTTGAAAACTTAGCGTACAGCTGTTCCGTTCGAAGGAGTTCCAGAATAAGTCGTAAATGCTGCTCATGTTCCTCCCGATTCTTCGAATAAATTAAAATGTCGTCGATGCGTGGAAGTGGATAGCGATTCTTCACAGTCACCTTGTTCAGTTCGCAGTAGTCTATACACATACGAAAGGCACCGTCTTTCTTCTTCACAAATAATACTGGAGCTCCCCAGGGCGAAGAGCTAGGATGTATAAAGCCCTTATCCAAGAGCTCTTGCAGTTGCTTCGATAGTTCTTCCAATTCTGATGGAGCTAAGCGATACGGTGCGCGAGCTACAGGTGCTGCCCAGCACTATAGGAATGAGGTCGATAGAGAACGTCTAACCATCGAGGATAAGATTATAACCCTAAACTATGAGTGGCCTCTAGACTTCTACCATAAGCCAACACTACGACAGGTTTGGTGTTCAAGGGAGTTGGTGCATGTTTTAACATTTGGCTAACTTAGAGACATATAACTGGTATCCGCACCCGAATCAAACAATACAGTAACATAAAATCGTCAAGAAGAAACTTACCCATAACTACGTTGGGATCATCCCTTGCGTCACCCTGACCACTCACGTGGTTGTTGCTGTTCTTGAGTTACAGGACGTGAGCTTCGACAATCCTTAGCTTCATGACCTATCTTGAGACACCTCTGACAATGACCCTTGTTGCACTGACCGCTGTGGTGCCTATTGCATCTGTTACACTTTGGATGATTTCCTCGATATCCACTCTGCCCACGACTACCAGAAAATTGCTGACTGGGACTCTGGTAGTCATCTATCTTTTGCTGCTGCGCCAGAGGCTGAACCGGAATTAATCCCTTACTCAAGTTTCCATCCCACTTGCGTTTGTTGTCACTAGAAGCACATGTAGTAGCAGCTTTAACACGTTTCGGTAGTTTGTTTTGTTCTACTGCCTGATCTGTGAGACGATGAGCAAGCCGAGTGACTTGCTGGATAGTGCCAAGATTTGCTGCGGTCACATGACTCTGAATTTCGGGCACCAGACCCTTGAGATACAGCTCGATGCGTTTGGTGGGAGGGTCTACCATAGTGGGACAAAATGTGGCTAATTCATTCGATCTCTTCGTATAAACCTCAATTTCAGACCCCGTCATTTGTAAGTAGAGGAACTCCACCTCTAGTTTGTGGATGTCTTCCCGACTGCAAAACTCTTCCTTAACTAGGTCCTTGAACTCGTTCCAGGGGGTGGCATTAGCAGCTGCCAGCCCTAACATTTGAACCTGTGCTTCCCACCAGGTTAATGCAGCACCTTCGAGTGTTCCAGTAGCAAACTTTACTCTACGAGACTCAGGGCAATCACGCACCTCAAAGTCAGTTTCGAGCCTCTCGAACCAATGGAGTAGGCCTACAACTCCCTCAGTACCGCTAAAGGTACTAGGTCGGCAATCCTTGAGATTATTGAGGGTGCAGACAGGTGGCTGAGCGTGTTGACCTCCTGCTTGTATGGCTGCGAGTGCCGCAGCAACTCGTTCGTTAATGAGAGCCGTCAACTGGGCTTGAGTCAAGTTAATACATCCGGCCATGATCTTCATAGCAAATGCAACATAAGTGAGAGAGGTTCGCGAATAGTGCGGTGACAGAAGAGAGTAAGCACACAAGTGTTCTCGAGCAATAACGTATAGTAGACAATGTAATCTAAGCATACCACGAGCAAAGTTCTATGCAATTCTAGCAAGTAGGCAATAAAACATATACCATATTACCTAGGATGTTGAGTCTTGCACGTGGAGCGAGGCGTCGTTGTGGATCGTTGAGCACTGTACTGGTTATAGTCTGGTTTCAATAAAAACGTTTTTCCCTTATTAAAACCGAGTTCTCTATAACCAATGGCTCTGATACCAATCTGTCACACCCCCAAAATCCACACGCGGAGTACCACCGCTTGGAGGCGTGACATGACCAGGATCAAGCCACCAATCATATTGAACATATAAGAAATCAGTAAAGTAAACGTAATCCATCACAATACAATTGGTGCTAAATCAAAAGCATAACATAGGTAGCGGAAGCATAGTTATGAACATCCAACGCAAGTGTTTAGTTTAAAGAGTCATTAAGTTTTTATCAAAGCATCCACAATCCGTGCCCACAACGACCGCGCCTCCCGTGCAAGCTCCAAGAGTACCTATGGTCCTGCAAGGCATGTAATAGAGAGTCAACAACTAGTTGAGCGAGTTCACAGTTGGTTATTTAGTTATAGAATTCGTTTCGTAAATCAGTTGTTCGTTTTGTAAACCATGTTTCTTATTAATTCCCATCGCGGTCCTCCAGACATCTGTGCGAAGGTTAGTGGCCGTATCGCGGTCCTCCAGACATCTGTGCGAAGGTTAGTGGCCGTATCGCGGCCTTTTCAGGCATCTGTGCGAAGGTTAGTGGGGGCTTCCCATGTGTAGACTAGTCGTATTTGTACGTGCCCTTCTTGATCCAAGGACCGTAGCGAGTGTGAGTGTACGTAGGTTTTACGTACGTTAAGGTTGTTGTCCTACCCAAGGAGGACGAACGTACGTATTCTACCCAAGGAGAATACGCAGGATTAATATTGGCATCCTACCCATGGAGGATGGCGGTACATATCCTACCCAAGGAGGATATGTAGGTTCCATTTTAGTTTCTTAACCCATTCCCAAACCACCGGGAATCCCATGCCTTAGAAAGAGTGTGAACTCACCTTGGTTTGCTCGGTATGCTAAGTTAAGTGCTCACAATTTATCAGTCAAGTCCTATATTTATGCACGTATGTTCAGTCAGTACATGTTTGTAAGGTTTCGCATGAAATGTTCGTCACATAGTGTGTGTGTAACAGTTAACATCAGGCATTACAAACAGTTAATCATCTTCATACAATTCATGTTTCTCATAAATGTCTTACACACTTTGCTATACCATGGTTATTCATTAGCATACTAGACAGGGTTAACAAACTTAACAAGGTTAGCAACTTAGCAGGATTTGATACATAACATGAATAACCAATCAACACTATTAATTAACTAACAGAAATAACTAACAGAGTTAACAAGAGTTAACATGTAACAGAATTGATAGACTAACTGAGGTTACTGAATTAACAGAGTTAACTGATTTAATAAACTAACAAGGTTACATGCTTAACGGATGACACTCCACAAAATCACTTGTGCCGAAAATACATGCTTGGCGAAATCGCTTAAGTGACGAAATCACCAAGTGATTTCGTTTGGCCCTCTGTGTTTTCGTCTGTGGCAGCAACAACATCAGTAACAGTTACCAAACAATAACAATTCTAATCATCACTTAACAGTTACGAGTTTCCAAAAGCCTAAACAATTCCAACAGTTACATGGTCACATCGTTAATAAATTCACACACCAAGTATGATCATCAAAGGCAGTTTCAATGGCTTTATCTATCATCTGCACGCAATCGGTTCCACACCTTTGCACTCATTCACACACTCATATTGCACATGTATATATTTATTATTCTTTTGAAATGGCAGACAATTATGTTTATCACCTCAAGAGGTTATTGGACCAAGCTTTGACATGTAATATTTATTTATTTCCCAACTTGATAATTGAACTAGAAGAGGGATCACATGGGTCGATGACATGTATAAGAATTAGTGCACTGACATTGTCTAATCATGACTATCATCATCAACAGCCGACTCATGTATTCCTATAATTTACTATATTTGCTATTATTATCATTCAACAATTAATAGCATGTGGTATTTGATAAAGGTTGAACCCTCATTGGACCATAATTTGCATAACCAATGTTTCTCATTGGACCTAAACACAAATCAAAGTTTCACATTGGGCCTTTAAGGTGAATCATCAAAACACTAACTAACATCATCATTATAAATCGGCAGTTCATAAATCCCCACCCATTGACCACCGATTTGTCCCACCATCTCGATTACAATGAGCATCCCATGTTACCTTCCAAAATCTTATCAATTCCCAACCGACAAACCATGTAGTGTTCTTTATCATACAACAAGACAACATATATGCAAACAATTAACAAGTGAATCTTTGACTAACATATTCTGACAACACACACATGTAAATAAGAATATAATGGCTGACAACATTATGCAAGTCATGTGCTCATCATCACCAAAAATCGATATTCAATATTTGCACATAATAGAACCATATCCTACATTCAGATTCGCCCCTTTCAAAATCACGAGTATTCTCATAACAATCAAGTGAGCAACATAAGAAATCACATCTGATTATTACGCACTAACCGAGATATTCAGAAATGATGGTTTGATCGCTAAAGAGAGGGCTTGGGGAAACACACAGCTGCCGTCACACTTGGGAGAGTTTTAGGGTTTCAGATTGTTAAAACGTGTGAGACTGAACTTGTTTCCCCTAAATATACCCAAAACAGTGTTCTGGGCCCTTAATGGGCTTTGGTGAAACTGGGCTTGGCGAAACAGCCTATTTCGTCGAGATGTATATGACGGATGGCACCTGTTTCGTCGAGCTTATATAAAGCTTAATTAGTTTAAGTATTTTCCAAGTAAGATACAAGTTATATCAGCAAACATATATTTGTAAAAATCACAATTCGTTATAGTATATCACGACGTGTACAGTTACAAGTCAAACAAGTCAAACAACTAACAGTCAAAGTCAACGCGAAATAAATACGAAAGTGAAAGTCGGAAACTCGAGTTGTCACAAGTGGGGGGGGGTGCTATTTATAGGAAAACTAGAACCGTTAGGATCGTTTATTGGGAAATGAGCTTCGATCTGGATCGTACACCTCATGCCCATAGATTTGCAATACTAGGGGTGCCCCAAAACAAGCCACCGGTATTGAAAATGTTACAAAATAGACCCCCAAGTTCGACCCCATAGCTGAAAAATGCAGAAAATCAACTTTCTGTCCAGATCAGTCACTCGCGCTACGCCACAGGGAGAGGTAGTTGGTGCTCGCGCAGCGCTAGCAAGTTCCAGCTTCAAACTTTTTGCCAAAATGGCAGAAATGGTCCCTGCACATGTTTAAGGCCTTTTTTGATGCATTTAAGCCCCGTTAACCCCATTTCAAGGCTCTAGAATGAAGTCAAAGTATAGGAAACTGAAAACATCTCAAAAACATCTCGGATGTTGGTTCGTTTGGTCGTACGGTTGCGTTATTCGGTTAATTACGACGGAAGTCGTAACGGACGCAAAAAACGATCCAAATTAAGCGACGAATGGAATTTTATCATGCCAATCACTAAAATAAAATATTTTAATGATTACATAAATTTTTGGATGTCCGGATATATTCAGAACGTAAGATATGCGCGAAAATGCAAACTTGTGCACTTTTTGACGCTTTTAATCCCTATTGATCAATAAAGTTTATTTTAGTATACCGAACCCCTCAAAGCCTATTTATAAGCTATGTAAAGGATATTTAGGGTATGTTTAACTTATGATCAAGTTTCGGAATGTTTGTTACTATACAAATCGGTATAGTTTCACAGTTTGACACAATTAGTCCCTGTGATCGAACAAACTTGATTTCGACACACCAAACCATCCAAAACTTATTTCTAAGTTATGTAAAGGATATTTAGGGTATGTTAAGCCTATTTCACTATTCTGTAGTGTTCGTTGCATTAAACTGGTTATATTTACGCATCAGTGCGCGTATAACCTTCTAGAATGCGATTTAAAGCTTGAAATCGAACAAGAATTGATATGTGCAAATGATACACATATTTATACAAATCCCAAGTATGAAATATAATGTTTCATTGGTTTGGTATTTGTTTAGTGGTTGAAGTGACACAGGTGTCACACCTATTCTTTCCCTTCCCGAGGGAAGTAATGATTTCATTGTTTACTGTGATGCTTCATGTTTGGGTCTTGGATGCGTTTTAATGCAAAGAGAAAAAGTGATAGCCTATGCGTCAAGACAATTGAAAGTGCACGAGAAAAATTACACAACACATGATCTGGAGCTTGGAGTTGTTGTGTTTGCTTTAAAGATCTGGAGACACTACTTGTATGGCACGAAGTGTACGATTTACACGGATCATATGAGCCTCCAGCACAACCTCGATCAGAAGGAGCTTAATATGCGATAACGACGTTGGGTAGAGTTACTCAATGATTATGAATGTGATATCCGTTATCACCCAGGGAAAGCAAACGTTTGTTGCAGATGCGCTCAGTAGGAAGGAGCGGGAAAAGCCTCTACGGGTGCATGCTTTAGGTTTTATCATACAAACGAGTTTGACCGATCGAATTCGTGATGCACAGCGGGAAGCTTTGAAGGATGGCGGTTTGAGAGGAGAAGGTTTGAAGGGCTTAGAATGTAACCTGATACCAAAAGCGGATGAAGTGATATACTTCATGAACCGAGTCTGGGTTTCGCTTAAAGGTAACCTCTGTGAATTGGTTATGAACGAACCTCATAAATCTAAGTATTCCATTCACCCATGTTCTACCAAGATGTATCAGGACATTAAAGAGTTCTACTGGTGGCCGAAGATGAAGGGATACATTGCGGCCTACTTGAGTAAATGTCTGACATGCTCTAAGGTTAAAGCTGAGCATCAGAAGCCGTCTGGGCTTCTTCCGCAACCAGAGATTCCTAAGTAGAAATGGGAATATCTTACGATGGACTTTATCACCAAGTTACCCCGTACGTCACGTGGACACAATATGATCTGGGTAATTGTGGATCGATTAACAAAGTCTGCTCATTTCTTGGCACTTAAGGAAACATACAATACGGAGAAGATATCGCAGTTGTACCTTAACGAGATTGTAACCCGTCATGGAGTACCGGTGTCAATCATTTCGGATAGAGATGGACGATTTGACTCCAGGTTTTGGCGATCTCTCTAGAAATCGCTGGGTTCTCGTTTGGATATGAGTATTGCATATCATCCTCAAACGGATGGTCAGAGCGAGAGGACCATTCAGACGTTAGAGGATATGCTGAGAGCGTGTGCGATTGATTTTGATGGAATTTGGGATACTCATTTTCCCTTGGCAGAGTTTTCTTACAACAATAGTTACCACGCTAGCATAAAAGCCGCTCCGTTTGAAGCCCTGTATGGAAGAAAGTGTCGATCACCGCTCTGTTGGGCTGAAGTCGGCGAGAAGCATTTGACCGGACCTGAGATTATTCAGGAGACCACGGACAAGGTTGTCCAAATCAAGAATAGGTTGAAGGCTGCCGCGGATCGACAGAAGAGTTATGCAGATAACCGAAGGAAACCGCTGGAATTTCAAGTTGGTGATAGAGTTATGTTGAAGGTATCGCCATGGAAGGGTGTTGTGAGGTTTGGGAAAGGGGGAAAGTTGAGCCCGCGTTATATAGATCCTTTCGAAATCGCCTCTCGAGTTGGACCAGTCGCGTATAGGCTCAAGTTACTACAGGAGTTGAGTGGAGTTCATGACGTATTTCATGTCTCCAACCTGAAAAAGTGTCTGTCTGATGAGATAGTAATTATACCCCCTGGAGAGGTTTGAGTGGACGATAAACTGAGGTTTATCGAAGAACCAGTGGAGGTTCTGGATCGGAAAATCCAGAAACTCAGGAGGAGTAAGATTGAGTTGGTCAAGGTCCGTTGGAATTCTAAGCGTGGACCCGAGTTCACCTGGGAGCGACAGGACCAAATGAAACAAAAATACCCTCATCTCTTCCCATCGAGTGCGAAAACGAAACCTGTAAAGTAGAATTTCAGGGACGAAATTCCCTAAACAGGGGGAGACTGTGACACCCGGCTCTCAGGCCGTACCGGGCAATAGTAATCTGTGTAGTGAACATGTAACATGACTATTTGTGACTGACTATGACGTTAATATATGATATTTGATGTGTTGGTAAATTCAGATGTATATAAAAATTATGTTGGCAACGATAAAACTAACGCTTATCGCGTAACGTTTAAAATGTGAAACGAACGTCGGTGACCACCCGATCAGTGTTAAAATCCTAAAAAGTAGACAAAATAATTTTAATCATATCCGTGTGGAAAAATAATTAAAAATCTAAGAAACTCTATTTTTCAAGTTTAAGCGCGTACCGCGCGATACTGCGCGAATTAGACAAAATACTGTCAAAGCAGCCAGTCAAGGCAACTGGTAATTATTTCAGTAATAATTTTTAGTGATTTTTTATAGAATGATAAAAATAATTTATAACGCACTAAAACGGGATTAAAACGCTAGATAAAATACCCGATAATCAGTAAAACACCTGTTTTAATCCTAAAACTATATATACATATGTATGTAATTATAATGGATGTGAGAGGGAGGCATGTTGGCGGCAATGTGGGCTGCCCACACTCTCTAGAATATTTCAACATGGACACTTGTCCATTCTAGAAACAATAAGTAATGATTGTGTCTTGTGCATGCATCCATACATACTCAATTCCAAAGCAACAATTCAAAATCACACACTCTCTCTCTCTCTTCCCTTGTTCACTCATGGCCGAAACCCCCTTCCCACTTCAACATTTCATTTTCAAAATCAAAACATGAAGAATCAATGCCTTTACATGATGATTTGAAGCTCATAAGGAAGTTTGGAGGTGATTTCAAGTGGATTCAAGCAAGAATAAGTTTCATATCACCATCTTTTACCAAAAACCCATTTAAAATCTTGAAGGTATAATATATTTTCCTTAAACATTGTTCTTGATTCATAATGATAAAGAAAATAGTAAAAGTTTCTCTTGATTCTTGAATCTAAACACTAACTTGAATCTAACAAACAAATGAGTTTTGGACAAAATAAAAATGGGTATGTGTATGTATGTGTATATGGCCGAAAATTATGTAGGTGTATGTGTTTAGTTGTGTTTTGATTTTTGTTTAAAGATCTTTGATTGATTTGAGTTGAATCTTGAAAAATAAGTACATGCATGTGTTGAAAAAGAATCATATAAGAAGGTTCTAAAAAGGGTCATATGATCTGTGATGAATATGATGAAAAGTGAACTTTTGGAAGTTCATATGTATGTATATGTGTGCCGAATATGTATATGAAATATATATGTATGCATGTATATTAAAGTTGTTGTGTAATCATAAAAGTAAAGGATCTAAGTATGAATGAACATGAATGATTGAAGGATTAAAGTGATATGTATGATATTTGAAAGAATAATATGTTAGTGAGGTTTTGATGCATTGAGATCATATTAGATGATTAAGTTATGATATGAGCATACTAGATGCAAATACTTAGACATGCATGATGATATATGATCTTAAAAAGTTGATTTGAGTATGATTGAGTAAAAATCAGATATGAGCAGATTATAAACACAAAAATGAAGTTATTTTAAAGTGTTTAGTGACTTATAACTTTGTCATAATGTTTGCTAGATTTGCATGTTGTACATGGTGCATTTAAAGTTGTAAAATATGTGAAATCGCATGATTTATGTGACTTATAAAAAAACTGCACTAATCTGATTATATTCACTATTTTAATCAGTAAATAACATGTATTGTGTTAAAATATCAATTCGTTTCGAGTTGGGATGATTATAGTAACGTTTAACGCAAAACTATGCGTTAAAACGGTCAAAAATCGGCTTTTCGAGTGATTTTTGTAAAACTGATTTTGATCAGTAAATAAACTGATGTTTTTAGGTTAAAAATAAGTATTTTAACTAATTTTAATTTTACTTGGTGTTTGGTTGGTCATACGTGACTTCCGACGCCCGAAAACATTACCGAATTGCTAAAATACGCATTTTTTAATGTACACTAGTGTGGGTAAAATTTTGGGTAAACTTTATATGGTAAAATGTGTTATGTGGTTTAAACATAAGAATATGAAAATATGTTAAGTTTTTAATATGATGTTAGAAATCTAGCTTACGCATGTATGCTTGTACGTTTTGTGCGGTAAAAACGGTGAAAATCGTGTTAAATGTGTAGCTTGTTTGTCGAGCATGAAATTTGATACTTATGAGATGTTTTATGTATATTTTCTTTAAAAACAACAAAATAGATAAATTAGCAATATTTCGCGTGTTTCGGTGTTAAATTATATGAACGTTTATGTATATATATTACCACGCGCAAATCGTAAATATATTGCGTATACACGGGAAAGTTAATGGATTTACACAATAATGGTCACCAATAAAATCGTTCAACTCACAAAATCATAAAAATATATATATGGACTCATGTATATATTAACGTGCCAACATAATCCAAAAATAACAACTTTTCGAGATAATCTCAAAGTTATGTGATAATTCTAAGAAACGGAGAAACTTAGGATTTTTGTGTTATGTATATTGATTTAGAATCGTTCCTATATTAGGACGTGTAGAAAATCAATCTCTGGGATTGCGCTATTAAAATACGCACCCAAAGGTGAGTGCCACTAAACCCCTCTTTTTACTGCTTTGTATATGTTTTGGGGGTAGAACACGCCAATAAAAGGTTTAATAATGTTTTTGGGTTAAAACGTACCTTTTAATATAAATTATATATTTTCGTTGAAAATATATGGAGTTGATAAATTATACGTTTCAAGATAAAATGTTTTTGATGAATATATGTTTGGGGGCAAACAACTGTATAGCTGGTACGAATATTGCTTGGTCTCAAGAGAGTAAGTAACAACATAGGCTTACATTTCGGTGGGGATTTCAGGGGCTTCGTACAATTACGTGTATTAAATTGTCATATTAGTAAGATATATATATTGTACGTGAGGCAGACATCATATTGTTCTTCAAGAGGACCCTGCGCCCATGATGTCGTTTAATCATTTAAGTATTGCACGCGATGAATTGTTGGTAGATCTATCGGGTTGACAACCCCGTCGTGACCGGTCGCCCCGTGTTAAGTCAAACGACGAATTTAAATTCTGTTTATTTTCTAGCTTTGATTATCCCTGCATGGTTAATATATAGTTCGTATCGTCTAGCTAACATACGAGTCTGAAAATTGACGCAATAATTTAATATACAAAACCTGGGCAATAGTACTGCTGTCGGATCGATGAACCGACGGAGGGCCCATGGATTTTATTTAAGGAAGTAAAATGGACTTTCTAAAATTATATGGATGTTTTCAAATAAACACCGAATCAGAAAGTTTTCCTTTGGAATAATATTGTTTCTATGTGAATACGTGAACTCACCTTCCTTTGTGTTAACATTTGATTTTTAACGTGTTCTACAGGTACTTGAGTTCGGCTTCGGGAAATCATGGCGTACCTTGTGTTTGATGATGCATGTTGTTTTGTTTAAATATGTTGGACAACTTTTAAACTATCTGGGACATTTGTAATAAGATCCGCAAGGATCAAACAACTTAAATTATGTGGTTCTGTCGTGACCTTTAAAATGTAATGTTTAATACTTATGTTTTAAAATATGTCAAAATGTCCAACAAATGAGTGCATCGTCCGACAAGGTATAAATAGGCACCAACTTTCGTCACCATTACGTTTAATATTCCGCTGTGACGTTTTTGGGGTGTGACACTTCGCTCCCAGATGTTGTATTCAGATCTCTTCAACATAGGTGGTTTGAAGAGTGAACCGATGTTATTGTTAACATCCTGTGATTGTGCCGTCATTCTTGTTGTTTTTCAGGTACTGAATAATCAACTTTGTACGTGATTAGTCCTTATTCTATTTTACAACGAAACGAACTATTAAAAGTATCAATGATTTTGAGCTGAACTTTTACGTCAAAATGATTGTTAGATCAAGTTTAACTGTCCTAGCTCTGATACCAATTGTTAGGATCTGAGTTTGATAAGATTGTGTTTGTTTAATTAAATGAAGATGAATAAGAAATAATTGCAGCGGAATTAGATGAATAAACTTTCAACACAATCAAAGAGAGAACAATTTTCAGCAAACATGTTTAACATAGAATCGAATGATTGTATTTAGTTACAATAATCAACACTATTGCATGCATGCACAAAGTCTCCCCCTCAGCCTGAGCTCACAGTAATTTGTTCGTACAGAATGACTTGGTGAAGAAGAGAGCTAATAGAACAGTACAGGGTACTGTTCTATTTATAGTACAGAACAAACCACTGAAGCATCTTTGCTGACGTCACCATGAAAGTGACATCTAACCTCCTAACAACTCACAACCACTACCTATTACAAACACTGCTCGACTAAACTACTGACTACATCAATACAAAGAAATAAACTAAACTACTGCTTCTCATTCCACTGTTATACTCCTAGCAGTGCTTTGTGTCTTCAGCAGTAATTGAACCATGACAGTAGATTGAGCATCAGTACTTTGTCTTCAACAGCCTTTAGTGATCAGCAGTTGTTTATGGAAGGCAGTACTTAGAAGTCATCAGATGTTAGGCCCCATTCAAGGAGGAAGACTGATGCAAACAACTACTTATTCTAAATCCACTGATCTGATCCAGTTTTGGCTTTATCAACTGTTCCTTTGGTAGGGTTCAATCCCAACATGAACACCTCAACACCCCTAGTTCCAAGTTAACGTATCCCTATACCTCTGAACAGAAACGTTAAAAAAGGTAAAATTTCAACAAAAAAAACATAAACATAACACCCATATCTACACACATACCCAACAGCCAAACAACATTCACAAATACCAACCGCTTAAAAAGACAGCAACATTAGTCTAACTAAACTTTACATAACAGAAACAATGTATGATATGGAAAGCCTATAACCAAGTAAACTTTCTGAACATTTTTCGTATTCCCAAAGTTCCATCATTCATATAAATAAAAAAAAGATATTAAGAACTCTTTAAAACAGCTTTTCTCGGTGAAAAAAGGGCTTGAAACTTTAAAAATTTACCTGCTTAACACATAATTCATAACTTCAGTAGATCTCACTTAATCTAAATAAGATAATTAAAACAGAGAGAGTGCTCAATGGGAGAGAAACTTAAGCATCTGAATCAAATAACAAATTCATAACTTCAGTAGATCTCACTTAATCTAAATAAGATAATTAAAACACATTTATCCAAACCTCTTCAAAATTCAGCTCTTAAAGTAGAATCAAACTGAATAAAAGCTAAATAGTACTTACACAGAATCACTCTATAAGAATCATAATCTAACTGTGGGTATTCTAAATCATAGGCTACTGAAAATAGGAAAATAGAGCAAATAGTTATGAACCTCTTTAACCACTTTGAAATAAAGTTCAGAAAAACAAACTCAGTTGTAATAATTTCACTAATATTCAGGGTTAAGAAAATAAAAAATGAGGATGTGAACCTTGAAGGAAGAAAAAAGAGGACAGAATAAGGAGCACGATGATGAAAGAAACCCTAAATCAAAATCAAGATAATTATCCAGAATTCATACCTTCCTCATCGTTATCATCTTCATCACCATAGCCATAACTTCAATTTTGTGTGTGAAGGAGAGAAGAATCAGCAGAGAATGAGGCAGATTGAATGGTGTTAGAGGCGGCTGTCTCGAACCCACTCCACCGGGCCACAAAACACCACCATGTCGCTAATTGAACCATGGTTACCTCTTTGCTGCCATTGCCAGTTAGGTGTCTCGAAACTCCATAGCCACCCTCCCTCTAGCTAATTTGTTCAGCAATATCTTTACTGCAAGAATCAAACAACAAAATATGTCAATTGGTTTAATAAGCTTTCAATCGACAGGGATATGGTGGTAGAATTGAATTTCAAAAACCCTAATAGAGCCATAAGAGAGAAAGAGAGAACAGGGATATGGTGGCAGAATTGAATTTCAAAAACCCTAATAGAGCCACAAGAGAGAGAGAAGAAAAAGGCAGAGGTGAAGAATCATTGGTGGTGATTCAAATTTCAAAACCTCATTTACCGCCCAACTTCTAAGCAAGGCTTGTTTGGGAGATTCTTTCAGAGCAGGAATGAGATCCAATCAGAGGGAAGGAAGAAGAAGAGGAAGAGGAAAGGGAAAGAAGGGTGGGAGCGTGTTCAGTTTTTGACGTTATGTATACCTGCAGGAAGAGAGAAACATATATTTTGTCGGTAACCTCCCTTTGTATTCATGTGTTTGACTTTAGGTTTTACAAAAAAAGGATTTAATGGGGGGGGGGGGCTTGTGAAGGTGACACGTGTCCTATAAATGTTTTTCTTTATAATAGTAGATATACATAAATATATATATATATATATATATATATATAGGGTAAGGTTCATTTGAGAACCACCTTTATTGTGAGAATCGCGAGAACCAATGTGAACACAAAATAAAATCTAAAAAAAATCAAAAAAACACTCAAATTTTTTTTTTAAATCGCTATATTTCGTTACAAAAAAAAAGATTTTTTTTTGAGTAACAGTTATCCATGCACATGTGCATATGTATCATTATTTCGACAAATTCCGTAGTACATTATCAGTAATAGACAATTGCACTTTAATTTACAATACCATCCGTAATACAGTACTTTTTACATTATCAATATTCAAAATGCACATGTGCATCATTATGTATAACCATGATATAACGTGTTTTGGTACAAAAAGTTTGTGATTTTGAATGGAGAAGTAGGCCCGTATACATGGTTTTTGGTTAGTTATATGTAGTTGTTGATGGTTTAGTTATAGTTGTCACTTTATGGTGTAATATGTTGATTGGATGGTATAAATGGTGTTTATATACATGTACTAAAGTGAAAATATTGGTAATGGTATTGTATTATGGATGGTAGGAGGTAATGGTAGTGTATTATGGATGGTATGATAAATGAAAGGTAAAGTGTATTCAAAGTAGTGTACCAAAACACCTTATTTCATGTTGATACATATAGATGCACATGTGCATTTCTAATATTGGGAATGTAAAAAGTAGTGTATTACATATGGTAGTGTAAATGAAAGTGCAATTGTCTAATATTTGTAATGAATTACAGAATTTGTCAAAGAAATGATACATATGCACATGTGCATGGATAACTGTTACCTGAATTTTTTTTATTGACGAAATATAGCGATTTTTCCAAAAAAAATAGTAAATTTTTTTTTTTTGGGTGTTTTTTAGATTTTTTTAGGTATTTTTGGTTGTGTTCACATTGGTTCTCGCGGTTCTCGTAATAAAGGGTGGTTCCTAACTGATCCTTCTCCTAAATATATATTGGGGCAGGATTTAGGGAAAACGCCTATAAGTGTGAAAACGGTGAGAACGCCCCTCATCCATTGGGTCAAAACAATGTATGGATTAGATTGGCGCGGTGGCGTTTTCGTAAATAACATCAACTTTATTATGTGGACGCGCTCCATTAACAGTAAAAGGGTCTTTTTACTGCTCTAATACAAAACGCTAAACTCATGAGTAAAACACCATTAAAATTCCCGCCTTAAACTACAAGCCATACACATCAGTCCCTTCATGATAAAACACCATGTTTATCTAAAACGCCATTCATACAAAATGCCAAACTTAGTGATGAAACGCGATGCAGCTTTAACATATAAAAGTGAACAAACAGTAACTGAAACTTTATTACTAACATTTATTATAAAAAATTCCCTCCTAAACTACGCGCCCAAAACATCATTATATAAACGACGTTACCATCCCTTCCATTGATCATACTAAAAAACGTCATCTTTAACCAAAACCCAAAATTTCAAAAAAAAAAAAAAAAAAAAAAAAAAAAACCTCTGAAAGAGGACAAATGGCAAACATCGTTTCATGGAGATTCAAAACTAGAATCAATAGATTCGTAATCCTCTTTGACAATAGAAGAAGAGTGTTTGTGAAAACCATCAAAGCCATAATGAACTTGGATGAAGAAGTACAGAGGGGGATCCTAGCACTTGGTATTCCTCTTGATAACCTCTGTGAGAAAACACAGACCGTTATACGAAGATTAACCAGAAAATTTGGATCGAACAATGCAAATCCAAATGTGGACCCAGTGATCCAATCATGGCGTTTTGATTAAGACACTGACATAGTTACTATTGTATGTGACAACGGGGAGCAGGAAGACTACACGGTTGAAAACATCATAACCAAATAGAGTCTTGGGTTCCTAGAGGAGTTAAACAACGCAACATGTTTGAACACAGACATGACCCTAAAATTGGCGTTGTTGCATGAAATGTTCATATGGAGGTTTCAAAATCTTCAAGGAGAAGAGACCGATGAAAGTGAAGATTTGGATGAAATATTGGATGAAGAATCCAAAGAAGAAGACAAGGGAAGCGATGGATACTTCTCAGACAAAATCCCGTCTGACAAGGAGTTTTAAGTTTTTTTCTTTTTCTTTTTTTGTGTGTCATTTTTTGTGCTTTGTTATGTACTTTTCCGTTAATAAAAAGACTTTATTTCTCTAATTAGATATAAAATGCCATAAACGCCAAACACCAAAAGTTAATTAGTTCTATTTTGCCTTCTTTATCTAAAACGCCATAACATTATTTTTCCTTACAAAAGTTAATTAGTTGTATTTTGCCTTCTTTGTCTAAAACGCCATTCATACAAAAACGCCAAACTGAATGATCGGACACCTTATAGCTTTAACAGATAAAAGCTAAACAAACAGTAACTTAAACGACGGAAACTTTATTACTAACATTAATTATAAAAAATTCCCGCCTAAACTACGCGCCAAAAACATCTTACATAAAAGTCTTAGGACCTACCATTGAACACACAAAAAACAAACGCCATATTTTACTGAATACCATCAAATTTGTAACGCCAAAAAGTTCAAAAACCACATATGGCAAACGTTGTTTCTTGGAGATTCCGTTTTGTTCTCAATAAAGTTTCATTGAATGGGTTGGACAACATTCTTAAAGTTAGAATTAACTCAATAACATTTTTCTGAATGAGATGGACAAAATCTTCAAGAAGAAGAGACTGATGACAGTGAAGATTTGGATGAGAAGAAAAGAACGATAATAGTGAAGAGTGGGATGAGGATAACGATGAAGAGTAAGATGAAGACGAAGAAACGAGGGTTTTACAACAAAAAAACCCATGAATCACAGATCAACCAAGCGAAAAAAACCCACTCACAATCACACCCAGAAAAAATCATCCACACATACGGCGTTGATCTATGTCTCCAACCATCCACACAACCACTTCAACAATAAACAACCATAGATCACACAAAAAACAAACGCCATATTTTACTGAATGATAGCTTCGTCTAGAGCCGGGCGTCTAGCCGTGTAGGAATCAGCATCTATCTAAGGAATTCAAAGGTTCCGGGAACAAAATCTTCAAGAAGAAGAGACTGGTGACAATGAAGATATGGATGAGTAGAAGAGACGGATGACAGTGAAGATTTGGATGAGAAGAAGAGACCGGTGACAGTGAAGATTTGGATGGATGAGGAGTTTTAATTTTTTTTTCTTTTCTTTTTTGTGTCATTTTATATGATTTGTTGTGTACTTTTCTGCTAATAAAATACTTTATTTTTCTAATTAGTTATAAAACGCCAAAATGCCATAAACGCTAAACACCAAAACTATAATAAATTCCTTTAATCACATATTATTAAAAAACTCCAAAAATTACTGAATTGTATAAAATAGGGTGCAAGATAATAGAACAAAGGATGGGTGAATATGTAGATTAACTTAAACGCCATAAATTGCTTTCATTCCAATGTATTTGGTTTAAACTATTGCATCTACTTGTTTTTAAATGCCATGAATATTATTTACAAAGTGCATGTCTTATATATGTTTCAAAATGCCATAAGATTATTTTGCCTTGCAAAAGTTAATTAGTTGTATTTTGCCATATTTATCTAAAACGTCATTCATACAAAACGCCAAACTTAATGATGGACACCTTATAACTTTAATAGATAAAACTGAACAAACAGTAACTACAAACAATAACTGAAAGGGACGCCTTACAGCTTTAACATATAAACACTGAACTTAATGATGGGATGCCTTACATCTTTATCTTATTGAGTTTATCCTCGCCTATTTTATTTACTGAAAAGTGTTCTTTTTCTTCGGCATTTATGTGGGTGTGCGATCTTCTATGGTTTGTTATGTACCTTCCAAATCACATGTTATGCACAAAAAATTATATATGTTTCAAAACGCCATAACATTATTTTGTCTTACAAAAGTTAATTAGTTGTATTTTTCCATCTTTATCTAAAATGTCATTCATACAAAAAGCCAAACTTAATGATGGGACGCCTTACAACTTTAACAGATAAAGCTGAACTAACAATAACTACAAACAGTAACTGAAACGATGGAAACTTTATTACTAACATTTATTATAATAAATTACTGATGTGCGTAAAACACAACATATCAATTATATCAAACAAGGCGTAAAATCAACTCTTTTTAGGTACTAATGTTGGAAAAAGCATGTTTCTTTGTTTGCTTTCAAGTTACAGGATCAAAAGAGCTTAAATGAACAAAAGGAACAAATTAACAGCAGAAAGCAACATAAATACAAAGATGAAGGATTAACACGACTCACTGATCCCCCATCCACATCCAAACCAACAAAAATAACAAAACAGAAGCTTAGGCACTGAGCCGTGCCTAGTCAAGATTCCCTGCAGAAAAAGACAACAGCAAATGACAAACCAACACGAGGTTGTGCCAACTCAACATGGGCGGTGGTCAACTCTAAGATTCGCAGAATCTTAGATAGTACAACAAGTACATTCACCAAGGGCTGTGTTAGTACAAAACCTGACATCTGCAGTTAATGAAGGGAGAGAGAATGAAGGCCACGGGGCCATGCCAAGTGGGCACTGGGCCATGTGAGAACTCTGATTCTAGCTATAAATAGGGTGCTTGGTTTCATTCCAACTCATCCCTTGGCAAACCACTTCTCTCACACTTGCCACCAGTCCACCAGCACTACAACACCAACACCCACCACCATCATCCATATTTCATCTTTTAGAGTGTGTAGTAGTCTCGGAATCCAAGATCGATTGTAAGAGTTCTTGTCAAACAAAGGCCATGCTTGGCTAAATCTCTTACATCACTTGGTGAAGATAAGTCTTTTATGTATTACTTTTGAATTCCAATCTTTGGCAACTTTTTATTTGGGTATGTATTATTTACTTTAATAACTAGTTTTCTATATTAAAGGTGAATTTTACTTAATCATTCTTCAAGATTTGCTGATTCACCCTTTCGTGTCTTTACGGTTTATATAAAGCGCGTTAACTACTTGGAAGGGATTAGAAGGGAGTTTGGGTAAAGTTCTTCCCTCGTTCAGTGTATAGATTTTGCGAGGATCTAATTCAAGCGTAGTAGGACTTCCCTTGAGGTAGATAGCATCAAATCAGGGGAAGTAAGAACTGCTTGTAATCCCATATCTATAAACTACTATTAAAACATTAAACCGACATTGCGGGACTGTATCCTTGCTGACTCAGACCATTAGGTTGAGGGAAATGTCGCTTGGAAGAAGGCCTACCACTTTTCGCATTAATAACTTACTAAATATTCTTTCAATAATCCAACCTTGCGGGACTGTATCCCTGCTGACTCAGACCAATAGGTTGAGGGTAACGCAGCCTAAAAGGGGGCCTACTACTACATCTTAAAGATAATCTCTTAAAAAGCCCAAAGTGCGGAAATCATCAAAGAATACATAAAAGAGGAATTGGAACCAAGTGATTCCTTCTTGTCTATTTGTTTTCCCTATATTTTTATTTTCTAGTTTATTTTTTAAAACTTTCAAAACTTTTTATCAAAATTTGGTTAGATTAGACGTTAACGATAAGCCGATACTAAAAGCTCTTATGTCCTTGGATGACCTCGGTATCTTGCCATCACTATACTACGTCCGTGATGGGTGCACTTGCCCTAATGTGTGTAGAGTGATAGTATTATATCGTGTTTTATAAATTTAAAGCTTTATTCGCGAGTAAAAAGTGCTTAAAATATATCTAAAATTTATACACACCCGCACACACGTCATGTTTTTGGCACCATTGCCGGGGACACAAGGATTTTAAGAAAGCTTAAATTAACGGCCTAATCATTTTTATCTTTTCTTTTCAGATTTTTCCTTGTTTTCTCCCATTTTCTATTTTCTACAAAAGTGACACGGGGTCGTGTGTGATCTACACGGGGCCGTGTCCTACCTCCAGTAACTTCAGAACTATTTTCTGTCAGATACAGACTACAGCACGGGGCCGTGTGACCATCATACGAGGCTGTGTCATATCAACAGTTTGTAAGAAAATAGTAATTGCCTGAACCTGACGGTTAAAAACTCTCTGGAAAACATGGATGTTTATGATTATTTTTACCCCCGCCACTCTTACGGTGAATGGTGCAAGTTATGTGGTGGAATGTATAAAGAATTAGAATGTTTCTCTAAAACTTTCTTCCCCACTACTTAGCCCCATCATTTTCCTGTGACGATCACCTTAAGATGGGTGGGAGTAAAAACGATAATGACATCCATCCACCTGAACCCATCAACCCTCTTACCTAGGAGACTTAGAAGACGTAAGTCAAATAGAAAAGAGAATTCTCCAAAAACTCAAAGAAATAGTATCCATGATGAAGGCGCGGTGTTCATCAAGGAACTTAAGTGAAGGAGAATCAATGGAGGAACATTCAGGTACAAACAACATCAAGACCAACAAACCTACCCTAGACACCTGCGAAGACGAAGGCGATAGTCGTCCCTGTATCGACCTCGTGATGACAGTCCCCTTTATAGTGTGTGAATTGCACACCAACGGTTTGGACGGGAGTGAGCCGCCCCACACCTTCTTAACAAGAGCCCAGATAAGGTAAATAAGGGAAGGTTCCTTTTTCCCATTTTTAAATTAGGATTCTATCTTTCCAACAACCTCTTGCGTTTTCGTACCTCTCGCCGGAGCCTAAGGTACATCCGTGTAGGTGCAACGCAGGAACAGTTCTAATAGAAGAACGTGGCGGAATCGATCAATGGCGAGGTGCGGAATCCCTCGACACCGTCTAAGAATCAACAACAACAATCTCAACGCTTAACATGTCTGATTTCATTGATAGAAAGTGAAAATACAAGAGTTCCAGATGAAAGTCAGACAGAGCTTCGCTATCACAATTCAGCAAAAAGTTCTAGACTGATGGCCCTAATCCACTATTTATAGGCAACACGGGGAAGTGGGGGGTGTCACCCGATCAGATGGTCACCTGATCGGGTGGTCACCCGATCGGATGGTCATTCGATCGGATGGCCATCCGTTCGGATGACACATGTCGTCCGTTCGGATTTCACTTGACAGATTACGAGCCGTCCCCTGTTTTGTCTAGATACAAAATACATACATATACATGTACAAAAACACACATACATGACAAAATACATAAGACTCGATACAGACGGAAGCTACAGAAATAATGCACTAACAGACTCCCCCTTGGATGTAGCTGTAGTCTTTCTTCCTGCATAGTCTTTAAGTCATCCTCTTGCTGCGTCTCCTAGCTTTAGCTTTCTGCCTTCTTTTCTCTTCACGTTCTGCAAGCATCTTGCGCCTCAGAGGCCTACCAACTTCATTCCAATACTTTCAATACACAGGATCACCATCACGCTTTCTATCCCACCTAGGGATCTTGTTCTCCTCATTTTTTATCGGCGTTTGGTCAGTTGGTGGAGGTCTCATAAGCTTTCTTCTTCCTACAACGGCCGCTCTCTTAGCAATCTCTCCGAATCTTTGACTTCACTTCTCTTTCTTCAGGAATTCTTCCAACTCTAAGTCTCTGAACTTTGACTTCCAATACCAACCAGAGTTGATATCCTTTTCGAAGCATAAGTTGGCCATCTTTTAATAGTGTTCAGCCTGTGTTTTATCTGGAGCATCATAAACAATCTTGTTGAAGCACAAGCACTCAACATCCTTCTTTGAACACTTTACTAGCCACATTGGATCCAACACACTGATCCTCCTTGATTCTCCAGTTTTCTTATTAAATAAAGAGATAACCGCTTCTGCTGTGCTCTGTTGTACATCCAACCTTGGAAGTCTTCATAGAAGTCTTGCTCCATTGCACACAGTGGCATGTTTTTCAAACATCTTGGCGGCTTAATTATCAAAGTAATACCCTTCTCTTTCGTCACTGGATCAATCTTTATGTCTTGCTTTGGATATTGTGGCTTCCAATCAGGAAATCTATGTTTTGCTTGATGTTTGATGTATTTCCACAGCTTCTGATAATGTACTTTCACATCAGGACCGTGATAGAACTGTTTGATATTCTTGATCTGCACCAACTCTTATACATCCCACCATGGGAGTGTCTTGATGTCTTACAAGAATTCAAAGTATTGACACCCGTGTTCTCTTCGAATAACATACACCTGCAAATCTTCAAGATATCCCCATGAAAGTATATCACCCAAAGACTTAACTGGATGATCTGTGAAGTATTGCAGTGGTCGTTTGAACTTTCTCTCTTTTGGCATCACCCTAAACCAGTTCTTTCTTCCTTCTATCAATGTCTCTTACGGAACTGTCTCTGGAATACCTTCTGTTGCTATCTTTTCCACCACTTTCCTATGTAGTTCATCTTCATTTTGACTTTTGAACATCTCAGCAAAAATAGGAAATGTGTCGTCAGCACTAGAGTAGTGATAGGGTGTATCTTCTTCAGAAGTATCCGAACCCTCTTCAACTTCAACATGATCAAAATTGTCAGCTTCATTTGGAAGCTTGAATTCATATTCTTTCTCCGGTGACGATGGAATCTCACCTTCTATATCAAACTTAAAATTACCGTCATCCATCCCTAATTCCTCCAACATCTCCTCTCTGGTCCTTGGTACCTCCAACTCCCCCTCAAATGTAGAGTGTAAATAAATGACTTTGGGTTGTGTGAGGAATACCTGATCAGCTTGTTGCTTTCTAGAAGAAGAAGACTCCTGATGCTGATCCTCTTGCTGTTCATTGATTTCATCATTTAGAAAGTCATCAAGCTTTTCTTGAATTGTAGGCTTCACAATTAACAACCCTGTTGCCCCTTGATCATCGTCGTTATCATCAAAATCATACATAGAATCATAGTTGTCGATGTCATCATACAACCGCTTTAACTCTTCTTCTTTCAACCTTTGTTCTTTCTCTTCTTCTGTTTCTTCTCTATAACATAATAACTTCACATCAACTGGTCTCACTTTACCTTTCCTTTGTTCAACTTTCACCATTCGAATAACATCATTCAAGTTGTAAGGACGTGAGACTAAATCACCAATAAGTACAAAGCCTTGATCTTGATCAACTTCCATGTTTTCAACCTCTGCATTTACCCCTGCATCAACCATCTCAACATCATCTTCAGGCTGACTCGAAGAACCTCCAGCTTTTTGAGTCTCAACAATCAACTCTTTCTTTTTCTGAGTTGCTACCTCAGCCAACTCTTTTTCTCTCTGAGCCCTACGTTCTTCAACCCTCTGAATCTCCAAGTCGTTATACACAGCTTGGACATTGATTCCAAGTCTGTGTTCCATCACTGTGTATAGCATGTTCAGCTGCTCGTCTTTCACAGCCTTATCAGCCCTTAGAGCTTCTATCTCTTGCTTCAACACTTTGTTTTCATTGGAAGATGCTTCATGAAGATCATCGAGCATTTGATGCAGTGTCTGATTTGTTTCATTCATGTTTTCGTACCTTGCATTCACTTCTGAAAGCTCATTAGTGAGTTGATCAATTAGTTTAGCATTATGAGCCAAATCTTCTGTCAATGCATCTATTCTTTCTGCATGATCATTCACGACTGATTTCATTTGTTCATGTACTTCTACAGTCTCCTCAAACGTCTTTTTCAATTCATCACGCTCAGCTTCAGCTTTGTCCTTTTCTTTTTCCAGAAGACTTACTTTCTTTGTTAGATCCTTGATCGTTGCATCATGAAACATGTCATAGTCTTCATCAGAAAGAATATCATCCTTGAATTCACCATGTATGTTAGGAAAACCTTCAAATAAGCCAGGAGTAGTATCTTTCTTTGGCGGTGATTGCTTTGGATCATCTAGAATATGAATGGTTGGATTTTCTAGTGGTGGTGGTGGTGTAGACACTCTTTCACCTGTAATTACTACCTCATCTTCATCATCACCCTTCTTTTACACCTCAGGCTTATCAACCTTATCCACTTCAACCTCTAAAGTACTTTGAACTTGATGAACTTCAGGAACTTCTGTTGTTTGTACCTTAGGAATGTTAACACTTTGAGTTTCAATCTCTACAGTACTCTGAGCTTGAACCTCTGGAGCTTGAACATGCTTCTCACTTTTACCACTCTGAATCACATGTACTGATGCAGATCCCTTTCTTGCTCTAACCCCCCTCGGAATTACACCTTGAGGGTTTGCTTTTCGTTTTAAAATGCCTTTCTTTTTCTCTACTTGTGGTGTCGGAATATACGTTTCATCCTCTTCATCAGAACCCTTTTTCTTCTTCTGAGGCTTCTTTTTCAAGGTAACTTTTCCAACACCAATCTTCGAAGTATCTATCTCTGATTCTGTTTTAGTTGATTCAACATCAGCATCACTTGAATCTGTGTGAGCAACTCCTTCAGCTTCCTTTTCTTTAACAGTTTCTGTTTGAACATTCTTTGCAGAAGATGCTCCAGTTTCCTTTACAGCTTTCTCAGCTTGATCCTTTACAGCTTTAGCAGCTTTAGCTTCCTCGTTCTTCTTTAAGAAACTTTCAACTGTATCTTTCAACAAATCAACGCCTCCTTGAAGAACATTAGCTGGATCAAGCACAGTTTCATCCACAAGTGTTGGTGTAGGCTTCTTCTTAGCTGGCTCTGCAAAATAAACATTGATCATTCATTAGCATAATGTAACATTTAATAATCTAACTTTTCTTGTGACTCCCCCTTTCAACTATACCCTTAACAATAATCTTCGGAGTAGTCCTTTTAGGATCAGCCATTGCTGGAGAAACCTTCGGTGTTCTCTTCCTCTTTCCATCCTTCACAAACCAATATCTCAACTTCTTTTCATGCATGTCTCTTAGTCTATCTGTTTCATCCTCTGAGTTGTTGTTCTCGTGCCTCCAAGCATCATTTTCTAGTGCCATGTAGTTTGGATTCGTAATCTTACAGATCATTTTCTTAACTTTTGGCTCCGATTCATCTTTCTTCAGTTTATATTGATTTAATCTACTCAAAGTCTCAGCTGTCATATGATGTAGATTTAACTCATCTTCAGAATCCTTCACAAGATCTTTCACTTGATCATCAATCAACATTTGTATAAACCTTGGATACATAATATACTTCTCCCCCATGATATTATCCACCATGTGGTCAAATATTACTTGTGAAATACTATAAGGCCTGTTGAGCACCAAACAAGTAATAATATTCATGATGTAATCTGATGGTTCGTCGTAAGCCCCCTTTCTGTGAGACAAAGCATGTATCACACATTGAACCAATAATTTATATGGACGACAAAACTTAGACTTGAGATATTTATCATTTACGTGCGCAGAAAATCCCATTCTAAACCATAAACCCTTGCATAGCTTTTCAGGAACGATAGTAGGGTCATCATCGCTATCTCCTAAGTCCAATACTCTCCTAACGTCTCCCACGTTGAACTTAACCTCAACATCAATATCTTTATCATTCTTGTCCTTCTTCTGTACAGTTGAGTATATCATCTTTTCCTTTTCATCATACCTTACGGACCTCCAGAACATTCTAACATGAGATTCATGACTTTAGTTCTATCAGTTAGTGCCTTGGCAATCCTACTCTCCCTTAAAAACTTTGCCATTTCTTTAAACGGACCCATGTTCGCATAATTTTCATCTAATATACAATAGATGTTGTGAGCTGTATGCCAATCTGATGCTCTTGTCTGCAAGAATTATCAATGTTAGAGTCTGCACAAAGTTCGAGATATAATAGTGAAAAGTGACAAAAATTTTTGAAAAAACAAAAATTTTCTAACACATGAAAACTCCTCTCTATGTAGTACTGATGGATGGGATGGCCATCCGATTGGATGGTCATCCGATCAGATGAGACATCACATTTAAAGAACAACATCAGTTACAAGAAATGAGCACTTGGATCGGATGGCCATCCGATCGGATTGTCATCCGATCAGATTGTCATTCGTTCCAAGTCAATAACAAATCAGCACCATTGACACGTCAACCAAGTGAATGAGTGATTTTGGATCGGATGTCCTTCCGATCGGATTGCCATTCGATTGAAAAACATTAACAATTTGAGCATAAAGATAAACAGTTATGACATAGTGTGATTTGGATCGGATGGCCCTCCGATCGGATGGTCATCCGATCGGATTGCCATTCGATCAAAATGACAAACAGATAGGCACATGAATTAGACAAACATATGAATGAGTGTTTTGGATCGGATGGCACTTCGATCGGATTAACATCCGATCCGATCGCCATTCTATCCAAATCAACTGTTTAACAGATGAAGTGTGAAACAATCCAACACTTAGAAAAATTTTCAAACACAAATGATATGCATTGGATCGGATGGCCATCCGATCGGATTGCCATCCCATCGAACTGCCATTCGATCAACTGTGACATGAAGAACAGTTTGAATATCTCATGAACATCAAAAAAAATTTCTGACAATTTTCAAAATTGAACACATTTTTACGTAGAGAATTCGCCGATTAACAAAACCCTATGTTCAGATTTCTCTAAAACCTAATAGTTTGGGTTTAATTTGACAAAAAGTGTGCCGACTGCCGACACCCTTCAATCATCAATTCTAATATGTTTTTGTACAAATTGAGACAGTAAACCTATAGATCTATGGCCGATCTACAAAACCCTATGTTTGGTTTGAATCAAAACATCCTAAACAAGCCTAGATCTAGGTTCTAAACCTTAACAGTCATCGATAGTCTAAGAACATCAAAAATCTTTGAATTTGAACGGTGAAAGTTAGTAATCTTACCTTTCCCATTGTGAAGGTTGAGCGTGCCAACAATCCAATGAATCTTGGAAAGCAAGAGAGTTTGATAGTGGGACGAAAGGCACTTCGATCGAATGAGCTTGACCAGAAGACCTTTGACCCCCTTATATAGCCTTGACCATCAATCGGATGGCCATCCGATCCAAACTCTCCTTTGACTTTTTGACGTTTTGACTTTTTATCAGGTTTGATCAGTTCTAAAAATCCACTTAAGTATCTCGGTCCAAGTTAATGACCCTAGGCACTTAATTTGCCTACCAAGTCCAAGTTAATGACCTTGGATGACCCGAAACGAAATAACTGACATTTTATTCAAATTTTTAAACACCTTTTTTGAAATATGTTCAAGTATCAACTTAATGAACTTGTTTTGACTTTGAATTTTCAAAATTTTCAAGATTAGCTCCCAACCCTGTTGTCCAGTCAAAAAACTTCCTGCTTTGCTCCGTGACTGAGAGTCTGAAGATCAGCTTTCTACCTTGGTTTGTCGAAAAACTAAAGCAGAAATGTAAAATCTTTTTGTGATTTTAAGAAAGTTTATACTGAAACACACAAAAATATTTTTGGGTTTAGATGCTAAACTGAAATGAAATGGAGTAAAGTAAAGTATTTACAAACATATTTTTGGTGAGCGTGTTAGAGGATCATATCAGCTACTGACAAGCTACAAGTACCGTTGAGCTTAATAACACACTAAGTATTAAACAATTCACTTAGATTGCCGATATACTGATCCTTTTAAATTTTCACACAAATTTCAACTTATTCAGGATACGATTTAGGTGATTTAAGTACTTAACTTATACGCGTGTCCCACCTCAGAATATACTCTCGTATCCAGACTTCTATATTCAGTCTTACAGGTGAACGTACAATAATGATATCTATAGAGGGTAGTGCGAGGCCATGAGAGCTCAGGTTAGAACTTCCGTTCAGACAAAGAGATGATGGCTCGACTTTCGGTGTGTCCCTCTTGGGGATCTTTTCTTCAACAACACATTATTAGCATTTTGCAATGTTTATCATTTTTTATGCTGAGGGGAGGCTTTTAAAAATTAAAGCAGTGCAGAGTATTATACGAGGACTAGGCTATTGCTTCTGCAAAATCAGAAGTCCTGGTATAATACCCCAGATATCATCAAGCACATAAACATAGTATGTCATAAATAGAAAATCTTTCAAACAAGATTTCAGGGGTTACCTATATATCCGAGAGATGTTCCCCATGAAATAAGCAAGAAATGATTTTAGGTTTATATCCCAAACAAATCTACTAAATGTGTAAAAACCTATCAGCATATCATCAGCGAGACTGTTTAAAGCTTTTAAATCATTACATTTCTTTAGCATACTGTAACTGTCTAGCTGATGTACTATCATTTCCTCTTTTTACACAAACTCTTTTTGGTTTTCTATTGTTTTTGGATTTTGAAAATATCTCATGTTTTTGGATTTTTGCATTTTTTATTGTTTTTATATTTTCTGAAAATATATCTATCTCCCCCTAAAGACGAAAACAACTAAAAAATCGACAAACCAAAGCAGTCTGCTTTTCAACATCATCTGCAGTGGTTTTCTCATCAATGCCAAGTAACTCCTCCGCATCCGACAACAGCTTGATACCATTCAATTTTAAAAGATACTGAAAACGTGATTTATCAAATGCTTTGGTGTGTAAGTCTGCCTTTTTTTCGTCGATGTGGATTTTGTCTATTCTTATCAACTTCTTCTCGAAACAATCTCGGATGAAGTGATGACGAATTTCTATATGTTTTATTTTAGCGTGATGTACCGGATTTTTCACTATGTTGATTGCATCCTCATTATCAACAAATATAGGAGAAGTAAGAAATTGCAAACCGTAATCGCACATCTGTTGCTAAATCCACAGGATCTGTGAGCAGCAGCTGCTGGCAAATATGTACTCTGCTTCACATGTCAAGAGAGCAACAGAGGTTTGCTTCTTACATTGCCACGTGACCAATCGGGGTTCGAAGAATTGGCATCCTACAGTTGTTGATTTTGCGTTGATCTTGCAGCAACCGAAGTCAGAATCTGGATATCCTTCGAGCATGAAGTCACCATCTTTAGGATACCACAACCCCAGGCTTGGGGTTCCTTTCAGGTAGCGTAGGATCCTCTTGACGATAGACATGTGCGAAGCTCTAGGACTCGACTGATATCGGGCTGCGAGGCATGTCGGGTACATTATATCAGGTCTGGATGCAGTCAGGTACATCAGTGAACCAATCATTGAGTGGTATAGCGTCTCGTCTACCTTCTCTCCGGTGAGATCAGGGTTGACACCATGATTCATTGCTAATGGGGTGGACATTGGCGCCGTCTCGAACATCCTAAATTTCTCCAGAACATCATAAATGTACTTTTTTGATGTATGAAAGTTCCCTCAGGCATCTGGTCGACTTGTAGCCCTAGGAAGAACTTCATCTCACACATTGACAACATCTCAAACTTCTGCTTCATCACTTGTTCGAAATCTTTGCAGAGTTCTTCGTTTGTTGACCAGAAAATAATGCCATCAACGTATATTTGAACGATTAGTAGTTGACCAGCGACTTCCTTAGTGAAAAGAGTAGCGTCCACCTTGCCTCGAATAAAGCCATTGGTAAGCAAGTGTTGAGAGAGCGTCTCGTAACAGGCTCTCGTGGCCTGATGCAAACCATACAGCGGTTTGTCCAAGAGGTAGACCTTGTCTTTGTGTATTGGATTGGTAAAGCCTAGTGGCTGACCGACATATACCTCCTCTTTCACCTTTCCGTAAAGGAACGCCGACTTGACATCTAGCTGGTATACTTTAAAACCTTCCCATGACACAAAAGCAAGGAATATTCTGATGGCCTCAAGTCGAGCAACTGGAGCGTAAACCTCTGTGAAGTCTATCCCCTCTTGCTGACTAAAGCCCTTGATAATGAGTCGAGCTTTGTTTCTGACTATCACTCCTCGGTCGTCTCTTTTGCACTTGAACACGTACTTGGTGTTTATCTTTCGGTGTCCATCTGGTAGATCCACAAGCTTCCATACACCAAGTTTTTCAAACTGACCCAACTCCTCCTGCATCGCATTGACCCATGATTCTTCCATCAGTGCTTCTTTGTATGTTCACGGTTCGGTCTGCAAAATAAAGTAACTGAGTGAGAATTCAGTTTGTAATGGAGCAATTTTAGTATAAAAGCAAGTAAGGCCATGGTTAATCTGGCTTCTTGTGCGAACTCCTAATTGCAGCTCTCCAATTATCAACTCCTCGGGGTGGTATGAAAGAGTCCTCGGCATAACTTCACCGGGAACATTCACCTCGCCTTCCAAATTAGTGACATTCTGTTCCGTAACTTGTTCATTGTCAAGAACTGTCTGATCTGAAGATTGGATTTGCTCCCCCTCAGATTCTGAATCACCACGATCAAAGGTTGGACTATCATCAGATTATGATTCATCATCATTGACTGCCGTCTGATTTTCTGGAGCAGGATCGCGTTCCGAAGTAGTCGGAATTTGCTGAACATCATTATTCTCTCCAGCGTTATTGGGACCAGCTTCATCATCATTGGAAGTTTGTTATTGACATTTAGAAGACCTTGCTGGAAATCTTCCCTGAGATGCTTCATATTCTCGTAAAATATCTAATTCATCAAAGTACTATGGCTCTTCTTCTAACTCAAATGAATCCTATAAGGCATCATATTTGAATCGCCATGAGTCTGCGGGTTTCTATGGAGGCATTATGTAGCCTTGACATTCAACGTGCTGTGCTTCGATGATCTTCCCGAGACTTGGAACGAAGACACATCTGAGTTGACTTGAATACCCCACAAAGATACCTTCTATACTCTTTGAACCAAATTTTCCGTCGGGATCTAGAACTGTGTAGGGAGACCCGAACGGCTCTAGATATTCAAGATTTGGCTTGCGATTATTGATCAACTCGAAACATGTTTTGTTGTGCTTATTCATGGTGAGTACCCTGTTGAGTGTATAGCAAGCGGCTGATACAGCTTCTCCCTAAAAATTGATTGGTAACTTCGAATCAGCTAGCATCGTTCACGCTGTTTCGATCAGTGTTCTATTATTTCTTTCTGCAACTCCATTTTGTTGTGGAGTGTATGGTGTGCTGAACTCTTGCAATATATCCTTTCGATCACAGAATTCCTCCATTCTGTTGTTTTTGAACTCCGTACCGTTGTCTCTTCATAGTCTTCGAATACGAGTTTGGTACAGATTCTCTATCTTTCTAAAAAGCTTCAGCAAACTATCAAATGTCTCATCTTTTGACTTTAGGAACATCACCCATGAAAATCTCGAATAGTCATCAGTGACCACTAAACAATAAAGATCTCCTGTAATGCTCTTGACATTCACGGGACCGAATAGATCCATGTGAAGTCTTTCTAGTGGCTTCGAGACTGAGTTCATCTTTTTACATGGATGGGATTTCTTCCGTTGTTTTCCCTTTATACAACTGATACACTCCCCCTCCAGATGAAAACTCTTCAAATGAACACCTTTTACTAGATCATTATGCACCAACTAGTTTATCTTGCATAGGTGAATGTGGCCCATCTTTCGATGCCACAGCTCTAACTCCTTTTCAGTAACTCTTGATATGAAGCACTGAGGTTGACCCATGGTAGTCGTAGCAACGCTCATATCCAACACGTACAGATCATTAACCCTTGGTGATCGCATGATGATCCACTCCTCGGGGATGACAAACCCCGGCTTTAGGATCAGACATTCCTTGTCTGTGAAATGAATTGAATACATTCTATCACAGATTTGAGAAATGCTGAGTAAGTTGTTCTCCAGCTCTGCTATGTAGTTGACTCTCTCAAATGTGATTACACCATTTGATAAGGTCCCTTCCCCAATAATACGTCCTCCTTGGTTTCCCGCGAAACCAATGTATCCACCGTTGAAACCTCTAACATCGGATAACAGGGCCTTTCTCCCTGTCATGTGCCAGGATGCTCCACTATCCATAATCCACCTTGAGATAGATCTCGGGAGCTCCTGCACATTTCACAATCATTTAGTTAGATTTTGAAGCAACCCAAGCCTCCTTTGACTCGGGTAGCTTGAGGTGGGTTGTTGCAGTGTACAATGGTGGGAAGTTTTTGTCATTCATTTTAACAATCTCTTCAAATCCAACCTCAACCTCTTTATACACAATGAATTCATTTTTCGGAGGTTGACCAGATGGTTGGTCTTTCTTTGGAACATACTTCTTCTTTGGTGAAGTTGAAGTTTGTTTCTCAAGTTTTTCGTACAAATCCAAAGGTACATCCATCTTAACCGGTTTGGTTGAAGATGGTTGTTTTTCTGCAGGACCAGAAACCTTTGGTTTTGACTCAACTGATGTCTTTGATTCAAATTTTGGCTTCCATGTCTGTTATGAAGAAGCAACCCTTTTGTAAAAATGGTCATTTTTCTTTACCGGCTGTTTAACAGGTTCAGTTTTGACTTTAATGTTTTCATTTTTCAAAATCTTCTTCTCAACAAACATTGGCGCTTTGCCTTTGACATCATTATTCTTTCTCGGATTCTCAACAACCATAGACTTAGGTTTTGAGTTGGTGCACTTTCGTGCAATGTGTCCAACTTCGTTGCATTTGAAGCAAGTGCGGGTGTCAACAACCCGACTTTTCCCTTCAGTCTGAGGCTGTGAGGCCTTCTTAGCAAAAAAATCTTCATTCGTTTTTGAAAAGATTTCCGATTCTTACTCGGAAATTGAGCTTGAACTCTTAACAAACACTTTCTTTTCAATAAAATTCTGTTTCTGAACATTTCTTTTTGGATAGTTCTTACCACCCTGATTACCACCCGACCATCTCTTTTGGTTGTTCTTGTTAAAACGTGGTGGTATAACAGGTTTCTTATAGTAAGATTTATCTCGTTCAAAGTTCAAAAGCCTTTTGGAACTCTTTAACCCTTCAATCTTAGAAACATCAATTTCAACCAGTTTGAAAACTTTCTTCAACTTGTCAACATTCACATTCTCAATTGGAAATTCAATATCCGAGTACAACTTATCAGAAACAGACATCTTGTACATGACAAGAGTAGGTTCTTCACTTGAGTTGTTCTGGGATTTTGGTTTCAGAATCTAGTTGTTCAGAAAACATTCTTCATCTTCAGTGGAATCACTGTCTGATTTCAACACATTCTCAACAACATTTTTAACCACTTCAGATTGAACACTATCTTCATCAGATGATGAAGTGAATGTGACATCAATTGTTTTTGGCAGTTTATCAGCATCTGTTTTCTCACGGGTTTCAAATTCATTTGCTAACCCAAATTGTTTCTTTGAAAAATTGTTGAGCACAGGTGGTGGAACTTGATGATAACCCACCCCCGTTCCATCTGAGTAAATGTCCTCACCAGCTTTGTTCTTCCCAATTGGTTTGGGAGCGATGTGTTGAAGAATAAAGATAGCTGAGTTGTAACTGGTTAATTTCATATCGATTCTTTTATTTTTAATCTTAGCTTCTTGGAATTGAAGCTTAAGACTTGCGATCTCATCCAATTGCTGGTTGATTTGTTTTTCTTTTGCCTGAAGAACTCCAGTCAAATGAATGTTTTCTTTGTAAGTTTTACCATTTCGTTCATCAGAATCTTTTACCGTTCTTTTCAACTTTTCAAAATTTTCTGAAATTGTTCTGTTTTCAAGAATTAATTTTTCATTTTCTTTCTGAAATCATTCAACATTACTTTTATCTTTTTCAATCTTTTCGGTTAATTCTTTAATTATTTCATTTGAAGCTCTAACAAATTTATCTCGATTTAAAATTTCTTTTTCAGTCCTTTCAACTTTTTCAACCAGATCCTGGATCTTTGTGTTTGAGAGATACGCATGTGTGCTATAGACTTTGCACTCGTTCGTGCAATTTCTGCAAACACTTTCTGTGTTAGCACAATCAGTCTTACCTGATTCATTGTTTGAACCACTATTACTGACCTTGCTTGATGATTCAGGACTAGACGTAGACTTAGAATCTACCTCAAGTGCTTTCGTCATCAGAACTTTGTCAGCCATTTTCGTCAGGTTTTCTGCTGTCATTTCTTTAGTAGTGTCGATGATTCCTACATCTACCTTCTTTGACTTTAGCCTTTCTTCTTTGGCTTTCTTTTCATCGTCGATCTTTCTCTGTTCTTCAGTTTCTGCTATCGATTTTATGAGAGTTTCAACCTCAACTGATGATGGTTCCACAATGATGTTGCCTTTTGGATCTAAGTAGCATTCACGATCCAGATCCCATCTTCTTGCCTTTTTGGCTTCTTTCCAAGCTTCGTAGAACTTTTGCATCATATGTCGTGCTATCATCTTTCGATGGATGTATGTTTTCTCTTTTTGTGTTTGTTCAATTGTTGCCATAAAAGCAAAACCAACTGCATCATCTTCCGGCAAGAATTCACTCCAATCAAAACCTTCATCATTTTGAATTACTGCCAACGCTCTCGATTTTTCTTTTGGAGTCTCCTTGATCTGTTTCATTCTGGGTGGCTCCTCTCTGTTTCTATGATAAACAGTTTTCTTGTAGTAATCATCATGAAAAGGATTTGCTGTTTCATCTACTGCAGAGTTTCTACATTCACGCTTGAAGTGCCCCTTTTGCTTACACTTCAAGCAGGTCACCTTGGATTTATCAAAACCGAGTTTTGTCGAAGGACCACCAATAGAATTTCTCCCTGTGATCTCCATGAATCGTTGTGCTCTGTGAATTACACTTGCCATGCACCAACGAACCCACACGATTAGAATTCGACTATGTTAACGAACCTTGACTTCCTGGTCCATGTTTTCAATAGATTCCTCGACAACTAAAACTTGTCTAGTATAGGTATCACAAGTGTTTCATCGGACAAACACTGTCTTAGATTCGAGACATAAATGACATTGTGTATGTTACCCAATTCGTCGGGTAACTCGAGTTTGTAGGCCATGTCACTGATTCTTTCCAGAATTTTTGAATGGCGTAACGTAAATTCGTCATGCCACGCTTTCCAAAGCGCATCGCACCCTCCCAGGGTGAGACTTCCAATCATGACACGTTCGCCCGCAGCAAACTCCCAGCGTTTCCTAAGTCTACCAGCTTTCCTGGCGATCACGCGTTGCCGCCAAACAATTTTCGATCTAAACAATCTTCCCAAGAGTTTCAAGTACAAGTCCGAGACCTGTGATTAGGTTGTCACTCACCTTAGTCCAACAAGGAGATTGGCATTATCGTCCACGCAATGCCTCAAACAGAGCTGTCTGAATACTAGAATGGTAACTGCTGCAGTAGGTCTCAACCAAGCGTAAGTGTCCTTCCAATTTTTACTAAAGTCAAACACACACATGCTCGCAGCATGTCTTCGAGTGTCAGGATGGTTCGTTTGCTCTGACCGTTGGCCCTATGGTGATAAGCAATGCTTATGTCTAGACGTGAGCCAAGGGTATTGTGTATTGCCTGCCATAAATCAGGTATAGATCAAAATCAGAGGTAACAGGAGTTGGCACCCCGTGCCTAAAAACCGCCCTTCACATGTAATTTCTCATAGGATACGAAGACTTGCCAATTTTCCTTGATTGCAAGAAAGTGTACTGGTTACATGAGACAATCAACGATCACCCAAGTGATATCGTCTTCTTTTCTGGTTTGAAGTAGGACAGTGACAAAATCCATGGCAGTCTGTTCTCATTTCCATATGGGTGTTTCCGGTTGCTGATACAAAGCAGAAGGTTTCTGATATTCTACCTTGACTTTCGCACAAGTCAAACATCGTTCACATAGTTTGCTATGTGGGCCTTCATGCCTGGTCACCAATACAAGATTTATAGATCCTAATCTCTCCTATCAAACCCAGACGACTAGGATATCGAGACTGGTGTGCTTCGCTCAACACAAGTTTCCCTACGGTTGCCATATAATGGGATCCATATTCGTTCCATGAAGTAGCTAATATCGTCCGACTTGCCAAAGGTTGCTCCTCCATGCCCCGCATGGAACCAACTTGAAAATTCTCTTCCTTCAGTGCTTCGATTTGGATAGGGCAAATCTGATCGGGTAGGCTAGAATCGATGGTGAGCTGCAAGCTCATACGCGTTTAGGTTCCATAGTCAAAACCATTCAAAAGTTCCAACCAGCGATGCCATCACACGTTTTGCACTTTCGAAACAAGGGTACATGGGAGGCCCTTGTGATCGGTTTAAGTAGTGCATTTGGTACCGTCCAAGTAATGCCTCCAACTTAAGTCCAAAGACCACGGTTTCCACCGCAGATTGTGACTCGTGCAATTCCTCTTTGTAAATCCACTACGTAAGTCATCACCTCCTCGTGTTGCATCGGCGTGCAACTGAGACTCTGATTCGAACCATCATGGTATGCCACTAGATCACCCGTACCCTCGGGTGGAGACGATGCTCAGTGCATTGTAGAGTTGGGTTTCAAAAGCTGAAAAGACGCCCTCCTGTTTTGTCTCCCACGATTTCACAGCACCCTGCTGTGCTGAAGAGATTAAAGTTGTGCGATCTTCGAAAATCCCGTGATGAATCTGCGATTGTATCTAGCGAGACCAAGAAAATTGTTGTATCCCCGAAAGACTCTTTGGTGCCGATCAATTTCTAATAGAATGGATCTCAGCGAGACCCACGTGTATCCCCACTTCGTTGACTACGTGACCAAAAAGTGTACTTCTCAAATCCTGAAGTCACACTTAGGTAGACTTCGCATGGAGTTGCTCCTCCCCTAGGAGCCCTAAGATGATATTCAAGTGTCGTTCATGGTGTTCCTTTCTCCTGGAAATGTTTCAAAATGTCATAGGTAAACACGGTTGACGAATCTGGCGAAATAAGGTTGACACATACTACTCTTGTGATCCCTAAGGCTGCTGGTGTGTTGGATAACTTAAACAACAAGAACAGAAAATCGTAGTGGCCGTACTATGCCTGTAACGCCGTGTTAGGAATCATCCTCCCCTAGGTCTTTCATCAAGTGTCAGTCCGATCTTAAGTTGGTTTCCGAATAGAAGCTTGATCATTGCAGTGGGTCAAGCAGGTCATCGATGCGAGATAGAGGGTGACGGTCTATGATTGCCACCTTGTGGTAGTCTGTACACGTACGAAAGGACTCGTCGTTCATTTCCATAATAGAGCTCGGGCTCCCCAAGATGAGGAGCTATATCAATAAAACTCCCAACCAGTTCTTCCTGAGGTTGTTGGACAGTTCTTGCAACCCTCCATGCGCAAGACGATAAGAGGTGCCAGAAATCAGGGCTGCTTCGGGCGTGATAAACATCTGATATTCCTCCTGACAATGTGGGGGAAAACCTGGAAGTTCTTCGGGCTGCGCACCGGTAATCAATGATAGGGTAGCAGGGTAGGTGAAACACTTCTGGGCTCCCACCGCCGAAGTGATGCTGACAATCAGTGAATCTCCACCATGAAGGGATATACATGCAATTTCCTCCTTACAGAAGATTTCTGCTTGAGACTTGGACATCCATCCATACCATCGACTACACCAAAGCTTCTAACAGTAGTAGGGGGAAGGTTAATGTCGAACTCGTGACCTGCAAGATTGAGTTGTACCTTAGGTGAACGTGTGAGACTTCAATTGGCTTGCCACCAGCCATTTTTACAACGTGTCTGTCTTTAAGAGGCATCCGGGTTAAACAGGACAGGGACGAAGCGATTAGTTAACCAAAAACATACAGGCTACCATGTTGCTATTATGCCTGGCGTCGCCTACACCAATCCTAAATGCCCTTCCACGAGCACCACTTCCAGTGTTGTTCTTACTCTTACGAGGATTCCCAATACTGTCATTGTTCCCTCGGTTGTTGATGTATTGACTTAACAACGGCCAATCCTTGTCAAAGTCACCTTCATTTCCATACTGAAAGTTATGTTTTGCGAGCACCTTGTTGTCGCCGTGGCCATTACCTCTAATGTTGTTGCTTTGAAAACAGATCCTTGCGATCTTTTTCCCTTAAGGTCCACCTTCCCGTCGTTCTTGTCACGTCCTAGGGTACTGCCCATGGTGCTAGTAATTACACATCCCATATTCTAGTCGGTTTCCCGCGTTTATGTCCCAATTGATTCGTAAGAGTTGGTTCCCAGACATTGCTTACTAGGGTTAGGGACTCGAGTGAAGTCAACCTACTGATATTCGTTGTCAGAGAGCAGGGTCATCCTAACACCAGGGTTGGTAAAGCATCACGTTCATCTTCTTGTCCATCGGTCTTGCGAGTCGATAGTGCATAGTAAATCGTTAAAGAATCACAGAGGTGTCCATACTTCTAAATTTGGGGCGTCAATTTGTTGCGTCAAAGACAACGATAAAAGTGAGAAAGTATAAACCAAGCATTTAACGTTTCGACAACTGTCTCAAGGACGTTCGCACTATCACCTAACATTTCTACACGGCTCGCTAGACGTTCAGTTACGTGTTCAGGTATCACTCAACATCATCGAGACTCGTAAGGGTTCAAAGGGAAGTGAAAGGACCACGTTCAAACATGAGACGGTCATTGCTATGACTCCTATGGATCGTTGTGTTTCACATTTGGTCGAATAATGGAATGGAACCCCTTTCACACTTGTTAGGCGTCGTTGGGACTCACATGCACCCCACATTATCATTATGTGTGCACCCATAATAATAATATGATTTGCATGCTCGTCTCAGTTCATCCTAACTCGTGTTAAATGTTTCCTCAGACTCGAGTAGCAAGACAAGGACCTCACAAAACGTGGGTCATGAATGTCTAGAGAAACACCACACTATCAATCACTTCACACATGCAAGTAATACATGATTTCATATTGTTGTGCTAAACGTGCAATCAAATGCAATATCATATGTAAGTGTTCACTAGTTATGCAGTGCAATGAGTAAACGAGAGACGAACCTTGCAGTCTGGAGCTGAGTGTCATGGTCATGTTCAGAACTTGTTCGGTTATAGTCTGGTTTTATAAAAACGTTTTAAAACCAAGTTCACTATAAGCAGTGGCTCTAATACCAATCTGTCACACCCCCAAAATACCTCATGCAGAAACCCCCGCGAGGCGTGCGACGTACCAGGATCTAGCCACCAATCACATTGAACTCATAACAAGATTTCAAGTAAAACTTTCATTTATTAAAATAAGTCGTACAAAACATTTTATTGTTCAGCGGAAGCATAACACAATAGTTAAGAATTTCATAACTTAAGTGAAAAAAACCAATAGACTCGTCTCATGATTCCATGTAACTCGACCCATGACCACTCCCGCATCCCAGACAGCAAGTTCCAATGATATGTACCTATAGACCTGCAAGCATGCAGAAAAGTGTATCAGACAATGCTGGTGAGTTCACAGTTTTGTTTACCGAGAATCGTGTTACATGTTTTACAGTCAAAAGTTTAGTTCAGTTCAAAAGCAATTCCAAAAACAATGTTGATAATAACTCGATACCGTACAAGATGGCTCCAGATTATTTGCCCGTCCCCAATGCCCCTATCAAAGCATTGGTCATGATTTAAGGTAATTAGTTCACACCCGTCCTCCCTGGTATGGTGTGAGGGTGCCAAACCTAATAGCGCTATCAACTAATAACCCCGTTGCCTCCCCGGTAACCTTTTCGGTAGAATATGGGACTTATTGTGATAGGAGTGAGTGTATTATCCAACATTCCGGTTTAACATTCCAGTCAAACTCATTACCCAATATTCCTCCCCGGAATATTTACCAGATGTCCCTCCCCGGGACGCATGCTTGAAAAAAGAGGAGTGAACTCACCTTAGATTTGCTCGGTATGTTACGTTACATTACCCGTTCCAAGTTAGTCAACCAAACCCTACCGTGGTTACCAAAGATATTCAGTTTCGTAAACACAAACCCGATTCACGTATTCAATAAGTCACATGTAATACCATTGTCACGTAACACATAGCAAATGTTTGGATTTCATACACGTTTATAACACAAGTTCATGTTCCCAATCAGTAGTTACCAATAACATCAGTTTCATAATAATCAAATCACGTATTGTCACATATTGCATTGCAAAGATTACCATAAATCACATAGCAAGTATTCAGTTCCCATACAAGTCCACATCCCATGTGGATGTCACATAACAACCCATAACAGGTGAGTGTTCTACTTACACAAGTCAAATCAGATTTCTCATTCTTAATCAGCATGGTTATCAGGCAACACATAGTATTTTATAAACACAAGTATCCATCATCACATACATTATAAACTGTTACTGTTTACTGTACATTTGCACGGCGAAGATTCCTCATGGCGGAGAACTAAGCTTCGTCGAGGATGACCATGATGAAGAACCTATATGGTTCGTCGAGAACGTGTCGACGAAGAATCAACCTTCGTCGTCCAGGGGTTCGACGAAGAATCCTCTGGCGAAGGACTACCTTCCTCAAACCGTGTTCTTCGTCGAGACATGGTTCGTCACTGCTCTCCACAGTCAGTTACAATCTTTCCTTAATCTCAGCCGTAACCGATGTTAACAAGTTTGACAGTTTCCGAATCGGATCAAAGAACACTTTTCCAATCACGAACATGTACCCTAATCATGAACCATCATTAAGCATGAATTCGTTATATGATCATCACAGAATTTGGCACACAAAATAAATATTCAATTAAATCAATTTACACGAGCATCCTATACTCATGGAACTTCTAATTCGTAGTTATAGGGTCAAACGCACAATCAGATTTATCAAGTTGTTGTTCCACCATGTTCATTACCCTAACATATATGCGAACCCTAATCATCAAACAATACTGATTCTAACATCATTCATTATTCCAATCAGTCAATCATCATTAAAACCGTTTGTAAACAAAACCCTACATCAAGATCCTTATCTCATATACATATCATAACAATACATACTTCTATAACCAAAAACCACAAGCACAACACAACCAATCCATAAGAAATCGAATCCAAACATGTTATCATACTAACCATGAGATGTACAGATGGTGAGGGTGTGCTAGAACGAGAGAAAGCTCCGATGAGAAGAAGGGTTTGCCGTCGATCTCGAGAAGGGAAGGAGAGAGTGCTAGGGTTTGCTATTTCCTTTTGTGTAGTTTGTCCCACCAATCCTCCCAATCTCGTGAATATATGCGTACAAGCAAACACAGTGGGCTTCAATTGGATTTGGGCCGAGAGCCCTTTTGGCGAAGTATCACTTGGCGAAGATCATTCTTCGCCAAGTTGTGAGTGTGACGAAGAATGACGAAGACTTATTCTTCGTCGGGGTCTTCGTCGGGGGATGGTTATGACGAAGATTCATTCTTCGTCGAGGGTGATCCTTCCTCAAGTGTAATCCTTCGTCAAGTGTATTGTGGAATCCAGAATTAAACATGAACATGTTATGACTAACTCTTAAGTTTTCATGCAACATTCAAACGTAATCAATACTTTAATCACTCAATTATCATGCACAAGATACAACATAAAATGAGCTGTGAAACAAATGATGCGCAGAGGAAAGGCCTTGAAATCTCGAGTTATCACATCATCCCCAGCTTGAAAGAAATTTCGTCCTGAAATTTAATAAGTAACCGAAGTAGCCAGGTGATAGACTAGGATGACTGTGGATTTTCCTCGGGTGCCACACCAGAAAACAAGGAGAAGTCCTATCAAATTAATCAAAGCCCGTTAGAACTCTCGACACGGACCTACTTGTGAACGTGAAGATTAAATCAAAGCCAAATACCCCCACCTGTTCAAGTAGAATCCTGCAACGGATAACTTAGATTGAATTTCGGGATGACATTCTCTTTAATATGGGGAGTATGTGACAACCGACACTTTCAGGTAATTTCCGTACACTGAACAATTGTTTATTTTATACAATTATATGCTTTAGACGTCAATACAACATGTTTAAATGTCATACATCTAGAAAACTCAAAAAATACATTTTAGATATGCATGTCATTCATTGCATTCGTCGCATTACGAAACAGTTAAAGCAGTTCACAAAACAACTAGTAGACTTACCGGTTAGACTAGCAGTGTCAGCACAGTTTTGGTACTCAGCTAAACGACAAATTCATGACCTAGATTTAAGTCCAACATCAAAAATACATCAAATCCCAAGTGGGAAAACAAGGATATTCATCAATGCCTTCCGGAAAATACACTAGCACTAAAAATGTCTGATTTGGACCATAATAACAATTCGTCCGTAAAATTCTGCATTTTATAACGAACGCAATGTCCAAAAATGATATTAAACATCATAATCCACTTGAAAAAACTTGAAAGTATCATCCTGATACATAAACATATCATACCATACAAGTTTCATAATTTAACATCTTAATGACCCGTTAATGAAACTAGCACCAAGCAAGTATCCGAACTACATCTAAACATAGAATATGAACTAATTAACATTGTTTTAACATTGTAAGACAAGTTTAAGCCATTAACCATCTTAATACACTTAGAAATCCATAATACAAATTAACCCCTAACTAAACCCTTTAAATCTCAACTAAATTTAACACCCATCAAATTTGAATTATATATATATATATACGCATAGAATTAGAAAATACATTTTAAGTATATATAATATATCCGCTAATGTCATGAATGAGACAAACGTGTGAGACCCGATTACGAGGGGCTCGGCCCTACACATATCGTGGACACGTACATATTACTCGTGCGAGGCATGAAGTCACAAGAGGGCTAGGCCCGTTCATACAACTCACAAATATGCAAAAATATATATTTGGTGAAATATATATTAACAACTTAAAAACTGATACATCTAAAAAAAGCATAGTCGATACACAATAATTCCATACAACTTAATACACATTCAAGATGGAAAAGTGGTACATAGTTATCACAAGCCTAAGTGGCTAACGAATTTAGGAAACTTGTAGGTTGTGTCACATACAAGGAAAATGCTTTTGGTTTCTAGCAGCTTACGCAAGGAACGCACCCTGTGAGTTCTTGTCCCTTTTTTCCTCTTTTAAACGCTTTTCAGTTTTACAACTATCGGGGGAGATACATATACAATGGTATGAAAAGCTGTGGAATGAAACACACTTAGATCATGTGCGAATAGGGTGGAACTTAAGCACCATTAATCACACATATAGACCGAGGAACGAAAGGGGTAGATCTATTGGGTTTAGGCGAGCCCCACTCTTGGTCCATGGGACCCACACGAACGAGTGATTATGTGTCCCAGTCGAGGGTAATCGACACAAAAATCGTCAAGGGTTGGATTGCTTCCTATGTCGGCACACATATTAATGTCCTTGCAAAACATTAATGATAACGATTTCATTAACGTTTACATACCGGATTTTATACAAATTCATCTCACATTTTAAAGATCCATTTGATACAACTATAATGTGACAACTGTCAATTTTTCGTGTATCCGTACAATAATTAAACAGTAATTTGTAGCTTAATGACTGTGCTTGATATGAATTAATGACATGGATGATTTCTGATTATTGTTATACATACACAAGTGCATTACATGTTGCATAATTATTAACCATTATTGCATGCAACACATTGTGATTCAAATGATGCACCAAACAAAGTTAGCACCGTTATCAAACAAACTAGAGGTACTGACGGGAGTTCAGTACTCGTGCAGACATGATGTTAAGACACAGAACGAGCCAGAAACCAAGAGTTACACTAGTATAGTGTGTAGGAAAGTAAGGATCATAAAACTGCCTTCCTAGAGATAGTCTAATTGCCGGAAAGTGCCTAAAACTCACACAAACTGCAGAATTCTACAATTTTCAGCAAAAATCAGCACTTTAACACTACAATAATATGCAGAATTATGGTTTAATGGTCCAAAATACTTTCCCAAGTGTTGGGAATCAAAACTGTCATAAAAAGGAACATAAAGCACACTAAACTGCGTAGTTTAACACCTTAACGAACCGGTAACCAACCAAACAACCGGACACTACCCGAAACACCAAATTTTCACTAGAAGCACTGTTTAACATTTCCGAGCTAGTTATGGTCACCGAACATCATAATACATCATATAATTACATAACATCTAAAAACACTAACCTTAACACTTAGAATCTAACTTAAACATCTAACTATCCATTACATTCTAACCAATACCCCCCCCCCCTCATTTCACGGTATCAAGGGGTGGACCCACCCCTTGATTTCTTTAAATTGTTTATACGATTTGTTGTTGGATCTTGGAACATAATACACAAAGGTTATACAAGTGTTGGAGGATCATTGTTTTAAACCCACAAGACACAACATAAACTCATTTCACCAACATCACCACTCAACTCCATCTCTCCTTCTCTTCTCCCCTCACGGCCGAGAACAACCACACACACCACCACCACTTTCATTTCAATCTCTTCCATTCCAAGGTGTTACTAAGGTGCTAGAAGCAAGATTAAGGAGCTAGGAGCCATTGGAGCTTGAAGGACTTTCTCAAGAGCTTTTAACCACCTTCTTCATCATCTTCTTCATCTTTGATCTCTTCCCTAGCCTTGTGCTAGTAGTAAGACTCTTATAACTTCATTTTACTTCTCATTATGCTGGCTAAAAGATCATGTAAGTAACTAAACATAAAGATCATGATTAAACAAGAAGATGAACTCTAACATAAAGTTTAAAATCATAAGAAACTAAGTTGTTTTAGTGTATGTGTATATCTTGATTGTTGATTTCTGGTGATTATGATGTTAATCATCATAAGAAACTTGCTAGATTGTGATTAAACACATGATCTAGCAAGTGAGAGGATGAATCTTGTGAAAATAAAAGAGATCATCCTTTATGTAAACATGAACTTGAAAGATGAAGTTGATTTTATGTATGATGATGATTCAAACATGTTAAAAGTCTTGTAAATGGATGATTACAAAACTAATTTTCTCAAGAAACCAAGTTTACATACAAGATTTACATGGTTTTTCATATAAAATTTGCATAATTTTTGTTACAAAATTTCAAAGTATTAGAGGTTGGTTTTTGATAAATAAAAGTGACTAAGTATATATTTAGGAAAATATATATTTAGATATCACAATTTGTGTGATTACTTTTATATTATGTGTATTAGTTATATTATTTTAGGACTTGAAATAATATAACTTACCAAAATAACAAGAATTAAAATACAAAATATTACCAAAATTCCAAGAAAACAAACATATAATTTATACCCAAATATTGGACAAACTGAACCAGGAATATGGATTATATATATATATATATATATATATATATATAGGGGAAGGTTCATTTGAGAAGAAAATTTAATTGAGAAGAAAAAGAACAAAGGGTATTATTGTAAAACATTAAATAGTTTTTCTTTTATCTCATTTATTATCATCTTTGACTAATTAATTAGTCATAAAAACTATCATCCTTCACACTAATGATTTTTTGACAACACACATCAAAAGTTGCGCTACACCTTTCGAAATTTACCTACACATGTTGAAATTTATCCTACACAACCCGTAATTTATCATATTACACATTATAATTTATCCTACACTCTAAATTATTTTATTTTATTTTTTTGGAAAAATATATATTTTGAAGATAAGTTACAACTTTTATTGTAGTTAGCTATTAAAGAGGAATACTACTAATTAATGATCTTTGTAGGTTTACCATATTACCCTTATAGTAATATTAAATACTTATATTAAATGAAGTAAAATGAATCATTTTTATTGGTTGAAATTTCTTCTCATTTGAACTCTCCACTATATATATATATATATATATATATATATATCGGAATTAAGTTTCTATATATTTTGGCAAATAAATTAAACGTTATTTTGGAAACCAAAGAAATGGAAATTATAATTTTTACAAGTGTTACAAAAACATATCATATTTTTGTCAAGAAGAAAATATATTATTTTTGAGTAAAGAAAAATATATATGTTTTCTTGAACTATTAAGAAGATATATTATTTTTGAAGAAAATAAATATTTTCTTAAACAAACCAAAAATATATTATTTTGGGTGAAAAATGGAATTATGAATATTTTCTAAGTTAATCTTGAAAATATATTATTTTTGAGGATTATATGAAAATATGATTATTTTTGTCAAGGAAGAATTATAGAAAATTTTCTATAAAAAGTTTTCTTAAAATATATTTTAAGAATATGTATTGGTGAATTTTTAATTGATTAAAAATAATATTTCGGAAAATTAAATACAAAATTAAGTATAAGAATACTTAATAAATACGATAAAACTACGTATTCTCATACGTACAAATACACACCGGAATACATCACCAATACTTGGCTAAGTACACAAGTCTAAAAATACAAGTATAAGCATGCCCATCCTTTGGGAAAATATTCATGGAAGGATTACGAAACAAATAAGTTAAAATAGATTATTTTAACTAATATTCCAATAATTAATAAATATAATTTAAGTTAAAATATTAGTATTGTAACAAATAATTATGGAATAATACAATGTACATAAAGACGTAACTCGAAGAATGCTAAGTCATAACAATTAAGACTAAAAGCCATGGCACGACCTAGCCGTCTAATAAACCGTAGCACGTGTGTAGGTAGTTGCACGACTTCGAGACAGGATCTTTGAGTTACACCAGTTTGCAGGACGCAAGATTGTGAGTTCATGTCACCCTTTTCTTTTAACTGTTTTCGGTTTATAACTTCGGAGGTGAAATACATGTTTCAATGTTTTAAATGTTCAAATGTTTCAATGGTATGGTTTAGCTAAGGAATGAACTGTTAGATCACGTGGATGATGTAGTATCTCTCTTAAGTGCCATTAATCTAGTTTAAGACCGAGGGGCATGAGTGGTAGATCTATCTGGATGTAGCGAGCCCCACCCATGGGTCCTTGTGTGGCCGCATGTGGTGACTATGTCGTTCCCGCCGGATGGACCAGACGAAATCCGCTAGGTTTGAGCACTTCCTACGCACCACACATATTAATGTCCCTGCAAAACATTAATGATCTGTTCATAGACGCTTTCATACCGGTTATCAAAGGAAATCTCTCAAATGTTTTAAAGTTATTATGAGCTCACATACAAAACACATGAACTCGCTCAACTTTTGTTGATGTTTTCAAATTACATGTATTTCAGGAAATTGAAAATAGATCTGGCGGGCGTTCAAGGTTTTCAAGGTGTGTCTACAATAAACGATGTCATCCGCACTTTTGTAGGGTTTGACTTGGATGTTTTATCTTAGATAAGACATACAATTCGAAGCCTTGTTTTATCAATGTATTGTGTCAAGTCCTTTATGGAACTTAAACATTTGGTTGGTTTGTATTATTAAACTCAAAGTCTTGTTTGGTACTAAAACAATGTGGGTTGTAGTATTTTGAATCATATTTATGGATGAACATCATGGTTTTAATCATTTAGTTGTTTGGTATAATTGAATGCAATGATATTAAGCAAGTCACACATAATACGCTTTTGCAAAAGTAAGGGTGTGACGGTTTGGTATCAGAGCTTCGATTATAGCGAACTAGGATTCCTTCTCGAGTCTAGACTACAATCATTAGGGCTCTCTCACGAAAATATTTTTATAAAATATTTTTCATTGCATTTACAAAACGCCAAGATCCATGGAACAAACGTTTTACAAAGGAAAGATAAGAATCACGAGCAAGGTCACAGTGGTGGTTTTAGTTTGCATGGGGTAGACTAGTTAAGATAGAAAAAGTCTCACGTAGGATAACGTGAATACATGATTTAGTGATGATTGTTTTTGTTTACATACACTGAGCGTTAGTGGTTAACATATGTACACATGTTATGATTATTATGTTACAGGCACCCATGTCTTCCTCGGACGATGAGATCATGCCTGAGCCGGAGATTTTCACATCGGATACCGAGAGTGATCCAGATATGATATCTGATGATGACGATGACTTTCAGCCCTTCGCATTACCAGATTTTGGAGACGTCGCACCTACAGCTGATGGCATTCCTGTTGAGGATCTTTTTTATTTCCCTGCTCCTATCCACGACCACCTCATCATCGGTCACCCTGATGGTGAGCATATTGTAGCACCTATTCTTGATCAAGTTCCCCTCGTGGTCATTCCCCCTAAGGATTGGCCCTTTGATGACCTCTTTGACGATGACGTTGATCTATTTTTGGATGGTCAGACAGCTGATGTTCAGGGTGACGGGGAGGTTGATGATGATGTTGCTATACTAGATGTACCCCCTCCTGTCATACCTGTTATCGAGTTATCTTCTGACTCTAGCTTACATTCAGTTTCAGACTCCTTTGAGTCTGTGACTTCCTCGGCCCTGCGGGCAGCAGGACTGCAGCTTTATGCCACTGAATCCGATGAGGACACTGCAATGTCTGCTGCACCATTATCCCCTGCCCGAGTCCCTACACCTCCTCACGTCCCAGAGCCTGTTCCTGAGCCAGAACCTGTTCCGTTTGGATTGCCTGATATTGCACCACTTGTCCCAGAGCCGATTCCTGCACCACTTGAGCTTCCACTTGTTGATCCATTCATTCCACCACCTCCACCCGTTGATGTTGCTCCTCCACCTCCATTCGTGTCTGATGCTCATCGCACTGACCTTCCGATTGTCTTCCTACAGGAGATCCTTGCTCCGCGACCAGGGGAGAATACCTCAGGACAGCCCCCGAGTTTTGACCCATTTGCTTCAGCCGATTTCCCTCCTATCCCATAGACTACACCTTTTACTCCATTTACAACTGCATCGCTTGATGAGCCATTTCGATGGTTCCCTCCATATACCATGCCTATCTCAGAACCTTACCATCCCTCCCATTTTGTTGGATACACTCGGGATGAGTTACTTTTGTCGCTTCAGTTGTAGTTTGAGATCTTGAGTTGTAGAGTTCTTGAGTTGGAGTTCGGTGAGGGTGCTAGACGGTCACCCTGTCCCTGTCATTCTGTTTCTGTCCCTCCACACTCATCATCATCCCCTTTTGCACATCCACCTGCTACTCATGTATCTATCCAGGGTAACGATGCCCGCTTTCTCACCTTTGAGCAGCAGATTAGCTTTTTTGATTCGCAGAGTTCATGAGCTCGAGGAAGAGCTCGCACATGTCCGCAGTTTACTTTTCTCCTCCTCTGCGATAAGCACCATATGTTTTTGGTTTTATGCAGATGCACTACTTTTGGTGAGAGCACTATAATTGAGCTGAGATTTCAAAGACATTGAAGACCACTTTTTGACTATATTATTTTTGGTATATTGACAAACTTATTTGACAAGGGTAGTTACGTCTCTTTTGATATGGTACAACATGAAAACAATGTAACTCGTGGTTGGTGATTAATGAAAGCTCAATAGTCGTGTTCTCATTAAACACATTGTTGGATTACATGTTCATGCGATGATTATGTTTGATTGATTGATGTGATGATTGTTTATGTTATATATATACATACGACTCCTAGACGATTATTTATTTATTTAACGAATAAGGCCTGACCTACCCGAATCTTCTTACTAGAAGAAAGATGTCACCACGAAGAAACACCAATACCAACAATCCACTGCCAACGACTGAGGCAGAGCTACAAGAGCGCATCTCACAAGCCATCGCTCAGCACGAGGCACTCCGCTCCGAACATAGCGGAGGTACCTCTGGGAATAACCCCCCAATCAGTAATGTTAAGTCACCTAAGACACATTACAATTTGTTTGGATATTTCCAATTGTGCTTTGCTAATGCTTTCTGTGAATGATGTTGCTTGTGTTACAGGCTGTACCTACAAACAGTTCTTGGACTGCAAGCCCCTAAATTTCGATGGCACTAGGGGTGCTGTCGCCTTTGTACGCTGGGTGGAGAAGACTGATTCTATTTTAAGGATGAGCAAATGTGCTCCAGAGCAAAGAGTCACGTATATTTCTGGGTTGTTTCTAGACGGAGCGCTGTCGTGGTGGAACCTTTAGGTTCAAACATTGGGTGAAGCTGCTGCGTATGCATTAACGTGGGATGAACTGAAGGAGTTAATGCCTAAAAAGTATTGTTCTCGAGCAGAGATCCACAAGATGGAAACAGAATTCTGGAACTTGAAAATGGATGGTCCAAAGGTGGCAGAGTATATTCAGAGATTTCATGATTTGTCGAGAGTTGTTCCTTATCTGGTGGAGCCAGAGTTTAAAAGGATTGAGCATTTTATCTGGGGATTGGCACCTCAGATTCTAAGCATGGTGACAGCTTCCAAGCCTCCAACCATTTCCGAGGCTATTGACTTAAGTGTGGCGCTTACTGAGGAAGCAGTTAGGTTGGGAAAGTTTTCGATTTCTGAAACGAAGATGAAAGAGACTCATGTGGAGTCATCAAGTGATAACATAAGGAAGTTTAATAATTTCAAGAAGGGAACCCGAGCGAACAACAACAACAATGCCAACAAGCGTATAGACACTAATCAGCCAACTGAGGCACAGACTGGCTCTGGGAATGCTGAAAATAAGGGAAGAGGGTATGCAGGATTTTTACCCAAGTGTGATAGATGTCAGTACCATCACACCGGTCCATGTAGGAACCATAAGTGCGAGAATTGTGGAAAGATTGGGCATTCTAAGGATACGTGCTGGTTTGGTGCAGGGCGCGGGAATGGAAATCAGGGTGGTAACGGTAGTGGTAACCGTGGTGGGAATGGATATGGAAACAGAAACCAGGGAGGAAATAAAAACCAAGGAGGTAATGGAAACAGAAATGGGAATGGAAATCAAGTGGGAAATGGAAATCGTGGAGGAAATAATAACAACAACCAGGGTGGTAATGGAAATGGACGCGGCCAAGGATGTTATGGTTGCGGTGACTTGGGGCACTTCAAGAAAGACTGCCCAAAGAACAACCAAGCTCGTGGAAGGGTGTTTAACATCGGAGCTAGGGAAGCACGCCAGGATCCAAATGTGGTTACTGGTACGTTCCCTATTAATCAACGTTATGCATCTATGTTGTTTGATACTGGTGCCGATTTTAGCTTCGTATCCCTAGACTTTAAGAATATACTTGGCTTAGTTGTGAATATGTTAGACGCCCCGTATTCGATAGAACTAGCTAATGGAAAGCTAGTAGAAGCCAATGAGGTGATTAGAGGGTGTATTTTGGAACTTGGAGAGCGCGAGTTTTCGATAGACCTTCTGCCAGTTGATTTGGGAAGCTTTGATGTCTAGGTTGGAATGGATTGGTTATCTAGCAATCGTGCGGAGATAGTGTGCCATGAGAAGATCATTCGCATTCCGATGACGAATGAGGAGACGATCGTGATTCACGGAGAGAAGCAAGATACGCCTTTACGAATCATCAATTGTATGAAAGCGTAGAAGTTACTACGTAAAGGATGCGTTGCCTTCTTAGCTCATGTAGTGGATAAGGAAGCCGAAGAACCGAAGCTTGAAGATATTCCAGTGATGAGGGATTATCCTGAGGTCTTCCCTGAAGACTTGCCAGGATTACCTCCGCAACGACAAGTCGAGTTCCACATTGACTTGGTTCCAGGCACCGCACCTGTAGCCAAGGCGCCTTATCGACTTGCGCCTTCCGAGATGCAAGAGTTATCCACGCAGCTTCAGGAGTTATTGGACAAGGGATTATAAGGCCGAGCTTCTTGCCTTGGGGAGCTCCAAGGTTGTTCGTCAAGAAGAAGGACGGTAGGTTTCGAATGTGCATTGACTACCGGGAGCTGAACAAGCTAACCATCAAGAATCGGTATCCGTTGCCGAGGATTGATGATTTATTCGACCAACTGCAAGGATCAAGCTACTACTTCAAGATTGATCTTCGACCGGGTTATCATCAGTTGCGAATTCAAGAGGAAAGCATACCGAAGACCGCATTCAGAACTCGTTATGGACACTATGAGTTCCTCGTAATGCCGTTTAGATTGACTAACGCGCCGGCAGTATTTATGGATTTGATGAATCGGGTGTGCAAGGCATATCTTGATAAATTTGTGATCGTATTTATCGACGATATTCTAATTTACTCGCAGACGAAGGAAGAGCACGAGCAACATCTCAGAGCCATTCTAGAGCTACTAAAGAAGGAAAAGCTCTACGCTAAGTTCTCGAAGTGCGAGTTCTGGATTCGCGAAGTACACTTTCTCGGTCATGTGGTAAACGAGAATGGTATTCATGTGGATCCCACAAAGATTGAAGCAATCAAGAATTGGGAGACTCCGAAGACGCCGACTGAGATTCGACAGTTTTTGGGTTTAGCAGGTTATTACCGCAGGTTCATTGAGAATTTCTCCAAGATAGCTCAACCACTGACCTCTCTTACTCAGAAGGACAAGAAGTATGAATGGGGAGACAAGCAAGAAGAAGCCTTTCAACTGCTCAAGAACAAGCTATGCGATGCATCGATACTATCCCTACCCGAAGGCAAGGAAGACTTCGTGGTATATTGCGACGCTTCACGTCAGGGATTGGGTTGCGTGCTCATGCAACACCAAAAGGTTATCGCTTATGCTTCACGCCAACTTAAGGTACATGAGAAGAACTATACCACTCACGATTTGGAGCTAGGCGCAGTGGTATTTGCTCTGAAGATTTGGCGACATTATCTCTATGGTACTCGATGTACTATTTTCACGGATCACAAGAGCCTACAGCACATTTTTTATCAAAAGGAGCTTAATATGCGTTAGCGACGATGGGTTGAGTTGCTGAATGATTATGACTGCGAGATCAAGTATCATCCTGGAAAGGCGAATGTGGTGCCAGACGCCTTAAGTCGGAAGGAAAGGATTAAGCCCATGAGGGTTCGGGCTTTAGAAATGACAATTCAGACGGACATCACTTCACGCATACGTGACGAACAACAAGAAGCTCTTAAGAAGGAGAATCTTAAGGATGAATATCTCCGAGGAATGGAGAAGAAGTTGGTGCCTAACGAGGAAGGAACCTTGTATTTCATGGGACGCATTTGGGTTCCGCTTTATGGCGGTATTAGAAAAGTTATTTTTGACAAAGCCCATAAGTCAAGGTACTCGATCCATCCAGGATCGGACAAGATGTACCAAGATCTGAAAGATTATTATTGGTGGCCAAAGCTCAAGAGTGATGTTGCTATTTATGTTGGGAAGTGCCTAAACTGTGCTAAGGTTAAGGCCGAATATCAGAAGCCTTCAGGTCTCTTGCAATAGCCTGAAATACCCATGTGGAAGTGGGAACAAATTTCGAGGGACTTCATAACAAAGTTACCCAGGACACCTAGAGGACATGATATGATATGGGTAATAGTGGACTGATTGACAAAGTCTGTGCACTTCCTACCGATTCGAGAAAAGGATAGCATTGGGAAGCTAGCTGAGCTTTACCTTAAGGAGATAGTAGAACGTCAAGGAGTGCCTATCTCAATAATTTCAGACAGAGATGGACGGTTTGTGTCAAGGATTTGGCAATCCTTTCAAGAAGCCTTTTGATCTCAGTTGAATCTGAGTACGGCTTTTCACCCTCAGACAGACGGTCAGAGTGAACAAACTATTCAAACACTGGAAGATAAGCTTCGTGCTTGTGTAATGGATTTGGGTGGCAGTTGGGATACTCATCTACCTCTAGTTGAGTTTTCCTACAATAACAGCTACCATACGAGCATTCAAGCTGCACTGTTCGAAGCTCTTTATGGCCGTAAGTGCCACTCCCCATTGTGTTGGGCAGATGCTGGAGATAGACAGATGGTTGGTCCCGAGCTGGTTCAAGAAACAACTGACAAGATCATGCTGATCCGAGAGCGCATCATTTGACACCCGACTTTTCAGGCCGTACCGTACAACTGTAACACGTGTTGTGAATAGATAAAAGGCTGTATTTGACTGATTATGATGTTTATATATGATATTTAATGAGTTGGTAAATTTAAACTTTGATAAAAATTATGTTGGCAACAATTAGATAAACGCTTATCGCATAACGAATAAAATGCGAAACGAACGTCGGTGACCACCCGATCTGTGTTAAATCCTAAAAATAGTCTGTTATGATTAGAATAGTAATTTTAATCATAATCGTGAGGAAAAATAAATTAAAACGCTAAGAAACTCTATTTTTCGAGTTTAAGCGTGTACCGCGCGATACTGCGCGCATTAGACAAAATACCGTCAACGCAGCCAGTCAAGGCAACTGGTAATTGTAACACCCCGACCGCATTAAAACAAAAAAACCATGACGGAAACGCCGAGGAGTGTCGTAACAGAATCATTGTTTCACAACCATGGATACAAAAAGTTTTGTTTTTATTGATTCATTAAGTAATTTACATTGTCTTAACACAAAACAAACAAGTTACACATCGACTATCATTGTTATTATGTCACTAAGGCCTCGTCCAGATGCTATGTGACTCATGCATCCTAGCAATCAACATCAAGCAACAACACCTGAAACATATGTAAAAACAAAGTCAGCAAAGAAATGCTGGCGAGCACATAGGTTTTATGAGCGTATCGGATTCATGGCTCGTTCACATATTGCAATACCTTATTAAAAACCTTGTTTTGAAAAGTATATAATGTTGCAACATAATTAACCAACTCAAATCAAGTTGGTTATAACTTATAAAATCTCGTAGCCATGATTCTTAACCCCAAAACTCGTATGGTTTATATCATTTAGAAAACATCGTTAGGTGACATCGTTTCAAAATCGTTTGCCCAAGTGAACTAAATAACGCCACGATATGTACATGATGAAAACACTTATATATAAGAAGTACCAGCGGCGTATCTACCATGTTTTCACCATATTACACCCATCTCGTTATCTAAACACTAACCAAAAACCAGTCGTTTGTTCAATTCGTTTAACTCGTTTTAAGTCGTTCCAAAATCGTTTAACTCGCTTAAGTCGTCCCAAAATCGTTTAACTCGTTTTAATTGTGAAAACTACTTTTGGTCGTCTCGCTAATAACATCCAAACCTTTGCAACTCGTCCATCGCCAATTCTCGCATTAATAAACCACTAAAGGGTAAATTAACGATCACAGATTCAGTCATTACCCACCTAACCCACACATAACCATGGGTGCAGTCTGATAACGGGATTTGTCAGATCCTATGGCACCATAACCTAATACTGGTCGGCTTGATCAATGTTAATGAATGTCATTCATTATGTAATTACAACCAACAAGTTAGTTCACATTATCGAAATCGTTATTAATTTAATATAAACTATTTTAATCGCTTTTGAAACCATCGTTTAAACCTTGAAATCATTTAACACATATGAATCACCCCAAATTGAGAACAGTAAAAAGAGGGGATCTATGTACTCACATGAAGTGAAAAGTATCCTCAATCCAAAGAATTCAACAAACTCAAGCAAAACACGGAAATCAAATAGCACAAAGGGTCCAAGCTAGGAAATCTAGATTCAATTTGCTCAGGTATGAAGTGTTTCAACCTCAACTTAGAGCATTTGAATTAGATTGTGAGGAATGAATGAGGTTGAGTTGGGTTTATATAGGAAACCCACAACCGTTAGGATCGTTTCTCGCATTCTGTGCTTCGATCTTGGCCCTCCACTTGGGCACATGGTATTCAAAACCATGGGAGCACTTAAAACCATCAAAAACCAGCCCAAAGTATCCCAAATCAGCTGCTAAAACCATCAAAAACAGGCTGGAATGGCCAGATACAATGTTTCTGATCTGCAGGCTGTCGCGCCCCGCATAATAATGGCCTTCATCTTATGCGGCCCGCCTAGCATTAGCATGTTTGACAGAATTGCAGTTTTAGCCCCTGAACTTGTAAAACTTGCATTTTGATGTATTTTTGACACGTTTAAGCCCCGTTAACCTCATTTCAAAGCTCTAAAATGATGTTAAAGTATAGGGAACTTAAAATATGCTCAAAAACGTCTCGGATGTCAGCTCGTTTGGTCGTACGGTTGCGTTGTTCGGTTAATTACGACGGAAGTCGTAATGAACACAAAAACGATCCAAATTAAGCGACGAATGGAATTTTATCATGCCAATCACTAAAATAAAATATTTTAATGATTACATAAATTTTTGGATGTTCGGATATATTCAGAATGTAAGATATGCGCGAAAATGCAAACTTATGCACTTTTTTACGCTTTTAGTCCCTACTCAATTGATCAAGAAAGTTTATTTTAGCATACCTAACCCCTCAAAGCCTATTTCTAAGCTATGTAAAGGATATTTAGGGTATGTTTAACTTATGATCAAGTTCTAAAATGTTCGTTACCATACAAATCGGTATAGTTTCAAAGTTTGACACTAATAGTCCCTACGATCGAACAAACTTGTTTTCAACACACCAAACCATCCAAAACTTATTTCTAAGTTATGTGGAGGTTATTTAAGGTATGTTAAGCCTAAGTCACTAATCCGGAGTGTTTTTCGTGTTAAACAGACTGCGTTTAAGCACCAGTTTGCGTATAACCTTCTAGAAAGCGATTTAAAGCTTGAAATCAGAATCGAATCAAATAGAAAAGTCATCAAACACAAATACACACATAATAAAACCAAAGCAAATTGTTTTATTGATAATTGACTTTGTTTTACATTATACGTCGATTACAGAACAAAGTTGTCACAGTCTCCCCTACTTTAGGAATTTTCGTCCCGAAATATTAACTAGAGGAAATTTGTGAGAACAATTGCGGATATTTTGCCTTCATTTGGTCCTCACGTTCCCAAGTAAACTCTGGGCCACGTTTGGACTCCCAACGAACTTTGACCAATCGAATCTGTTTATTCTTCAACTGTTTGACTGCACGGTCCACTATCTCCACGGGTTTCTCGACAAAGTGCATTATTTCATCGACTTGAATTTCGTCGAGTGGAATGTGAAGATCAATGTCAGCTAAACACTTTCGAAAATTGGACACGTGAAAAGTCGGATGAATATTTCCAAGCTCTAGAGGTAGCTCTAGTCGGTAGGCAACCTTTCCAATTCTTTCAACAATCTCAAATGGTCCAACATATCGAGGTGCAAGTTTTCCTTTCTTTCCAAATCTCACCACTCCCTTCCAAGGTGATACCTTAAGTAGGACACAGTCTCCGACTTGAAATTCTAAGGGCTTGTGTCGCATATCCGCATAACTCTTTTGACGGCTTCGAGCTGTCATAAGATTATCGCGGATTTTCTTAATTTTGTCTGTTGTTTCCAGAATGAGCTCAGGTCCAGTAAGCTGAGCTTCACCGATCTCATTCCAACAGACAGGTGAACGACATTGTCGACCGTATAAAGCTTCGAACAGTGCCATATTAATGCTAGCATGATAACTATTGTTGTAAGAGAACTCGATCAATGGCAGATGAGAATCCCAATTACCACCAAAGTCTTTCACGCATGCTCTAAGCATATCCTCCAAAGTTTGAATCGTCCTCTCAGATTGTCCATCTGTTTGGGGATGATAAGCAGTGCTTAGATTTAGTTGGGTTCCCATAGCAGATTGCATGGTCTTCCAGAAATGAGATGAAAATCAAGCATCACGATCTGATATGATATCCAAAGGGACACCATGTCGAGATATAATCTTATCAACATAAATCTTTGCAAGTTTATCAGTAGATAGATCCTCATGAATCGGAATAAAATGAGCTGACTTCGTTAATCGATCGATGACAACCCAAATAACATCATGACCTTTAGATGTACGCGATAATTTAGTGATAAGATCCATTGCAATGTTCTCCCACTTCCATACCGGTATCTATGGTTGTACAAGCAAGCCAGAAGGTCGTTGATGTTCAGCCTTGACTTTGAGACAAGTTAGGCATTTTGATACATACAAGGCAATATCCTTCTTCATACCAGGCCACCAATACTGAGTACGAAGATCCTTGTACATTTTATCAGCACCAGGATGGATAGAATATCGAGACTTATGAGATTCGTCCATTACCAAAGTGCGAAGATCGTCTTGTTTCGGAATCCATATAATATCCTTGAAATAAAGTAAACCATCGTCCTTTGCTTCGAGCTTAAGCTCAAGTTGAAGTGGTAGCTCATATTTCAATAAGCCTTTGATCACACAAGATTGTTGAGCTTTAAGCACACGAGATTGAATATTGGATAGAGTTCGAACATAATGAAGCTTGACTCATTCCTTTTGACTAAGCGCATCGGCTACGACATTCGACTTACCAGGATGGTAGCGAATCTCGCAATCGTAGTCGTTTAAGAGTTCAACCCAACGTTGTTGCCTCATGTTCAGCTCCTTCTGATTAAGAATATGCTGGAGACTTTTGGGGTCTGTGAAAACCACATACTTCGTGCCATAAAGATAGTGTCTCCAGATTTTAAGAGCGAAAACCACAGCAGCTAACTCAAGATCATGAGTCGTGTAGTTCTTTTTGTGAACTTTTAGCTGTCTTGACGCATAAGCTATCACTTTACCTCATTGCATAAGAACACAACCAAGGCCTAGATTCGACGCGTCACAATAAACAACGAAATCATCGTTTCCCTCAGACAGTGATAAAACAGGAGCATCACATAGCTTTTGCTTTAGCGATTGGAACGCTTCTTCTTGATTGGGTCCCCACTCAAAAGGCTTATTCTTCTGAGTCAAAGCAGTGAGTGGAACCGCAATCTTCAAGAAATTCAAAATAAAACGACGATAATAACCAGCGAGACCAAGAAAAGAACGAATTTCTGTAGGTGTCGTTGGCGTATTCCAATCCTTAATTGCAGCAATTTTGGATGGATCCACATGAATACCCTGCTCATTGACTATATGACCCAAAAACTAAACTTCTTTAAGCCAGAATTCACACTTGGAGAATTTAGCAAAAAGTTGTTCCTTCTTCAGGAGTTCTAATGTCAAACGAAGGTGTTGCTCGTGATCGGCTTGAGACTTCAAATAAATGAGAATATCATCGATGAACACAATGATGAACTTGTCTAAATAAGGTTTACAGACCCTATTCATTAAGTCCATGAAGATAGCTGGGGCATTCGTCAAACCAAAAGGCATGACAGTGAACTCGTAGTTCCCATATCTCGTGCAGAAAGCAGTTTTGGGAATATCTTCTTCGAGAACACGAAGTTGATGATACCCAGAACGCATATCGATCTTGGAAAAGCATGATGCACCTTGCAGCTGGTCAAAGAGATCATCGATTTGTGGTAGGGGATATCAATTCTTGATGGTAAGCTTATTAAGCTCACGATAATCGATACACATTCGAAAAGATCCATCTTTCTTTTTCACAAAGAGGACAGGAGCACCACAGGGCGAAAAGCTCGAATGGATGAATCCTTTATCAGATAACTCTTGAAGCTGTTTCTATAATTCTTGCATCTCTGATGGTGCAAGACGATAAGGTGCTTTCGCAATCGGGTTGGCATTAGGTACAAGGTCAATATGAAACTCGACTTGACGAACTAGAGGCAAACCAAGCAGTTCATTGGGAAACACCTCTGGATAATCTCGGACAATCGGGATATCTTGAATACGCTTGCTCTTGCTCTTCTCCTCAGTGACATGTGCCAGAAAAGCAACATATCCTTTTCGTAAATAACTTTGGGCTTTCGTACACAACATAAGCTTCAAACCACCAGACGGTTTCTCGCCACAAACCTCTAGGACTTCACCAAACGAAAGAGGAATACGAACAATCTTATCGAAACAAACCACCTCAGCATGAAGTTTAGCTAACCAATCCATCCCTACAATAACGTCGAAACTCCCAAGTTGCATCGGCACAAAGTCAATAGGAAAAAGATGGTTATCAAGGTTCAATTGACAACCATAAATAATAGAATCGAGAACAAGAGGTTTACCAGTAGCAACTTCGACAGATAAGGGTTTCCTCAGTTTAGTTCTAGGTATCGCAAGTAAAGGCTCAAAAGATAATGAAACAAAACTCCTATCGGCACCAGAATAAAAAAGAATAGAAGCAGGTTGATGGTTAACAAGAAACGTACCATTGACAACCTCGTTGTTAGCTCTCACCTCATTTGCATTCAGATTGTACGCTCATCCACGGGCGGGATTTGCGTTTGCAACGGCATTCGGATTTGTGTTCGCATTTACCAACCTTGGGCAGTTGTTGCGGAAGTGACCAAACTCTCCACAATTGAAACATGAACCAGGTGGGAATCTAGCAGCATTCCCCTGAACTGGAGCTTGAACCTGAGCAGCTTGATTCTGACCCAAACGACAGATGTTGGCCAGATGCCCAAGTTTACCACACGTAGTGCATTGCTTACAAGCTTGTTGTGCAACATGATGACTGTTGCAGCGAGCACAGTGAGGTGCGGTACCAACATACACTTTCTTCGCAGGAGGTTGAGCCAGTGGGTTCTGAGGGTTTTGAGCAGTGACGGCAAAGTTTTGGGAAGCCTTGCACTTCCTCGACTTCTTGGAAGACTCTCCCTTCTTCTTTCCCTTACCCTTATCCTTGTCTTTAATAGAATCGGCCGACTTCTTCTTGTCCCCCTTGTGGGTAAGTTTACCCTTCCTGACTTGAGACTCAGTCAGGGTAGCAGATAACTCGATCGCTTGATGAACAGTAGTAGGATTACTGCCAGTCACGATGTCTTGCACAGAATTGGGTAAACCATCTATATACCTCTCAATTGCCTTCTCCAATGGGGTAACCATAGTGGGACACAACAAACTCAGCTCTTCATAATGATCCGTATACGCACGGTGTTCTCCCCCATTCTATTTCTGATCATCGAATTCTCGTTCCAATGCTCGAATCTCGTGATGGGGACAAAACTCTTTCATCATGAGAGCTCGAAGCTCTTCCCATGTTTGTGCCAATGCCATTTCGGCACCCCTATCACGCATCACTCTAATCCACCACGTAAGAGCACGCTTCTCGAACACACTTGATGCAAAATCAACCTTACGCTCATTCAGACACTACACATATCTGAATGTGCTCTCGATACTCTCGAACCATTGCAGGAGCGCAGTTGCTCCTTGAGACCCAGAAAACTTCAACGGCTTAGCAGAATTCAAATTCTTGAAATTACACTGAGCATTATTGTTATTATTGTTGTTGTATAATTGATGGATCTGGGTCACTACGCCTGGAAGCACAGCAGCCATTTGTTGAGCAACAAGGGCTGCGACTTCTTCGTAATTTAGAGGTTGTGCATCACGTCAAGGAGGCATTGTCTAAAAGAACAAGGAGACATAAGAAACAAGTGAGGTTGACAATTGGGAAAAACAAAAGAGGTATTAAAAACATCGACAAAACACAAGGAAGGCGATCATTTGTTCATTACCTCGAACAAACAAACAACATGCAGTGACTAATCAAAGTAAACGGGTCAATATAATGTATCGCGAAGACATGCTCGCCAATAAGTGAACACTCACCCCAAGAGTTCCCAGGTAGGAGTGACTGGTCCGATACTGCGGATTTGTACGAACACTCTAGCCTTAGACAGAAAACTCAGGGTACATGCATTCACCCTTCCAGTTTGCACGTGTTCACACTATAAGACACAAACTTTGACGAGATTTTGAAAACTTAGAGGGTTCAAAACCTTATAACAAATCATTTACGAAGAAATGATTAGTTTTCAAAGCGGATTTGAAATTTGTGTTCTCATTGTGGTTATCACCTAAGGATATGTGACGATTTTTGTTTTAAAATCTAAACGCAATTTTTTGCATTAGGGTCCTAGAAAGTTATAATCTAGGTCAAAGCATTACTAATAACCTAATTCCCTATAACCATTGGCTTTGATACCAACTCTTCTGTCACACCCCGACCGCGTTAAAACAACGAAACCGCGGCGGAAACGTCGGGGAGTGTTGTAACAGAATCATTGTTTCATAACACACGGAAATTTGAAGTTTTGTTTTATTTAAAGATTAACAATTTACATTGTCATGAAATTTAAACAAACAAGTTAAACATAGTCTATCATTGGTATTAAGTCACTAAGGCCTCGTCCAGTCCTAAGTGAGCATGCATCCTAGCAATCAACATCATTCAACAACACCTGAAACATATGTAAAAGCAAAGTCAGCAAAGAAATGTTGGCGAGCACATAGGTTTTATGAGAGTGTCGGATTCATGGCTACTTTACATGTTGCAATACCTCATTAGACTACAAGAGTCAAAAGTTAAAAACCTTGTTTTGAAAAGTGTATAATATTGCAACATAATTAACCAACTCAAATCAAGTTGGTTATAATTTATAAAACCTCGTAGCCATGATTCTTAACCCAAAACATTTATATAAAAAACCAAATTGTAAATCATCTCGTTAATAAAACTCGTATGGTTTATATTATTTAGAAAACATCGTTATGTGACATCGTTTTAAAATCGTTTAACCAAGTGAACTAAATAATGCCACAGAATGTAATATGATAAAAACACTTATATATAAGAAGTACCAGTGGCGTATCTACCATGCTTTTATCATGTTACACCCGTCCCATTATCCAATCACGACCCAAAAACCAATCGTTTATCCAATTCGTTTAACTTGCTAAAATCGTTTCAATCGTTTAAATCATTCTCGTTTTATTTGTGAAAACTACTTTTGGACACCTCGCTAATAACATCCAAACCTTCGCAACTCGCCAATAGCCAATCTCGCATTAATAAACCACCAAGGGTAAATTAAAAATCACAGATTCAGTCGTTACCCACATAACCCCCACACAAAACCATGGGTGCAGTCTGATAACGGGATTTGTCAGATCCTATGGTACCATAACCTAATACTGGTCGGTTCGGCCAAAACTAATGAATGTTATTCGTTATGTAATTACAACCAACAAGTTTGTTCACATTATCAAAATCGTTATTAATTTAGTATAACCCATTTTAATCATTTTCGAAACCATCGTTAAAAATATCGAAATCATTTCACACATATGAATCACCCCAAAACAATCGAAAACAGTAAAATAGGGGAACTATGTACTCACTTGAGAATGCTTAGAAGTCTCGAAAAACAACCAAGCAAAGCTAGAGGGATCACGGAAAACAATCGGCACCTAATGAGTAACTACGTTAACAGACCGAACCTAAATCGGAAGATCGGATAGGATGAGGTTTCGTAAACCAAATGAGTATTGGAACTCATATGACATGGTTTAACAAAGCCTACATACTAAATCGAAACCTAACCTAAGTGCTTACGACCCATTACGACTCGTTTAGGTAGCTTACGCTACTTTAACGCGTCGTTCACGTGAAACGCGTTCAGACCACCTAACTAGTCCTATGACAAGTATTATATGCCTTAACATGTCTAATAATGTTGCCTAATCAGTTTAATTGTCAAAATTTAGGTTACATATGCTTAAAATGAAATTATGCGTAAAAAGGGCATTTTGGTCATTTTTGTCACACGCCGACCGTGTAAAATAACAAATCGTGGCGGAAACGTCGGGGAGTGTAGTAACAGAATCATTGTTTCATAACACATGGATTGAAGTTGTGTTTTATTGAATTAAATGTATTACATTGCATTGAAATTAGAAACAAAACATGAACAAATAGACTTTCATTGTTATTAAGTCACTAAGGCCTCGTCCGTTCCTATATGAGCATGCATCAATATCATCATCAAACATCACCAACTATGGTACCTGAAACACATGTGAAAATACGTCAGCATAAAAATGCCGGCGAGTACATAGGTTTTATGTGAGTGTCAAATTCATGGCTCGTTTATATGTTGAAAATAACTTGAACAATTTTGTTAATTGATAATTAGAAAACCAAGTTTTATAAAATGTTTGTAATGTAGATTGAAATAACCAAGTCAAAGCAGATTTGTTTTATAAAACCTCGATGCCATGAATCTTATCTCAAAACATTTGTTTAAGTAAACCCAGATTGTAAATCGTTTTTGAAATAAAACTCGAATGGTTTATATTGTTATAAAAACCTTGTAATATAACTTTGTTTTGATAACCTTTGCCCAAGTGATCTAGATAACTCAACGAAATATAATGTGTTAAAAGCACTTATATATAGGAAGTACCAGCGGCGTATCCACCCTGCTTTTATCACATTACACTCGCCCCGTTACCTAATCACCTCCCTAACCCAACAGTTCAAACAGTTCCAAACGATTCACATAAATCAATCTGTTCCAAATGGTTCACATTTCCAAACGGTTCACATGGATCAAACAGTTCCAAATGGTTCCAACAGTTCAAATAATTCACATAGATCAAACAGCTCCAAACGGTTCAAATGGTTCAAAATGTAAAACAATGTGTCCATATGCTGAGTAAACATATGCAACAGAAATGCAATGTAAAACAATGTGCTATCATGTTAATAAAACATACATAGCAAAAACATGGAAGAAATCATGTACTATACGTGTACTAATGAACATAGCAAGAATATGATATAAAAAACATGAAAAGCACGAAAGTAACAAGTAGGCACATTTGTTTCACCCCAAAACAGTTGAAAACGGTAAAAGAGGGGACTATGTACTCACTTGAGATTGCTTAATAGTATTTGGATAACAACCAAGCAATGCTAGAAAGATCACGGAATCAATCGGCACCTAATAGGTAACTATGTTAATAAACGGACCTAACTCGATGGATCAGATAGAATGAGGTTTCGTAAACCAAATGAGTGTTGGAACTCATATGATATGGTTTAACAAAGCCTACATACTAAATCGAAACCTAACCTAAGTGCTTACGACCCATTACGACCCGTTTAGGTAGCTTACGCTACTTTAACGCGTCGTTCGCGTAAAACGCGTTCGGAATGCCTAACTAGTCCAATGACAAGTATTATATGCCTAAACATGTTTAAATATGTTGCAAAATCAGTTAAGTGATAAAGGTTTAGGTTACATATACTTAAAATCCAATTATGCATGAAAAGGGCATTTTGGTCATTTTCCTAAGGCATATAAACTACCTATCATACAACTAACTAAACGAAGTGACCATAAGGTATAACCTCGGAAGGTTATTCCCTATACAACTATGGTCACAATAAATGCTTGGTCGAATCCTAATGATCGACCAAACGGGTCGGGTTCGAAAGTCTAAGCGGTTGTTTAGACCGCTTATCTTACGACCCTATATAAGCACTAATCTAAAAGTGACGAGTTAAACATGTTGAAACATGTTAACGAAGTTTGAAAACAAGTTTGATATCAAAACAAAGGGTCTTGATACCCAAGAATAGTTTGGTTGCAAAATACGCATAAACGCGCATTTTGACCGAAAGTATGACTCGTCACTACACCTAATCAACGTGGTAATCAGTAGGTATAGTCACACGGGACTATAACCATCGTGATTACGCTCACGTTGCAAAGTTCAAACGAACTTCGTGTTGACCATTGACTGGTCAAAGCAGAAAGTCAAACACTGTCTGACTTTCGTGCTTAAAACGCATGAAAGCATGAAAGAAACTTAAAAGGGGTCCAAGCTAAGAAGATTTGATCTAAGAATCCTCAGGTATGAAGCTTTGTGTTGGTGCATATGTCTGTCGACTTCATCTTGTATCGAGTCTTGTAATAGGTTAGAAAGATCAGGGCATGAAATACGAGAAATATGTTGAATAGGTGATTTCGCACGAAATGGAAAGAAGACTATTTCGCACGAAATGAGTCTTTGCCATTTCGCATGAAACGCTATTTCGTGTGAAGTTGTTTCGTACGAAATAGCTCTGCCTATAAATAGTAGCCTTGACCATTTCATTTGGAACGATCTGATTCCGATGCCGAAGTGCTGCTGAAGTGTCTCCAGGCTGTAAAACGTTGTGTTTTCAATATAAGAGACAGTTTAAAGTGATTCTTGTTCAAATTAGCTGAAACTACTTTGATACGATTGAATTCCGCCTCTCGTATTGTCAAGAACTCTTCTGAACGACTTGTTTTGGTCGTGCGAACGATCCTACAAGTGGTATCAGAGCTCAGGAGGAAGAGTTCTTACCATTTCAACTGAAAATTCTGATTTCTACACCTTCTTTTCAAAATTTAACAAGTTTTCACAGTTAAAATAGCTTGAATTTCTCACATTATAAGCGAAACATTGTTTTAACAAAGCCTTGAAAGAATCAGACCTAAAATCGGACTAAAACCTGATCAATTTTGGCAAAAACAGTTCAAAAAGATGACATCAGCAGCATTTTGTATGAATTGAACATTTCTTTTCGTACGGAATCACTCAGTTTATCCTATTTCACACGAAACAATGCTTCATTTCGCACGAAGAGGTCATTTCGCTTGAAATAGCATATCAGAACTTCATTTCGTACGAAACAGTGCCATTTCGTTTGAAAGTGTTCATTTCACGTGAATCTTATTTCGTTTGAAAATCACAGTTTGTGAAATTTTGATACCGAATCATGGAAGAAGAGTTTTACAACGCGTTTGCTACTCCGATTACTATTGCACAGAACACAATGTTAGAAAATGAAACGGGCACCATGCAAAAACCGCCAAAGCTCATGAATATTGAGGAGTATAAATGATGGGAGGAGCGATTCGAAAATTCGGTTCAAGCAAATTACTTGGATGCTTGGGAGTGTGTTGAAACAAAATATGTTAGACCGATGAATGATGAGGAAGAGGTTATTGCTATTAAAGATCTAAGTGTTGAGGAGAAAAAGAAATACAAAGATGAAAAGATGATGACTAGTCTATTGCATCAAGCTGTTAAAGAAGATATCTTGGTTTTACTGCAACACAATGGAATTGCATATTCAATTTGGAAAGCATTAAAATCAAAGTTTGTTGGAAGTAAAGAGATGATCAAGAACAAAAAAAATCACTTTTAAAAAAGGAGTTCGATCTATTTCGTGGTTTAAGAACTGAAAACACCAAGCAGATCATAGAAAGATATTGCAATCTGATAGTTAACATGAAGAGGTTGAGCATCACAAAAGACAATGAAGAATTGATTGAAAAGTTGGCTGATGCGTTGCCACATGATGTTTGGGGCACGTACCTTATGATGTTGAGAAATAAGAAAGATTTTGGCAATTTAACACTGGGAAAATTTATTGAAAAACTTGAAGCTCAAGAGATGGAACAACGGAAGATCTCAAGAATGAAAGATTTTGATGGTGAACAAGATATTGGTTTATATTACAAAGGAGGTATCAGTGATAAGACCAACATGTCACCAAAGATTGAAACTGCATTCAATGCTAAAAGTTCTTCTGGAGGGTCATCTCAAGGATCAAACAACAAAACGGGATTTTCCTCATATCCATCATTTGATCCAAATCTTTCAGCGACCAAGAATGGCAAAATACTACAATGTAACATTGCTTTAAACCTTAAGGATGGTAAAAATTTCTCAGAAGAGGTTGCAAAAGGTCACATGTCTTTGTTAGTGACTGTGTTAGAGTCATATGAGAGCTTAGTTGCAGGAAGTATCGGAAATCCAATGTTGACAAAAGAGGATTATGATCAGATTGATGCCGAGGAAATGGAGTTAATGGATATAAAGTGGTGTTTGGCTAGTGTGTTGAGAAGAGCTGAGAAATTCAAGCAGATCACAGGAAGAGATGACTTCCGTGATGCTAATGTTTCTACTTTAGGTTTTGATAAATCTAAAGTTACTTGTTTTCGTTGCAGGGAAAAAGGGCATTTTAAGCAAGAATGCACAAATCGCGAAGCAAGTGGAGCTCAAAATCCATTCAATAACAATGATTATTATCGGAAAGCGATTTATCATCAAGTTGCTCAACAACCACATCAACAACAACCACAAACTGCTCATGCTAGGAAGGAGATTGAAGAATCAAAGAAAGCTTATTTAGTTAATCAAGATGATGGAAGTTCGTCTAAAGGATTCAGTTGGGATAAATATATTTCAGCAGATAGTAAAGCATGTTTGATAAACAAAATGATAGATCAAGATGATGAAAGGCTTCCAAAAGGTTTTAGTTGGGATGATTTTGATCCTAACAAAACTTCAGATCATAAAGCTTTTGTTGCTCGAGTTGTTGAAGATAGTGATAATGCTGATTATTATGCAAAAAGAATGGAAGAGCACCTAAGAATGCGAGAAGAGAGTGAAGACAGTGATAATGGAAAAGTTCGAGTGAAAAAGAAGAAAGTTAAAAAACAGATTAACAGTGATGATGAAGAAGTTCGTGTGATAAGGAAAAAGATAAAAGAAGTTCCAGTTTTCAAAGTTGAAGTAGAAGCTGATGCACAAAAGATTCCTGTGAAATGTGAAACCTGTGAAGCAGTGAAGAAGCAAAACAGTACTTTGATTCATAACATGAACAAATTGAAAGAATCCTATGATGTTCTAAACAAAGCTATGAATCAATACAATCAATCAAGCAGCGAACAAGCAACAACTATGAAGACACTTCAAGGAGCTCTCATGACAAAGCAAAAAAATGTTAATAATTACATTGAGAAATGTGCTGTGCTGGAACAGAAACTGGAAACCCAGAGAATAGAAATAGTAAGGGTAAACAGGTTGTTAAAAAGTTACTCATGTACGTCTTATGTTATTGACAGGATTTATCCAACCGTTGAAGGCATGAAGGCGTTTGAAGAAGAGGATACTGAAGAAAAGAATTCTGGTAAGAAACATAGTGCCAGTTATACAAAGTGTCTGCCTCCGCTTGAAAATGGATATTCTCCACGAAATCCTAATTCAGAGAGAGTAAAAAAGGCAACCAACTTACAGTGGGAATCTGAGCCATCAGATAATTTTCCAGACAACATTGATGTCACTTTCACTTCGTCTGATACTGATCATGAGTCTGAGTTAATAAAGAAAGTGGTCGATCAGGTGTTGGATAAAGATGAAACCTAGGAGTCAAAGTTGGAGTCAAATTCAGAGTCAAAATCTGAAACTTCAAGTCCAACAGTCAAAAAGGACAAACAGGTTTACAATAAAGAGTTTATGTTATCAAAATCTAATTTGAATGATGAAACAGTCAAAGTAGCTTATACTTTGCGTGATTCTGACAAATTATATTCTGATGAAGAATTTCCAATAAGACGTGTTAAAACTGAAATGATAAAAAAGGTTTTCAAACTAACAGAAATTAATATTTCTGAAATAAAAGATGTAAGTCTTTCTGAAAAACCTAAAAAATACACCTCAATAGTACAACAAAGAGAAAACAAGAAAAAGGGTTACAGTTCTGGTTCTGGTTTTCAAAAGAAACCAAACCATAACGGTAATTTCAAAAGGAAAGGTCTTGGATTTATTCCACCAAAAAATCATAAAAATGAGAAAACTTATAAACCAAAAACTGTATTTGTTTCAGGGACATCATCATCAGAAGAAAAAGAGCAATTGTTCAGGAAACAGACAAACAAAGAATTCCTTGCGAAGAAGCAAGAAGAAATGAAGAATGAAGTTGTTCAGAAGAAGAAGGAGACTAGAACCTGTTTTCAATGCAAAACAGTTGGTCATATTGCCAGGAATTGTCCAAAGGCAATCTAAACAAAACAGGGAGTCTCTAATAAGCTGAAAGGAAAAATTGTTGAGAAAAGTAAACCACCAACCAAACGATTTGAAGTTTTTGAAAACTCAACATTTGAGGTTGGAGAATGTTCAAAAAGAGTTTACAAGAGAAAAGTGAATCTTGACAACCAAAAGTGGGTTGTTAAGAAATATGATAGCATTTCTAGCGATGATTCTGATTCAACAAAATCAGAGGAGCTATCTTCTGGCGATGAATCTGATTCCATAAAGTCAGAGGAGCCACAGGTTGATAAAAAGGATGAAAATTCGGTTCCGCCAATGGATGATGCAAATTTTCCACCATTGCAAGCTGAAAATTTTAAACAAAAAATTGGAAAAGTTGAAATTTCAAATCAATTCTTTTCTGAAAAGAAGGAATTTGATGTTGAAAAGGCCTTTAACTCCAATGTAAAACATATTTTTCGTAAAATGGTTGACAGGAAAGTCAAAGGGGTAAAGGAATTTTATGAAAAGATGTTGGTGCATACGTCTGTCGACTTCGTCTTGTATCGAGTCTTGTATTATATTAGATAGATCAGGGCACGCAAAACGAGAAAAGTGTGTTTGTGGGTATTTCGCATGAAATAACACATAGGTTATTTCGTACGAAATTAAGTGGTAATTTCGTGCGAAATTAGATTTCGTATGAAACTAATTTCGCTTGGGATATTCCATGCGAAATTAGCTTTCCTATAAATACCTTTGATGCCTTGTCATTTGTAACTTTCCGGTTTCAGTACCGAACTGCTGCCGAAGTGTCTACTCGCTGTAAATCTTTGTCAAATCAATCAAAAGACAGTTTAAAGTGAATATCTAGCTGAATTGAACTTGATACGTTTGTTTTCGCCTCTCGTATTGAGCAAAAACTCTTCTGATCGACTCATTCGGGTCAGAAAACAATCCTACAAGTGGTATCAGAGCTCAGGAGGAAGAGTTCTTACCAATTCAGCTGCAAAATCTGATTTCTACACCTTCTTTTTCAAAATTAACAAGTTTTCACAGACAAAATGACTTGAAATTTACACATTATGTGCGAAACAGTGTTTTAACAAATCCTAGAAAGTTTCAGTTCTTAAAACGGCTTAAAACCTGATCAATTTTGGCAAAAACAGCTCGAGATGATGACCTCAGCAGTATTTCGCACGAAATAAGCCTTATTTCGCACCAGATTAGAATTTTGTTTGAGAGTTCCACACGAAATCAGTTATTTCGCACCAGATTGGAATTTCGTTTGAGAGTTCCACACGAAATCGGTTATTTCGCATCAAATTGGAATTTCGTTTGAGTATTTCACACGAAATCACCTATTTCGTTTGAAAGGGTGTTATTTCGCACGAAAACAGTGATTTCGCACAGGATTGGTTATTTCGCTTGAAAGGGTATTTCGCACCAAAGGCTATTTCGCGTGAAAGTTGATTTCGTTTGAAATTAATTGTTTGTGAATTCTTGAAAACCGAATCATGGAAGAGGAATTTTACAACGCCTTTGCAACTCCGATTAGCATTGCACAAAACACAATGTTGGAAAACGAAACGGGTACTATGCAAAAACCGCCAAAGCTCATGAACATCGAGGAGTATAAAGGATGGGAAGAACGATTTGAGAATTGGGTTCAAGCAAATTATTTGGATGCTTGGGAATGTGTTGAAACGAAATATGTTAGACCAATGACTGATGATGAGGAGATTATTGCAATTAAAAATCTAAGTGCAGAAGAGAAAAAGAAATACAAAGATGAAAAAATGATGACGAGTTTATTGCATCAAGCTGTTAAGGAAGATATCTCGGTTTTATTGCAACACAATGGAACTGCTTGTTCAATCTGGAAAGCTTTAAAATCAAAGTTTGTTGGAAGTAAATAAATGATCAAGAACAAAAAAACACTTTTGAAAAAGGAATTTGATCTATTTCGTGGTTTAAGAACTGAAAGCACTAAACAGATCATCGAAAGATATTGCAATTTGTTAGTCAACTTGAAGAGGGTGAGCATTACAAAAGATAATGAAGAGTTGATTGAAAAATTAGCCGATACATTGCCACATGAAACTTGGGGCACATATCTCATGATGTTGAGAAATAAGAAAGATTTTAGCAATTTGACACTTAGTAAGTTCATTGAAAAACTTGAAGCTCAGGAAATGGAACAAAGAAAGATTTCAAGAATGAAAGATTTTGATGGAGAACAAGATATCGGTCTTTATTACAAAGGAGGTATTAGTGATAAGACCAACATGTCACCAAAGGTTGAAACTGCATTCATTGCTAAGAGTTCGTCTGGAGGGTCATCTAAAGGATCAAACAGCAAAACAAGTTTTTCTTCAGATCCATCATTTGATTCAAACCTGTCAACAACAAAGAATGGAAAAGTTATTAAATGCAACATTGCATTAAATCTTGAAAATGATCAAGATTACCCAGAAGAAGTTGCAAAAAGTCACATGTCTTTGCTGGTATCTGTCTTAGAGTCATATGGGAGTTTAGTAGCAGGAAAGATCGGGAATCCAATGTTGACAAAAGAGGATTACGATCAGATTGATGCTAAGGAAATGGAGTTGATGGATATAAAGTGGTGTTTGGCGAGTGTTTTGAGAAGAGCTGAAAAGTTTAAACAAATTACGGGAAGAGATGATTTCCGTGATGCAAATGTTTCTACTTTAGGATTTGATAAATCTAAAGTTACTTGTTTTCATTGCAGGGAAAAAGGACATTTCAAGAGAGAGTGCACAAACCGCGAAGCAAGTGGAGCTCAAAATCCGTTCAACAACAATGATTACTATCGGAAAGCAATTTATCATCAAGTTGCTCAACAACCACATCAACAACAACCACAAACTGCTCATGCCAGGAAGGAGATTGAAGAATCATCAAAGGGAGCTTGTATGGTGAATCAAGATAAAAAGTCAACAAAAGGATCCAGTTGGGATAAATATATTTCAGCTGACAGCAAAGCATGTCTGATAGATCAAGATGATGAAAGACTACCAGAAGGTTTTAGCTGGAAAAATTTCAGTTGGGATGATTATGATCCTAACAAAACTCCAAATCACAAAGCTTTTGTTGCTCGAGTTGCTGAAGACAGTGATAATGATGATGGTTATTATGCAAGGAGAATGGAAGAGCACTTAAGAATGATGGAAGAGAGTGACAATGATGATGGAAAAGTTAAAAAGAAAAAAGCTAAGAAACAAGTCAGCAGTGATGATGAAGAAGTTCCTGTGATCAAAAGAAAAATAAAAGAAGTTCCAGTTTTTAAAGTTGATACAGAAGCTGATGCACAAAAGATTCCTGCGAAATGTAAAAATTGTGAAGCAGTAAATGTAGGATCGTGTGCGGACCCGAACGAGTCGTTCAGAGGAGTTTTACTTTGTTTCAGAGGCGGAAACTAAGAAACAAAGGTAGAAACAGCTAAATCTTCACTTTAAACACTGATTGTATTGATAAAACTCTGATTACAATCAATCTTCACACCGGCAGCACTTCAGTATGGAATACAAGGATCTCAATTACTGATTTCTCTCTAAAGTAACCTATATATAGGGCCTGTGATTCCGCTCATAATGACACATCAACAGTAGGAGCGGAATTAACATGTTGTGATTCCGCTCGAAAGTGTGTCTCGATGACATTTCGGGCGGAATTAGCCTCTAGGAGCGAAATCATCTTTTAACACTCTAAACTTGCTACTTTCTTGTAAAACGTGCCCTAATCTATACAATCTATCTTAAGACTCGATACAAGAAGAAGTCGACATATGTATGCACTAACAGACTCCCCCTCAGATGTTGACGAGTCTCACGTGTCGAGTCTTCGCATCTTCAGTCTTGATCAGTCTCTGGGCTTCACTCTTTCACTCAGCATCAACAGACTCCCCCTAACAATGTGCTGGCATTCCTTCAGTTCATCAGCATCATCTGCTTCAGGATCGTAATCTGGCTTTTACACTTTCTTCTCGTAGTCCTCAGGTATCAGAAACCTGGCTTTTTAAAACACAAGCTTGTCAGGATCGAATAACCTGGCTCTTCCGGAGGTTGTTCCAAGATCGTAACCTGGCTCTCGTCTAGCTCAGGTTATCTGCATAATCTCTACCTCAAAGTAAATTTCACACATTTACATATTTCAAAAAATAATAGACATGCACTAACTCCGACTCTTTCTCACTACACGCATGATGAACCACTTATAAATTTGTTCAAAATACATTTGATTTTCAAACACATTCTTCTTTTCATACAAATGTCATCATGTTTAGCACTTGGAATTTTGAAAATCAGCTCTTCAACATCAGTTGTCGAAAATCTTTTTGAGTTTTTCAAAAGTTTATGCTAAAACACACCGAAAATCTTTTTGGATTTTTGAAAGAAATGAAATGCAGTAAAGTAATATTTACAGACAATATTTTTGTGAGTTTGTGTAAGAGGATCATATCAGTTTCTGAGACAAATCACCAACACCGTTAAGCTTTAAACATATCCAGGTTTAAACGATTCACGTTGATTGACGATATTGTTGTCCACTTAAACTCAATCTAACAACTTTCGAAATGCTTACTGATCCGTTAAGGTATATTAATTTGCACTAAATTCTTATGGACCCCACAATCTCAGCATATCCCCTCATCATGTAATACACTGACTCAAGTAATGCCTTTAAACTTTTATCAACTGTGATTAGTGCGAAAACAAAGCAGAATGTTTAAACATTAACAATCAGGTCGATACTTCCGTATACGCAGAGAAAGTCCAATGTTTAAACAAAATAAGAAACGTAAAACAAATTGAAGTTGTTTAGGCTTTAACCACCAGGTCGATACTTCCGTATACGCAGAGGTGATCCAAAGCTTAAACGAAACACCAAAGAAAATAAATTAGAACGTTTAGGCAATAACATCCAGGTCGATACTCACGTATACGCAGAGGATGTCCAATGCTTAAACAAAATAAAGAAATAAAACAAGTTTAAATCTTTGCAAAATGAAATGCAAAAACACAGCGACTTTTTCAGCAAAGTTGTGAAAGTTCACAAACTTAACCAGTTTTATGTCTTTCGACAATCAGCGATTACTGAGTAGGCACACAATCAAGAAGGACAAAACTAAGTACTATGCTTTCAACCATGTTTCCCACTAGAACTAGGCTTTTTCATTTAGGTTTGTATCGTTATCGCAAATCTACTAGTCTAGCTGAGCCTATCGTCACATCATTAGTGAGACCGTTTATCACATTTTATCTTTCCATTTCTTTAGCATGCTGTGATAGCCCACTGATGTACTATCATTTCCTCTTTTATACAACAAAACTCATTTTTGATTTTATCATTTTTGATTTTATCATGTTTTTGTCTTTTTCAAATTTTCTAATGTTTTTGGATTTTCTGAAAAATTTCTACTCCCCCTAAAATGCAAACACATTAAAGGAAATTTGAAAACAAACTGTACAATAAAATGACAACCGATATCAAATCGCTTCAATTCGCCATTCACTTAGCATAAACAATCAGAACTCCCCCTTACATAAAACTATTTTCTCATTATGATTTCAAAACACTTAAGTTTGTTTTAACCAAAATGATTTTTCCAGAAAATAAGTTTTGTTGGTTTTACCACTTGTAAACTTAGGGGTTTGGTTCATCATATTGTTTTCCAAAATACCAATTGTACGTATGGTCCAATCAAGTTCAATTTAATGACCTTGAATAACCACTTGTAGGAAAAACAAGTACAACTTAATGTCCTTGATTTACCACTTGTAAGTGAAAACCTTCCATAAACCATTTGTAGGAATAACACATCTACACAAAATCATTTTACCAATATAGATGCCGATTCCTGCTTCACACTTACCAACCTGGAAGCTCCGGCAAGTCACACTTAACCTGTAAAAATTTAACTATTTTTAAGATTCAATCACACAATCAATTACTAAGAAAGATGCCGATTCCTGATCCACGATTACTAACTTGGGATCTCCGGCAAGTCAGATTGTTTAAGGGAAAAGAATTTCCACCCAAGTCTGACCAACTTTGGGTGTTTTTAGTTCCTTTAGCTATTGTTCAGTTGGGTTAAAAGTTGCTTTCTTTGTTGCATAAAAATCTTTAACCCCTTTTACTTTCCCATCAAGCATTTTTCCAAAAATTTTCTTAACATTTCCATTGAAAACTTTCTCGACATCAAACTCATTCTTCTTGGAGTAAAATTGATCCGAGATCTCAACCTTACCAAATTTCTGTTTAATCTTCTCAAACTTCAGTGATGGAAATTCATCATCATTCAGTGAAGATACAAAATTTACCTCTTTTACCTCACCTTGTGGCTCTTCCGGCTTTGTGGAACCAGATTCATCGCCAACTTTTACATCACCCTTCTTAACAACCCACATTTGGTTATCTTTTGATTTCTTTTTGTAAAAATTTTTCTTTGAACTCTCACCAACTTCATAAATCGAGTTTTCAAAAATTTTGAATCTTTCAGTTGGTGTTTCAATATCAACAACTATTTCTTTTAGTTTTTCAGAAACTCCCTGTTTAGTCTTAGCATTTTTCGGACAGTTCCATGCAATGTGACCAACTTCATTGCATTTGAAATAGGTTCGAGTCTCTGTTGGATGAAACACTCCAGTTCCATTCCTTTTCTTCTCAGCAAGAAACTCCTGGTTTGATTGTTTCCAGAACGGTTTCTTCTGTTCTTCTTCTGCACTTCCTCCTGAAACAAATTCTTTTTTTGTTTTAGAATTTTTCTCATTTTTATAATTTTCTGGTGGAATAAAACCTAATCCTTTCTTTTTGTAGCTACCATTATGGTTTGGTTTCTTTTGAAAACCAGAACCAGAATTGTAACCCTTTTTCTTGTTTAATCGTTGTTGTACTCTTGAAGTGTATTTATTAGATTTTCCAGTAAGATTTAAATCTTTTATTTCAGAAATATTAATTTCTGTCATTTTGAAAATCTTTTTAATCATTTCAGTTTTAACATTTCTTATTGGAAACTCTTTGTCAGAGTATAATTTGTCAGAATCATTTAAAGTGTATGCAACTTCAAATGTTTCATCATCCAAATTTGCTTTTGATTACAAAAACTCTTTACTGTATGCACGTTTAACCGACGACTTTAGACTGTTGACTGACGAACTTGACCCTCCAGACTCAGACTTTGACTCAGACTCCTCATCAGTATCCAACACCTGATCGACCACCTTTTTAATTAACTCAGACTCATGATCAGTATCAGACGATGTGTAAGTAACGTCAATATTTTCTGGTAATTCATCAGTTGTGTCGGTTTTTAGCTTTATATTGACTGCTTTTTCAAGTTGCTCCTTGTTTGGTTTTCTAGGAGAATACCCTTCCCAGATTGGAGGTGGACACTTGTTATAGCTAACAGTCGGTTTCTTACCAGTATCTTTTTTCTTCGGCTTGTCCTCTTGGAAAGCTTCAAAACCTGCAACAGTCGGATAAATTCGATCAATAAGATAATCAGAACTAGAATAACTTTGCAAGAAACGTCTGATTCTCTCATTCTCGATTTTCTCAGTTTCCAACTCTTGCTTCCATTTAGCACTTTCTTCGATGTAGAAGTTGATAGCCTTCTGCTTCGACATCATCACAGCATTCATCATTGTCAAAGCGTTTTCTCTCTCTGAGTTTGTCTTTTGAAGACCAGTTACTGTTCTGTTCAAGACATCATAAGATTCTTTCACATAGTTGACATTGAACAGTAATTGCTCTTTCTTCATCTCATACTCAACCATCTTTTCGTCTTTGTATGCACATTCCTTGCATGGTTCAAGACACTTTGAACATGGCTTGATGACCTCCACAATCTTTTCAACTTCTATTAACTTCTCAACTTCAACCACTTTCTCAGCTTCAGTCACCCTTTCTGCTTCACTTACCTGCTCAGTCTCAACACTCTCCTTAGCAACACTATTAGCTTCATTATTTTGAACAACACTTTCAGTCTTCATTTCTTGTTGCTCTTTTGCAGCTCGTTTCTCCTTCAGTTTCTCCAAGCGATCTGCAAAATAAAAATGAAAATTTTCAGGAGAAAGATGAGATTTAGCAACATTAATATGTCGTTCTTCTTCATCATCACTACTGTCATCAATTGGTGTTTGATTAAACTCTACTGATTTGTCAGAATTATCATCCGAAGAACCAGAATCAACTGGTGTTTGATCAAAAACAACTTCCATTTCTGAACTTTCATCACTTTGTGAACTTTCATCTGAGCTCTGTGAACTTTCTTCAGATGCAATAGATTCTTTCTCCACATTCTTCATAGTTTCACCAATAGACTTCATCCATGTGGTAAACATATCTGGTTCTTTCAAAATTTTAGCAATGAATGCTTTGAAATCACCTTTATCATTCACAAACATATCCCAGCTAAAACCTTCAGGCAATCTTTCATCATCTTGAAAATTCCAGTTAAAGTTCTCTTGATTTCCAAGACATGCTCTTTTTGAATCTTCAATCACTTTTCTACCATGTGCCACTTGTGGTTCTTGTAATTGTTGTTGACCTACTTGTTGATAAATGGCTTTCCGGTAGTAGTCATCTTTTCCGAATGGATTCTTCACATCATTAGCTTCCCTGTTCTTGCATTCCCTTTTAAAATGGCCTTTCTCCCTGCATCGAAAACAAGTAACTTTAGATTTATCAAAACCTAATGTAGACACATGTGCATCAAGAAAGTCATTTCTTCCAGTAATCAGCTTGAACTTTTCAGCTCGTCTATGAACACTAGCTAGACACCATTTGATGTCCATAAGCTCCATCTCTTCAGCGTCTATCTGATCGTAATCCTCCTTTGTAAGCATAGGATTCCCGATCCGCCCTGCAAGCAAACCTTCATAAGATATTAGCACGGAACCAAGCAATGCCATGTGATCTTTAGCAACCTCTTCAGAAAAACTTTGTCCATCTGGAAGGTTCAAAGCAATGTTGCATTGTATCATATAACCATTTCCTGTCTTTGTGCTTTGAGAATGAAAACTTGATGTAGTATCTTTTGGATTAACACTCGGGTATGAAGAGAAACCACTGCTACTTTTAGAACTTTGATCAACTTTTTCAGATGAATCTCCAGCACTAAATGCAGTTTGAATTTTCGGGCTTCTTTCAACTTCTGGAACACTGCCTTTGTAATACATTTTTACATCCTGTTGACCACTTGGACTATTCATCCTCGCGATCTTCTGTTGTTCCAAATCTTGACCCTCAATCTTCTCGATAAACTGAGAAATAGTTAACCCATCATAAACCCCAGTGTTCTTCAAGATCATCAAGTATGTGCCCCATTCCTTTTGTGGTAACGCATCAGCTAACTTATCTACCCACTCTTCACGATGTTTTGTTATACTAAGCATCGACATGGATTGCACCAAGTGGCAGTATCTTTCAATCAGCTTCTTCGTGTCTTCTCCCGGTAAACTACTGAACAGATCAAACTCTTTCTTGAGCAGTGCCTTCTTGCTCTTAATCATGTTTTCACTACCCTCAAATTTAACACGAAGAGCATCCCAAATCGATTTTGAAGTTTTGTCATGCTGAAGCAGTATGAAAATGTCTTCTTTGATGGCTTGCTGAAGCAAACTAATCATCATTTTTTCAGCTTTGTACATATCTCTCTCTTTGTCACTGAACTCTAATAACTCTTTGATAACCTGCAAATCTGTTCGTGGCAAAACATATTTCTTCAGAATACACTCCCATGATCTAAGATGATTTGCCTGAACCCAGTTTTCGAATCTGTCTTTCCATCCGTAATATTCTTCAATGCTCATTAGTTTCGGGGGTTTTTGTGTTGTTCCGGTTTCATTTTCCAAATTCATGTTTTGAGCAATCGAAGCCGGTGTAACCGAAGATGTGGCAAATGCGTTGTAGAAATCGTTGTCCATGGTTCTAATACTCTTGAGTGAAATCAACAAGTATATCAGTCTGGAGAAGAATCAGAATATATGTTGGAGCGAAAACAGAAACAATTAGCAACTATGAGCGAAATCACCAATCACTTTGGAGCGGAATCTCAAATATGAAACTCTGGAGCGAAATCACAATATAATCTTTGGAGCGGAATCAAAATTTGTATCTTGGAGCGTAATCAGTTTGAACGTTGGAGCGGAATCACTAAGAATCTGTACCCTGGAGCGAAATCAGAAGTTTTGGAGCGAAATCTGATACTATCAGGAGCGAAATCAGAAGTTTGGCATCCTGGAGTGGAATTGAACAGACTTTTGGAGCGGAATCAGACTTTTACGAGCGAAATCAGACCAAAGATACTAATCTGGAGCGAAATCAGAAAAAGGTCTGTTCGAGCGGAATCAGTTCGGGGGTTAATTTGTCCATTTTTAGTCCGTATTTTAACATGAAACTTTCAAGGGTTTGTCTATGTCCAATATTAAACAGTCTGTGAAAATTTGAAAGATTTTTGACCGGTAAATCTCGTTCTGATGAAGAAAGAAAGTGTAGAAGTAAGAAAACTAGATGAAATTCAGCTAATCTCTGCAGAACTCCTCCTCCTGAGCTCTGATACCACTTGTAGGATCGTGTGCAGACCCGAACGAGTCGTTCAGAGGAGTTTTACTTTGTTTCAGAGGCGGAAACTAGGAAACAAAGGTAGAAACAGCTAAATCTTCACTTTAAACACTAATTGTATTGATAAAACTCTGATTACAATCAATCTTCACACCGGCAGCACTTCGGTATGGAATACAAGGATCTCAATTACTGATTTCGCTCTAAAGTAACCTATATATAGGGCCTGTGATTCCGCTCATAATGACACATCAACAGTAGGAGCGGAATTAACATGTTGTGATTCCGCTCGAAAGTGTGTCTCGATGACATTTCGGGCGGAATTAGCCTCTAGGAGCGAAATCATCTTTTAACACTCTAAACTTGCTACTTTCTTGTAAAACGTGCCCTAATCTATACAATCTATCTTAAGACTCGATACAAGACGAAGTCGACAGATGTATGCACTAACAGTAAAGAAGAAAAATAGTACTTTGATTCATAACATGAACAGATTGAAAGAATCATATGATGTTCTAAACAAAGCAATGAATCAGTACAATCAGTCAAGCAGTGAACAAGCAACAGCAATGAAGACACTTCAAGGAGCTTTCATGACAAAGCAGAAAGTTGTCAACAATTACATTGAGAAATGTGCTGTGCTTGAACAGAAACTGGAAACCCAGAGGATTGAAACAGAGAGAGTAAATAGGTTGTTAAAAAGTTACTCATGTACTTCTTATGTTATTGATAGGATTTATCCAACCGTTGAAGGCATGAAGGCATTTGATGAAGATGAAGTATCTGAAGACAAGAGTTCTGAAAAGAAGAAGGATACTGAAGTGAAGATTTCTGGTAAGAAACGAGGTTTCAGTTACAACAAATGTCCACCCCCGCTTGAAAATGGATATTCTTCATGAAATCCAAATTCAGAAAGAGTCGAAAAGGCAACCAACTTACAGTGGGAGTCTGAACCATTAGAAAACTTGCTAGACAACATCGATGTCACTTTCACATCGTCTGAGACTGATCATGAGTCTGAATTAATAAAGAAAGTGGTCGATCAGGTGTTGGATAACAATGAAACCGAGGAGTCAAAGTCGGAGTCAAATTCAGAGTCAAAGTTTGAAACGTCAAATCCAACAGTCAAAAAGGGCAAACGGGTTTACAATAAAGAGTTTTTGTTATCAAAATCTAATTTGAATGATGAAACAGTCAAAGTAGCATATACTTTGAATGATTCTGACAAATTATATTCTGATGAAGAATTTCCAATAAGAGGTGTCAAAACTAAATTGATCAAAAAGGTTTTTAAACTAACAGAAATTAATATTTTCTGAAATAAAAGATGTAAATCTTTCTGTAAAACCTAAAAAATACACTCAAGAGTTCAACAAAGAGAAAACAAGAAAAAGGGTTACAGTTCTGGTTTTCAAAAGAAACCAAACCATAGCGGTAATTTCAAAAGAAAGGGTTTGGGTTTTATTCCACCGAAAAATCATAAAAATGAGAAAACTTATAAAACAAAAACTGTGTTTGTTTCAGGAACATCATCTGAAGAAGAAAAGGAGAAATTGTTCAGAAAGCAGTCAAACAAAGAATTCCTTGCAAAGAAGAAAGAGGAAATGAAGAAGGAAGCTGCTCAGATAAAGGAAACGAGAACCTGTTTTCAATGCAAAACAATTGGTCATATTGCCAGGAATTGTCCAAAGGCAATTCAAACAAAACAGGGAGTTTTTCTTAAACTGAGAGAAAAGATGGTTGAGAATGAACCACCAACTAAACAATTCAAAGTTTTCAAAAATTCGAAGTTTGAGGTTGGTGAATGTTCAAAAAGGTTTTACAAGAGAAAAGCAAATCTTGATAACCACAAGTGGGTTGTTAAGAAATCTGATGATAGTTCTAGCAATGATTCTGATTCATCAAAATCAGAGGAGGTATTTTCAGGCGATGAATCTGATTCCATAAAGTCAGAGGAGCCACGTGTTGAGTTAAAATTGGAATCATCAGTTCCGCCAATGGATGATGTCAATTTTCCACCATTGAAGGATGAGAATTTTAAACAAAAAGTTGGTAAAATTGAGATTTCAAATCAATTTTTTTTTTCAGAAAAGAAAGAATTTGATATTGAAAAAGCCTTTAATCCCACAGTTCAAAGTATTTTTGTAAAAATGGTTGACGGGAATGTCAAAGGGGTAAAGGAATTTTATGAGAAGAAAACAAAGAAACCAGGTAAAGATGGGTCATCCCAGGTTTGTGACTGGGATGGAACCTATTATGATTGAAAACCAGGACTTGCCGGAGCTCCCAAGTTGGTAATCGTGGAGCAGGAATCGGCATCTTTCTTGAGATATATCACAGATGTGAAAGGTGGTTGTTATGTGATATTTCGACCTACAAGTGGTAGTTATTCTTAAAATTGTTATGTTTTGATTTACAAATGGTATGGTTGGTAAATGAACCTACAAGTGGTTGAAGAAGGTTTTCACCTTCAAGAGGTAAATCAAGGTCATTAAATTGAACTTGATTTAACTTTCATTCAAGTGGTTGAGAAAACAAAGTGATGAATTGATCTCCATTCCTACAAGTGGTAAAATCAACAAAACTAATTTTCCGGAAAAACCATTTGATTAAAACAAACTTAAATGTTTTGAAATCATAATGGGAAAATAGTTTGTTGTCACGGGGAGTTCTGATTGTTTATGCCAAGTGGATGGCGATTTGAAGCAAGTCACAACAGTTGTCACTTTACTTGTACAGTTTATTTTCAAATTTCCTTTAAATGACTTTGAATTTTAGGGGGAGTATGATATTTCTGAAAATCCAAAAACATTAGATAATTTGTAAAAGCACAAAATTTTTTTGATTAGAAAATATTAAAAAAACAAAAACATGAGAAAATGAAAAAGAGTTTTTGTTGTGAAAAAGAGGAAATGATAGTACATCAGTGGACAATCACAGCATGCTAAAGAATTGAAAAGTTAAAAAGTGATAAACGGTCTCACTGATGATGTGCCAGTAGGTTTTTACACATTTAGTAGATTGTGTCGAGATATAAACCTAAATTTCAAACTTATTTATATTGTAGGGAACATCTCTCGGATATATGGGTAACCCCCGAAATCTTGTTTGAAAGGTCCCTCTTTCTGAGATACTAGGTCTTTATACACAGTGATATCTGGGGTATTATCCCGGGACTTCTGATTTTGCGGAAGCAATGGCCTAGTCCCCGTATAATACTTTTCGCTTGCTTGAAATATAGCAAACCCCTCAGCATAAAAAATGATGAAACATTGCAAAATGCTAATCATGTGTTGTTGAAGAAAAGATTCTCTAAAGGGAACATACCTAAAGTCGAAGCCATCATCTCTCTGATTTTGCGGAAGCAATAGCCTGAGCTCTCACGGCCCTCGCATTTAACCCTTTACAGATATCATCTAGGTATACTCACCTGTAAAACTGAATATTGGGATCCGGATATGGGATTATATTCTGAGGTGGGACACGCGTATAAGTTTAAGTCTCTAAAACATTAATCTCGTATCTCGAAACAGTTGAAATTTGTGTGAAAATTTAAAGTGGATCAGTATACTGACAATCTAAGTGAATCGTTTAGAACTTAAAATGTATAAAGCTTAACGGTGTTGGTGATTGGTCTCATAAACTGATATGATCCTCTTACGCAAACTCACAAAAATATTGTATGTAAATATTTTTTTATTGCATTTTCTTTATTTCAAAAATCCAAAAAGATTTTCGGAGTGTTTTAGCATAAAATTTTGAAAAATACAAAAAGATTTTCGACAACTGATGTTGAAAAGCTGATTTTCAAAATTCCAAGTGCTAAACATGATGAGCATCAAGTAAGGGGGAGTCTGTTTGAAATAAAAAATGAATTTGAAATAATTGTTTTTCATACAAGTGGTTCATCAGAGATTGGCATTGTAAAATCATTCATTGATTAATTAATACCTGCTAGTAGTATATAAATTTGTAAAATTTTAAATTTGTGAAATTTATTGTGAGGTAGAGTTTGTGCAGGAATGAAGCTTGGAAATAACCAGGTTCTGATTTCAGAGGATTATGTGGTTTCAAGAAAGCCAGGTTTAGATCCTGAGTAGTAGTGTGCAAGAGCTAGTCACAGATCTTGGGATAAATGATGATAGAGCCAAGTTCTGATTCTGGATCTGATATTCACGCAAGCTGATGATGCTTATGAATTTAAGGAATCAAGAGATCTAATCAAGAGAATTAGAGAGAGATTAGAGCGAGGTCGAGATCCTGGGGATAAAAAGAGAGAGAAATTGAGGATGCTTTACATTGTTAGATACTTTGGAAAAGTTCGAGAAGACTGATAAAGACTGAAGATTGAAGACTCGACACTGAAGACTTCGTCAACATCCGAGGGGGAGTCTGTTGGTGCATACGTCTGTCGACTTCGTGTTGTATCGAGTCTTGTATTGTATTAGATAGATCAGGGCACGCAAAACGAGAAAAGTGTGTTTGTGGGTATTTCGCACGAAATAACACATAGGTTATTTCGTACGAAATTAAGTGGTAATTTCGCACGAAATTAGATTTCGTATGAAACTAATTTCACTTGGGCTATTCCGTGCGAAATTAGCTTTCCTATAAATACCTTTGATGCCTTGTCACTGTAAATCTTTGTCAAATCAATCAAAAGATAGTTTATAGTGAATATCTAGCTGAATTGAACTTGATACGTTTGTTTCCGCCTCTCGTATTGAGCAAAAACTCTTCTGATCGACTCATTCGGGTCAGAAAACAATCCTAGAAAAGAAAACAAAGAAACCGAGTGTTGATAACTCAGAATCTCCCAAGGACCGTCAGGCTTGGGAGAATCACGATAACTGAAAAACCTGACTTGCCGGAGCTCCCAAGTTGGTAATTGTGGAGCATGAATCGGCATCTTTCTTGGTAAAAAGTTATCACGATAACTGAAAAACCTGACTTGCCGGAGCTCCCAAGTTGGTAATTGTGGAGCATGAATCGGCATCTTTCTTGGTAAAAAGTTTTTGTAAATAACCTACAAGTGGTTATATGTTTGTTCCTACAAGTGGTTAATCAAGGTCATTAAGTTGAACTTGAGTTAACTTTCATACTAGTGGATGAGAAAACAAAATGATGAATGAAACCCCTATTCTACAAGTGGTTTGTGAAAAGCAACAAAACTAATTTTCCAGAAAAACCATTTTGATAAAACAAACTTAAGTGTTTTGAAATCATTATGGGAAAATAGTTTGTTGTCAGGGGGAGTTCTGATTGTTTATGCCAAGTGGATGGTGATTTGAAGCAATTCGCATTAGTTTGTCAGTTTATTTGTACAGTTTGTTTTCAAATTTTCCCAGAAAATCAAAAATTGAAATGTATTTTTGATTTTAGGGGGAGTAAAAAAAATTGAAATTTCAAAAATTTGAATATGCCAAAAAAATTGAAAAAAAATTCAAAATGAGTTGTGTTGTGAAAAAGAGGAAATGATAGTACATCAGTGGACTGTCATAGTACGCTGAAGATATGGAAAGTTAAAATGTGATAAACGGTCTCACTAAAGATGTGACGATAGGCTTAGCTAGACTAGTAGATTTGCGATAATGATACAAATTTAAATGAACAAGCCTAGTTCTAGTGGGAAACACGGTTGAAAGCATAGTACTTAGTTTTATCCTTCTTGACTGTGTGCCTGCTCGGTAATCGCTGATTGTCGAAAGACATAAAACCGGTTAAGTCTGTGAGGTTTCACAACTTTACTGAAAAAGTCACTGTGATTGTGCATTTCATTTTGCAAAGATTTAAACTTGTTTGATTTCTTTATTTTGTTTAAGCATTGGACATCCTCTGCGTATACGTGAGTATCGAACTGGATGTTAGTGCCTAAACATTCTGCTTTATTTTCTTTGGTGTTTCGTTTAAGCTTTGGATCACCTCTGCGTATACGGGAGTATCGAATTGGTGGTTAAAGCCTAAACAATTTCAACTTGTTTTTATTTCTTATTTTGTTTAAACATTGGACTTTCTCTGCGTATCTAAAGATCGACCTGATTGTTAATGCTTAAACATTCTGCTTTGTTTTTGCACATATCACAGTTGATGAAAGTTTAAAGGCATTACTTGAGTTAGTGTATTGCATGATGAGGGGATATGCTGAGATTGTGGGGTCCATAAGAATTTAGTGCAAAATTAATATACCTTAAACGTATCGGTAAGCATTTCAAAATTTTTAGATTGAGTTTAAGAGGACAACTATATCGTCAATCAACGTGAATCGTTTAGAACTTAAAATGTTTAAAGCTTAACGGTGCTAGTGATCTGTCTCAAAAACTGATATGATCCTTTTACACAATCTCATAAAAATATTGTTTGTACATATTTTCTTTGCTGCTTTCTCTTAAAAAACAAAAATCCAAAAAGTTTGTGTTTAGTTTAAATATTTGAAGATACAAAAAGATTTTCGACAACTGATGTTGAAAAGCTGATTTTCAAAATTCCAAGTACTAAACATGATGAACAATGGTTTGGGAAAGTTTGTTTGTAGTGTGAAAAATTTTGATATGATTCAATGGTTCATTTATTTGAATCAAAATTTTGAATGTTTGACATTCTGAAAGTTTATCAATTTTAAAAAAAAATGTTTATCTTACAAGTGGTTGAAGATTGTGCAGGTTAAATCCAGGTTTCAATTCCTGTGGATTTTAAACTTGAAAAGAGCCATGAAATATTTCTGATCCTGTGAAAACCTGAACAATGTTTAGAGCCAGGATATCAATTCAAAGCTTGTGAGAGTGCTATTCCAGACTGTGATCCCAGCTGATTGATAGGGGGAGTCTGAAGACGTAAGAGCCAGCATTAGATCTTGGATATGTGTTTGAGATAGAAGCTGCTAATGTTGTTGAACCTAAGGAATCAAGAGATCTGATCAAGAGTTGAAAGCCAGGTTGTGATTCTGATAGAGAAAGAAAAGGAGAGAGGGAGAAGAGAAAAGATTGAGGATGCTTACAATGGAGAATACTTTGGAAGAGAGCACGTAGACTGATAAAGATTGAAGACCCGACATGCTGAAGACTAGTACTGAAGACTCGTCGACATCCAAGGGGGAGTCTGTTGGTGCATATGTCTGTCGACTTCATCTTGTATCGAGTCTTGTAATAGGTTAGAAAGATCAGGGCATGAAATACGAGAAATATGTTGAATAGGTGATTTCGCACGAAATGGAAAGAAGACTATTTCGCACAAAATAAAGAGTTCATTTCGTACGAAATGAGTCTTTGCCATTTCGCACGAAATGCTATTTTGTGTGAAGTTGTTTCGTACGAAATAGCTCTGCCTATAAATAGTAGCCTTGACCATTTCATTTGGAACGATCTGATTCCGGTGCCGAAGTGTCTCCAAGCTGTAAAACGTTGTGTTTTCAATATAAGAGACAGTTTAAAGTGATTCTTGTGCAAATCAGCTGAAACTACTTCGACACGATTGAATTCCGCCTCTCGTATTGTCAAGAACTCTTCTGAACGACTCGTTTTGGTCGTGCGAACGTTCCTACACTTTGAGCTTCAACTAAGAGAATATTCGGATCAAAGTGTGAGGAACAAATGAAATCTAGGTGGGTATTTATAGTTTTTGGTCCACCGTTAAGATCGTTCCTCGATAATCGAGCTTCAATCTGGACCGTCTAAGTGTACCCACTGATTTATAATACTATGGGTGTGCAAAACAAGCCCATAGTATGAAGAAACCATGTGCAAAAACCCAGGAAAACAACCGCTGAAAGAGAAACTGGTTTGCTGAACTGGGCTGCCGTCGCGCCCCGCGTAAGAATATAGCTCATCTTACGAGGCCCGCCTAAGACATGTTTGGCAGTTTGGCAGAAAAGGCCCTGCATGTCCAAAAATTACTTTCGATGCATTTTTGACATGTTTAAGCCCCGTTAACCTCATTTCAAGGCTCTAAAAATGAAGTTAAAGTATAGGGAACTTAAAATATGCTCAAAAACATCTCGGATGTCGGTGCGTTTGGTCGTACGGTCGCGTTGTTCGGTTAATTACGACGAAACACGAACGGACGCGAAAAACGATCCATATTACGCGACGAATGGAATTTTATCATGCCAATCACTAAAATAAAACATTTTAATGATTATATAAATTTTTTGATGTTCGGAGATATTCAGAACGTAAGATATGCGTGAAAATGCAAACTTATGCAATTTTTGACGCTTTTAGTCCCTGTTTGACCCAAAAGTTTATTTTTTGCGCACCAAACACCTCAAAGCCTATCTCTAAGCTATGTAAAGGATATTTAGGAAATATTTAACTTATGATCAAGTTTCGGAATGTTCATCGCAGTACGAATCGGCATAGTTTCATAGTTTGTCGAAATTAGTCCCTGTGATCGAATAAACTTGATTTCGGCATACCAAACCCTCCAAAACTTATTTCTAAGTTATGTAAAGGTTATTTAAGGTATGTTAAGCCTATGTCACTGTTTTGGAGTGCTTGTTGCGTTAAACTGGTTATATTTACGCATTAGTTCGCGTATAACCTTCCAGAAGGCGATTTAAAGCTCGAAATCGAACATGAATTGATATGTGCACATGATACACATATTTATACAAATCCAAAGTATGAAACACAATATTTTATTGATTTGGTGTTTGTTTGATGGTCACAGAGGCACAAGTGTCACAGTCTCCCCTACTTTAGGAAATTTCATCCCAAAATTTATTCGTAGGAGTCTGTTTGTGACATTGTGTTAAATAACCATCAAATATATGCAAGGCATAATCTTGTCATTTCCCAGTGGATATACTTCAGAACCGAAGATGAATGGATGATTCCTTTTTCTCCACGGGTTCTTCATCAGAAGTGGAAATGAATGGGTAAACAAAGGATATTCATTTCCCTCAACGGGTATTCCTCAGAAACGAAAATGAACAGATTGAATCATTTTCCTCAACGGGTATTCTTCAGAAATGGAAATGAGGGAATAATCAAAAGGATATTTATTTTCCTCAATGGATATTCTTCAGAAACAAAAATGAACGAACGGAGTCATTTTCCTCAACGGGTATTCTTCAGAAATGGAAATGAAGGGGTAAACAAAAGGATATTCATTTCCCTAAACGGATATTCTTCAGAACAAAAATGAACGGACGGAGTCATTTTCCTCAACGGGTATTCTTCAGAAATGGAAATGAAGGGGTAAACAAAAGGATATTCATTTCCCTCAACGGATATTCTTCAGAAATGAAAATGAACGGACGGAGTCATTTTCCTCAACGGGTATTCTTCAGAAATGGAAATGAAGGGGTAAACAAAAGGATATTCTTCAGAAACGAAAATGAACGGACGGAGTCATTTTCCTCAATGGGTATTCTTCAGAAATGGAAATGAAGGGGTAAACAAAAGGATATTCATTTCCCTCAACGGATATTCTTTCAAAAGTGAAAAATAAATATTCATTTTTCCTCAACGGCTGCTTTATCAGAAATGGAAATGAATAGAGTTAAATCTGGACACATGACAAAACTTGTTGTGGTTTCTGTGCACTAAATTCCATAATTATGTATGCATCCATAATTATGTAATTCCTTGCATAGTAATCACAGTTTGTTTTATAATGTGAAGGGGATAGAATTTGAACAAGCTTGAGACAACTTTAACTAGGTCAACACATAAACACACAAGCACATAATTGTTTTCTTGGTTATTAATTTGTTATTATCTTGTTATTAATTGTTATTGTCTTGTTATTGATTTGAACATGGGTATTCAAGGTACACCAGAAACCCAGTCGATAGACTTCAATGTCCTCAAGAATCTTTCTGAAAAGATAGGATGATCTTCCTAAAATTCGATTTCGTTTATAAGGAAATGTAATATTCGAATTAAGGTAGACAACAATTAAGGACTCACGGAAATACCCTTTGGTACCCTACTAAGGATTTATAGTGGTACTTTGGGTATTCGTCCAGAGTTGTAACTTGCGCCTTATACTTTGTTTCCTTGGAAGAAACGAGTACTTAGGATTTTCGTGGAAAATGCAAGAGATCATAAAATGGAAGAATTTTGGGGGTAGTCTGTTCTTCAAGGAATACGGTTCCTTGATTGTCGGTATTGTAGGGGATTTGTTGTTTATATATGCAACCACATTCGCACATTGCAATGTAAATAAGAGATTTATTTATAAACAACAACAACAACTATTTCATAGACCTTGACAACAAAAGAAAATAATACATAAAGCTTGATTATTTCTAAACAGCGTTGTCTTCCAGTCGGTTAGATGCTCATCCCTGCACTGGATTTGCATTAGCAAGCTTAGGGTAATTCTTTCGGAAATGGCCCATCTCGCCACAATTGTAGCAAGACCCTAGTGGAAAACGAGCTTGAGCAGGATTGTCGCCAGCTTGATCTGGTGCAGCTGCAGCTGGACAAACTCTTGCTGTATAACCTATAAGTCCACAAATTTGGCATTTGCGGCACTTTACACGGGCATGATGATGAAGGCTACATTGGTTGCACAAGGGTGCAGTTCCGTTGTATGGCTTCCTAGCACGGGGTTGAGCTGGTTGGTTGGGGATAGCTTGATCATTGTGAGTGACCACGGTGAAGTTCTGAGAAGCCTCTCACTTCTTTGACTTCTTGGAGGATTCAGTCTGCTCATCCTTTGGTTTCTATTCTTTGATCGGTTTCTTGTCACCCTTTCGGAAAAGTTTACCTTTCCTGATCTGAGATTCAGTCAAGGTAGCGGATAGCTCAATGGCCTGTCTAACTGTAGTGGGGTTGCTACTAGTAACAATGTCTTGAACTGAGTTAGGGAGGCCATCAATGTACTTTTCGATTGCCTTATCCAAAGGCGTAACCATGTTCGGGCATAACAGACTTAACTCCTCACAACGGTCCGTATAGGCTCAATGCTTACCGCTATCTTGCTTAAGATCGTCGAATTCTCTTTCCAATGCCCTAATCTCATGACAAGGATAGAATTCCCTCATCATTAGAGCTTGAAGCTCTTCCCATGTTTGAGCCAGTGCCACGTCGGCACCCCTGTCCCTCATTACACCATTCCACATGTTAAAGCTCGTTTCTCAAAAACACTAGATGCGAACTCTACCTTTCGCTTGTTTGGACATTGAACGTGTCTGAAGGTGCTCTCTAAACTCTAGAACCATTGCAGAAGTGCAGTCGCTCCTTGAGACCCAGAAAATTTTGATGGCTTGGCAGAGTTGAATGTCTTGAAGTTACAGGGAGCATTATTGTTGTTATTGCAGGGTTGGTTAACTTGAGCAATGAGGTTTGGGAGTACAGCAGTCATTTGCTGCGTAATGATAGCTGCCAGTTCTTCATTAGGTATCTGATTGTCACGTGGAGGAGGCATTCTAAAAGGGGAAACAAGAGAGAAAACAAGTGAAATGGTATTGGGTAAGAATAGAATGTTAAAATTACCGACCAAAAAGGCATGGATGATGGTCATTTGTTTGAACCACGAAGCAAACAAACGACGCACAAAAGCTGAATCAAAGTAAATAGGTCCTCATAATGTATCGCGAAGACATGCTTTAGCCTATAAGTGGACACTCATCCCAAGAGTTCCCAGGTAAGAGTGACTGGTCCGATTATGTGGATTTGTATGAACACTCTAGCCTTAGACAGAAAACTCAGGATACAGGCACCAACCCTTCCAGATTGCACGTGTTCACATTAATAAGACCCAAACTTTGACGAGATTTTTGAAAACTCTGAAGGTTCAAAACCTTATAATAAATCAACCTAGAACAGATGATTAGTTTTCAAAGCAGATTCAAAATTTGTGTTCCTGTTGTGGTTGTCACCTAAAGATAGGCGACGGTATTGTTTTATGACTAAACGCAAGTAAACTCGCGTTAGGGTCCTAGGAAGGTTATAGTCTAGGTCAAAGCATTACTAATAACCTAATTCCCTATAACCATGAGCTCTGATACCAACTTTTCTGTTGGTGCATAATGTCTATAGCCTACGTCTAAAGTCTAGGTCATGTTGGTAGCTTGTATAGGGGTCAAAATGTCAAATAATGTAAAGTTTATGTATGTCAGAAGTAATTTCGCACGAAATAGCATGTTGCTATTTCGCACGAAATTAACTTGGGTAATTTCGCACGAAATAGCATAATGTTATTTCATGCGAAATGAACTGCCTATATATATGGCAGTGGTGCTTCTCATTTGGTACGAAATTAGTCAAGGTGTAACGAAGTGCTGTCCAATTTTCACCGTGTAATCAAGTCAAATATCAATAAGAAGCTTGTTTTAAGTATCATACTCTGTTTCTACACCTTTCTTACACTGATTTGAGGTTGTTTGACTGTTTCCGCCTTTCAAACAGCTTTGTGTTGACTCTGAATGACTCATTAGGTCGCAAAACGATCCTACAAGTGGTATCAGAGCTCAGAATGAGTCAATACACTTAAATCAGTGCTCTTTTCTACTCATTTTTGGACTTCTGGACAAATTCATGGACAAAATGGACTGATCTTTTGATATTGTGTGTAAAATACAGTTTTAACAAACCCTTGAAAGAATTAGACCTATATTCAGACTAAAAGTGACAAAAATGGGCCAAAAATCTGATTTCGTTTGAACGAGTGTTATTTCGCTTGAAAAATCAGAGTTGATTTCGTACGAAATAAGCTATTTCGCATGAAATTTCATTATTTCGCTTGAAAACAACTTTGATTTCGCATGAAATAGAGTATTTCGCTTGAAAATGTATTTCGTTTGAAATATTTCGCACGAAATAACAACTGATTTCGTTTGAAAAGTGATTTCGTTTGAAAACCTTGTTTCGTTTGAAAAAGCTAATTTCGCTTGAAAGCCTGTTTTTGTGTAAAAGGCCATTTCGTTCGTAATATTTCGTTTGAAGTTCATTTCGTGTGGAAAGTGTTTTCGCTTGAAAGTAACCAGTTTTTAAAACTTGAATAATTTTTCCGTAAACTGTTTTCATAAAATGGATAACCAAGAGTTTTACAACTTCTTTGCCGGTGGGGGAATGACGGCAACACAAACACCAGCCAGTATCGTGCAAAATGTGAACATGGAAAATGAACTCGGTACTATGCAGAAACCACCGAAGTTGATGAACATTGATGAGTATGCTGGGTGGTTGGAAAGGTTTAAAACTTGGGTGCAAGCCAACCATTTTGAATGCTGGATGAAAATCGAGTCTAAATATGTTCCTCCAAAGAATGGTTCGGGAATTGAGAAAACGATTAGCAGTTTGATTCCAATTGAACAAGATGATTTCAAAGCAGAAAAGAAAATGATGAGCATTCTACAAAAAGCCATCAAAGAGGATATCTTAGTTCTGCTACAACATCAGGGTGATTCACAGTCTGTTTGGAATTCTTTGAAAGTAAAGTTTCTTGGAAGCGTGTCTATGATAAAAAGCAAAACTGCTTTGATGAAGAAAGAGTTTGATATCTTTACGGGTATAAAGGGTGAAACAACAAAACAGTTGATTGAAAGATATTCCCATCTGGTTGTTGAGATGAAGAGGTTGGGAATAACCAAAACGGATGAGGAATGGGTTGATAAATTGGCGGATGCATTGCCATACGATGAATGGGGCACGTATCTGTTGGTATTGAAGAATAATTTGGAGTATGTGGGATTCAATCTTAGCACATTCATTGAAAAGATTGAGTCACACGAGCTTGAGTTGACAAAGATTAGAAAGATGAAGTCTTCAAGTGTTCAACAAGATGTCTCATTGTATTACAAAGGAAGTACTCCAGCAACATCGAGTCTAAGTCCAAAAGTGCAGACAGCCTTTAGTGCAGATTCAACATCCGGAGTATCATCTGTCACATCAAGCAACAACAACTCACCATTTGCAAGTTTTGAGCCAAATCCAAAGGTTCAAAACTCACCTGATTAATCCTACACTCAAAGTTCATCAGGATCAAACAGTCAAAGTCAAGGTCCAGGAATTTTGTGCAACATAGAAGTGAACATAAAGAATGCTCAAGATTTTACTGAATCATCAGCAAAACAGCACATAGCACTTCTTGCTTCAGTGCTTGAATCATATGAAAGCTTGGTTGCAGGTAGAATTGGGAACACCGATATGACAAAGGAAGACTATGATCAGATTGATCCAGAAGAGCTGGAATTGATAGATATCAAGTGGGGAATGGCAAGCTTGGTGAGGAGAGCTCAAAGATTTATGGAAATCACTGGTCGAAACAGTCTTTTAGGACCAGATCAAAAGCTTGGATTTGATAAAACAAAAGTCACATGTTTCAAATGCAAAGAGAAGGGACATTTCAAACGTGAATGTCCAAACCGAGAAGTCAACAACCATCAAAACCCGTTCACAAACGACTATTACAAACAAGCAATCTATCACAAGACAAGTCAACAACCATTCACCCAAAGACCTCAGATCGAAAACAAGCCTGGGAAAGCTCTTTTAGTCAATCAGGATGATGAGAAGGTTGCTGAAGGTTTTAGTTGGGGTAAGTATATCCCTGGTAGTGAGGGTATCGCCATAATGGCAGAGATTGTGGAAGAACCGGAATGCGTTGTTGAAACATAAGAAGTTAGTGAAGTCATGTCTGAAGAAAGTTTGGCAGAGCTGGAAGAAGTAGCTGCAGAAGTTTACTACTATCAATCTGAACAGGAGATTATTGCTAGTTCTTTCAAATCAATAATGCCTCCTAATATGTTTGAATCTTTTGCAGGTTTCTTCAGTGATCCAAATACTGGTCTTTGTCCAAGATATGATGTTGAACCAGCTCCAGTTGAAGAGATAATAGACGTTTCAAAAGAAATGAATGAAGAGACTCTAAAAGAGATTGCTGACAAAGCGTTGATGGGCAAGCTAAAAGAGGTAGAAACAGAATCTGTTGAAACGGTGTTCGGTCGAAACAGAGTCAGTTGAAAATGTGTCTGTCAAAATAGAGTCAATCAAAAAGGAGTCTGACGAGAAATCAGAAAATGTGGAGATCAAATCAGCAGAAAAGTCAGAGTCAGAGTCTGATGGTTTTGGTAAAACGGATGTTAAAATTGATAACGAAGAAAAGGTTTTTGAAAAGGTTGATTCAATTCATGAAATTCCATGCAAAAAATGTTCAAAACACTGCATGGATTGTCTTGAAAAAGACAAACAATTTCAAGAATTGAAGAAATTTACTGATGAAGTAAACTATGATCTCAGTGAGATAAAAGAAGCATATGACACTTTGGCACGATCAATCAAAATGATTAAAAAAGAAAGTTTTGAAAATGATAAAGCCACAAAATTGCTAAAATCTACTGTCATGGATAAACAGATGGAAATTAACATCCATCTGGACACAATTGCTTCTTTGAAAAAAAAACTTGAGTTAATGAGAATTGAAACTGAGAGAATTGATAAGAAACTGATGAGTTATGATGCTTCATCATATGTGATTGATCAAATTCTTCCGCAACAACATGATGCAAAATCTGTCTTCAAAAGTGTTCCACCCCCAATGTGGAATCATTATACTCAAAAGTATCCAGATGGGGTGGAATCTGCATTGAATCTCAAATTGAGAACCGTTGAGAATGATTTGCCTGAGAATATTGATGTTACATTTTCTCCGTCCGACACTGACAACGAGTCACAGGTGATCAAAACCGTTGTTGACCAAGTGTTAGATGAAGAAAGTGATAACTCGGAGTTTGATACTGTGAAAACTCATTTTGAAAACTCCATTTCTGATTCTGAAGAAGATGGTAACTTCTTAGGCAAGTTCATACCAAAATCAGATACAGTTAAGAATGATGATTCGATCATTGTGGTTTACACAATGACCGGAACTGATAAACTTTATTCTGATTTTGAGTATCCAATTCAAAATGCCAGAATGGAAAATGTTGAAAAGGTGTTTAAACTTGTTGAGATTGATATTTCAGAAGTTAACAGCAATGAGTTCTTTTCAAAACCAAAGAGGTCTGTTGTGAAACAACCAACCAACCCGGGAAAGAAAGAGTGGGTAAGTAATCATGGACACAACAAAAGACTAGGTAACAACTTTAAAAGGAAGGGTGTTGGTTTTGAAAAGAAGATGGCTAAAAATGAGGTAAAACCAAAAGAAAATATGAGTGATGTGTTTGTTGCTGGTCCTAGTGTTGATGCTGAAAAGGATTATATCTTCAGTCAAAAACCCATTGACGATTTCAATGCAGCTAAGAAGTTAAGACAGGAGACCTACAGATAAACTTTTGTCGAGAATGACAAAAGGATCTGTTACCGCTGCAATGGAATTGGTCACATGGCCAAGCAGTGTATGAAAAAGATTGAAAAACCTGTTTTGCAAAAATCCAAACCTAAAACTCCAACTGATGTTAAGGGTAAAACACCAATGGTTTCCCCCGTTCGTATTTTGAAAAGAGATGAATCTTTGAAGTCTAAAGAAAAGCCGAAATCAACCTTTGAGATTGGCGAATCTTCGAAAATCCAAAAGACTTCAAAGGTTTATCCAAAGACGAAAATTTTTGAAAACCAATCATGGGTGGCAAAATCAAGACAATCAATTGAAGAAAAGAAGATGGAAAGTGTTCTAAAATCTGAATCAAAAGTTTTTGAAAATGATGTTGAAAAACTGGAATTTGAACTAGACAAGTTGCTTGAGGAATTCCCTCCAATTAAGAAGGAAGATGTTAAATCAAAACCTAAACCTGCTGTTCCAAATGTCATCTTTAACATTCCGAAAGTTGATGTGTCATGTGATCTTGTGTTTGGTAGTGTTCCAAAGGTAAAGCAATCATGGGCTTCATTGTTTGAATGAATTTATTTCATGTTTGCCAGGGCTTCCGAGGTCAATAATCTCAAAGTGGATCATGGACAGCGGAGCTTCAAGGCATATGACGGGAATGTTGGCATTGCTCTATGATGTCAAATCTATCAACGGAGGATATGTTGGATTTGCAGGGAATCAGGGTGGCAGAATAGTTGGTGAAGGAACTCTGACAAATGGAGTCGTGACGTTTGACAAAGTGAACTATATCATAGAACTCGAAAACAATCTGTTGAGCATCTCACAGATCTGTGACAAGTCTTTTACAGTACACTTTACAAAATATGAAGGTTTAATCATAAAACCTGGTTTTAAAATTCCTGAGGACATGGTGTTGATGCGCGCTCCACGGGAAAAGGATTTGTACGTCTTGGATATGAATGTCGCAACAACAACAGATCATAAGAAACAATGTTTTGTGACAAAAACAAAAGCGACTGAAATGGAGTAAAATATGTGGCATCGAAAGATGGGCCACATTCATATCAGAAAAATGAATTTCCTGGTACACAATGATCTTGTTGAAGGTGTAAATCTTAAAAATTTTCATTTGAATGATGATTGTGTAGAGTGCAAGAAGGGAAAACAAACAAAGAAGACACACCCACAGAAGCTCTTAAACTCAATTATGGTACCGCTCGAGAGACTCCACATGGATCTCTTTGGACCAGTTAATGTGCAGAGCATCAGTGGAGACTTGTACTGTCTGGTGGTCATTGACGACTTCACTAGATTTTCTTGGGTGATGTGTCTGGAGAGAAAAGATCAAACATTTGATTCACTGAGGATTCTATACAAGAAGATGGAAACGCTGTACAAAGTGACGATCAGAAGAATTCGGAGTGACAATGGAACGGAGTTTAAGAACAATTGGATGCTCGAGTTTTGCAATGAGAAAGGAATTCTTCATGAATTCAGTGCACCATACACTCCACAGCAAAATGGTGTAGCTGAACGAAAGAATCGCACCTTAATTGAAACAGCTCGAACGATGCTCGCCGATTCCAAGCTGCTGATATTTTTCTAGAGTGAAGCAGTTGCAGCAGCGTGTTATACATTGAATCGTGTTCTCACAGTGAAGAAATACAAGAAAACCTGTTTTGAACTTCTTCATCGTTATAAACCAAATTTGAAGTTTTTAGAACCGTTTGGATCGCCTTGTACTTTCATTGATCCAGATGGTAAATTTGGTGCTAAATCTAATGAAGGTTTCTTTGTAGGATATGCGAGTCCACTCAAGACGGTGTTCGTACCATGCCTGGGGAAGATAATTCAAGTTCAGCATGTTGATTTTCAGAAGCATACTACTCCACCACAACTTCCTGGACAAAGATTTCTGTTCGATTATGATAAACTTCGGGAGTATTTCCTACTGTCGACTGAGCCAAGCATAGAGGAACTTGTTATACTATACCAACATCAACAATCTATGTCACAAGATCAGGTGCCAAGACCGTTGGTAGTTTCTCAGCCCGACGTGGGTACAAGCAATCCTACAAGGGGTTCAAACGATCACGAGGCAGGTCCAAGTGGAATGACACACGAACCCCCAGAGGAACCAGCTCCAACGTTTGATAATTCTGACGACTCAGAATCGGAAGACGGTCCGATTTTTTACGAGGAACCAAATGTTGCAACGACAGAAGCTGAGGATCACATCGGTGATCAAGATATTACGAACTTGGAATCGGAAGCGAGCGTGCCTGACATTTCTATGCCAAGAACTTTGTCGTATCATCCTTCAAATCAGATAATTGGTCATCTTCAGAGCGGAGTAAAAATGCGGGATCAGATCAACAGAGCTCTTACATGTTTTTTTACATCTGTTTCTCCTTTACAAGTTGATTTCTCACTAAAATGTTTCATCTCGCAGGTTGAACCAAGAACATATAAAGAAGCTTTAACTGAAGAAAGCTGGGTAAACGCTATGCAGGAAGAGCTGCTGCAGTTTGAGAAATTAGGAGTATGGAGATTGGTGGATCTTCCTGAAAATTAGAAGTTGATAAAGACTAAGTGGGTCTTTAAATGTAAAAGAGATGATAGAGGAGTGATCGTGAGAAATAAAGCACGTTTGGTAGTACAGGGATTCGGTCAGCAAGAAGGCATTGATTTTACTGAATTGTATGCGCCTGTTGCTAGACTTGAGGCAATAAGAATCTTCCTGGCATTCGCGTCATGGAAAGGATTCAAAGTATACCAGCTAGATGTGAAATCTGCATTCCTTTATGGCAAAATCAAAGAAGAAGTGTACGTTTGACAACCATTGGGGTTCACAGATCTAGTGCACAAAGACAAAGTCTATCTTCTCGAAAAAGCGCTTTACGGACTACACCAGGCCCCAAGAGCCTGGTATGAGACGCTTTCCCAATATCTGCTGGACAACGGGGTTCACCAGAGGGACGGTTGATAGCACTTTGTTCACAAAAGAGGTTTCAGGGCATCTATTGATCGTGCAGATTTATGTCGATGACATCATCTTTGGATCGACAAATGATGATTTGTGTAAAGAGTTTGAGAAAGTGATGAAAAGAAAGTTTGAAATGAGTTCAATGGGGGAGATGAAATTCTTCCTAGGGCTACAGGTTGATCAAATGCCCGAAGGAATCTTCATTCATCAAACCAAATATGTGAACGATGTTCTGGAAACGTTCAACATGTCTGAATCTACTCCAACATCAACCCCCCTGGCTCAAAATCACGGGATCTGTCCTGATGAAGGAGGAGAGAAAGTGGATGAGACGTATTATCGGTCGATAATTGGATCTTTGATGTATCTGACTGCTTCCCGCCCCGACATCATGTATCCAACTTGTCTATGCGCCAGATATCAGTCCAGCCCGAGACAATCACATCTGTCAATTGTGAAGAGAATATTACGGTATTTGAAAGGCTGCCCAAGCACCGGCTTGTGGTATCCTAAGTCTGGTGACTTCTCTCTTTCTGGTTTTGCTGATTCGGATTTTGGTAGCTGCAAGTAAAATGCAAAGTCCACCACTGCAGGCTGTCAGTTCTTTGGAACTCGACTTGTCACCTGGCAGTGCAAGAAACAAACCTCAGTCGCTCTCTCTACGTGTGAGGCTGAATACGTTTTGGCCTCCAGTTGTTGCTCTCAGATCCTCTGGATCCAGCAGCAGATGAGGGACTTTGGTTTGCAATTCTTAGATACACCCATTTATGTGGACAATGAGGCAGCGATAAACATAACTAAAAACCCGGTTCACCATTCTAAAACAAAACATATTGAAATTCGACATCATTTCATCCGTGATTGTCACGAGAAGAAATTGATTCGCACTGAACATATTCACACCGATGATCAGAGGGTTGATTTTTACACAAAACCTTTTGATAAAGAGAGATTTAACTATCTTTTGAAATTAAATTGTTTGAAAAATTTGTTTTCTGGGAGGGTTGTTGAATGTGAAGCCGAGGAGGACGGCGATCTGATGTGATCCACGTTGTGTTGTCAAGTTTTTGTACAGTTTATTTTCTGCTTTTGATAAAACCAAAAACACAAAAATATGTTTTCGATTTTAGGGGGAGAAAGTGTGCAGAAAATCCAAAAACATGATAAAATGTCAAAATCCAAAAACATTGAAAAACTGAAAAAGAATTTGTGTAAAAAGGGGAAATGATAGTACATCAGCTAGACAGTTGCAGTACGCTAAAGAAATGTAAAGATAAAAAGTGTTAAGCAGTCTTGCAAATGATATGCCGATAGGTTTTTACACGTTTAGAAGGTTTGTTCAGGATATAAACCTAAATCATATCTTGCTTTAACGTGGGGAACATCTCCAGGATATATAGGTAACCCCTGAAATCCTGTTTGAAAGATCCTATTTCTGACATACTAGGTCTTTGTACGTGGTGATATCTGGGGTATTATACCTGGACTTCTGATTTTGCGGGAGCAATAGCCTATTCCTCGTATAATACTCTGTACAGCTTTATTCATAAAGCCCCCCCTCAGCATAAAATAATGATGAAACATTGAAAAATGCTAATCATGTGCTGTTGTAAAAGAAGATCCCCAAAGGGGACCCACCTATAGTTGAGCCATCATCTCTCTGATTTTGCGGAAGCAATAGCTTGAGCTCTCATGGCCTCAACACTTAACCCCCTACAGATATCACTAGTGTGCACTCACCTGTAAGACTGAATATAGTGTTCAGGATACGGGAGTATATTCTGAGGTGGTACACGCGTATGAGTTAAGCCTTAAAACACTAAATCGTATCCTGAACAGATTGAAATTTGTGTGAAAATTTAAGTGGATCAGTATATCGACAATCACTATGAACTGTTTAATACTTAGTATGAAATTAAAGCTTAACGGTGCTTGTATCTTGTCAGCAGCTGATATGATCCCCTAACACACTCACCAAAAAATATTGTGTGTACAGTTTGTTGCTTATCAAAAATCCAAAAAGATTGTCTGTTTGTTTAGCATTTTATAAAATGCAAAAAGATTTGCATTTCATCTTATTTTCAACAACGGACGTTGGGGATCTGATGATCAAAGTCTTAATGTGCTGAACAAGTCTGGATCATGAGGGTTGGGTAAGCAGAAGATTGAGAAAGTGATTGGTAATGGCTTGAAAGTTTAAAAGTTCATTAACTTGAACTAAAATTTGTTTCAAAAAGTCAGCAAACTTCATAAAATGGTCAGCCAAGGTCATTAACTTGGACTTGGCAGGCTAAACAGTTGACCAGGGTCATTAACTTGGACTTGGTTAACTGGGTGTGACCAAAAAAAAATATATCAAAAAGTTAAAAAGTTTGAAAATTTTGAAAAAAGTGCAATTTCAAACGAAATGACTATTTCGCACGAAATAGTCATTCCGCTTGAAACGATGATTTCGTTTTAAAACTTGATTTCGCTTGAAAACATTGATTTCGCTTGAACATGATTTCGTTTGAAAAGGCCTCAATGCCTATTTCACACGAAATAAGGTTGTCTATAAATAGAGGATGAATTTCGCTTGAACGAGTCATTTCTGTTATTTCGTTTCAAAGTTCTTGTCCGGCGATTTTAAACGAAACATCCATCACTTCGATTTTAGGCTATTATTCTGCTCGATTTGTTGCTCGTAATCTGATTTTAGTTGGCTTACTCAACTATAATCATGGGAAAGGGGAGAGTTCTTGTTGGTTTAACTTAGATCTGAACTGATTTCGTATGATCAACGATGAACATGACAAATATCTTAGATCTAGGGTTTGATTGTTAAATAAAATGAACGATAATCATACTCTTAAACTCGGAATGTGTAGTAAATAAGATCTAGGGCTCCAATTTGATGTTGATGACTTGATTCCATTTGAAAACGGTAGATCTGAAAGTTTGAACTCAGATCTAGATCAAATTGTTGGGTAAAATTGAAAATAAAACAGACTTGTGTGCTCGGAATTTGATATAGAACAAACCCAGATGATTAATTTCATCATCAGAAAAGTTTTTGAGAAATTTTGTTCATGATCAGGGATTTCAAACGAAATAACAACTCATTTCATAGGAAATAGGTATTTCGTTTGAAACATGTTATTCAGCTTCAAATGATCATTTCGTTTCAAGATGTCATTTCGTTTCAACATGGGATTTCGTTTGAAGATTGATTTCGTTTAAAATCAGTTGATTTCGTTTCAAACTGTGATTTCGTTTCAAACTGTGATTTCGCTTCAAACTGTCGTATGTGATTTCATTTGAACTGATTCATTTCGCATGAAATGTGATTTCGTATGAGGGTATTTCGTTTGAATGTAGTGTTTTGCTAAAAATTATTCTAAATGTTAATTTGAATGTATGTTGTTGTTTTTCAGGCATCTAATGTGCAGTTCGATCCACTGCACAACATTTGTTGTGTTTATGATGAGAAAATTCCAAAGATGGCCAATTTCAAAATATTCTGGAGTTTATGAAGAGATTACCGATACAGAAAGCTTTGACAAATCAACATCTTGTATTCGGTTTGCACATTGAACGTTTTTGGGAGAAAGCCACTTATGATGAGGAAAATAAGACAATAAATTCGATTGTGAGTTTGAATGGCCAAGATATGTGACATCTGTGCTTGTAATCATTGCAAAAAGTTCAGTTATCAATGAAATAAAGTTATTTGATCCCAATGTTTGTTTGTTTATGTTTGATGTTTTTCATGTTTTAATTTTTATTCAATTTCAAAATCTATATCGCTTTCTGGAGAATTATACGCAAACTGGTGCGTAAACGTCATTAGTTTAACGCAACAAATACTTCGGGATATCAATTTATGCTTAACATACCTTAAATAACCTTTACATAACTTAGAAATAAGTTTTGAAGGCTTTGGTATGGCAAAATTAAGTTAATTCGGTTACAGGGACTAAAATTGACAAACTGTGAAAGTATGCCAATTTGAACTGTAACGAACATTCCGGAACATGACCATAAGTTAAACACACCTTAAATATCCTTTACATAGCTTAGAAATAGGCTTTGAAGGGTTCAGTGTGCTAAAATAAACTTTATGCTCATTCAGGGACTAAAAGAGTCAAAAAGTGCATAAGTTTGCATTTTCGCGCATAACTTACGTTCTGAATACATCCGGACATCCAAAAATTTATGTAAGCATTAAAATATTTTATTTTAGTGTTTGGCATAAGAAAAATCCATTCGTCGCACAATTTGGATCGTTTTTTGCGCTTATGCGCATTTCGTCGTAATTAAGCAAACATCGCGATCGTACGACCAAACGAACCGACATCTGGCATATTTTTGAGCATGTTTCATGTCCACAATGTTTAAGCATCATTTTAGGGCCTTAAGGTTGGCTTAACGGGCCTTAAACATGTCAGAAATGGCTTTAAAACACAACAGGGACTGAAACTGACATTTTTGAAACTTCTGGATGATCTGCAGACCTCAGGCGGGGCGCGTAAGCCTAAGGGCATACCTTAGACGGGCTGCGAGGGCCTGCCAGATGTGTAGAATCTGTTTTAACAGCTGTTTGCAGCTGTGATGCACTCAAAACCCACTTGCAACTGGTTTCTAGCAAACTATGGGCCATTTCTATGGGCTCTAATGGTTTTAGAAAACAAGGGGCAAACTTGGACGGCCTAGATCGAAGCTCGTTTCCCGATAAACGATCCTAACGGTTCTAGCTTTCCTATAAATACCCCCCATGTCTTGCTCAAAACTCACACCGTTGAATCTGAATTGGTTCTCTAAGTTGATGTGATTAATCACTTCATACCTGAGAATATTCGGATTAATGCATCCGCTCTTGGACCCTCTGTAAGTATTCCTTCGTTCTTTTCATTCGTTTTAGCGTTAAAGTCAAACTGCGTTTGACTTTCTGCATTGACCAGTTTATGGTCAATGCGAAGTTCGTTTGAAGTTCATAACGTGAGCGTAATCACGATGGTTAAAGTCCCTAGTGACTATACCTACTGATTACCACGTTACCTAGGCTCAGTGACGAGTCGTAGTTTCGGCCAAAATGCGTTTTCTCACGCATTTTGTAACCAAACTACTGTAGGGTATCAAAACCGTTTGTTTTGATACCAAACCTGTTTTCTAACTTAACTAAACATGTTCTAGCATGTTTAGCTCGTCACTTTTAGATTTGTGCTTGTATAGGGTCGTAAAGGTAAGCGATCTAATCAATCGCTTATACTTTCGAACCCGACCCATTTGGTCGATCATTAGGATCCGACCAAATACTTTAGGTGACCTTAGTTGTATAGGGAATAACCTTTCGAGGTTATACCTTATGGTCACATCGTTTAAGTAGTTGTATGATAAGTAGTTTATATGCCTTAGGAAAATTATCAAAATGCCCTTTTTGCGCCAAAATCCATTTTAAGCCTATGTAACGTAACTTTTGACATCTAAACTGATCTAGCAACAATATTTGACATGTTAAGGCATATTTTACTTGTCATAGGACTAGTTAGGCGGTCCGAACACGTTTCACACGAACACCGCATAAATGTTTGTATTCAGTATAGCATGCATTTTCACAACACCGCATAAATGTTTGTATTCAGTATAGCATGCATTTCCACAAAACATAACGTTGATTTAAACCACGTTTTACTTCAATACATTGTTTTGTGCATTTTTTTACCTATGGCTCAGTGGATACATATATATATATATAAATATATTTCACTTGCCATACATGACATTTTGTTTACACATTATATGATTGACATTTGACATAGACATTTTGATATTGATATACATATTTTATGGAATTCATTTTGACATGATTTACACAAAGACATTTGACAAATGGTTTAGACATGGGCAATTTACATTGGTGGTTTGTTTGGGTAAAGTGATTTATGTAACGAGATGTGTGTAATGTGGTACGAGCATGGTGGATACGCCGCTGGTACTTCCTATATATAAGTGCTCGTATGATATTACATATTGTAGCATTATTTAAATCATTCAATTTGGACTTATACATTTTTACACAAATAACATATTTTTCACAAGACATTATTTTACAAAACAGTTTGTTTTATATAAACTCATTTTACTTGGTTATTTTTAACCATACGCTTTTCTTTTATATAAACTAATTTCTTATCGCCTTTTCTTACGCTTTATAAAACACAACAATTAACAAGGTTCATGACTGGCTTTTGTTAAACAACTTTATCTAAACTTATAAGTCATGAACCCTATTTTCATAAAACCTATATATCTCACAGGCATTTTTATGCTGACGTACCTATTTTCACATGTGTTTCAGGAGCTATTGCTTAGGATGATCGTGACACTAGGGCGGACCTGTGCCTTAGAGACTTAAAATAAAGATAGAACTAGTTTAAATTATGTGATGTGCTTTTTGGTTCTTGTTTTGAGACAATGTATTCCACCTTTGGTTATTGAATAAAATATAATTTTAATTTCCATGGTTGTGGAACAATAATTCTGTTACAACACTCCCTGACGTTTCCGCCACGATTTGATGTTTTACGTGGTCGGGGTGTGACAAAAGAGTTGGTATCAGAGCCAATGGTTATAGGGAATTAGGTTATTAGTAATGCTTTAACCTAGACTATAACCTTTCTAGGACCCCAACACAAGTTGTCTTGTGTTTAGATCTTAAAACATGCACTTCACCTATCCTTAAGTGGTCACCAAAACGAGAATCTAATTTTTCTAAAACGATTTTTGAAAATCAACCTTCTGTTTTTAAATGATTTATTATATGGTTTTGAACCCTTTTGATTTTTAATGATTTTGAAAATTTATCATCCGCTTTTGAATGATTCTTTTGGCCTTGTGCCTTCCAAGTTTTCAAAATCTCGTCAAAGTTTTGGGTTCTAAATAGTGTGAACACGTGCAAACTGGAAGAGTGAATGCCTGTACCCTGGGTTTTCTGTCTAAGGCTAGAGTGTTCGTACAAATCTACATAATCGGACCAGTCACTCTTACTTGGGAACTCATTTACTTTGATTAGTCACTGTGTGTCGTTTGTTTGCTTTGTGATACGGAAAAATGACCACCATCTTTGCTTTTGTTGATTTTGTTTCATCTTGTTCTTTTCATCTAATCATCTCACTCGTTTCCTCTCATGTTTCCTCTTTTTAGCATGCCTCCTCGACGTGAAAACCCGCTATCTAATGCCGAAATGGCAGATATTCTGGCACAGCACATGGCTGCCGCACTCCCAAACATTATAGCTCAGGTGAACCAAGCCAATAACAATCAAAATGCTCCCTGCAATTTCAAGAGTTTTAACTCGGCTAAATCACTCAAGTTCAGTGGTTCTAAAGGGGCAACTGGGCTCCTTCAATGGTTCGAGAGCATTGAGAGTACATTCCGTCATGTTCTGTGTCCTAAGAATCGGAAGGTCGAGTTTGCTTCTAGCGTATTTCAGAAGAGGGCTTTAACACGGTGGAACGGGGTTATGAGAGATCGTGGTGCAGAGGTTGCTCTAGCACAAACATGGGCTGAACTGAGGACTCTTATGATGAGGAACTTTTGTCCTCGTCATGAACTGCGAGCATTGGAAAGGGAGTTTGATGATTTGAAACAGGATAGCGGCGAGCACCGGGTGTATACTAACAGGTATGAGGAGCTGAGTTTATTATGCCCAACAATGGTTACCCCACTCGAGAAGGCTATCGAGAGGTATATCGATGGCCTACCTGACTCCGTACAAGACATCGTTACTGGTAGTTATCCTACCACAGTCCGTCAGGCGATCGAGCTATCTGCGACGTTGACTGAGTCGCAGATTCGAAAGGGTAAACTGCATAGAAAGGGTGACAAGGGCAAGAAACAGGCGTCTGACAAAGGGGATAGCAAGAAAGGTAAAAACAAGAAGGGTAAGGATTCGGGTTCTATGAAGGGGTCAAGGAAGCGTAAGGCTTCCCAAAATTTTTCCATCATTGCCCAACTGAACCAGGCAGCTCCCAATCAGCCATCGCCTCCTCCAGCAAAGAAGCGGTATGAAGGGAATGCACCTTTGTGCAATAGGTGCAATAGTCACCATCAACAGCAACTTCCGTGCCGTTTCTGTACCAACTGTAGGAAGTCTGGACACCTTGCATAGGTTTGTCGTTCTGCTCAAAATCAGGTCGCTCGAAATCCAGCTCAACAGGTAGCTCAACCACCTGTTCAACAGCAAGCTGCACGACCTCACTATCCTCCTGGCTCGTGCTATAATTGTGGAGACCTGACCCATTATCGAAACCAGTGTCCAAGGCTGGTTAATGCGAATCCGAATCAGGCTCCAGCTCGAGGTTGAGCTTTTAACATGAATGCACAAGAGGCGCAAGCAGATAATGAAGTGGTGAACGGTACGTTCTATGTTAATAACCAACCTGCATCTGTTCTTTTTTATTCAGGGGCTGATAAGAGTTTTGTGTCTTTATCTTTCGAGCCATTGCTTCGCGTGTCTAGAACGAAACTAGGTAAGCCTTTGACAGTAGAAGTTGCCAGTGGTGAACCCATTGTTCTTGATTCTATCCTTCGCAACTGCCAGTTGAACCTTAACGACCACCTTTTTCCCATTGACCTCACACCAATGCAACTGCGAAGCTTCGACATTATAGTGGGTATGGATTGGTTAGCCAAGCATCACGCAGAGGTAGTTTGTTTTGAGAAGATCGTTCGTGTGCCACTTTCGTCAGGTGAGATCCTACAGGTTCGTGGTGAGAAACCTGCTAGTAGCCTCAAGCTTATATCTTGTTTTCAAGCTCGAAAGTATCTGTGAAAGAACTATGTGGCCTTCTTGGCACATGTTACAGCAGATAAGGGCAAAGGTAAATCTATTCAAGATATTCCTGTGGTTCGGGATTATCCGGAGCTATTTCCTGAAGAGTTACCTGGATTACCCCCAGCACGCCAAGTCGAGTTCCATATTGATCTCGTACCTGGTGCAAATCCTACTGCCAGAGCTCCATATCGTCTTGCACCGTCTGAGATGCAAGAACTGTCTAAGCAGCTTCAAGACCTTTCTGACAAAGGTTTTATCTGTCCTAGCTTTTCACATTGGGGTGCTCCCGTTCTTTTTTTCAAAAAGAAGGATGGATCCTTCAGAATGTGCATTGATTACCGTGAGCTTAACAAGCTTACCATAAAAAATCGATATCCCCTACCCCGCATTGATGATCTCTTTGATCAGTTACAGGGCGCTTCTTATTTTTTGAAGATTGATCTGCATTCTGGATAACATCAACTTCGTGTGCATGAAGAGGATATTCCCAAAACAGCTTTCCGTACTTGTTATGGGCATTATGAGTTCACAGTTATGCCATTCGGTTTGACTAATGCTCCTGCTGTTTTCATAGACTTGATGAATAGGGTTTGTAAGCCTTGCTTAGATAAGTTCATCATCGTTTTCATTGATGACATCTTGATTTATTCTATGACGCAAGCTGATCACGAGCAACATCTTCGTCTTACACTGAAACTCCTAAAGAAAGAACAACTTTTTGCCAAATTCTCCAAGTGCGAATTCTGGCTTAAGGAAGTTCAATTTTTGGGACATATTGTCAATGAACAAGGTATTCATGTAGATCCTTCCAAGATCAGTGCGATCAAGGATTGGGATACGCCTACTACTCCTACTGAGGTTCGTTCCTTTCTTGGTCTTGCGGGTTATTACCGCCGCTTCATAGAGAACTTCTCGAAGATTGCAGTTCCTCTAACTGCTCTAACACAGAACAAGCCCTTTGAATGGGGAACTAAACAAGAAGAAGCGTTTCAGACCTTGAAGCAGAAGCTTTGTGACGCACCTATTCTGACTTTGCCTGAGGGAAATGATGATTTTGTCGTATATTGTGATGCATCAAAATTGGGTCTTGGCTGTGTTCTGATGCAAAGGAACAAAGTCATAGCCTACGCATCAAGGCAGTTGAAGGTGCATGAGAAAAACTACACCACTCATGATCTTGAGTTGGGTGCAGTTGTCTTCGCTCTCAAAATCTGGAGACACTATTTGTACGATACAAAATGTGTGGTTTTCACTGACCACAAAAGTCTTCAGCATATTTTCAATTAGAAAGAACTCAACATGAGGCAAAGACGTTGGGTTGAACTCCTAAACGACTATGATTGCGAAATTCGCTACCATCCTGGTAAAGCGAATGTCGTGGCTGACGCATTGAGTCGTAAGGAACGTACTAAGCTTCATTGTGTTCGTATTCAATCTGATATTCAAGCTCGATCCGATATCAAGGCATGCATTTCTCAGGCTCAACATGCTTGTGTTTCACAAGACTTGATGGGTAAGGAATTACCATGTCACATTAAGCCTGATCTTGTGGTAAAGGAAGATGGATCGTATTACTTCATGGACCATTTGTGGGTCCCAAGCCAAGATGATCTTCGTACCTTGCTTATGGATGAAGCTCATAAGTCTCGTTATTCTATTCATCCTGGCTCAGAAAAGATGTATAAGGATCTTCGTACTCAGTATTGGTGGCCTGGTATGAAGAAAGACATTGCCTTGTACGTTTCAAAATGCCTTACTTGTCTCAAAGTTAAGGCTGAAAACCAACATCCTTCTGGTCTTTTGGAGCAACCAGAGATCCCAGTTTGGAAATGGGAAAACATCGCTATGGATCTCATTACTAAACTTCCGTGCACTAAGAAAGGTCATGATGCCATTTGGGTAGTTGTTGATCGTCTTACTAAGTCAGCGCATTTCTTGCCAATCCGTGAGGATTTTTCTGCTGAAAAGCTGGCTAAAATCTATGTGGATGAAATAGTATCTCGACATGGTGTTCCCTTGAACATTATTTCTGACAGAGATGCTCGCTTCTCTTCTCGTTTTTGGAGAACCATGCAATCTGCTATGGGGACCCAACTTAATCTGAGCACAACATATCATCCACAAACAGATGGCCAAACTGAAAGAATAATCCAGACTTTGGAGGATATGCTTAGAGCTTGTGTGATCGATTTTGGTGGTAGTTTGGATGCACATCTTCCATTGATTGAATTCTCCTACAACAACAGTTATCACTCAAGCATCAACATGGCTCCTTTCGAGGCTCTCTATGGTCGAAAATATCGTTCGCCAGTTTGTTGGAATGAAATAGGTGAGGCTCAGCTTACTGTACCTGACCTCATTCTAGAGACAACTGATAAAGTTAAGAAAGTTTATGATAACCTACAGACAGCTCGAAGCCGTCAAAAGAGTTACGCGGACCAACGACGCAAGCCCTTGGAATTTCAAATCGGTGATCGAGTATTACTTAAGGTCTCACCTTGGAAAGGTGTAATCAGATTTGGAAATAAAGGAAAACTTGCACCTAGATATCTTGGACCATTCAAGATCGTCGAAAGAATCGGTAAGGTAGCCTACAGACTTGAATTACCTCCCAAACTTGGTAATGTTCATCCAACCTTTCACGTATCCAATCTCAAGAAGTGTCTAGCTGACGAGAACCTCCACATACCGCTTGACGAAATTCGTGTTGATAAAACACTACATTTTGTTAAGAAACCTGTGGAAATTATGGATCGTGAAGTCAAATGGCTTAAACGCAAGCGCATTCCTTTGGTTAAAGTTCGCTGGGAATCTAAACGTGGACCTGAGTTTACTTGGGAATGTGAAGATCTAATGAAGGCGAAGTATCCACATCTTTTCCCACGAGTTTCCTCTAAACAAATTTCGGGATGAAATTTCCACAAGTAGGGGAGACTGTGACATCTGTGCTTGTAATCATTGTAAACAGTTCAGTTATCAATGAAATAAATTTATTTGATCCCAATGTTTGTTTGTTTATGTTTGATGTTTTTCATGTTTTGATTTTTATTCAATTTCAAAATCTATATCGCTTTCTAGAGAATTATACGCAAACTGGTGCGTAAACGTCATCAGTTTAACACAACAAATACTCCGGAATATCAATTTATGCTTAACATACCTTAAATAACCTTTACATAACTTAGAAATAAGTTTTGAAGGCTTTGGTATGGCAAAATTAAGTTAATTCGCTTACAGGGACTAAAATTGACAAACTGCGAAAGTATGCCAATTTGAACTGTAACGAACATTCTGGAACATGACCATAAGTTAAACACACCTTAAATATCCTTTACATAGCTTAGAAATAGGCTTTGAGGGGTTCGGTGTGCTAAAATAAACTTTATGCTCATTCAGGGACTAAAAGCGTCAAAAAGTGCATAAGTTTGCATTTTCACGCATAACTTACGTTCTGAATACATCTGAACATCCAAAAATTTATGTAAGCATTAAAATATTTTATTTTAGTGTTTGGCATCAGAAAAATCCATTCGTCGCGCAATTTGGATCGTTTTTCGCACTTAAGCGCATTTCGTCGTAATTAAGCAAACATCGCGATCGTACGACCAAACGAACCGACATCCGGCATATTTTTGAGCATGTTTCATGTCCACAATGTTTAAGAATCATTTTAGGGCCTTAAGGTTAACGGGCCTTAAACATGTCGGAAATGGCTTTAAATCACAACAGGGACTGAAACTGTCATTTTTGAAACTTCTGGCTGATCTGCAGACCTCAGGCGGGGCGCGTAAGCCTAAGGGCATACCTTGCACGGGCCGCGAGGGCCTGCCAGATGTGCAGAATCTGTTTTAACAGCTGTTTGCAGCTGTTATGCACTCAAAACCCACTTGCAACTGGTTTCTAGCAAACTATGGGCCATTTCTATGGGCTCTAATGGTTTTAGAAAACAAGGGGCACACTTGGATGGCCTAGATTGAAGCTCGTTTCCCGATAACGATCCTAATGGTTCTAGCTTTCCTATAAATATCCCCCCCCCCATGTCTTGCTTAAAACTCACACCTTTGAATCTGAATTGGTTCTCTAAGTTGATGTGATTAATCACTTCATACCTGAGAATATTCGGATCAAAGCTTCCGTTCTTGGACCCTCTGTAAGTATTCCTTCGTTATTTTCATTCGTTTTAGCGTTAAAGTCAAACTGCATTTGACTTTCTGCATTGACTAGTTTATGGTCAATGCGAAGTTCGTTTGAACTTCATAACGTGAGCGTAATCACGATGGTTATAGTCCCTAGTGACTATACCTACTGATTACCACGTTATCTAGGCTCAGTGACGAGTCGTAGTTTCGGCCAAAATGCGTTTTCTCACGTATTTTGTAACCAAACTACTCTAGGGTATCAAAACCGTTTGTTTTGATACCAAACCTGTTTTCTAACTTAACTAAACATGTTCTAGCATGTTTAGCTCATCACTTTTAGATTTGTGCTTGTATAGGGTCGTAAAGGTAAGCGATCTAATCAATCGCTTATACTTTCGAACCCGACCCATTTGGTCGATCATTAGGATCCGACCAAATACTTTAGGTGACCTTAGTTGTATAGGGAATAACCTTCCGAGGTTATACCTTATGGTCACATCGTTTAAGTAGTTGTATGATAAGTAGTTTATATGCCTTAGGAAAAATTACCAAAATGCCCTTTTTGCGCCAAAATCCATTTTAAGCCTATGTAACTTTTGACATCTAAACTGATCTAGCAACAATATTAGACATGTTAAGGCATATTTTACTTGTCATAGGACTAGTTAGGCGGTCCGAACGCGTTTCACGCGAACGACGCGTTAAAGTAGCATAAGCTACCTAAACGGGTCATAACGGGTCAAAAGCACTTAGGATAAGTTTCGTTTTAGTATGTAGGCTTTGTTAAACCATATTACATGAGTTCCTACACTCATTTGGTTTATGAACCCTCGTACTACCCGATCCTCCGAATAGGTCCGTTTATTAATGTAGATACCTATATTAGGTGTCGTTTAAATCCGTGATCTTCTAGCTTTGCTTGGTGGATATCTAAAGTCTATTAAGCAATCTCAAGTGAGTACATAGTCCCCTCTTTTACTGTTTTTCAAACATTTTGGGGTGAAACACATGTGCCTACTTGTTATTTTCGTGCTTTTCATGTTTTCATATCATATACTTGCTATGTTCATTAGTACATTATTAGTACATGATTTCATTATGTTTTTGCTATGTATGTCCATTGTGTGCATACTTAGTACATCGTTTTACATGACATTTTATGCTATGTATGTTCATTTAGCACATACTTAGTACATTGTTTTACATTACCTTTTCATGCTATGTATGTTCATCATACTTAGTGCATTTGTCTTACATCACATGCTATGTATGTCCATTAGCCGCATACTTAGTACATTTTCATTTCATCACATGCTTTCATTTTGGGTATTGCATTTGGTTTGTTTAAGTGGGACCATATACATTCATTAACTTTGATCACGCCGCTCGTTAGTAGGTAATGGTACCATAGGAATTGACAAATCTCGTTCCTGACATCCTAGGTATGTTTGGATGGAAGGAATGACCGAATTCGATAAAACATAACACAGAAAGACCTTTAATTTGTTTAAGGGTTTATCACCACAGTCACAAGGCTTGGATGTATGCATTTTCACAACACCGCATAAATGTTTGTATTCAGTATAGCATGCATTTCCACAAAACATAACGTTGATTTAAACCACGTCTTACTTCAATACATTGTTTTGTGCATTTTTTTTACCTATGGCTCAGTGGATACATATATATATATATAAATATATTTCACTTGCCATACATGACATTTTGTTTACACATTATATGATTGACATTTGACATAGACATTTTGATATTGATATACATATTTTATGGACTTCATTTTGACATGATTTACAAAAAGACATTTGACAAATGGTTTAGACATGGGCAATTTACATTGGTGGTTTGTTTGGGTAAAGTGATTTAAGTAACGAGACGTGTGTAATGTGCTACGAGCATGGTGGATACGCCGCTGGTACTTCCTATATATAAGTGCTCGTATGATATTACATATTGTAGCGTTATTTAAATCATTCAATTTGGACTTATACATTTTTACAAAAATAACATATTTTTCACAAGACATTATTTTACAAAATAGTTTGTTTTATATAAACTCATTTTACTTGGTTATTTTTAACCATACGCTTTTCTTTTATATAAACTAATTTCTTATCGCCTTTTCTTACGCTTTATAAAACACAACAATTAACAAGGTTGTTAGTGCAATATGTCTATTGACTTCGTCTTGTATCATGTAATGAGATAGGATAGGATAATCAGTGCTCGAGGTGCTAGAAACTGAGATTAGTGAGTTTACTAGTGATTCCGCTTGAAAGTGCCAAGTGACAAGTTCAAGCAAAATCAGATTAGTTAATTTCGCTTGAACATGTCTTGGTCCACTCAAGCGAAATCTCAACAACTATAAATAGGGCACTTGTCTATTTCATTTGGCACGGATCCAGAACTTGTAAAGAGGTGCTGCCAAAATTTGTCTAGGTTGTAACTTGTTGTTAAATCAATCATAGTGACATATTAAAGAGTATTAAGCTGTTTCCACGTCCGTTTCATTGATTCCGCCTTTGATTCGGATATAAAGCTCTTCTGAACGACTCGTTTGGGTCAAACAACGATCCTACAAGTGGTATCAGAGCTCAGGAAGAAGAGTTTAGCTTGATTGCATCTATTTTCTGACTTTTACACCTTCTTTTTCAAATTAGACAAGTTTTACCGGTCAAAATGGATTGAATTTTTCACAATACATGCGAAACAGTGTATTAACAAACCCTTCAGAGTTTCAGATCAAATTTCGAAGTAAAAATGACAAAATTGGACCAAAAACTAGATTTCGCTTGAACGAATATTCAAATTTCGCTTGAAATGATTAGCTGATTTCGCTTCAAACAGATATTCCGCTTGAAATCATCATCTGATCTCGCTTGAATCTACAATTTCGCTTGAAGATTCAGTTTGAAAGTCCTGATTCCGCTTGAAAGTTGAATACCGCTTGAAAGTCTTATTTCGCTTGAAAGTTCAACAAGTGATTTCGCTTGAAAGCTGATATTCAGCTTGAACAACTGATTTCGCTTGAAAGAGTTACACAAGTGATTTAGCTTAAGATCCTTATTTCGCTTGAAAGTGGAAATTTCGAGTCAAGATCATTTCACGTCAACCAAGTATCAGTCTGTTGTGGAATATTTGATATTATTGATTCTGATTGTGTTTGTTTGATTGTCTAGGTTTACATCATGGCTGAAGAGTTTTTCAACACGTTTTACAAAGCGTATACCTCGGATACAATGGATGCTTCAGAGGTTACACCTAAAACGATAACTAAAACGATCAAGCACAACATCAAACATGACAACTTTTATGGAACCTATTCAAAACCTTCGAAGCTGGATAACATTGAAGATTATGTATGGTGGAAGGAGAGGTTTGTCAATTGGACGAAGGCATATGCACATGAGAGTTGGTTTTGTTTGAAGTTTGGATATGCTAACCCAACAAATGACAAAGGAGAAGAAATTCTGATTAAAGATTTTTCAGAGGAAGACAAAAAGAAATTTTCATACAAACAGAAGATGATTGCTTTGAGTCAGCAATCAGTTCGTGATGACATTTTTTCATTATTAATACATGATGGGTCATCGCAATCTGTGTGGAAAGCTTTGAAGGCAAAAGCTAAGGGGGGTAAGCAAATTCAGAAAAACAAAATCGCGTTATTAAAAAAGGAATTTGATCTATTTGATAGTTTAAAAGGAGAGACAGTGAGGCAAATGATTGAGAGGTTTTGCCATTTAAAGATTGAACTTGAAAGATTTAAAATTGTAAAAACTAGAGAAGAAATTGTAGAGAAAGTAATTGAAGCGTTACCACGAGCTGATCGGTGGCAAACGTTTGTTTTTATCTTGAAAAATGATGATAAATTTGATACAATTTCTCTTGATACGTTGTTAGAAAAGATTGAGAGTCGTGATCTGGAGTTACAAAAGCAAAACAAGATGAGTGGTTCATCGCATCATCAGAATGTTGGTCTATACTACAAAGGCAATGTACCTTCGGAGAAAGTTGCTAGTTCACCAAAGACAGCATTCAGTGGTGAAAAGATGAAAGAACCACAAACAAACTAATCAAGTTACCATTCTGGATATCATTCATCTTCAAAATCAAGTTCTGATGAAACAGAGGAGATTCTGTGTAACATTAGTCTCAAACTGAAGAATTCTCTGTCAATGAGTATCAATGCAGCTAAGCAGCAAATGAGTTTCCTTGCATCTATTTTGGAATCGTATGAAGGTCTAGTTGCAGGCAAAATTGGAAACTCTGAGTTAACTAAAGAAGACTACGACCAGATTGATCCGGAAGAGATGGAGCTCATAGACATCCGTTGGTGTTTGGCAAGTTGCATTCGCAGAGCTCAAAGATACATGGAGATTACTGGGAAACAATCTTTAGGTGGTCCATCAACAAAGCTTGGATTTGACAAATCCAAAGTGACCTGCTTCAGATGTAAGCAAAAAGGTCATTTCAAGAGAGAATGCACTAATTCTGAAGCTGGAGGAAATGAACGTCCTTTCAATGATGATTATTATCGAAAGGCGATCTATCACCGAAGCAAAGAAGAGCCGAAAATGATTGAAGATAAACCTCGAGATAAGTCAAGAGCTTGTGCTGTAATCCATCATGATGAAGGTTTTGACTGGAGTCAGATTCTTCCATATGAAGATCGTCCTGTAACAGCTCATGGCAGAAAAGCATCAAAAGTCCATCATCATGTTCTTGTTGCTGAAATTCGTGAAGAAATCAAAGAAAAAGACACAGTTGAAGTAAAAGAGAAAACTCGAGAAGAGATTTTGAAAGAAAAGACTGAAAGAGAAAGATTCATTGTGGGGTGCAGAATGGAGAAAATGCAGGAAGAGTATGAAAATGCAGTGAGTAACAAAAGATGGGATAAGAAGCAAGAATGTTTTGTCAACAAACAAGGTGAACCGGTTGTTCCAAGAAGTGACATAGTTCAAGATGATGTTCTTCTTGTAATTCCTCGATCCGATGAATATTACTCAAATGTTGCAAAAGACAAAACATATGTAAAAAGGCTGGATAAAATCATCAGAGATGCTATGACAACAAAACTGAGGAAGAGGAATGAAGAAAGAATGAAAAAGAATGTTGAAGAGATGGTAAACAATCTGAAGAAAGCTGCTGAAGAGGTTAAAACAGAAGCAGTTAAAGAAGAAGATGTGAAGATTGTTGAAGAAGTGAAAGAAGAAGTGGTGGTGAATGTAGAAGTTGTGAAAGAAGCTGTTACTGAAGAACAGTAGGTTGGAGAAATTGAGAAGAAAATTGAAATTTTGATTGAAGTGAAGGATGAGAATTTGAAGGTTGCTGGTGATGAAGTTGGTGTTGATATTGAAGCTGTTGATGGAAAGCAGCAGAAAGAAGCTGATCAGACAGAAACTGAAGTAAACACCGAGGTGCCAATCACTAAGGTAAATTCTGACACTGAAACTCAAATCAAAATCGTTGAACAGTGCAAGAAATGCATGGAAACGTGCAGTGCTTGTACTGAAAAAGAGGAAAGGTTCAGAACAAGAGATCTTGAGTTTACTAAAATCGAAGAAGTTTTTAAAAGTAAATAATGAAACACTTTCAGAAAAATGTACAAAGTTAGAAAAAGAAAATGAAGTTTTGAAAGAAAATGTTTCGAAAATGACAGAAGAATGTTCTCAAAAAGAAAACGTTTGTCAGGAAATGAAAAAGGAGTATGATTCAATAAAATTGGCTTATCACATTACAAAAGAATCATATGAAAAAGTAAAAAGTGAAATGAAACTTATTCAATCAAGATTGAAGTACTGTTCTGAAACATCAAATGAACTAAAACGAATGTATGAAATAAAACAACAAGTGGTAAATTCTTATATTGAAGATGTTGCTAAACTTAAGCGTAAGATTGCTGATTTAGAACAGGATAACAACAAAATAAAAAGTTATCACGCGTCATCATATGTGCTTGAACGTATTTTCAACATAAAATCGGATGGGAAAGATTCCGAGCAAAACACGAAAGGTATTGGCTCAGAGTTTCATCAAGTTCCACCACCGGAAAAGTTTGTGTTTTATGATGATGAAAAGGTCGAAAAAGCTTTCAACATGGTAGATCAATTTCCAGACAACATTGATATAACCTATTTCAAATCTGATGATTTTCATGATTCAGAGGTGGTAGGTAAAGTCATTGAAAGTGTGTTGAAAGAAGAGTCAGTTGATACAGGTAAGTCTGAATCACAGGATGAAAATGAAGGTAATTTTCATGATGGATATCTGAAGAAGTCAAAATCCGAGAAAAATTTAAATGATGATTCAAAAGGATTGGTTTATACCATGATTGGATCGGACAAATTATTCTTAGATGTTGTATTCCCGATTCAGAATGTGATTTCAGAAAAGGTTGATAAAGTTTTCAAAATGGTTGAGATTGAGAAATCTGAAATTTCAAAGTTTTCTGGAAAAGGTCACAAAACTTTTTATAACAAACCTGGTTTCAAGAAGAAAAACATGAAGTCTGGGTTGGGTTATAAGAAGAAACAAGGTTGGAAAAGAAATGAAACTCCGAATTTTCAAGAAAAAATGAGTTTTGTTCAAGGAAAAAGTTTAGTAGAAGAGAAAGAACTCAAATTTGGACGACAGTCTAATGATGAGTTTTATGATCAAAAGAAAAGGCAACAACCACAGGTTAAAGACGTGTCCAAGAGAACATGTTTCAAATGTGATCAAATAGGACATCATGCACGAAAGTGTCCGAATTTGAAACCTGTGGATGTTGACAAAAAGAAGTTTGAAAATGTTGAGAAACAAAAATCTGAGAATGTGAAACAAAGGTCGACCAGATTGGATTCAAAACAAACTTGGAGGTACAATACAAACAAATTTGCTTCGAATCAAACTTAGAAATCAAACCAGCATAGGTTCGATTCTAGACAGACCTGGAATTCTCACACACCCAGATTAAGAACAACACAATGTTGGAAAACAACTGTCGATGCTACAAAACCTCAACAGTTTTGGAAACCAAATGTTGTTCAAAAACAAAGTGTTCAAAAAGAATCACATTTTTACAAACGAGGAACACCAAAAGGTCAAACATGGAGTGTTAAGAAATATGTCAATTCGATAAAAGATGAAAAAGTTGAAGTTAAAAATGATAATGTTTTTGACAAAAATGAAAGAAACTATCCAGTTCTACCTGGAAAGATTCATGTTCAACTACCTGAGTCTAAACAGGCTTGGGTTGAATTGTTCAAATGATCAAATTGTTGCATGTGCAGGTGCTCAAGAAAACCAAAGATTGTAAGAATGAAAGTTGGAGCAGCCTGGCACATGGAAAGGAGGAAGAGGCTGTTGGACCCTGTGTTGGTTGAAACATGGAGTTTATTTGTTTTTCTGTACATAAATAAACAATATTTCAAAAACCCTAAAAATTGAAAAATTAAAAACTAAAAATATGTTTGTTTTTAATTTTTGTCAAAAATATAAAATTTCAAAAATATGTTGATTGAATACGCCGAAACCCTCACGGCTGAACAAACACGATTAATTTCACTAGATTGGAAAACGGTTTTCAAACTGTAAAATGTCAATGTGTTGTAAATCATGGGGGTATGTTAGATTTTCTGCAAATCAGAGCACTTGATGCAGAAAATGGATGGTGAGACAAAGCTATCAGTGTTGGTTGTCAAATTTTCTTTAAATGGTTTTGCATTTTAGGGGGAGTATTGTTGTCAGAAAATACAAAAACATTTGAAAATTTGAAAATGAAAAAAAACATGCTAAAAACCTATTGGCAAAAAGACAAAAACATGATAAAATGAAAAATTGAGTTTTTGTGTAAAAAGAGGAAATGATAGTACATCAGTAGACAATCACAGTACGCTAAAGAATTGGAAAGTTAAAATGTGTTAAACGATCTCACAGTGGATGTGTCGGTAGATTTTTATACATTTAGTAAACTTTTTCGGGATATAAACCTAAATCCTTACTTGCTTATTTCGTGGGGAACACTACTTAGATATATAGGTAACCCCTGAAATCTCGTTTGAAGGACCCCTCTTTCTGAGATACTAGGTCTTTATGCTTAGTGATATCCGGGGTATTATTCCGGGACTTCTGCTGAATGGAAGTTCTGACCTAGTCCCCGTATAATACTTTCCGCATTGCTTGAAACATAGCGCCGCCCTCAGCTAAAAATGATGAAACATTGAAAAATGCTAATCATGGCTGTTGTAAAAAAAGATCCTCTAAAGGGGACACACCCAAAGTCAAACCGTCATCTCTCTGCTGAACGGAAGTTCTGACCTGAGCTCTCACGGTTTCGACGTTTCATAATTTATTCCCTTACAGATATCATTTGTGGTATACTCACCTGTAAGACTGAATATTGGGATCTGGATACGGGAGTATATTCAAGAGGTGGGACACATGAATAAGTTTAAATCTTTAAAACACCTAATTCGTATCCTGAATCAGTTGAAATTTGTGTGAAAATTTAAGTGGATCAGTATATCGACAATCTAAGTGAATTGTTTAATTCTTAATATGTAACTAAGCTCAACGGTACTTGTGACTTGTCATAAACTGATATGATCCTCTGACGCAAACTCAAACAAAAATATTGTCTGTAAATATGTTTGTAAATATTTTCTTTACTGCTTTATATTTTCAGAAAATACAAAAAGATTTTTGATTCTGCTTTATTTTCGACAACCGATGTCTGAAATGCTGAGTTTCAAAATCTAAGTAAGCTGATTGTGTTTCTGAAAATAAAACAAGGTCATTAATTTGAAACTTGAAATTTTTATCAAAAAATCAAAAACAGTTTGTGATATCTCCAAGGTCGTTAGTTTGAACTTGGAAGATGAACCGTGAGGATTTTGGATACTTGACATTGCCAAATCTGTAAAGATTGTTGATGGGGGGGTGATTTAGAGAAGATTGAATTGCCAGGTTACGATTCCTGGTAATCTAAAATGTTTTTACTTATAAACGTATGAGTGATTGCAGATATGATACCAGACTATGATCCCGGAAGCATAGTCTAAGGGGGAGTCTGAAGATGAGCTCAAAGCTAGGGGAGCTTGTAACCGGAAAGCAAGGTGTCGATCCCTAAATGCACGGAAGCTTGATGAAAAGGGGAGCCTGAAGAAAGAGAGAGCCAGAGTTAGAAGAGAAAGTTTGATAGGATGCTTACAATGTTACAATTTGGAAAAGAACTTGAAGACTGATCAAGACTGAAGAGGTGTCATGATAGAGATTAGACACTGAAGACTTCGTCAATATCCAAGGGGGAGTCTGTTAGTGCAATATGTCTATTGACTTCGTCTTGTATCATGTAATGAGATAGGATAGGATAATCAGTGCTCGAGGTACTAGAAACTGAGATTAGTGAGTTTACTAGTGATTCCGCTTGAAAGTGCCAAGTGACAAGTTCAAGCGAAATCAGATTAGTTAATTTCGCTTGAACATGTCTTGGTCCACTCAAGCGAAATCTCAACAACTATAAATAGGGCACTTGTCTATTTCATTTAGCACGGGTCCAGAACTTGTAAAGAGGTGCTGCCAAAATTTGTCCAGGTTGTAACTTGTTGTTAAATCAATCATAGTGACATATTAAAGAGTATTAAGCTGTTTCCACGTCCGTTTCATTGATTCCGCCTTTGATTCGGATATAAAGCTCTTCTGAATGACTCGTTTGGGTCAAACAATGATCCTACAAAGGTTCATGACTGGCTTTTGTTAAACAACTTTTTCTAAACTTATAAGTCATGAACCCTATTTTCATAAAACCTATGTATCTCACAGGCATTTTTATGCTGACGTACCTATTTTCACATGTGTTTCAGGAGCTGTTGCTTAGGATGATCGTGACACTAGGGCGGACCTGTGCCTTAGAGACTTAAAATAAAGATAGAACTAGTTTAAATTATGTGATGTGCTTTTTGGTTCTTGTTTTGAGACAATGTATTCCACCTTTGGTTATTGAATAAAATATAATTTTAATTACCATGGTTGTGGAACAATAATTCTGTTACAACACTCCCTGACATTTCCGCCACGATTTGATGTTTTACGTGGTCGGGGTGTGACAAGATAAACCAATCATCATCACTGAACAGCTTGTACGTGAGGTGATAAACTTTCCGGATGATGAGAATTCTCCTACAAAGTTCCTAGAAAGGATGGTTAAAGGTTGCATGTTGCGGATGGGTTACAATGGTCCACTGAACAAGGCCAACTACTTGAAAGCATGTTTTCCAAAGCCTTACATGTTTCTTATTCATTCAGTGTTGCATGCTCTTTGTCACCGAAAAGGAGCTTATGATGTGATGCGGGATTATCAAATGAACATGGTGACAACTCTTGTGTTAAACAAGAAGTATAATTTTTCGAAGATTGTGTTTCATTACATGGTAGAAAATATCACTTCAAAGAGCAAGACTTGGGTATATCCACGATTTGTTCAGATGATGATAGATCACGCTTATCCTGATTTGGAGAGAGATGAAAAGAATGATCTGTTAGTATTATTTCATATGGATAATGAGTCTTTGAAACAATTAGCCAGATATCACCCAAACCATCCAGAGCCAACAACGAAAGCTGAATTCTTTGGTTTCATCAAAGATAAGAATTATCAAGATCCAGATCCAATTAATCATCAAAACTGGAGAAATGAGAAAGAAATGAAAGAAGCAGGTTATGCAAATGAGTTGAAAACACTTGCAAGCTTCAGAGAAACAAGAAACGAGTGGTTTTTGAAAGAAGAGAAGAAAAAGAGGAGCAGGAAAACAGCTCCGAAAGTTCAAGTAGATGAGGGTTCATCATCTCAGCCAAAGAAAAAGCGTCAAAAGAAAAGTGTTGAGACTATGTTTGTTGATGAATCTGATAAAGAAGATGAAGCTGAAGCTGAAGAAGAAGTTAATGTTGAAGGAGATGTTCGTTTGTCTCCTGAATCTGAAGAAGTTAATTTTGAAATCTCTTAATGAGTTTAATGCTGAACCAGAAAAGACAGCCGGTGATGAAGAAGGTGATGATGTAGATAAGAGCTCATCAAGTTCGTCTGATGAAGAAATTGATGAAACAGAACGTGCAAAGAGAATTAAAGCTGAGATTGAAAAAGAGAAACAACTTAAGAGAAAGAGGAAAGAGGATAAAGATGATGAATTATGCAAACCATCTCCTGAGAATGTTGTAGAATCTCAAACACCTCCATCATCTGGTGGTAAGAAGAAGCAATCTGCAAGAAAGAGAACTGTAACTCCGAAGGCAGCACCAAGGTTGAAAGTTTTGTTGAAGAAGAAACCAATCAAAGAACCTAGTAAACCACCTACACCACCACCTGAACCACAACATCAAACATCACCAATTCAATCTCCACCACATAAACCATCTCCACCACATCAACCATCACCACCACATCTATCACCACCACATCAATCACCACCACATCTTTCACCACCACAACAATCACCAATTCAAGAACAACCTGTTATTACTTCACAACACATTTTTCAAACACCACCATCTTCACAACCACAAGTACAATCAACTCCTGGATCTTCTGGTTTCAAAAATTTTCCGAACATTCCAAATATTCCTCTTGAAGATATTGGGGATTTCAGTTTTGTGAACGATGAGCTTATAAAGAAGTTGGAAAAGAAAGTTGAAAAAGTGTTAGTTGAAAATAAGAAGTTGGTAGATCGTGAGAAGAAACTTGAAAAGCGTAATCAGTTGAAGCTGAAAATTCTTCATTATTAAAGAAAGTTGAAGCTGATCAGACAGAGATTGATATTTTTAAAGTGAAAGTTGCTGAGTTAGAGGAAGAGAAAGCTCGCAGAGATGAGCAGAATAAGTATTTCAAGTTAAAGATTAAAGAGTTAGAGGCTGCCAATGCAAGGAAAGAGCACGAGATGTATATGTTTGACAAAGTGTTAGAAAGTGTGATTGGTATGTCTGTGGAGCAAAAGTTTGAAGAAATTAAAATTGAAGAAGTGAGAGCTCGTCGTCAAGCTGCGATTGATGCTGAGATGAAGGATAAGGGCAAAGGTGTTCAAACAGAAGTTTCTGAGAGGGCAATTGTTCTATCTACTGTTTCTGAGTCACATATTCAAAATCCTCGTCCTATATCTGCAATTTCTGCTATTTTTGAGGAAGATGTATTAATTGATGATGTTATTAACGATGAGGATGATGTTGAAGAGGATGATGAAGAAGAGGATGTTGATGAAGACAAAACAAATGATGCAGATAATATATTCTCTGCTAGTAGTCACAGTGATGATGATAATGATGACGATGGTCAGGGTGGTACAGGAATTAAAGTAACAGAAGCGTCGAATGAAGAGAATGTCGATGATTATCTTCACGATGATGTGAATGAAGAGCCTTGTCACACCCCGACCGCGTAAAACAACAAATCGCGGCGGAATTGTCGGGGAGTGTTGTAACAGAATCATTGTTTCAAAACACACGGAAATTTGAAGTTTCGTTTTATTAAACATTAAATATTTACATCGTCTGGAAATCTAAATAAACAAGTTTATTAAGTTACTAAGGCCTCGTCCAGTCCTATGTGAGTATGCATCCTAGCAATCAACATCATTCAACAACACCTGAAACATATGTGAAAACAAAGTCAGCAAAGAAATGCTGGCGAGTACATAGGGTTTTGAGAGTGTCGGATTCATGGCTAGTTTACATGTTGCAATACTCAATTAAAAACCTTGTTTTGAAAAGTATTGTATTGCGGCATAACTAACCAACTCAAATCAGGTTGGTTATAGTGTATAAAATCTCGTAGCCATGAATCTTAACCCAAAACATTTATTTAATAAAATCTCGTTAATAAAACTCGTATTGTTTATATCGTTTCGAAAACCTCGTTTGTGTGACATCACTTCCAATTGTTTACCCAAGTGAACTAAATAACGCCACGGTATGTAATATAATGAAAACATATATATATATATAGGAAGTACCAGCGGCGTATCCACCATGCTTTCATCACATTACACCCGGCCCGTTATCTAAACACTAACCGAAAACCAATCGTTTACCCAAATCGTTTAATTTGTTAATAATCGCTTTAGTCATTTAAATCATTCTCGTTTTAGATCGTGAAACTACTTTTGATTGTCTCGCTAATAACATTCAAACCTTTGTGACTCGACTATCTCGCCTATCGCTTCTCGCATTAATAAACCACCAAAGGGTAAATTAACAATCATCAGATTCAGTCGTTACCCACCTAACCCACACATAACCATGGGTCCGGTCTGATAACGGGATTTGTCGGATCCTATGGTACCATAACCTAATACTGGTTGGTTTGGCCGAAATTAATGAATGTCATTCGTTATGTAATTACAACCAACAAGCTTGTTCACATTATCGAAGTCGTTATTAGTTTGGTATAAACCATCTTACTCGTTTTGAAACCATCGTTAAAACATCGAAATCGTTTTGATACATATGAATCACCCCAAAACAATCGAAAACAGTAAAAGAGGGGAACTATGTACTCACCTTTGGGTGCGTTTTTAAATGTTAACACAATCCCTCAAATTGTTTATCCGCCCTAAATTAAATAAGAATGACTTTAATAATCAAAAACCCACACTTTTGCATGCAATTACTACTTATGTCGTTTCTGTTTTAATATATATGAAACTGGGCTGTTTTCGGACATTTAAATAAAATGGTTAACTTATTCCAAAAATTCCCAAATTTTACAGAACGTCTTAAACGATCCAAATATTATTGTGTAAAAATATCGGGGTCTAGTTCATTACCAATATTTTATAAAAATTCATTTACCGGACTGAAATCAGATTTATCTTTTTCTGACTGCAGTCCACAGAATAATTTATTTAAAATTCATCGAGAGTCCGATTTACGAAATTCCAGTGAGAGAACTAAAAATACATCGTTGGTCATCTACAGTACAAATTTCATGATCTAACTCTACACAGAATTCAAGTTACGACGGAAAACAGAATGCATATTTTCAGCAGCAAAAATGCAGCTCTAGCTGCTGTTACGAAATGACACTTTAAAAATAGTAAACGGAGTACAAAAATTATGATTCCAGTGCCATTAGAACCGTATTTCATAATACTTAAATCTAGACTTTAGAAAATACATTTTTCGTTAAGTTACGGTCTGGTTACAGCCAGTTAAAGTCGGCTGAAAATGCACATCAGCATGCTTTTTGTAGTATAAGTGCCATTAAAAAGTATACTTACGATTACCATTCATTCTAATAATGATTTATTTCATAACATAAATTATTTACAGCAGATTATCACTTATATATCACAGATTTATCATGCATTATCATATTTCATCATCATTTTAACACTACTTTATCATGTGTTGGTTAATGTTCAAGACTTTGTTAAAGTTTCTTTAGAGTTCCTATCTTTTTGATCATTAAACATCATTAACCACACAACAATCATGTAAAATGTAAGGATCTAAGTGCTTACCACTAGCACAAGGCTAGGGGAGTTCGAGTGTAGAAAAGTGGTGGATAAAAGAAAACGAGAGCAGTCCTTGAACTTCCGAGCACACCGAGCTCTCTTGTATGATCTCTTACACCTTCGGAAGTAATTAGAATGCTTGAAATGGACTTGAAGGTGATGATATGGTGGTGGTATGATGGCAGCCGAACCCAAAGGAAGGAGGAGGGAGAGAAGTTGTTTGATGTTGGTGGGTTGAAAATGAATCTTGTAACCCTTGTGCCATCTTATAACCCATCTCTATTTTTAACCCTTGTGTATTATGCCTTATTATCCACCAACACAATCTAATAAATAATTCAAAAAAAATCTAGGAGTGGGGGACACTCCCTAACCGATTTTTGGGAGGGGATTTTAGTTTAGTTGGGTTGTGATGGTAATTAGTTGGTTTAGTTAGATATCAAATGTATAGTTAGGTGCATTGTGATGCGTTATTTAATATATAGTGTGTTAGGGTGTTCAGGGACCCTAACTGGTTCAGAAAAATAGGAACAATGCTTCTAGCATTATTTTAGTGTTCCGGGTAAAGTCCGATCGTTCGGTTAAACACCGTTTCGTTAAAGTGTTTAATTATGTATCGGGTATTTTATCTAGCGTTCAAATCCCGATTTATGGCGTTCTAAATTATTTTTATTATTCTTTAAAAATAAACTCGCCAAAATATTACTGAAATAAATTTCAGTTGCCAAGACTGGCTGCGTTGTCTGCGTTTTGCAGTAGAAACACTGTGTCGCGCAGAAACACGCGGTACGCGTTTAAACTTGAAAAATAACGTTTTTAAGCGTTTTAATTTATTTTTCAACACGAACCTGATTAAAATAAAATTTTACTCATAACAGAATATTTTTGGGATTTAGATATTATCCAGGTAGTCACTAACGTTCGTTTCGCAGTTTTGTCGTAAATAGTTCTTTAGTTAAAATAAACATGTTTTTACCATACCGAATCCTTCGAAACTTATTCCTAAGTTATTTAAAGGATATTTAGGGTATGTTTAGCTTACGTCACAGTTCCGGGGTGTACGTCGCGTTAAACTGATTGCGTTTATGCACCAGTTCGCGTATAACCATCCAGAAAGTGATTTAAAGCGTGAAATCGGAATCGAATCAAGTTGTAAAATTAATAAACACAATTGCACATATAATAACACCAAAACACATAGTTTTATTGATAATCGACATTGTTTTACATTATACGATGATTACAGAACACAGTTGTCATAGTCTCCCCTACTTTAGGAAATTTCGTCCCGAAATTTTATTTAGAGGAAACTTGTGAAAGCTTGAAACATGAAGTCGAAAAGATAAGACAACACCGGTTAGAGTTCCAAACTTCTAGTAACTTAAATAACATTATGCTTGCAAGGTAAGAGGGACACTTATATACAAGTATGTGAAGCGTCATTGGTGCATCCACCGTACCTCCATTACATTGTTCACGTTTCGTTATTGTTGTCACTATTGGTTCTTACACATGATAAATCTTACTGTGGTTTCCGTGCGCTGAATTTTATAATTATGTACGCGTCCATAATTACGTAATTCCTTGCATAGTCCACACAGTGCATTTAATAATGTGTAGGGGAAAAACCAAATGAATGAACCTGTGATGAGTGTGACTGGGCCACCATAGGGTCATTTCAGCTGTATCATCACATGCCACTCTTAACCAGATTCTGAATCGATCTTTAACTAGACCACTCAAGGGTCTATTTTCGAATCATGGAATGGTACTATATAATCCAATAGTCTTAACTACCACGTAGAAGCCCATTAAGGATTTAAGATAGTACCTTTTGAATATCCTATTATGAATCCCTCATATGAGGACATGGAAGATTCTATGAGGATTTGGATAACGAAAATCGGATCACATAATAAAAGAGAATACCTAAACACATAATCGCATTAATCGTTTAACTTGACCTTTAATTTGTTATCTTTGGACACGGGTATTTAAAGCATACCAGGAATCCAATCCGTGGATTTCATTTGGCACTTTAAATATTATAAAAAATCTAACTATGAAGATAGGAAGATCATAATAGGAATTTGGTTTGTCCTTATTGAGTTGTAATGTACATATTAAGGTGTACATGGAATCCAATCAGGGCTCCGATTTGGGCGATAATCACCCACAAGGATTCTTAAAATAGAGCAACCCATCGCCCTTCCGTTTCGAGTTTAAGCTCGTGTCGAAGTAGTAGCTCATATTTCAATAAGCCTTCGTTTACACAAAATCGTTGTTCTTGAAGGACACGAGATTGAATATTAGATAGAGTTTGAACAAAATGAAGCTTGACTCGTTCCTTTTGACTAAGCGCATCGGCTACGACATTCACTTTACCAGGATAGTAGCGGATCTCGCAATTCAAAATCGTTTAAGAGTTCAACCCAACGTCGTTGCCTCATGTTCAGCTCCTTCTGATTGAGAATATGCTGGAGACTTTTGTGGTCTATGAAAACCACGCACTTCGTTCCATAGAGGTAGTGTCTCCAGACTTTTAGCGCAAAAACCACAACTCCTAACTCAAGATCGTGAGTTGTATAGTTCTTCTCATGAATTTTCAACTGTTTAGACGCATAAGCTATGACTTTACCACGTTGCATAAGAACGCAACCAAGTCCTAGATTCGACGTGTCACAATAGACAACAAAATCATCGTTTCCTTCAGGTAGAGATAAAATAGGAGCATCACAGAGCTTTCGTTTCAGCGTTTGGAACGCTTCTTCTTACTTAAGTTCCCACTCAAAAGGCTTATTTTTCTGAGTCAAAGCATTGAGTGGAACCGCGATCTTCGAGAAATTAGAAATAAACCGTCGATAATAACCAGCAAGACCAAGAAAAGAACGAACTTCTGTAGGTGTCGCTGGTGTATTCCAATCCTTAATTGCAACAATCTTGGATGGATCTACATGAATACCCTGCTCATTGACAATATGACCCAAGAACTGAACTTCTTTAAGCCAGAATTCACACTTGGAGAATTTAGCAAAAAAAAATTGTTCCTTCTTTAGGAGTTCCAAGGTCAAACGAAGGTGTTGCTCGTGATTGGCTCGAGACTTAGAATAAATGGGAATATCGTCGATAAACACAATGATGAACTTATCTAAATAAGGTTTACAAACCCTATTCATAAGTCCATGAAGATAGCCGGGGCATTTGTCAAACCAAAAGGCAAGACAGTGAACTCGTAATGTCCATATCTTGTTCGGAAAGCAGTTTTGGGAATATCTTCTTTGAAAATACGAAGTTGATGATACCCAGAACGCAGATCGATCTTGGAAAAAAAAACATGAAGCACCCTGCAGCTGGTCGAAGAGATCATCAATTCTAGGTAGGGGATATCGATTCTTGATGGTAAGCTTATTAAGCTCACGATAGTCGATACACATTCGAAAAGATCCTTCTTTCTTTTTCACAAAGAGAACAGGAGCTCCCCAAGGCGAATAGCTCGGACGGATGAATCCTTTATCAGACAACTCTTGAAGCTGTTTCGATAACTCTTGCATCTCTGACGGTGCAAGACGATAAGGTGCTTTCGCAACCGGGTTGGCATTGGGTACAAGGTCAATATGAAACTCGACTTGACGAACTGGAGGCAAACCAGGCAGTTCATCGGGAAACACCTCCGGATAATCCCGAACAATCGGAATATCCTGAATACTCTTGCTCTTGCCTTTCTCCTCGGTGACATGTGCCTGGAAAGCAACATATCCTTTCCGCAAATAACTTTGGGCCTTTGTACAAGACATAAGCTTCAATCCACCAGATGGTTTTTTTTTTTTTTTTTTTTTTTTTTTTTTTTGCCACGAACTTCCAGAATATCGCAAGACGGAAGAGGAATACGAACAATCTTATCGAAACAAACCACCTCAGCATGATGTTTGGTTAATCAATCCATCCTTATGATAATGTCGAAACTCCCAAATTGCATCGGTGTGAAGTCAAAAGGAAAAAAAGGTGATTATCAAAGTTAAATTGACAGTCGCAAATAACATAATTGAGTACAAAAAGTAACTTTGATAGATAAGGGTTTCCTTAGTTATCTAACCAAGGAATTAAAGTGATTACTCAGATTGCCAATTTCGTTTCTTAGAATGAAACGAGCACTTAGCATCTTTGAGGAAATCATGAGCGATCATATGAACAAGAGAACTACAAATACGGTTCTTTTTGTGTAGGTATCATAGGGTATGCCATACACTCATGCAACTATATTTGTACATCGGAATTGCAAATAAAGATTTATTTATAAACAAAAATCGATTGTTTCCGAGTTCAAAGGAAAACACTAGAAACATAGACATAAGATTCGGATTATTCAAAGCAGCAGCTTCTCTAATCGGCCAAATGCTCATCCATGGGTCGGATTTGCATTGACAAACTTTGGGCATTTGTTCCTGAAATGACCCATTTCGCCACAGTTGCAGCAAGTACCAGGCGAAATACGAGCTCGTGCTGGATTTGCTTGAACAGCAGTAGGATCTGCAACAGTTTTATTCTGGATCGCAAAACGGCATGTTTTGACCAAATGTCTCCATCGTCCACAGTGGGTACATTTGAAACATGGTGTTTGATCTGGATGATGACCATTGCATTGATTGCACAAGGGAGCAGTTCCCAAGTACGGCTTCTTGGCTGGTGGTGCTGCCACCTGGCTAGGTTCTGCTTGTTTTGGTGCAACGGCTACGGGATCCTTTGAAGCTTTACGCTTCTTTGACTTTTTCGAAGTTCTTCTTCCTTTGATGCTTCTTGGGTGGCTTCATTATTGAGACGAGACATGGTGACAACTAATTCAACAGTCTTCAGGATTACTTCGCCTATCCGCTGGGCAAATTTGGCAGTTTGCTCGGACATTTGAATGTCGTTGCGATGATGAGACATTCTAGAGGAAGTGAAAGACATAGGAGAAAACAAGTGAAATGTTAACGGATAATTAAAACAGAACATCAACACATAAAAGGTGCGATCATTTGTTTGTTACTTAAGGCAAACAAACGTGACGGTGGTTAATCAAAGTAAACGGGTCATATTAATGTATCGCCGAAGGCATGCTCGCCTATAAGTGAACACTCATCCCAAGAGTTCCCAGGTGAGAGTGACTGGTCCGATACTGCGGATTTGTATGAACACTCTAGCCTTAGACAGAAAACTCAGGGTACAGGCATTTACTCTTCCAGTTCGCACGTGTTCACATTATAAGACCCAAACTTTGACGAAATTTGAAAACTTAAAGGGTTCAAAACCTTACAATAAATCATCCTAGAACAGATGATTGGTTTTCAAAGCAGATTCGAAATTTGTGTTCTTGTTGTGGTTATCACCTAAGGATAGGTGACGGTATTGTTTTAAGATCTAAACACAAGAAAACTCGCGTTAGGGTCCTAGGAAGGTTATAGACTAGGTCAAAGTATTACTAATAACCTAATTCCCTATTACCATGAGCTCTAATACCAACTTTTCTGTCACACCCCGACCACGTAAAACAACAAATCGCGGCGGAATTGTCGGGGAGTGTTGTAACAGAATCATTGTTTCAAAACACACAGAAATTTGAAGTTTCGTTTTATTAAACATTAAATATTTACATCGTCTGGAAATCTAAATAAACAAGTTTATTAAGTTACTAAGGCCTCGTCCAGTCCTATGTGAGTATGCATCCTAGCAATCAACATCATTCAACAACACCTGAAACATATGTGAAAACAAAGTCAGCAAAGAAATGCTGGCGAGTACATAGGGTTTTGAGAGTTTCGGATTCATGGCTAGTTTACATGTTGCAATACTCAATTAAAAACCTTGTTTTGAAAAGTATTGTATTGCGGCATAACTAACCAACTCAAATCAGGTTGGTTATAGTGTATAAAATCTCGTAGCCATGAATCTTAACCCAAAACATTTATTTAATAAAATCTCGTTAATAAAACTCGTATTGTTTATATCGTTTCGAAAACCTCGTTTGTGTGACATCACTTCCAATTGTTTACCCAAGTGAACTAAATAACGCCACGGTATGTAATATAATAAAAACATATATATATAGGAAGTACCAGCGGCGTATCCACCAAGCTTTCATCACATTACACCTGGCCCGTTATCTAAACACTAACCGAAAACCAATCGTTTACCCAAATCGTTTAATTTGTTAATAATCGCTTTAGTCATTTAAATCATTCTCGTTTTAGATCGTGAAACTACTTTTGATTGTCTCGCTAATAACATTCAAACCTTTGTGACTCGACTATCTCGCCTATCGCTTCTCGCATTAATAAACCACCAAAGGGTAAATTAACAATCATCAGATTCAGTCGTTACCCACCTAACCCACACATAACCATGGGTCCGGTCTGATAACGGGATTTGTCGGATCCTATGGTACCATAACCTAATACTGGTTGGTTTGGCCGAAATTAATGAATGTCATTCGTTATGTAATTACAACCAACAAGCTTGTTCACATTATCGAAGTCGTTATTAGTTTGGTATAAACCATCTTACTCGTTTTGAAACCATCGTTAAAACATCGAAATCGTTTTGATACATATGAATCACCCCAAAACAATCGAAAACAGTAAAAGAGGGGAACTATGTACTCACCTTTGGGTGCGTTTTTAAATGTTAACACAATCCCTCAAATTGTTTATCCGCCCTAAATTAAATAAGAATGACTTTAATAATCAAAAACCCACACTTTTGCATGCAATTACTACTTATGTCGTTTCTGTTTTAATATATATGAAACTGGGCTGTTTTCGGACATTTAAATAAAATGGTTAACTTATTCCAAAAATTCCCAAATTTTACAGAACGTCTTAAACGATCCAAATATTATTGTGTAAAAATATCGGGGTCTAGTTCATTACCAATATTTTATAAAAATTCATTTACCGGACTGAAATCAGATTTATCTTTTTCTGACTGCAGTCCACAGAATAATTTATTTAAAATTCATCGAGAGTCCGATTTACGCAATTCCAGTGAGAGAACTAAAAATACATCGTTGGTCATCTACAGTACAAATTTCATGATCTAACTCTACACAGAATTCAAGTTACGACGGAAAACAGAATGCATATTTTCAGCAGCAAAAATGCAGCTCTAGCTGCTGTTACGAAATGACACTTTAAAAATAGTAAACGGAGTCCAAAAATTATGATTCTAGTGCCATTAGAATTGTATTTCATAATACTTAAATCTAGACTTCAGAAAATACATTTTTCGTTAAGTTACGGTCTGGTTACAGCCAGTTAAAGTAGACTGAAAATGCACATCAGCATGCTTTTTGTAGTATAAGTGCCATTAAAAAGTATACTTACGATTACCATTCATTCTAATAATGATTTATCTCGTAACATAAATTATTTACAGCAGATTATCACTTATATATCACAAATTTATAATGCATTATCATATTTCATCATCATTTTAACACTACTTTATCATGTGTTGGTTAATGTTCAAGACTTTGTTTAAGTTTCTTTAGAGTTCCTATCTTTTTGATCTTTAAACATCATTAACCACACAACAATCATGTAAAATGTAAGGATCTAAGTGCTTACCACTAGCACAAGGCTAGGGGAGTTCGAGTGTAGAAAAGTGGTGGATAAAAGAAAACGAGAGCGGTCCTTGAACTTCCGAGCACACCGAGCTCTCTTGTATGATCTCTTACACCTTCGGAAGTAATTAGAATGCTTGAAATGGACTTGAAGGTGATGATATGGTGGTGGTATGATGGCAGCCGAACCCAAAGGATGGAGGAGGGAGAGAAGTTGTTTGATGTTGGTGGGTTGAAATGAATCTTGTAACCCTTGTTCCATCTTATAACCCATCTCTATTTTTAACCCTTGTGTATTATGCCTTATTATCCACCAACACAGTCTAATAAATAAGTCAAAAAAAATCTAGGAGTGGGGGATACTCCCTAACCGATTTTTGGGAGGGGATTTTAGTTTAGTTGGGTTGTGATGGTAATTAGTTGGTTTAGTTAGATATCAAATGTATAGTTAGGTGCATTATGATGCGTTATTTAATATATAGTGTGTTAGGGTGTTCAGGGACCCTAACTAGTTCAGAAAAATAGGAACAATGCTTCTAGCATTATTTTAGTGTTCCGGGTAAAGTCCGATCGTTCGGTTAAACACCGTTTCGTTAAAGTGTTTAATTATGTATCGGGTATTTTATCTAGCGTTCAAATCCCGATTTTTGGCGTTCTAAATTATTTTTATTATTCTTTAAAAATAAACTCGCAAAAATATTACTGAAATAAATTTCAGTTGCCAAGACTGGCTGCGTTGTCTGCGTTTTGCAGTAGAAACATTGTGTCACGCAGAAACACGCGGTACGCGTTTAAACTTGAAAAATAACGTTTTTAAGCGTTTTAATTTATTTTCAACACGAACCTGATTAAAATATAATTTTACTCATAACAGAATATTTTTGGGATTTAGATATTATCCGGGCAGTCACTAACGTTCGTTTCGCAGTTTTGTCGTAAATAGTTTTTTAGTTAAAATAAACATGTTTTTACCATACCGAATCCTTCGAAACTTATTCCTAAGTTATTTAAAGGATATTTAGGGTATGTTTTGCTTACGTCACAGTTCCAGGGTGTACGTCGCGTTAAACTGATTGCGTTTATGCACCAGTTCGCGTATAACCTTCCAGAAAGTGATTTAAAGCGTGAAATCGGAATCGAATCAAATTGTAAAATTAATAAACACAATTGCACATATAATAACACCAAAACACATAGTTTTATTGATAATCGACATTGTTTTACATTATACGATGATTACAGAACACAGTTGTCACAAGCCTGAGGATGCTACAGGTGAGGGGGAGAACGTTGATGATCAAAATGTTGATAAAAGAGAAAAGTTGATTTTGCGTCTAGAGCCTGAAGTTGAGGAAGGAGAAATCAGACATACTTACACCATGGATGATATTATCGAGATGACGCGTATTGATGATCCTAACTTCAAGTTTGACTTTGAAGAAGAGTTGAATGCATTTGATTTGAATCAACAGGCTGAATATCAGTACAAGTATATTGATGAAGCTGATAATTATGATCAAGTTGAGGTTGAAGACTGCAGCGACGAAGAAAATGCAAATGTTGATACATCAAACTTTCCAACGCTGGTTGAGTTTTTCAATCAAGAGAATGTAGATGAGTTGAGGAGGAAAGTTGCAGAATGTTTGAAAGATAAAAACTTCGATGGTACAACGAAAGATGTACAACGCGAAGAGCGCAAGAAGTGGTTTAGAAAGAGTACAGAAAGAAAATTCAAACGTCCGCTCAAGTTTTATAAGAGAGATAGAGAAGTATCACTTGGTGACATTATCAGCTGGGGATTCTTGCCACAAGTGAACGTATATGCAGTCAGAAGAGAATTTGGAGTGCAGTATTTTGAATATATTCAGGATATCATGTCCCTACCTTGGTGGGATGTTGAAGAGTTATCGAAAGTTAGAACTCTGGATTATCCAGTCAGAAAGCATGATGTACCCATCTGGGGTCTGATGAAATTTGAAGCATTCAGAGGATTCAAGCACTAGAAACCTCACTATCCAAAGAAGGTGAGGAGAGTGAATCCTGAAACCGGAAATGAAGAAACAATCCTGAAGATAAAGAAGCCAAAAGTGTTAAAGAACATTCCTATGCCGAAAATGGAGCCGGATTTTCATACAGGATTCTTGTATTGGGTGTACAGCTGTTTGACTACTGAGGCTGTGATCACCTACAGAGTTGAAAATGAAGTCAGATATATTCATGTGTATGATCCTTTATGGTTGGTGAATTGCTCGGCAAAAGACATTGAATGCTTGTTTGTTAACAAGATTGGATTTAAAGTCGAAGACAAAGACCAAGCCATGCAATTTCAGAAGGTTGTTTCTATCTGTTTCCAAAAAGGAATCAATGCTGAAAGTAAATGGTCGTCTAAGTGGCGAGTGATTGAGAAAAAGGAAGCGTTGAAGGATAAAAGAGAAAGAAAGGCTCGTGAAGATAGAGATAACATGCTAAGGCATACTGTTGTTCAAAGAATGGCTGCTGAAGAAAAGCAAAAGGTTGAAGAGAACGAGAAGCTTAGGAAACTGTTGCTGAAAAAGCCTAAGCCGAGGGAAGAAAAGTTCAAGTCATTGTGAAGAAAGCGCTGAAGACCTGACTAAAGACTCCGGCAATATCCAAGGGGGAGTTTGTTGGTGCATAATGTCTATAGCCTACGTCTAAAGTCTAGGTCATGTCGGTAGCTTGTATAGGGGTCAAAATGTCAAATAATGTAAAGTTTATGTATGTTAGAAGTAATTTCGCATGAAATAGCATGTTGTTATTTCGTACGAAATTAACTTGGGTAATTTCGCACGAAATAGCATAATGCTATTTCATGCAAAATTAACTGCCTATATATATGGCAGTGGTGCTTCTCATTTGGTACGAAATTAGTCAAGGTGTAACGAAGTGCTGTCCAATTTTCACCGTGTAATCAAGTCAAATATCAATGAGAAGCTTGTTTTAAGTATCATACTCTGTTTCTACACCTATCTTACACTGATTTGAGGTTGTTTGACTGTTTCCTCCTTTCAAACAGCTTTGTGTTGACTCTGAACGACTCGTTAAGTCGCAAAACGATCCTACATTTTCTTTCACACCCCGACCGCGTAAAATAACAAATCATGGCGGAAACGTCGGGGAGTGTTGTAACAGAATCATTATTTCATAACACATGGATTGAAGTTCTGTTTTATTGAATTAAATGTATTACATTGCATTGAAATTAGAAACAAAACACGAACAAATAGACTTTCATTTTTATTAAGTTACTAAGGCCTCGTCCGTTCCTATGTGACCATGAATCAATATCATCATCAAACATCACCAACTATGGTACCTGAAACACATGTGAAAATACGTCAGCATAAAAATGCCGGCGAGTACATAGGTTTTATGTGAGTGTCAGATTCATGGCTCATTAATATGTTGAAAATAACTTGAACAATTTTGTTAATTGATAATTAGAAAACCAAGTTTTATAAAATGTTTGTAATGTAGATTGAAATAACCAAGTCAAATCAGATTTGTTTTATAAAACCTCGATGCCGTGAATCTTATCTCAAAACATTTGTTTAAGTAAATCCAGATTGTAAATCGTTTTTGAAATAAAACTCGAATGGTTTATATTGTTAGAAAAACCTTGTAATATAACTTTGTTTTGATAACCTTTGCCCAAGTTATCTAGATAACTGATGCGTGTGTGGTGTGATATATATTTAAATATATTTTAACCCCTTTTTACACATTAGTCAAGTTTTAAATTTATAAAACACCATATTTTACTAACACCAAACACACATATGGGCAAGTGCACCCATCGTGAGCGTAGTATAGTGTTGGCAAGATACCGAGGTCGTCCAAGGACACAAGAGCTTTTAATACCGGTTTATCATCAACGTCTAATCAAATCAAAAGGTTAGAAAAAAGGTTTTTAAACTAGAAAAGTAAAAACTAACTAAAATGCTGAAAAATAAAATAAAAGTAAAAACAGATAGACAAGATGAATCACTTGGCTCCGACTCGTGTTTAGTGTAACCTTTGATTATTTCCACACTTTTGCACTTTTTAAGAGATTATCTTAGTTATTGTAGTAGGCCCCTCTTTTGATGGTGATGTTACCCTCAACCCAGTAGTTTGAGTCAGCAAGGATACAATCCTAAAGGGTCGGATTATTGAAAGATAATTAATTAAGTTATTAATGCATATTATGGTAGGCCCCTCTTTTGAAGGTGACGTTACCCTCGGCTAAGTAGTCTGAGTCAGCAGGGATACAGTCCTAAGTAGCCGGGTTAAAGTATTAATAGTAGCTTATATATGAGGTGATCAAAGAGTTTGGACCCCCGCCATCCAATACCGGTGGGTATTGAAGGAGGTCCTACTAAATTTGACCCAGGTCCTTGCAGGATCTATACACTGAACAAGGCAAGACTCTTACCAAACCGTTCCCTTAACCTCCGACCAGGTAGCCAACAAACCTCCATATAGACCGTGGAGATATGAATGGTGAAAATCTTTTATTTTATATAGACAGTAAAATAATGCCAAGACACCACGGACAAACGATAAGGAAGAATCACCTTCAACATAAGAAACTAGTTATTAAAGTCATTAATACATAACCAAATAAAAAGTGCGAAAAGATTAAAAATAAAAAGTATTACACTAGACACTTGTCTTCACCAAGTGATGTAAGAGACTTAGGCAAACATGGCCTTTGATTGTCAAGAACTCTTACAATCAATCTTGGATCCCGAGACGACTCACACACTCTACGATGGACGATGGATGATGGTGGTGGATGATGGTGTTGTGATGGTGGTGGGTGGTGGGTGAAGTGTGAGAGAGGTGGTGTGCCAAGGGATGGTTTGTAAATGAGCCAAGCACCCCTATTTATAGGCAGAACAGAGGCTCGAGCATGGCCCCGTGTCCATTGGGCACGGCCCCGTGTCCACCTTCCTTCTCTTTCTTCATTAATTGTAGTTTGTCTGCATTAGTTGACCACCCTGTGTCCGCTGGGCACGCCCCCGTGTGCAGAAGCGTATCTGTACTATCAAGATTTCCTCAGATTATACGAATCTTAGAGTTGACCACGGCCCCGTGTCCGCTGGGCACGCCCCCGTGGTGGGTGATAGAAGCTTCTATAGCTTTGTCTTTTCTGCTGACACTTGCGCACGCCCCCGTGCTCATTGAGCACGGGGCGTGTTCAGCCTTCTGTTCTCTTGTTTTGCTTGGGAAGATGCTGTCGGGGAGGCCGGGCATGCCACGTTTGTTCCTTTTCTTGTATTTATGTTAGATTTAGCTGCCTTTTTGCTTCTTTTCTTCATTTGAGCTCATTTAATCCTGAAAATACAAAAGGAAGACAAAAACACACTTTTTCCAACATTAGTACTAAAAAAGGGTTAGTTTTATGCTACAATTGATGTAATTTATATGTTGTATTTTGTGCACATCAAATACCCCCACACTTGAATCTTTGCTTGTCCTCAAGCAAAACTCTTTATAATGTGGCTTTACACTCCCAAATGGAATGGGTAGAAGAGAAGGGTTTTATTTTTTTTTTATTTTTTTGAGCTTGTCATAGAGTGTCGGGATTTCCAAGATTCTTTATTAAGTTTTATTTTTATTTATTTACAATCCTATTCGTCATGATTTATTTAAAACATTTCATAAGATAAATTACTTATTAGGGCATAACATGCCTTTTTAAAATTCCATTTATATACAAGTTCACATACCTCACGGGGGATCACTCAACACTCGGCCGAAGATGTATTTTAGTGAATCACTCGAGAGCGGCATGGAACTTACTCCTACCATAAGCTTGCCAAGCAATCAATCCTCCTCCTTTTTAACTATACACCTTTGTAAATATCAAGAGGACTTTTGGGGTGAAGGGTTAGGCTTGGGCTAAAGGTAGGTGATTGGGTTAGTGGTTAGTAAAAGGGCGAAAGGCGTAAAAAGTGTCGGTTTTCGTAAGACTTTTTTATTATTGAATTTTTTTTTATTTTGATGAAGCCATTATTTAAACAAAGTTATTTTTGATAAACTTGTTTGTTTATTTCTCTTTTGCTTCGTCATCATCATCATCATTTTTTTTTTTGAAAGTCATAAGAAAAACCGAGCTTGTTACTAAAACAAAGGGTTAAAAATAAAAAGGTTTTGGTGGGTGAAAGGGTGTTTGTTTTGGGTTATGAAATGAAAAGGTTTAGGCTCAAAGGGGTTAACTAGGGGGATTTTGGGTAAGTGGTAAAAAAAAAAAGAAAAATAATGGTGTAGAAATAAAAAGGGTTAGTCCTAATGCCTCCGTCATTTACTTACTCAGGTTTAAGTTGGTAAGGACCGGGAATGTATCGTCATGGCAAGTTCTAGAGTTGTAAGAACCAAGCGGCTATTCACACAAGAAACGAAAAATGAGCATTTAGTTTAAAGATATGTATTGTATGCTCAATAAAGGCTCAAAACTCACTTTTTGTGGGAATGGGTTTTTATGTGACCAAGTATATATAATCAAATTTTAATCAAACTTGTCATGCCGTTTCATAATTTTCTTATGTTGGTTCTTTTTATCACGACGCTATCGGTTGTAAATTTGTAAAAATATAACCTTTTTTTTAGAACTTGAAATTCCCAAATTAAACCTAGACAAGTAAAAAAATGAAAAATTTTTTGAAAAAATTTGGGGTGATTAGCGATTCCAATAGAGTTTTGTGTAAGGCTTGTGATTAGGACTTGCAAGATTCAAAGTTTTAGCATCCCCCCACACTTAAATTACACATTGTCCTCAATGTGTCCCAAAAATAAGTTTTTAGGTTGATTGAATGTGTAAAAAGGTGAAAAAGCATAAATTTGTGTTACTGGGCGTCTGGACAAGGCCCCGTGGTGTCCGGGCACGGCCCCATGGGCGTCTGGACAAGGCCCCGTGGTGTCCGGGCACGGCCCCATGTTCAGATCGCCAGTAACAGAAATTGTCAAAAAGAAACAAAAGCCTGGGCTCGGGGGCGTGTTCAGTGAGCACGCCCCGTGTCCAGTTACCTAAACTGGGCATTTTATGCAGATAGTTGGGCACAGGCCGTGTTGGGCGAGCACGGCCCCGTGCTGAACTTGCTGTAATGAAGAAAAATTTGTCGGGTGGCCCTGTTTTTGTGCATGGGGTGCTGGTTCACGTTCCCTTGGTATCCTTCACCATCCCGAGTGTGTTTTATTCCTGCAAATTAAAACTAAACTAGAAAACATAAAAATTAATCTAAACTAAGCTAAGGATAGTTCCGCGGAGTGCCTCCATGGTGCACCACGTTTATAAGGGTCCTTGGCTAGACCCAAAGCCTGGTCATATGTCACCCAAGTGGGATGTTTTGCATCCCATGCTGCACCGTCGGAGAGCGTCATCCAAACTTGAGTCTATGCCTTTCATATAGTTGACCGGGTCGTCGTCTTCTACTCTTTTTCCAACTCCAAACTTCATTTCCTCGTCCCCAATCCTCAATGTTAGTGTTCCATCATTCATATCTACCACCGCTTAAGCCGTAGCTAGGAATGGCCTCCCTAAGATGAGTGGTACGTCGGTATCTTCCTCCATATCTAGTATAACAAAGTCGGCCGGAAAGACAAATTCGCCGACTTTGACCAATAGATTTTCAGCGACACCTTGTGGATATTTGACGGATCTATCGACAAGTTGTATGCTTATTTTTGTAGGGCTTGTTTTCCCTAAGCCGAGTCGGTTAAACATTGATGAGGGCATGAGGTTGATGCTTGCCCTGAGATCGGATAGTGCATTACGAATGGGGGATTCCCCAATCGAGCAAGGAATTGTGAAGCTTCCGGGGTTAAGCTTCTTTTGTGGGAGTTTGTTGAGTAGTAAGGCAAAGCATTCTTCGCCTAAGTTAACTAATTGCAATGATTCAATTTTCCTTTTATGAGTGAGGAAGTCCCTCATAAATTTTGAATATTTAGGCATTTGAGTTAGGACTTCGATAAATGGAATATTAACATGCAATTGTTTTAGTAAATTTTCGAACTTTGCGAATTGCTCATCGGTCTTTTGACGAATTAACCGACCGGGGTATGGAACCGGAGGAGTCTTAGTAGGCTCTTGGATTGGTGGAGAAGCCTTCTCTGGTTGGGATGTGAGTGGAGTTGTGGTATGGCTGGATTAGCTTCTTTCAGCTGGCGGTAATGGAGCCTCCTCGGGACCCACGGTTCGGTTTCTCAATGTGATGAGATGTACTTGTGCCTTTGGGTTGGTTTCGGTGTTACTTGGTAACGCTCCTTGTGGTCTCTCGGAGAAATTTTGAGCTATTTGATTTAATTGTTTTTCAATGTTTTGAATGCTAGCTTGTTGATTTCTGAAATTTGATTCCAATTGCTGAAATCGATCTGAGTTTTTCTTTTCGGTGTCGGAGATGAGGCGAGATACAGTATCTTCAAGCCTTTCTCGTCCACCTTGTTGTTGAGAGAAATTTTGTGGTTGTTGAAAGTTTGTTCGTTGGTTTAGATTTTGTTGGTTACTACTATTGTCGGGTTCTCTCCAACCAAGGTTGGGGTGGTTACGCCATCCTTGGTTGTAGGTACCCGTTGGAGGACCCGACAGCCTAGGCCTATTATCAATGTAGTTTACCGTTTCCGTTTGATCATCTAATTCTTTCATACAACTCCAATTTTCATGTGGCCCACCACACCCCTCACAAGCCATAACCGAGACCGTTTTTGCCATTTCTAACTTTTTGATTTTTGAAGAAAGGGCCTCGATTTGAGCTTGTAAAGAAGTGCTTTCATCAACCTTATGGGGGGCCGGGGCAATAGATTTATCGCCTCGGGGAGTGTGCCACTGAAAATTGGTTTGAGCAATTTCCTCAATTTGATTATATATTTCATTTGGGCGACGATTACCTAAAAGTCCCCCGAAGCTAGAATCAAGTGTTTGTCTCGTGTGTGGCAACAAGCCATTGTAGAAAGTGGATACTTGTTGCCATACCGCAAGACCGTGATGAGGACACTTTCTTAGTAGCTCCTTGAACCTTTCCCAAGTTTCATATAAGGATTCCCCATCCTCTTGTGAATATGTATTAATTTCAGTCATTAATTTAGCCGTTTTAGCAGGAGGGAAATACTTATATAGAAACTTTTGGGCTAGTTCATCCCAGGTGTTTGCCGAGCCAACTGGGAGGGTGTTAAGCCAAGCCTTAGCTCGGTCTTTTAGTGAAAATGGAAACATTCGAAGGCGGATGGCGTCGTTTGATGCTCCATTGATCCGAAAGGTATCAAATATTTCTAAAAAATTAGTAATATGTAGATGGGGATCCTCGTCCACAAGCCCATGAAAGGTTGCGGAGTTTTGAAGCATTTGTATCAAATGTGGTCGAAGTTCGAAGTTGTTGGCTTCGACATTCGGTGCATTGATAGCGGCGCTGAGATTACCTACGGTAGGTCGTAGGTAATCCATGAGGGTACGTTGGTCGGCCATTGGAAGTGGGTCCCCCGAAACTTTCTCTTGGTTTTTAGCTTTACGTCTTTTTCTGAGAAAGCGTTCGGGTTCTTCAAGAGGTTCTTTTATGTCTCTACTAAAACTGGAGCTCATACACTATGTAGAAAGTTCAGATGTGGTGCCTGGGTTCCAAGTCCTTCAATAAAAACAGAAAAGAACGTTGGTTAGAAGCTTCACCACGGCCCCGTGCTCAATGAACACGACCCGTGGTCGGAGATACAGTGATTGTTTTCCGGATCCCTGTTACTGGGGAGTTCGACACGGCCCCGTGTTGCACCGACACGGCCCGTGCTCAACTCTCTATAACTCGGAAAATAAAAACTGCCAGTAATAATGCTGGGCACGGCCCGTGTCCTACCAGGCACGGCCCGTGCTGAGCTCTGCAGAAACTGAAAAATTAAGAAAATCTAAAAAAAAATAAGAAAAAAACCGATTAGGCCGTTGATTCCTAACTTTCTTAAAATCCACGTGTCCTCGGCAACGGCGCCAAAAACTTGATGCGTGTGTGGTGTGATATATATTTAAGTATATTTTAAGCCCTTTTTACACGTTAGTCAAGTTTTAAATTTATAAAACACGATATTTTACTAACACCAAACACACATATGGGCAAGTGCACCCATCGTGAGCGTAGTATAGTGTTGGCAAGATACCGAGGTCGTCGAAGGACACAAGGGCTTTTAATACCGGTTTATCCTCAACGTCTAATCAAATCAAAAGGTTAGAAAAAAGGTTTTTAAACTAGAAAAGTAAAAACTAACTAAAATGCTGAAAATAAAATAAAAGTAAAAACAGATAGACAAGATGAATCACTTGGCTCCGACTCGTGTTTAGTGTAACCTTTGATTATTTCCGCACTTTTGCACTTTTTAAGAGATTATCTTAGTTATTGTAGTAGGCCCCTCTTTTGAAGGTGACGTTATCCTCAACCCAGTAGTTTGAGTCAGCAAGGATACAATCCTAAAGGGTCGGATTATTGAAAGATAATTAATTAAGTTATTAATGCATATTATGGTAGGCCCCTCTTTTGAAGGTGACGTTACCCTCGGCTAAGTAGTCTGAGTCAGCAGGGATACAGTCCTAAGTAGCCGGGTTAAAGTATTAATAGTAGCTTACATATGAAGGGATCAAAGAGTTTGGACCCCCGCCATCCAATACCGGTGGGTATTGAAGGAGGTCCTATTAAATTTGACCCAGGTCCTTGCAGGATCTATACACTGAACAAGGCAAGACTCTTACTAAATCGTTCCCTTAACCCCCGATCAGGTAGCCAACATACCTCCATATAGACCGTGGAGATATGAATGGTGAAAATCTTTTATTTTATATAGACAGTAAAATAATGCCAAGACACCACAGACAAACGATAAGGAAGAATCACCTTCAACATAAGAAACTAGTTATTAAAGTCATTAATACGTAACCAAATAAAAAGTGCGAAAAGATTAAAAATAAAAAGTATTACACTAGACACTTGTCTTCACCAAGTGATGTAAGAGACTTAGGCAAACATGGCCTTTGATTGTCAAGAACTCTTACGATCAATCTTGGATCCCGAGACGACTCACACACTCTACGATGGACGATGGATGATGGTGGTGGATGATGGTGTTGTGATGGTGGTGGGTGGTGGGTAAAGTGTGAGAGAGGTGGTGTGCCAAGGGATGGTTTGCAAATGAGCCAAGCACCCCTATTTATAGGCTGAACAGAGGCTCGGGCATGGCCCCGTGTCCATTGGGCATGGCCCCGTGTCCACCTTCCTTCTCTTTCTTCATTAATTGTAGTTTGTCTGCATTAGTTGACCACGCCCCCGTGTCCACTGGGCACGACCCCGTGTGTAGAAGCGTATCAGTACTATCAAGATTTCCTCAGATTCTGCGAATCTTAGAGTTGACCACGGCCCCATGTCCGCTAGGCACGCCCCCGTGGGGGGTGATAGAAGCTTCTATAGCTTTGTCTTTTCTGATGACACTTGGGCACGCCCCCGTGCTCATTGAGCACGGGGCGTGTTCAACCTTCTATTCTCTTGTTTTGCTTGGGAAGATGCTGTCAGGGAGGCCGGGCATGCCACGTTTGTTCCTTTTCTTGTATTTATGTTAGATTTAGCTGCCTTTTTGATTCTTTTGTTCATTTGAGCTCATTTAATCCTGAAAATACAAAAGGAAGACAAAAACACACTTTTTCCAACATTAGTACTAAAAAGGGTTAGTTTTATGCCACAATTGATGTAATTTATATGTTGCATTTTGTGCACATCAATAACGCAATGAAATATAATGTGTTAAAAGCACTTATATATAGGAAGTACCAGCGGCGTATCCACCATGCTTTTATTACATTACACTCGCCCTGTTACCTAATCACCTCCCTAACCCAACGGTTCAAACAGTTCCAAATGGTTCACATAAATCAATCAGTTCCAAACGGTTCACATTTCCAAACGGTTCACATGGATCAAACAGTTCCAAACGGTTCCAATAGTTCAAATAATTCATATAGATCAAACAGCTCTAAACGGTTTAAACGGTTCAAAATGTAAAACAATGTGTCCATATGTAGAGTAAAGATATGCAACAGAAATGCAATGTAAAATAATGTGCTAGCATATTAATAAAACATACATAGCAAAAACATGGAAGAAATCATGTACTATATGTGTACTAATGAACATAGCAAGCATATGATATAAAAACATGAAAAGCACGAAAGTAACAAGTAGGCACATGTGTTTCACCCCAAAACAGTTGAAAACTGTAAAAGAGGGGACTATGTACTCACTTGAGATTGCTCAATAGTCTTTGGATAACAACCAAGCAATGCTAGAAAGATCACGGAATCAATCGGCACCTAATAGGTAACTATGTTAATAAACGGACCTAACTCGCAGGATCGGTTAGAATGAGGTTTCGTAAACCAAATGAGTGTTGGAACTCATACGATATGGTTTAACAAAGCCTACATACTAAATTGAAACCTAACCTAAGTGCTTACGACCCATTACGACCCGTTTAGGTAGCTTACGCTACTTTAACGCGTCGTTCGCGTAAAACGCGTTCGGAATGCCTAACTAGTCCTATGACAAGTATTATATGCCTAAACATGTTTAAATATGTTGCAAAATAAGTTAAGTGACAAAGGTTTAGGTTACATATACTTAAAATCCAATTATGCATGAAAAGGGCATTTTGGTCATTTTCCTAAGGCATATAAACTACCTATCATACAACTAACTAAACGAAGTGACCATAAGGTATAACCTCGGAAGGTTATTCCCTATACAACTATGGTCACAATAAATGATTGGTCGGATCCTAATGATCGACCAAACGGGTCGGGTTCAAAAGTCTAAGCGGTTGTTTAGACAGCTTATCTTACGACCCAATATAAGCACTAATCTAAAAGTGACGAGTTAAACATGTTGAAACATGTTTAACGAAGTTTGAAAACAAGTTTGAAATCAAAACAAAGGGTTTTGATACCCAAGAATAGTTTGGTTTCAAAATACGCATAAACGCGCATTTTGACCTAAACTATGACTCGTCACTACACCTAATCAACGTGGTAATCAGTAGGTATAGTCACTCGGGACTATAACCATCGTGATTACACTCACGTTGCAAAGTTCAAACGAACTTCATGTTGACCATTGACTAGTCAAAGCAGAAAGGCAAACAGTGTTTGACTTTCGTGCTTAAAAACGCACAAAAGCATGAAAGAAACTTACAAGGGGTCCAAGCTAAGAAGATTTGATCTAAGAATCCTCTGGTATGAAGCTTTGAGCTTCAACTTAGAGAATATTCAGATCAAAGTGTGAGGAACAAATGAAATCTAGGTGGGTATTTATAGTTTTTGGTCCACTGTTAAGATCGTTCCTCGATAATCGAGCTTCAATCTGGAGCGTCCAAGTGTACCTACTGATTTATAATACTATGGGTGTGCAAAACAAGCCCATAGTATGAAGAAACCATGTGCAAAAACCCAGGAAAACAGATGCTGAAACAGAAACTAGTTTGCTGAACTGGGCTGATGTCACGCCCCGCGTAAGAATTTAGCTCATCTTACGCGGCCCGCCTAAGACATGTTTGGCAGTTTGGCAGAAAAGGCCCCTGCATGTCCAAAACTTACTTTCAATGCATTTTTGACACGTTTAAGCCCCGTTAACCTCATTTCAAGGCTCTAAAATGAATTTAAAGTATAGGGAACTTAAAATATGCTCAAAAACATCTCAGATGTCGGTTCGTTTGGTCGTACGGTCGTGTTGTTCGGTTAATTACGACGAAACACGAACGGACGCGAAAAACGATCCAAATTACGCGACGAATGGAATTTTATCATGCCAATCGCTAAAATAAAACATTTTAATGATTACATAAATTTTTGGATGTCCGGATATATTCAGAACGTAAGATATGCGTGAAAATGCAAACTTATGCACTTTTTGACCCTTTTAGTCGCTGTTTGACCCAAAAGTTTATTTTTTGCGCACCAAACACCTCAAAGCCTATATCTAAGCTATGCAAAGAATATTTAGGGCATATTTAACTTATGATCAAGTTTTGGAATGTTCGTCGCAGTACGAATCAGCATACTTTCATAGTTTTTCGAAATTACTCCCTGTGATCGAATAAACTTGATTTCGGCATACCAAACCCTCCAAAACTTATTTCTAAGTTATGTAAAGGTTATTTAAGGTATGTTAAGCCTATGTCACTGTTCTAGAGTGTTTGTTGCATTAAACTGGTTATATTTACGCATCAGTTCGCGTATAACCTTCTAGGAGGCGATTTAAAGCTCGAAATCGAACATGAATTGATATGTGCACATCATACACATATTTATACAAATCCCAAGTATGAAACACAATATTTCATTGATTTGGTATTTTTTGATGGTCACAGAGGCACAGGTGTCACAATTTTCCTAAGGCATATAAATTACCTATCATACAACTAACTAAACGAAGTGACCATAAGGTATAACCTCGGAAGGTTATTCCCTATACAACTATGGTCACAAAATATGTTTGGTCAGATCCTAATGATCTACCAAATGGGTCGGGTTCGAAAGTCTAAGCGGTTGTTTAGACCGCTTACCTTACGACCCTATATAAGCACTAAACTAAAAGTGACGAGTTAAACATGTTAAAACATGTTTAACTAATTTAGAAAACAAGTTTGATATCAAAACAAAAGGTTTTGATACCCAAGAATAGTTTGGTTTCAAAACACGCATGAACGCGTATTTTGACCGAATCTATGACTCGTCACTACGCCTAATCAACGTGGTAATCAGTAGGTATAGTCACAATGGACTATAACCATCGTGATTACGCTCACGTTGCGAAGTTCAAACGAACTTCGTGTTGATCATTGACTGGTAAAAGTAGAAAGTCAAACATTGTTTGACTTTCATGCTTAAAAACGCATAAAAGCACGAAAGAAGCTTACAAAAGGTCCAAGCTAGGAAGATCTTGATCCAATTTGCTCAGGTATGAAGTGTTTAAACCTCAACTTAGAGCAATTTAGTACCAAGGTGTGAGGAATGAATGAAATCTTATGGGTATTTATAGAAATCTCACAACCGTTAGGATCGTTCCTCACAATTCGTGCTTCGATCTTGGCCATACATGTGGGCACAAGGTTTTAAAATACTAGGGGTATATAAAAACCATCAAAATCTAGCCCATAGCATCCAAAATCAGGGGTTAAAAACCATCAAAACATGCTCAAAGACCAGATTCAATGTTTCTGTGCTGAAGGTCTGACGCGGGCTGCATAAGAATAGGCCTGGGCTTATGCCCCACTCCTGGCAAACTTTGGCAGGTTGTCAGTTTTATTCCCTACAGGCCTAAAACTTGGTTTTCGATGCATTTTTGACACGTTTAAGCCCCGTTAACCCTATTTCAAGGCTCCAAAATGAAGTTAAAGTATAGGGAACTTAAAATATGCTCAACAATATCTCGGATGTCGGTTCGTTTGGTCGTACGGTTGCGTTGTTCGGTTAATTACGACGGAAGTCGTAACGAAAGCAAAAACGATCCAAATTAAGCGACGAATGGAAATTTAGCATGCCAATCACTAAAATAAGATATTTTACTGATTACAAAAATTTTAGGATGTCCAGATATATTTAGAACGTAAGATATGCGCGAAAATGCAAACTTATGCACTTTTTGACGCTTTTAGTCCCTATTGATCAAGAAAGTTTATTTTTTTGCACACCAAACCCCTCAAATCCTATTTCTAAGCTATGTAAAGGATATTTAGGGTATGTTTAACTTATGATCAAGTTCCAGAATGTTCGTTACAGTACGAATCGGCATACTTTCGTAGTTTGTCGAAATTAGTCCCTGTAAGCGAATAAACTTGATTTCGATGCACCAAACCCTCAAAAACTTATTTCTAAGTTATGTAAAGGCTATTTAAGGTATGTTAAGCCCATGTCACTGTTTTGGAGTGTTTATCGCGTTAAAACTGATTACGTTTACACATCAGTTCGCGTATAACTTTCCAGAAAGCGATTTAGAGCTCGAAATCGAACAAGAATTGATATGTGCAAATGATACACATATTTATACAAATTCCAAGTATGAAAAACAATATTTCATTGATTTGGTATTTTTTTGATGGTCTTAGAGACACAGATGTCACAGTCTCCCCTACTTCAGGAAATTTCGTCCCGAAATTTATTTAGAGGAAACTTGTGAGAGCTCGAAACATGAAGTCGAAAAGATAATACAACACTGGTTAGGGTTCTGAACTTCTAGTAACTTTAATAACATCATGCTTGCAATGTAACAGGGACACTTATATAAATATATGAAGAGCCATAGGTTCATCCACCGTACCTCCATTACATTGTTCACGTTTTGTTATTGTTGCCACTATCGGTTCTTACACATGATAAATCTTACTGTGGTTTTCTTGCACTGAATTTCATAATTATGTATGCATCCATAATTACGTAATTCCTTGCATAGTCCACACAGTGCATTTTATAATGTGTAAGGGAAAACCAAATGAACGAACCTGTGATGAGTGTGACTAGACCACCATAGGATCCTTTTAATTAAATCAATAAATGATCTCTTTAAATAGATCACCAAGGAGTCTTTTCAGCTCTATCATCACATGATATTCCCAACCAGATTTTGAATCAATCTTTTTAACTAGACCACTCAAGGGGTCTCTTTTGAATTATGGAATGGTACTATATAATCCAAGGGTCTTAACCATTACGTAGAAGCCCATTAAGGATTTGAGGTAGTACCTTTGGATATCCTACTATGAATTCCTCATATGAAGATATGGGAGATTCTACAAGGATTTAGATAACGAAAATAAAAACACAAAAGAAAACACATAATACATAATCACTAAATTGGTTAAGTTGATCTTCAATTTGTTATCATTTTGTTAATTTGTTTGTTAATTGTGCACACGAGTATTTAAAGCATACTAGGAATCCAATGCGTGGATTTCATTTGGCACTTTAAACATCTTCAAGAATCTAACTATGAAGATAGGAAGATCTTAACAGGAATTTGGCTTTGTCCTTATTGAATCGTAATGTACGTATTAAGGCATACAAAAAATTCAATTAAGGGCTCCGATTTGAGTGGTAATCATCCACATGGATCTAATTGTGTAGATAAGAAGATCCCATATGGATTTTTGGAATTTGAAAAGCGAGAGACCTTTTTGAAATCTTGCACTGGACGTGCTTAAGTCGATACACAAGGTAGAATGCTCATGAAGTTGAGATGCTAGATATGGCAAGGCGACATATGAAGCAGAATTTGGAGGTTGAGTACTAGGTATGTTAAATCAATCATACGAGCAGAATGTTTTCGAAAACTATGCATGGGGTTTTTCAAAAATGTGTTTAATGTTTTTTTTTTTTTTTGAAACCTTACATAATACTTTTGAAATCATACGGTAGATGTATTAGGTAAATATGTTTATAAAATGTTTTAAAATCATGCGAGATGAATTTTGAAATTATGTATATGGTTTTTGAAAACATGGGTAATGCTTTTGAAATCATGCACTTGATATATTAAGTAAATATACTGTGTTAAAATTGTTTTCAAACTATATGAAATATTTTGAAATCATGAAGGTTGTTTTGAAAACTTATACTATGTATGTTGTTATGAAAACCAAAATGTAATGATATGGGTATGAGATCGAAAAATACCCTTAGTTATCTAACCAAGGGTTTAAAGTGACATTTTGAGTAATCGTCTAAAAATTGTCACTTATATTCTGTACTTTCTTTCTTAGAATGAAATGAGTACTTAGAAATTTTTCGAGGAAATCATGAGCGATCACATGAATGGGAAAACTACAAGAGTAGTTTGTAAAGAACATTGTTCTTTGGTGTAGATATCGTAAGGGTACGCCATACACACATGTAACTACACTTGTACATCAGAATTGTGAACAATGATTTATTTATAAACTAAACACATTGTTTTAGAGTTCAAGAAAAATAAAAGAAACAAAAGCATAAGATTCAGATTATTCAGAGTAGCAGCCTCTTCTAATCAGCCAAATGCTCATCCGTGGGTCAGATTTGCATTGACAATCTTTAGTCATTTGATCCTGAAATAACCCGTCTCGCCGTAGATGTAGCAAGTACCAGGAGGAAAACGAGCTTGTGCTGGATCTGCTTGAAATTGAACAGGGTTCTGAATAGCTTGGTTTGGCACAGTGACTGAACGACAAACTCTTGCCGTATGGACAATAAGTCCATAGTTGACATTTTCGGCATTTGACACTGGCATGGTGGTGGAGGTTACACTGATTGCACAAAGGAGCAGTTCCCAAGTATGGCTTCTTGGCTGGTGGTGCTGCCACCTGGCTAGGTCCTGCTTGATTTGGTGCAACGGCTGGAGGATTCTTTGAAGCTTTACGCTTCTTTGATTTTGGTGAAGGCTTGGCTTCTGCTTCCTTTGGTGATTCTTGAGTGGCTTCATCCTTGAGACGAGACATGGCAACAGCTAATTCAACAGTCTTCAGGATTACTTCGCCTATTCGCTGGGCAAATTTGGTAGCCTGCTCGGACATTTGAGTGTCGTTGCGATGAAGAGACATTCTAGAGGAAATGATAGACATAGGAGGAAACAAGTGAAATGTTACCGGATAATCGAAACAGAATGATAATGCATAAAATTTGTGATCATTTGTTTGTTACCTAAGGCAAACAAATAAGATGGTGACTAATCAAAGTAAGCGGGTCATATTAATGTATTGCGAAGACATGCTTTAGCCTATAAGTGGACAGTCACCCCAAGAGTTCCCAGGTAAGAGTGACTAGTCTGATTATGTGGATTTGTACGAACACTCTAGCCTTAGACAGAAAATCAGGATATAGGCATCCACTCTTCCAGATTGCACGTGTTCACATTATAAGACCCAAACTTTGACGGGATTTTGAAATCTTTGAAGGTTCAAAACCTTATAATAAATCATCCTAGAACAGATGATTGGTTTTCAATGCGGATTCGAAATTTGTGTTCTTGTTGTGGTTGTCACCTAAGGATAAGTGACGGTATTGTTTTAAGATCTAGACACAAGAATCTTGTGTTAGGGTCCTAGGAAGGTTATAGACTAGGTCAAATCATTACTAATAACCTAATTCCCTATAACCATGAGCTCTGATACCAACTTTTCTGTCACACCCCGACCGCGTTAAAACAGCGAAACATTGCGGAATTGTCGGGGAGTGTTGTAACAGAATCATTGTTTCATAACACACGGAAATTTGAAGTTTTGTTTTATTTAAAGATTAACCATTTACATTGTCTTGAAATTTAAACAAACAAGTTAAACATAGTCTATCATTGTTATTAAGTCACTAAGGCCTCGTCCAGTCCTAAGTGAGCATGCATCCTAGCAATCAACATCATTCAATAACACCTGAAACATATGTAAAAACAAAGTCAGCAAAGAAATGCTGGCGAGCACATAGGTTTTATGAGAGTGTCGGATTCATGGCTAGTTTACATGTTGCAATACCTCATTAGACTACAAGAGTTAAAAGTTAAAAACCTTGTTTTGAAAAGTGTATAATATTGCAACATAATTAACCAACTCAAATCAAGTTGGTTATAATTTATAAAACCTCGTAGCCATGATTCTTAACCCAAAACATTTATATAAGAAAACCAAATTGTAAGTCATCTCGTTAATAAAACTCGTATGGCTTATATTATTTAAAAAACGTCGTTATGTGACATCGTTTTAAAAACATTTAACCAAGTGAACTAAATAATGCCACGGAATGTAATATGATAAAAACACTTATATGTAAGAAGTACCAGCGGCGTATCTACCATGCTTTTATCATGTTACACCCGTCTCATTATCCAATCACGACCCAAAAACCAATCGTTTATCCAATTCGTTTAACTTGCTAAAATAGTTTCAATCGTTTAAGTCATTCTCGTTTTATTTATGAAAACTACTTTTGGTCTCCTCGCTAATAACATCCAAACCTTCGCAACTCGCCTATCGCCAATCTCACATTAATAAACCACCAAAGGGTAAATTAACAATCACAGATTCAGTCGTTACCCACATAACCCCACACAAAACCATGGGTGCAGTCTAATAATGGGATTTGTCAGATCCTATGGTACCATAACCTAATACTAGTCTGTTCGGCCAAAATTAATGAATGTTATTCATTATGTAATTATAACCAACAAGTTTGTTCACATTATCGAAATCGTTATTAATTTAGTATAAACCATTTTAATCATTTTCGAAACCATCGTTAAAAATATCGAAATCATTTGACACATATGAATCACCCCAAAACAATCGAAAACAGTAAAATAGGGGAACTATGTACTCATTTGAGAATGCTTAGAAGTCTTGAATAACAACCAAGCAAAGCTAGAGGGATCACGGAAATCAATCGGCACCTAATAAGTAACTATGTTAACAGACCGGACCTAAATCGGAAGATCGGATAGGATGAGGTTTCGTAAACCAAATGAGTATTGGAACTCATATGACATGGTTTAATAAAGCCTACATACTAAATCGAAACCAAACCTAAGTGATTATGACCCATTACGACTCGTTTAGGTAGCTTACGCTACTTTAACGCGTCGTTCGCGTGTAACGTGTTCGGACCGCCTAACTAGTCCTATGACAAGTATTATATGCCTTAACATGTCTAACAATGTTACCTAATCAGTTTAATTGTCAAAACTTAGGTTACATATGCTTAAAATGAAATTATGCGTAAAAAGGGCATTTTGGTCATTTTCCTAAGGCATATAAATTACCTATCATATAACTAACTAAACGAAGTGACCATAAGGTATAACCTTGGAAGGTTATTCCTTATACAACTATGGTCACAAAATATGTTTGGTCGGATCCTAATGATCAACCAAACGGGTCGGGTTCGAAAGTCTAAGCGGTGGTTTAGACCGCTTACCTTACGACCCTATATAAGCACTAAACTAAATGTGACAAGTTAAACATGTTAAAACATGTTTAATGAAGTTAGAAAAATAAGTTTGATATCAAAACAAAAGGTTTTGATACCCAATAATAGTTTGGTTTCAAAATACGCATGAACGCATATTTTGACCAAAACTATGACTCGTCACTACGCCAAATCAATGTGGTAATCAGTAGGTATAGTCACAAGGGACTATGACCATCGTGATTACGCTCACGTTGCGAAGTTCAAACGAACTTCGTGTTGACCATTGACTGGTCAAAGCAGAAAGTCAAACACTGTTTGACTTTCACGCTTAAAAACGCATAAAAGCACGAAAGAAGCTTATAAAGGGTCCAAGCTACGAAGATCTTGATCCAATTTGCTCAGGTATGAAGTATTTAAACCTCAACTTAGAGCAATTTAGGACCAAGGTGTGAGGAATGAATGAAAACTTGTGGGTATTTATAGAAATCCCACAACCGTTAGGATCATTCCTCGCAATTCGTGCTTCGATCTTGGCCATATATGTGGGCACAAGGTTTTAAAATACAAGGGGTATATAAAAACCATCAAAATCTAGCCCATAGCATCCAAAATCAGGGGTTAAAAACCATCAAAACAGGCTCAAAGACCAGATTCAATGTTTTTGTGCTGAAGGTCTGACGCGGGCCGCGTAAGAATAGGCCTGGGCTTACACCCCACTCCTGGCAAACTTTGGCAGATTGTCAGTTTTAGTCCCTACAGGCCTAAAACTTGGTTTTCGATTCATTTTTAACATGTTTAAGCCCCGTTAACCCCATTTCAAGGCTCTAAAGTGAAGTTAAAGTATAGGAAACTTAAAATATGCTCAAAAATATCTTGTATGTCAGTTTGTTTGGTCGTACGGTTGCGTTGTTCGGTTAATTACGACGGAAGTCGTAACGAACACAAAAACGATCCAAATTAAGCGAAGAATGGAAATTTAGCATGCCAATCACTAAAATAAGATATTTTAATGATTATAAAAATTTTTGGATGTCCGGATATATTTAGAACGTAAGATATGCACGAAAATGCAAACTTATGCACTTTTTGACGCTTTTAGTCACTATTGATCAAGAAAGTTTATTTTTTTGCACACCAAACCCCTCAAAGCCTATTTCTAAGCTATTTAAAGGATATTTAGGGTATGTTTAACTTATGATCAAGTTCCAGAATGTTCATTACAGTACGAATCGGCATACTTTCACAGTTTGTCGAAATTAGTCCCTGTAAGCGAATAAACTTGATTTTGACACACCAAACCCTCCAAAACTTATTTATAAGTTATGTAAAGGTTATTTAAGGTATGTTAAGCCCATTTCACTGTTCCGTAGTGTTTGTCACGTTAAAACTGATTATGTTTACACATCAGTTCGCGTATAACTTTCCAGAAAGCGATTTAGAGCTCGAAATCGAACAAGAATTGATATGTGCAAATGATACACATATTTATACAAATTCCAAGTATGAAGCACAATATTTCATTGATTTGGTATTTTTTTGATGGTCATAGAGACACGGATGTCACATATATATATATACGAAATATGTGTGTATGGGAGACATAAAACATTAGTTGGCAGCCATGCATCATTCTCTCTCTCCTCTCTCAAACTCTTATTGGTCATAATAGGAGGTGCATGATGACAAAGTCCCTCAAAACTATCAATATATTTGTAAAACCAAGAAACATCATAACAAATTCAAACAATTCATCTCATTCTCTCTCTCTCTACAATACACGGCCGAACACCCCCTTTCTTCTTTGTTTTTGAATTTCCAACTTTGTTCTTGGAGATTCAAGCTCATTTCAAGATGATTTCGAATGTATTTGAAGGTTTAAAGGTGATTCCAAGGAGTTTCAAGCAAGAACCAAGCATAATATCATCTTTTTATTCAAAAACCCACTTGAATCTTGAAGGTATAAAAACTAATCTTTTTAAAAATGTTCTTGATTCTTGGTGAAGAAGATGATAGTAAAAAGTTTCTCTTGTTCTTGGATTTAAACATTAACTTGAAAAGTAAAACAAATGGATTTTTGGAATAAAATAAAATGGTTGTGTATATGTAGGTATGTGAGGCCGTATATATGTATATAAATATATGTAAAAATATGAGTTTATTTTTCATATAATCTTGTTGATAAGTTGTTGAAATATGATGTGTATGTGAACTTTGAGAACTTTTAAAAAGGTTTTAATCATAAGAATGGACATGTGAAAGTAAAAATGTGAAATCATGTGTGTGTATACATATGTGAACCGTATATGTATATGTATGTATATGCATGCATGTGAAATTTTGTTGATTAAACCTTAAATGTGTAAGAATATGAGTATATATATATATATATAAGTCTTGCATTTATTTAGAAATGATAAGATGATGATCATATGAAGATGATGATGTTCTTGAATGTTTGAACATGAGTTAAATACATGATAGATATAATTTAGTTCATGCATGTTGATGATGATGTGATTTGAATGCATTAGATGTTTGTACTTAAGCATGCATGTGGATGATATGAAAGCATGAAATGATCATTTGAGCATGATGTGATAAAAATGATTTTTGATCAGAATATAAACACTAAAATATGATTATTTTGAAGTGTTAGATGATATAAAACTTTGTCATAAGGTTTACTAGTCTTGCATGTTGTACTTGGTGCTTTATGTCCTTGCAAAAACATTAATGATATATTCATAGACGCTTTCATACCGGTTATCAAAGGAAATCTCTCAAATGTTTTCAAGTTATTACGAGCTCACATACAAAACACATGAACTCGCTCAACTTTTATTGATGTTTTCAAATTACATGTATTTCAGGAAATTGAAAATGGATCTGGCGGGCGTTCAAGGTTTTCAAGGTGTGTCTACAATAAACGATGTCATCCGCACTTTTGTAGGGTTTGACTTGGATGTTTTATCTTAGATAAGACATACAATTCAAAGCCTTGCTTTATCAATGTATTATGTCAAGTCCTTTATGGAACTTAAACATTTGGTTGGTTTGTATTATTAAACTCGAAGTCTTGTTTGGTACTAAAACAATGTGGGTTGTAGTATTTTGAATCATATTTATGGATGAACATCGTGGTTTTAATCATTTAGTTGTTGGTATAACTGAATGCAATGATATTAAGCAAGTCACACATAATACGCTTCCGCAAAAGTCAGGGTGTGACATATAACACATGAATTCACCAACTTTGGTTGACTTTTCAACTTACATGTATTTTAGGAAATTAGTGGACTTTGCACAAGGAGACAAGAAAAGAACAAGATTCGGGTGTCGATGTCATCCATTTTGGAGGGTTTGGTTCGTATATCTTGCCCTTGAGCGAGATATAGAATGTAAAGCCTTCACTCATCTAAACTTTATTTATGTAACAAGTCATTTGTTAAATAATATAACTTAGTGTTGCCTTCCTGAACATATTATGGTTTGTAAACTTTATCTCAAATCTATATCATGGATGAACATCGTATTTATTTTATTCATATAGTTTTTTTTTACTAACATCGTATGCAATAAGAACTAATCACGATCACACCTCGCGCTTCCGCCTATGAGCGGGTGTGACAATTTATAGTACGGGATCGGGTCTCGCACATGAACTATTGGCACGTGCAACTTCGTAAGACCCAACAGTTATTTCAAAGAATAGTAAATGATTTTAAACAAATATACAAATATTGTCAACAAAAAATATGATGCCCATGGTGATATTGGTTTTAGCCCATTGCAAAATGTTACAGCAGCCCAGTAGCTTATGGCACTACTTTCGACATAATGGTTGAATACATATAAATGTCGAAACGAGTAATGAGGGAAAATCTTCACTATTTTTGTGAGTTTGTTATTGAACTCTACGCAGAAAGGTATTTGAGAAAATCTACGTTTAGTGACATACAACAAATTTTGTAATTTCATGATGATAAATATGGATTCCCCAAGATGGTCACTAGTATCAATTGTATGGAATGGGAGTGAGAACTTTGTCCAACTGTATGGCGCGGCCAACACAGAAGTGGACATCATAAAAAACCCAGCTATTATGCATGAAGCGGTTGTATCACAACATCTTTGATTTTTGGCATGTATTCTTTGGTGTGGCCGCTTCAAATAACGATATAAATATTGTTGATCAATCACTCATTTTCAAAGACTACATAAACGGGGTTAGACCAAGTGCAACTTTCTTTTGTAAACGACGTGGAGTACAAATATGGGTATTATCTAGTGGATGGTAGATACCATGAATATTTTGTGTTTATAAAAGCATTCACATAAGATACAATGTCAGATGATAAAAGAACAGGTTTAACAAAGCCTAAATGGCACCACCAAAAAACATTGAACGAGCTTTTAGTGTTTTTAAAAAACGACAGAACATTGTGCACACCACTCAAGGGGCAACACCTTATTGTACTCGTTGGTACTACTAGGCTAGAAGCCCTTTCTTATGCAAAACACAAATATGATAATTGTCTTAACAAAATTAGGATTTCAAAATGGACAGACGTACATGACTTACTCTTGGTATCCTTACTTGTTAAGACTTTTAAAGTTCTTAAAATCTAATTCAGCAAACACGTTTTTCTTTAATGATATGACTATGATAACCAAATATTCGAGGTGTATGAAAAGTACAAATATTTGAGGTGTATGAAAAGTATAAGGGCTCATAAGGGTCCTACACATTGAAAGAGCATTTAATCTAATCTATTGACTCCTTATTTCAAGTCTTCGCATCTTAGAGCCTCAACCACTCAAATTGATGAGTCACTACTCACTAATATACATACTAGACTAGTAGGATGCCCGTGTGATGCGGCGGGAGTGACACATCGAATTGCGATACTCGTTTTTGGTAGTCTTCATATTCATATAATATTTATTGTAGCATCACTATGATAGATATACATCAAAAGTGAAGTAATCGGGTAATCCATTTCATTATGTTGTGCATGGTTCATTCGGTTTGGTTATTATCCTTAACCAAAGTCGAAACCAAAGTCATCGGTTAGTGTATTTTATTAACCAATCGGTTTTCAGTTAATCACTTCGGTTTATTCGGTTAGATTGATGGTTTTTGGTTTTTGGTTCCTTTAATTTTAGTTAATAGTAAAAACCAAACTTGGGCTAACACTTTTGCTTAGAAATCTATGAAATTGAGGTATAAATATATGAAATGAAAGTATAAATATATGAAATGCAGATATAAAGTATGAAATATATGAATTGGAGGTATAAAAACAAGAAATATATTAAAATATGAATGATTCGGCTCGATTCAGCCAATTTTGGTTAAACGAAAGTATAGAAAAATTGATAACCGCTTTTTGGTTAATTCGGTATTCAGTTTTCAGATAATTCAGTTTTTGGTTGATTTCGGTTTGGTTTCGTTTGCTTTTGGTTTGGTTTAGGTTAATGATTTAGTTGTTACTCAACGATAACTGATAGCTGCACGCGCGATGCGGCGGTAAACACATACAATGGCACGGTATGTATTCTTGGGTTGGTTAGATTATTATCCTCAACCGAAATCCGAGGTCAACATTTAGTCTATTTTATTAACAAATCCGTTTTCAGTTAATCGGTTTGGTTTATTTAGTTAGATTGACAGTTTTTGTTTGATTCGTTTAATCTCGGGTAATAGCCAAAACCAATCTTGGGATAAAACTTTTGATTAGAAATACATGATATTTAGGTATAAATACATGAAATGGTGGTATAAATACCTAAAATGGGGGTATAAATATGAAATATATAAACTGAAGGTATAAAAGCTTGAAATATATGAAAGTATGAATGGTTCGGTTCAGTTAATTTTGGTTAAATGAGGGTACAAAAAATACGATAACCGTTTTTGGTTAATTCAGTTTTCGGTTAATCAGTTTTCAATTTTTGGTTGATTTCGGTTCAGTTCCGGATAACGATTCAGTTATTATTCACCCCCTTAGACACTATTAATCACGTAACATATCAATTTTTTTAATTAAAAAAACTATAGCAATACAATACTAAAATTAAAGAGAATAAATACTGGTTTATATGGTGTAATTTAAAAACAATACATTAACGTACCAAAAAGTTATGACCATTTAAAAATCGAGGGGGAGTTAGTTTCTTGTAAGGGGATAAAATGTAAAAACTAACTAATTATCTATAATTTTGTTTAAGATGGGAGATTAAAGAGTAATCTAGATGAGAGGATTAAATTGATTGTATTTAATCACTTGATATTTTTTAGCTATTAAACATTCTGGGATAATGACTAAGTACGTTAAGCGTTAATCACTTGTACACTAATGCATCATCTGCCTGTACCTTTTAATCCACAGATCAATACTGACCCAGACAACTACCAAAATGTCGAAAAAAAAGAGTAGGTCGTCACCGTACTTTTGGATTTTTTAAAAACATTTTAGTTTATAAGATATGACAAAATTATGTAAAAAATTACCAATTTGTTGGTGTGGGAGGGGGGGGGGGGGAGTGTAACTAAGTACCCATAATTATGTTAAAATTCAGGGATTTCAGAGTAATAAGATATGGGGCTAAAATATAATTATTGTTTAAAAGACCAATTTACCCTCAATTTCGGATGTATTTATAAAGTAAGAAGGAAAAAATTCTTATTTTTTGGTTATCATAAAATATACATCTCTCATGCATTATAATATGGTATAGACAAGAGTCTCACTTATTTTGATTGGGATTGATGACTAATAAAATTTACCTTTATTTAGTAATACACTTTAAGTTCATGTAGTTCATTAAAATAGCACTTTTAGTCTACTAGTTTATTTTTTTAATTTTTAACCTAATTAGGTTTTTCCAGCATCGTTTTCACTTGCATTTATTGAACGAGCTTTTAGTGTCTGAATAACGATAGCACATTGTGCACACCACTCAAGGGGCAACACCTTATTGTACTCGTCCCTACTACTAGGCTAGAAGCCCTTTCTTACGCAAAATACAAATATTATAATTGTCTTAAGAAAATTAAGATTTCAAAATGGATAGACGTACACGACTTATTCTTGGTATCTTTATTTATTAAGACTTTTAAAGTTCTTAATTTCTAATTCAACAAACGCATTTTTCTTTAATGATATGACTACAATAACCAAATATTTGAGGTGTATGAAAAGTACAAATATTTGAGGTGTATGAAAAGTGGTGAGGGTCCTATACAATGAAAGAGCATTCAATCTAATCCATTGACGCCTTATTTCAAGTCTTCGCATCTTTGAGCTTAACCACTCAAATTGACGAGTCGCTACTCAGTACTATACATACTAGACTAGTAGGATGCCCGCGTGATACGGCGGGAGAGACACATCGAATTGCGATACTCGTTTTTGGTAGTCTTCATATTCATATAATATTTATTGTACCATTATTGTGATAGATATACATCAAACGCAAAATAATCGGGTAATCCATTTAATTGTGTTGTGCATGGTTCGGTCGGTTCGGTTATTATCCTTAACCGAAGCCGAAACCATAGTCATCGGTTAGTGTATTTTATTAACCAATAGGTTTTCGGTTAATCACTTTGGTTTATTCGGTTAGATTGATGGTTTTTGGTTTGGTTCCTTTAATTTCAGTTAATAGTAAAAACCAAACTTGGGCTAACACTTTTGCTTAGAAATATAAGAAATTGAGGTATAAATACATGAAATGAAAGTATAAATATATGAAACGGAGATATAAAATATCAAATATATGAACTGGGGTATAAAAACTAGAAATATATGAAAACTAGAAGATGACCCGCCGCGGTGCGGAAGGGCATTCGTTTCCATTAAGTAAGTTGCTGATAGTAAATTAAGAGGTTCGTTTGCAAAAAGTTTGAAGTTGTGGGTGTATCTCTAACATTAATACAATATGCGTCTTGTACGCGATGTTTAGGCCTTGTAGTGAGTGCGCCTTGTCAGTTGGCTCTTATCTGCTTCATCTGTTTTAGGAAAGTTGTTAGTACTTGTTTGTAATGTAGTAATACGTTGTTCTTATATGTTATACCTGGTGTAGTGCTTAGTAGGAAGATGTCAAAATCTGTTGCATTGTTCATGGTGAACTTTATGTTGTTGGGTCTCTAATTTTGTAGCAATTTAATAGTCTGTTTTGTGACTCGACAACTAATGAATATGAAGAATTAAGCAGCAATTAAAAAAAAAAAGGAAGTGGGTGGAATAAGAATTGAATCTGTGAGCTTGTAGCGTATGCTAGCACTTATTAGCCAACGAAAATGTATTAATTATATGTAATAAATCTGGAAAAAAAGAATAAGAAAAGAAACCAAGTTAGCGGTTGTCATGTGACAACCCGTTTTTGATATGACCCACTAACGTGGACCAATTGTTCATGTTGCTTTCCTTTAACATTATATATAATGTTTATATTGTCAATGTATCTTAGATTGATAAGGTTGCGTGCTTTAAAGACAAAACATAACATGAATCAACCTATATGCTACAAAGTATATACCTGGGAATGAGCGCTAGCAGCTTGTGTTTGAGAATTAGCAATGGAAGCAAGATACATCAGGTTCCTAAAAGCTTTGCTTGATACCTGCCATAGTATATACAAGCAATTTTATCAAGAGTAGAAATACTAAAATATAAAAGGTCGCTAAATATCGAACACTCACTCTTCACATTCAGTAGACACTTGTTCCAATGTTTTATAAACAAATAATGTGTCAATTATGATTTGTAAAACAATACAAAATGAAATAACCTACAATTTTATTTTAAACCATTTGACTATTTAAGAGACTGCATGAACTAAACATAGATTCTTAAGTCAAAACTGCCACCTCCAAAATCAACTTATATAAGTCCCTCCCCAAACCCTCTTAACCACATATATCAATGTCATTGTGAGGTTTTATGGGTGCCGACTAAAGGCACTTTGGAAATGAAGCTAAAGTATTTTTGGAGTATGTAATACATGTGTTCATTTTTCGAGCATATGTCACCCGTTTATAATCTAGTCATGATGTATAAATTGTTTAATCTATGAACAAACAACACAAAGTAATTAGAATGAACAACGTTTAGACATAAATGATCACCTCCTAAAGAAAAACATCATTGAATTGTTTAATATAGGCCGTTAAGAATCCGTAAGGTTACAAATTTCGTGTCGCACACAACAAACGAATTTGACGAACTATATATTTTGTGTTATATTCATAAACCATATTTATCATTTTAAAAATTCTTATACATACTAATTATTTTGAAAAGAAAAAATCGGCTTGCACTGTCTGTGAAGCTGCAAAAATCATCCGGTTTAGTTTGTCGTTACTCAAACCTGTAGCATTTCAGCCCAGAACTTTAGTCAAAAGTGGTTGAGCGTACTGCAAACACCCAAGTTAGATTCCATCCAGAGACGTAAAATTCATGGTAATTTGTTACAAGAAATGTTCAATTTCAATACACCACATAAATTTCCTATTACTTCAATAATATACATGATAGTCACAACAGAGTTATCTACAACGAACACAATAAAACCAGCTCCAAGCATCTCATTTGAGAGAGTGAATAATTTCATATCCATTAGCATTCTGTTTAAGATAAAATAGAAGCAAATTTATTTGAACCCTTTTTAAAAAATAAAATGGAAAGCAAATAGTTCCGCGCTTCGAAGCGGTTCTCGCATTTTATAATTTTTAAACCACTTTGTTAGTATAACTAATATACCAATTCAGGATGACCTATTGGACAAATCAACACATTTTTGTCGACTTTTTTTTACGAAACTATTTCAGATTAAAATAAGTTACTGTAACAGATGATGAATTACACCAAATGAAAACTCTACGTCAAAGTGATTTCAATAAATTAAAGTGTTAATATTAAATTAGTTTTTAAGTTTAACTTAGGATGAAACATTTTAAGCTATAAAGACATTGTTATGCATGTATCATGAAGTCCTTTCAATATGTCACTTAAAAACACCATTTCATATATAATGTATAAAAATAATTCATTTTAATTCAATTTAAACACCACAGCTTATTATAAAATTTTTGTATGTTTTATATAAATATATAAAATATCATCTGTATTTATAAGTTTGGTATACTTTAAAGCATATACAATGGTAAATGCTTTCCCTAAAACCATGGGTAAATAACCCACCGTTGCATCAAAACCCCTGTGGTCTTGAAACCATCAACGTATTTACATCCCCAAATTCTAGGCCATTTTCCAAAGAGAAAAGACGATAATCTTCTTAATCATCATCAACATGCTTGACAATCACACCTAAATTACACTCAAAATACTTCCAAAACTCTCAAACCTACCAGTTGTAACCTAAAATTGGGTACGCCATGGATTCAAACACATCATCTACCGCCGCCCTTATCCACCAGTTTTTTTCAACTACTTACCGGAGATCGGCAAATGCGGCTTCCAAACGATACCATCGACACCTACCCGTAGTCCCTTGTCGTCGGCTTCATCAGCATCGATTTCCGATTTATGCCCTAACTCACCGCTAGAAGACCCGATCCAACCTTGTAACCATCCTTATTTAAAACTATAATAACAGAATATAGATAGACAAATGAAGAGAAAGGAATTAAAAGAAAAAGACCTTGTGGTCCGGGTGTTTAATTGGGCCTTCGATTGAAAGTCATTCTGATGCCCTAGTGTTCGATTAGGGGGGGGTTTTGTAGGTGGCGAGCGATGGTGGTTGTGGTGACGACGACGGAGGTTAGCGGATACGGGGGACGAAGTCGTTGCCGGAAGCGAGCGGTGGTAACCGGTAGTATAAGTGGTGTGGAACTAAAGATAGCGGGTGGGCGACCTGTGAGTGTACCGACGGTGACAGTGGCTCTCTAGCCTATGAACCAACAAACTGCCGGTGACCCGAATTTCTGCTCTCTCTCTCTCCTCTCACTTCTCTCTCCTATGCCTCTTAGCTCTCACTTCTATAAAATGCAAGACCAAGAACATATGATCACCGGCAGATGTAGGTGAGAACAATCGGGAAACAGGAACTGTTCCTAAGAGCAGACGTAAATTGTTATATAGAGTAATATGAATGATTCAACTTGGTTCAGTTAATTTTGGTTAAACAAGAGTACAAAAAAATTGATAACCGCTTTTTGGTTAATTCGGCATTCAGTTTTCAGATAATTCAGTTTTTGGTTGATTTCGGTTTGTTTCGTCTGCTTTTGGTTTGGTTTAGGTTAATGATTTAATTGTTGCTCACCGATAACTGGTTGGTGCACGCGCAATGCGGCTGTAAACAGATATAATGGCACAGTGTGTATTCTTCGGTTGGTTAGATTCTTATCCTCAACCGAAATCGAGGTCAACGTTTAGTCTATTTTATTTACAAATCCGTTTTCATTTAATCGGTTTGGTTTATTTAGTTAGATTGATGGTTTTTGTTTGATTCGTTTAATCTCAGGTAATAGCCAAAACCAATCTTAGGATAAAACTTTTGATTAGAAATACATGATATTTAGGTATAAATACATGAAATGGTGGTATAAATACCTAAAATGTGGGTATAAATATGAAATACATAAACTGAAGGCATAAAAGCTTGAAATATTTGAAAATATGAATTGGTTCGGTTCAGTAAATTTTGGTTAAATGAGGGTACAAAAAAAACAATAACTGTTTTTGGTTAATTCAGGTTTCGGTTAATCAGTTTTCAATTTTTGGTTGATTTTGGTTCGTTTCTGGTTAACGATTCAGTTATTATTCACCCCATAAGACACTGTTAATCACGTTGTCACACCCTGACTTTTGCGGAAGCGTGATTATGTGTGACTTGCTTAATATCATTGCATTCAACCATAACAAACATCTATATGATAAAACTAAAGATGTTCATCCATTAAATAAGTTTAAAAAACATCACGAACAACATTGTCTTGGAAACCAAACACAACTTCAAATCCAAATACAAACCATGCAAATTGCTTTAGAGTTCCACAAGGACTCGACAAAAGACATTATTAAAAACCAGGCTTTAAATTATGTATCCTATCCAGGATAGGATACACACTCCAAAACATTCAACACCAGATGGCATCTTTTATTCCAAACAACATTTGAAAACTTCAACGCCTGCCAGATCCATACTTAGTTTCCTGAAATACATGTAGTTTGAAAACATCAACAAAAGTTGAGCGAGTTCATGTGTTTAGTGTGTGAGCTCAAATAACTTTGCAATTAACATAAGTAAGTATGTATGTTTCGTAAACCCGGTATGAAAGCGAACAAGGAAACAGATCAATTATTGTGTAGCTAATACATTAATATGTGTGCAACGGCGTAGGAAGGCTCAAACCTAGCAGATTTTATACCGGGCCTCCGGGTGTAAGACATAGTCACCTCATGGGCCAAACCCCGGTCCACATGGGTGTGGGCTCGCTACACCCAAATAGATCTATCACTCATGCCCCTCGGTCCTAACACAAGGATTAATGGTCTTAAGAGTGCGCCTACCCATTCACATCATCTACAGTACATTCCTTAGCTAACCATACCAATTGTAATTGTTGTAAACATTTTGTAACATGTACTTCACCCCCGAAGTTATAAAACAAAAACAGTTAAAAGAAAAGGGGGACATGAACTCACAGTTTTGCGTTCTTCGAATCCGACTGTAACTCAAAGCCTTTTCTTGTGTACACGACTACCTACAACGTGCTACGATCTATTAGACGAGTGGGTCGTGCCTTGACTTAGTATTAATTAGTGTCTTGGAGTTACGTTTCAATGTGTCTTCAATATTATTCCAAGTTATATAATTATTTGTTAAAATAATAAATATTTTAACTTAAATTATATTTATTAAATTTTGGAATAATAGTTAAAATAATTTATTTTAACTTGTTACCTTTTATGTATTTATACATGTATATCCTTCCCAAGGATGGGTGTCTTTGTATTTGTATTCTTATACTTGTATACTTTTGCCAAGTATCGGTGGCGTATTCCGGTGTGTATTTATACATACGGGAATACGTATTTTCTTGTAATTATTAAGTATTTTATACTTAATTTTTGTATTAACTTTTCTGGAATAATATTTCTAATAAAAATACATCAATATATATTTTCAACATATATATTTTAAGAAATATTTCATAGAAAAATTACTTATAATTTTTCCTTGGCAAAATATTTATAAATCTCATAAAGTCTTAAAAATAGTATATTTCCAAGTTTAACTTAGAAAATATATAAAAACTTATTTTCACCCAAAAATAATGTATTCCATGTGTATTCAAGAAAATATACATTTTCTTCTCAAAAATAATATATCTTCTAATAATTTCAATAAAATATATATATTTTATTCACCGAAAAATAATATATTTTCTTATGGTAAAAAAATATGGTATAATTTTGTAATAATTGTAAAAATCATATTTTTGTTCTCTTGGTGTCCAAAATACCATTTTTCCAAAATATACTTATGAATAAAATTTCCGGAATATTTTTGTGAGTTGTATTCTTTGTTCGGTTTCTCCAATAATTTGGGTATAATTTATATATTCATTCTATTGGAATTTTGATAATATTTTAGATTGTAATTTTTGGTATTTTGATGAGTTATATTATTTCAAGTCCTAAAATAATATAACTAATACACATAATATACAAACAATCACACACATGGTGACTTCTAAATATATATTTTCCTAAATACATATTTAGTCACTTTTATTTATAAAAACCAACCTTCAATATTTATAATTTTGTAACAAAATTTATGGCAAACTTCATGTGAAAATTCATGGTTTAAAATACACTTGTAAATATTTGTTTAGAAATATTTTTCTAAGTGTTTGATTTTTAGAAAAAATTTGCCATAGTTTCCCCTAAAAATGGAGGCTTCCATGCCTTCAAGGCATATCATTTTCTTTTGTAAATCAACACAATCAACAACAAATCAATCTACACTTACCAATTTGCCAAAATCAAGCATAAACTACTACCTCACGAACTTGAAAATTTATAAAAATGTGTAGTAACTTACTAGTGTATTTAGTAAGTCTAGTTACCCTTTAAAGTGTGGTTGTTTATTTAAAAGCTTCATTCTTGAAGAAATTAGATCTTCACAACTTGTAATTAATTTTTCTAAAAATATTTCTTCTTGGATTTTTTTTTCTTGTTAAATACATGATCCTACACTTGATTAACCACTAAAAATGTGGTTTATTTATTTAAGAACCAAGATTAAGTAAACTTTGTATTTTAACTTGGTTTCTTGAAAAACCATTCTTGAAATCATAGATTTACAAAACTTTATACACACCTTGATCATCACTTAACAAGAAAAAAACTTATTCTTCCAAGTTCATGATTTACATGAGGATGATCTATGGATCTTTAACATAATCATCCTCTCATCTTGCTAGATTATGTTTTTAATCATTATCTAGCAAGATAATATGATGATCAACATAAAAAACATGAGTATACAACAATCAACAAGCATAACAACACATAAACATCATGATTTCTTATGGTTTTAAGCTTATGTTCAAGTTTCAAGTTCAAGATTCTTAGTGTTCATCGTGATCAACAACTTATATCTTCTTTTAACCACTAAAATAAGACGTAAAATGAAGTGTATGGTGTTCTTACTACTAGCTCAAGGCTAGGGATGATCACTAGATGAAATGGAGTGGATAAAAGCACAAGAGAAAGGTCCTTCAACTTCCACAAGCTCCAAGCTTTCTTATACACCTTGTAGCACCCTTGTATGTATGTAGATTGAATGGAACTTGAAAGATGAAAGTGGTAGTGTGGGTGTGGTGTTCGGCCGAGACCAAAGGGGAGGAAGAAGAAGATGGGGTGTTGGTGTGTTTGATGAAAAATGAATGGTTATGTTTCTAGGAGTTAATGCTTATAACCATAAACACATAATTTTCCAAGGGTTTTTTTGTTTTATAAAGAGGAAACATAATCCAATATTAAATGTAAATAAAATCTATATGTGGGGCCCTTGTTGGGCCGTGAACTAGGTGGGGGGGGGGGGGGGTCTTAGGCTAGGTTTCAACTATAAGTTAGTTTAGTTAGTTAAAATCCAAGTATTAGTTAGGTTAGTTAGTTACTAGGTGTTATATGATGTGTTATGATGTTCGGGGACCATAACTAACTTGGTAATGTTAAAACAATGCTTCTAGTGAAAATTTGGTGTTTCGAGTAGTGTCCGGTTGTTCGGTTGGTTAACGGTTTGTTAAGGTGCTAAACTACGCAGTTTAGTGTGCTTTATGTTACTTTTTATGACAGTTTTGATTCCCGATACTTAGGAAAGCATTCAGGACCATTTAACCTCATTTCTGCATGATATTAGAGTGTTTAAATGCTGAATTTTGCTGATTTCTGTAGAATTCTGCAGTTTATGTGAGTTTTAGGCACTTTCCAGTACTTAAACTATCTCTAGGAAGGAAGTTTTGTGATTCTTACTTTCCTACACACTATACTAGCGTAACACTTGGTTTCTGGCTCATTCTGTGTCTCAATACAATGCCTGTCTATGTACTGAACTCCGTCAGCATATTTCTGATCTATCTGATAACTCTGGTAACTGTGTTTCGTGCATCATTTGAATCAAAGTTTGCATGCATTAATGATATGTCATTTGCAATATGTGATGCAAATGTATGTATATGGCAATAATCAGAAAGCAATTCAAGTAATTAATTGTAATTCAGCACAGTCATTAAGCACTAATCATTGTTTAATAATTGTACGGATACCTGGAATTTTGACAGTTGTCACATTCTCCCCCTGTTAAGAAAATTTCATCCTCGAAATTTAAACTACATTAACTTCTTAGGGTTACGTTATGCGTGTATGGATATGAGTAATACCAAAATGGTTAACCACGAAACCGAATCAAGACTTATTCGAATCAGGTGAATCCAGGGACGTATTACAACAATAAAAACCCAGCGGTTAAAAGGTATGCGTTTCAGAATTTGGTGTCAAAAGATACGAGACGTATAGATGTATAATCTAGTGTAACTTAGTTAATAGAGGTTCCACAAAAGAGGGGTTTCGCCCGATAGAATTCCAAACGATCGTTTACAATGTGCAAATGAGTTCTAGAAACAATGGCATCCGCTAGATGAACTCAGAATCAGCAAGCTTAAATGTAATAGTGACATGAAAATGATCTGTCAACTTTCGAACAAATAAATGAATAAAATTAGTGTGTTGACATTATAGAATTGCGAGAACACACTGAAATGAATTTCAATCGAATCTGGTGTATCTTTGTCTTGATTTGTAGTTGCATTAAGAGTGTTTAAATGATGAGCCAAACGAAAGTTATACGTGGTTTCGTATGAAACGGTTGACCACGATTAGCACAAGCTACAAGTTTGTACCGACACCACAAGGTGTCATAATGACATAATTCAATAATAGCGGTGACCAAACAAGTTCACTGTGTTTGAAATCAGATGAAAGTGTAATGAAGCAAACCTGAAAATTTGATTCAAATGGCATCGTAGGATTTTTCAATTGAATATAGAAAACCAAAGAACTACTGTTTTCGATCGAAGATGAAAAAGCAATAAACGTCGCAAGGCATTCGATCGATGATGGGAGAATCGTACTGGAATATAAAATGAATTTATGTACCATTGTCTTAACACACGATTGTGTTAAGACTGCTTTAATCATGATAAAACAGAGAGGATTTAGAGCAAGTCAATAATTAAACAATTAAATCTGTGTATGAGATGCGTAAACGAGATTAGCGCAAGCTTCAATTTAGTGAAAGCATCACCACGAGGTGTCGAAATCCACGAACGATTTAATGGGGCCATAGACCAAACAAGTCTACTGTGACTCGGAACAAATGAAACGTTCGCAAAAATGAATTTGAATATGATGTTTTCAATACATCATATGATGTCTTGAATTGAATATACAAAATGGACAAGTTCAAGCAATTGAACTTGGTTTCAACGTAACCGTCCATAAACATACTTGTCGTCAAAGAAATTTCTGCATGGTTACAAGGATAAACCATGTATGTGACTGGAAGAAAAGAAATTTGAAGAAGGTTTTGTTGACTCAGTATCAAAGAGTCGATACTTACAATAATGCAGAATATCCGAGTCTCAAGGCAATAACTGAATATAGCGAAAAGATATTTGTAACTTTGATGAAAGCGACCAGTGGAAGGGATGCCACATGCGTAACAAACGATGCATGTGTAACATGTGAAATAATCCAGTTATCGAAACAAAGGAGTGTTCGCTCTAATGAAGAAAATTGTCGCGATGCAACTACCATTAAGAGGAGAAGAGATGTAAAAATCTACTCGCTAGAAGCAAAAGGGGAAATTTCAATATAACAATTTCGAGTACTTCACCTGTTCGTGTTAGTTCATATGTCTGTAGCTTCCGTCAGCATTGAGTCTTATTTTGTACTGTATATATCTTTTGTGTATTTGTATGTAAGTGTATGTATGTGTGTATAACGACAACTCAGGGATCGGCGCATAATGTAAATGTGAAGTCCGAAGGTTGACTAATGTCATCCGATCGGATGGCCATCCGATCGGATGACCACCCGATCCGATCACCACCCGATCGGACGGCACATATTCCTCCCTGATGTTGCCTATAAATACCCAGCTTGGGTAAGTCATTTAGAACTTTTGCTCAGCTTGTAAGGAGACTCTGTCAAGTCTGATTCTCTACCGGTTCTCTTGTACTTTCAAATCAATCTAATAGAAGATCAGACAGATTTAATCGTTGAATGCATTGTTGTGATTATGTGACATAATCAATGGATTCCGCACATTGATCTTGGTTGATTCATCCACGTTCCGTACGAACAGATCCTGATCCAAAGGCCTAACAAGTGGTATCAGAGCCACTGGAGGTTGAATCGAGGACTACGACAGTGAATTCACCGGAATTTTAGCAATTCTTGCAGATATCAGTCGAATTTCACCGGAAATTTGACGAATTTTCTCATCTTCTACTCATTTCTTGCTGTGTTTTACACTTTTACACCTTAAAAACGAGAAAAACGTAAAATTGAACGGAAATTTACGGACAAAATTTGATAAATTTGACATCATTAGATTCGCAATTGTTCAAAGATCAATCCTTCAAATTTTCATAGAAAAATTCAAGCTAAAACTAGATCAAATAGAACAAAAACCATGTCAAACTGTTCGTTCTTGCTGACGTCATCCACTCGATCGGACAGCTGCCTGAACGGATTGGCTTAGACAGTTCTTGATATTTGTTGCTGACGTCATCATTCCACCCGATCAGATCACCACCCGATCGGATTGGCTTTGATATTTCTTGTTATCATCAGCTTACATCTTCCTGTCACCCGATCGGATCACCACCCTATCAGTGAAGGGTTGAGGGTTTAAGATTTCTAAGTCTTTGTGTCACTCGATCGGACAACCTGTCACACCCCGACCGAGTAAAACAACAAATCACGGCGGAATCGCCGGGGAGTGTTGTAACAGAATCATTGTTTCATAACACATGGAAATTTAAAGTTTCGTTTTATTTAAAGATTAACCATTTACATCGTCTTGAAATCTAAACAAACAAGTTAAACATAATCTATCATTGTTATTAAGTCACTAAGGCCTCGTCCAGTCCTATGTGAGCATGTATCCTAGCAATCAACATCATTCAACAACACCTGAAACATATGTAAAAACAAAGTCAGCAAAGAAATGTTGGTGAGCACATAGGTTTTATGAGAGTGTCGGATTCATGGCTAGTTTACATGTTGCAATACCTAATTAAAAACCATGTTTGAAAAAGAGTATAGTATTGTAACATAATTAACCAACTCAAATCAAGTGGGTTATAGTTTATAAAAAATCTCGTAGCCATGATTCTTAACCCCAAAACATTTATTTAATTAAATCAAATTGTAAAACATCTCGTAAAAACTCGTTAATAAAACTCGTATGGTTTATATTATTCAGAAAACATCATTCTGTGACATCGTTTCAAAATCGTTTACCCAAGTGAACTAAATAACGCCATTGTATGTAATATGATGAAAACACTTATATATAAGAAGTACCAGCGGCGTATCTACCATGTTTTCATCACATTACACCCGTCCCGTTATCTAAACACTAACCAAAAACCAATCGTTTACCCAAATCGTTTAACTCGTTAAAATCGCTTTAGTCGTTTAAATCATTCTCGTTTTAAATTGTGAAAACCACTTTTGGTCGCCTCGCTAATAACATCCAGACCTTCGCAACTCGTCCATCTCGAAACTCGCATTAATAAACCACCAAAAGGTAAATTAACAATAACAGATTCTTTCGTTACCCACCTAACCCACACATAACCATGGGTCCAGTCTGATAACGGGATTTGTCAGATCCTATGATACCATAACCTAATACTGGTCGCTTCGGCCAAAACTAATGAATGTATTTGTAATGTAACTACAACCAACAAGTTTATCCACATTATCGAAATCATTATTAATTTAATATAAACCATTTTATTCATTTTCGAAACCATCGTTAAAAACATCGAAATCATTTAACACATATGAATCACCCCAAAACAATTGAAAATAGTAAAATACGGGAACTATGTACTCACATGAGAATGCTTAGAAGTCTTGAATAACAACCAAGCAAAGCTAAAGGGATCACAGAAATCAATCGGCACCTAATATAAGTAACTACGTAAATAAACCGGACCTAAATCGGATGATCGGATAGGATGAGGTTTCGTAAACCAAATGAGTGTTGGAACTCATGTGATATGGTTTAACAAAGCCTACATTCTAGATCGGAACCTATCCTAAGTGCTTTCGACCCGTTACTACCCATTAAGGTAGCTTACGCTACTTTAACGCGTCGTTCGTGCAAACGCGCGTTCGAGACGTCTAACTAGTCCTATGACAAGTATTGTATGCCTAAACATGTTTAAATATGTTGCATAATCAGTTAAGTGACAAAATTTTATGTTACATATGCTTAAAATCCAATTATGCATGAAAAGGGCATTTTAGTCATTTTCCTAAGGTATATAAACTACCTATCATACAACTACTTAAACTATGTGACCATAAGGTATAACCTCGGAAGGTTATTTCCTATACAACTATGGTCACTAATCATGCTTGGTCGGATCCTAATGATCGACCAAACGGTTCGAGTTCGAAAGTCTAAGCGGTGGTATAGACCGCTTGACTTACGACTCTTAACAAGCACTAAACTAAAAGTGACGAGCTAAACATGTTAAAATATGCTTAAGTAAGTTAGAAAACAAGTTTGATATCAAAACAAAAGGTTTTGATACCCAAGAATAGTTTGGTTGCAAAATACTCATGAATACGCATTTTGACCGAAACTATGACTCGTCACTACACCTAATTAACGTGGTAATCAGTAGGTATAGTCACAAGGGACTATAACCATCGTGATTACGCTCACGTCGCCAAGTTCAAACGAACTTCGTGTTGACCAAAGACTGGTCAAAGCAAAAAGTCAAACACAGTTTGACTTTCGTGCTTAAAAATGCATAAAAGCACGAAAGAATACTTACAAAGGGTCCAAGCTAGGAAGATCTAGATCCAAATTGCTCAGGTATGAAGTGTTAAACCTCAACTCAGAGCAATTGAATCAGATTTGTGAGGAATGAGAACGAAAGTGTTGGGTATTTATAGAAATCCCACAACCGTTAGGATCATTTCTTGCAATCCGTGCTTCGATCTTGGCCCTCCATGTGGGCACATGGTATTGCAATACAAGGGGACATGAAATACCATCAAATGGTATTGCAAATCTATGATCAAAACCATCAAATTCAACCAAAATGACCAAATTCAATGTTTCTGAGCTGAAGGTCTGATGCGGGCCGCATAAGAATAGGCTTAGGCTTACGCCCCAGGCCTAAGAAGTTTGGAAGAATTACAATTTTAGTCCCTGCAGGCCTAAAACTTGGTTTTCGATGCATTTTTGACACGTTTAAGCCCCGTTAACCCCATTTCAAGGCTCTAAAATGAAGTTAAAATATAGGGAACTTAAAATATGCTCAAAAATATCTCGGATGTCAGTTCGTTTGGACATACGGTTGCGTTGTTCGGTTAATTAAGACGGAAATCGTAACGAACGCAAAAACAATCCAAATTAAGCAACGAATGGAATTTTATCATGCCAATCACTAAAATAAAGTATTTTAATGATTAAATAAATTTTGGAATGTCCGGATATATTCAGAACCTAAGATATGTGCGAAAATGTAAACTTATGCACTTTTTGACGCTTTTAGTCCCTGTTGATCAAATAAGTTTATTTTTGCGCACCAAACACCTCAAAGCCTATTCCTAAGCTATGTAAAGGATATTTAGGGAATGTTTAACTTATGATCATGTTCCGGAATGTTCGTTACAGTATGAATCGGCATACTTTCGCAGTTTGTCAAAATTAGTCCCTCTAAGCGAATAAACTTGATTTCGACACGCCAAACCTTTCAAAACTTATTTCTAAGTTATGAAAAGGTTATTTAAGGTATGTTAATCCTATGTCACTATTCTGGAGTGTTTTTCACGTTAAACCGATTACGTTTACGCATCAGTTCGCGTATAACTTTCCAGAAAGCGATTTAGAGCTCGAAATCGAACAAGAATTGATATGTGCAAATGATACACATATTTATACAAATCCCAAGTATGAAATACAATATTTCATTGATTTGGTATTTTTTGATGGCCGTGGAGGCACAGATGTCACAGTCTCCCCAACTTCAAGAAATTTCATCCCGAAATTTAATCAGAGGAAACTTGTGAGAGCTCGAAACATGAAGTCGAAAAGATAAGACAGCACTGGTTAGGGTTCTGAACTTCTAGTAACTTTAAATAACATCATGTTTGCAATGTAAGAGGGACACTTATATACATGTATATGAAGCGCCATTAGGGGTCCACCGTACATCCATTACATTGTTCATGTTTTGTTATTGTTGCCACTATAGGTTCTTACACATGATAAATCTTACTGAGGTTCCTATGCACTGAATTTCATAATTATGTACGCGTCCATAGTTACGTAATTCCTTGCATAGTCCGCACAGTGCATTTTATAATGTGTAGGGGAAAACCAAATGAACAAACCTGCGATGAGTGTGACTAGACCATCCTAGGGTCCTTTTTAATTAAATCAATAATTGATCTCTTTAAATTGACCACCAAGGAGTCTTTTCAGTTATATCATCACGGGTCTTTCTTGACCAGATTCTGAATCAATCTTTTTAACTAGACCACTCAAAGGGTCTCTTTCGAATCATGGAATGGTACTTTATAATCCAAAGGTCTTAACTATCACGTAGAAGCCTATTAAGGATTTAAGGTAGTACCTTTGGATATCCTACTATGAATCCCTCATATGAAGATATGGAAGATTCTACGAGGATTTGGATAACGAAAATTCGGATCACAAAAAAACATAAAAGAAAACACATAAACACATAATCACATAATTGTTTAACCTAACCTTTAATTTGTTATCTTTGGACACGGGTATTTAAAGCACACCAGGAATCCAATCCGTGGATTTCATTTGGTACTTTAAATATCTTCAAGAATCTTAACTATAAAGATAGGAAGATCTTAATAGGAATTCGGCTTTGTCCTTATTGACTTGTAATGTACGTATTAAGGCATACAAGGAATCCAATCAAGGGCTCTGATTTGAGCGATAATCTTCCACAAGGATCTAATTGTGAAGATAAGAAGATCCTATATGGATTTTGGAATTTGAAAAGAGGGAGACACTTCGAAACCTTGCACTAGACGTGCTTAAGTCAATACACGAGGTAGAATGCTCATGAAGTTGAGGTGCTAGATATGCCAAGGCGACATATGAAGCAGAATTTGAAGGTTGGGTAATACGAGCAGAATGCTTTTCGAAAACTATGCATGGGGTTCTTTTTAGAAATGTGTTTAATGTTTTTGAAATCCTACATAATACTTTTAAAATCATGAAGTAGGTGTATTAGGTAAGTATATTTATAAAATGTTTTAAAGTCATGCGAGATAAATTTTGAAATTATGTATAAGGATTTTGAAAATATGGATAATGCTTTTGAAATCATGCACTTGATACATTAAGTAAATATACTGTGTTAAAATCGTTTTCAAACTATATGAAATATTTTGAAATCATGAAGGTCGTTTTCGAAAAATATATACTATGTATGTTGGGATAAAAACTAGAATGTAATGATATGGGTATGAGATCGAAGAATACCCTTAGTTATCTAACCAAGGATTTAAAGTGATTACTCAAAATGTCACTTGTATTCAATACTTCGTTTCTTGGAATGAAACGAGTACTTAGAATTTTCGAGGAAATCATGAGCGATCACATGAATGGGAGAACTACAAGAGTAGTTTGTAAGAACATAGTTGTTTGGTGTAGGTATTGTAGGGGTATGCCATACACACATGTAACTACGCTTGTACAACAGAATTGTAAACAACGATTTTATTTATAAACAAAACCGATTGTTCAAGAGTTTAACAAAAGAAACAAAAGCATAAGTTTCAAATTATTCAAAGCAGCAGCATCTTCTAATCAGCCAAATGCTCATCCGTGGGTCAGATTTGCATTGACAAACTTTGGGTATTCGTCCCTGAAATGACTCGTCTCGTCATAGAAGTAGCAAGTACCAGGAGGAAAACAAGCTTGTGTTGGATCTGCTTGAAGTTGAACAGGGTTCTGAATAGTTTGGTTTAACACAACGAATGAACGACAGACTCTTGCCGTATGACCAACAAGTCCACAGTTGAAACATTTTCGGCATTTGATACTGGCATGGTGATGGAGGTTACACTGATTGTACAAAGGGGCTGTTCCTTTGTATGGTGCTCGAGCAATAGTTGGACCTCCAACAGCTTTGTTTTGGATAGCAAAGCGGCACACGTCAACCAAATGTCCCCATCGTCCATAGTAGGTACATTTGAAACATGGTATTTGATTCGGATGATGACGGTTGCATCGATTGCACCATGGAGCAGCTCGGCAAACCCTAGCTGTATGACCTATAAATCCACAAATTAGGCATTTACGGCACTTCACACTGGCATGATGATGAAGGTTACATTGGTTACACAAGGGTGCAGTTCTGTTGTAAGGCTTCTTGGTTGGTGGTGCTGCCACTTGGCTAGGTTCTGCTTGATTTGGTGCAACAGCTGCGGGATTCTTTGAAGCTTTACGCTTCTTTGACCTTTTCGAAGGCTCGGCTTCTGCTTCCTTTGATGCTTCTTGGGTGGCTTCATTATTGAGACGAGACATGGCGACAGCTAATTCAGCAGTCTTCAGGATTACTTCGCATATTCGCTTGGCAAATTTGGTAGTCTGCTCGGACATTTGAGTGTCTCTGCGATGAACAGACATTCTGGAGGAAATGAAAGACATAGGAGGAAACAAGTGAAATGTTATCGGATAATGACAACGCATAGAAATTGCGATCATTTGTTTGCTACCTAAGGCAAACAAATGAGACGGTGACTAATCAAAGTAAGCGAGTCATATTAATGTATCGCAAAGACAGGCTTTAGCCTATAAGTGGACACTCACCCCAAGAGTTCCCAGGTAAGAGTGACTGGTACAATTATGTGGATTTGTATGAACACTCTAGCCTTAGACAGAAAACTCAGAGTACAGGCATCCACCCTTCCAGATTGCATGTGTTCACAATATAAGACCCAACTTTGACGAGATTTTGAAAACTTTGAAGGTTCAAAACCTTATAATATATCATCCTAGAACAAATGATTGGTTTTCAAAGCGGATTTCAAATTTGTGTTCTTGTTGTGGTTGTCACCTAAGGATAAGTGACGGTATTGTTTTAAGATCTAAACACAAGAATCTTGTGTTAGGGTCCTAGGAAGGTTATAGACTAGGTCAAAGCATTACTAATAACCTAATTCCCTATAACCATGAGCTCTGATACTAACTCTTCTGTTACACCCCGACCGCGTCAAACAACAAATCGCGGCGGAATCGTCGGGTAGTGTTGTAACAGAATCATTGTTTCATAACACATGGAAATTTAAAGTTTTGTTTTATTTAAATATTAACCATTTACATCGTCTTGAAATTTAAACAAACAAGTTAAACATAATCTATCATTGTTATTAAGTCACTAAGGCCTCGTCCAGTCCTATGTGAGCATGCATCCTAGTAATCAACATCATTCAACAACACCTGAAACATATGTAAAAACAAAGTCAGCAAAGAAATGCTGGCAAGCACATAGGTTTTATTACAGTGTCGGATTCATGGCTAGTTTACATGTTGCAATACCTAATTAAAAACCTTGTTTGAAAAAGAGTATAGTATTGCAACATAATTAACCAACTCAAATCAAGTGGGTTATAGTTTATAAAATCTCGTAGCCATGATTCTTAACCCCAAAACATTTATTTAATTAAATCAAATTGTAAAACATCTCGTAAAAACTCGTTAATAAAACTCGCAAGCAGAAGGGGCACTTTAAGAGGGAATGCAGGAATGCAACTTCAGATGAAACGGCCAATCCATTCCATGATGACTATTATAAAAAGGCCATTTATCATCGCAACAAGGAAGAATCACCGAGAATGAAACAAATTGAAGAAACTCCTAAAGAAAAGTCGAGAGCCTTAGCGGTAATTCATGATGATGAGGGCTTTGACTGGATTGAGTTTTTACCGTAAGAAGATATTGTAGGTTTTGCATTGATGGCAAAAATCATACCATTCAAAGACACACAAACTGAAGAGGAGAAATACGTTAATAGAAAGATGTTAGCTCAAAACATGAAGGATAGAAATTATCGAGCCTGGAAAGAGGTCAAAATTGCAAACAGATGGGATGCTGATCGAGAGTGTTATTTGGACCCTAAAGGCAACATAATTGTTGAACCATCAACACTCATTGTTGAAACTCTCATTGAACAAATTGCACAACAGGAAGAAGAAAGACAGAGAGAATGGGCAAGGCAAGCTGAAGAGGAAGAGTTAAAGTCAAGAAAAGTCGATGATGGGATAATCGACACAACAAAAGAAATGACTGCAGAGAACCTGACGAAGATGGCAGACAAAGTGCTCGCAGCAAAGGAATTAGAGGTAGATTCTAAGTCTGCATCTGAGTCAAAGAGCAAGGTCAGTTGTAGTGATTCAACAAATGAGTCAGGTAAGACTGATAAAGCTAAAATTGAGACTGACTACAAAAATTGCATGAAAATTGCAAATTTTGCAGCACACATGCATATCTCAGTGCTAAAAAGACTGAAGAACTGACTGCAAAAGTCAAAACTGTTGAAGATCAAATCTTAAATCGTGATAAACTGGTGAGAGCTTCAAATGATAGAATAAAGGAATTAACTGAGAGGATTGAAAAAGATAAAAATGATGTAGAACGATTTAGGAAAGAAAATGAATAGTTAATTCATGAAAACCGACAACTTTCTGAAAATCATGAGAAGCTGAAAAGAACGATAAAAGATTCTGATGAGCGAAACAGTAAAACATCCAAAGAAAATTTTCAACTGTCAGGAGTCCTTCAGTCAAAAGAAAAGCAAATCAACCAATAGTTGGATGAGATTGCAAATTTAAAACTTCAGTTTCAGGAAGCTAAGATTGAGAACAAACGAATCAATCTGAAACTGAACAGTTACAGCTCCGCAAGCTTTGTTCTTCAACACATAGTTCCCAAACCCTTTGGGAAGAACAAAGCTGGTGAAGATGTATACTCAGATGGAACTGGGGTAGGGTATCATCAAGTTCCACCGCCCGTGTTGAATAATTTTTCAAAGAAAAAGTCTGGGTTGGATAATGATGATGAAACAAATGATGTAAAACTTCCAGAAACAATCGATGTCACATTCACTTCATCATCTTATGAAGACAGTGTTCAATCCGAAGTCGTAAAGAATGTGGTTGAAAACGTTTTGAAATCTGACAGTGATTCGACTGAGGATGAAGAGTGCTTTTTGAATAATTACATTCTGAAATCAAAATCCAAAAACAACTTAAGTGAAGAACCTACTCTTGTGATGTACAAGATATCTGGTTCAGATAAGTTGTATTCGGATCTTGAATTTCCACTTGAGAATGTGAATGTTGACAAATTAAAAAATGTGTTCAAACTGGTTTAGATTGATGTTTCTGAGATTGAGGGTTTGAAACGTTCCAAAAGGCAATTGAACTTTGAAAAAGATAAATCTTACTACAAAAAACCTGTTGTATCACCATGTTTTTCTAACAACAACCAAAACAAATGGTCGGGTGGTTATCAGGGTGGTAAGAATAATCAAAGAAGGAACTTTTAAAACAAGAAGTTTGTTGAGAAAAAGGTGTTTGTGAAAAGCTCGAGTTCACATTCCGAGCAAGAATCTGAAATTTTTTCAAAATCAAACGAAGAATTCTTTGAGAAAAAGGCCTCACAGCCTCAGACCGAAGGCAAAAGTCGGGAAGTTGATACCCGCACATGCTTCAAATGCAACAAAGTTGGACACATTGCACGAAAGTGCACCAACTCGAAGCCTAAGTCTGCGATTGTCGAGAGTCCGAAAAAGAAAGACGATGTAAAAGGCAAAGCTCTAGTGATTGTTGAGAAGAAAGTTTTGAAAAATGAAAACACCAAAGTCAAAACTGAACCCGTAAAGAAGTCGGTAACTAAAACTGATAAATTTTACAAAAGGGTGGCTTCGTCTCAACAAACATGGAAGCGAAAATCTGACGATAAGAAAGCAAGTTCTCCAAAACCAAAGGTTTCTGAGTCTGCAAAACAATCATCTTCAACCACACCGGTGAAGATGAATGTTCATTTGGATTACTATGAGAAACTTGAGAAACAAACTTCGACCTCATCAGGGAAGAAGTATGTTGCAAAGAAAGACCAATCATCTGGTCAACCTCCTAAAAATGATTTCTTTTTGTATAAAGAGGTTGAGATTAGGTCTGAAGAAAGTCTAAAGATGAATGACAAGAATTTTCCACCATTGTACACCAAAACCACATGCATTAACGTCAAGCTACCTGAGTCGAAAGAGGCTTGGGTTGCTTCAAAATCTCACTAAATGTTTTGAAATATGCAGGAGCTTCCGAGATCCATCTCACGTTGGATAATGGATAGTGGAGCTTCGACGCACATGACAGGGAGAAAAACCCTGCTTTACGATGTGAGAGGGTTTAATGGAGGTTATGTTGGTTTTGCCGGTAATCAGGGAGGTCGTATCATTGGTGAGGGAACATTATCAAATGGTGTAATCACATTTGAAAGAGTCAATTACATCGCCGAACTAGAGAACAATCTTTTGAGCATTTCTCAGATCTATGACCGAATGTATTCGACACACTTCACGGATAAAGAATGTTTGATCTTGAAGCCAGGATTTGTCATCCCCGAGGAGTGGATCATCATGAGTGCGCCATGAGTTAATGATCTGTACGTGTTGGATATGAGCGTAGCCACGACTACCACGGGTCAAACTCTTTGCTTCATGTCAAGGGCCACTGAAAAGGAGTCGCAATTGTGGCACCGGAAGATGGGCCATATTCACCTACGTAAGATGAACTACCTAGTGCATAACGACTTGGTCAAAGGTGTTCGCTTGAAGTGTTTCCATCTTGAGGGGGAGTGCATTAGTTGTATCAAAGGTAAACAGCGAAAGAAATCTCACCCGTGCAAAAAGATGAACTCAGTCTCGAAGCCGTTGGAGAGACTTCACATGGATCTTTTTGGTCCTGTGAATGTCAAAAGCATAACTGGTGATCTCTACTGCTTAGTAGTTACAGACGACTATTCGAGATTTTCGTGGGTGTCGTTCTTGAAGACAAAAGATGAAACATTCGAGAGTTTGCTGAGACTTTTCAGAAAGATTGAGAAATTATACCGAACCAGAATTAAAAGATTAAGAAGTGACAACGGTACTGAGTTTAAGAATAACAAAATGGAAGAATTTTGTGATAGGAGAGGTATTCTGCAAGAATTCTGTCACACCCCGACCGCGTATAACATGCAACCGCGGCGGAAACGTCGGGGAGTGTTGTAACAGAATTAATTGTTTCACAACCATGGCAATCAAAGTTATATTTTATTCATAAACAAAAGGAGTACATTATCTTAGAACAACAGAACAAAGAGTACATAACGTTATTTAAACTAGTTCTATCTTCATTTTAAGGCTCTAAGGCACAGGTCCGCCCTAGTATGTTCTGCTCAAACCTATGCACCATTACCTGAAACACATGTGAAAATAGGTACGTCAGCATAAAAATGCCTGTGAGATACATAGGTTTTATGAAAATAGGATTCATGACTTGAGTTTAAAGAAATGGTTAATAAAAGTTAGTCATGAACCTTGTTAATTGTTTTGTTTTATAAATCTTTTTAAAAACGATGATAAAGTAGATGATATGTAAAGGAAAAATGTAAGGTTAAGTGAATAACTGAGTAAAATGAGTTTTTGTATAAAATAAGTTGTTTGTAAAATAATGTCTTGTGAAAATCATGTTATTTGTGTAAAATGTTATATGTCTAAACTGAAATGATTCAAATAACGATGCGATGTGTAATACCATACAAGCACTTATATATAGGAAGTACCAGCGGCGTATCCACCATGCTTGTATCATATTACACACGCCTCGTTACTTAAATCACTTACCCAAACAAACCACCAATGTAAATTGCCCATGTCTAAACCATTTGTTAAATGTCTTTGTGTAAACCATGTAAAAATGTTTATGTCAAAATGTAGTTTATGAAATATGTATATCAATATCAAAATGTCTATGTCAAATGTCAAGCATGTAATGTGTAAACAAACTATCATGTATGGCAAGTGAAATATATCAAATACCATAGGTAAAATGTACAAAACAAGGTATTGAAGTAAATCAAGGTTATGTTTTGTAGAAAACTGCATGCTATACTGATACGAACATCTATGCGGTATTGTAAAAATGCATACATTCAAGCCTTGAGACTGTGGTGATAAACCTTTAAACAAATTAAAGGTCTATCTGAGTTATGTATTCGAATTCGGTCATTCCTTCCATCCAAACATACCTAGGATGTCAGGAACGGGAGTTGTCAATTCCTATGGTACCACTACCTACTAGCGAGCGGCGTAGCTAATGTTAATGAATGTATTTTTGTCCCATTTGAAACAAACCAAATGTCATACCAAAATGTAAGCATGTGAAAACAATGCACTAAGTATGTAATCAAATGTACACACATAGCGTGAAATGTCATGTAAAACAATGTACTAAGTATGCACACAATGGACATACATAGCATAAAATGTAATGTAAAATGATGTACTAAGTATGATGAACATACATAGCATAAATGTCATGTAAAACGATGTACTAAGTATGCACACGATGGACATACGTAGCAAAAACGCGATAAAATCATGTACTATAAGTGTACTAATGAACATAACAAGTATATGATATGAAAACATGAAAAGCACGAAAGTAACAAGTAGGCACATGTGTTTCACCCCAAAACAGTTTGAAAACAGTAAAAGAGGGGTCTATGTACTCGCTTGAGATTGCTCAATAGCCCTTAGATATCCACCAAGCAAAGCTAGAAGATCACGGAATCAAACGGCACCTAATATAGGTAACTACATTAATAACCGGACCTATTCGGAGGATCGGGTAGTATGAGGGTTCGTAAACCAAATGAGTGTAGGAACTTATGTAATATGGTTTGACAAAGCCTACATACTAAAACAAAACTTATCCTAAGTGCTTTTGACCCGTTATGACCCGTTTAGGTAACTTATGCTACTTTAACGCGTCGTTCGCGTAAAACGCGTTTGGAAAGCCTAACTAGCCCTATGACAAGTAAGATATGCCTTAACATGTTTAATATTGTTGTTAAATCAGTTTAGATGGCAAAAGTTATGTTACATAGGCTTAATGTTAGGACCGGTTTAACTCCGAAACGATTGCGAAACGAAAGTTCTACGTGCGGAATCCGTGAACTATCGAGACCGAAACACACATGATGTAATCTAATCGTGATTCTATTAACAAATCTGATAACGTACAGCACCTGAATCACAAACAATAAACTTTCTCTCTCTAGCTTTCTCTCTCTAGTCTTTAGCTCTCCAAGATGTGAAAATGGCAAAAGTTCTATACTAGAAGCCCTAGAGATCTATTTATAGGCCAAGGGATTAATGAGGAATCTCATTAATTACAGTTATGCCACCTTGCCTTTTTTACTAACTAAACTAAAATAACAATGTAACTCTCGTTTTCTTCAGTTTTCCACTACGAACTAGATTGACGGAGGCGATAGACAGATAAATGCACTAACAGACTCCCCCTTGGATATTGCTGTAGTCAATCTGTAGTCAAGCTCGTAGTGAGTTTTCTTTCTTTTTCTCTCTTTGAATCTTCTCGAACAGAATCCCGGTGGATCTGTCTTCAGCTTCAGCTTTTCCTCTTTTCTTCATCAGGCTCCCCTTTTCGTCAAGCTTCCGTGCTTTGGGATCGACACCTTGCTTTCCGTATACAAGCTCCCCCTTGCTTTGAGCTCGTCTTCAGACTCCCCCTTAGACTCAGCTTTCGGGATCGTAGTCTGGACTATCTGCAATTACTCATACGTTTATAAGTAACAACATTTTAGACTATCCAGGAATTATAACCTGGCACTTTCAATCTTCTAACAACACTTCCCTATCAACACACTTCATTGATTTAGCAATGTTTAAGAATCCAACTCCCTCACAGTTTATCATCCAAGTCCAAACTAATGACCTTGGAGATATTACAAACTGTTTTTGAAATTTTTGATTTTAATTCAAGTTTCAATTTAATGAACTTGTTTTATTTTCAGAAACACAATCAGCTTACTTAGATTTTGAAACTCAGCACTCAGACATCAGTTGTCGAAAATAAAACAGAAATCAAAATCTTTTTGTATTTTCTGAAAATATAAAGCAGTAAAGAAATATGTACAAACATATTTACAAACAATATTTTTGTTTGAGTATGCATCAGAGGATCATATCAGTTTATAACAAGTCACAAGTACCGTTGAGCTTTTTAACACAGTAAGAATTAAACAATTCACTTAGATTGTCGATATATTTGTCCACTTAAATTTTCACACAAATTTCAACTAATTCAGGATACGAATTAAGTATTTTAAGAACTTAAACTCATTCATGTGTCCCACCTCTTGAATATACTCCCGTATCCAAATCCCAATATTCAGTCTTACAGGTGAGTATACCTAGATGATATCTGTCAGGGGTTAATTGCGAGGGCCGTGAGAGCTCAGGTCGATCTTTCGATACGCAGAGAGATGACGGCTTCGACTTTTCGGTGTGTCCCCTTTAGAGGATCTTTTTTACAACAGCCATGATTAGCATTTTTCAATGTTTCATCATTTTTTAGCTGAGGGTGGTGCTATATTTCAAGCAATGCAGAAAGTATTCTCCGGGGACTAGGTCAGAAATTCCTTTCAGCAGAAGTCCCGAGATAATACCCCAGATATCACTGAGTATAAAGACCTAGTATCTCAGAATAAGGGACCTTTCAAACGAGATTTCAGGGGTTACCTATATATCCAAGTAGTGTTCCCCACGAAATAAGTAAGTTTGAATTTATGTTTATATCCCGAAAAAGTTTACTAAATGTATAAAAACCTACCGACACATCCACGGTGAGATCGTTTAACACATTTAAACTTTCCAATTCTTTAGCATTCTGTAACTGTCTACTGATTTACTATCATTTCCTCTTTTTACGCAAAAACTCAATTTTTAAATTTTATCATGTTTTTGACTTTTTCAAATTTTCAAATGTTTTTGTATTTTCAAACAATTTTTTCTCCCCCTAAAATGCAAAATCATATAAAGAAAATTTGACAACCAACACTGATAGCTTTGTCTCGCCATCCATTTTCTGCTTCTCATGCTCTGTTTTGCAGAAAATATAACGTACCCCCATGATTTACAACCCATTGATTTTTACAATTTGAAAACCGTTTTTAAATCTGATGAAAGTAATCATGTTTGTTCAGCCGTGAGGGTTTCGGCATATTCAATCAACATATATCAAAAATTAAAAACAAACATATTTTTGGTTTTTCAAATTTTTCAGTTTTTAGGGTTTTTGAAAATATTGTTTATTTATTTACAGAAAACATATAAACATATAAACTTATTGGATTGTTGTATGACCCGATTGAGTCTATCAGAAGAGTTTAAGTCCAGTTCAAAGGCGGAATCAGAGAACTAGACACGAACAAAGCTTGTTAATCTTTAATCTGTCTCTTATATTGCTTTTACAATGATTACAACCTTGACAGAAATTCAGCAGCACTTCGTTACACTTTCAGAAGTCGCGTACCAAATGAAATGACAAGTGCCCTATATATAGATGTTAAGATTTCGCTTGAAGGTAACCAGGACTGGTTGAAGCGAAATCTGATGTGTATGATTTCGCTTGAACTTGTCCCAAGTTCACTTGAAGCGAAATCTTCACTTAATCTTCTATTTACAATATCTCAAACCTCGTGCACTAGATATCCTATCCTATCTCATGATACAAGACGAAGTCAATAGACATAGTGCACTAACAGACTCCCCCTTGGATATTGACGAAGTCTTCAGTGACTATTCTTGCAATATGACACCTTCTTCAGTCTTGATCATTCTGCCTTTTCTTTCGTTCAGATTGTAACATTATATGCATCCATCACTTTTTCTCTTCTTCTATCAGCTTCAAGTTTTCAAAATCAGAATTTACCTCAGTGATTGGCACTTCGGTGTTTTCAGCAACCTCTGTCTGCTCAGCAACATTCTGCTTTTCTTCAACACTAACTTCATCACCAGCATCACCAACTTTCAAATTCTCATTCTTTTCTTTTTTCTTCACCTCTTCTTCAATCTGCTGTTCTTCAGTAACAACTTTCTCATCCTCTTCAATCACAACAACTTCTTCAATTTTGATTTTCTTCACATCTTCAACTTCAACCTTTTCAGCATCTTTCTTCAGATTGCTCACCATTTCTTCAACATTCTTCTTCATTCTCTCTTCGTCCCTTTTTCTTAGACATGATAACATGGCATATCTGATATCCTTTTCATATTGCTTAGCGTATTTGTCATCTTTCAATACTCTTCTATAGTATTCAGCTCTTAACGGGACAGCAAGAAGAACATCATCGAAGATTATGTCTTTCTTGGGAACAACTGGTTCTCCTTCTCTGTTATAGTAACATTCTCTCTTTTTATCCCATCGTTTGCTACCAACAGCCATCTCATACTCCTCCTGCATATCATCCATTCTGTTTAAAACGACGTTTCTTTCTCTGTAGGTCTTCTCACTTAAGATCTCTTCCCGAGTTTTCTCTTTGATCTCAACTTTTTCTTCATGGACTTCAGCAATGTCTTTGTCTTTGTTTTCATCTTGAATCTCAGCAACAAAAACAAACTTTCTTTCTTCTGTCATAGCTCTCCCGTGAGCTGTTTTACGAACATTTTCTAAGCGATCTTCTTCTGGACAAACTGTACTCCAATCAAATCCTTCATCGTCGTGAATTACAAAACAAGCTCTTGATTTTTCTCTCGGCTTATCTTCAATCAACTTTGGTTCTTCTCTGCTTCGATGGTAAATTGCCTTTCGATAATAATCATCATTGAAAGGACGTTCACTTCCTTCACCAACTTCATAATTTCTGCATTCTCTTTTGAAATGACCCTTTTGCTTGCATTTGAAACAGGTCACTTTGGATTTGTCGAATCCAAGCTTTGTTGAAGCACCTCCAAGAGATTGTTTACCAGTAATCTCCATGTACCTCTGAGCTCTTCGAATACAACTAGCTAAACACCAACGGATGTCAATGAGCTCCATCTCTTCCGGATCAATCTGGTCATAGTCTTCTTTGGTCAATTCGGAGTTTCCAATTTTGCCAGCTACTAGACCTTCATATGACTCCAGAACAGATGCAAGAAAACTCATTTGCTGCTTCGCTGCATTGATGCTCATTGCAGGAGAATTCTTCAGTTTAAGAGCAATGTTGCACAGAATTTCCTCAGAATCATCAGAATTTGTCTTTGAAGATGAATGATATCCAGAATGATGACTTGTTGAAGTTGTTTGTGGTTCTTTCATCTTTTCACCACTGAATGCTGTTTTTGGTGAACCAACGCCTTTATCAGAAAGCACACTACTTTTGTAGTACAAGCCAACGTTCTGTTGATGTGAAGAATCAGTCATCTTGTTTTGCTTTTGTAGCTCCAGATCATGACTTTCAATCTTTTCAAACAAAGCATCAAGAGTAATTGTATCATACACAGCATCATTTTTCAAAATAAAAACAAACGTTTGCCACTGATCAGCTCGTGGTAATGCTTCAATCACTTTGTCTATCAATTCCTCTCTTGTTTTGTTTATCTCTAATCTTTCCAATTCAATTTTAAGATGACAAAATCTCTCAATCATTTGCCTCACTGACTCTCCTTTTATGTTATCAAACAGATCAAATTCTTTCTTTAATAAAGCGATTTTGTTCTTTTTAATCTGTTTACCCCCTTCAGCTTTAACACGTAAAGCTTCCCAGACAGACTTAGATGACCCGTCATGAGTTAGTAAAGCAAAAATATCGTTTCTAATTGCGGACTGGATCAATGCTATCATTCTCTGTTCAGCTCCAAATTCAGCTTTATCTTCTCTAGTAAACTTCTTGAATACAAGATCTTCGCCTTTATCGTCTTTCGGTTTTTCATACCCATACTCCAGGCAAAACCAACTTTCATGAGCATACGCCTTTGCCCAGTTGATAAAGCGTTCCTTCCACCATGTATAATCATCAATACTATCAAGAGTTGGTGGCTTTGAATGAGTTCCGTAGAAGTTATCATGCTTGATATTTTCATTTAGCGCCTTCGTGATAGTTTTCGGTGTAACATTTGTAACCTCAGATGATTCGGTTGCGAATGCGTTGTAAAACGAGTTGAAGAATTCCTCAGCCATTATGAAAACCTGAATCAAACAAATAAACACAATCAGTACAATCAATATCAAATAAACTGAAAATAGACTGACACTTGATATCTGTGAAATATTCTCGACACGAAAACCCAAGTTGAATTGAAATTGGACTCCAAGCGAAATCTTTTAACCAACAACTTCTAGCGAACTCAAACAGTCAACAGCTTGAAGCGAAATCAAAGACTGATGTCTTGAAGCGAAATCAAACAATATATCTTGAAGCGAAATCAACTATTCTGACTTGAAGCGAAATCAGATGTTAAGTCAGTTCAAGCGAAATTCCACAGTTGTTTGTCTTGAAGCGAACCAGTTCAAGCGAAATCTCAAACTGATGAGTCTTGAAGCGAAATATCAAACTGATGAGTTCTGAAGCGAAATCTCAGTTCTGAAGCGAAATCAATCAAGCGAAATCTAACTGATTAAGGATTTCGCTTGAACCTCAAGCGAAACCTTGCTGTAATCTTGCTGTTTCAAGCGAACCTCACTGACAGTTACGGAATCGGTCAGAAAAACATGAAATTCTCCTAAACGACAACGAATTTCGATCTGAAACTTGGTAGGATTGTATAACAACTATTTTCGCACATCATACTAAAATATCAGACGAAACGGACCATGAAATCACGTTCAATTTGACCAAAAACTGTGAAAAACGTGATAAATGTGAAAAATATGAAGAAATCGGTGAAATTCAGATCTGAATCTGCTGAAATCAGGTACGAATCAATGTGTCTGATCAAAGCAATCGAATTCCTGCTCTGATACCACTTGTTAGGACCGGTTTAACTCCGAAACGATTGCGAAACGAAAGTTCTACGTGCGGAATCCGTGAACTATCGAGACCGAAACACACATGATGTAATCTAATCGTGATTCTATTAACAAATCTGATAACGTACAGCACCTGAATCACAAACAATAAACTTTCTCTCTCTAGCTTTCTCTCTCTAGTCTTTAGCTCTCCAAGATGTGAAAATGGCAAAAGTTCTATACTAGAAGCCCTAGAGATCTATTTATAGGCCAAGGGATTATTGAGGAATCTCATTAATTACAGTTATGCAACCTTGCCTTTTTTACTAACTAAACTAAAATAACAATGTAACTCTCGTTTTCTTCAGTTTTCCACTACGAACTAGATTGACGGAGGCGATAGACAGATAAATGCACTAACACTTAAAATGAATTTTAGTTCAAAAAGGGTATTTTGGTAACTTACCTAAGGCATAAGAACTACTTATCATACAACTACTCAAACGATGTGACCATAAGGTATAACCTCGGAAGGTTATTCCCTATATTACTATGGTCACCTAATGTATTTGGTCGGATCCTAATGACCGACCAAATGGGTCGGGTTCGAAAGCATAAGCGATTGATTAGACCGCTTACCCTTACGACCCTAGTCAAGCACAAATCTAAAAGTGACGAGCTAAACATGCTAGGACATGTTTAGTTAAGTTAGAAAATAGGTTTGGTATCAAAACAAATGGTTTTGATACCCTAGAGTAGTTTGGTTACAAAATACGCGAGAACACGCATTTTGCCCGAAACTACGACTCGTCACTGAGCCTAGATAACGTGGTAATCAGTAGGTATAGTCACTAGGGACTATAACCATCGTGATTACGCTCACGTTATGAAGTTCAAACGAACTTCGCATTGACCATAAACTGGTCAATGCAGAAAGTCAAACGCAGTTTAACTTTAATGCTAAAACGAAAGAAAAGAACGAAGGAACACTTACAAAGGGTCCCCGCAAGATTGATTTCCAAGTATTTCTCAGGAATGAAGTGATAATCACTCCAACTTAGAGAAAATCTCAGAATCAAGTGTGGGTTGCAACTAAAGGGGTGGGAGTATTTATAGGAAATGTAGAACCGTTAGGATCGTTCGTCGAAAAACGTGCCTCGATCTCAACCGTCCATGTGTACCCCTTGGTTTGGAAAACCATTAGAGCCCATAGATTCAGTCCATGGTTTGAGAAATACCATTTGAAAGTGGTTTTGGAGTGTTAAACAGCTGCAAACAGCTGTTTGCAAGAATTCTGCAGAACTGGGAGTCTGATGCGGTCCCCGCAAGATTGATTTCCAAGTATTTCTCAGGTATGAAGTGATAATCACTCCAACTTAGAGAAAATCTCAGAATCAAGTGTGGGTTGCAACTAAAGGGGTGGGGGTATTTATAGGAAATGTAGAACCATTAGGATCGTTCGTCGAAAAACGTGCCTCGATCTCAACCGTCCATGTGTACCCCTTGGTTTGGAAAACCATTAGAGCCCATAGATTCAGTCCATGGTTTGAGAAATACCATTTGCAAGTGGTTTTGGAGTGTTAAACAGCTGCAAACAGCTGTTTGCAACAATTCTGCAGAACTGGGAGTCTGATGCGGCCCGCGTAAGATTTACCAGAAGTGCAGGCGGGTCGCCTGGCCTGTCTGATCAGCAGCAAACTTTGGAAAATGACAGTTTTGGTCCCTGTTGGTGTTTAAACTCATTTTCGACACTTCTAAGGCCCGTTAAGCCAATGTTAAGGCCCTAAAATGATGCCTAAACATTGTGGTCTTGAAACATGCTCAAAAATATGCCGGATGTTGGTTCATTTGGTCGTACGATCGCGATGTTTGCTTAATTACGACGGAATGCGCATAAGCGCGAAAAATGATCCAAAATGCGTGACGAATGGATTTTTCTTATGCCAAACTCTAAAATAAAATATTATAGTGCTTACATAAATTTTTGGATGTCCGGATGTAGTCAGAACGTAAGTTATGCGCGAAAATGCAAACTTGTGCACTTTTTGACGCTTTTAGTCCCTGAATGAGCATAAAGTTTATTTTAGCACACCGAACCCCTCAAAGCCTATTTCTAAGCTATATAAAGGATATTTATGGTATGTTTAACTTATGGTCATGTTCTGGAATGTCTGTTACAGTTCAAATTGGCATACTTTCGCAGTTTGTCAAGTTTAGTCCCTGTAAGCGAATTAACTTGTTTTTGCCATACCAAAGCCTTCAAAACTTATTTCTAAGTTATGTAAAGGTTATTTAAGGTATGTTAAGTATATGTTGATGTTCCGGAGTATTTGTAGCATTAAACTGATTACGTTTGCGCACCAGTTTGCGTATAACTCTCCAGAAAGCGATATAGAGTTTGAAATTGAATAAAAGTCAAAACATGAAAAATGTAAAACACAACTAAACAAACATTGGGATCAAATAACATTGTTTTATTGATAATTGAACTGTTCATAATGATTACAAGCACAGATATTACAGTCTCCCCTACTTGTGGAAATTTCGTCCCGAAATTTATTTAGAGGAAACTTGTTGGAATAGATGTGGATACTTCTCCTTCATTTGATCTTCGCGTTCCCAAGTAAACTCGGGTCCACGTTTTGCTTCCCAGCGAACTTTGACCAAAGGAATGTGCTTACGTTTAAGCCACTTGACTTCACGTTCCATGATCTTTACTGGCTTCTCAACAAATTTCAGTGTTTTATCAACACGAATTTCGTCAAGTGGTATGTGGAGGTTCTCATCAGCTAAGCACCTCTTGAGATTGGACACGTGAAAGGTTGGATGAACATTTCCAAGTTTAGGAGGTAACTCAAGTCTGTAGGCTACCTTACCGATTCTTTCGACGATCTTGAATGGTCCAACGTATCTAGGTGCAAGTTTTCCTTTCTTTCCAAATCTGATCACACCTTTCCAAGGTGAGACCTTAAGTAATACTCGATCACCGACTTGAAATTCCAAGGGCTTGCGTTTTGGGTCCGCGTAACTCTTTTGACGGCTTCTAGCTGTCTGAAGGTTATCACGAACTTTCTTAACCTTATCTGTTGTCTCTAGAATGAGGTCAGGTCCAGTAAGCTGAGCCTCGCCGATCTCATTCTAGCAGACTGGCGAACGACATTTTCGACCATAGAGAGCCTCGAAAGGAGCCATTTTGATGCTAGAGTGATAACTGTTGTTGTAGGAGAATTCAATCAATGGAAGATGTGAATCCCACCTACCACCAAAATCGATCACGCAAGCTCTAAGCATATCCTCCAATGTCTGGATTGTTCTTTCAGTTTGACCATCTGTTTATGGATGATAGGCTGTGCTCAGATTAAGTTGGGTCCCTATAGCAGATTGCATGGTTCTCCAAAAATGAGAAGTGAAACGAGCATCTCTGTCAGAAATGATGTTCAAGGGAACACCATGTCGTGCTACAATTTCATCCACATAGATTTTAGCAAGTTTGTCAGTAGAATAATCCTCATGGATTGGCAAGAAATGTGCTGACTTAGTAAGACGATCAACGACTACCCAGATGGCATCATGACCTTTCTTTGTGCACGGAAGTTTAGTAATGAGATCCATAGTAATGTTTTCCCATTTCCAAACTGGGATCTCTGGTTGCACCTTCAACTGCCTTGATGCATAGGCTATGACTTTGTTCCTTTGCATCAGAACACAGCCAAGACCCAACTTCGATGCATCACAATAAACAACGAAATCATCATTGCCTTTAGGCAAAGATAGGATAGGCGCATCACAAAGCTTCTGCTTCAAGGTCTGAAATGCAACTTCTTGTTTAGAACCCCATTCAAAGGGTTTGTTCTTTTGAGTTAAAGTAGTTAGAGGAACTGCAATCTTTGAGAAGTTTTCTATGAAGCGGCGGTAATAACCCGCAAGACCAAGAAAAGAACGAACCTCGGTAGGAGTAGTAGGCGTATCCCAATCCTTAATCGCACTGATCTTGGAGGGATCTACGTGAATACCTTGTTCGTTGACAATGTGCCCCAAAAATTGAACTTCTTTAAGCCAAAATTCACATTTAGAGAATTTGGCAAAAAGTTGCTCTTTCTTTAGGAGTTCCAGAGTAAGACGAAGATGTTGCTCATGATCAGCTCACGTCTTAGAGTATATTAAGATGTCATCAATAAAAACGATGATGAACTTATCTAAATAAGGCTTGCAGACCCTATTCATTAAGTCCATAAAAACAGCAGGAGCATTTATCAAACCGAATGGCATAACTGTGAACTCGTAATGCCCATAACGAGTGCGGAAAGCTGTCTTTGGAATATCTTCTTCATGCATGCGAAGTTGATGATATCCAGAACGAAGATCAATCTTTGAGAAATAAGAAGCACCTTGTAACTGATGAAAGAGATCATCGATGCGAGGTAGGGGATATCGATTCTTGATGGTAAGCTTGTTCAGCTCACGATAGTCGATGCACATTCTGAAAGATCCATCCTTCTTCTTGACAAAAAGAATGGGAGCACCCCAAGGTGAAAAGCTAGGACGGATAAAACCTTTATCCAAAAGTTCCTGCAGCTGCTTAGATAGTTCTTGCATCTCAGACGGTGCAAGACGATATGGAGCTCTGGCAATAGGATTTGTACCAGGTACGAGATCAATACGGAACTCGACTTGGCGTGCTGGGGGTAATCCAGGTAACTTTTACAGGAACAGCTCCGGATAATCCCGAACAACTGGGATATCTTGAATAGACTTACCTTTGCCTTTATCTGCTGTAACATGTGCCAAGAAGGCCACATAGTTCTTTCGCAGATATTTCCGAGCTTTAAAACAAGACATGAGTTTGAGACTACCAGCAGGTTTCTCACCACGAACCTGTAGGATCTCACCTGACGAAAGTGGTACATGAACGATCTTCTCAAAACAAACTACCTCTGCGCGATGCTTGGCTAACCAATCCATGCCCACAATAATGTCGAAGCTTCCAAGTTGCATAGGCGTGAGGTCAATGGGAAAGAGATGGTTGTTAAGGTTTAACTGGCAGTTGCGAAGAACAGAATCAAGAATAATGGGTTCACCATTGGCTACTTCTACTGTCAAAGACTTTCCTAGTTTCGTTCTAGACACGTGAAGCAAAGGCTCAAAAGATAACGACACAAAACTTTTATCGGCCCCTGAATAAAAAAGAATAGATGCTGGTTGATTGTTAACTAAGAACGTACCGTTCACCACATCGTTGTCTGCTTGAGCTTCTTGTGCATTCATATTGAAGACTCGACCTCGAGCCTGAACCTGATTCTGATTCTGATTTGCGTTGACTAGCCTTGGACACTGGTTTCGGTAGTGGGTCAGATCCCCACAGTTAAAGCACGAACCCGGAGGAAAATGAGGTCGTGCAGCTTATGCTTGCTGTTGAACAAGTGGTTGTGCAGCCTGCTAAGCTGGGTTGCGGGCTGCTTGATTGGGAGCAAAGCGACAAACATCAGAAAGATGACCCGACTTCCCACAGTTAGTACAGAAACGACATTGCAATTGCGGTTGATGGTGGCTATTGCATCTGTTGCACAAAGGTGCATTCCCGATATACTGTTTCTTAGCTGCAGGCTGATTGGGAGCAGCCTGGTTCTGTTGGGCAGTGATGACAAAATTTTGGGAAGCCTTACGCTTCCTTGAACCCTTCAAGGAACCAGAGTCCTTACCCTTCTTGTTCTTAACCTTCTTGCTCTCATTCTGATCAGATGCCTGCTTCTTACCCTTGTCCCCCTTTCTATGCAGCTTTCCTTCGAATCTGCGACTCAGTCAATGTCACAGATAGCTCAATCTCCTGACGGAGTGTGGTAGGGTTACTACCAGTAACGGTGTCTTGTATGGAGTCAGGTAGGCCATCGATATACCTCTCGATAGCCTTATCGAGTGGGGTAACCATTGCTGGGCATAACAAACTCAGCTCCACAAATCTATCAGTGTATGCCCGATGCTCGCCACTATCCTGCTTCAGATCTTCAAACTCCCTCTCCAAAGCTCGTAGTTCATGACGAGGACAGAACTCCCTCATCATAAGAGTCCTCAATTCAGCCCATGTTTGTGCTAAAGCAACTTCAGCACCGCGGTCTCTTATAACCCCAATCCACCATGTCAAAGCCCTCTTCTGAAATAAGCTTGAAGCAAACTCAACCTTCGGATTCTCAGGACACAGAATGTGACGGAAAGTATTCTCAATGCTCTCGAACCATTGAAGGAGCCCAGTTGCTCCCTCAGTACCACTGAACTTGAGTGGTTTAGCCGAATTAAAACTCTTAAAATTGCATGGAGCATTGTTGTTGTTGTTGGCTTGGTTCCATTGAGCAATAAGATTAGGGAACGCAGCAGCCATATGCTGTGTGATGATTTCTGCCAGTTCGGCATTTGGAAGCGGATTTTCGCGTCGAGGAGGCATTCTAAAAGAGGAAACATGAGAGGAAACGAGTGAGATGATTAGATGAAAAGAATGAGATGAAATAAAATCAACAAGGCAAAGATGGTGGTCATTCGTCCGTATCACAAAGCAAACAAATGACGCACAGTGACTAATCAAAGTAAATGGGTCCAGAAATAATGCTTAGCGAAGACATGCTCGCCTATAAGTGAACACTCACCCCAAGAGTTCCCAGGTAAGAGTGACTGGTCCGATTATGTGGATTTGTACGAACACTCTAGCCTTAGACAGAAAACCCAGGGTACAGGCATTCACCCTTCCAGTTTACACGTGTTCACACTATTTAGAACCCAAAACTTTGACGAGATTTTGAAAACTTGGAAGGCACAAGGCCAAAAGAATCATTTAAAAACAAATGATAAATTTTCAAAATCAATTTGAAAAATCAAAAGGGTTCAAAACCATATAACAAATCATTTAAAAGCAGATGACTGATTTTCAAAAAGCGTTTTGGAAAAATTGGGTTCTTGTTTTGGTGATCACCTAAGGATAGGTGAAGTGCATGTTTTAAAATCTAAACACAAGACAACTTGTGTTGGGGTCCTAGAAAAGTTATAGTCTAGGTCAAAGCATTACTAATAACCTAATTCCCTATAACCATTGGCTCTGATACCAACTCTTCTGTCACACCCCGACCGCGTATAACATGCAACCGCGGCCGAAACGTCGGGGAGTGTTGTAACAGAATTAATTGTTTCACAACCATGGCAATCAAAGTTATATTTTATTCATAAACAAATGGAGTACATTATCTTAGAACAACAGAACAAAGAGTACATAACGTTTTTTAAACTAGTTCTATCTTCATTTTAAGGCTCTAAGGCACAGGTCCGCCCTAGTATATTCTGCTCAAACCTATGCACCATTACCTGAAACACATGTGAAAATAGGTACGTCAGCATAAAAATGCCTGTGAGATACATAGGTTTTATGAAAATAGGATTCATGACTTGAGTTTAAAGAAATGGTTAATAAAAGTTAGTCATGAACCTTGTTAATTGTTTTGTTTTATAAATCTTTTGAAAAACGATGATAAAGTAGATGATATGTAAAGGAAAAATGTAAGGTTAAGTGAATAACCGAGTAAAATGAGTTTTTGTATAAAATAAGTTGTTTGTAAAATAATGTCTTGTGAAAATCATGTTATTTGTGTAAAATGCTATATGTCTAAACTGAAATGATTCAAATAACGATGCGATGTGTAATACCATACAAGCACTTATATATAGGAAGTACCAGCGGCGTATCCACCATGCTTGTATCATATTACACACGCCTTGTTACTTAAATCACTTACCCAAACAAACCACCAATGTAAATTGCCCATGTCTAAACCATTTGTTAAATGTCTTTGTGTAAACCATGTCAAAATGTTTATGTCAAAATGTAGTTTATGAAATATTTATATCAATATCAAAATGTCTATGTCAAATGTCAAGCATGCAATGTGTAAACAAACTGTCATGTATGGCAAGTGAAATATATCAAATACCATAGGTAAAATGTACAAAATAAGGTATTGAAGTAAATCAAGGTTATGTTTTGTAGAAAACTGCATGCTATACTGATACGAACATCTATGCGGTATTGTAAAAATGCATACATTCAAGCCTTGAGACTGTGGTGATAAACCTTTAAACAAATTAAAGGTCTATCTGAGTTATGTATTCGAATTCGGTCATTCCTTCCATCCAAACATACCTAGGATGTCAGGAACGAGAGTTGTCAATTCCTATGGTATCACTACCTACTAGCGAGCAGCGTAGCTAATGTTAATGAATGTATTTTTGTCCCATTTGAAACAAACCAAATGTCATACCAAAATGTAAGCATGTGAAAACAATGCACTAAGAATGTAATTAAATGTACACACATAGCGTGAAATGTCATGTAAAACAATGTACTAAGTATGCACACAATGGACATACATAGCATAAAATGTAATGTAAAATGATGTACTAAGTATGATGAACATACATAGCATAAATGTCATGTAAAACGATGTACTAAGTATGCACACGATGGACATACGTAGCAAAAACGTGATAAAATCATGTACTATAAGTGTACTAATGAACATAACAAGCATATGATATGAAAACATGAAAACATGAAAAGCACGAAAGTAACAAGTAGGCACATGTGTTTCACCCCAAAATAGTTTGAAAATAGTAAAAGAGGGGTCTATGTACTCACTTGAGATTGCTCAATAGCCCTTAGATATCCGCCAAGCAAAGCTAGAAGATGACCGAATCAAACGGCACCTAATATAGGTAACTACATTAATAACCGGACCTATTAGGAGGATCGGGTAGTATGAGGGTTCGTAAACCAAATGAGTGTAGGAACTCATGTAATATGGTTTGACAAAGCCTACATACTAAAACGAAACTTATTCTAAGTGCTTTTGACCTGTTATGACCCGTTTAGGTAGCTTATGCTACTTTAACGCGTCGTTCGCGTAAAACGCGTTTGGAATGCCTAACTAGCCCTATGACAAGTAAGATATGCCTTAACATGTTTAATATTGTTGTTAAATCAGTTTAGATGGCAAAAGTTATGTTACATAGGCTTAAAATGAATTTTAGTTCAAAAAGGGTATTTTGGTAATTTACCTAAGGCATAAGAACTACTTATCATACAACTACTCAAACGATGTGACCATAAGGTATAACCTCGGAAGGTTATTCCCTATACTACTATGGTCACCTAATGTATTTGGTCGGATCCTAATGACCGACCAAATGGGTCGGGTTCGAAAGCATAAGCGATTGATTAGACCGCTTACCCTTACGACCCTAGTCAAGCACAAATCTAAAAGTGACGAGCTAAACATGCTAGGACATGTTTAGTTAAGTTAGAAAACAGGTTTGGTATCAAAACAAACGGTTTTGATACCCTAGAGTAGTTTGGTTACAAAATACGCGAGAACACTCATTTTGCCCGAAACTACGACTTGTCACTGAGCCTAGATAACGTGGTAATCAGTAGGTATAGTCACTAGGGACTATAACCATCGTGATTACGCTCACGTTATGAAGATCAAACGAACTTCGCATTGACCATAAACTGGTCAATGCAGAAAGTCAAACGCAGTTTGACTTTAACGCTAAAATGAAAGAAAAGAACGAAGGAACACTTACAAAGGGTCCCCGCAAGATTGATTTCCAAGTATTTCTCAGGTATGAAGTGATAATCACTCCAACTTAGAGAAAATCTCAGAATCAAGTGTGGGTTGCAACTAAAGGGTTGGGGGTATTTATAGGAAATGTAGAACCGTTAGGATCGTTCGTCGAAAAACGTGCCTCGATCTCAACCGTCCATGTGTACCCCTTGGTTTGGAAAACCATTAGAGCCCATAGATTCAGTCCATGGTTTGAGAAATACCATTTGCAAGTGGTTTTGGAGTGTTAAACAGCTGCAAACAGCTGTTTGCAACAATTCTGCAGAACTGGGAGTCTGATGCGGCCCGCGTAAGATTTACCAGAAGTGTAGGCGGGCCGCCTGGCCTGTCTGATCAGCAGCAAACTTTGGAAAATGACAGTTTTGGTCCCTGTTGGTGTTTAAACTCATTTTCGACACTTCTAAGGCCCGTTAAGCCAACGTTAAGGCCCTAAAATGATGCCTAAACATTTTGGTCTTGAAACATGCCCAAAAATATGCCGGATGTTGGTTCGTTTGGTCGTACGATCGCGATGTTTGCTTAATTACGACGGAATGCGCATAAGCGCGAAAAATGATCCAAAATGCGTGACGAATGGATTTTTCTTATGCCAAACTCTAAAATAAAATATTATAGTGCTTACATAAATTTTTGGATGTCCGGATGTATTCAGAACGTAAGTTATGCGCGAAAATGCAAACTTGTGCACTTTTTGACGCTTTTAGTCCCTGAATGAGCATAAAGTTTATTTTAGCACACCGAACCCCTCAAAGCCTATTCTAAGCTATATAAAGGATATTTATGGTATGTTTAACTTATGGTCATGTTCCGGAATGTCTGTTACAGTTCAAATTGGCATACTTTCGCAGTTTGTCAAGTTTAGTCCCTGTAAGCGAATTAACTTGTTTTTGCCATACCAAAGCCTTCAAAACTTATTTCTAAGTTATGTAAAGGTTATTTAAGGTATGTTAAGTATATGTTGATGTTCCGGAGTATTTTTCGCATTAAACTGATTACGTTTACGCACCAGTTTGCGTATAACTCTCTAGAAAGTGATATAGAGTTTGAAATTGAATAAAAATCAAAACATGAAAAATGTAAAACACAACTAAACAAACATTGGGATCAAATAACATTGTTTTATTGATAATTGAACTGTTCATAATGATTACAAGCACAGATGTTACAAATTCAGCGCGCATTATACTCCTCAACAGAATGGAGTCGCAGAAAAAAAAGAACAGAACGCTGATTGAAACGGCCACGACGATGCTTGTTGATTCCAAATTACCAATAAATTTCTGGGCAGAAGCAGTTTCAGCCGCTTGCTATACTCTCAACAGGGTACTTACTGTGAAAAAGCAAAACAAGACATGTTTCGAGTTGATCAACAACCGCAAGCCTAATCTTGAGTATTTAGAACCGTTCGGGTCTCCCTGCATAGTTCTGGATCCCGATGGAAAATTTGGTTCAAAGTGCATTGAAGGAATCTTTGTGGGATATGCTAGTCCACTAAAAAGAGTCTTTGTCCCAAGTTTCAAGCGGATCATCGAAGCACAACATGTTGAGTGCCAAGGTTATACAATGCCACCACAGAAGCCCGCAGACTCATGGTGATTCAATTACGATACTCTATGGGATTCATTCGAGTTAGAAGAAGAGCCAGAGTTCTTTGATGATTTAGATATTTTAAGAGAATATGAAGCAGCATAGGAAAGATTCCCAACAGGGTCTTCTAGATGTCAATGACAAACTTCCTATGATGATGAAGCTGGTCCAAGTAACCCTGGAGAGAATGATGAAGTTCAGCAAACTCCGACTTCTTCGGAACGTGAACATGCTCCTGATAATCAGACGGCAGTCAATGATAATTCAGAATCTGATGAAAGGCCAACATTTGAATGTGGTGATTCAGAGTCTGAGGGGGAGCAAATCCAAACTTCAGATCAGACAATTCCAGTCAATGAACATGTTACGGATCAGAACGTTACGAATTTGGAAGGCGAGGTGGGTGTTCCAGGCGAGGTGATGCCGAGAACTCTTTCATACCATCCAGAAGAGTTAATCATAGGAGAGCTGCAGTCAGGCATTCGCACCAGATGACAGATTGACCATGGCCTTACTTGCTTTTATTCTAAAGTTGCTCCTTTATAAACAGAATTTTCACTTAGTTGTTTCATTTCGCAGATTGAGCCGCAAACGTACAAGGAAGCACTAACTGAAGATTCCTGGGTTAACGCAATGCAGGAGGAGCTGAGTCAGTTTGAGAAGCTGGGTGTATGGAAACTGGTGGACTTGCCTGATGGTCATAGGAAGATAAACACGAAGTGGGTGTTTAAGTGCAAAAGAGACAACCGAGGGGTTATTGTTCGCAACAAAGCTCGACTCGTGGTCCAGGGTTTCAGTTAGTAGGAGGGGATAGATTTCACTGAAGTATATGCTCCTGTTGCTCGTCTTGAAGCGATCAGAATTTTCCTAGCGTTTGCTTCTTGGAAAGGATTTAAAGTATATCAGCTAGATGTGAAGTCGGCATTTTTCTATGGTAAAGTGAAAGAGGAGGTATATGTCGGATAGCCACCGGGCTTCACTGACCCAATCCACAAAGATAAGGTTTACCTCATGGACAAGGCGTTGTATGGCTTGCATCAGGCCCCGAGAGCCTGGTACGATACGCTTTCTCAACATCTGCTAGCCAACAACTTCATCCGAGGAAAGGTAGACGGCCATCTTCTGATAGTCCAGATTTACGTGGATGACATTATTTTCGGGTCGACAAATGAAGAACTCTACAAAGATTTTGAAAAAGTGATGAAGCAGAAGTTTGAAATGTCATCAATGGTTGAGATGAAGTTCTTCTTAGGGCTTCAGGTTGATTAACTGCCCGAGGGAACGTTCATACATCAGACAAAGTATGTTCATGATGTTCTGGAGAAATTCGGGATGTCTGGAACTGCTCCAACATCCACCCCATTAGCGATGAACCATGGGATAAACCCTGATCTCACCGGAAAGATGGTGGATGAAATGTTGTATCGCTCCATGATCGGATCGCTGATGTATTTGACGGCATCGAGACCTGATATTATGTATCCACCCTGCCTCGCGGCCCGATTTCAATCAAGTCCCAGATCTTCGCATATGACTATCGTCAAAAGGATATTGCGCTACCTGAAAGGAACTCCAAGCTTGGGGTTGTGGTATCCAAAAGATGGCGACTTCACGCTTGAGGGGTACTCTGATTCTGACTTTGGTTGCTGCAAAGTCAATGCTAAATCAACAACTGCGGGATGCCAGTTTTTCGGACCCCGATTGGTCACCTGGCAATGTAAGAAGCAAACTTCTATTGCTTTGTTGACATGTGAAGCCGAGTATGTATCTGCTAGCAGCTGCTGCTCCCAGATCCTGTGGATTCAGCAACAGATGCGCGACTACGGTTTGCAATTTCTTACTTCCCCTATCTTTGTTGATAATGAGGCAGCTATTAACAAAACAAAAAATCCTGTTCATCATGCTAAAACCAAACATATTGAAATTCGTCATCACTTCATCCGAGATTGCTTCGAGAAGAAGTTGATACGAATTGACAAAATCCACACCGACGAATAAAAATCTGATTTACATACCAAAGCATTTAATAAAACTCGTTTTCAATATCTTTTAAAACTGAATGGTATGAAGTTATTGTCAGTTGCGGAAGGGATTCTTGGCGTTGATGAAGGTACCACTGTAGATGATGTTGAAAAGCAATCTACATTGGTTTGTCATATTTTAGTTGTTTTGGTATTTAGGAGGAGATAGATATTATTTTCAGAAAATACAAAAACAATAAAAAATGCAAAAATCCAAAAACATGAAATATTTCAAAATCCAAAAACAATAGAAAACCGAAAAAGAGTTTGTGTAAAAAGGGGAAATGATAGTACATCAGCTAGACAGTTGCAGTACACTAAAGAAATGTAATGATTAAAAAGTGTTAAGCAGTCTTGCTGTTGATATGTTGGTAGGCTTTTATACATTTAGTAGGTTTGTTTGGGATATAAACCAAAATCATTTCTTGCTTATTACATGGGGAACATCTCTCGGATATATAGGTAACCCCTGAAATCTTGTTTGAAAGATTCTCTATTTCTGACATACTAGGTCTATGTGCGTAATGATATCTGGGGTATTATACCAGGACTTCTGATTTTACGGAAGCAATAGCCTAGGCCTCGTATAATACTCTGCACTTCTTTACTCATAAAGCCTACCCTCAGCATAAAAAATGATGAAACATTGAAAAATGCTAATCATGTGCTGTTGAAGAAAAGATCCCCAAACGGGACACACCGAAAGTCAAGCCATCATCTCTTTGTCTGAACAGAAGTTCTAACCTGAGCTCTCATGGCCTCGCATTACCCGTTTACAGATATCATTATTGTACGTTCACCTGTAAGACTGAATATTGAAAGTCTGGATACGGGAGTATATTCTGAGGTGGGACACGCGTATAAGTTAAGCTATTAAAACACTAATTCGTATCCTGAACATATTGAAATTTGTGTGAAAATTTAAATTGGATCAGTATATCGGCAATCACTGTGAATTGTTTAATACTGAGTATGTTATCAAGCTTAACGGTACTTGTAGCTTGTCGGTAGCTGATATGCTCCCCTAACACGCTCACCAAAAATATGTTTGTAAATAGTTTATGTTTACTGCAATTTCATTTCAGTTCAACATTTAAACCCAAAAAGATTTCATAACTTTCTAGTCTAAAAACTTTCTTAAAATCCCTAAAATATTTTACATTTTATGCTTTAGTTTCATCGACAAACCAAGGTAGAATGCTGATCTTCAGACTCGCAGTCTTGAAGCAGATGCAAAAAGTTTTTGAGCTGGACAGATGGGTTGGGAGCTAATCATGAAAAACTTGGTAAAATTCAAAGCTAATGCAAGTTCATTAAGTTGATACTTGTAAATTTTCAGAAAAATGTGTTTGAAAGATGAACAAAATGTCAGTTTGCTTTGTTTCGGGTCAACCAAGGTCATTAAGTTGGACTTGGTAGGAAAATTAAGTGCCTAGGGTCATTAACTTGAACCTAGATACTTAAGTGGATTTCTAAAACTGATAAAATCTGAGAAAAACAACAAAAAGTCAAAAGGTCAAAGCTTGAAAGTCAAAAAGTTGTGTTTGGCTCAGGCGGCAATCCGATCGGGTGGCAATCCGATCGGACGACCATCCGATTCATGGTCACACTATAAATAGGAGGTCAATGCTTCAGTCAAACTTTTCACTCGATCGGGCGACCATCCTATTCTCTCACACACTTTCACTTTTTAATCTGATTTCATACTTTTTCCTTCCACAAGTCATTGGATTGTTGGCATACTCAACCTTCTCAATGGGAAAGGTAAGTTTTCAAGATCTAAACTGTTAAATTTGAATGATTCGTTGTCAGTTCTTGATGATGGAAACTGCTCGGACCTTTGATCTTAGATCTAGGCTTTGTTAGGATGATTTGATGAAATCTAAGCATAAGGTTTTGATCACGAGTGTTAGATCTACAAGTTTACCGTCTCAATTTGTGCCAAAACATATTAAAATTTGTAGATATGAAGTTTGAACGAGTCGGCTGTCGGTTAGGTTTTTGTCAAATTAATCTCAGATTAGGCCGAGTTAGAACACAATGAACATAGGGATGTGATCACCTTTGAAAACTCTACGTAGATCTATGTTCAATTTGATGATTGTGTTAAAAAAATTTGATTGTTCATAGATGTGTTCATACTGTTCTTCATGTCAGATGCATCGAGTGGCAACTTGATCAGGTGGCAATCTGATCGGGTGACCACCCGATCCAATGCATGCTTAATTGTTGAATATTTTTTTCTAAGTATGAGTTGTCTTGATATATGTGCTTAATCTGCTAAACTAATTGTTGATAACTAGGTTTTTGTGCCTTAATCTGTTAAAAGTGTTATTTGGATAGTTTGGCAACCCGATCGGGTGGCAATCCGATCGGGTGACCATCCGATCCATAAGCACTTCATGTTTGTATTATATTCTAAGTCTTTGCCTTGTTTTGTGTGCCTTTACTGTTCACAAAGTGACATGGAAATTTTGGAAACCCGATCGGGTGGCAATCCGATCGGGTGGCAATCCGTTCCAAAGCATTCATTCACTATTTATCACATGCTAGGGATAGAGTGGCAATCCGATCGGGTGGCAATTCGATCAGACAGCCCTCTGATTCACATTACTATGTCTTAAGATCTGTGCATTCAATGTCAGTGATCGAGTGGCAATCCGATCGGGTGGCAATCCGATCGGACAGCCATTCGATCCTTGTCACTAAAAGACAAAACTTTTCAACTGTTCAAAAATTGCCAAGGAACGAGTGATAACTCGATCGGGTGGCAATCCGATCGGGTGGTCATCCGATCTATGACATTCACTCTCAAAGAGTTGACTGGTCAGAGGTGTTACTTTCTTGTCACATGAATCGAGTGGCAACTCGATCGGGTGGCAATCCGATCGAGTGGTCATCCGATTCATATTCATTTGACCTATGTTGACTTCTCATTGCACAAGATGGCAATCCAATCGGGTGGCAATCTGATCAGACAGCCATCCGATCCTCAGTACTATGAAGAGTGAAATTCCAGAGTTAGAAAAATTTTGAGATTTTCAAATTTTTTTATAACCTTGTCACTTTATATCTCGAACTTCGTGCAAATGTTAACAATAAATATTTTTGCAGGGAAAAGCGTCAGATTAGGATAAATCTCACAATATCTATTGTCTGCTGGATGCACTTTATACAGACAAAACTGTGTTTGAAGTTATAGCAAAGTTTTTGAGAGAAAGCAAGATTGCTAAGGCCTTAACCGACAAAACTATAGTTTATGAATCTCATGTGAGACTATTTTGGAGTTCAGCGAGATATGAGGAGAAGGAGAAAATGATATACTCAGCAGTGAGAAAGAAGTACTAGAATGGACAGGATGTAGATTTAGAAATAAAGTTCAATATTGGTGATCATAGACGAGTGTTGGAGTTAAGTGATTCTGATAACGATCCTACCATTATTCCAGAACGTCTATGCAAGGGATTATGGTGCAGGATGGGCTTTACAGGGCACTTAAATGGTAAAATGAGAAAAAAATGTTCGTTAAGCCTTACAAGTTCATGATCCACTGCGTAGTACATGCATTATCACACAGGAAGGGAGCGGATGACGAAACTTCTGACTATATCATGAACATAATCACATGTCTAGTACTGAACAGACCATACAATGTATCGAAGGTGATATTTGAGTATTTGGTAGAAATGTGAAAGCTGGAAGTACAAAGTACATCATGTATCCTAGGTTCATCATGATGATGATTGATGATCAATTCAAAGATATTAAAAATGATGATGAAGATATCTTAGGTCTAAGGAATATGACAGCTGATACAACAAGCAGATTAGCTAAAGGACCTGAACCAAGAGTTAAGAGAATGATATGCAGAATCAACAATCCGGCTTATGTAGCTCTAGAAAATGATGCATGGAGACACAACAATAGTGTTTCTGAGAATGAAAAAGAAAAGATTAGTGAAATGATTGAGAAGAAAACTCGTTGGTGGTTTGTAAAAGATGGCAAGAGAAAGAGAACACCGAAGACGTCCCCAGTTGTTCCTATTCCTACGGAGCCTGCACCAAAGATAGTTGTTAACGGTATAGTGAAAGGGGGAGTCATAAGAGAAGCTAGAACTTATAATTGTTATAATTTACTAATGAATACTTCAATTCTTGTTTTTGCAGGACCTTCAAAAGAGTTTCAACAAAGATTAGTTGATGAACCAGTGTTAGATCCTTTAGAAGTTTTTCAACAAGGAGCTGATTTATTGAAACATTCACTTGAAAGCTTTCTAAAAAGAAATGAAGAAGTTTCTGCTCAGAAAGATCAAAGTGCAAGTGGTCAAGTTGAAGGTGATAAAGAAAAGCAAGCTGAGGATGTTGTTCGTGATGATTCTGATGATGCTGATGATGAGTCTACAGAGACAGAGACAGAGCTTGATCTAACAACACTTGGTCATGGAAAAGCTCAGTTGAAAAAGAAGCCATCAAAGAAGAAGAAAGGATCTGACGAAGAAGATTCTACTTACACTCCATCAGTTGAAGAAACAAAGAAGCTGAGAGCAAAGCATAAGGCAGTTCAGACAGGAGTTATTCCCAGAAACGTCAGAGCAAAGAAAGGTGGTGCTAAATTGCCGAAAGATCAAGGTGGTAAAAGTGAGAAACATGTGACGTCTTCTAAGGTTCATGAAGCAAAAAAAGTTCAACATGTTGAAGCTCCTAAAGAACCAGAGGTGCAAAGTGTTGAAGTTCCTGTAGTTGAAGTTCAAAGCAAGCACGAGATGGTGATGATTATGTTGAAATCACTGGAGTTAGAGCAGCTACACCTCCACCACCACCACCACCACCACCACCACAAGATCAATCTATTCCAGAAAGGGCTGAATCTTCAAGATCAAAGAATAAAGATTTTTCTAATCTGTTTGGAGATCTTCCTCATGCTACTGGGGTATACAAAGATGATTTAATGCTTGATGATGATTTTGATATGTTCAACAACGCGGCAGTGAAAGAACTGGAGAAGAAAGTTGGTGAACTAGAGAAAGAAAAAGCCAAAGCTGAAGCTGAGTGTGATGTGTTAAAGAAAAAGCTTGAAGAGCTGATGAAAGAAAATGAAGAAATAAAGACAGTCATGATAAAGCAGCAAAAGAAGATAAAGTCAATGGAAGATGATGTTGAGGATAATGCAAAGCTCTTTGAAGATATGCAAAAAGAGATTTATGATATGAATGTGAAGCTGGTGAAGAAGAATGAGATAAACCAGTCGCAAAATCAATTGATAAGTGAACTACATGAAGCATCAGCAAATGAGTTCAAAGTGAAGAAGTTGGAGATGGAAGGGATGAAGGCTGATAAAGTTATGAAAGATGATCAGCTCAACATGCTATAAACTGTTATGGAAAGTCATCTGAACATTGATGTTCATGCTGTCTTCAACAACATTGAAGTCAAAATAGCCGAAGAGTGTCGAGTTGAAAGAGAAAGACGATTGGCTGAAGAAGCAACTCAAAAAAGAAAAGAGTTGGTTGTTGATACAGAAGAAACTCTTGGGTCTTCAAGTTAACCTGCAGCTGGAGGTTCTTCGAGCCAAGTTGACGTAGAAATGGTTGATGCTGAAATAGATACTAAGGGATTCGTGCTTGTTGGTCAGTATTCTACTCTTTCCTACAACTTTGATGATCTTATTCGCCGAGTGCATGTTATACAAAAGAAAAAGAAGGCAAAAGAAGTGTTACTATTAAAATGGAAAGATGAAGAAGTAGTAGAGGAAGAAGAAGAAGAAGAAGAAGAAGAGAAGAAGATTGACGATGAGTTGTTTGATTACATCGACAACTTTCCAGAAGGTGATGATGATGATAATAATCAAGGTTCGTCTGGGTTGTTGATTGTGAACCCTTCAGTTCAACAGAGGAATGAAGACTTCATGAATGACGAAATAAATGAACAGGAGGATGATCAACATCAAGAGTCTTCTTCTTCAGGTAAACAACACGTCGACCAGGTATTCCTCACACAACCAACTGTCATTTATTTGCATGCTCAATATGAGGGGGAGCTAGAGGTACCTAGGTCCAGGGCAGAAATGTTAGAGGAGTTGGGCTTAGATGATGGGAAATTCAAGTTCGATATTGAAGATGAGATACCTTCATCACCAGAAAGAGAGTATGAATTTGTATATGCCCAGGAAGTAGATAAGTATAATGATGTGATAGTTGAAGATGCGTCTGATTTGTCCGATGAAGAAACGGATTTTCATTACTCTGGTGTTGATGAAACGTTTCCTTCTCTGGCTGAAATGTTCAAAGATCAAAATGAAGACGAAGTTAGGAGAAAGATTGTGGAGAAGATAACCACTGAAGGTGTTTCGAAAACTATACCTAGAGAGAGTCTTGCTGAGGAGAGGAAGAAGTGGTTTAAAGTTATGCCAAAGGAAAGGAAGTTCATAAGGTCACTACAATACTTTATGGATGATGCGAAGATCTCATGGGGAGACATCTTATCTTGGGGTTATTTGGAAGACTTACAAGTGTATGCCATTAGACGGGAGCAAGGGGTACAATATTTCGAGTTTCTGTCAGATATCAAGACCCTCCCGTGGTGGGATGTTGATGAATTGGTCCAAACAAAGAACATTAAGCAGTTTTACCATGGTTTGGATGTAAAACAACCCGATAAACACTTGTGGAGCTATGTGAAGCAGCAAGCAAAGGCACGCTATCCTGATTGGAAGCCTCAATACCCAAAGCAAATTGTAACTATCCTGGAGAATGGAGAAAAAGATATTACTTTGGATATCAAGCCGCCGAGGTGCTTAAAGAACATGCCGCTACGTGCTATGGAACAAGATTTTCATGAAGACTTTCAAGGTTGGTTATACAATCCAAGCACAGCGGAAGCGGTAATATCTCTGTTTGATAAGTCAAATGGTGAATCAAGAAGGATCTGCATATTGGATCCTATGTGGTTGGTGAATTGCTCAAAGAATGACATTGATTGCTTGTTCTACAACAAAATTGTTTACAAAAAGCCTGATAAAGTTCAAGCAATGCAATACCAGAAGATTGTGGATGTGTGCTTTGCGAAAGATATCAACTCTGGCAGGTATTGGAAGTCTAAGTGGAGAGACTTGGAGATTGATGAATTCCTGAAGAAGTACAAGTGTGAACAGAGATTCAACCCAATAGCTGAGAAGGCAGCAAAGCTTGGAAAGCTTAAACTGATGAGACCGCCTCCAACGGATCAAACACCGATTGAAAAGGAAGAGAACAAGATTCCCAAGTGGGACAGAAAGCGTGACGGTGATCCTGTGTACAGGAAATGGTGGATTGAAGAAGGAAGGCTTCTGAGGAGAAAAATGTTAGAAGAAAAAGATGAAAAGAGAAGACAGAGGGCCAAGGAACGAAGACGTAAGAGGAAAGACTGAAGACTTTGCTGGAAGGAACTACAGCTACTTCCAAGGGGGAGTCTATCAGTTCATATGTCTGTAGCTTCCGTCAGCATTGAGTCTTATTTTGTACTGTATATATGTCTTTTGTGTATTTATATGTAAGCGTATGTATGTGTGTATAACGACAACTCAGGGATTGGTGCATAATGTAAATGTGAAGTCCTAAGGTTGACTAATGTCATCTGATCGGATGGCCATCCAATCGGATGACCACCCGATCGGATCACCACCCGATCAGACGGCACATATTCCTCCCTGATGTTGCCTATAAATACCCAGCTTGGGTTAGTCATTTAGAACTTTTGCTCAGCTTGTAAGGAGACTCTGTCAAGTCTAATTCTCTACCGGTTCTCTTGTACTTTCAAATCAATCTAATAGAAGATCAGACGGATTTAATTGTTGAATGCGTTGTTGTGATTCTGTGACATAATCAATGGATTCCACACATTGATCTTGGTCGATTCATCCATGTTCCGTACGAACAGATCCTGATCCAAAGGCCTAATAGTTCGGCTAACTAAAATAGCATGCATGACAGAATAATGGTGTTTGCCCGAATTAATAGACACGGTTCCTAAGTGTTAACCTTTAATGAGTTTTGACCTAAGTTCCCGAAGGTCCTAAGTACATGTCTTCTAGATTCTCAAAGTTTTGTATTCTGTATAAAACTATTTTGCGTATCATGTATAAAACACAGTATTAGCGTATGTTTAAAACAACTTGTTGACTGACTGTACTTTGGTATACTTTCTTCCTAAATCCGCAGCTGGTGATAATCTGATCGAATATTGATCTTAGAGTAGTAACTTGATCCCTGTTGTTGGTCGAACAAATCATCAATCCTCGGTAAGGGATATCGGTTCTTGATGGTCAACTTGTTTAACTCTCGGTAGTCAATGCACATATGAAAACCACCATCCTTCTTCTTGACGAACAGAACTGGAGCTCCCCAAGGCGAGAAGCTTGGTCTAATGAATCCCTTGACCAGAAGCTTCTGGAGCTGCGTCGACAACTCTTGCATCTCTGAAGGCGCAAGTCGATAAGGTGCTTTGGCTACAGGCGCGGCGTCTGGAACTATGTCAATATGAAATTCGACTTGTCGTTGTGGAGGTAATCCTGGCAAGTCTTCGGGGAAGACTTCAGGATATTCACTTACCACAGGGATATCTTCGAGCTTCAGTTCTTCAGCTTCATTACCAACAACGTGAGCCATGAAGGCAACACACCCTTTAAGCAAAAACTTCCATGCCTTCAAACAACTGATAATTCGTAGAGGCGTATCCCGCTTCTCCCCATGTATCACAATCGTCTCTTCATTTGCTATCGGGATACGAATAATCTTCTCATGGCATACGATCTCAACTCGATTACTCAACAACCAACCCATCTACTACGTCGAAGCTTCCCAACTCAACTGGCAGAAGATTCTAACGAAAACTCACGCTCTCCAAACTCTATAACACAACCTCTAATCACTTCATTAGCTAGAAACTAGCTTCCCATTAGCTACTTCTATCGAGTGCGGGATACCTAACTTACTTGCTACTAAACCAAGTATACTCTTAAACTCTAGAGATACGAAGCCATAGTCGGTACTAGTATCAAATAGCACAGATGCCAAGTGTTGATTAGCAGGGAACGTACCAGTGACTACGTTCGGATCCTGGCGTGCTTCACGAGCTCCAATGTTAAACACTATTCCGTGAGCTTGGTTATTGTTAGGGCAATACTTCCTAAAGTGTCCCACGTCCCCACATTTGAAGCAACCTGGAACTCTACCATTATCGTTTCCGTCTTGGTTGCTGTCATCATTTCCTCCTTGTCTGGGATACTTCGCCTAACAGGCATCCTTGTTGTGTCCTTCCTTTCCGCACCTATCGTACTTAGGCCTCATACATTGACCTTCATGGTGAAGCTTGCACTCATCACATCTAGGCTTAGTCCCCAAGTAAACCTTCCTGGAATGCCCTATGCCACCACAGTCAAAACAACCTCGACCTTGTTCTTGATCATTAATGTTTCCGCCTTGATAGCCGTTGTTGTTGGTGTTTCCTCTGCGATTTCTGCTATCATCTTGACCTTCATTTCCATGTCCAGCACCGTACCAACACGTCTCCTTGTCATGCCCCACTTTGCCACATTTATCACATTTTCCATATCTACATTGCCTGGTATGATGACGTCGACAATTGTCGCACTTAGGTAGGGTACCCATATACCTTTTTCCCTTTTTGGAATTGTTGTCGTTATTCGCCCAAGTATCCTTTTGGAAATCAGTGAGCTTCCTTTTGTTCTTTCCAGATAACTCCACATCGGTCTCCTTCTTCTCGTCAGGGGTTGAAAGTTTTTCCAATCTAATTGCTTCTTTAGTGAGCGCCATACTTAAGTTGCTTGCATCGATAGTTGTCAGAGGCGTTGTTGCTGTCATCAAGCTCAGAATCTGAGGCGCCAATCCCCAGACGAATCGTTCTATCCTCTTAAACTCTGTTTCCACCAGATATGGAATAATTCATGACAAATCGTGAAGCCTCTGCACATATTCCATCACCTTTGGTCCTTCCATCTTCAGGTTCTAGAATTCAATTTCCAGCTTCTGGATTTCCTCCTGAGAGCAATACTTCCTACTCATCAATTCTTTTAGCTCATTCCATCTCAAATCATACGCAGCAGCCTCGCCCAACATCTGAACCTGGAGGTTCCACCATGACAGATCCCCATCTAGAAACATTCCAGAAATATACGTAGCTTGTTGCTCTGGAGTACAATTGCTCATTCGCAAAACAGAATCCGTATTCTCGACCCATCTCACCCAAGCTACAGCACCTCCAGTTCCGTTGAAGTTCAGAGGCTTGCAGTCCAAAAACTGCTTGTAGGTGCAGCCTGTAACCCATGCAGCATCATTCACAGAAAGCATTAGCAAAGCACACTCGGAAATGTCCAAACATATTGTAATGTGTCTTAGGTGAATTAAACATTACCGTTAGGTGGATTATTCCCTGAGGTACCTCCGCTGTGTCTATAGCGAAGAACCTAGTGCTGTGCGATGGCCTGTGTGATGTGCGCTTGTAATTCTGCCTCGGTCATGGGCAGCTGAATGATCCTTTGAGGAGGCATCTTTTAAGAAGAAGATTGTATAGGTCAGGTCTTATTTGCTAAATATATATATATAATTGTCTAGAGGTCGCATGTACATACACATAATCATCATATCAAAAAAAAAATCATGCAACGACACAATCATGACATAAACAAGTAATCCAACAATGTGTTTAGTGAGAACTTGACGATTGAGCTTTCATTAATTATCGACCACGGTTACATTGTTTACAAAAGGGTTTCATATCAAAAGGGACACAGGGTCACACTACCCTTGTCCAATGAGTCTGTCAATGTACAAAAAGCACATAGTCAAAAAGTGGCCTTCAAAAGTCTTCACAACCTCTGCTCAATAGTGGTGCTCTTACCAAAAGTAATGCAATCTGCATAAAACCAAAAACCTACTGTACTGATGGCGGAGGTGGAGGAGGGAGGAAAAGCAAACTGAGAACATGTGCGAGCTCCTCCTCGAGTTTGCACATATGACGAAGCAAGTAACGGACCTGTTGCTCGACAGTGAGGAATCGAGCGTCAAACTCTGGGAAAGGAGTAAGAGGAGCAGGTGGACGTGCAAAAGGAGATGGTGATGAATGTGGGGGAACAAAAGTAGGCTGACAAGGACACAGTAGGGGACGCGGTGTCAACTCAAGCTCCAAGACACTGCGACTCATAACTTCAAATCGAAGCTGAAGCGAATAAAGTAACTCATCCTGAATGTAGCCATCAAAATGCGAGGGATGGTAGGGGTTTGAGGTCGGCATGGAATATGGTGGGGACCATCGGAATAGCTCATCAAGTGGTGAAGAACTGAAAGGAGCAAAAGGTGTAGACTGAGGGATCTGTGTAATGGCTACTGAAACATAAGGATCATAACTAGGCTGTTGGCCTGAAGTACCTTCCCCTTGACGGGGTGCGGGTATGTCCTGAAGGAAAACGATAGGCAAATCAGTGCAATGGACGTCGGACTCCATAGGATGAAAAAGAGCAACATCAGCGGGTGCATGTGGAGGAATAAGTGGCTCAATAACAGGAGTGTCAACGGGTACAGGAACTGGATCAGGTATGAGGGGTGCAATGTCAGGTAAGCCAGAAGGAATAGGCTCATGATCAGGCATGGGCTCAGGATCAGCAGGTGCAACATCAGGCTGATCAACAGCAACAAAATCTGGCTCAAGATCAAGCTCAGGATAGTGTGGAGGAGATGGTGCAGCTGACATGGCCGTATCATCATCAGAATCAGTGGCATAGCGCTGTAATCCAACTACATGCAAAGCTGAAGACGTCACAGACTCAAAGGAATCTGAGACAGAGTGCAAACTAGCATCAGAGGATAACTTGATAACAGGGATCTCAAGAAGTGGAATAGCAACAACGTCCTCGTCTAGCTCTCCATCACCATGGGCGTCATCAGGAGAACCCTCAACAAACAAATCAACATCATCATCAAACAGATCATCAAAAGGCCAATCCTCAGGAGGGATGACCACTAGAGGAACAGGAGTGAGGATCGGTGCCACAATATGCTCACCATCGGGATGCCCGATGATAAGATGATCATGGACTGGAATGGGAACAACAAAAGGATCCTCGTCTGGAATACCATCAGTAAGCGGTAAGTCATCTCCAAAATCAGGCAACGCGAACGGCTAAAAGTCATCCTCGTCGTCGGATATCTTATCTGGGTCGCTTTCAGTATCTGATGTAAAGATCTCCGGCTCTGGTGCACTCTCGCTATCAGAGACGAGGGCCATAGGGTCATCAGTGTCGGACAATCCACTCTCAGATGAAGACATAGTGTCTGTAATAGAACAATCATAATATATGCACATATATTAACCACAATCATTTAGCATGCAATCAAAGACAATGTATCATGAAATCATGTATCCTCATTATTCCTCACTAATCCTTTCTATCCTCCCTTGCCTATCCCAGACTAGACCACAAATGTAAACCTTTCAATTATGTTTCTTGTCTTTCCGCTTGTAAAAATGTTTGTTCCATGGATCTGGGCGTTTCGTGTATGCAATGAAAACATGTTGTAAAAATATTTTCGTGAGAGCCCTAATGATTGTAGTCTAGACTCGAGAAAGAATCCTAGTTCGCTACAATCGAAGCTCTGATACCAAACTGTCACACCCTGACTTTTACGGAAGCGTGATTATGTGTGACTTGCTTAATATCATTGCATTCAACCATAACAAACATCTATGTGATAAAACTAAAGATGTTCATCCATTAAATAATTTTAAAAAACATCACGAACAACATTGTCTTGGAAACCAAACACAACTTCAAATCCAAATACAAACCATGCAAATTGTTTTAGAGTTCCACAAGGACTCGACAAAAGACATTATTAAAAACCAGGCTTTGAATTATGTATCCTATCCAGGATAGGATACACACTCCAAACCATTCGACACCAGATGACATCTTTTATTCCAAACAACATTTGAAAACTTCAACGCCTGCCAGATCCATACTTAGTTTCCTGAAATACATGTAGTTTGAAAACATCAACAAAAGTTGAGCGAGTTCATGTGTTTAGTGTGTAAGCTCAAATAACTTTGCAATCAACATAAGTAAGTATGTATGTTTCGTAAACCTGGTATGAAAGTGAACAAGGAAACAAATCAATTAATGTGTAGCTATACATTAATATGTGTGAAACAGTGTAGGAAGGCTCAAACCTAGCAGATTTTGTACCGGGCCTCCGGCTGTAAAACATAGTCACCTCATGGGCCAAACCCCGATCTACATGGGTGTGGGCTTGCTACACCCAAATAGATCTATCACTCATGCCCCTTGGTCCTAACACGAGGATTAATGGTCTTAAGAGTGCGCCTACCCATTCACATGATCTACAGTACATTCCTTAGCTAACCAAACCAATTGTAATTGTTGTAAACATTTTGTAACATGTACTTCACCCCCGAAGTTATAAAACAAAAACAGTTAAAAAAAGGGGACATGAACTCACAGTTTTGCGTTCTTCGAATCCGACTGTAACTCAAAGCCTTTTCTGGTGTACACGAGTACCTACAACGTGCTACGATCTATTAGACGAGTGGGTCGTGCCTTGACTTAGTATTAATTAGTGTCTTTGAGTTACGTTTCATTGTGTCTTCAATATTATTCCAAGTTATATAATTATTTGTTAAAATAATAAATATTTTAACTTAAATAGTATTTATTAAATTTTGGAATAATAGTTAAAATAATTTATTTTAACTGGTTACTTTTTATGTATTTATACATGTTTATCCTTCCCAAGGATGGGTGTATTTGTATTCGTATTCTTAAACTTGTATATTTTTGCCAAGTATCGGTGGCGTATTCCGGTGTGTATTTATACGTACGGGAATACGTATTTTCTTGTAATTATTAAGTAATTTATACTTAATTTTTGTATTAACTATTCCGGAATAATATTTCTAAAAAATACATCAATATATATTTTCAACATATATATTTTAAGAAATATTTCATAGAAAAATTACTTATAATTTTTCCTTGGCAAAATATTTATAATTCTCATACAAGTCTCAAAAATAGTATATTTCCAAGTCTAACTTAGAAAATACATATAAACTTATTTTCACCCAAAATTAATGTATTCCATGTGTATTCAAGAAAATATACATTTTCTTCCAAAAAATAATATATCTTCTAATAATTTCAAGAAAATATATATATTTTATTCACCCAAAAATAATATATTTTCTTATGGTAAAAAATATGGTATAATTTTGTAATAATTGTAAAAATCATATTTTTGTTCTCTTGGTGTCCAAAATACCATTTTCCAAAATATACTTATGAATAAAATTTTCGGAATATTTTTGTGAGTTATTTTCTTTGTTCAGTTTCTCCAATAATTTGGGTATTATTTATATATTCATTCTCTTGGAATTTTGATAATATTTTGGATTGTAATTTTTGGTATTTTGATGAGTTATATTATTTCAAGTCCTAAAATAATATTACTAATACACATAATATACAAATAAGCACACAATGGTGACTTCTAAATATATATTTTCCTAAATACATATTTAGTCACTTTTATTTATAAAAACCAACCTCCAATATTTATAATTTTGTAACAAAATTTAGGCAAACTTCATGTGAAAATTCATAGTTTAAAATACACTTGTAAATATTTGTTTAGAAATATTTTTCTAAGTGTTTAATTTTTAGAAAAATTTTGCCATAGTTTCCCCTAAAAATAGAGGTTTCCATGCCTTCAAGGCATATCATTTTCTTTTATAAATCAACACAATCAACAACAAATCAACCTATACCAATTTGCCAAAATCAAGCATAAACTACCACCTCATGAACTTGAAAATTTATAAAAATGTGTAGTAACTTACTAGTGTATTTAGTAAGTCTAGTTACCCTTTAAAGTGTGGTTGTTTATTTAAAAACTTCATTCTTGAAGAAATTAGATCTTCACAACTTGTAATTAATTTTTCTAAAAATATTTCTTCTTGGATTTTTTTTTTCTTGTTAAATACATGATCCTACACTTGATTAACCACTAAAAATGTGGTTTATTTATTTAAGAACCAAGATTAAGTAAACTTTGTATTTTAACTTGGTTTCTTGAAAAACCATTCTTGAAATCATAGATTTACAAAACTTTACACACCTTGATCATCACTTAACAAGAAAACAACTTATTCTTCCAAGTTCATGATTTACATGAGGATGATCTATGGATCTTTAACATAATCATCCTCTCATCTTGCTAGATTATGTTTTTAATCATTATCTAGCAAGATCATATGATGATCAACATCAAAAACATGAGTATACAACAATCAACAAGCATAACAACACATAAACATCATGACTTCTTATGGTTTTAAGCTTATGTTCAAGTTTCAAGTTCAAGATTCCTAGTGTTTATCATGATCAACAATTTATATCTTCTTTTAACCACTAAAATAAGATGTAAAATGAAGTTTATGGTGTTCTTACTACTAGCTCAAGGCTAGGGATGATCACTAGATGAAATGGAGTGGATAAAAGCACAAGAGAAAGGTCCTTCAACTTCCACAAGCTCCAAACTTCCTTATACACCTTGTAGCACCCTTGTATGTATGTAGATTGAATGGAACTTGAAAGATGAAAGTGGTAGTGTGGGTGTGGTGTTCGGCAGAGACCAAAGGAGAGGAAGAAGAAGATGGGGTGTTGGTGTGTTTGATGAAAAATGAATGGTTATGTTTCTAGGAGTTAATACTTATAACTATCAACACATAATTTTCCAAGGGTTTTTATGTTTTATAAAGAGGAAACACAATCCAATATTAAATGTAAATAAAATCTATATGTGGGGCCCTTGTTGGGCCGTGAACTAGGTGGGGGGGTCTTAGGCTAGGTTTCAACTATAAGTTAGTTTAGTTAGTTAAAATTCAAGTATTAGTTAGGTTAGTTAGTTACTAGGTGTTATATGATGTGTTATGATGTTCGGGGACCATAACTAACTTGGTAATGTTAAAACAATGCTTCTAGTGAAAATTTGGTGTTTCAGGTGGTGTCCGGTTGTTCGGTTGGTTAACGGTTCGTTAAGGTGCTAAACTACGCAGTTTAGTGTGCTTTATGTTACTTTTTATGACTGTTTTGATTCTCGATAATTAGGAAAGCATTCAGGAACATTTAACCACATTTTTGTATGATATTTGAGTGTTTAAATGCTGAATTTTGCTGATTTCTGCAGTTTATGTGAGTTTTAGGCACTTTCCGGTACTCAAACTATCTCTAGGAAGGCAGTTTTATGATTCTTACTTTCGTACACACTATACTAGCGTAACACTTGGTTTCTGGCTCATTCTGTGTCTCAATACAATGCCTGTCTATGTACTGAACTCCGTCAGCATATTTCTGATCTATCTGATAACTGTGCTAACTGTGTCATTTGCAATATGTGATGCACATGTATGTATATGGCAATAATCAGAAAGCAATTCAAGTAATTAATTGTAATTTAGCACAGTCATTAAGCACTAATCATTGTTTAATAATTGTACGGATACCTGGAATTTTGACAGTTGTCACACACGTAATGTCACACCCCGACCACGTAAAACATCAAATCATGGCGGAAACGTCGGGGAGTGTTGTAACCGAATTATTGTTCCACAACCATGGTAATTAAAATTACATTTTATTCAACAACCAAAGGTGGAATACATTGTCTCAAAACAAGAACCAAAGAGTACATAACATAATTAAACTAGTTCTATCTTCATTTTAAGTCTCTAAGGCACAGGTCCGCCCTAGTGTCACGATCATCCTAAGCAACAGCTCCTGAAACACATGTGAAAATAGGTACGTCAGCATAAAAATGCCTGTGAGATACATAGGTTTTATGAAAATAGGATTCATGACTTAAGTTTAAGAAAATGTTTAATAAAATTTAGTCATGAACCTTGTTAATTGTTTTGTTTTATAAATCATTTGAAAATCGTTTACCAAAATCAGATGATATGTATATATAAAAGAATAATGTTTGGTTAAAAGAATAACCAAGTAAAATAAGTTTGTATAAGTTAAGTTATTTGTAAATCAATGTTTAAGTGAAAACGTGTTATAAATGTAATATGTCTAAACTGAAGTGATTTAAACAACGCTACGTTATGTAATATCATACAAGCACTTATATATAGGAAGTACCAGCGGCGTATCCACCATGCTTGTATCATACTACACACGCCTCGTTATTTAAGTCACTCAAACCAATCAACAATGTAAAATGTCCATGTTTAATCCAATAGTCAAATGTCATAGTATAACCCAAGTTAAATATGAATCATGTAATGTGTAAATAAAAGTTATGTATGGTAAGTAAAATGAGACTACTTAACCATAAGTAAAAATGTACAAAACAAAGTATTTTGAATATATCAAAAAGTTATGTTTTGCAAAGTAAATGCATGTTTTACTGATACAAACACTTATGCGGTAAGTTAAACGCATACATTCAAGCCTTGAGACAGACGGATAACCCTAAGTTAAGGTTATCAAAAGAAATGTTTTCGGATTCAGTCATTCCTTTCACCCAAACAAACCTAGGATGTCAGGAACGGGATTTGTCAAGTCCTATGGTACCATTACTTACTACCGAGCGGCGTAGCTAATGTTAACGAATGTACTTAAGTCCCGTTTGTACAAACCAAATGTTATACCAAATGTAAACATGTAATGAAAGTAATGTACTAAGTATGCTAAGTTAACATACAAAGCAGAAAAGTCATGTAAATCAATGTGCTAGCATGCTCAGTCAACATACATAGCAGAAAAATGTAATGTAAAACAATGCGCTAATATGCCAAGTAAACATATATAGCAAGATAATGTAATGTAAATCAATGCGCTAGCATGCCAAGTAAACATACATAGCATAAAATGAAATGTAAAACATTATGCTAGCATGCTAAGTGAACATACATAGCAAAACATAATGAAATCATGTATTATAATTGTACTAATGAACATAGCAAGCATATGATGTGAAAACATGGAAAGCACGAAAGTAACAAGTAGGCACATGTGTTTCACCCCAAAATGTTTGAAAAACAGTAAAAGAGGGGAACTATGTACTCACTTGAGATCGCTCAATAGTCTTTAGATATCCACCAAGCAAAGCTAGAAGATCACGGATTCAAACGGCACCTAATATAGGTATCTACATTAATAAACGGACCTAAACGGAGGATCGGGTAGCATGAGGGTTCGTAAACCAAATGAGTGTAGGAACTCATGTAATATGGTTTAACAAAGCCTACATACTAAAACGAAACTAATCCTAATTGCTTTTGACCCGTTACGACCCGTTTCGGTAGCTTATGCTACTTTAACGCATCGTTCGCGTAAAACGCGTTCGGGCCGCCTAACTAGCCCTATGACAAGTAAGATATGCCTTAACATGTTTAATATTGTTGTCAAATCAGTTTATATGTCAAAAGTTATGTTACATATGCTTAAAATGAATTTTGGCGCAAAAAGGGTATTTTGGTAATTTTCCTAAGGCATAAGAACTACTTATCATACAACTACTTAAACGACGTGACCATAAGGTATAACCTCGGAAGGTTATTCCCTATACAACTATGGTCACCTAATATGTTTGGCCGGATCCTAAAGATCGACCAAACGGGTCGGGTTCGAAATTATAAGCGATTGATTAGATCGCTTACCTTTACGACCCTAGACAAGCACAAATCTAAAAGTGACGAGCTAAACATGCTAGAACATGTTTAGTTAAGTTAGAAAGTAGGTTTGGTATCAAAACAAACGGTTTTGATACCCTAGAGTAGTTTGGTTACAAAATACGCGAGAAAACGCATTTTGGCCGAAACTACGACTCGTCACTGAGCCTAGATAACGTGGAAATCAGTAGATATAGTCACTAGGGACTATAACCATCGTGATTACGCTCACATTATGAAGTTTAAATGAACTTCGCATTGACCATAAACTGGTCAATGTAGAAAGTCAAACGCAGTTTGACTTTAACGCTAAAACGAATGAAAAGAACGAAAGAATACTTACAAAGGGTCCCCGCAAGATTGATTTTCCAAGTATTTCTTAGGTATGAAGTGTTTTCACACATCAACTTAGTTAAGTTAGAAAACATGCTAGAACATGTTTAGTTAAGTTAGAAAATAGGTTTGGTATCAAAACAAACGGTTTTGATACCCTAGAGTAGTTTGGTTACAAAATACGCGAGAAAACGCATTTTGGCCGAAACTACGACTCGTCACTGAGCCTAGATAACCTGGAAATCAGTAGATATAGTCACTAGGGACTATAACCATCGTGATTACGCTCACGTTTTGAAGTTTAAACTAACTTCGCATTGACCATAAACTGGTCAATGCAGAAAGTCAAACGCAGTTTGACTTTAATGCTAAAACGAATGAAAAGAACGAAAGAATACTTACAAAGGGTCCCCGCAAGATTGATTTTCCAAGTATTTCTCAGGTATGAAGTGTTTTCACACATCAACTTAGAGAAAATCTCAGAAAAATCAAGTGGGTTTTGCAAGAAATGGTGGGGGGTATTTATAGGAAACCTAGAACCGTTAGGATCGTTTATCGGGAAACGAGCTTCGATCTAGGCCGTCCAAGTGTGCCCCTTGTTTTCTAAAACCATTAGAGCCCATAGAAATGGCCCATAGTTTGCTAGAAACTAGTTGCAAGTGGGTTTTGAGTGCATAACAGCTGCAAACAGCTATTAAAATAGATTCTGCACATCTGGCAGGACCTCGCGGCCCGCGTAAGGGACCTGCAGATGTTTACACGCCCCGCCTGAGGGTCTCAGACCAGCAACAAGTTTGAAAAATGACAGTTTCAGTCCCTGTTGGTGTTTAAAGCCATTTTTGACATGTTTAAGGCCCGTCAAGCCAACTTTAAGGCCCTAAAATGATTCTTAAACATTGTGGACATGAAACATGCTCAAAAATATGCCGGATGTCGGTTCGTTTGGTCGTACGATCGCGATGTTTGCTTAATTACGACGGAATGCGCATAAGCGCGAAAAACGATCCAAATTGCGCGACGAATGGGTTTTTCTTATGCCAAACACTAAAATAAAATATTTTAGTGCTTACATAAATTTTTGGATGTCCGGATGTATTCAGAACGTAAGTTATGCGCGAAAATGCAAACTTGTGCACTTTTTGACGCTTTTAGTCCCTGAATGAGCAATAAGTTTATTTTAGCACACCGAACCCCTCAAAGCCTATTTCTAAGCTATGTAAAGGATATTTAGGGTGTTTTTAACTTATGATCATATTCCGGAATGTTTGTTACAGTTCAAATTGGCATACTTTCCCAGTTTGTCAAATTTAGTCCCTATAAGCGAATTAACTTGATTTTGCCATACCAAAGCCTTCAAAACTTATTTCTAAGTTATGTAAAGGTTATTTAAGGTATGTTAGGCATAAATTGATGTACTGGAGTATTTTTCACGTTAAACTGACTGCGTTTACGCACTAGTTTGCGTATAATTCTTCGTAAAGCGATATAGAGTTTGAAATTGAATAAAAGTCAAAACATGAAAAACATCAAACATAAATAAACAAATGTTGGGATCAAATAACTTTATTTCATTAATAACTGAATTGTTTACAATGATTACAAGCATAGATGTCACAGTCTCCCCTGCTTGTGGAAATTTCGTCCTGAAATTTGTTTAGAGGAAACTCGTGGGAAAAGATGCGGATACTTCGCCTTCATTTGATCTTCACGTTCCCAAGTAAACTCAGGTCCACGTTTAGATTCCCAGCGAACTTTAACCAAAGGAATGCGCTTGCGTTTAAGCCATTTGACTTCACGATCTATAATTTCCACAGGTTTCTCAACAAAACGCAGTGTTTTATCAACACGAATTTCGTCAAGCGGTATGTGGAGGTTCTCGTCAGCTAGACACTTCTTGAGATTGGATACGTGGAAGGTTGGATGAACATTACCAAGCTCAGGTGGTAATTCAAGTCTGTAGGCTACCTTACCGATTCTTTCGACGATCCTGAATGGTCCAACATATCTAGGTGCAAGTTTTCCTGTCTTTCCAAATCTGATCACACCTTTCCAAGGTGAGACCTTAAGTAATACGCGATCACCGACTTGAAATTCCAAGGGCTTGTGTCGTTGGTCCGCGTAATCCTTTTGTCGGCTTCTGGCTGACTGAAGGTTATCACAAACTTTCTTGACCTTATCTGTTGTCTCTAGAATGAGGTCAGGTCCAGTAAGCTGAGCCTCACCGGCCTCGTTCCAGCAGACTGGTGAACGACATTTTTAACCATAGAGAGCCTCGAAAGGAGCCATGTTGATGCTGGAGTGATAACTGTTGTTGTAGGAGAATTCAATCAATGGAAAATGTGAATCCCAACTACCACCAAAATTGATCACACAACCTCTAAGCATATCCTCCAAAGTCTGGATTGTTCTTTCAGTTTGGCCATCTGTTTGCAGATGATAAGCTGTGCTCAGATTAAGTTGGGTCCCCATAGCAGATTGCATGGTTCTCCAAAAACGAGAAGAGAAGTGAGCATCTCTGTCAGAGATAATGTTCAAAGGAACACCATGTCGAGATACAATTTCATCCACATAGATTTTAGCCAATTTTTCAGCAGATAGATCCTCACGGATTGGCAGGAAATGCGCTGACTTAGTAAGACGATAAACAACTACCCAGATGGCATCATGACCTTTCTTAGTGCGCGGAAGTTTGGTAATGAGATCCATAGCGATGTTTTCCCATTTCCAAACTGGAATTTCTGGTTGCTCCAAAAGACCAGAGGGATGTTGGTGTTCAGCCTTTACCTTAAGACAAGTAAGGCATTTTGAAACATACAAGGCAATGTCTTTCTTCATACCAGGCCACCAATACTGAGTACGAAGATCCTTATACATTTTGTCTGAGCCAGGATGGACAGAATAGTGAGACTTATGGGCTTCATCCATAAGCAAGGTGTGAAGACTATCTTGGCTTGGGACCCACAAACGGTCCATGAAATAATACGATCCATTGTCCTTCAATACAAGATCAGGCTTAATGTGATAGGGTAATTCCTTACCCATCAAACCTTGTGAAACACAAGTATGTTGAGCCTGAGAAATGCAGGCTTAAATATCAGCTCGAGCCTGAATATTAGATTGAACACGAACACAATGAAACTTGACATGTTCCTTACGACTCAAAGCATCGGCTACGACATTCGCCTTACCAGGATGGTAGCGAATTTCGTAGTCGTAGTCATTTAGAAGCTCAACCCAACGTCGTTGCCTCATATTGAGTTCTTTCTGATTAAAGATATGCTGAAGACTTCTGTGGTCAGTGAAAACCACGCATTTTGTGCCATACAAATAGTGTCTCCAGATTTTGAGAGCGAAAACGACTGCACCCAACTCAAGATCATGAGTGGTGTAGTTTTTCTCATGCACCTTCAATTGTCTTGATGCGTAGGCTATGACTTTTTTCCTTTGCATCAGAACACAGCCAAGACCCAATCTCGATGCATCACAATAAACGACGAAATCATCATTGCCTTCGGGCAAAGATAGGATAGGCGCATCACAAAGCTTCTGCTTCAAGGTCTGAAATGCTACTTCTTGTTTAGAACCACATTCAAAGGGCTTATTCTTCTGAGTTAGAGCAGTTATAGGAACTGCAATCTTCGAGAAGTTCTCTATGAAGCGGCGGTAATAACCCGCAAGACCAAGAAAAGAACGAACCTCAGTAGGAGTAGTAGGTGTATCCCAATCCTTAATCGCACTGATCTTGGAGGGATCTACATGAATACCTTGTTCGTTGACAATGTGCCCCAAAAATTGAACTTCTTTAAGCCAAAATTCACATTTGGAGAATTTGGTGAAAAGTTGCTCTTTCTTCAGGAGTTCCAGAGTAAGACGAAGATGTTGCTCATGATCAGCTCGCGTCTTAGAATAAATCAAGATGTCGTCAATAAAAATGATGATGAACTTATCCAAATAAGGCTTGCAGACCCTATTCATCAAGTCCATAAAAACAGCAGGGGCATTTGTCAAACCGAAAGGCATAACTGTGAACTCGTAATGCCCATATCGACTGCGGAAGGCTGTCTTGGGAATATCTTCTTCATGAACGCGAAGTTGATGATACCCAGAATGAAGATCAATCTTCGAGAAATAAGAAGCACCCTGTGACTGATCAAAGAGATCATCAATGCGGGGTAGGGGATATCGATTCTTGATGGTAAGCTTGTTAAGCTCATGGTAATCGATGCACATTCTGAAAGATCCATCCTTCTTCTTGACAAAAAGAACGGGAGCACCCCAGGGTGAAAAGCTAGGACGGATGAAACCTTTGTCAGAAAGCTCTTGAAGCTGCTTAGACAGTTCTTGCATCTCAGATGGTGCAAGACGATATGGAGCTCTGGCAATGGGATTTGCACCAGGTACTAGATCAATAAAGAACTCGACTTGGCGTGCTGGGGGAAGACCAGGTAACTCTTCAGGAAACAGCTCCGGATAATCCCGAACAACTGGGATATCTTGAATAGACTTACCTTTGCCTTTCTCTTCTACTGCGATATGTGCCAAGAAGGCCACATAGTTCTTTCGCAGATACTTCCGAGCTTTAAAACAAGACATGAGTTTGAGACTACCAACAGGTTTCTCACCATGAACCTGTAGGATCTCACCTGTCGCAAGCGGCACACGAACAAAATTCTTAAAACAAACTACTTCTGCGTGATGCTTGGCTAACCAATCCATACTCACTATAATGTCGAAGCTTCCCAGTTGCATAGGCGTGAGGTCAATAGGAAAAAGATGGTCGTTAAGGTTCAACTGGCAGTTGCGAAGAACAGAATCAAGAACAATGGGTTCACCACTAGCAACTTCTACTGTCAAAGGCTTACCTAGTTTCGTTCTAGACACGCGAAGCAATGGCTCAAAAGATAATGACACAAAACTTTTATCGACCCCTGAATCAAAAAGAATAGATGCTGGTTGATTGTTAACAAAGAACATACTGTTGACTACATCATTGTCTACTTGTGCCTCTTGTGCATTCATATTGAAGACTCGACCTCGAGCCTGAACCTGAGCTGGATTCGCATTCACTAATATTGGACACTGATTACGGTAATGGGTCAGATCCCCACAGTTATAACAAGAACCTGGTGGGTAGTGAGGTCGTGCAGCTTGACCTTGTTGCTGAGCAAGAGGCTGAGCAACTTGTTGTGCTTGATTCTGAGCTGCCCAATTCAAATTAGCAGGAATGCGGCAAGTAGCAGCAAGATGACCAGGTCTTCCACAGTTGGTGCATTGACGACACTAGAGAGGTGGTTGTTGATGGCCGTTACACCTGTTGCACAAAGGTGCATTGCCAAGATAAGGTCTCTTGGCGAGTGGTTGCGCAGGCTGGTTAGGTGCAGCTTGAGCCTGTGCAGTAACGGCGTAGTTTTGGGAAGCCTTACGCTTCCTTGAATTCTTCGAGGAACCAGAATCCTTACCCTTCTTGTTTTTACCTTTCTTGCTATCCTCTTTTTCAGACGTCTGCTTCTTACCCTTGTCACCCTTCCTATGCAGCTTACCCTTCCGAACCTGCGACTCAGTCAATGTCGCAGATAACTCGATCGCCTGACGGACTGTGGTAGGATTACTACCAGTAACGATGTCTTGTATGGAGTCAGGAAGGCCATCGATATACCTCTCGATAGCCTTCTCGAGTGGGGTAACCATTGTTGGGCATAACAAACTCAGCTCCTCATACCTATCAGTATACGCCCGATGCTCACCACTATCCTGTTTCAGATCATCGAATTCCCTCCCCAAAGCTCGCAGTTCATGACGGGGACAAAACTCCCTCATCATAAGAGTTCTGAGTTCAGCCCACGTTTGCGCTAAAGCAACTTCAGCGCCACGATCTCTCATAACCCCGTTCCACCATGTCAAAGCCCTCTTCTGAAATACGCTTGAAGCAAACTCGACCTTCTGATTCTCAGGACACAGAACGTGACGGAATGTGTTCTCAATGCTCTCAAACCATTGAAGGAGCCCAGTTGCCCCTTCAGAACCACTGAACTTGAGTGGTTTAGCCGAGTTAAAACTCTTGAAGTTACAAGGAGCATTATTGTTGTTGTTGGCTTGGTTCCATTGAGCAATAAGATTTGGGAACGCAGAAGCCATTTGCTGCGCGATGATTTCTGCCAGTTCGGCATTTGGTATCGGATTTTCACGTCGAGGAGGCATGCTAAAAAGAGGAAACATGAGAGGAAATGAATGAGATGATTAGATGAAAAGAACGAGATGAAATAAAATCAACAAAAGCGAGGATGGTGGTCATTCGTCCGTATCACAAAGCAAACAAACGACACACGGTGACTAATCAAAGTAAATGGGTCAAAAAATAATGCTTAGCGAAGACATGCTCGCCTATAAGTGAACACTCACCCCAAGAGTTCCCAGGTAAGAGTGACTGGTCTGATTATGTGGATTTGTATGAACACTCTAGCCTTAGACAGAAAACCCAGGGTACAGGCATTCACCCTTCCAGTTTGCACGTGTTCACACTATTTAGAACCCAAAACTTTGACGAGATTTTGAAAACTTGGAAGGCACAAGGCCAAAAGAATCATTCAAAAACAAATGATAAATTTTCAAAATCATTTTAAAAAAATCAAAGGGGTTCAAAACCTTGTAACAATTCATTTAAAAAAAAGATGATTGATTTTCAAAAATCATTCCAGAAAATTGGGTTCTCGTTTTGGCAATCACCTAAGGATAGGTGAAGTGCATGTTTAAAATCTAAACACAAGACAACTTGTGTTGGGGTCCTAGAAAGGTTATAGTCTAGGTCAAAGCATTACTGATAACCTAATTCCCTATAACCATTGGCTCTGATACCAACTCTTCTGTCACACCCTGACCACGTAAAACATCAAATCGTGGCGGAAACGTCGGGGAGTGTTGTAACAGAATTATTGTTCCACAACCATGGTAATTAAAATTACATTTTATTCAACAACCAAAGGTGGAATACATTGTCTCAAAACAAGAACCAAAGAGTACATAACATAATTAAACTAGTTCTATCTTCATTTTAAGTCTCTAAGGCACAGGTCCGCCCTAGTGTCACGATCATCCTAAGCAACAGCTCCTGAAACACATGTGAAAATAGGTACGTCAGCATAAAAATGCCTGTGAGATACATAGGTTTCATGAAAATAGGATTCATGACTTAAGTTTAAGAAAATGTTTAATAAAATTTAGTCATGAACCTTGTTAATTGTTTTGTTTTATAAATCATTTGAAAATCGTTTACCAAAATCAGATGATATGTATATATAAAAGAATAATGTGTGGTTAAAAGAATAACCAAGTAAAATAAGTTTGTATAAGTTAAGTTATTTGTAAATCAATGTTTAAGTGAAAACGTGTTATAAATGTAATATGTCTAAACTGAAGTGATTTAAACAACGCTACGTTATGTAATATCATACAAGCACTTATATATAGGAAGTACCAGCGGCGTATCCACCATGCTTGTATCATACTACACACGCCTCGTTATTTAAGTCACTCAAACCAATCAACAATGTAAAATGTCCATGTTTAATCCAATAGTCAAATGTCATAGTATAACCCAAGTTAAATATGAATCATGTAATGTGTAAACAAAAGTTATGTATGGTAAGTAAAATGAGACAACTTAACCATAAGTAAAAATGTACAAAACAAAGTATTTTGAATATATCAAAAAGTTATGTTTTGCAAAGTAAATGCATGTTTTACTGATACAAACACTTATGCGGTAAGTTAAACACATACATTCAAGCCTTGAGACAGACGGATAACCCTAAGTTAAGGTTATCAAAAGAAATGTTTTCGGATTCAGTCATTCCTTTCACCCAAACAAACCTAGGATGTCAGGAACGGGATTTGTCAAGTCCTATGGTACCATTACTTACTACCGAGCGGCGTAGCAAATGTTAATGAATGTACTTAAGTCCCGTTTGTACAAACCAAATGTTATACCAAATGTAAACATGTAATGAAAGTAATGTACTAAGTATACTAAGTTAACATACAAAGTAGAAAAGTCATGTAAATCAATGTGCTAGCATGCTCAGTCAACATACATAGTACAAAAATGTAATGTAAAACAATGCGCTAATATGCCAAGTAAACATATATAGCAAGATAATGTAATGTAAATCAATGTGCTAGCATGCCAAGTAAACATACATAGCATAAAATGAAATGTAAGACAATGTGCTAGCTTGCTAAGTGAACATACATAGCAAAACATAATGAAATCATGTACTATAATTGTACTAATGAACATAGCAAGCATATGATGTGAAAACATGGAAAGCACGAAAGTAACAAGTAGGCACATGTGTTTCACCCCAAAATGTTTGAAAAACAGTTAAAGAGGGGAACTATGTACTCACTTGAGATCGCTCAATAGTCTTTAGATATCCACCAAGCAAAGCTAGAAGATCACGGATTCAAACGGCACCTAATATAGGTATCTACATTAATAAACGGACCTAAACGGAGGATCGGGTAGCATGAGGGTTCGTAAACCAAATGAGTGTAGGAACTCATGTAATATGGTTTAACAAAGCCTACATACTAAAACGAAACTTATCCTAAGTGCTTTTGACCCGTTACGACCCGTTTAGGTAGCTTATGCTACTTTAACGCATCGTTCGCGTAAAACGCGTTCGGACCGCCTAACTAGCCCTATGACAAGTAAGATATGCCATAACATGTTTAATATTGTTGTCAAATCAGTTTATATATCAAAAGTTATGTTACATATGCTTAAAATGAATTTTGGAGCAAAAAGGGTATTTTGGTAATTTTCCTAAGGCATAAGAACTACTTATCATACAACTACTTAAACGACGTGACCATAAGGTATAACCTCGGAAGGTTATTCCCTATACAACTATGGTCACCTAATATGTTTGGCCGGATCCTAAAGATCGACCAAACGGGTCGGGTTTGAAATTATAAGCGATTGATTAGATCGCTTACCTTTACGACCCTAGACAAGCACAAATCTAAAAGTGACGAGCAAAACATGCTAGAACAGGTTTAGTTAAGTTAGAAAGCAGGTTTGGTATCAAAACAAACGGTTTTGATACCCTAGAGTAGTTTGGTTACAAAATACGCGAGAAAACGCATTTTGGCCGAAACTACGACTCGTCACTGAGCCTAGATAACATGGAAATCAGTAGATATAGTCACTAGGGACTATAAACATCGTGATTACGCTCACGTTATGAAGTTTAAACGAACTTCGCATTGACCATAAACTGGTCAATGCAGAAAGTCAAACGCAGTTTGACTTTAATGATAAAATGAATGAAAAGAACGAAAGAATACTTACAAAGGGTCCCCGCAAGATTGATTTTCCAAGTATTTCTTAGGTATGAAGTGTTTTCACACATCAACTTAGAGAAAATCTCATAAAAATCAAGTGGGTTTTGCAAGAAATGGTGGGGGTATTTATAGGAAAGCTAGAACCGTTAGGATCGTTTATCGGGAAACGAGCTTCGATCTAGGCCGTCCAAGTGTGCCCCTTGTTTTCTAAAACCATTAGAGCCCATAGAAATGGCCCATAGTTTGCTAGAAACCAGTTTCAAGTGGGTTTTGAGTGCATAACAGCTGCAAATAGCTGTTAAAACAGATTCTGCACATCTGGCAGGCCCTCGCGGCCCGCGTAAGGGACCTGCAGATGTTTACGCGCCCCGCCTGAGGGTCTCAGACCAGCAACAAGTTTGAAAAATGACGGTTTCAGTCCCTGTTGGTGTTTAAAGCCATTTTTGACATGTTTAAGGCCCGTCAAGCCAACTTTAAGGCCCTAAAATGATGCTTAAATATTGTGGACATGAAACATGCTCAAAAATATGCCGGATGTCGGTTCGTTTGGTCGTACGATCGCGATGTTTGCTTAATTACGACGGAATGCGCATAAGCGCGAAAAACGATCCAAATTGCGCGACGAATGGATTTTTCTTTTGCCAAACACTAAAATAAAATATTTTAGTGCTTACATAAATTTTTGGATGTCCAGATGTATTCAGATCGTAAGTTATGCGCGAAAATGCAAACTTGTGCACTTTTTGACGCTTTTAGTCCCTAAATAAGCAATAAGTTTATTTTAGCACACCGAACCCCTCAAAGCCTATTTCTAAGATATGTAAAGGATATTTAGGGTGTGTTTAACTTATGATCATATTCCGGAATGTTCGTTACAGTTCAAATTGGCATACTTTCGCAGTTTGTCAAATTTAGTCCCTGTAAGCGAATTAACTTGATTTTGCCATACCAAAGCCTTTAAAACTTATTTCTAAGTTATGTAAAGGTTATTTAAGGTATGTTAGGCATAAATTGATGTTCTAGAGTATTTGTTGCGTTAAACTGACTGCGTTTACGCACCAGTTTGCGTATAATTCTCCAGAAAGCGATATAGAGTTTGAAATTGAATAAAAGTCAAAACATGAAAAACATCAAACATAAACAAACAAATGTTGGGATCAAATAACTTTATTTCATTGATAACTGAATTATTTACAATGATTACAAGCACAGATGTTACACGTAACATATCAATTTTTTAATTAAAAAAACTATAGCAATACTATCTGTACTATATTATAATGCATGAGGGAGGGGTATTTTAAGATACCCAAAAATATAAGAACTTTTTCTCTCTTTATTTATAAAAACACCCCTAAAATGAGGGTAACTTGGTCTTCTAAACACTAATTATATTTTAGTCCCTCATATTATTACACTTAAATCTCTTTATTTTAACAAAATTATGGCTAATTAGTTACACTTATCCCCTTCCACAACAAACTTATAAACTATAATGTTTTAAAAAAAAAATCCAAAGGTACCGTGATGACCTACTCGTTTTTGTCGGCGTTTCGATAGTTGTCTTGGTCAGTATTGTTGTGCGGATTAAAATGTACAAGTATATTATGCATTAGTGTGCAAGTGATTAAAGCAATGTGTCCTATTACATTTCAAATGCTCAAGACTCTCTACTTTGTTGTCATTATTATCAATTTACTAATATTCCAACCCTTTTCACTCCGATTTTTGTTTGATTCAGATTGTTCACCAATTTGTTCTGACGATTCGAAACCTTGCACATGCGGGTTTGATATGAGCTTTGTTCGTATTCTGTATGTTTGTGTATTTACTTGGTTGAGTATACACACTTGGTTGAGTATACACACTTATAAGTTCAAAAATATTCTTATATATAATATTAGTTAGTTGAAAAAAGCTACAGGTTATTGAATTCATTGGTTTATAGGTTCTATATATATAATATAATTCATTTTTTTCACTTCAAGAAATTTCTTGTTCTTTAGATATAGTATAATTTATTAGCTGTTTTCACATCAAGAAATTTCTTATTCTTTAGAATTCTTGGTTTACAAGTACTTCAATTTTCTGTTGTGTATAACTTTGATTTATTCTTCCATGCTCACACTTAACACTCATCTTATTTATTTTTTAGTGGTTTTGGAGCATCAATATTCATACTTTTATAACTTTTATATTTAAGACTTATATTTCATTATTCGTGTGCTACTTTATATAACTTTTATTTATGTTTAAGACTTATTTTTTCCTATTCGTGTGTTACTTTATTGCATCAATGGTTTCTTTAAGTACTTGATAAATTAAATTCTAAACGTAATAATTACTATACATGTGTAATACTTATGACATATATCCACCACAATAATGTTACCATAAATATTATATTAATAAGAAAACTACCAGAAACGAGTGTCGCAATGCAAAGTGTCGCCCCCGTCGCATCGCGCGGGCACCTTACTAGTACTAAAATTAAAGAGAATAAAATACTGGTTTATATGGTGTAATTTAAAAAAAAATACATTAACGTACCAAAAAGTTATGACCATTTAAAAATCGTGGGGGGAGTTAGTTTGTTGTAAGGGGATAAAATGTAACAACTAACTAATTATCTATAATTTTGTTTAAGATGGGAGATTAAATTTATTTTATTTAATCACTTGACATTTTGTAGCTATTAAACATTCTGGGATAATGACTAAGTATGTTAAGCATTAATCACTTGTACACTAAGGTACCATCTACTTGTACCTTTTAATCCACACATCAATACTGACCAAGACAACTACCAAAATGTCAAAAATAAAAAAAAGAGTAGGTCGTCACCATACTTTTGGATTTTTTAAAAACATTATTGTTTATAAGATATGACAAGAATATGTAAAAAATTAACAATTTGTTGTGGGGGGAGGGGAAAGTGTAACTAATTACCTATAATTATGTTAAAATTCAGGGATTTCAGAGTAATAAAATGTGGGGCTAAAATATAATTATTGTTTAAAGGACCAATTTACCCTCATTTTCGGGTGTATTTATAAATTAAGAAGGAAAAAGTTCTTACCTTTTTGGTATCTTAAAATATACATCACTCATGCATTATAATATAGTATAGATAAGAGTCCTACTTGTTTTGATTTGGATTGATGACTAATAAAATTTACCTTTATTTAGTAATACACTTTAAGTTCATGTAGTTCATTAAAATAGCACTTTTAGTCCACTAGTTTATTTTTTGAATTTTTAACCTAATTAGGTTTTTCCCAGCGTCGTTTTCATATGCATTTATTGAACGAGCTTTTAGTGTTTGAATAACGATAGCACATTGTGCACACCACTCAAGGGGCAACTCCTTATTGTACTCGTCGGTACTACTAGGTTAGATGCCCTTTATTATGCAAAATACAAATATTATAATTGTCTTAAGAAAATAAGATTTCAAAATGGACAGACGTACACGACTTATTCTTGGTATCTTATTTATTAAGACTTTTAAAGTTCTTAATTTCTAATTCAACAAACGCATTTTTCTTTAATGATATGACTACAATAACCAAATATTTGAGGTGCATGAAAAGTATAAATATTTGAGGTGTATGAAAAGTACAAGGGCTCGTGAGGGTCCTATACATTGAAAGAGCATTTAATCTAATCCATTGACTCCTTATTTCAAGACTTCGCATCTTTGACCCTTAACCACTCAAATTGACGAGCCACTACTCACTACTATACATACTAGACTAGTAGGATGCCCGCGTTATGCGGCGGGAGCGACACATCGAATTGCGACACTGATTTTTTGTTGTCTTCATATTCATGTAATATTTATTGTACCATTATTGTGATAGATATACATCAAAAGCAAAGTAATCGGGTAATCCATTTCATTGTGTTGTGTATGGTTCGGTCAGTTCGGTTAATATCCTTAACCGAAGCCGAAACCAAAGTCATCGGTTAATGTATTTTATTAACCAATCGGTTTCCAGTTAATCACCTCGGATTATTCGGTTATTGATTGTTTTTGGTTTGGTTCCTTTAATTTCAGTTAATAGAAAAAACCAAAGTTGGGCTAAATCTTTTGCTTAGAAATATATGAAATTGAGGTATAAATACATCAAATGAAAGTATAAATATATGAAACAGAGATATAAAATATGAAATATATGAACTGGGGTATAAAAACTAGAAATATATGAAAATATGAATGATTCGGCTCAGTTCAGCAAATTTTGGTTAAACAAGAGTACAAAAAAATTGACAACCGCTTTTTGGTTAATTCGGTATTCAGTTTTCAAATAATTCAGTTTTTGGTTTATTTCGGTTTGGTTTCATCTGTTTTCGGTTTGGTTTAGGTTAATGAGTTAGTTGTTGCTCACCGATAACTGATCCTTAAACATAGACAATGCCTTGGTGTGCATTCTTTGCTTGGTTAGATTATTATCCTCAACCGAAATCGAGGTCATGATGACTGTCGTTAGGGTCAATCAAAAACGTAAATAAATGTTAGGATCTGAGTTTGACTTGACTATGTTGTTTTAATTAAGATGGTAATGAGAGAAGATAAAATAGAGAATAATTGCAGCGGAATGAATGTAAAACTTTGTAACACAATCAAGGAAAGATTATCTTTGATCATACAATGCTTTCATAGTCAAAAGATTGAAAGATTACAATATTCAGACTTATGCATGCATGAAACTACTAACTCCCCCTCAGTCTGAGTTCACTATGGTTGTTTGTGATGAGTGTGTGTGCAAAAAGAGCTAAATAGAACAGTACATGCACTGTCTATTTATAGTACAAATCCTAACCACTGAGCATCTTTGCTGAAGTCACCTAGACAGTGACATCTAACTATCATAACAAACCCTAAATGCTAATGCAATACAAACACTGTTACATTGAAATACTGATAAACAAACACTGATGCTTCTATCTGATATTGATGCTTAAACACTAATGATGCTGAGCAGTGCTTTCCTCTAAGGTTGATCAGGCCTTTGATTCAGTAGTTCTTTGATAATCAGCAGCACTTTGACACCAGCAGTTGATAGGTCTTCAATAGTCTTTTCAATCAATAGGGCTTTGGTAAAACAGTCTTTTGTGCACAACAGTCTTTAGGATTATTAGTTGTTAGAAGCCACTGCCATTGGAGGGAATTAAGTTCAAACACTGCTTATTGTGGATGAACTGTTGAGAACCAGTTTTGGCTTTTGTACCATCTGTTCTTCAAGGAAGGATTACATGGGCCAACAATCTCCCCCTAGAACAGATGATGCCAAAACACTTCCTTATTTTGATCTTTATTCTCTCATCAACTTTTCCCGGATTTGCCCTTTGAATTGGAGCTCAAAATCCAAGGAGTCAGTATCATCTTCATCCCTTTGAAGTTGTAGGTTCATCAGATCTTGGAGGTCACCTACATTCAGACCTAATGCATCCTCGCTTGACAACTTTACAACACTACCATCAGACTTGAGCAAAGTCAATACATGGGTCTGTTTGTCAGACTTCCACTTTAGTATTTTTGGGTCTGATGGGTTTCTTAGGTGGATTTTTATTTCTGATGAGTTTGGGGATTGAGGTCTGCTTGCCAACCTTTTGATGGTTTCAGCAACTTGAGCTTTAAGTTTTAAGGAAGCCTCATCCAGTCTAAATTGCAATTGATTCTTGATAGCCTCTTTTCTAAATTCAGCATCTCTCTTTTCATCTTCCACATCAATCTGCTGCTGTCTTTTTCTTTGGTTTAAGACATTGATGGATACATTAGATGGTGTGAACAACTTTTTAAGAGAGTGGGTCTGCTAAGGCCTATCAGTGGTTTCATCTTTGTACACTAGCTTCTTAGGAAGAGTAGGATCTGTTTCTCTCAGCTTTTCCAACTTATCATAAATTTGATCAACATACTGCTTAGACCATCTTGCAATGGCCCTAGTAGTCCTATACTTAGCTGCTACAAGCTCTACTCTCTTCCTCTTGTATACCAATGCATCATCTACTCCAACTTTCTTAAATTTGTTCCAGTTGGGAGCAGATTTCTTCATAAGAGGATCATTTTTCATCCTTTCAACTCTGTTTGCTTCTTCTTTGAGAGCTACAAGAGGCCAGTCTTTGAACTGATACTTATAGGCTTGGTAGGGTTTGTCTCTCATGATAAGAGCTACGAAATCTTCCCTCAATTCCTTTTGAAGATTAGCATTTAGTGGCAGATTTGACATCTTCTTACTTAGGTCTCTAGCAAAGTCTTCCAGTTTCCTGACTTTACTTAGCCCATGTTGCATTCGACCTTGTAAGTTGCTGTCTCCTGGCCCTTTACTCTCTTCTTTTGCCTGATATTCTACTTGTTTGGGTTTTAACTTTAGATACTCATCAATGTTCTTTGGAGTTCTGAATCCATGAAGAGATGGGAAGGTTCTTTTGGATGGATCATCCTCTGTATAAAATTGTGTCATTTCTTTTTGAACTGCAAGCAGTTCTAGAGGGTATTGAACTGCCAATGGTATGTCTCTTGGGATATAACCAGCGGGTGGATAATCAAGTGGGTTGGATGTTGGTGATGAAGTTGGAATGAATGGTGTAGGATTGGTTTGAATGAATGGAGCAGATGATAAAGGAATTGGTGCAGGTATATCTTTTTCTTCCTTTTCTTCTTCATGCACCATGAATTTTCTTTTTCTTGTGTAAACATATTTTGGAGGAGGAGGAGTTTGTGAAGGAGAATGAGCTATTGGTGTAAGGGTTAATTGTGAGGGAAATTGGAATTGGGTGGAATAAGTGGATTGTCTAACAACTGTTGACACAACTGGTGTCTCAACCGTTGTTGTCTTAACATTTGTTGAAGCATTTGTTGCATCAACATTTGTTGCTATGGATGTTGGTGGTGGTGCTGAGGGATTTGTTTTATGCTTTTTGAGAGGTGGTTTTTGTGGTGTAGGTTTGGATTTAGGTGTGTTAGTGGTTGGCTTTTTAGGAGCATCAGTGGTTGGGTTTTGCAGTGGTGATGGAGATTTAGGAAATGTAGCAATCGGAGGTTTGTTGTGTTTGTGAGATTTTCTTCTTGTTGAGGTTCCAATGTTTAGCTCTTTGTTTTCTTTCTTCACCTTTTTCTGCAACTCCTGCCTCACCCCATCTTGTCTACTTTCTTTAGTATCTTTCCTCTTCTGCTTTGCTTCAATCTCCTTATATGTCTGCTTATTAAGGGTATCATCAACTCCCTTTTTCTTGACAGTTTCAGATTTTCTAGAAGATTTTGCAGAAAATTTCTTGGCAGGCTCTGGCTTTTGTTTTGGCTTATTCCTTGGTGTAGGTTTGCCAAAGTTTTTCATTGAATCTTACTCCCCCTTTGTGGCATCATCAACATCTTTTTCTAAGATAGGTGCAGGGGTAGTGCCAGACATTTTTGCAAGGGATTCTTTGATGCTCCTGATATCAGCTTGTGTATCTTTATATCTTGCTTCAACCATAACCCTTATTAATTCCATTTGTGTGCTATGTTGAGCAGCAGCGAGTTCCCTTTGAGCAGCAAGAATGGGTTGTACAGAATTCCAAAGCTCTTGGGATAACTGTTAAGGAGTTGGTTGACTTTTGGAAGCATCCACCAACTGCTTTATTGAATCATTCATTTCAATAAAAGTGGTTTCAATTGTGGATATCCACTCCGTCAAATCCTGATATTTCAATCCATCACCCAACTTAATGGGATCATCTGAATTCCCACCAGAGGTGGTTGTAATGTTGTATCAACTTTTGAGATAGGAGGAGTCTCCAAATTCCCACTAGCTGATGCCCCTTTTTCTTGGTACTGGGGACTTCCCTCTGCATCTGTAGTTACCTTGGTACTCACATCAGTGGTTACCTTGGTAGACTCAGCAGTGGTTGCCTTTAAGGGAGTCTTACTTATGAAACTATTGTCCAGATGTAGATAAGTGGATCCAATATCTGTAGTAACTGCTCCACTTAAACTACCAACAAGAATTTCTTGAAATTCAAGTGGTGTAGCCTCCTCAGCTATTTGTGGGTTAGCCAATTGAATTGCTTCAAACACAACCAATGTAGAAGTTGTACTCTCAGTAATGTGTTAGTGAGATGGGCTATTTTGTGTGTGAATTTCAATGGCCTCAAATAGTGGTATGATGGTTGGTGGAATAGGAGATGTAGGGAGTGGTGTTGAAAGAGAATTTGCCCTGGGAGAGGGGCTATTTAACATACTCTCAAGTGAGGGTAATATTTCATATTGAGGTGTCCATGTGCTTACAACATGTTCCTTTTGTGAGGAATCATGAGGAGTTGTGGTTTCTGGTTGAGATCTTTCCAACTGTTGTGAGGAAGTAGCAACAGTGGTTTCTTGTGACTTTTGTGTTGTCACATGGTTAACCTCTGGGATCTCATCTTCCAGAGGACCCTTATCTGAGGGTTTGGTGGGCTTGGTGGTTTTCTTTTTGGTCTTTTTGGTTTGGATGGTGGGGGTTGCACAGCAGTGGTTGTGGTGCTGTGTTCACCATGAGCAGTGGGCTCGGCAACCAAGGTTTGAGGAGCAGATGTGGACTAATCTAAAATTTGCTCAGACCCCTTTGCTTGTGTTTTTTAAACTTTTGACTCTTTGCCCATAAGGCGAGTAAATGTTTCAGAAGAAAGATTGTTTATTTTGAAAGCTTTTCCTTGTTTAAAAGCATTTTGTGGAATTTTCTTTTGTAAATAGTAGCTTGAGAACCATGGAAACAAGAGAAAAGCTGAATTTTTCTTTTCTTTGACATTTTTCACATTATTGACCAAATCAGCAAACAATGCTTAGGAGTAGTTAAAATTTGTTTTTGACATAATTGCATACCCCAAGTATTGAATTTTTAAAGAAATTTCACTGAAAGCAGTTGTTTTGTTTGATAAACAAATGAGCAGGGTATGGAACAAAAATTTCATAGGTAATGGAAAATTTACTTTTTGCATTGTTGCTTTTGACAACTGTCCATCATACCCTCTTTCGAGCAAATCCAATTGATACTCATTTTTAGGAAAAGAAGTTTTACCTGCTAGATCATTCATCTAAAAAACCTCTGAAATGGTTTATAGGGTTATTGGTATCAAAACACCTCCAACTTTTAAAGTGATTCCCCATGCCTTTTTATCTGTTTCTTGTAGTTCAGCATTTTTCCAGAAATCACGTAGGGTATCTTGAGAAATGGGTGCATCACAAGTAAGAAAAGTTTTATACTTTGATGAGGACAGGGTATCGATTATGGAGTGGAACTTTGTATTTTTATCTGTTTTCTCAAATGTACAGAGGTAATTGTGGGGGTGTTTGATGACGAGTTCCATGATCGAAAGTAGAAAATTGTGAATGACTGAAGAAGAGATGAAGGAGAAGATGGTAACCGCTTTGGGAATTTTTTGAATTCGATAAGGCAGTGAAAACTCTGTTTGGGGGTTTAATCAGGGTTTTATAAAAGGGAAAAAGTGAATGCTGACATGGCAGCGGTTTCAAAGATCGAGCGGTTAACATCTGCCCACATGGCAACCTCTAATGAAAATGGTGGATGACAGTTGTTTGGAAACCACTGTTGGGTAACAATCAGTGGTTGGGAACAGTGAATGGAATATCAGTGGTTGAAACAAATGAGGTTTATTCAACAGTGGTCAACAAGGAAATGGAGAAATAGATGTTGTCTTTCAGCAGTGGATGAAATTTCAACTATCAGAGGTTTGAAACAAACAGGGGTTGTGAACAGACTTTTAAGGATTTATGAAAATTTTTATTTTAGCTATTTTTAAAGATGGATTTTTGATTTTCTGAAAACAGTTTAATGCTTTTTCTTCAAGGATAAGAAGGTTTTAGCCTTCTAATCCAAGTTAAGCATACCAATCCTAGAGATCAAGCTTTCAAAGGTGGATGTGTTTAATGCTTTTGTTAGCACATCTGCCAGCTGATCTTTAGTTATAACATGGTGCAGAGAAATCAAACCTTTTTCATAGCAATCCCTCACAAAGTGATGTCTGATGTCAATGTGTTTGGTGGTTGAATGGGAAAATGGATTTTTGATGATATTTTCAGCTGCTTGACTGTCCAACATGAGAGGAGTCTTTAAAGCAGTTATACCAAAATCCAGCAACTGATTTTGAAGCCACAACAGTTGGGTTGTACAACTTACAGCAGCAATACATTCAGTTTCAGCAGTGGATGTTGAAACAGCTGCTTGCTTTTTGCTTTGCCAAGACACTAAGTAATCGCCTAGGAATTGACACTCTCCTGATGTAGACTTCTTGGTGGTGTTGCATCCAACAAAATCATTGTCTGAATAACCTAAAAGCTTAACATTCCCATTAGCAGGATACAAGATACCAAGTGTGGGAGCACCTATTATGTATCTGAATATTCTTTTCACAGCAATGAGATTAGATAGCCTAGGTGCTGACTGGAATCTAGCACAGACACATGTTGCAAACATGATGCCTGGCCTTGATGCAGTTAGGTACAATAAAGACCCAATCATGCTTCTATATAAAGTCTGATTAACCAATTCATCTTTTGCTTCAGACATGACAAGCTTAGTGGTTGCCATGGGTGTACTACATGGTTTACAATCATTCATATCAAATTTATTTAAAAGATCTTTTACATATTTGCTTTGATGAATGAAAGTTCCATTTTGCAATTGCTTAACTTGGAGACCAAGAAAGCATTGAAGTTCACCCATTGCACTCATTCCAAACTCTACTGTCATGAGTTGCCTAAACTCTTCATACATTGAGTTGCATGTGCTTCCAAAGATGATATCATCCACATAAATTTGGACAATCATCAAATATTTTCCTCTTCATTTTAAAAACAAGGTTTTATCAATTTTACCTCTTGTGAATCCTATGGAGATAAGAAAAGTGGAAAGAGTTTCATACCAGGCCCTTGGTGCTTGTTTTAAGCCATACAAAGCTTTATTTAGCATGTAGACATGATCTGGATAAAAAGGATCCTGAAAACCAGGTGGTTGGCAGACATATACCTCTTCCTGAATGTTAGGATCTGAGTTTGGTTTTGATTGTGTTTTACGTTTGAATTAAAGTGAAGATGAATGAGTTGTGCAGCGGAATTAAGATGGAAGCAAACTTTTCACAATCAAACAGGAGAATTGCTTTTGACATACAAGTTTAACATTGAACCGAATGATTGAATTTAATTTCAACAACGATTACAATTTGCAAGTATGCAACAAACTCCCCCTCAGCCTGAGCTCACAGTATTTGTTCGTGCAGGAATAAGATTGTAAAAGAGCTAATAGAACAGTACAGAGCACTGTTCTATTTATAGGCACGAGCAAACCACTGAAGCATCTAAGCTGACGTCACCATGAAAGTGACATCTAACCTCCTAACAAACTCTAACCTTTGATCTATACAACCTCTGCTATACTAACTACTGCTATTACATTTCATTACATAAAGATAACTAAACTACTGCTGCATCCTTCCACTGATGTGAACCCAGCAGTACTTGTCATGATCAGCAGAGCTTGACTCAAGGCAGTAGATTGAACAGCAGAGCTTTAGTCTTTCATCAGTCTTTTACTTGATCAGTAGTTTGTAGGTCAGCAGTTTGTACGATCAGTAGATAGGAGGTCAGCAGATGTTAAAACCACTTTCAAGGGGAGAGACTTGTATACATAACATCTGCTTATTCTGGATCCACTGCTCTGATCCATTTTTGGCTTTAATTATCTGTTCCTTTGGTAGGGTTCAATCCCAACAATCTCCCCCTAGAACAGATAATGCCAAAACTCTTCATTATTGGTAGATCTTTATTGCCTCATCAGCAATTCCCTTATTTTCCCTTTGAGTTGTAACTCAAAGGTTAAGGCATCTGTGTCATCATCATCCCTGCTAAGTGGAAGATGAACGAGATCCTGCAAATCTTCAAGACTTAGGCCAAGTGCTTGTTCCCTTGTTAGTTTCTTCACTTCTCCACTAGACTTGATCACTGTCAGTACGTGGGTCTGTTTATCAGTTTTCCACTTTAGTACTTTTGAGCCTGGTGGGTTTCTTGGGAGATTTTTATTAGATGAGGTGTTTGGTGAAGCTGGCCTATTGATGACTAACTGAGCAGTACTTGCAGTTTGATCCAATCCAAGAGTTTCTACAATCATTTTCTTAATGCCTTCTTTTACAAGGCCATCTCCTTCTATTAGCTCTTGGATGGTTTCAGCACCCAACTATTTTTGTTGCCTTCTTTTAAAGATGGCTGCACCAGCTGGAGCAGTAGCTCTCCTGATTTGCAGCTTTGATGGTCTTTTTGAAACCTCTGCTTCAGGGTAGTCAGGTTTTTGTGGAACTGTGGGATCTTTCTTCCTTGATTCCTCCAACCTTTTGTAGGTGGCCCTGACTATATCTTCTTTCCATCTTGCCACTTGATTTTTAGACCCATAGTCAGCAGCAACTAATTCCTCTTTCATTCTCCTCAGCTCCTCCTTTTTATCAGGTACATTCTTTTTGAACTTTGCCTAATTTGGAAGAGTGTGTTTGACCTTATTCTTTATCATTTCTTGAATTCTAGTTTCTTCTTGTTCAAGCTTAGGAATGGTCCACTCCTTGTACATATACTTTTCTCCTTTGTACTTCTTGGTTGCCATGATGCTTTCAATGTAGTCTTTTCTCAGAGTTTCATCTGCTCTCTCTGAGATTTGTTGACAAACATTTTTTGCAAATTGCTCTAAAGATCTGACTTGTGTGAGCAAGTATTGATAATTCTGCTGAATTTCTCTATCAGATTTCCCATGTGTATTTCTTTTTGAGATATCCTCTGCTTGCTTAGCCTTGATTTTCAAATATTCTTCAATATTGTTAGGCCTGGGATATCCTTCAACAGATGGCAACTTCCTTTTAGCAGGGTCATCCTCATAGTAGAAAGATTTGATTTCTTCTCTGACTACTATAAGTTCAAGAGGGAATTGAACACCTGCAGGAGTGATAATAGAGATTGGTTGTTGTAATGGAGCTGATGAGAGAGGAACAGGGTTTGGAATAAGTGCAAGTGATTGTGAAGATGTTGGTGGTGGTGATGGTGAATCATCATCTGGTATGAAAGTCCTTCTCCTTTTTATTGTAGGAGAGGCAGATGATGTTTTGGGTGGATCAGTGGTGGTGTTTTTTATGGCCGTGGTTTGTGATTGACTAACAGTTGTTGAAACAACTGGTGTTTCAACCACTGTTGTCATTACAACAGATGTTGTAACATCTGTTGTCTTCTGCTTTTTGGCAGGAGGAGATGGTGGTGTGGTTGTTTTTGGTGGTGATGGTGGTGGTGGTAAGGCAGTGGTTGTGGTGTGTGTTGAAGTGGTGTGTGTTGCAGTGACAGCAGATGTTGAAACAACTGAGGTACCAGCAGATGTTGATACAGCAGGAGTTACAACAGCTGTTTGGGTGGAGGTTTGATGTTGGGGGCTTTTGGACAATGGTTTTCGAGTATGCTTTGTGAGTCTGGATGGTATGGATTTGGGTTCCCTCACTTTTCTAGTGGGATTTCTTTTTGGCACAGGATTTTTAACATCCTTTGACTTAGAACAACCCTGCGCATTCAGCTCCAAGTAAGCTCTTTTCTCCTCATTCCATCTTGACATATCATTTGCCTCTATATCCCTTTTTACACTTGCTATAGCTTCATCAAGTGTATTTTGGGTAACATCAACCTTTTTGCTACCATCTGGCAAGGGAATTTTTCTGGTCATAGCATCCCTTTTTGGTTCAATGTAGAGACCATCTTCTATTCCCTTCTTCTTCCACTCCTGAATTTTCTCCCCCATTTTGGCATTATCTGGGGGTAAGTGATCAATAAAGAGAACAGTTGGAGGAGCAGTACCAGTGGTTTTTAATATGTGGGCCTTGATAGCCTTGATGTCTGCTTGTGTGTTCTTGAACCTAGACTCCATTGTGTTTCTCAGCTCTTGTACATGTATTGCATGTTACTGATCAGCCATTTGTTTTTCTTGTTGGAGAAAAGGTTAAAATAGATTCCAGAGCTCATTTGTAGCAGGTGCTTGTGGTGGAGCAGGTGCTTGAGGTGGAACAACAGTGGATTGCACCTTTTGTACTTTCAACAACTGTTGCAGCATTTCTTTGATTTCTGCAACCGAAGTATCCAGTTTTTCAACACGTTCCGTCAATTCAAGGTACTTTAAACCATCACCCAATTTAATGGGATCATCTGATTTCCCACTAGCAGTGGTTTTATCAGTGGTTGAGGTAGGGAGTGTACTCCAAACATTAACCACTGATGCCCCTTTTTCTTGGTACTGGGGTCTTCTTCCTTCAACACTTGCCAAACTTTTGATGTTGCCAGTGGTCAAAACAAATTCACTGGTGGATGGCAGAGGTGCTATGGAAGGAATTGCCTCCAAGGAAGTCTTATTGATGTAACCACTGTCCAAATGCAAACCATTAGGTTCAGCACTTGTAGTGGCTACTTCACTTGGATTACCACCAAGAGTTACTTGTAACTCAAGGGGTGTGACCTCCTCAGGCCTTGTTAGTGGGTTAACTATGATTGATGCATCAGACCTAGTCATTTGTTGAAGTATATTCTCATTGCTAGGTGATTGAGAAGGACTGGTTTGTGCCTGGTTCAAATCAATAGCATCCAACAAAAGTTTAGTTGGTGGGGGAATTGTAGAGGTGAGGTTGGGTGTAGAAAGAGAATTTACCCTGGGCATTGGGCTGTGGATGATGGAAGCAAGTGATTCCAGTTCATCATATTGTGGAGTCCCTATATGTCAAACGTGTTCTTTTTGAGAAGAAGCAGGAGGAGTTTCGGATATGGGTTGAGATATTTGTACCAACTGCTGTGAGGAAGTAGCAGCAGTGGTTTCTTGCGACTTTTGTTTTGTCACCGGCAGTTGCTCTGGTATCTCGTCCTCCAGAGTTGCGTTTTTGATAGGTTTGGGGGGTTTTTGAGTTTTCTTTTTGTTTGGCTTTTTGGTGATTTTAGGTGTGGGTTTCAAAGCAGTTGTTTTGCTACTTTGATCACCTTGAGCAGTGGGCTCATCAGCAGATACCTGAGGAGCAGTGGTAGCTGCTAAAATCTGCTCAGGCACCTCTGCTTGTGTTTTGCAAGGTGTTGACATTCTTGTAAAAGTTTCAGCAGTTAAGCTGTTAATTTAAAAGATTCACCTTGTTTTATTGCAGCAGCATCATTCTTACCAAGTTTCTTTTCAAAATAGTAACTTAAAAATCTTGGAAAAAGTAAGAATGGCTTGTTATCAACATTTTTAACCAGATCATTAAAGATTTCCCGGGAATAATTGAAATTTTCTTCTTGAAGAATAGCATAACCCAGATTTTGAATCTTTAATGGTATTTCATTGAAAGCAGTGGTTTTGTTTGAAACACACATTAGGAGGGTATGAAATAAAAACCTTGTTGCAGAAGGGAAGAAACCCTTTTGTAGGGTGTCCCTTTTTACTTCTACATTATACCCTGTTTCCAGAAAATCATTTTTTAACTCGTTTTTGGGAAAAGAAGTTTTACCTTCTTGATCATCGAGTGCAAAGACTTCTGAAATTGATTGTGGTGTAATCTTGACAGCTTTACCCTTTAGAGTAGAGTTAATAGCTATGACCTTCTCACCTTGTTTGTCAAGGGTTACATTTTTCCAAAACTCTCTTTGGGTCGCCAAGTAAATTGGTGCATCTGCAGTTAACAAAGTTTTATACTTTGATGCAGACATTATATCAATGATGGAGTCGAAGGTATCAGTGGTGCTAGGTTTTGTGAGAAGACCCAGAAGGTTGTGAGAAGGTTTGTATGGAATTTCGATGGATGTAGCCTTTTAAGAGGCCTCTTTTGAGGATGATTTGGAAGTGGGTTTTGCAGATGGCTTCGATTTTGTCATTTTGGAGATGAGGATCGAAGAAAGTTGTGAAGGAATTTGTGGGAATAGGATGAAAACTTCTTTGAGAAAGGAATTTTTAAGAATTCAATTCGACAGTAAAACCCTGTTTGGGGTTTTGAAAGGGGTTTTATGGAGGAAAAAGTGAATGCTGACGTGGCAGCGGTTACAAAAGATCTGACCGCTATGTACTGTCCACGTGCCAACCTCTGATGAAATGAAGGACAGAACTTTTATGAAAACTACTGATGAAAGGCAGTGGTTACAACGGTAACAAATGGAAGCAGTGGGTGATTTTCACTATCAGTAGATAGCACATCAGTGGATAAAACACTGATTTTGAGCATCAGTGTTTATCAGGAAAATGAGAGAACAGGGGTTGACTTTCAGCAGTGGACAGACTTTGAAGTAGAGCAGACTTTTGAACAAACAGTGCTTATAATAGACTTTTAAGGATTTAATGAAAAATTCATATTTGGCTATTTTTAAGGATGGATTTTTGATTTTCTGAAAACATTTTAATGCTTTTATTCATAGAAAAACAAGATTTTGCTTGTTATTCCATGTTTAGCATGCCAATCCTAGAGACCAAGCTTTCAAAAGTAGATGTATCTAATGCTTTTGTGAGCACATCTGCCAGCTGGTGTTTAGTTGGAACATGATGCAGAGAAATTAAACTTTTTTCATAGCAATCCCTCACAAAGTGATGTCTGATGTCGATGTGCTTGGTGGTTGAGTGGGAAACTGGATTTTTTATGATATTTTATGCTGCCTGGCTATCCAACATGAGTGGTGTCTTTAAGGCAGTGATACCAAAATCCAGCAACTGATTTTGAAGCCACAAGAGTTGGGCTGTACAGCTTGCAACAGCAATGTATTCAGCTTCAGCAGTGGATGTTGAAACAGCTGCTTGCTTTTTGCTTTGCCATGAAACCAAGCAATTGCCTAGGAACTGGCATCCTCCTGATGTGGACTTCCTTGTGGTGTTACATCCAGCAAAGTCACTGTCTGAAAATCCTGAAACCTGGATATTCCCATTAGCTGGATACCAGATACCAAGTGTGGGAGCACCTTTTATGTATCTGAAGATCCTTTTTACAGCAATGAGGTTTGATTTTCTTGGAACTGTTTGACTTCTTGCACAGACACATGTTGCAAACATGATGTCTGGTCTAGATGCAGTTAGGTACAATAAAGACCCAATCATGCTTCTATATAGTGTTTGGTCAATCAGCTCATCCTTTTCATCAGACATGACTAGCTTATTGGTTGCTATGGGTGTGCTGCATGGTTTACAATCATTCATATCAAATTTGGTTAAAAGTTCTTTAGCATATTTTCTTTGATGAATGAAAGTTCCATTTTGCATTTGCTGAACTTGGAGACCAAGAAAGCATTGCAGCTCACCCATTGCACTCATTTCAAACTCAGCAGTCATGAGTTCTCTAAAGTCTTCACACATTTTATTACATGTGCTTCCAAAAATAATGTCATCCACATAAATTTGAACAATCATTAAATCCTTTCCTCTCCATTTTAGAAACAGTGTTTTATCACTGGTACCTCTTTTGAAACCATTTGAGAGTAGAAAGGTGGAAAGAGTTTCATACCAGGCCCTAGGTGCTTGTTTCAGGCCATACAAAGCTTTGTTTAGCTTGTAGACATGATCTGGATAAAATGGATCCTCAAAACCTGGAGGTTGACAAACATACACCTCTTCTTGAATTGTACCATATAGGAAAGCACTTTTGATATCCATTTGAAACACCTTCATGTTGTGGTTGACAGCAAAGGCCAGGAACAGTTTTATAGCTTCCAATCTTGCTACAGGGGCGAATGTTTCATCATAATCAATCCCCTCTTCCTGTCTGTAACCTTGAATCACAAGCCTGGCTTTATTCTTGACGACAATGCCCCTTTCATCAGTTTTGTTTTTAAAGACCCACTTTGTGCCGATGGGACTTATATCTTTTGGCAGTGGTACAAGCTCCCATACTTGTTGTCTTTTAAACTGTTGGAGCTCTTCTTGCATGGCTTCTACCCAGCTGTCGTCTTTCAGTGCCTCTTGGTACTTGACTGGCTGATGGAGTGATAGAAAACTAGCAAAAAGACAAATGTTTTGGGTTTGGCTTCTTGTGAGCACCCCTTCATTGATGTTGCCAATTATTTGGTCAGGTGGATGAGATCTCAAAAAGATTAAATCTCCTTGGTATGGTATGATGGCATTTATTGGTGAAGGCTGCAGATGTGTATCATCTGAGCTAACCACTGCTGGTGACTTTGATGATCCAGCAGTGGCTTCAAAAGGTGGTGGAATAGGAGGCAAAGGTGTGGAAACATGCTGACTTTGATCCACTGTTTGTGGACTTTTATCAACAGTGCTTGATGATGTGGAAGCAGTGGTTAAGGGACTACTTTGGTCAACAACTGTTGAGGTAGCAGTGGTTGAGCTTTGACAGTTGTTTTGAACATCTGCTGCTCTTCCCATTTTGATAGACTTTTGAAGGATGATGATTTCATACCCATAGTCTGGTGATGAATCCTCTGATGGACCTGCACAGTTAGTCTTGATAGCAACACTTTCAAATGTGAATTTATCAAGATCAAATAAATCAGCAGGATTTGCTGGGATTTTCATTGATGAAAGTTCATTGAACTTTACATTCAAGGTCTCCTCCACTACTTTGGTCCGTGTATTAAACACTTTGTAGGCCTTGGCAGTGGTTGAGTATCCCAGGTGATAACCACAATCTACTTTGGCTGCAAATTTTGAGATGGAATCTTTTAAATTCAAAATAAAGCATGGGCAGCCAAACACTTTAAAATATGAGATCAGTGGTTTGATTTTATACAGAATTTCATAAGCAGTCTTTTTATGCCTGGGGTTTATTAAAACTCTGTTTTGGACATAGCAAGCAGTGTTTACTGCTTCTGCCCAAAAAGTTAATGGCAAACCTGAATCAGCAAGCATGGTTCTGGCAGCCTCAATCAAAGTTCTGTTCTTTCTTTCAACTACCCCATTTAGCTCTGGTGTTTTAGGGATGCTGTACTGCCTTACAATCCCTTTCTTCACACAGAAGGCATCCAACTCCTTATTTTTGAATTCAGTGCCATTGTCACTCCTGAAGACTTTTACTGGAAGGTCAAATTACTTTTCAACCTGTGTCACAAAGTCTTGCAAAATGCTTGCAGTCTCATCTTTTGAGTGTAAAAAGAAGGTCCATGTAAACCTAGAGAAGTCATCAATAATAACCAAACAATATCTCTTCTTCTTGAGACTCATGACTTGAACTAGGCCAAACAAATCCATGTGCAGCATTTGCACACACTGGGCTGTTTGTGACTCTTCAATGGACTTAAAAGAGCTTTTATGCTGTTTTCCTTTTAAACAGGAAACACAATGCTCAGAACATGAAAACAATTTTTGAGGTAAGCCTCTTACCAAACCATTTTTTTTAATTTCAGTTATTGTTTTGAGATTTGTGTGCCCCAATCTTCTGTGCCAAAGTTCTGTCTCTTTGTTAGAGGCAGCTGAGAACAGACAGGCATCAGTTCTGGGACACTCTTTTGACATATCAACAACATAAACATTGCCACTTCTTTGAGCAACAAGTTTTGTTTTTCCAGTTTTTATTATTGCTTCAATCTTTTCAACCATTTCTGGTCCAACAATCCTACAACACTCCTTTGTGAAGAAGGACCCATACCCCTTGTCACACATTTGTGAAACACTTAGGAGGTTGAATTTTAGATTGTCTATCAGATTGACATTTTCAAATTTTACATTTCCAGTTTGGACTGTACCAGACCCCAGAACTTTCCCTTTACTATTATTGCCAAAGGATATATCACCCCCTCCATGGATTTTGAAATCTTTGAGTAGGGCTTTACATTTTGTCATGTGCCTGGAGCCTCCACTATCTACATACCAAAGACTATCTAAGCATGCAGAAGCTCCCTTAGCAGCAGCCATCATGGCACAATCACATTTATAATCACCTTCTTCATCAGCTCTATCTTCTTTCTCACCTGCTTTCTTTTCTTCCTTTTCTTCCTTTTCTTCTTTGTCTTCTTCGGACCAGGGGTCAGACAGTGGTTCAATCAGGGTTTCTGAATTTTCTCCCAGCAGTAGTTCACCAGCAACTGCAGTAACCACTGCTTCAGTCACTTCATCCACTGTTTCAACACTTAGCTGTTCACCTTTAGTTTATACCCCTTCTGGTATTGACTCTAATGCCATCAAACAAAATTCATCATTAGAAGGATCATTAAAAGCATTGAGTGCAAAATTTTCATCACCAAGCTCATCAGGCATGCTGCTCCAGTCAACAAAACCTGGGGTGAAAAAGCTTTGTTGATCTGGTTGTACCACTGTTGGAGCAGCTTGTTGAGGTGCAACAGGTTGCACTTGTGCCTAAGGGACAGGGGTTTGAACATACTGAATTTATGGAACAGTGGTTTGAACATAATGCACAGGCACAGGGGTTGCAGCATAGTGAGCAGTGTTAACATGGGCAGCAGGGGTATATTGGGTATAGTGCACAGTGCTTTGCTGTTGTGGTCTAGGGTTTGAGCTGGGATGAGTGATTATTGGACCAGTGGTTTGACTCCTGGATTCCCTAGCAAAATGACCTAGCCTATTGCACTTATAGCACTTAATTTTTGACTTATCCAACCCCACTTTTAAATTCCCATGTAACCCTGGGAATTTTCTCCCTGATCTTTTATAGAATTTGCTTGTTCTTACACTAAGCAAAGCCAATTGATGCAAAATGTCCATTTCTTCTAAGTCAGTGGGATCAAAGTGTTGCAAATCATTGAGTTCAAAACACAAGTTATCTGACATCTGGTTTTCACAATTTGCAGTAAAAGCATAATTGGCCGAGTAAGAATCAGGGTTGTTGAAATTTTCACCAGCAGTTATATGAATAAAGTGATCATAACCCTGATCCTTACTATTGCTACCAGATTCTTCCTAACCAAAAAGAGTTGTGCTACCAAATGAATAATCATCAGCAACTTTGCCAGACTCTTGCAACTTCTTTTTCTGGTTTAACTCCCTTTCATAGGTCAGGAGTCTACCATGAAGTTGGGTCAGGGTCAGATCTTTGAACTCAGCAGAGTTTCTAGTAACAAATGCAATGGTATCCCATTTTTCTGGTAGTGATCTAAGGAACCTGCTATTTTGAGTTGAATTTGGAAATGTTACTTTAACAAGCCTTAGTTCACTAATGAGACAACTGAATCGTTCAAACTGCTGAGTCAATGATTCACCCTTGATGTGACAAAATGTTTCATACTGCTAATTCAGAATTTCCCTATTGTTTTCAATGACTTCTTCTGTTCCCCCAAACTGTTCCTTCAGTGCATCCCATAGCTCTTTGGCACTGTTACAATGTAACAGTCCAGCATAGATCTCATTTGGTAATGCGGATGCTATGATGCTAAATGCTTTGGGATCGAGTTTGAACTTTTGAAAATCAGTTTCAGTATAGTTTTCAGATGGTTTAGGTACGAACTTCTTTGCATCCTCAGCACTTGGCACCATAGGAACATGGGGACCAAAAACAACAGACCTCCAACATCCGGTGTTCTGTTGAGCAAGGATGTGACCCATCCTTCTCTGCCAGATGTTGTATTCATTTCGTTTAAGCATAGGTGGTTTGAAAATAGAGCCAATGTTATTCTTATCATCTTGTGATTGTGACGTCATCCTGGTTATTTTACAGGTACTGATTAATCAACTTTGATGGTGATTAAACCTTACTCTGTTTTTTAACAAAACGAACAAACTATCAGTATCAACGATTATGAGCTGAACTATTTATGTCAAAATGATTGTTAAATCAAATTTAACTGTCCAAGCTCTGATACCAATTGTTAGGATTTGAGTTTGGTTTTGATTGTGTTTTATATTTGAATTAAAGTGAAGATGAATGAGTTGTGCAGCGGAATTAAGATGGAAGCAAACTTTTCACAATCAAACAAGAGAATTGCTTTTGACATACAAGTTTAACATTGAACCGAATGATTGAATTTAATTTCAACAACGATTACAATTTGCAAGTATGCAACAAACCCCCCCTCAGCCTGAGCTCACAGTATTTGTTCGTGCAGGAAGAAGATTGTAAAAGAGCTAATAGAATAGTACAGAGCACTGTTCTATTTATAGGCACGAGCAAACCACTGAAGCATCTAAGCTGATGTCACCATGAAAGTGACATCTAACCTCCTAACAAACTCTAACCTCTGATCTATACAACCTCTGCTATACTAACTACTGCTATTACATTTCATTACATAAAGATAACTAAACTACTGCTGCATCATTCCACTGATGTGAACCCAGCAGTACTTGTCATGATCAGCAGAGCTTGACTCAAGGTAGTAGATTGAACATCAGAGCTTTAGTCTTTCATCAATCTTTTACTTGATCAGTAGTTTGTAGGTCAGCAGTTTGTACGATCAGTAGATAGGAGGTCAGCAGATGTTAAAACCACTTTCAAGGGGAGAGACTTGTATACATAACATCTGCTTATTCTGGATCCACTGCTCTGATCCAGTTTTAGCTTTAATTATCTGTTCCTTTGGTAGGGTTCAATCCCAACACTGAATTTTTCCATAAAGGAAAGCACACTTTATATCCATTTGAAACACCTTGATGTTGTGGTTGACAGCAAAGGCTAAGAACAGTCTGATAGCTTCAAGTCTTGCTACAGGGGCAAGAGACTCATCATAATCAATGCCCTGTTCCTGTCTGTAACCGTGAACCACAAGCCCGACTTTGTTCTTGACAACAATGCCCCTTTCATCAGTTTTTTTTTTGAAAACCCACTTTATGCCAACTGGACTTACATCTTTTGGGAGTGGTACAAGTTCTCATACTTGTTGTCTTTTGAACTGTTGGAGTTCTTCTTTCATGGCTTCTACCCAACTCTTGTCTTTCAGTGCCTCTTGGTACTTGACTGGTTGATGGAGTGATAGAAATCCTGCAAAAAGACAAATGTTTTGGGATTGACTTCTTGTGAGAACCCCTTCATTGATGTTTCCAATCACTTGATCAGGTGGATGAGATTTAAGGAAGATTAGATCCCCCTTATATGGAACAATGGCATTGAGAGGTGAAGGCTGTAGATGTGAATCATCTGAGCTAACATCTGTTGGTAATTTTGAAGAACCAACATCTGTTTAAAATGGAGGTAGAGGAATAGGAGGAATGGGTGTGGCACAATGTTGATTTTCATCCACTGTTGATGGATTTTTATCAATAGTGGTTTGTGATGATGAGATGGCAGAGGTTAGAGGGCTACTTTGGTCAACAACTGTTGATGGAACAGTGGATGAGCTTTGATAGCTATTTTGAACATCTGCTCCTCTGGTTGTGACACCCGTGCTTGTAATCATTGTAAACAGTTCAGTTATCAATAAAACAATGTGATCCCAATATTTGTTTATTTATATTTGACATTTTTCATATTTTGACTTTTGTTCAATTTCAAACTCTATATCATTTTCTAGAGAGTTATACGCAAACTGGTGCATAAACGTAATCAGTTTAATGCGAAAAATACTCCGGAACATCAATTTATGCTTAACATACCTTAAATAACCTTTACATAACTTAGAAATAAGTTTTGAAGGCTTTGGTATGGCAAAATCAAGTTTATTCGCTTACAGGGACTAAATTTGACAAACTACAAAAGTATGCCGATTCGTACTGTAACGGACATTCCGAAACATGATCATAAGTTAAACATACCCTAAATATCCTTTACATAGCTTAGAAATAAGCTTTGAGGGGTTCGGTGTGCTAAAATAAACTTTTTGGTCACTCAGGGACTAAAAGCGTCATAAAGTGCATAAGTTTGCATTTTCGCGCATAACTTACGTTCTGAATACATCCGGACATCCAAAAATTTTTGTAATCAGTGAAATATTTTATTTAAGTGATTGGTATGCTAAAACTTCATTCGTTTCGCAATTTGGATCGTTTTCGCGTCCGTTACGACTTCCGTCGTAATTAACCGATCAACGCAACCGTATGGCCGAACGAACCGACATCCGAGATATTTTTGAGCATATTTTAAGTTCCCTATACTTTAACTTCATTTTAGAGCCTTAAAATGAGGTTAACGGTGTCACACCCCGACCACGTAAAACAACAAAACGTGGCGGAAACGTCGGGGAGTGTTGTAACAGAATCATTGTTTCACAACCATGGATTAAACAGTTTTGTTTTATTGAATTAAATATATTACATTACATTGGAATTAGAAACAAAACATGAACAAATAGACTTTCATTGATATTAAGTCACTAAGGCCTCTTCCATTCCTATGTGAGCATACACCAATATCATCATCAAACATCATCAACCATGGTACCTGAAACACATGTGAAAATACGTCAGCATAAAAATGCCGGCGAGTACATAGGCTTTATATGAGTGTCAGATTCATGGCTCGTTTTACATGTTGCAATACTTATATAAAAACCTTGTTTTGAAAAGTATAGTATTGCGACACAATTAACCAACTCAAATCAAGTTGGTTATAATTTATAAAATCTTGTAGCCATGATTCTTAACTCCAAAACATTTGTTTTATTAAATTAAATTGTAAAACATCTCGTAGAAACTCGTTAATAAAACTCGTATGGTTTATATTATTCAGAAAACATCATTGTGTGACATCGTTTCAAAATCGTTTACCCAAGTGATCTAGATAACGCAACGATATATAATGTGTTAAAAGCACTTATATATAGGAAGTACCAGCGGCGTATCCACCATGCTTTTAACACATTACACCTGCCCCGTTACCTAATCACTTCCCTAACCCAATGGCTCAAACAGTTACAAATGGTTCACATAAATCAAATGGTTACAAACGGTTCACATACATCCAATGATTTCAAATGGTTCACATACATCCAATGATTACAAATGGTTCACATACATCCAACGATTTCAAATAGTTCAAAACGTAAAATAATTGTGCTAGCATGTTAAGTGAACATACATAGCAAAACATAATGAAATCATGTACTAATAGTGTACTAATGAACATAGCAAGTATATGATATGAAAACATGGAAAGCACGAAAATAACAAGTAGGCACATGTGTTTCACCCCAAAACGTTTGGAAAACAGTAAAAGAGGGGTCTATGTACTCACTTGAGGGTGGTTAGAAGTCTTGAACAACAACCAAGCAAAGCTAGAGGGATCGCGGAAATCAAACGGCACCAAATATAGGTAACTACATTAATAACCGGACCTAACTCGGAAGATTGGATAGTATGAGGTTTCATAAACCAAATGAGTATTGGAACTCATATGATATGGTTTAATAAATGCTACATACTAAAATGAAACTTAACCTAAGTGCTTACGACCCATCACGACTCGTTAAGGTAGCTTACGCCACTTTAACGCGTCGTTCGCGTAAAACGCGTTCGGAACGCCTAACTAGTCCTATAACAAGTATTATATGCCTTAATATGTCTAATAATGTTACTTAATCAGTTTATATGTAAAAATTTAGGTTACGTATGCTTAAAATGAATTTATGCGTAAAAAGGGCATTTTGGTCATTTACCTAAGGCATATAAACTACCTATCATATAACTACTTAAATGAAGTGACCATAAGGTATAACCTCGGAAGGTTATTCCCTATACAACTATGGTCACCTAATGTGTATGGTCGGATCCTAATGATCGAACAAACGGGTCGGGTTCGAAAGTCTAAACGGTTGTTTAGACCGCTTACCTTATGACTCTACATAAGCACTAAATCTAAAGCGACGAGCTAAACATGTTAAAACATGTTTAATGAATTTAGAAAACAGGTTTGGTATCAAAACAAACGGTTTTGATACCTAAAAGTAGTTTGGTTACAAAATACGCAAGAATACGCATTTTAGCCGAAACTACGACTCGTCACTACACCTAAACAACGTGGTAATCAGTAGGTATAGTCGCTAGGGACTATAACCATCATGATTATGCTCACGTTGCGAAGTTCAACCAAATTTCGTGTTGACCATAAACTGGTCAATGCAGAAAGTCAAACAGAGTTTGACTTTCGTGCTAAAAACGCATAAAAGAACGAAAGAGGACTTATAGCGGGTCCAAGAACGGAAGCTTTGATCCAAATATTCTTAGGTATGAAGTGATAAACACATCAACTTTGAGAACCAATTCAGATTCAAAGGTGTGAGTTTGGGAGTGAAGTGGGTGTTGCTATTTATAGAAAACCAAGAACCGTTAAGATCGTTCCTCGATAAACAAGCATCAATCTGGACCGTACACATATGGCACATGGTTTTGGGATATTAGGGGCGCCCCAAAACCAGCAAACGGTATTGAAAATGTTACAAAATAGCCCCTAAACTTCAAGAGAAATGCTGAAAATGGACCTGCAAGTGCAAAAATGGAGTTTCTGCCCAGATGAGGTGCTCGCATCGCGCCACGGCAGATGGTGGTGGCACAGCGCCACCAGGTGCCAGCTCTAGAAAAGTTTAAAAAATGGCAGAAATGGTCCCTGCAGCCCGTTTAAGCCATTTTCGATGCGTTTAAACTCTGTTAACCTCATTTCAAGGCTCTAAAATGAAGTTAAAGTATAGGGAACATGAAACATGCTAAAAAACATCTCGGATTTCGGTTCGTTTGGTCGTACGGTTGCGTTGTTCGGTTAATTACGACGAAACACGAACGGACGCGAAAAACGATCCAAATTACGCGACGAATGGAATTTTATCATGCCACTCACTAAAATAAAATATTTTAATGATTACATATATTTTTGGATGTCCGGATGTATTCAGAACGTAAGATATGCGTGAAAATGCAAACTTGTGCACTTTTTGACGCTTTTAGTCCCTACTGATCAAGAAAGTTTATTTTTGCGCACAAAACATCTCAAAGCCTATTTCTGTGACACCTGTGTCACTATGATTGTCAAACAAATACCAAACCAATGAAATATTGTGTTTCATACTTGGGAATTGTGAAAATATGTGTATCATTTGCACATAACAATTTTTGTTCGATTTCGGGCGTTAAATCGCTTTCTGGAAGGTTATTCACGATCTGATGCGTAAATATAAGCATTTTAATGCAACAAACACTCTGGAATAGTGAAATAGGCTTAACATACCTTAAATAAACTTTACATAACTTAGAAATAAGTTTTGGATGGTTTGGTATGCCGAAATCAAGTTTATTCGCTTACAGGGACTATTTGCGTCAACTTGCAAAAGTCTGCCGTTTCGTAAAGAAACGTACAGTCCAGAACATGATCATAAGTTAAAAATACCATATATAACCTAAACATAGCTTAGAAATAAGCTTTGATAGGTTCAGTGTGCGAAAACATGCTTATATGATCTTTCAGGGGCTAAAAGTGTCAAAAACGGCGTAAGTTTGCATTTTCGCGCATATCTTACGTTCTGGCCACATCTAGACATCCAAAATTTTTGTATACACTAAGATATTTTTATTTTAGTGATCGGCATGCAAAAATACCATTCGTCGCTTAATTTGATTCGTTTTCGCGTCTGTTTGAGTTTCGTCGTAATTTAACGAACAACGCGACCGTATGACCAAACGAGCCGACATCCGAGAGTTTTCTGAGCACATTTTGAGTCCTCTAAACTTTATTGACCTTGTAGAGCCTTGAAAATGGCTTAACGGGGGTCAAAAGGGGCTGAAATGAGCTTATTACAAGTGCAGGGGCCTGAACTGTAATTATGTGAAACTGTGCTGAACTGGGGAGGCCAGGCGGGGTGCGTAAAGGTCCCCCTCACCCTTACGCGGGCCGTGTGAGGTGCCCACCGACAAAAAATCATTTTTTTGCATTCTGTTTGAACTTCAGGGGCTGTTTATGTAAATTTCTTGGTGTGTTAACCAATTTAACACCTCCCCAAGGCTTCTAACCTGCATCAAGCACTTGTATGGCTAGGATTTTATGCTTGGGGACTACTCAAACACTTGTTGTGATCCTATGAACTCCCCTCAAGTATAAATAGCCATCACCTCTCATTCAATTCCTTGCTCTTTTCCTTCTTTTCTCCTCTACATCTGCTTTGGGAGCTCTCTTATTTGATTTGGGAGCTTATTCTTTGTAGAAAAGATAGCAAGGACCAGTAGTAAGCATTCCTTCATTCTTTTATTTCTTACTAGTTTAAAAAGTCAAACAGTGTTTGACTTTCAGTTTGACCAGTCAATTGGTCAACGCAAAGTTCGGTTGAACTTTGCAACGTGATTGTAATCACGATGGTTATAATCCTTAGCGATTATACCTACTGATTACCACGTTAACTAGGTGTGGTGACGAGTCAAAGTTTCGGTCAAAATGCGTGTTAGCGCGCATTTTGCAACGGAACTATTTTCGGGTATCAAAACCCATTGTTTTGATACCAAATCAGTTTTCTAAGTAGGTTAAACATTTTTTGACATGTTTAACTCGTCACTATTAGTTTTGTGCTTGTTTAGGGTCGTAAGTTAAGCGGTCTAAACAACCGCTTAGACTTTCGAACCCGACCCGTTTAGGATCCGACCAAGCACACTTGTGATCATAGTTGCATAGGGAATAACCACTGAGGTTATACCTTATGATCACCTAGGATTGGTTAGTCATTTGTTAGTTAGCTTATATGCCCATAGGAAATGACCAAAACGCCCTTTTGAAACATAAATCCGTAATGTGCATATGTGAACATATTTTTGACATCTAATCTGAATTAGTAACATGTTAGGGTATAATTGGGCATATAAGACTTGACATAGCTCATAGATAACCATCCGAACATAGTTTCGCGCAAACGACGCGTTATAGTAGCTTATACTACCATAATGGGTCGAAACGGGTCAAAAGCACTTAGGTAAACTTTCAAATCAGAATGTTGGGACTATTAAATCATACCATATGAGTTCAAATACTCATTTGATTTATGGAACCTCATTCTATCATATCTCCCAATTTAGGATCCGTTTATTAACATAATTACCTATACTAGGTGCCTTGTTGATTCCGTGATCCCTCTAAACTTTGCTTGGTTGTTGATCAAGACTTCTAAGCACCCTCAAGTGAGTACATAGACCCCTCTTTTACTATTTTCAAACTGTTTTGGGGTGGAACACATGTGCCTACTTGTTACTTTCATGTTTTTAAATCATGTACTTGCTATGTTCATTAGTACACTATTAGTACATGATTTCATTATGTTTTGCTATGTATGTTCTCTTAAACATGCTAGCACATAGACTTTCGTATATTATATTTTGTTGCATATACTTATCCAGTATATGAACACATTGTTTTTACATTTTCGAACCGTTGGTAACCGTTGATTATGTGAACCGTTTGGGACTACTTGACTATGTGAACCGTTTGTAACTGTGGATTGTGTGAACCGTTTGTGACTACTTGACTATGTGAACCGTTTGTAACCGTTGATTATGTGAACCGTTGGTAACCGTTGATTATGTGAACCGTTTGTGACTACTTGACTATGTGAACCGTTTGTAACCATTTGATCGACATGAACCATTTGAAATCTGTTTAAACCGTTGGGTTAGGGAAGTGATTAGGTAACAGGGCGGGTGTAACGTGTTAAAAGCATGGTGGATACGCCGCTGGTACTTCCTATATATAAGTGCTTTTAATACATTATATATCGTTGCGTTATCTAGATCACTTAGGCAAGGTTATCGAAACAAGGTTATATTACAAGGTTTTTCTAACGATATATATATATATACTATCCGAGTTTTTATTTCAAAAACGATTTACAATCTGGGTTTAACTAAACAAATGTTTTGTAGTTAAGAATCGTGGCTATGAGATTTTATCAATTATAATCAACTTGATTTGAGTTGGTTAACTATGTTGCAATATTATACTTTTCAAAAACAAGGTTTTTAAATAAGTATTGCAACATGTAAACTAGCCATGAATCCGACACTCAAACAAAACCTATGTACTCGCCGGCATTTTTATGCTGACATATTTTCACATGTGTTTCAGGTACAATAATTGATGATGCTTACTGATGATATTTGTGTACTCTCACATAGAATTGGACGAGGCCTTAGTGACTTAATAACAATGAAAGTCTGTTTGTTTATGTTTTGTTTCTGATTCCAATGTAATACATTTAATTCTATAAAACGAAACTATTTGATCCATGGTTGTGAAACAATGATTCTGTTACAACACTCCCCGACGTTTTTGCCACGTTTTGTTGTTTTACGTGGTCGGGGTGTGACAGAAAAGTTGGTATCAGAGCCAATGGTTATAGGGAATTAGGTTATTAGTAATGCTTTGACCTAGACTATAACCTTCCTAGGACCCTAACGCGAGTTTCCTTGCGTTTAGTCATAAAACAATACCATTGCCTATCCTTAGGCAACAACCACAATAAGAACACAAAAATTCGAATCTGCTTTAAAAACTAATTATCTGTTCTAGGATGATTTATTATAAGGTTTCGAACCTTCAAAGTTTTCAAAATTCCCGTCAGAGTTTGGGTCTAAATAATGTGAACACATGCAAACTGGAAGGGTGGGTGCCTGTACCCTGGGTTTTCTGTCTAAGGCTAGAGTGTTCGTACAAATCCGCAGTATCGGACCAGTCACTCTTACCTGGGAACTCTTGGGGTGAGTGTCCACTTATAGGCGAGCATGTCTTCGCGATACATTATGAGGACCAATTTACTTTGATTCAGCCTTTGTGTGTCGTTTGTTTGTTTCGTGGTTCAAACAAATGACCATCACCCATGCCTTTGATCGGTAATTGTAACATCCTACTCTTACCCAATGGCATTTCATTTGTTTCCTCTCTTGTTTCTTTTTTCCGAATGCCTCCACGACGCGACAATCAGATGCCTAATGAAGAACTGGCAGCCATCATTATGCACCAGATGGCTGCTACAATCCCGAACATCGTTGCTCAATGTAACCAAGCTCTCAACAACAATAATGCTCCCTGTAACTTTAAGACGTTCAACTCAGCTAAACCATCAAAGTTTTCTGGGTCTCAAGGAGTGACTGCACTTCTACAATGGTTTGAGAGTCTAGAGAGCACCTTTAGACATGTTCAATGTCTAAACGAGCGAATGGTAGATTTCGCATCTAGTGTCTTTGAGAAACGAGCTTTGATGTGGTGGAATGGTGTGATGAGAGATAGGGGTGCCGATGTGGCACTGGCTCAAACGTGGGAAGAGCTTCGAGCTCTGATGATGAAGGAATTCTGTCCTCGTCACGAGATCAGGGCCCTGGAAAGGGAATTTGATGATCTTAAGCAAGACAGTGGTGAGCATCGAGCCTACACGGACCGTTACGAGGAATTAAGTCTGCTATGCCCAAACATGGTTACACCTTTGGATAAGGCAATCAAAAAGTACATCGATGGCCTCCCTGACTCAGTAGAAGACATTGTGATTGGTAGTAACCCCACTATAGTTAGGCAGGCCATTGAGCTATCTGCTACCTTGACTGAATCTCAAATCAGGAAAGGTAAACTTTTCCGAAAAAGTGATAAGAAACCAACCGAGGAATCAAAACCGAGGGATGAGCAGACTGAATCCTCCAAGAAGTCAAAGAAGCGAAAGGCTTCTCAGAACTTCGCCGTGGTTGCTCATAATGATCAAGCCGTCCCCAACCAACCAGCTCAACCCCCTGCTAGGAAGCCCTACAACAAAACTGCACCCTTGTGCAACCAATGTAGCCTACATCATTATGCTGGTGTGAAGTGCCGCACATGCCAAGTTTGTGGACACATAGGCCATACAGCAAGAGTTTGCCCAGCTGCAGCTGCACCAAATCAAGCTGGCAACAATCCTGCTCAAGGTCGTTTTCCACCAGGTTCTTGTTTCAACTGTGGCGAGATGGGCCATTTCCGAAGAAATTGCCCAAAGCTTGCTAATGCGAATCCAGCGCAGGGATGAGCACCTGACCAATTGGAAGACAATACAGTTTAGAAATAATCAAGCCTTATGTATTATTTCTTTTGTTGTCATGGTCCATGAAACAGTTGTAATTGTTGTTTATAAATAAAGCTTTTTATTTTACATTGCAATGTACAAATATTGATGTGGTTGCATGTATAAACAACATATCCCCTACAACACCGACAATCAAGGAACCGTATTCGTTGAAGAACAGACTACCCCCTAAATTTCTTCCACTTTATGATCTCTTACGTTTTCCACGAAAATCATAAGTACCTGTTTCCTCCAAGGAAAACGAAGTACAAGGCGCAAGTTACAACTCTGGACGAATACCCAATCCTTGATAGGATACCTAAGGGTATATCCGTAAGTCCTTAATTGTTGTATACATTAATTCGAATGTGGTGATTCCTTGTAATCAAAAATCGAATTTTATTGGAAGGTCATCCTATCTTTTCAGATAGATGCTTCAGGATGTTGAAGTCCATCGACTGGGTTCCTCGTATACCTTGAATACCCATGTTCAAATCGACGTCAAGTTAATAGCAATTAGTAACAAGATAATATCAATCCAAGAAAAACATTTATGTGCTATTGTGTTTATGTGTTGACCCAATCAATGCTGTTTCAAGCTTGTTCAAATTCAATCCCTTTCATATCACAAAACAAACTGTGCAGACTGTGCAAGGAATTACGTAATTATAGAGGCCTACATAATTATGAAATTTAGTGCACAGAAACCACAGGGAGTTTTGTCATGTGTCTAGAGTTAACCCTGTTCATTTCCGTTTCTGAGGAAGCAACCGTTGAAAATGACTCTGTCAGTTCATTTTCGTTTCTAAAGAATATCGGTTGAAGGAAATGAATATCCGTTTGTTTAATCCTTCATTTCCATTTCTGATGAAGCAACCGTTGAAAATGACTCCGTCTGTTCATTTTCGTTTCTGAAGATTGTCCGTTGAGGAAATGAATATCCGTTTGATTACCCTGTTCATTCCCGTTTCTGAGGAAGCAACCGTTGAAAATGACTCCTTCAGTTCATTTTCGTTTCTAAAGAATATCCGTTGAAGGAAATGAATATCCGTTTGTTTAATCCTTCATTTCCATTTCTGATGAAGCAACCGTTGAAAATGACTCCGTCAGTTCATTTTCGTTTCTGAAGATTGTCCGTTGAGGAGATGAATATCCATTTGATTACCCTGTTCATTCCCGTTTCTGATGAAGCAACCGTTGAAAATGACTCCATCCGTTCATTTTCGTTTCTAAAGAATATCCGTTGAAGGAAATGAATATCCGTTTGTTTAATCCTTCATTTCCATTTCTGATGAAGCAATCGTTGAAAATGACTCCGTCTGTTCATTTTTGTTTCTGAAGATTTTCCGTTGAGGAAATGAATATCCGTTTGATTACCCCATTCATTTCCGTTCTGATGAAGCATCTGTTGAAAATGACTCCGTCCGTTCATTTTCGTTTCTGAAGAATGTCCGTTGAGGAAATGAATATCTGTTTGATTATTCCATCATTTCCGTTTCTGATGAAGCATCTGTTGAAAATGACTCCGTCCGTTCATTTTCGTTTCTGAAGAATGTTCGTTAAGGAAATGACAGGATTATGCCTCTGGTGGTTATTTAACACAGCGTCACAGACAGACTCCTACGAATAAATTTCGGGACGAAATTTCCTAAAGTAGGGGAGACTGTGACACCTGTGTCACTATGATCGTCAAACAAATACCAAACCAATGAAATATTGTGTTTCATACTTGGGAATTGTGAAAATATGTGTATCATTTGCACATAACAATTCTTGTTCGATTTCGGGTTTTAAATCACTTTCTGGAAGGTTATTCGCGATCCGATGCGTAAATATAACCAGTTTAATGAAAAAAACACTCCGGAATAGTGAAATAGGCTTAACATACCTTAAATAACCTTTACATAACTTACAAATAAGTTTTGGATGGTTTGGTATGCCGAAATCAAGTTTATTCGCTTACAGGGATTATTTGCGTCAACTTGCAAAAGTCTACCGTTTCGTAAGGCAATGTACAGTCCAGAACATGATCATAAGTTAAACATACCATATATAACCTAAACATAGCTTAGAAATAAGCTTTGATAGGTTCGGTGTGCGAAAACAAGCTTATATGATCTTTCAGGGGCTAAAAGTGTCAAAAACGGCGTAAGTTTGCATTTTCGCGCATATCTTACGTTCTGGCCACATCTAGACATCAAAAATTTTTGTATACACTAAAATATTTTATTTTAGTGATCGGCATGCAAAAATACCATTCGTCGCTTAATTTGGTTCGTTTTCGCGTCCGTTTGAGTTTTGTCATAATTTAACGAACAACGCGACCGTACGACCAAACGAGCCGATATCTGAGAGTTTTCCGAGCACATTTTGAGTCCTCTAAACTTTATTGACCTTGTAGAGCCTTGAAAATGGCTTAAAGGGGGTCAAAAGGGGCTGAAATGAGCTTAATACAAGTGCAGGGGCCTGAACTGTAATTATGTGAAACTGTTCTGAACTAGGGAGGCCAGGCGGGGCGTGTAAAGGTCCCCCTCACCCTTACGCGGGCCGTGTGAGGTTCCCATCGATAGAAAATCATTTTTTGCATTATGTTTGAACTTCAGGGGCTGTTTATGTAAATTTCTTGGTGTGTTAACCAAGTTAACACCTCCCCAAGGCTTCTAACCTGCATCAAACACTTGTATGACTAGGATTTTATGCTTGGGTACTACACAAACACTTGTTGTGATCCTATGAACTCTCCTCAAGTATAAATAGCCATCACCACTCATTCAATTCCTTGCTCATTTCCTTCTTTTCTCCTCTACATCTACTTTAGGAGCTCTCTTATCTGATTTGGGAGCTTATTCTTTGTAGAAAAGATAGCAAGGACCCTCAGTAAGCATTCCTTCATTCTTTTATTGCTTACTAGTTTAAAAAGTCAAACAATGTTTGACTTTCAGTTTGACCAGTCAATTGTTCAACGCAAAGTTCGGTTGAACTTTGCAACGTGATTGTAATCACGATGGTTATAATCCTTAGCGATTATACCTACTAATTACCACGTTAACTAGGTGTAGTGACGAGTCAAAGTTTCGGTCAAAATGCGTTTTAGCGCGCATTTTGCAACGAAACTATTTTCGGGTATCAAAACCCATTGTTTTGATACCAAATCAGTTTTCTAAGTAGGTTAAACATGTTTTGACATGTTTAACTCATCACTATTAGTTTTGTGCTTGTTTAGGGTCGTAAGTTAAGCGGTCTAAACAACCGCTTAGACTTTCGAACCCGACCCGTTTGGTCGATCATTAGGATCCGACCAAGCACACTTGTGATCATAGTTGCATAGGGAATAACCACTGAGGTTATACCTTATGATCACTAGGATTGGTTAGTTATTTGTTAGTTAGCTTATATGCCCATAGGAAATGACCAAAACGCCCTTTTGAAACATAAATCCGTAATGTGCATATGTGAACATATTTTTGACATCTAATCTGAATTAGTAACATGTTAGGGTATAATTGGGCATATAAGACTTGACATAGCTCATAGATAACCATCCGAACATAGTTTCGCGCAAACGACGCGTTATAGTAGCTTATACTACCATAATGGGTCGAAACGGGTCAAAAGCACTTAGGTAGACTTTCAAATCAGAATATTGGGACTATTAAATCATACCATATGAGTTCAAATACTTATTTGATTTATGGAACCTCATTCTATCATATCTCCCGATTTAGGATCCGTTTATTAACATAGTTACCTATAGTAGGTGCCTTGTTGATTCCGGGATCCCTCTAAACTTTGCTTGGTTGTTGATCAAGACTTCTAAGCACCCTCAAGTGAGTACATAGACCCCTCTTTTACTATTTTCAAACTGTTTTGGGGTGGAACACATGTGCCTACTTGTTACTTTCATGTTTTTATATCATGTACTTGTTATGTTCATTAGTACACTATTAGTATATCATTTCATTATGTTTTGCTATGTATGTTCTCTTAAACATGCTAGCACATAGACTTTCATATATTATATTTTGTTGCATATACTTATCCAGTATATGAACACATTGTTTTTACATTTTCGAACCGTTGGAAACCGTTGATTATGTGAACCGTTTGTGACTACTTGACTATGTTAACCATTTGTAACCGTTGATTATGTGAACCGTTGGTAACCGTTGATTATGTGAACCGTTTGTGACTACTTGACTATGTGAACCGTTTGTAACCGTTGATTATGTGAACCGTTGGTAACCGTTGATTATGTGAACCGTTTGTGACTCCTTGACTATGTGAACCGTTTGTAACCATTTGATCGACATGAACCGTTTGAAATATGTTTGAACCGTTGGGTTAGGGAAGTGATTAGGTAACGGGGTGGGTGTAATATGTTAAAAGCATGGTGGATACGCCGCTGGTACTTCCTATATATAAGTGCTTTTAATACATTATATATCGTTGCGTTATCTAGATCACTTGGGCAAGGTTATCGAAACAAGGTTATATTACAAGGTTTTTCTAACGATATATATATACTATCCGAGTTTTTATTTCAAAAACGATTTACAATCTAGGTTTAACTAAACAAATGTTTTGGAATTAAGAATCGTGGCTATGAGATTTTATCAATTATAACCAACTTGATTTGAGTTGGTTAATTATGTCGCAATATTATACTTTTCAAAAACAAGGTTTTTAAATAAGTATTGCAACATGTAAACTAGCCATGAATCCGATACTCAAACAAAACCTATGTACTCGCCGGCATTTTTATGCTGACATATTTTCACATGTGTTTCAGGTACAATAATTGATGATGCTTACTGATGATATTTGTGTACTCTCACATGGGATTGGACGAGGCCTTAGTGACTTAATAACAATGAAAGTCTGTTTTTTTATGTTTTGTTTCTGATTCCAATGTAATACATTTAATTCTATAAAACGAAACTATTTGATCCATGGTTGTGAAACAATGATTCTGTTACAACACTCCCCGATGTTTCCGCCACGTTTTGTTGTTTTACGTGGTCGGGGTGTGACAATTTCTAAGCTATGTAAAGGATATTTAGGGCATATTTAACTTATGATCATGTCCCGGAATGTTCGTTACAGTACAAATCGGCATACTTTCGCAGTTTGTCGAAATTAGTCCCTGTAAGCGAATAAACTTGATTTCGCCACACCAAACCTTAAAAAACTTATTTCTAAGTTATGTAAAGGTTATTTAAGGTATGTTAAGCCTATTTCACTATTCTGGAGTGTTCGTTGCATTAAACTGGTTATATTTACGCATCAGTGCGCGTATAACCTTCCAGAAAGCGATTTAAAGCTTGAAATCGAACATGAATTTATATGTGCAAACGATATACATATTTTTACAAATCCCAAGTATGAAACACAATATTTCATAAATTTGGTATCTTTTTGATGGTTGCAGAGGCACAGGTGTCACAAACGGGGCTTAAACGTGTCAGAACGCATCAAAATTCAAGTTCGAAGACTCAGGGGCCTGTTCTGCCATTTTGTGAAACTATCTGCCAGCAAACCAGGTCCTTACGGACCGTATGGGTGTGCTTACGGTCCGTAAGCCCCTCCCAGTTCAGCAGAATGTGTTTTCCAGCTCGTTCCAGCTGTTCCCCTCAATTGCACATGGTTTTAAGCTTACTATGGGCTTGTTTAGGAGTGCCCATGGTTTTAGAAATCAGGGGGTGCATGTGTACAGCTTAGATCGAAGCTCAGTTTATGATGAACGATCTTAATGGCTCTACGAAATCTATAAATACCCCTTGGTTTACACTTGCAACTCAAACTTTGATTCTGAATTTCTCTAAGTTGGAGTTATAACACTTCATACCTGAGAAATTTTGGATCAAATCTCCATTTCTTGGACCCGTTGTAAGTATTCTTTCGTTCTTTTACGCATTTTAAGCATGAAAGTCAAACAGTGTTTGACTTTCAACATTGACCAGTTTATGGTCAACACGAAGTTTGTGTCACACCCCGGCTGTGTTAAAACAACAAAACCGCGGCGGAAACGCCAGGGAGTGATGCGACAAAATTATTGTTTAACAACCATGGTAATTAAAGTTATGTATTATTAATTAAAGTTTACATTGTCTTTGAGTTCAAACTAAATATATCATAAATAATTGTCTTTTAAGTCACTAAGGCCCAAGTCCCCCTAAGTGAAGCACAAACATCATCATGCATTAGCACCTGAAACACATGTAAAAATAGGTACGTCAGCATAAAAATGCCTGTGAGATACATAGATTTTGTTTATGCAGGATTCATGACTAGTAGTTTAAAAGAAGTGTTTTACAAAATATAGTCATGAACCTTGTAAAACGTTTTCCTTTATGAAATCATAGGAAAATCGATATGAAAATCAAATGATAATGAAAGGAGAATGCATGGTTAAATGAATAACCAAGTAAAAGTGAATTTGTATAAAGTGTGTACTTTGTAAAACAATGTCATGTTCTTGTATAAAATGTTTCATGTCATGCCCAAGTGATTTAGATAACGCAACAATGTATAATACAATAAAAGGACTTATATATAGGAAGTACCATCGGCGTATCCACAATGCTTTTATCATATAACACATAGCCCCGTTACATAAGTCATTTATCAATAACCAACCAAAATGTCTTGTTCAATATCAAAATGTTTATGTGTAAACCATGTTCAATGCCATGTGTGAAATGTATCATGTATAACAAAATGAAATGTATAGCAAGTAAAAGTATTTACTCAACTATGTGATGATGTCAATGTGAAAACTGTATCATGTATGGTGAATAACTAGAAATTACTAAACCCCATAGTAAAATGTACAAAACAAAGTGTTTGAATAAACCTAAGTTTAAATCAAATGTTATGTTTTGTAGAAAGCAATGCTTTATGATTACAAACATTTATGCAGTAGTGTTAATCGCATACATTCAAGCCTTGTGACTGTGGCGACAAACCTTTAAACAAATTAAAGGTTTATCTAAATTATGTATATCGGATTCTGTCATTCCCAACTTCCAAACAAACCTAGGGAGTCGGAAACGGGATTTGTCAAGTCCTATGGTACCATTACATACTACCGAGCGGCGTGATCAATGTTAATGAATGTATTATTGTCCCGATTGAACATACAAAATGCCATAACCAATGTAGCATGTGAAAACCATGTACTAGGAATGCTAAGTAAACATGCCTAGTAGAAATGTTCATGTAAAACAATGTGCTAGCATGCTCAGTAAACATACATAGCAGAAATGTCATGTAAAACAACGTGTAGATATGCTAAGTAAACATATGTAACAAATGTGTAATAAATCAATGTGCTAGCATGCTTAACATACATAGCAAAACATAATTGAAAGCATGTACTAGATATGTACTAAGTGAAACTAGCATGTTTATGTCATAAAAAGCATGAAAAGCACGAAAGTAACACGTATGTACATGTGTATCACCCCAAAGTATTTGAAAATGGTAAAAGAGGGGAACTATGTACTCACTTGGGATTGCTTATTAGTCTTGAGAATAAGACCAATTTAAGCTCCAAGTATCACGGAATCAACAAGGCACCTAGTATAGGTAACTGTGTTAATAATCGGATCCTAAATTGGGAGATATGATAGAATGAGCTTCTATAAATCAAATGAGTATTTGAACTCATATGGTATGATTTAATAGACCTTACATTCTGATTGGAAAGTCTACCTAAGTGCTTTTGACCCGTTTCGACCCATTGTGGTAGTATAAGCTACTATAATGCACCGTTTGCGCAAAACTATGTTCGGATGGTTAACTATGTGCTATGTCAAGTATTACATGCCCAATTATCCCTAAACATGTTACTATATCAGATTATATGTCAAACATATGTTTACATAGGCAAAATACGGATTTATGCTTCAAAAGGGCATTTTGGTCATTTCCTATGGGCATACAAGCTAACTAGCAAATGACTAACCAATCCTACGTGATCATAAGGTATAACCTCTGAGGTTATTCCCTATGCAACTATGATCACTAATCATGCTTGTTTGGATCCTAATGATCGACCAAACGGGTCGGGTTCGAAAGTCTAAGTGGTTGTCTAGACCGCTCAACTTATGACCCTAAACAAGCACTAAACTAATAGTGATGAGTTAAACATGTCAAAACATGTTTAACTAACTTGTAAAACTAATTTGGCATCAAAACAAAGTGTTTTGATACCTTAAAGTAGTTCCGTTGCAAAATGCGTGCTAAAACGCATTTTGACCGAAACTTTGACTCATCACTACGCCTAGTCAACGTGGTAATCAGCAGGTATAATCGCTAAGGATTATAACCATCGTGATTACAATCACGTTGCAAAGTTCAATTGAACTTTGACTTGACCAATTGATGGTCAAAACTGAAAGTCAAACTGTTGGCCAAACAGTTTGACTTTCTGCACTAATATAAAGAACAAGCATGAAAGAATACATACAAGAGTCCAATGCTTGAAGAAAGATAATAAGAAAACCAAAGAGGAAGTTCCAAGCACTTGGGAAGCTCCAATTCAGATTAGAAGAGAAATGAGAAGAAATGAGCAATGAAACAAGTTGATGGACCTTTCTATTTATAGTTGTTGCAACTTCACAAGATCAAGACACATGTTTGTGTAACCTCCAAGAAAGAATCATGCCCTACAATTGTCACAAGCAGGTACAAAGCCTTGGGGATGTGTTAACTTGCTCATCACACCAAGAAATTGCAAGATTGGCCCCTGAATTATGAAACAGTAGCTGTAAATTGATTTCTGGTCGCTGGGGTCTTCAGGCAGCCCACGTAAGCATATGGGATGGGCTTACACGGCCCGTGTGGCCCTCCCAGATCAGCAATAGTTTCAATATTTACAGTTCAGGCCCCTACACTTGGTTTAAGCTCATTTCAGCCCCTCTTGACCCTCGTTAAGCCATTTTCAAGGCTCTACAAGGTCAATAAAGTTTAGAGGACTCAAAATGTGCTCGGAAAACTCTCGGATGTCGGCTCGTTTGGTCGTACGGTCGCGTTGTTCGTTAAATTACGACGAAACTCAAACGGACGCGAAAACGAACCAATTTAAGCGACGAATGGTATTTTTGCATGCCAATCACTAAAATGAAAATATTTTAGTGTGTACAAAAATTTTGGATGCCCAGATGTGGTCAGAACGTAAGATATGCGCGAAAATGCAAACTTACGTCATTTTTGACACTTTTAGTCCCTGTAAGATCAAATAAGCGTGTTTTCGCACATCGAACCACTCAAAGCTTATTTCCAAGCTATGTTTAGGTTATTTATGGTATGTTTAGCTTATGATCAAGTTCCATACTATACGTTGCCTTACGAAAAGGCAGACTTTTGCTAGTTGACGCAAATAGTCCCTGTGAGCGAATAAACTTGTTTTTGCCATACCAAATCCTTCAAAACTTATTTCTAAGTTATGTAAAGGTTATTTAAGGTATGTTAAGTTTATGTTGCTGTTCCAGAGTGTTTGTTGCGTTAAACTGATTACGTTTACGCATCAGTTTGCGTATAACTCTCCAGAAGGTGATATAGAGTTCAAAATCGATCAAAAACCAAAACGCACAAAATGTCAAACATAAATAACAAACATTGGGATCAAAACACACTGTTTTATTAATATTGTATTGTTCAGAGTTTGTACAATGATAAGACAAGCACATATGTCACAGTCTCCCCTACTTTAGGAAATTTCGTCCTGAAATTTATTTAGAGGAAACTTGTGAGAATAGATGCGGATATTTCGCTTTCATATGATCTTCACGTTCCCAAGTAAATTCTGGGCCATGTTTAGATTCCCAGTGAACTTTGACAATAGGTATGCGCTTGTGTTTGAGCTTGAGCTTTTTGACTTCACGGTCCATGATTTCCACAGGTTTCTCAACGATGTGCATCGTGTTATCAACACGAATTTCATCAAGTGGTATGTGGAGGTTCTCATCAGCTAAACACTTTTTGAGATTGGACACGTGGAATGTTGGATGAACATTTCCAAGTTCAGGAGGTAGCTCAAGTCTGTAGGCTACTTTTCCGATTCTTTCAATGATCTTGAATGGTCCAACATAGCGTGGTGTAAGTTTTCCTTTCTTTCTAAATCTAATCACACCTTTCCAAGGGGATACCTTGAGTAGGACGTGATCACCGACTTGAAATTCTAAGGGCTTGCGTCGTCGATCCGCGTAACTCTTTTGACGGCTTCTAGCTGTCTGAAGGTTATCACGAATATTCTTGACCTTATCTGTAGTCTCTAGAATGAGATCGGGTCCAGTAAGCTGAGTTTCACCTATCTCATTCCAGCAGACCGGTGAACGACATTTTCAACCGTATAAAGCTTTGAAAGGAGTCATGTTGATGCTAGAGTGATAACTATTGTTGTAGGAGAATTTGATCAACGGTAGATGTGAATCCCAACTACCACCAAAATCGATCACACATGCTCTAAGTATATCCTCCAGTGTCTGGATTGTTCTCTCAGATTGACCATCCGTTTGAGGATGATATGCTGTGCTCAAATTGAGTTGGGTTCCCATGGCAGATTGCATGGTTCTCCAAAAGCGAGACGAGAATCGAGCATCTCTGTCAGATATAATGTTCAAAGGAACACCATGTTGAGATACAATCTCATCAACGTATATCTTGGCAAGCTTGTCAGCAGATAGATCCTCACGGATCGGCAAGAAATGTGCTGATTTTGTAAGACGATCAACAACTACCCAAATGGCGTCGTGACCTCTTTTAGTGCGCGGTAACTTGGTAATGAGATCCATAGAAATATTTTCCCATTTCTAAACCGGAATCTCTGGTTTTTCTAATAATCCAGAGGGATGTTGGTGTTCTGCCTTAACCTTAAGACAAGTAAGGCATTTGGAAACATATAAGGCGATGTATTTCTTCATACCCGGCCACCAATACTGGGTTCGAAGATCCATATACATTTTGTCTGCACCAGGATGAATAGAATAACGAGACTTGTGAGCTTCATCCATAAGCAAGGTGCGAAGATTGTCTATACTTGGGACCCACAAACGGCCCATAAAATAGAATATCCCAAAGTCTTTTAGTTCAAGCTCAAGTTTAATGTGACACGGTAACTCTTTACCCATCAAATCTTGTGTAACACAAGTATGTTGAGCCTGAATTATGCGGGTTTGAATATCAGATCGAACTTAAACACAGTGAAGCTTGACACGTTCCTTACGACTCAATGCGTCAGCCACGACATTCGCCTTACCAGGATGGTAGCGAATTTCACAATCGTAGTCGTTTAGGAGTTCAACCCAACGTCGTTGCCTCATGTTTAGTTCTTTCTGATTGAAGATATGCTGGAGACTCTTGTGATCAGTAAACACTACACACTTTGTACCATAAAGGTAATGCCTCCAAATTTTGAGAGCAAAAACTACTGCACCTAACTCAAGATCATGAGTCGTGTAGTTTTTCTCGTGTACCTTCAGCTGTCTTGATACATAAGCTATGACTTTGTTTCTTTGCATAAGAACGCAGCCAAGGCCTAAATTGGATGCATCACAGTACACGAAAAAATCGTCGTTACCCTCGGGCAAAGATAGAATAGGTGCATCACAGAGCTTCTGTTTCAAGGTCTGAAAAGCTTCTTCCTGTTTGGATCCCCACTCAAAAGGTTTATTCTTCTGAGTTAAAGATGTGAGAGGAAGTGCAATTTTGGAGAAGTTTTCAATGAAGCGGCGGTAATAACCCGCTAGACTGAGAAATGAACGAACCTCGGTAGGAGTAGTAGGTGTATCCCATTCCTTAATCGCACTGATTTTGGCGGGATCTACATGTATACCTTGTTCGTTGACGATGTGCCCCAAAAAATGAACTTCCTTCAGCCAGAATTCGCACTTGGAGAATTTGGCGAAAAGCTGTTCTTTCTTTAGAAGCTCCATTGTAAGACGGAGATGTTGCTCATGATCAGCTCGAGTCTTAGAATAGATCAGAATGTCATCAATGATGAATTTGTCCAAATAAGGCTTACAAACCCTATTCATCATGTCCATGAAAACAGCAGGAGCATTAGTTAAACCGAAAGGCATAACTATGAATTCTTAATGACCATATCGAGTACGAAAAGCAGTTTTGGGAATATCTTCTTCAAGCACTCGAAGTTGATGATACCCAGAACGTAGATCGATCTTTGAAAAGCAAGTAGCACCCTGTAGCTGATCAAAGAGATCATCAATGCGAGGTAAGGGATATCGATTCTTGATGGTAAGCTTGTTAAGCTCACGATAATCGATACACATCCTAAAAGATCCATCTTTCTTTTTCACAAATAGGACAGGAGCGCCCCATGGTGAAAAGCTCGGATGAATGAATCCCTTTTCAGATAGCTCCTGAAGTTGTTTAGACAACTCTTGCATCTCAGATGGTGCAAGACGGTAAGGTGACTTAGCAATAGGATTTGCACCAGGTACGAGGTCGATACGAAACTCAACTTGGCGTACAGGGGGTAAACCAGGTAATTCTTCAGGAAATACCTCAGGATAATCCCGAACAACAGGGATATCTTGGATAGTCTTACCCTTGCCTTTCTCCTCTACAACATGTGCCAAGAAAGCAACATATTTCTTCCATATGTATTTTTGGGCTTGGGTACAAGACATAAGTTTAAGGCTATTAACAGGTTTCTCCCCACGAACTTCTAAGATCTCACCAGTCGAAAGCGGAATATGGACAATCTTCTCAAAGCAAACCACCTCAGCATGGTACTTGGCTAACCAATCCATTCCCACTATAACATCAAAGCTCCTGAGTTGCATCGGTGTGAGGTCAATAGAGAAAAGATGGTTGTTAAGGTTCAACTGGCAATTTCGAAGAACAGAGTCGAGTACAACAGATTCACCACTAGCTACTTCTACTGTCAAGGGCTTTCCTAGTTTTGTTCTAGTCATCGAAAGCAAAGGCTCAAATGCTAAGGACACAAAACTCATATCAGCACCCGAATCAAATAGAACAGAAGCAGGATGGTTGTTAACAAGGAACGTACCGTTCACCACTTTGTTATCTGCGCATGCCTCGTTTGCATTAAGATTGAAAGCTCTACCACGAGCCGGTGCTTGATTCACATTTGCCAACCTCGGGCAGTTGTTCCTGTAGTGGGTCAGATCCCCACAGTTGAAACATGAACCAGGCGGATAGTGAGGTCGTGCAAGATTCTGGGCAGGGTTTTGTACTGCTTGGTTTTGAACTGCCTGATTTTGGTTAGGAGCAAAACGGCAGGTATTCGCAAGATGACCAGATTTGCCACAATTTGTTCAGATGCGACATTGCAACTGTGGCTGGTGGTGACTGTTACATCTGTTGCACAGAGGTGCGTTACCAGCATACTGCCTCTTGGCAGCAAGTTGTGCAGCCTGATTAGGAGTAGCCTGGTTAGTCTGGGCAGTGATAGCGAAATTTTTGGAAGCCTTGCACTTCTTTGATTTCTTAGAAGACTCAGCAGCCTTCTTACCCTTCTGCTCCTTGGTGTTATCAGTCTGTTTCTGCTTCTTATCACCTTTTCTGTGGAGTTTACCCTTTTTGACTTGCGATTCAGTAAGGGTAGCAGCTAGCTCTATGGCCTGTCGGACGGTAGTAGGGTTGCTGCCAGTGACAATATCCTGAACAGGATCTGGCAAACCGTCTATGTATTTCTCAATAGCCTTATCCAAAGGCGTGACCATAGTAGGACAGAGCAAGCTTAACTCCTCGTATCTATCAGTGTAAGCCCGGTGTTCACCACTGTCTTGCTTCAGATCATGGAACTGATTTTCGAGTGCCCTCTGCTCGTGGCGAGGACAAAATTCTCTCATCATGAGAGCTCTAAGTTCCTCCCATGTCTGACCCAAAGCAACATCAGCACCTCTATCTCTCATTACCCCATTCCACCAGGTAAGAGCCCTCTTTTGAAATACACTTGAAGCAAACTCGACCTCACGGTTGTTAGGACACTGAACATGGCGAAATGTGCTCTCAAGACTCTCAAACCACTGTAGGAGCCCAGTTGCCCCTTCAGAACCACTAAACTTGAGCTGTTTAGCCGAGTTAAAACTTTTAAAGTTGCACGGAGCAAGTGCATTAACATTGTTATTGTTGGCTTGGTTTATTTGAGCTATGAGATTTGGTAGCATAGCAGCCATCTGCTGTGCTATAATAGCTGCCAGTTCAGCATCAGGTTGTTGAACTTTACGTCGAGGAGGCATTCTAAAAGAGGAAACATGAGAGAAAACGAGTGAGATGATGTGATGAAAATGAGATATCATAAATATAAATAAAATGTAAGGATGGTGGTCATTTGTTTGTTACCACAAAGCAAACAAACGACACACAGTGACAAATCAAAGTAAATGGGTCATAATAATCTATCGCTGAAGACATGCTCGCCTATAAGTGAACACTCACCCCAAGAGTTCCCAGGTAAGAGTGACTGGTCCGATACTGCGGATTTGTACGAACACTCTAGCCTTAGACATAAAACTCAGGGTACAGGCATTCACTCTTCGAGTTTGCACGTGTTCACATTATTTAGACCCAAACTTTGACGAGATTTTGAAAATTTGGAAGGTACAAGACCAAAAGAAATCATCTAAGGGTAGATGATTGATTTCAAAATCATTTTGGAAATTTGTGTTAATGTTTTGGTAATCACCTAAGGATAGGTGACGGGTATTGTTTTAAAATCTAAACACAAGTAAACTTGCGTTGGGGTCCTAGAAAGTTATAGTCTAGGTCAAAGCATTACTAATAACCTAATTCCCTATAACCATTGGCTCTGATACCAACTCTTCTGTCACACCCCGGCCGCGTTAAAACAACAAAACCGCGGTGGAAACGCCGGGGAGTGATGCGACAGAATTATTGTTTCAACAACCATGGTAATTAAAGTTATGTATTATTAATTAAAGTTTACATTGTCTTTGAGTTCAAACTAAATATATCATAAATAAATGTCTTTTAAGTCACTAAAGCCCAAGTCCGCCTAAGTGAAGCACAAACATCATCATGCATTAGCACCTAAAACACATGTAAAAATAGGTACGTCAGCATAAAAATGCCTGTGAGATACATAGGTTTTGTTTATGCAGGATTCATGACTAGTAGTTTAAAAGAAGTGTTTTACAAAATATAGTCACGAACCTTGTAAAACGTTTTCCTTTATGAAATCATATGAAAATCGACATGAAAATCAAATGATAATGAAAGGAGAATGCATGGTTAAATGAATAACCAAGTAAAAGTGAATTTGTATAAAGTGTGTACTTTGTAAAACAATGTCATGTTCTTGTATAAAATGTTTCATGTCATGCCCAAGTGATTTAGATAACGCAACAATGTATAATACAATAAAAGCACTTATATATAGGAACTACCATCGGCGTATCCACCATGCTTTTATCATATAACACATAGCCCCGTTACATAAGTCACTTATCAATAACCAACCAAAATGTCTTGTTCAATATCAAAATGTTTATGTGTAAACCATGTTCAATGCCATGTGTGAAATGTATCATGTATAACAAAATGAAATGCATAGCAAGTAAAAGTATTTACTCAACTACGTGATGATGTCAATGTGAAAACTGTATCATGTATGGTGAATAACTAGAAATTACTCAACCCCATCGTAAAATGTACAAAACAAAGTATTTGAATAAACCTAATTTTAAATCAAATGTTATGTTTTGCAGAAAACAATGCTTTATGATTACAAACATTTATGCAGTAGTGTTAATCGCATACATTCAAGCCTTGCGACTGTGGCGACAAACCTTTAAACAAATCAAAGGTTTATCTAAATTATGTATATCGGATTCTATCATTCCCAACTTCCAAACAAACCTAGGAAGTCGGAAACGGGATTTGTCAAGTCCTATGGTACCATTACATACTACCGAGCGTCGTGATCAATGTTAATGAATGTATTATTGTCCCGATTGAACATACCAAATGTCATAACCAATGTAGCATGTGAAAACCATGTATTAGGAATGCTAAGTAAACATGCCTAGTAGAAATGTTCATGTAAAACAATGTGCTAGCATGCTCAGTAAACATACATAGCAGAAATGTCATGTAAAACAACGTGTACATATGCTAAGTAAACATATGTAACAAATGTGTAATAAATCAATGTGCTAGCATGCTTAACATACATAGCAAAACATAATTGAAAGCATGTACTAGATATGTACTAAGTGAAACTAGCATGTTTATGTCATAAAAAGCATGAAAAGCACGAAAGTAACACGTATGTACATGTGTATCACCCCAAAGTATTTGAAAACGGTAAAAGAGGGGAACTATGTACTCACTTGGAATTGCTTATTAGTCTTGAGAATAAGACCAATTTAAGCTCCAAGTATCACGGAATCAACAAGGCACCTAGTATAGGTAACTACGTTAATAATCGGATCCTAAATCGGGAGATAGGATAGAATGAGGTTCTATAAATCAAATGAGTATTTAAACTCATATGGTATGATTTAATAGACCTTACATTCTGGTTGGAAAGTCTACCTAAGTGCTTTTGACCCGTTTCGACCCATTATGGTAGTATAAGCTACTATAATGCGCCGTTTGCGCAAAACTATGTTCGGATGGTTAACTATGTGCTATGTCAAGTCTTACATTCCCAATTATCCCTAAACATATTACTATATCATATTATATGTCAAAAATATGTTTACATAGGCAAAATACGGATTTATGCTTCAAAAGGGCATTTTGGTCATTTCCTATGGGCATACAAGCTAACTAGCAAATGACTAACCAATCCTACGTGATTATAAGGTATAACCTCTGAGGTTATTCCCTATGCAACTATGATCACTAATCATGCTTGGTCGGATCCTAATGATCGACCAAAGGGGTCGGGTTCGAAAGTCTAAGCGGTTGTCTAGACCGCTCAACTTACGACTCTAAACAAGCACTAAAGTAATAGTGACGAGTTAAACATGTCAAAACATGTTTAACTAACTTGTAAAACTGATTTGGTATCAAAACAAAGTGTTTTGATACCTTAAAGTAGTTCCGTTGCAAAATGCGTGCTAAAACGCATTTTGACCGAAACTTTTGTTGGATCGTTTTACCGACCAAACGAGTCGTTCAGAAGAGTTCTACTCAATATGAAAGGCGGAAACAGACATATCGAGTTCTATTCCGCTAGATATTCACTTTAAACTGTCTTTAGATTGATTTGACAAAGTTTTACAGCGAAACGACACTTCGGCAGCACTTCGGCTCTCTAACCGGAATCTAATTTCGTTTTTAAATGACACAGACAAGACAACTATATATAGGCAAGGTAATTTCGCATGAAATGGTTCAAGCGAAATTACATATTGTAATTTCGTGCGAAATTACCTGTTAACCTATTTTTGACATTTTCTCGTACAACGTGCCCTTATCTATACAATTTAATACAAGACTCGATACAAGACGAACTCTACATATGTATGCACTAACAGACTCCCCCTCAGATGTCGACGAGTCTTCAGTACATGTCTTCAACATCTTCAGTCTTTATCAGTCTTCTCGAACTCTTTGAAATATCTGACAATGTAAAACATCCTCAATCTCTGTCTTCTCTTCATCTCCATGATCTCAAACTGGCTCTTATCTCTCTCTAATTCTCTTGATCAGATCTCTTGATTCCTTAAGTTCATCAGCATCCTCAGCTTGCGAGAACATCAGGATCTGAACTTGGCTCTACAGACTCCCCCTTGAATTGTGCTTGGGATCGCAGTCTGGCTTCCACAGTTTCAAAATCGTGACCTGGTTCACATCCTGCTCAGGATAGAAACCTGGCTTACGTGCACAATCTCTACCTCACAATAAATTTCACAAATTTACAATTTGACAAATTTATATCATATGCATGTAATAATCAATCAATAAATGATTTCATACTGTTAATATCTGATGAACCACTTGTAGACAAAACATTTATTATTTTTTATTCATTATAAACTGACTCCCCCTCACGAAATATCCATCATGTTTAGCACTTGGGATTTTGAACATCAGTTGTTGAAAATCTTTTTGAATTTTTTCAAAATTTATGCTAAAACACACTGAAAATCTTCTTGGATTTTTGAAATTAAAGAAATGCAGTAAAGAAATATTTACAAATAATATTTTTCTGAGCTTGTGTAAGAGGATCATATCAGTTTTTGAGACAAATCACCAACACCGTTAAGCTTTAAACATTTTAATTTCTAAACGATTTACTTAGATTGTCAGTATACTGATCCACTTAAATTTTCACACAAAGTTCAACTGTTTCGAGATATGAGATTTAGTGTTTTAGAGACTTAAGCTTATTCGCGTGTCCCACCTCAGAATATACTCCCGTATCCAGATCCCAATATTCAGTCTTACAGGTGAGCATACCTAGATGATATCTGTAAAGGGTTAAATGCGAGGGCCGTGAGAGCTCAGGCTATTGCTTCTGCAAAATCAGAGAGATGACGGCTTCGACTTTTGGTGTGTTCCCTTTAGGGAATCTTTTCTTCAACAGCACATGATTAGCATTTTGCAATGTTTCATCATTTTTTATGCTGAGGGGGTTGCTATATTTCAAGCAAGCAGAAAGTATTATACGGGGACTAGGCCATTGCTTCCGCAAAATCAGAAGTCCTGGGATAATACCCCAGATATCACTGAACATAAAGACCTAGTATCTCAGAAAGAGGGACCTTTTAAATAAGATTTCAGGGGTTACCCATATATCCTAGAGATGTTCCCCACGATATAAGCAAGTTTGAAATTTAGGTTTATATCTCGACACAATCTACTAAATGTGCAAAAACCTACTGGCACATCATCAGTGAGACCGTTTATCACATTTTGACTTTCCAATTCATTAGCATGCTGTGATCGTCCACTGATGTACTATCATTTCCTCTTTTTTTTTAACAAAACTCATTTTTTCATTTTATCATGTTTTTGGATTTTTCAAATTTTCTAATGTTTTTGCATTTTCTGAAAATCTTACTCCCCCTAAAATTCAAAAACATTTAAAGAAACTTTAAAAACAAACTATACAAACAAAGTGACAACTGTTGTGAATTGCTTCAATTCGCCATCCACTTGGCATAAACAATCAGAACTCCCCCTTACAACAAACTATTTTCCCATTATGATTTCAAAACACTAAAGTTTGTTTTAATCAAAATGGTTTTTCCAGAAAATAAGTTTCGCTGATTTCATAAAACCACTGGTAGGTTAGGGGATCAATTCATCACCTTGTTCTTTCTTCTTCAACCTTTTGAAAAATATAACAGTTTTAAGTTCAATCAATCAAATACCACTTGTAGAAAATCAAGTACAACTTAATGTCCCTGATTTATCACTTGTAAGTCGAAATATCACCAAAATGAATTTCTCAAGAAAGATGCCGATACCTGCTTCACACTTACCAACCTGGAAGCTCCGGCAAGTCATACCTCTCAAATATGAAAAACAGACATCCAAGCTTCACCAAACTTGGATATTACCTCCTCATCTTCACTTGAGGTGTAAGTTGCTTTCTTTGTTTCATAAAACTCTTTTACCCATTTAACCTTCCCATCGACCATCTTTCCAAAAAGCTTTTTCACATTTCCATTAAAAACTTTTTCAACATCAAATTCTTTCTTCTCAGAATAGAATTGATTTGAAATTTCCACATTTCCAATTTTTCTAAAATTTTCAGCCCTCAATGGTGGAAAATTAACATCATCCATTGGAGGTACTGATGTTTCAATTTTTAGCTCAACTTGTGGCTCCTCTGACTTTGTGGAATCAGATTCATCGCCAGATTTCACATCTGATTTCTTAACAACCCACATTTGATTGTTAAGATTAACTCTTCTTTTGTAAAATCTCTTCTTTGAACATTCACCAACTTCATATGTTGAATTTTTAAAAACTTTGAATCTTTCAGTTGGTGGTTCATTTTTCTCAACAATCTTTTCTTTAAGTTTAGAAACAACTTCCTGTTTGATGTTTGTTGCTTTAGGACAGTTCCAAGCAATATGACCAACTTCTTGACATCTGTAACAGGTTCTTGTCTCTTTTCTCTGATAAGCTTCATTCTTTTCAAACTTTTGTTTTTCTTCAATGAATTCTTTGTTTGACTGCTTCCAGAATGAACTCTTTTGTTCTTCGTCACAACTGGTCCCTGAAACAAATTTTGTATTTGTTTTAGAAATTTTCTCATTTTTATGATTTTTAGGTGGAATAAAACCAAGACCTTTCTTTTTGTAATTACCGTTATGGTTTGGTTTTTTTCGATAACCTGAACCAGAACTGTATCCCATTTTCTTGTTTAATCTTTGTTGAACTCTTGAGGTGTAAGGTTTAGGTTTTCCAGAAAGTTTTACATCTTTTATTTCAGAAATATTAATTTCTGTTAATTTGAAAACCCTTTTTATCATTTCTGGTTTAACACCTCTTATTGGAAATTCCTCATCAGAATATAATTTGTCTGAATCAATCAAAGTATATGCCACTTTGATTAGTTCATCATTCAAATTAGATTTTGATAACAGGAATTCTTTATTGTAAACACGTTTAACCGATGGTTTTGAACTGTTGACCGCTGAATTCGAACTCTCAGACTCAGACTTTGACTCTGACTCCTCATCTTTATCCAACACCTGATCGACCACCTTTTTTATTAACTCAGACTCATGATCAGTGTCAGACGATGTAAATGTGACATCAATGTTTTCTTGTAAATCGTCGGTTGTTTCGGACTTTAACTTTATATTGACTGCCTTTTTCACTTACTCCTCATTTGGTTTTCTGGGAGAATAACCTTCCCAGATCGGAGGCGGACACTTGTTATAATTTGCACTTTGTTTCTTACCAGTATCCTTTTCTTCAGGCCTTTTGTCTTGAAATGCTTCAAAACCTGCAACAGTTGGATAAATTCTATCAATCAAATAATCAGAACTAGAATAACTTTGCAGTAAACGTCTGATTCTTTCGTTTTCAATCCTTTCTGTCTCCAACTCTTGCTTCAATTTTGCACATTCTTCAATGTAGTGATTAATAGCCTTCTGCTTTGTCATCATCATAGCATTCATCATTGTCAACGCATCTTCTCTTTCAGAATTTGTCTTTTGCAAACCAGTTACTATTCTGTTCAAAACATCATACGATTCCTTCACATAATTGAGATTGAACAATAAATTTTCTTTCATCTTATCTTGCTCACTCAATTTATCATCTTTCTCTTCACACTGCTTGCATGACTCCAAACACTTTAAGCAAGGTTTTGTAACTTCAACAATTTTTTCAACTTCGATAATCTTTTCAACTTCGATTATCTTCTCAACTTCAATTATCTTCTCAACTTCAACCACTTTCTCAGCTTCAAACACCTTTTCAACTTCAACCACTTCCTCAACTTCAACTGCCTGCTCAGTAGCTTTATCCTCTTCACTTTGTTCAAAAATCTTTTCCTAAACAACACTCTCACGTTTCACCTTTTTCTTTTCTTTTGATGCTTGTTTCTCCTTCAGCTTCTCCACTTTATCTGCAAAATAAAATTAAAAACTTTCAGGAGATAAATGAGTTTTTGCAATATTAATATGCTTTTCTTCCTCATTGTAACACCTGTGTCACTCCAACCATCAAACAAACGCCAAACCAATGAAATATAGTATTTCATGCTTGGGATTTGTAAAAATATGTGTATCGTTTACACATATCAATTCTTGTTCGATTTCAAGCTTTAAATCGCTTTCTGGAGGGTTATACGCGCTCTGATGTGTAGATATAACCAGTTTAATCCAACAAACATTCTGGAATAGTGAAATAGGCTTAACATACCTTAAATAACCTTTACATAACTTATATATAAGTTTTGGAAGGTTTGGTGTGGTGAAATCAAGTTTAATCACTTACAGGGACTAAAGTTGACAAACTGCGAAAGTATGCCAATTTGAACTGTAACAGACCTTCCGGAGCATGACCATAAGTTAAACATACCATAAATATCCTTCACATAGCTTAGAAATAGGCTTTGAGGTGTTCGGTATGCTAAAATAAACTTTTGTGTCATTCAGGGACTAAAAGCGTCAAAAAGTGCACAAGTTTGCATTTTTACGCGTATCTTACGTTCTGAATACATCCGGACCTCCAAAAATTTATGTGAGCATGACTATATTATATTTTAGTGTTCGCCTTAAGAAAAATCCATTCGTCGCGTCATTTGGATCGTTTTTCGCGCTTATGCGCATTCCGTCGTAATTAAGCGAACATCGCGTTCGTACGGCCAAACGAACCGACATCCGAGATATTTTTGAGCACATTTTAAGTTCCCTATATTTTAACTTCATTTTAGAGCTTTGAAATGGGGTTAACGGGCCTTAAACGTGTCGAAAATGGCCTAAATACAGTTCAGGGACCAAAAGTGTAATTCTGCCGAAATAGTGCCTAGCGGTGCGCTACACTTTAAGCGTAGCGGTGCGCTAGGGGTCTGCAGACCAGATGCAGAGTACCAAACAGCCTGTTTGCAGCAGTTTAACCCACAACCACAAGTTCCTAATTGCTTAGTCATGAAGATAAGGATCACTTTTAGGCACCATAAGGTTCCGACAAGTGTACGGCCTTGATCGTTTCCCCTTTTCCAAGAAACGATCTCAACGGTTACCCGAATACTATAAATACCCCAACACCCCAATGCAAAACTTACAAGAATTCTGATTTTGAGAGCTCTAAGTTGAAACCATTGTTTCATACCTGAGTTCTTGAAGTCGGGATTAGCATTCGGGGACCCTGGGTTAGTATTCTTTCGTTCTTTTCCTTATTTTTACTGCTTTTCGAGTCCGAAAGTCAAACTTTGTTTGACTTTCAGCGTTGACCAGTAATGGTCAATGCGAAGTTCGTTTGAACTTCGCAACGTGAGTGTAATCACGTTGGTCATAGTCCTTTGGGACTATGCCCACTGATTACCACGTTGTCTAGAGTCGTAGGGTAGGCGATCTGATAAATCGCCTATACCTTCGAACCCGACCCAGTTTGGTCGATCATTAGGATCCGACCAAATACATTAGGTGACCATAGTAGGTAGGGAATAACCTTCCGAGGTTATACCCTATGGTCACATCGTTTAAGTAGTTGTATGATAGGTAGTTTATATGCCTTAGGTAAATTACCAGAATACCCTTTTCATGTATAATTGGTAATTAAGCATATGTAACCTAAACCTTTGTCACATAACTGATTATGTAACATGTTTAGGCATATAACACTTGTCATAGGACTAGTTAGACGGTCCGAACGCGTTTCACGCGCACGACACGTTAAAGTAGCATAAGCTACCTAAACGGGTCGTAATGGGTCGTAGACAGTTATGTTAAGTTTCATTTAGTACGTAGGCTTTGTTAAACCATATCACACGAGTCTCCACACTCGTTTGGTTTACAAACCCTAATGCTACCCAGTCTTCCGATTTAGGTCCGGTTATTTAACATAGTTACCTATATTAGGTGCCGTTTGATTCCGAGATCTCTAGCACTGCTTGGTGGTTATCTTTAGACAACTGAGCAATCTCAAGTGAGTACATAGACCCCTCTTTTACTGTTTTCCAAACTGTTTTGGGGTGGAACACATGTGCCTACTTGTTACTTTCATGCTTTCCTGTTTTAACATCATATACTGCTATGTTCGTTAGTACATTATAGTACATGATTTTATGACATTTCATGCTAGGTGTGCCCAATTGTGTGCATTACTTAGTACATCATTTTACATGACATTTTGACATGGATATTTGACATAGACATTTCGGCATAGACATTTTAACATGATTGACATTTGATCATGCATTTCCCACAAAACATAACTTTGATTTAAACCAAGTTTTACTTCAATACTTTGTTTCTGTGCATATGGTTTAGTTGGGACATTTCACTTGCCATACATGACATCTTGACATAGACATTTGACATGGATATTTGACATAGACATTTGACATGGATATTTGACATAGACATTTGACATGGATATTTGACATAGACATTTTGATATGATTTACATCTTGACATGAACACTTTGACATATTACCCAATACATTTGACAATTGATTTAAACATAGACTTCTTACATTGATTGGTTTGATTTGATTAAGTGATTAAGTAACGATGCGTGTGTAATATGATACAAGCATGGTGGATACGCCGCTGGTACTTCCTATATATAAGTGTTTGTATGGTATTACATATCATAGCGTTATTTGAATCATTTCAGTTTGAGACATAGAACATTTTATACAAATAACATACTTTTTCACAAGACATTGATTTATAAACATCTTATCTTATGCAAACATATTTTACTTGGTTATTCATTTAACCTTACATTTATTTATACTTATCATCTGAACTCATTGTTTTTCAAATGATTTACAAAGCAAAGCAAATAAAAAGGTTCATGACTAAACATTTTCTCAAACATAAGTCATGAAACCTATTTTCACAAAACCTATGTATCTCACAGGCATTTTTATGCTGACGTACCTATTTTCACATGTGTTTTTCAGGAGCTGTTGCATAAGATGATCAAGATACACATAGGCAGACTTGGGCTTTAGTGACAATAAAAGATGCAAGACTAGTTAATTATGTTGTATTTCTTTGTTTGTTAAGACATTGTAACACTTGTAATCAATAAAACGAAACTTCAATTGCCATGGATTTGAAACAATTAATTCTGTTACAACACTCCCCGACGTTTCCGCCACGTTTTGTATGTTCTACGTGGTCGGGGTGTGACAGAAAAGATGGTATCAGAGCCAATGGTTATAGGGAATTAGGTTATTAGTAATGCTTTGACCTAGTCTATAACCTTCTTAGGACCCTAACGCGAGTTTACTTGCGTTTAGTCATAAAACAATACCGTCACCTATCCTTAGGCGACTATCACAACAAGAACATAAATTTCGAAACCGCTTTGAAAACTAATCATCTGTTCTAGGATGATTGATTACTAGGTTTTGAACCCTCTGTTATATGGTTTTGAACCCCTTTAAGTTTTCAAAATCTCGTCAAGGTTTTGGGTTATAAATAATGTGAACACGTGCAAACTGGAAGGGTGAATGCCTGTATTCTGGGTTTTCTGGCTAGGCAAGCACTTCGTATATATCTCATCAGACGCGAGACCAGTTGTGCTTACCTGGGAATTCTTGGGATGAGTGTTCACTTATAGGCGAGCATGTCTTCGCGATACATTATATTAACCCATTTACTTTGATTAGTCACCATCTCATTTGTTTGCCTTTGGTAACAAACAAATGGTCGCAATCTTCATGCGTTGTCATTCTCTTTTGACTATCTTTCGCTTGTTTCCTCCTATGCCTTTCGTTATCTTCAAAATGCTTCTTCATCGCAACAACAATGTCCGAACCAGGTGCTGCAACTACCCAGCAAATAGGCGTCATACTCCAGAGGACCGATGATTTAGCTATTACCATGACTCGTCTCAGGGATGAAGCCGTGTAAGGGAACCGCTCCTTGGAGAAATCAATGCAACCTTCATCATTCAAATCAAATACCCTGTTACAAATGTACCCACGGTGGACGATGGAGACATTTTGTTAACATGTGCCGCTTTGCAATCCAAAGCAAAGCTGTTACAAATCCTGCTGCTAATCAACCTTTAAACTCTGCTTCATATGTCGCTTGACATATCTGGCACCTCAACCTCATGAACTTTCTACCTTGTGTGTCGACATAAGCACGCCTAGTGCAAGGTGTCGAAACACCTCTCGTTACACAAATTGCAAAATCCATGTAGGATCTTTCTATCCTCATAATTAGATCCTTGTGGATGAATATCATTCATCGGAGTCCTTAATTGAATTCTTTGTATGATTCAATACGTACATCACAATTCAATAAGGACAAAGCCGATTTCCTTTTAAGATTATCCTATCTTCATAGATAGATTCTTGAAATGATTAAAGTGCCAAATGAAATCCACGAATTGGATTCCTGGTGTGCTTTAAGTATTCGCGTCCAAAGATAACAAATCAATAACCAAGTTAAACAACTATGTGATTATGTGGTTATGTGACATTGTGTTTATGCATTTTGTGTTTTTGTATACTCTGGGTATTTGTCATCCAAATCCTCGTAGAATCTTCCATATCTTCGTATAAGGGATTCATAGTAGGATACCCAAAGGTACTACATAAAATCCTTAATGGGCTTCTACGTTGTAGTTAAGTTCCTTGGATTATAAAGTACTATTCCAAAGTTTAAGGGCAACATGTGTTGATAAAGTTAAATACATCCTACGTCGGTGTAGTTAAATGTTTTTCTTAGGTAGTAAAGTTAAATAGATCCTCCGTCGATCTAAAGTTAAATACATCCTACGTCGGTGTAGTTAAATGTTTTTCTTAGGTAGTAAAGTTAAATAGATTGGTCCGACAATCTAGTTAAATACATCCTACGTCGGTGTAGTTAAATGTTTTTCTTAGGTAGTAAAGTTAAATAGATCCTCCGTCGATCTAAAGTTAAATACATCCTACGTCGGTGTAGTTAAATGTTTTTCTTAGGTAGTAAAGTTAAATAGATCCTCCGTCGATCTAAAGTTAAATACATCCTACGTCGGTGTAGTTAAATGTTTTTCTTAGGTAGTAAAGTTAAATAGATCCTCCGTCGATCTAAAGTTAAATACATCCTACGTCGGTGTAGTTAAATGTTTTTCTTAGGTAGTAAAGTTAAATAGATCCTCCGTCGATCTAAAGTTAAATACATCCTACGTCGGTGTAGTTAAATGTTTCTCTTAGGTAGTTGAGTTAAATAGATCCTACGTCGATCTAAAGTTAAATAGATCCTACGTCGATCTAAAGTTAAATAGATCCTCCGTCGATCTAAAGTTAAATACATCCTACGTCGGTGTAGTTAAATATTTCTCTTGGGTAGTTTAGCTGAAAAGATTGTTGTTTATCCAATCCTTTGGTGACCTTGTTAAAGAGACTCTATTGCAGTCAAGTTAATTCACCACAGGATTATTCGTTTGATTTTTCCCATACGCATTATGAAATGAACTGTGCGGACTGTGCAAGGAACTACGTAATTATGGAGGCCTACATAATTATGGAATTCAGTGCACAGAAACCACAGGAAGTTTTGTCATGTGTTAAGACCAATAGTGGCAAGAGTAACGATACGGGGAAAAGTCTTGGACTTCGACCAATGTCATTTATTCTCACACTTCCAAATTCTGATTTCAAGCACACACAGTTTCCTATGATAAGTCGTCATAAGAAACGTTCTTCTGTCAGTAGTTCAAAACTCCATGTTTTGTTACTACAAGGACTTCACTTTGAGAGTTGACATTTTCGCTAAGAATCCAAACATGGCCCAGAGTTCTACTTAGGATTCAAGGGGTTCATTCAAAGCGAAAACATCACCGTCGTCCCCACAAGTTTCTCCTAAAATTTAATTTCGGGACGAAATTTCCTAAAGTAGGGGAGACTGTAACACCTGTGTCACTCCAACCATCAAACAAACGCCAAACCAATGAAATATAGTATTTCATGCTTGGGATTTGTAAAAATATGTGTATCGTTTACACATATCAATTCTTGTTCGATTTCAAGCTTTAAATCGCTTTCTGGAGGGTTATACGCGCTCTGATGTGTAGATATAACCAGTTTAATCCAACAAACATTCCGGAATAGTGAAATAGGCTTAACATACCTTAAATAACCTTTACATAACTTATATATAAGTTTTGGAAGGTTTGGTGTGGTGAAATCAAGTTTAATCACTTACAGGGACTAAAGTTGACAAACTGCGAAAGTATGCCAATTTGAACTGTAACAGACCTTCCGGAGCATGACCATAAGTTAAACATACCATAAATATCCTTCACATAGCTTAGAAATAGGCTTTGAGGTGTTCGGTATGCTAAAATAAACTTTTGTGTCATTCAGGGACTAAAAGCGTCAAAAAGTGCACAAGTTTGCATTTTTACGCGTATCTTACGTTCTGAATACATCCGGACCTCCAAAAATTTATGTGAGCATGACTATATTATATTTTAGTGTTCGCCTTAAGAAAAATCCATTCGTCGCGTCATTTGGATCGTTTTTCGCGCTTATGCGCATTCCGTCGTAATTAAGCGAACATCGCGTTCGTACGGCCAAACGAACCGACATCCGAGATATTTTTGAGCACATTTTAAGTTCCCTATATTTTAACTTCATTTTAGAGCTTTGAAATGGGGTTAACGGGCCTTAAACGTGTCGAAAATGGCCTAAATACAGTTCAGGGACCAAAAGTGTAATTCTGCCGAAATAGTGCCTAGCGGTGCGCTACACTTTAAGCGTAGCGGTGCGCTAGGGGTCTGCAGACCAGATGCAGAGTACCAAACAGCCTGTTTGCAGCAGTTTAACCCACAACCACAAGTTCCTAATTGCTTAGTCATGAAGATAAGGATCACTTTTAGGCACCATAAGGTTCCGACAAGTGTACGGCCTTGATCGTTTCCCCTTTTCCAAGAAACGATCTCAACGGTTACCCGAATACTATAAATACCCCAACACCCCAATGCAAAACTTACAAGAATTCTGATTTTGAGAGCTCTAAGTTGAAACCATTGTTTCATACCTGAGTTCTTGAAGTCGGGATTAGCATTCGGGGACCCTGGGTTAGTATTCTTTCGTTCTTTTCCTTATTTTTACTGCTTTTCGAGTCCGAAAGTCAAACTTTGTTTGACTTTCAGCGTTGACCAGTAATGGTCAATGTGAAGTTCGTTTGAACTTCGCAACGTGAGTGTAATCACGTTGGTCATAGTCCTTTGGGACTATGCCCACTGATTACCACGTTGTCTAGAGTCGTAGGGTAGGCGATCTGATAAATCGCCTATACCTTCGAACCCGACCCAGTTTGGTCGATCATTAGGATCCGACCAAATACATTAGGTGACCATAGTAGGTAGGGAATAACCTTCCGAGGTTATACCCTATGGTCACATCGTTTAAGTAGTTGTATGATAGGTAGTTTATATGCCTTAGGTAAATTACCAGAATACCCTTTTCATGTATAATTGGTAATTAAGCATATGTAACCTAAACCTTTGTCACATAACTGATTATGTAACATGTTTAGGCATATAACACTTGTCATAGGACTAGTTAGACGGTCCGAACGCGTTTCACGCGCACGACACGTTAAAGTAGCATAAGCTACCTAAACGGGTCGTAATGGGTCGTAGACAGTTATGTTAAGTTTCATTTAGTACGTAGGCTTTGTTAAACCATATCACACGAGTCTCCACACTCGTTTGGTTTACAAACCCTAATGCTACCCAGTCTTCCGATTTAGGTCCGGTTATTTAACATAGTTACCTATATTAGGTGCCGTTTGATTCCGAGATCTCTAGCACTGCTTGGTGGTTATCTTTAGACAACTGAGCAATCTCAAGTGAGTACATAGACCCCTCTTTTACTGTTTTCCAAACTGTTTTGGGGTGGAACACATGTGCCTACTTGTTACTTTCATGCTTTCCTGTTTTAACATCATATACTGCTATGTTCGTTAGTACATTATAGTACATGATTTTATGACATTTCATGCTAGGTGTGCCCAATTGTGTGCATTACTTAGTACATCATTTTACATGACATTTTGACATGGATATTTGACATAGACATTTCGGCATAGACATTTTAACATGATTGACATTTGATCATGCATTTCCCACAAAACATAACTTTGATTTAAACCAAGTTTTACTTCAATACTTTGTTTCTGTGCATATGGTTTAGTTGGGACATTTCACTTGCCATACATGACATCTTGACATAGACATTTGACATGGATATTTGACATAGACATTTGACATGGATATTTGACATAGACATTTGACATGGATATTTGACATGGATATTTGACATAGACATTTTGATATGATTTACATCTTGACATGAACACTTTGACATATTACCCAATACATTTGACAATTGATTTAAACATAGACTTCTTACATTGATTGGTTTGATTTGATTAAGTGATTAAGTAACGATGCGTGTGTAATATGATACAAGCATGGTGGATACGCCGCTGGTACTTCCTATATATAAGTGTTTGTATGGTATTACATATCATAGCGTTATTTGAATCATTTCAGTTTGAGACATAGAACATTTTATACAAATAACATACTTTTTCACAAGACATTGATTTATAAACATCTTATCTTATGCAAACATATTTTACTTGGTTATTCATTTAACCTTACATTTATTTATACTTATCATCTGAACTCATTGTTTTTCAAATGATTTACAAAGCAAAGCAAATAACAAGGTTCATGACTAAACATTTTCTCAAACATAAGTCATGAAACCTATTTTCACAAAACCTATGTATCTCACAGGCATTTTTATGCTGACGTACCTATTTTCACATGTGTTTTTCAGGAGCTGTTGCATAAGATGATCAAGATACACATAGGCAGACTTGGGCTTTAGTGACAATAAAAGATGCAAGACTAGTTAATTATGTTGTATTTCTTTGTTTGTTAAGACATTGTAACACTTGTAATCAATAAAACGAAACTTCAATTGCCATGGATTTGAAACAATTAATTCTGTTACAACACTCCCCGACGTTTCCGCCACGTTTTGTATGTTCTACGTGGTCGGGGTGTGACACTCATCATCACTGTCATCAGTTGATGATCGATCAAACACTTGTGTCTGTTCTGAAATATCATCTGAAGAACTAGATTCATCATCTTGATTCTTCTCATTAGCTTTCATCCATTCTTTCATCAACTCTGGTTCTTGAACAATTTGAGCAATGAGAGCTACTACTTTTGAATCAGGCGGAATTTATTTATCCCAACTGAAACCTTCTGCCACTTTTTCATCATCTTGATCAATTATGCCATAATAAGCTTTCTTATTTGCATCTTCGATCATTTTAGCATGTGCAGTTTGTGGTTCTTTTTGTTGATAAGGCTGATGAGCAATTTGTTTATATATGGCTTTTCGATAATAATCACTTCCTCCGAACGGATTCTTTGCTCCATTGCTTCTCGATTGGTACATTCCCTCTTGAAATGACCTTTCTCCCTGCATCGTAAACAAGTAACTTTAGATTTATCAAAACCCAAAGTAGAAACTTTTGCATCCAAGAAATCATCTCTTCCTGTAATCATTTTAAAATTTTCAGCTCTCCTCAACACACTCGCTAAACACCACTTTATATCCATCAGCTCCATCTCTTCAGCATCTATCTGATCATAATCCTCTTTTGTCAACATAGGATTTCCGATCCTTCCTGTAACCAATCCTTCATATGATTCCAAAACTGTAACAAGTAATGCCATATGATTTTTGACAACTTCTTCAGAAAAATTTTGACCATTCTGAAGATGCAATGCGATGTTGCAATTTAAGACATGACCATTGTTGCTGTTTGAGCTTTGAAATTGATGACTTGAACTTGAAGCTTTCGGATTCACACTCGGATATGAAGAAAATCCACTGCTACTGCTTTTTGAACTTTGATTGATTGATTCAGATGAGTTTTCGACACTAAAAGCAGTTTGAATTTTCGGACTTGCTTCGACATTCTGAATACTCCCTTTGAAGTACATTTTAACATCTTGTTGTGCACTTGGATTGTTCATTCTTGCAATCTTTTGTTGCTCAAGATCTTGTCCTTCTATCTTTTCAATGAACTGAGAGATTATCAAACCATCATATTCTCCAGTATTCTTTAATATCATCAAAAATGTACCCCATTCTTTCTGAGGTAAAGCATCAGCTAATTTGTCAACCCATTCCTCACGATCTTTGTTGATGTTTAACAATGACATTGACTGTACTAAGTGACAATATCTTCAATCACTTTCTTTGTATCTTCTCCCGGCAAACTTGTAAATAAATCAAATTCTTTCTTTAGCAATGCCTTTTTACTCTTAATCATCTTTTCACTTCCCTCGAATTTAATTCGAAGTGCTTCCCAAATTGAACGTGATGTCTTATCATGTTGAAGCAATATGAATATGTCATCTTTAATAGCTTGCTGGAGTAAACTGATCATCATTTTTTCTGCTTTGTACATGTCTCGTTCTTTATCTGTAAATTCATAAATTTTCTTTTCAACTCCCAAGTCTGTACGTGTAGAACATACTTTTTCTCAACACACTCCCAAGACCTCAAATGATTTGCTTGAACACAGTTTTCAAATCGATCTTTCCAACCATAATACTCCTCAATTCCCATTAGCTTCGGGGGTTTTTGCAAAGTTCCAGTTTCATTTTCCATGTTCATGTTCTTAGCAATGTCAATAGGAGTAGTCGGGCAGTAGCAAATGCGTTATAAAATTCCTCTTCCATGATTCGGTAACAAGTTTTTCAAAACACAGACACTTTCAAACGAAATACTTCAAGCGAAATAATCTCCTCAAGCGAAAATACACTTTGATGCGAAATAACACTCTGAAATGAAATAACCTGCACAACAGTTTCAAGCGAAATAACAACACAAGCGAAATTAGAAACTTCAAATGAAATAAGGAATTTCGTTTGAACCGACCAAACGAAATTTAATTTCGTACGGAATTACAAACAAAATCAAACGAAATCACAACTTTGAAACGAAATTGTAATTACGTATGGAATATTTCAAGCGAAATTATAATTCCGTGCGAAATTAGGTGCAATTTCAAACGAAATTAATCTCAAAATGTAATTCCGTGTGAAATTATGATGCAATTCCACGTGAAATTATGCTGATGTCATCATTTCGGCCCAACTTTTGTCAAATTGATCAGGTTTTAGCTTGATTTTAGGTCTAATTCTCTCAAGACTTTGTTAAAACACAATTTCGCGTATAATGTGTGAAATTCAAACCATTTTAACCATGAAATTTATTCAATTTTGAAAAGAAGGTGTAGAAGTTAGAAAATCTGATGAAATCAAGCTGAAAACGGTAGAACTCCTCCTCCTGAGCTCTGATACCACATGTAGGATCGTTTTACCGACCAAACGAGTCGTTCAGAAGAGTTCTACTCAATATGAAAGGCGGAAACAGACATATCGAGTTCTATTCAGCTAGATATTCACTTTAAACTGTCTTTAGATTGATTTGACAAAGTTTTACAGCGAAACGACACTTCGGCAGCACTTCGGCTCTCTAACCGGAATCTAATTTCGTTTTTAAATGACACAGACAAGACAACTATACATAGGCAAGGTAATTTCGCATGAACTGGTTCAAGCGAAATTACATTTCACACGAAATAGTAATTTCATGCGAAATTATCAAACGAAATTACAATATGTAATTTCGTGCGAAATTACCAGTTAACCTATTTTTGACATTTTCTCGTACTACGTGCCCTTATCTATACAATTTAATACAAGACTCGATACAAGACGAAGTCGACAGATGTATGCACTAACAACTTTGACTCGTCACTACGCCTAGTCAACGTGGTAATCAGTTGGTATAATCGCTAAGGATTATAACCATCGTGATTACAATCACGTTGCAAAGTTCAATTGAACTTTGACTAGACCAATTGATGGTCAAAACCGAAAGTCAACCTGTTGGCCAAACTGTTTGACTTTCTACACTAATATAAAGAACAAGCATGAAAGAATACATACAAGAGTCCAATGCTTGAAGAAAGATAATAAGAAAACCAAAGAGGAAGTTCCAAGCACTTGGGAAGCTCCAATTCATATTAGAAGAGAAATGAGAAGAAATGAGCAATGAAACAAGTTGATGGACCTTGCTATTTATAGTTGTTGCAACTTTACAAGATCAAGACACATGTTTGTGTAACCTCCAAGCAAGAATCATGGCCCTACAATTGTCACAAGCAGGTACAAAGCCTTGGGGAGGTGTTAACTTGCTCATCACACCAAGAAATTGCAAGATTGGCCCCTGAATTATGAAACAGCAGCTGAAAATTGATTTCTGGTCACTGGGGTCTTCAGGCGGCCCGCGTAAGCATATGGGATGGGCTTACGCGGCCCGTGTGGCCCTCCCAGATCAGCAATAGTTTCAATATTTACAGTTCAGGCCCCTACACTTGGTTTAAGCTCATTTCAGCCCCTTTTGACCCCCGTTAAGCCATTTTCAAGGCTCTACAAGGTCAATAAAGTTTAGAGGACTCAAAATGTGCTCGGAAAACTCTCGGATGTCGGCTCGTTTGGTCGTACGGTCGCGTTGTTCATTAAATTACGACGAAACTCAAACGGACGCGAAAACGAACCAATTTAAGCGACGAATGGTATTTTTGCATGCCGATCACTAAAATGAAAATATTTTAGTGTGTACAAAAATTTTGGATGCCCAGATGTGGTCAGAACGTAAGATATGCGCGAAAATGCAAACTTACGTCATTTTTGACACTTTTAGTCCCTGTAAGATCAAATAAGCGTGTTTTTGCACACCGAACCACTCAAAGCTTATTTCCAAGCTATGTTTAGGTTATTTATGGTATGTTTAGCTTATGATCAAGTTCCAGACTATACGTTGCCTTACGAAAAGGCAGACTTTTGCAAGTTGACGCAAATAGTCCCTGTGAGCGAATAAACTTGTTTTTGCCATACCAAAGCCTTCAAAACTTATTTCTAAGTTATGTAAAGGTTATTTATGGTATATTAAGCTTATGTTGCTGTTCCGGAGTGTTTGTCGCGTTTAACTGATTATGTTTACGCATCAGTTTGCGTATAACTTTCCAGAAAGCGATATAGAGTTTAAAATCAATCAAAAACCAAAATGCACAAAATGTCAAACATAAATAACAAACATTGGGATCAAAACACACTGTTTTATTAATATTGTATTGTTCAGAGTTTGTACAATGATAAGACAAGCACAGATGTCACAGTTCGTTTGAACTTCGCAACGTGAGCGTAATCACGATGGTTATAGTCCCTTGTGACTACACCTACTGATTACCACGTTATTTAGGTATAGTGACGAGTCATAGTTTCGGTCAAAATGCGCATTCTTACGTATTTTGCAACCAAACTATTTTTGGGTATCAAAACCCTTTGTTTTGATACCAAACCTGTTTTCAAACCTCGTTAAACATGTTCTAACATGTTTAACTCGTCACTTTTAGTTTAGTGCTTATATAGGGCCGTAAAGGTAAGCGGTCTAAACACCCGCTTAGACTTTCGAACCCGACCCGTTTGGTTGATCATTAGGATCCGACCAAACACATTAGGTGACCATAGTTGTATAGGGAATAACCTTCCGAGGTTATACCCTATGGTCACTACGTTTAGTTAGTTGTATGATAGGTAGTTTATATGCATTAGGTAAATGACCAAAATACCCTTTTTGCGCATAAATTCATTTTAAGCATATGTAACCTAATTTTTGACATCTAAACTGATTAGGAAACATTATTAGACATGTTAAGGCATATATTACTTGTCATAGGACTAGTTAGGTGGTCCGAGCGCGTTTTATGCGAACGACGCGTTAAAGTAGTGTAAGCTACCTAAACGAGTCGTAATGGGTCGAAAGCACTTAGGATAGGTTCCGTTTTAGAATATAGGCTTTGTTAAACCATATTACATGAGTTCTTACACTCATTTGGTTTATGAAACCTCATTCTATCTGATCCTCCGATTTAGGTCCGTTTATTAACATAGTTACCTATATTAGGTGCCGTTTGATTCCGTGATCTTTCTAGAATTGCTTGGTGGTTATCCAAAGACTATTGAGCAATCTCAAGTGAGTACATAATCCCCTCTTTTACTGTTTTTCAAACATTTCGGGGTGAAACACATGTGCCTACTTGTTACTTTCGTGCTTTCCATGTTTCCATATCATATGTTTGTTATGTTCATTAGTACACTTATAGTACATGATTTCATTATGTTTTTGCTATGTATGTCCATTTAGTGCATACTTAGTACATCGTTTTACATTACATTTTACGCTATGTATGTTCATTTAGTGCATACTTAGTGCATTGTTTTACATTACATCACATGCTATGTATGTCCATTTGTTGCATACTTAGTACATTTATTTTACATCACATGCTTACATTTTGGTATGACATTTGGTTTGTTTAAATGGGACAAAAATACATTCATTAACATTGATCACGCCATTCGTTAGTAGGTAGTGGTACCATAGGAATCGACAACTCCCGTTCCTGAAATCCTAGGTTTGTTTGGATGGAAGGAATGACCGAATTCGATACACACAACTCAGATAAACCTTTAATTTGTTTAAGGGTTTGTCACCACAGTCTCAAGTGTCACACCCCGACCACGTAAAACAACAAATCGTGGCGGAATCATCGGGGAGTGTTGTAACAGAATCGTTGTTTCATAACACATGGAAATTTAAATGTTGTTTAATTGATTAAAAGAAATTACAATGTCTTAACAACAAGGAAGCATAACATAATTAACTAGTCTTGCATCTTTTAATGTCACTAAGGCCCGAGTCTGCCTATGTGTAACTTGATCAATCCTATGCATCATTTCCTGAAACACATGTGAAAATAGGTACGTCAGCATAAAAATGCCTGTGAGATACATAGGTTTTATTGATTTAGGATTCATGACTTATAAGTTTAGAAAAGGTTGTTTAACAAAAGTCAGTCATGATCCTTGTAAAATGTTTTTGTTTTATAAATCATATAAAATCGATAAGGAAACAGATGATATAAAGGAAATATATATGGTTAAATAAATAACCATGTAAAATGAATTTGTATAAAATGTGTTATTTTAAAACAATGTTTTGTAAAGATATGTTAATTGTGTAAAATGTAATATGTCAAAATTGAAATGGTTTAAATAACGCTATGATATGTAATATCATAAAAGCACTTATATATAGGAAGTACCAGCGGCGTATCCACCATGCTTTTATCATATTACACACGTCTCGTTACTTAAATCACTTACCCAAACAAACCACCAATGTAAAAATGTCCATGTATAACTAAATGTAATGTTGAAACAAATGTTGAAATGTTATTGAGTAAACAAATGTGATGTAGAGTGAATAAAAAGCCTTTATTGATTAAAAGCATTTACTCGGCCCTATAAGAAAGGAATGTACAAAACAATGCATTTGATAAATTATAAATCAAAATTTATGTTTTGTAAAATAATGCATGCTTTACTGATACAAACATCTATGCGGTATTGTGAAAATGCATACATTCAAGCCTTGAGACTGTGGCGATAAACCCTTAAATGAATTAAAGATTTATCTGAGTTATTTTTATCGAATTCGGTCATTCCTTCCATCCAAACATACCTAGGATGTCAGGAACGGGAGTTGTCAATTCCTATGGTACCACTACCTACTAACGAACGGCGTAGCTAATATTAATGAATATATTTTTGAGCCATTTAAACAAACCAAATGTCATACCAAAATGTATGCATGTTTTATGAAAATAATGTACTAAGTATGCAACAAATAGACATACATAGCATGAAATGAAATGTAAAATAATGTACTAAGTATGCACTAAATGGACATACATAGCATAAAAAGAAATGTAAACAATCTACTAAGTATGCACTAAATGGACATACATAGCATAAAATGAAACGTAAACAATGTACTAAGTATCCACTAAATGGACATACATAGCATAAAATGAAATGTAAAACAATGTACTAAGTATGCACTAAATGGACATACATAGCAAAAACATAATGAAATCATGTACTAATAGTGTACTAATGAACATAGCAAGTATATGATATGGAAACATGGAAAGCATGAAAGTAACAAGTAGGCACATGTGTTTCACCCCAAAATGTATGAAAAACAGTAAAAGAGGGGACTATGTACTCACTTGAGGGTTCTTACAAGTCTTGAACAACAACCAAGCAAAGCTAGAGGGATCACGGAATCAAACGACACTTAATATAGGTAACTATGTAAATAAACAGACCTAAATCGGAAGATCGGATAAAATGAGGTTTCGTAAACCAAATGAGTATAGGAACTCATGTAACATGATTTAACAAAGCCTACATTCTAAAACGAAACCTATCCTAAGTGCTTACGACCCATTACGACCCGTTTAGGTAGCTTACGCTACTTTAATGCGTCGTTCGCTTAAAACGCGTTTAGACCGCCTAACTAGTCGTATGACAAGTAATATATGCCTTAACATGTCTAATAATGTTGCCAAATCAGTTTAGATGTCAAAAGTTATGTTACATATGCTTAAAATGAATTTTGGCGTAAAAAGGGCATTTTGGTAATTTTCCTAATGCATATAAACTACCTATCATATAACCAACTAAACGACGTGACCATAAGGTATAACCTTGGAAGGTTATTACCTGTACAACTATGGTCACCTAATGTGTTTGGTCGGATCCTAAAGATCGACCAAACGGGTCGGGTTCGAAAGTCTAAGCGGTTGTTTAGACCTCTTACCTTACGACCCTACATAAGCACTAAACCTAAAGTGACGAGCTAAACATGTTAAAACATGTTTAACGAGGTTTGAAAAAAGGTTTGGTATCAAAACAAATGGTTTTGATACCTAAAAGTAGTTTGGTTACAAAATACGCAAGAATACGTATTTTGGCCGAAACTACGACTCGCCACTATGCCTAGATAACGTGGTAATCAGTAGGTATAGTCATAAGAGACTAAAACCATCGTGATCACGCTCATGTTATGAAGTTCAATGAACTTCATGTTGACCATAAATTGGTCAATGCAGAAAGTCAAACAAAGACTTTCATGCCAAAAACGCGTAAAAGAACGAAAGAGGACTTACAAAAGGTCCAAGAACGAAAGTTTGACCCGATTATTCTCAGGTATGAAGTGAAATCACTTCAACTTAGAGAGCAATCAGATCAAGGTGTGAGTTTTGAATGAAGGGGGGTAGGGTATTTATAGTTTTCTTACAACCGTTAGGATCGTTCATCGAAAACCGAGCTTCGATCTGGACCTTACATGTGTGCCCATGGTTTTAGAATACCATGGGTACCCCAAAACAAGCCCCTAGTTTCATTAAAACCATGTGCAAATGAGGGGAACAGCTGGAACAAGCTGGAAATCAGATTTTCAACTTTGGTCCCTTCCTAAGATAACTATGGCAGATTGTCAATTTTGGTCCCTGAATGTGCAAAACATGGTTTTTGATGCATTTTTGACACGTTTAAGCCCCGTTAATCCCTTTTCAAGGCTCTAAAATGAAGTTAAAGTATAGGTAACATGAAACATGCTCAAAAATATCTCGGATGTCGGTTCGTTTGGTCGTACGGTTGCGTTGTTCGGTTAATTACGACGAAACACGAATGAATACGAAAAACGATCCAAATTACGCGACGAATGGAATTTTATCATGCCAATCACTAAAATAAAATATTTTAATGATCACATAAAGTTTTGGATGTCCGGATGTATTCAGAACGTAAGATATGCGCGAAAATGCAAACTTATGCACTTTTTGACGCTTTTAGTCCCTGAATGACCAAAAAGTTTATTTTTGCACACCGAACCCCTCAAAGACTATTTATAAGCTATGTAAAGGATATTTAGGGTATGTTTAACTTATGGTCATGTTCCGGATTGTTCGTTACAGTACGAATCGACATACTTTCACAGTTTGTCGAATTTAGTCCCTTTAAGCGAATAAACTTGATTTTGCCATACCAAAGCCTTCAAAACTTATTTCTAAGTTATGTAAAGGTTATTTAAGGTATGTTAATCCCATGTCATTGCTCCGGAGTGTTTTTCGCATTAAACTGGTTACGTTTACGCATTAGTGCGCGTATAACTTTCCAGAAAGCGATTTAGAGCTCGAATTCGAACAAGAATTGATATGTGCAAATGATACACATATTTATACCAATCCCAAGTATGAAATACAATATTTCAATGATTTGGTATCTGTTTGATGGTCGTGGAGGCACAGGTGTCACATCAAGGCTTGAATGTATGCATTTAACAATACCGCATAGATGTTTGTATCAGTAAAGCATGTAGTTATTTTACAAAACATAACTTCGATTTATTTCAATATCTTCTTTTGTGCGTTTTACCTATGGTTTAGTCGATATATTTCACTTGCCATACATGACATTTATTTATACATTACATGGTTTACATTTGACATAAACATTTTGACATTGGTTTACACATTACATGATTTACATTTTGACAACAGACAATTATTTACACATAAACATTTGATAATTGGTCTAACAAGACAATTTGGTGGTTTGTTTGGGTAAGTGATTTAAGTAACGAGGCGTGTGTAATATGATAAAAGCATGGTGGATACGCCGTTGGTACTTCCTATATATAAGTGCTTTTATGATATTACATATCAGAGCGTTATTTAATTCATTTCAATTTAGACACAATACATATTACATAAATAACAGATTTTCGCAAGACATTGTTTTACAAAACAGTTTATTTTATACAACTCATTTTACTTGGTTATTTAACTAACCTTACACCTTCCTTTTATATAATCTGATTTCTTATCACATTTTCATATGATTTACAAAAGAAATCACTTAACAAGATTCATGACTAATTTTTATTAAACATTTCTTTAAACCTAAGTCATGAATCCTATTTTCACAAAACCTATGTATCTCACAGGAATTTTTATGCTGACGTACCTATTTTCACATGTGTTTCAGGAGCTGTTGCATAGGGTGATCGAGATACACTTAGGCGGACATGTGCCTTAGTGACATTAAAACGAAGCTAGAACTAGTTTAATAATGTTATGTACTCTTGTTTCTCTTTGTTTCAGTCATGTTTAGACAATGTAACTCTCTTGTTTGATAAATAAAACATAACTTTAAGTACCATGGTTGTGAAACAATAATTCTGTTACAACACTCCCCGACGTTTCCGCCGCGGTTTGATGTTTTACGTGATCGGGGTGTGACAGAAGAGTTGGTATCAGAGCCAATGGTTATAGGGAATTAGGTTATTAGTAATGCTTTGACCTAGACTATAACTTTTCTAGGACCCCAACACAAGTTACCTTGTGTTTAGATCTTAAAACATGCACTTCACCTATCCTTAGGTGATTACCCAAAACAAGAACACAATTTTCCAAAACGATTTTTGAAAATCAATCTTCTGTTTTTAAATGATTTGTTATAAGGTTTTGAACACTTCAATTTTTCCGAATGATTTTGAAAATTTAATCATCCGTTTTTGAATGATTCTTTTTAGCCTTGTGCCCTCTGAGTTTTCAATATCTCGTCAAAGTTTTGGGGTCCTAAATAGTGTGAACACGTGCAAACTAGAAGAGTGAATGCCTGTACCCTGGGTTTTCTGTCTAAGGCTAGAGTGTTCGTACAAATCCACATAATCGGACCAGTCACTCTTACCTGGGAACTCTTGGGGTGAGTGTTCACTTATAGGCGAGCATGTCTTCGCAATACATTATTTTTGACCCATTTACTTTGATTAGTCACTGTGTGTCATTTGTTTGCTTTGTGGTACAAACAAATGACCACCATCTTTGTTTTTGTCGATTTTTGCATCATCTCATTCTTTTCATCTAATCATCTCACTCGTTTTTTCTCATGTTTCCTCTTTTAGAATGCCTCCTCGATGCGAAAATCCGCTATCTAATGCCGAAATGGCAGCTATCATGGCGCAACATATGGCTGCCGTACTCCTAGACATTATTACTCAAGTGAACCAAGCCAACAATAACCAAAATGCTCCATGCAATTTCAAGAGTTTCAATTCGGCTAAACCACTCAAGTTTAGTGGTTCTGAAGGGGCAACTAGGCTCCTACAGTGGTTCGAGAGCATCGAGAGTACGTTTCGTCATGTTCAGTGTCCTGATAATCGCAAAGTCGAGTTTGCTTCCAGTGTGTTTCAGAAGAGGGCTCTTACATGGTGGAATGGAGTTATGAGAGACCTTGGTGCTGAGGTTGCTTTAGCACAGACTTGGGCCGAGCTTAGGGCTCTTTTGATGAGGGAATTCTGTCCTCGTCATGAGCTAAGGGCTTTAGAAAGGGAGTTTGATGACTTAAAGAAGGATAGTGGTGACCACCGGGCTTACACTGATAGGTGTGAAGAGTTGAGCTTACTTTGCCCTACAATGGTTACCCCACTCGAGAAAGCTATCGAGAGGTATATTGATGGCTTACCTGACTCGGTGCAAGACATAGTCACCGGTAGTAACCCTACCACAGTTCGTCAGGTAATCGAGCTAGCTACAACTTTGACTGAGTCACAGGTTTGAAAGGGTAAGCTACACAAGAAGGGTGACAAGGGTAAGAAACAGTCATCTGATAAGGGTGAGAGCAAGAAGGGTAAAAGTAGGAAGGGCAAGGATTCTGGTTCTTCGAAAGGGTCTAGGAAGCGCAAGGCTTCCCAAAATTTTGCTGTCACTGCCCAAGTCGACCAGGCAGCTCCCAATCAGCCTGCACAACTGCCAGCGAAGAAACGGTATGCGGAGAATGCACCATTGTGCAACAGATGCAATAGCCACCATCAACCGCATGTTTCGTGTCATTTCTGTACCAACTGTGGGAAGTCGGGTCATCTTTCTGATGTTTTTCTCTTTGCTCCCAATCAAGCAGCTCGCAACCCAGCTCAGCAGGCTGCTCAACCACCTGCTCAACAGCAAGCACAAGCTGTACGACCTCATTTCCCTCCTGGTTCGGTGCTATAACTGTGGGGATCAGACCCACTACCGTAATCAGTGTCCAAGGTTGGTGAATGCAAACCAAGCTCAGGCTCGTGGACGAGTCTTTAACATGAATGCTCAGGAGGCGCAAGCAGACAACGAGGTGGTCAACGGTACGTTCTTTGTTAATAATCAGCCTGCATCTGTTCTTTTTTATTCGGGTTCCGATAAAAGTTTTGTGTCATTGTCCTTTGAGCCATTGCTTCGCATGTCTAGAACGAAACTAGGAAAGCCTTTGACAGTAGAAGTTGCTAGTGGTGATCCCATTGTTCTTGATTCCGTTCTTCGAAATTGTCAATTGAACCTTAACAACCATCTTTTTCCTATCGACCTCACGCCAATGCAACTTGGGAGTTTCGACGTTATAGTGGGTATGGATTGGTTAGCCAAGCATCACGCAGAGGTAGTTTGTTTCGAGAAGATTGTTCGTGTTCCGCTCTCGACAGGTGAGATCCTACAGGTTCGTGGTGAGAAACCTGCTAGTAGTCTTAAGCTCATGTCTTGTACTCAAGCTCGGAAGTATCTTCAAAAGAACTATGTGGCCTTTTTGGCTCATGTTGTGACGGATAAAGGCAAAGGTAAGTCGATTGAAGATATCCCTGTTGTTCGGGATTATCCAGAAGTGTTTCCTGAAGAGTTACCTGGTTTACCCCCAGCACGCCAAGTCGAGTTCCATATTGACCTTGTACCTGGTTTAAATCCTATTGCCAGATCTCCATATCGTCTTGCACCGTCTGAGATGCAAGAGTTATCTAAGCAGCTTCAAGAGCTTTCTGACAAAGGTTTTATTCATCCTAGCTTTTCACCTTGGGGTGCTCCCGTTCTTTTTGTCAAGAAGAAGGATGGATCTTTCAGGATGTGCATCGATTACCGTGAGCTTAACAAGCTAACCATCAAGAATCGATATCCCCTACCTCGCATTGATGATCTCTTTGATCAATTACAGGGTGCTTCTTATTTTTCAAAGATTAATCTACGTTCTGGGTATCATCAACTTCGTGTGCATGAAGAAGATATTCCCAAGACAGCTTTCCGCACTTGTTATGGGCATTATGAGTTCACAGTTATGCCTTTTGGTCTAACTAATGCTCCTGTTGTTTCATGGACTTGATGAATAGGGTCTGCAAGCCTTATTTAGATAAGTTCATCATCGTTTTCATTGATGACATTTTGATATATTCTAAGACGCAAGCTGATCATGAGCAAAATCTTTGTCTTACTCTGGAACTCCTGAAGAAAGAACAACTTTTTGCCAAATTCTCTAAATGTGAATTTTGGCTTAAGGAAGTTCAATTTTTAGGACATATCATCAACGAACAAGGTATTCATGTAGATCCCTCCAAGATCAGTGCGATTAAGGATTGGGATACGCCTACTACACCAACTGGGGTTCGTTCTTTTCTTGGTCTCGCGGGTTATTACCGCCGCTTCATCTAGAACTTCTCAAAGATTGCAGTTCCCCTAACTGCTCTAACTTAGAAGAACAAACCCTTTGAATGGGGAATCAAACAAGAAGAAGCGTTTCGGACCTTGAAGCAGAAGCTTTGTGATGCGCCTATTCTATCTTTGCCTGAGGGCAATGATGATTTTGTCGTGTATTGTGATGCCTCCAAATTGGGTCTTGGTTGTGTTCTCATGCAAAGGAACAAAGTCATAGCATATGCATCGAGGCAGTTGAAGATACATGGGAAGAACTACACCACTCATGATCTTGAGTTAGGTGCAGTTGTTTTCGCTCTCAAGATCTGGAGACACTATTTGTATGGTACAAAATGTGTGGTTTTCACTGACCACAAGAGTCTTCAGCACATCTTCAATCAGAAATAACTCAACATGAGGCAACGACGTTGGGTTGAACTTCTAAACGACTATGATTGCGAAATTCGCTACCATCCTGGTAAGGCGAATGTCGTGGCTGACGCATTGAGTCGTAAGGAACATGTCAAGCTTCACTGTGTCAAAGTTCGATCTGATATTCAAACTCGCATTTCTCAGACTCAATGTTCTTGTGTTTCGCAAGACTTGATGGGTAAGGAATTGCCCTATCACATTAAGCCTGATCTTGAACTGAAGGACAATGGATCGTATTATTTCATGGATCGTTTGTGGGTCCCAAGTCAAGACAATCTTCGCACCTTGCTTATGGATGAAGCTCATAAGTCTCGTTATTCTATTCATCCTGGTGCAGACAAAATGTATAAGGATCTTCGTACTCAGTATTGGTGGCCTGGTATGAAGAAAACATTGCCTTATACGTATCAAAATGCCTTACTTGTCTTAAGGTTAAGGCTGAACATCAACATCCTTCTGGTTTATTGGAGCAACCAGATATTCCAGTTTGGAAATGGGAAAACATTGCAATGGATCTTATTACCAAACTTCCGTGCACAAAGAGAGGTCATGACGCTATCTGGGTAGTTGTTGATCGTCTTACAAAGTCAGCACATTTCTTGTCGATCTGTGAGAATCTGTCTGCTGACAAGCTTGGTAGAATCTATGTGGATGAAATTGTATCTAGACATGGTGTTCCTTTGAACATTATTTCTGACAGAGATGCTCGATTCTCATCTCGTTTTTGGAGAACCATGCAATCTGCTATGGGGACCCAACTTAATTTGAGCACAGCTTATCATCCGCAATCAGATGGCCAAACTGAAAGAACAATCCAGACTTTGGAGGATATGCTTAGAGCTTGTGTGATGGATTTTGGTGGTAGTTGGGATTCGTATATCCCGTTGATTGAATCCTCCTACAACAACAGTTATCACTCCAGCATCAAAATGGCTCCTTTCGAGGCTCTCTATGGTCGAAAATGTCATTCACCAGTCTGCTGGAATGAGATTGGTGAGGCTCAGCTTACTGGACCTGACCTCATTCTAGAGACAACAGATAAGGTTAAGAAAGTTCGCGATAACCTTCAGACAACTAGAAGCCGTCAAAAGAGTTACACGGACCGACGCCGCAAGCCCTTGGAATGTCAAGTCGCTGATCGTGTATTACTTAAAGTCTCACATTGGAAAGGTGTGATCAGATTTGGAAAGACAGGTAAACTTGCACCTAGATATGTTGGACCATTCAAGATCGTCGAAAGAATCGGTAAGGTAGCCTACAGACTTGAGTTGCCTCTGGAACTTGGAAATGTTCATCCAACCTTTCACGTGTCCAATCTCAAGAAGTGTTTAGCTGATGAGAACCTCCACATACCACTTGACGAAATTCGTGTTGATAACACGATGCATTTTGTTGAGAAACCTATGGAGATCATGGACCGTGAAGTCAAGTGGCTTAAACGCAAGCGCATTCCATTGGTCAAAGTTCGCTGGGAATCTAAACGTGGACCAGAGTTTACCTAGGAACGTGAAGATCAAATGAAGGCAAAATATCCACATCTTTTCTCACAAGTTTCCTCTAAATAAATTTTGGGACGAAATTTCCACAAGTATGGGAGACTGTGACACCTGTGCTTGTAATCATTGTAAACAGTTCAGTTATTAATAAAACAATGTTATTTGATCCCAATATTTGTTTATTTATGTTTGACATTTTTCATGTTTTGACTTTTGTTCAATTTCAAACTCTATATCATTTTCTAGAGAGTTATACGCAAACTGGTTCATAAACTTAATCAGTTTAACACTAAAAATACTCTGGAACATTAATTTATGCTTAACATACCTTAAATAACTTTTACATAACTTAGAAATAAGTTTTGAAGGCTTTGGTATGGCAAAATCAAGTTTATTCGCTTACAGGGACTAAATTCGACAAACTGCGAAAGTATGCCGATTCGTACTGTAACGGACATTCTGGAAGATGATCATAAGTTAAACATACCCTAAATATCCTTTACATAGCTTAGAAATAAGCTTTGAGGGGTTCGGTGTGCTAAAATAAACTTTTTGGTCACTCAGGGACTAAAAGCGTCAAAAAGTGCATAAGTTTGCATTTTCGCGCATAAATTACGTTCTGAATACATCCGGACATCCAAAAATTTTTGTAATCATTGAAATATTTTATTTTAGTGATTGGTATGCTAAAACTTCATTCGTTTCGCAATTTGGATCGTTTTCGCGTCCGTTAAGACTTCCGTCGTAATTAACCGAACAACGCAACCGTACGGCGGAACGAACCGACATCCGAGATATTTTTGAGCATATTTTAAGTTCCCTATACTTTAACTTCATTTTAGAGCCTCAAAATGAGGTTAACGGGGCTTGAACGTGTCAGAACGCATCAAAAATCAAGTTCGGAGACTCAGGGGCCTGTTCTGCCATTTTGTGAAACTATCTGCCAGCAAACTAGGTCCTTACGGATCGTATGGGTGTGCTTATGGTCTGTAAGCCCCTCCCAGTTCAGCAAAATGTGTTTTCCAGCGTGTTCCAGCTGTTCCCCTCAATTGCACATGGTTTTAAGCTTACTATGGGCTTGTTTAGGAGTGCCCATGGTTTTAGAAATCAGGGGGTGCATGTGTACAGCTTAGATCGAAGCTCGATTTACGATGAACAATCTTAACGGCTCTATGAAATCTATAAATACCCCCTTGGTTTACACTTCCAACTCACACTTTGATTCTGAATTTCTCTAAGTTGGAGTTATAACACTTCATACCTGATAAATTTTGGATCAAATCTCCATTTCTTGGACCCGTTGTAAGTATTCTTTCGTTCTTTTACGCGTTTTAAGCACGAAAGTCAAACGGTGTTTGACTTTCTTCATTGACCAGTTTATGGTTAACACAAAGTTCGTTTGAACTACGCAACGTGAGCGTAATCACGATGGTTATAGTCCCTTGTGACTATGCCTACTGATTACCACGTTATTTAGGTATAGTGACGAGTCATAGTTTCGGTCAAAATGCGCATTCTTGCGTATTTTGCAACCAAACTGTTTTTGGGTATCAAAACCCTTTGTTTTGATACCAAACCTGTTTTCAAACCTCGTTAAACATGTTCTAACATGTTTAACTCGTCACTTTTAGTTTAGTGCTTGTATAGGGTCGTAAAGGTAAGCGGTCTAAACACCCGCTTAGACTTTCGAACCCGAACCGTTTAGTCAATCATTAGGATCCGACCAAACACATTAGGTAACCATAGTTGTATAGGGAATAACCTTCCGAGGTTATACCCTATGGTCACTATGTTTAGGTAGTTATATGATAGGTAGTTTATATGCCTTAGGTAAATGACCAAAATACCCTTTTTGCGCATAAATTCATTTTAAGCATATGTAACCTAAATTTTGACATCTAAACTGATTAGGCAACATTATTAGACATGTTAAGGCATATATTACTTGTCATAGGACTTGTTAGGCGGTCCGAGCACGTTTTACGCGAACGACGCGTTAAAGCAGCGTAAGCTACCTAAACGAGTCATAATGGGTCGAAAGCACTTAGGATAGGTTCCGTTTTAGAATATAGGCTTTGTTAAACTATATTACATGAGTTCTTACACTCATTTGGTTTACGAAACCTCATTCTATCCGATCCTCCGATTTAGGTCCGTTTATTAACATAGTTACCTATATTAGGTGTCGTTTGATTCCATGATCTTTCTAGCATTGCTTGGTGGTTATCCAAAGACTATTGAGCAATCTCAAGTGACTACATAGTCCCCTCTTTTACTGTTTTTCAAACATTTCAGGGTGAAACACATGTGCCTACTTGTTACTTTCGTGCTTTCAATGTTTCCATATCATATGCTTGTTATGTTCATTAGTACACTTATAGTACATGATTTCATTATGATTTTGCTATGTATGTCCATTTAGTGCATACTTAGTACATCATTTTACGTTACATTTCACGCTATGTATGTTCATTTAGTGCATACTTAGTGCATTATCTTACATTACATTACATGCTATGTATGTCCATTTGTTGCATACTTAGTACATTTATTTTACGTCACATGCTTACATTTTGGTATGACATTTGGTTTGTTTAAATGAGACAAAAATACATTCATTAACATTGATCACGCCGTTCGTTAGTATGTAGTGGTACCATAGGAATTGACAACTCCCGTTCCTGAAACCTAGGTTTGTTTGGATGGAAGGAATGACCGAATTCGATACACACAACTCAGATAAACCTTTAATTTGTTTAAGGGTTTGTCGCCACAGTCTCAAGGCTTGAATGTATGCATTTAACAATACCGCATAGATGTTTGTATCAGTAAAGCCTGCAGTTATTTTACAAAACATAATTCGATTTATTTCAATACCTTGTTTTGTGCATTTTACCTATGGTTTAGTCGATATATTTCACTTGCCATACATGAAATTTATTTATACATTACATGGTTTACATAAACATTTTGACATTGGTTTACACATTACATGATTTACATTTTGACAATAGACAATTATTAACACATAAATATTTGACAATTGGTCTAACAAGACAATTTGGTGGTTTGTTTGGGTAAGTGATTTAAGTAACAAGGCGTGTGTAATATGATAAAAGCATGGTGGATACGTCGTTGGTACTTCCTATATATAAGTGCTTTTATGATATTACATATCGTAGCGTTATTTAAATCATTTCAATTTAGACACAATACATATTACATAAATAACAGATTTTCGCAAGACATTGTTTTACAAAACAGTTTATTTTATACAACTCATTTTACTTGGTTATTTAACTAACCATACACCTTCCTTTTATATAATCTGATTTCTTATCACATTTTCATATGATTTACAAAAGAAAACACTTAAAAAGATTCATGACTAATTTTTATTAAACATTTCTTTAAACCTAAGTCATGAATCCTATTTTCACAAAACCTATGTATCTCACAGGCATTTTTATGCTGACGTACCTATTTTCACATGTGTTTCAGGAGCTGTTGCATAGGGTGATCGAGATACACTTAGGCGGACCCGAGCCTTAGTGACATTAAAACGAAGCTAGAACTAGTTTAATAATGTTATGTACTCTTGTTTCTCTTTGTTTCAGTCATGTTTAGACAATGTAACTCTCTTGTTTGATAAATAAAACATAACTTTAATTACCATGGTTGTGAAACAATAATTCTGTTACAACACTCCCCGACGTTTCCGCCACGGTTTGATGTTTTACGCGGTCGGGGTGTGAAACTGGTGGTGGATGTGATTTTGTATTGTGGAATCACAACATCATATCCATAGTCTTGTGATGGAGATTGTGGAGTACACGCAGGATTAGTCTTGACAGACACATCTTCAAATGTAAATTTATCAAGGTCAAACAGTTCAGCAGGGTTTGCTGGGATTTTCAATGATGAAAGTTCATTGAACTTTACATTCAAGGTCTCTTCCACATACCTAGTCCTTGTGTTAATCTCTTTATAGGCCATGGCAGTGGTTGAGCATCCCAGATGGTAACCACAATCTAATTTGGCTGCAAACTTTGAAATTGAATCTTTTAAATTTAAGATAAAACATGGGCAGCCAAAGATTTTGAAGTATAAGATCAGTGGTTTGATTTTGAACAGAGTTTCATAGGCAGTCTTTTGATGCCTAGGGTTGATCAAAACTCTGTTCTACACATAACAAGTAATGTTTACAGCCTCTACGCAAAAAGTTAAGGGTAAACCTGAATCTACAAGCATGGTTCTAGTAGCTTCAATCAGAGTTCTGTTTTTCCTTTCAACCACCCCATTTTGTTCTGGTGTTCTTGGGATGCTGTACTGCCTTACAATCCCTTTTGACACACAGAATGCATCCAACTCCTTGTTTCTAAACTCTGTTCCATTGTCACTTCTAAAGAGTTTTACTGGCAAGTCAAATTGCTTTTCAACATGTTTGACAAAGTCTTGCAAGATACCTGTAGTCTCATCTTTAGAATGTAAAAAGTAAGTCCATGTAAACCTAGAAAAATCATCTACAATGACTAAATAATATCTTTTCTTTTTCAAGCTGGTGTGTGCTTGGCGTGATATATTTTTATTGATATCTTAAGCCCATTTTACACATTAGTCAAGTTTTAAATTTATAAAACACCATATTCTACTAACACTAAACACACACTTGGGCAAGTGTACCCATCGTGAGCGTAGTATAACATTGGTAAGATACCGAGGTCGTCTAATGACACAAGAGCTTTTAGTACCAGTTTATCCTCAACGTTTAATCAATCTAAATTTTTTTTATAAAAGGTTTTAAACATGAAAATAAAAACTAAAAATGCAAAAATAAAAATAAATTAAAAATAGATAGACAAGATGAATCAATTGGATCCGACTTGCCTTTTAAGTATCCTTTGATGATTTTTACACTTTCGGACTTTTTAAGAGATTATCTTAGTTATAGTAGTAGGCCCCTCTTTTGAAGGTGACGTTACCCTCAACCCAGTGGTTTAAGTCAGCAAGGATACAATCCTAAAGGGTTGGAATATTGAAAGATAATTAATTAAGTTATTAATGCGAAAAGTGGTAGGCCCCTCTTTTGAAGGTGACGTTACCCTCGGCTAAGTGGTTTGAGTCAGCAGGGATACAATCCCAAGTAGCCGGTTTAATGTATTAATAGTAGTTTACATATGAGGGGATCAAGCTATTCGCACCCCCGCCATCCAATACCAGTGGGTATTGAAGGAGGTCCTAGTAAGCTTGACCCAGGTCCTTGCAGGATCTATACACTGAACAAGGCAAGAACCTTACTAAACCATTCCCTTAACCCCCTGACCAGGTAGCCAACATATCTCTACATAGACCGTAGAGATATGAATGGTGTAAATCTTTTACTTTATATAGACAGTAAAGTAATGCCAAGACACCACGGACAAATGATAAAGAAAATTCACCATCAACATAAGAAACTAGTTATTAAAGTCATTAATACAAAACCAAATAAAAAGTGCCGAAAGATTAAAAATCAAAAGTAATACACAAAAGACTTGTCTTCACCAAGTGATGTAAGAGACTTAGCCAAACATGGCCTTTGATTGACAAGAACTCTTACGATCAATCTTGGATCCCGAGACTACTGCACACACTCTAAGGTGGATGATGGATGATGGTGGTGGATGTGGGTGGTGTAGTGGTGGTAGAGTGGTGGCAAAGTGGGAGAGTAGTAGTTTTCCAAGGGATGCCTTCGAATTGAGCCAAGCACCCCTATTTATAGCCTGAACAGAAGCCGGGCCACGGCCCCGTGTTCTGCGGACACGCCCCCATCGCCATCCTTTTCTCTTCCTTCATTAATTACTTTTGTCAGCATAGGGCTCCACATGGCCCGTGTTTAGCGGACACGGCCCCGTGGGCAGAAGCGTATCTGTACTACCAATATTTTGCATGATTCTGCATATCTTAGCGTTGACCACGCTCCGTTCTGAGCTGGGCACGCCCTCGTGGTGGGCGTAGAAGCTTCCACAGCTTTGTCTTTTCTGCAGGTAGCTAACCACGCCCCCGTGTCCAGTGGGCATGGCCCCGTGGTCAGCCTTCTGTCTCTCTTTGTTTTGTCTTTGGGGATGCTGTCGAGGGGTCGGGCATGTCACATTTATTCCTTTTCTTTGTATTTATGTTGGTTTTTGCTGTATATTTGTTCCTTTTGTTCGTTTAAGCTCATTTGGTCCTGTAAATTCAAAAGGAAGACAAAAACACACTTTTTCCAACATTAGTACTAAAAAAAGGTTAGTTTTATGCCTCATTTGATGTAATTTATATGTTACATTTTGCACACATCAAATACCCCCACACTTGAATCTTTGCTTGTCCTCAAGCAAAACTCTTTAATATACGGCTTACACACCCAAATGGAATAGGTAGAAGAGAAGTTTTGGGCTTGTCTTGAGTGTCGGGAATCCAAGATCTTTATTGGGTTTTATTTTTATTCTATTTACAATCCTATTCGTTATGATTTATTTAGAACGTTTCATAAGAGAAATTACTTATTTAAGCATAACATGCCTCTTTAAAATTCCATTTATATACAAGTTCACATACCTCACGGGAGATCACTCAACACTCGGCCGAAGATGTATTTATGTGAAACACTCGAGAAAAGGCATGGAACTTACTTCTACCATATGCTTGCCAAGCAATCAAATCTCATCCTTTTTAACTATAAACCTTCGTAAATATCAAGAGGACTTTGGGAAAGGGCTAGGCTTGGGCTAAGGGTAGGTGGTTTTGGTTAGTGGTAAGTAAAAAGGGCTAAAATCGTAAAAAGCGTAGGTCATCGTAAAACTTTTTGTTTTTGTGACTTTTATTCAAACTAAGCATATTCAAACAAAGTTTCTTTGAGGAAATTGTTTGTTTATTGCAAGACTTTTTTTTATAGGAGACGTCACAAGATAACCGAGCTTTTTTACTAAAACAAAGGGTTGAAAAGAAAAAGGGTTTTGGTGGGTAAAGGGTGTTTGTTTTGAGGGTTTAGAAATGAAAATGTTTAGGCTCAAAGGGGTTAACTAGGGGGATTTTGGGTAGGTGATAAAAAATGAAAAATAATGGTGCTGAAAGGAAAATGGGTTAGTCCTAATGCCTCTATCATTTACTTACTTGGGTTTAAGTTGGTAAGGACTGGGAATGTATCGTCGTGGCAAGTTCTAGAGTCGTAAGAACCAAGCGGCTATTCACACAAGAAACGAAAAATGAGCATTTAGTTTAAAGATATATGCTTGTATGCTCAATAAAGGCTCAAAACTCACTTGTTGGAATGGGTTTATAATGTGATCAAGTATATATAATCAAATTTTAATTAGCTTTGTCATGCCTTTTCATAAATTTCTTATGTTGGTTCTTTTTATCACGACGCTATCGGTTGTAAATTTTTAAAAATATAACCCTTTTAGAACTTGTTATTCCCAAATTAAACCAAGACAAGTAAAAAAATGAAAAATTTAAAAAAAAATTGGGGTGATTAGCGGTTCCAATAGAGTTTTGTGTAAGGCTTATTATTAGGACTTGCAAAATTCAAGGCTTTAGCATACCCCCCCCCCCCCCACTTAAATTACACATTGTCCTCAATGTGTCCCAAAAATATGTTTTTAGGTTGATTGAATGTGTAAAAATGTGTTGAAAAACAAAATTTTATGTTACTGGGCGTCTGGCCACGGCCCCGTGTTGGTCTGGGCACGACCCCGTGGTCAGATTGCCAGTACCAAAATTTAACAGAAGGTTGGACACGGGGCATGTTCAATGAGCACAGCCCCGTGTCCAGTTACCTGAACTGGGCAAATTTTCTGCAAAGCCTGGGCACGGGGTGTTGGGCTGAGCACGGCCCCGTGCTGAACTTGCTATAATGCTGGAAAATTGTCAGGAGGCTCTGTTTTCGTGCATGGGGTGTGGTTTTAACGCTCCCTTTGTAACCTCCACCTTTTCGAGTGTGTTCAACCATTACAACATCATCCAAACACCATTCAATAATTTTAAACCATCATTCATTAAAGAAGTGCGAAGTGCATAGTTCCCAAAAATTAAAAAGTACAAACGAAAAGAAGTTCTATCCTAGATAAGTAGGTCCTAGAATGCAAGAAATTTTGAAACCACAAAGAAGTTCTATCCTAGATGTTTTTATTATAAGAGCAATAAAATCCCGAAAAATGAATTTTTCAGTTGAATAAGGTTTTTAGAACTTCTTTCCGGAGGGTGCTCTTCACACATCATTGAGCCACTCCTTTATCTCCCGAGGGAGAAGGAAGACGAACTCATTATCTACCTCGTGTGAAGGAGGTGCGACTTCCACGAAAACCTCTTGTAAGGTGTCTAGAGGAGGTTCCGGGGGAATGTCATCCCACCCGGTGGGATTAACAACTTATTGTGCCAAGTTCCAATCTTCTTGTGGGAAGATTGGTTCCATAGGCGGCATTGCAAGAATGTTCAACCTTTGGTGCAAAAGGTTGATTTCTTGGAAGCTACTCTCTAGCCCCCACCGTTAGATAGTTGATACGGTCGATTAGGACCTCCTCCACGGATGTCATCTCATTGAGTGCCTCTCGTAGCACCATTAAGTAACGCACAAGGGTTGCTTCTATCGATGGCCTTCTTTCTCTGCGACTGTTCCTCGAGTGAGCTGAAGATGTTCCACTATTCTGGCTCGACAATCTAAGAAAACAAGGCAAAAAGTTTAAAATAATGAAACCGTAACTCCGGCCACGGCCCCGTGTCCGCTGGGCACGGCCCCGTGGCCACAACTCTGCAGATTTTTGAAACAAGGAATCTTAGTGCTTTAAATTATTTTTCTGTTTTTTTGAGATATTTCTGAGCATAAATAACTTAAAACAGTGTTATAAAACTTATTTTTAATAAGATTCCTTAATTAAAAACCTAGCAAATATCACAATAAAGCTTGGAATCATGGAAGTTTCAAGCTTTAATGGAGGTTTGAGGAGTTTTTGAAGAAGAAGGCAAGAGACAAAAGTGGTAAAGACAAGATGGTTGTTGAGAACCTTATTTGGAATATACCTTGTAGGGTATATTTGAAGATCCCACCAGATCTTGGTCTTTGGAATGGGTCCAAATGTGCAGGAATCTTGCTGACTTTATAGAAAACGACAGCATGCTTACCACGGCCCCGTGACGGCTGGACACGGCCCGTGGTCAGACAAGACTCTGACACATTTTGTCCGTATTCTGAACACGGGGCGTGTTAACCTGGACACGGCCCCGTGGCTAGAGAGTTTTTATGAAGTTTCGTCTTATTTTAAGGAATTTATCTGGATCGGGCAGTTCCTTACTGGAGGGGAGAACACCGAAGTGCCTAAGGTACCTTGATTGCTCTTGATTTAAACAAGAACGCAAGAGGTTATCGGAAAGGGTAAATCCTAAGCTAAATACCGGTGGGCGAAACCGACCTTTATTCCCCTTATCCGAGCTCTCATTAAAGAAGGTGTATGTAGAATCGCTCAGGTCTATGAACGCATCGGCGGAGACCGATGGAGAGTCCTTCACGGCACAATCGACATAGGGACGACTATCGCTCATGTCCTCACAAGAGTTAGAGGTGCTTTCGGTATCGACGATGTTGTTAGATTCCGAATGCGCCTCCAATAATTCTCCTTGATTGTCGTCTTGTGATGAATAACTTGTTTCCATCTCAAGCTCTTTTAATATTTGGAGAATGAATTCTTCGAGCTTACATAATTCTTCGAAAATTATGTCATCTAAAAGAAATGGTTGAGGGCATTCGAGAGAGAGATAGGGATCGTTTTTACTTTCTCCCATCTTAAGGTTACAGGGAAACGATGGGTCTAAATAGTGGGGAGTGTAATTTAGAAAGTAACATTCTAAATCTTTATGAGATCCACCACATATTTGACACCACACACCGTAAGAGGAGCGAAAGTAAAAATAATCAATATCGCTCATGTTTGTGTCAGAAATTACCAACCGTCGGTATATCTTACGGTTTTGTTTTCAGTAACTGGGGTTTGGACACGGGGGCGTGTTCAGCTACTGTCTACTTAAAACAAGATTGTCAGTAACAAAGATTGGGCACGGGGGCGTGTTCAGTAGGCATGGCCCCGTGCTGAAGTCTGTAGAACTGAAAAATTAAGAAAAATCCTAAAAAAAATAGAAAAATAAGTAAAAAAAATGATTAGGCCTTTGATTCCTAACTTTCTTAAAATCCTTGTATCCCCGGCAATGGCGCCAAAAACTTGATGTGTGCTCGGTGTGATATATTTTTATTGATATTTAAAGCCCATTTTACACATTAGTCAAGTTTTGTTAGTCCCGAAAAACCCATGACATCACTCGACGGTTCAATCGAACGCGGAATATAAGATCAAACCGAAAGAACAAAAAGAAAATTTTCAATACAAAACTTAGTGCCGCTGCTTAGATCGCACACAGTCTCAAGGACTGTCTGGTACGATCTTCGAGAACCATGCACACAATCTCTAGGATTGTCTGGTACAAGGTTCTCCTTTGGGGATTACATAATTACACAATACCAGAGAGCTCTACCACCAATATTCTAATCATGACTATTTATAGGAGCCTCTACCCCATTGGCCCACATGGCCTAGCCCAAGCCCAAGTGCTAATCTAAACCAAATAGACATAAATAAACGTAATAAAGATAAGCTTAAAACTCTGGACCTAACAATCTCCCCCTAGTTTTATGCTCTCTTTATTATGGTTTAGACGATCTCCAACCTTGGGTCTTCTCCTTTAGTGGCCCAGCTGTAAACGAGCCCATCAATATATCTCGGATGATACGAAGTTGTTTCGGATGATAAATGAAAGAAGGAGATGCGTCTCGGATGATATCGGATGAAATAACGGAGGACTTCGGATGAATGTGTCTCGGATAAACTTTGTGACAACTGCCAAATTTGCATGCATCCGTACAATTAATTAATCTTGATTAGTGCTTAAAGACTGTGTTGAATTATACTTAACTGCTTTCTGATTACTACATCATACTTACATGTGCATCACATATTACATAATGACACATCATTATTACATGCAAACTTTATTGTCATACATGATGCACAAAGCACGGTTAGCACAGTTAACGGATAAGACAGAAAAATGCTGACGGGGTTCAGTACATAGACATACATTGTTTTGAGACACAGTGTGAGCCAGAGACTAAGTACTACACTAGTATAGTGTGTAGGGAAGTAAGGACCACAAAACTGCTTTTCTAGGTGATATTTAAAGTACCGGAAAGTGCCTAAAACTCACCCAAAGTGCAGAATTCTGCATATTTCAGCAAAATTCAGCAATTTAATAAGCTAGTAACACGCAAAAATATGACTGAATGGTCCTGAATGCTTTCCTAAGTGTCGGGAATTAAAAGTGTCACAAAAGGGTGCATAAAGATCACTAAACGATATAGTTTAGCACTTTAACGAACCGGTATCTAATCAAACAACCGGACACTACCCGAAACACCAAAATTTTACTAGAAGAATTGTTTTATTATTTCTAAGCTAGTTATGATCCCCGAACACCCTAACACCCACTAAAAATATCAAGTAACTAACACTTATAACTAATACTTGGATTTGGACCTTTAATCTAACTAGATGGTTGGAAGTTACACTTAGACCCCCCCCCCCCATGCTAGTAAACGGCCACACACGGTCTAATTAGAGGATTTTGTTGATTTGTTTATGAGATATTGTCATGTACTTGAGAAGACATAAAATCCAAAGGATAAACACTTGTTGGAAAGTTATATAACTTAACCACTAGACCATTAACCATCATTCATCATCATCACTCATCACTCATCTACATACACACAAAGGTGTTTAAGGGGCATAAGGAAGCTTGGTGGCATCGGAAGTGGAAGGACCTTTCTTACTTACTTTTATCCAACACATTTGTCATCCTCAACATCTTGTGTTCATCCCTAGCCATAGAGCTAGTAGTAAGACCCTTGTAACCCTTTGTTACTTCTAATTTTGTTGGTTAAAAGATGTTATACATTGATGATCATGAAGAACACTAAAGAACCTAATCAAAAAACTTGAACATAAGCTTAACATATGATGAAACCTTGATGAAACTATGTTGTTTAGTGTATGTATGATACTTGATGGTTGTTTTCTTGAGATTATGATGTTGATCATCATAAGGAGCTTGCTAGATTGTGATTAAACACATGATCTAGCAAGTGAGAGGAAGATTATGTGACAAAACAAGATGATCATCCTCATATATAAGCATGAACTTGAAGAATAAAGTGATTTATTGAAAAATAATAGTCAAAGTGGGTTAATAATCTTACAGATCTAAGATTTATGGATCGTTTTTCAAAAGAACCAAGTTCAAAATATGATTTTTAGAAGATCATGGTTCTGACTTAAATATACACTATTTTTGGTGATAAAATAAGTATAAGGACACTTTGTTTACAAGGAAAAATTCAAAAGAATGATTTTTGGAAAAATCATCTAGTAAGTTGTAAACACTCAAATCTTTCAAGAATGAGATTTTTAAAGAAATAAACACACTTTAAAGGGTAGCTAAATCTACTAAACACAGTACCAAGTTACTGCAAGTTTTTATGAAAGTTCAAGTTCATGATTATTATGTAAATAGCATTGTTTTAGCACTTGGTAAGTGTAAGTTGTTTAGGGTTGATTGTTGATTGTTTGTGATGATTTTAAAAAGAAAATAATATGCTTTGATAGCATGGATACCTCCATTTTTAGGGGAAACTATGGCAAAATTTTCTAAAAATATAAACACTTAGAAAATATTTTCAAACTAGTATTTACAAGTGTATTTTGATCATGAGTTTTCAATATAAACTTTGCCATAGATTTTGTTACAAAAATACAAATATTGGAGGTTGGTTTTTATAAATAAAATGGATAAATATGTATTTGGAATATATTTACATTAAAGACACATTGTGTGTGAATATTTGTATACTTTGTGGAATAGTTATATTATTTTAGGATTTTAAAATAATATAACTTGACAAAATACCAAGAAATTACAATCCGGAATATTACCGAAAATCACAAGGAATAAATATATAAGTTACACACATAATATTGTGGAACCGAACGATAGAACGTAACTTACAAAATATTCCGGAGAATACCGTTATAAATATATATCTTTGGTAAATATTATTTTGGATACGAAAGAAATGAGAATATGATTTTTGTTATTATTACAAAGTATATCATATTTTCGACAAAGAGAAAATATATTATTTTTGGAAGTAAAAATATATTTTCCTAGAGTATTTAGAAGATATATGATTTTTGGGAAAAATATATATATATTTTCTGGAAATACAGTATTTTTGGACAAAATAAGTTTATACATATATTTTCTAAGTGGGACTTGAAAAAATATTGTTTTGGGAATATATTGGATATTTATTATGAAAATGCGTACACACCGGAATACGACGCCAACACATGGCAAGTTATACCAATACAAGAATACGGATATACATGTATAAGATACCCCCATCCTTGGGAAGGAAATACTTGAGAAGTATTGTTACAAAATATTTTTTAACAGTTATTCCAAAATCAAATTTAATTTAAAGTTAAAATAATCATTATTTTAACAAGTAATTATAATTTGGAATAATATTGAAGACATGAAGTAAACGTAACTCAAAGGCACTAATTAATACCAAGACAAGGCACGACCCGCTCGTCTAATGGACCGTAGTACGCATGTAGGTAGTCGTGCGTTCTAGAGGAAGCTTTGAGTTACATCGGATACAAGGAACGCAAAACTGTGAGTTCATGTCCCCCTTTTCTTTTAGACTGTTTTGTTTTATACTTCGGGGGTGAAATACATTTTACAATTGTTTACAAATATTTTATACATGGTATGATTAGCTTAAGGAGGGTTACTGCTAGATCATGTGAAAGGTGGGTATAACACTTAAGGCCATTAATCCTCATTGTAGGACCGAGGGACATGAGTGATAGATCTATTTGGGTGTAGCGAGCCCACACCCATGGGGACCAGGGTGGCCCATAGGGTGACTATGTCTTCCAGCCGGAGGCCCGATACAAATTTGCTAGGTTTGAGTTTTCCTGCACCATTTCACACATACCATTGGCTTTGCAACCCAGTGGTGATCTGTTTTTCCTTATTGCTACATACCAAGGACATACATACATACAGAAATACTTTAAAGGTTTATCCATAGACAAACACATGAACTCACTCAACTTTTGTTGATGTTTTCAAACTACATGTATTTCAGGGAATTTGTAAGTGGATCTGGCGGGCGTTGGAAGTTTTTATGCTGTGTTAGGAATAAAGATGTCATCCATGGTCTTTGAGTTTGGTCAGCGTGTCTTATTCCAGGACGAGACACGTCTCCCAAACCTTAGTTACATTAAATTTCTTTTGACGAGTCCTTAGTGAACTCATGAACAATTTGTATGGTTTGTAAAACTCGAATCTGAAGTCTACGTTTTTAAACAATGTTGTTATGTTTTAAACTTATTTAATGGATGACGAATCTATGGTTTTAAGTTGTTGTTATGATTTAATGCATTGATATTAAGAAAGTCACACCATAATCACGCTTCTGCAAAAGTCAGGGTGTGACAGCTTGGTATCAGAGCTTCGATCGTAGCGAACTAGGATTCTTTCTTGAGTATAGACAACCATCATTAGGGCTCTCACGAAAACGTTTTTACGAACATGTTTTCATTGCATACTAGGGGTGTGCAAAAAACCGAATTAACCGAACCATAACAAAATTAACCAATAAAACCGAACCGGAAAAACCGAACCAAATAAAAAACCGGTGGGTCGGTTAATGATTTTTTTGAAAACCGAAAGTAGCGGGTCGGTTATGGTTATCATTTTTTTCCATACCCACCATAACCGAACCGAACCGACATGTAATAAATCACCATAGGATTTAGGACTTTTCGCCATATTTTTAATATTTGATGTTTTTGACTGAAGAGTTTTAGTGCTTATGGGTTTTTTCTTATCATTTTATGGTTTTGGTTGAATGTTTATTTGAATTTATGGATGTATCATATAACTTTATTTGAATATTCGATAATAATTGGTATTAATGTTATATATTATATGTATTCTTTAATACTATGTAACATACTAATATATACAAATATGCAATAACAATTTATTCCATGTTAAAAAAATAAGCTATTTTTAGCTAAGCTAAATACACGGTTAACCACCCATAACCGACCCGCTATAACCATCAAAACCAAATAACCATAGCCACCATAACCGATCGGTTATGGTTATGGTTATGGTTATCCAATAACTGACATCGCGGTTATGGTTATGGTTTTTGTTCAAAATCAACCCAAACCGACCCATGCACACCCCTATTGCATACACGAAACGCCCAGATCCATGGAACAAACATTTTTAGAAACAAAAGACATGAAACACATTTCAAAGTTTATAATTCAGTCTGAGAGACTGGGTAGTTCAGTCTGAGAGACTGGGAGTTTAATCTGAGGGATTCAGTTTGAGAGACTGGGTAGTTCAGTCTGAGAGACTAGGTAGTTAGTCTGAGAGACTAGTTGGGACAGTTTGGAAACTGGGAGTTTAGTGTGAGATACTGGGTAATTCAGTTTGGGAAATGGGGAAGTTTAGTCTGAGAGACTAGGGAGTTCAGTCTGAGAGACTGGGTGTTTCAGTCTGAGAGACTAGGTGTTTAGTCTGGGAGACTGGGTGTCTAGTCTGGGAGGCTAGGTAGTCTAGGAGACTGGGTGTTTAGTCTGGGAGACTAGGTGGGTTAGTCTGGGAGACTAGGAATGATAGAAAGTTTCATGAAGAATAATGTGAATACATGACTACATGATAAATTACCTTTGTTTGCATACACTAATTGTTAGTGATTACTATGGATATACATGCTATGACTATTATGTACCGGCACACATGTCACGTTATTTTAGAAAGCGAGATATCAGACATTGATAACCCTACGGCCACCGCCACAGATAATGAGATTGCATCTGCGCCGGGGATATTTACGTCAGACACTGAGAGTGATCCTGATATGCTGACCAAGGACGAGGACGACACCCAACAGTCCGCGCTACCAGATTTTGGTGATGCTTTACCCTTGCTGATGGTTTCTCTGACAAGAATCCTTCTGTCACTCTTGTTTCAGTCCATGACCACTTCATCAATGGTCATCCCGATGGTGAGCACACTATGGCCCTGATCCTCGACGATGCGCCTCCTACGGACATTCCTTCCGAAGGTTGGCTACTCGACGAACAGTTGATGATGACGTCGACATGTTTATTGATGGTCCTCCTGCTGACGCCCATGATGATAGAGAGTTAGACGAGAACGTTGTTACTAATTTCACTTCTTGAGACCCCTGATATCAAGCTATCCTCTGAATCTAGTATACACTCGAATTCAGACTCCTTTGAGTCTGTGACATCTGCAGCCTTACAGACGGCTGGATTATAGCTTTCTACTATTGACTCAGACGACGACGTCACTATGACTGCTACACTACCACCTGCTCGAGAAGCCACACCTTTACATGACCCAGACCCTGCTCCTGAGCCAGCTCCTGTTCCTTTTGGGTCAGCTTGATGTGGCACCTGCTAGTCCTGCACCCTTGCTTTATCATGACCCTGTTTCTTTTACATTGCACCCCTTATACCTGACCCAGTACCTGCACCTTCAACCGCTGATGTTGCTCCTATGGAGACCGACGTCCATTGCACCGACATGCCTATCGCTTTCTTTCAGGACCTACCCACACCCCAGAAAGGTACTCCAGGTCAGCACCCGCATGACGATCCTTTTGCTACAGCAGCATTTTCCCCGACCTCACAGGCCGCACCGTTTGCTACCTTTACCTCTACATCGCTGGACGAGCCATTTCGATGGTTCCTATCATACACTTTGCTGATATTAGACCCTTACCATCCCTCACATTATGGAGGCTACCCACGGGATGAGTTACTCCTGTAACATCAGCTACAGTTTGAGGATATGAGCCGCGGAGTTTTGGAGCTTGAGCTGACACCATGTCCTCCACCCTGTCTATTGCAAGTATACTTTGATCCTCCACATTTATCAAAGATTCCTTTTGCGCTCTCACCTGCTGCTATTACACCTTTTCCAGGTTTTTGATGCTCGTTTCTTTACTGTCAAGCGGCAGATCAGTTAATTACTTCGACATATATACAAGCTCGAGGAGGAGTTCACGCATGTTAGCAGTTTACTTATCTTTCCTCCTCCACCTCAGTCACCAGTATAGTTGGTTTCTGGATTATGCAGATTGCATTACATTTGGGTAAAGACACTAATGATAAGCCGAGATTGTGGAGACTTTTGAAGACCACTTCTGACTACGTAACTTTGATACACTGATATACTTATTGGACAAGGGTAGGGTGACCCTGTGTCCCGTTTAATGTGTTACATTTTGTAAGACAATGCAATTGTGGTCGGAGAATAATGAGGGCCCAATCATCATTAATCATGTGACAATACTTTGTGGCCAATAACCAATGAAAGCTCAGTCGCTATGTCTCTGTTAAGAACGTTGTTGATCTATATGTGTGTGCTATAATTATAATGCTACGTGCTTGCTTGCTATGCTCTCATTAAACGTGATTCCCAATTACTTGGTTATGCTATGATTATGCTATTGCTTGATTGGCTGATATGATAATCTATTATGTGTATGTACATATGACCTCTAAACAACTATATGCACTCCCTGAACAAATAAGACCTGGCCTAACCGATCTTCTTCTTAGAAGATGTCGATACAAGGTAACATCGATACCAACAGCCCTCTGCCAGCGACAGCGGCAGAATTACAAAAGCGCATCTCACAGCACGAGGCTCTTCGCTTCGAACGCGGCGGAGGTACCCCAGGAAATAACCCACCCAACGGCTGCACCTACAAGCAGTTCTTAAACCACAAACCTCGAGAATTCGACGGCACTGGGGGTGCCTTAGCTTTTGTGCATTGGGTTGAGAAGACGAATTATGTTTTGCGATCAAGTAAATGCACCCCAGAACATCAGGTCACATACATAGCTGGACTGTTTCTAGATGGGGCTCTGTCATGGTGGAACCTTCAGATTCAGACGATAGGCAAGACTGTTGCATATGCTTTGATGTGGGACAAACTGAAAGAACTGATGCGTAAAAGATATTGCTCTAGGGCAGAAGTCCAGAAGTTGGAGACTAAACTGTGGAACTTGAAAATGGAAGGTCCAAAGATAACTGAGTATGTACAGAGATTTGACGATTTATCACAAGTTGCTTCGCGTTTGGTGAAACCAGAATCTAGGAAGATCGAACGCTTCATCGGGGGATTGGCACCTCAGATTCTAAGCCTGGTGACAACATCTAAACTTCCAACAATCACCGAGGCTATCGATATAAGCGTGGCGCTCACTGAAGAAGCGGTTAGACTAGGAAAATTTTCCACTTCGGAAAAGAAAAAGGAGACTCGTGTAGAGTCATCTGGAGATAACAAGAGAAAGCTCACAAATTTCAAGAAGGTTACTTGGGCGAGTAACAAGAAGAAGGCCAAAAAGGGAAAAGACTACATGGGTATCCTACCTAAGTGCAACAATTGTCTACGTTATCATGTCGGGCGATGTAAATATGTAAAATGTGATAACTGTGGCAAGAGGGGGCATCCCAAGGAAACTTGTAGGCAAGATACTGAACGTAGAAGTGGAGGCCAAGATAGTAGCAAGAATCACTAAGGAAACAACGACAATGACAATTATCAAGGCAGAACGAGTGACAAACAGAAACGTGCTCAAGGTTGTTTTAACTGTGGAAGCAAAAAGCATTGCAGAAAATATTACCCTAAGAACAATCAGGCACAAGGATAAAAGCTCAGTAGCAGAGCTAGGAGAGCACACCAAGAATCCAAGCATGGATATCGGTACGTCCCATATTAGTCAACGTTATGCATCTGTGCTGCTAGATACTGTTGCAATTTTAGCTTCGCATCTCTAGAGTTTGAGAGTATACTTGGTTTAGTAGCAAGTAAGTTAGATAACCCGCACTCGATAGAGCTAACTAATGGGAAGCTAGTGGAAGTTAACGAAGAAATTGGAATCGGCAAGATAGAACCCGGAGAGCGTGAGTATACGCTTGATCTACTGCCAGTTGAGTTGGGAAGCTTCGACGTGGTAACCTGGATGGATTGGTTATCGAGTGATCAAGCAGAGATTGATATCCGCATCCCGATGGCAAACAAAGAAACGATCGTGACTCATGAAGCAGGATACGCCTCTACAAATTACTAATTGCTTGACGGCACAAAAGTTGTTGCGTAAAGGATGTGTTGTTTTCTTGGCTCATGTCGGGGACAAGGGAGCCGAAGAACTAAAACTCGAAGATATTCCTGTGATAAGGAAATATCCTGAAATCTTCCCCGAAGACTTGCCAGAATTATCTCCTCAACGACAAGTCGAATTTCGCATCGATTTGATTCCAGGCGCCGCGCCTGCAGTCAATGCACCTTAGCGACTTACACCTTCGGAGATGCAAGGATTGTTAGTGTAGCTTCAATAGTTGATAGAGAAGGAAGATAACACACCAAGTTTCCCGCTTTGGGTAACCCCAGTTTTGTTCGTCGAGAAGAAGGACGATAGCTTTCGTACAAACATCAAACTACCAGGAGCCGAACGAGCTAACCAACAAGAGTCGGTGACTCTTGCTAAGGATTAACGAATTATTTATCTAACTAACTGTGAGGACCCAGCTACTATTTCAAGACTGATAGAAGATTGAGTGTCATTATATGTGAATTCAAGAAGAAAGTATACCGGGGAATTGTGGGACAATAACTTGTTTTTAAACATACACAAAAATTGTGTTTCCTACACAATGCACACAACAGTTTTACACAGAATACAAAACTCTGAGAATCTAGAAAGCATGTACTTAGGGTCTTTGGGAACCCAGGTCAAAACTCGTAGAGGTTGTCATTTAGGAACCACACCTGTTAACTCAAGCAAAACCTATTATTCTGACATATATGCTATTTCAATTGACCAAACAAGATAAAAGTACTCAAATTTCTTTTGTTGAAATCTTCACTTTTGCTTCTAGCGAGTAGATGTTTGCATCTCTACTCCCCTAATGGTAGTTGCATCGCGCCAATTTTCTTCGCTGAGAGCGAACACACATTTGCTTCGATACTTGGTCATTTCTTCATTTTAGCAAATACTCATTGTTTCAGTACTTGGAAACTTATATGTCACACATGCACCATTTGCTACGCATGTGGTTTCGTTTCAAATAAACGCTTCATTAAAGTTCATATGTTATTTTGCTAAAGCTAACTATTGGTCAATGATTTGAATAACCTACATCCTCGTAATTGTTGGCTCTTTTGTTATCAAGCCAACACACTTTCTTGAAACTCCTTTTATTTCAAGTTGCATCCATGGTTTGTCTTCATAACCATGCTGAGATTTCCCTTGTTGATACATATGTTTATTGTCGGGTTACGCTGAAACCAGGTTCAATTGCTTGAACCTATCCATGTCACATATTCTATTTAAGACACCATATGATGTATTGAGAGCATCATATTCAAATATTTTTTCAACGGTTCTTTTGTTTCAGGTCGTAGTAGACTTGGTTGGTCTACGACTCCACTAAATCATTTATTGGTTTTGATATCTTACGGTGACACTCTCACAGAATTGAAGTTTGCGCTAATTTGGTTACACACCTCATACACGGATTTGGTTGTCTATTCATTTGTTCTAAATCCGTTTTGTTTATCACGATTAAAGCGGTCTCAACATAGTTGTGTGTTAAGACAATGGTACCCAGATTCACTTCATATCACGGTGTACCTCCTAACAATTCATTCATTATAAATTGAACACTCCGCAGTGTTTATTGCTTTCCACCCTCAAGCAGAAGTTCTTTGATGTTCCATAATCAATTGAAAACTCTATGACATTGTGTAAATCAAATCTTCAGATTGTCTCAGTACACTTTCATTTGATTTCAAACACGGTGAACTTGTTCAGTCACCACTATTATTGAATTATGTCATTACGACACCTTGTGGTGTCATTACAAACTTGTAGCTTGTGCTAATCATGGTCAACCGTTTCACACGAAACTACACATACTTTTGTTTGACTTGTCCTTTAAACATTCCTGATGTAACTACGAATTAAGACAATAATACACAAGATTCGCTTGTGATTCATTCGGTGTATTTTCGCAATTCATGAATGTCAACACACTATTTTATCCATGTATTTGTTCAAGAGTTGACAGATCATTTTCATGTTACTATCACATTCGAGTTGTTGATTTTGAGTTCACATAACGGATGCTATGATTTGTGAAAACTCGTTTGCATATTGTGACCGATTGTTTGAGAATCCACTGGTTAAAACTCCTTTGTTACACCCCTGTTAACTGAGTTACACTAGATTATACATCTATACATCTCGTGACCTTCGACATCAAATGATAGAACACATACCTTTTAACCATTGGGTTCTTGTTGTTGAAATACATTCTTGGATACACCTGATGTGAATAAGATTTGATTCGGTTTTATGGTTATCTACCTCAGTATTATTCATATACATACACGCATAATGTAACCCTAAGTAGTTAAGGTAGTACAAATTTCGAGGACGAAATTTTCTTAACAGGGGGAGAATGTGACAACTGCCAAATTTGCATGCATCCGTACAATTAATTAATCTTGATTAATGCTTAAAGACTGTACTGAATTATACTTAACTGCTTTCTGATTACTGCATCATACTTACATGTGCATCACATATTACATAATGACACATCATTATTACATGCAAACTTTATTGTCATACATGATGCACAAAGCACGGTTAGCACAGTTAACGGATAAGACAGAAAAATGCTGACGGGGTTCAATACATAGACAGACATTGTTTTGAGACACAGTGTGAGCCAGAGACTAAGTACTACACTAGTATGGTGTGTAGGGAAGTAAGGACCACAAAACTACTTTTCTAGGTGATAGTTAAAGTGCCGGAAAGTGCCTAAAACTCACCCAAAGTGCAGAATTCTGCATATTTCAGCAAAATTCAGCAATTTAACAAGCTAGTAACATGCAAAAATATGACTGAATGATCCTGAATGCTTTCCTAAGTGTCGGGAATTAAAAGTGTCACAAAAGGGTGCATAAAGATCACTAAACGATGTAGTTTAGCACTTTAACGAACCGGTATCTAATCAAACAACCAAACACTACCCGAAACACCAACATTTTACTAGAAGCATTGTTTTATTATTTCTAAGCTAGTTATGATCCCCGAACACCCTAACACCCACTAAAAATATCAAGTAACTAACACTTATAACTAATACTTGGATTTGGACCTTTAATCTAACTAGATGGTTGGAAGTTACACTTAGACCCCCCCATGCTAGTAAACGGCCACACATGGCCTAATTAGAGGATTTTGTTGATTTCTTTATGAGATATTGTCATGTACTTGAGAAGACACAAAATCCAAAGGATAAACACTTGTTGGAAAGTTATATAACTTAACCACTAGACCATTAACCATCATTCATCATCATCACTCATCACTCATCTTCCTCCTCCCTCCTTCTTCTCGGCCGAACACCCACCTCCACACCACCATCATCAACATTCAAGCTCCATACAATCTACATACACACAAAGGTGTTCAAGGGTGCATAAGGAAGCTTGGTGGCATCGGAAGTGGAAGGACATTTCTTACTTGCTTTTATCCAACACATTTGTCATCCTCAACATCTTGTGTTCATCCCTAGCCATAGAGCTAGTAGTAAGACCCTTGTAACCCTTTGTTACTTCTAATTTTGTTGGTTAAAAGATGTTATACATTGATGATCATGAAGAACACTAAAGAACCTAATCAAGAAACTTGAACATAAGCTTAACATATGATGAAACCTTGATGAAACTATGTTGTTTAGTGTATGTATGATACTTGATGGTTGTTTTCTTGAGATTATGATGTTGATCATCGTAAGGAGCTTGCTAGATTGTGATTAAACACATGATCTAGCAAGTGAGAGGATGATTATTGTTTTGGTCAAAAATTACCGAGGCAATTAAGTGATCAAATTAGTAAAGTGAGGTAGTGTGCTAAAAAGTGTGTTGAAAATATGCCGGTTAAGTTATTTGGAAAATCAGTATTCAGGATACGGCTCAGGATATTGAGCTGTATCTATGATCAAACTATGAGCAAAATGTAAAGTAAATGACACGAGATGTACGAGGAAAGCCCTTGATCAATCTAGATCGCCGGCATAAAACCTCGAGAGCTGACAATCGCAGCTGCCTTATTCTTCTTATTGCTTCAAACTTCAGGATACAGTGCAGGATATAGACCAGATCGCTAAGTGTTACAATGCTTTTGTATGAAAGTGGAAATTGCTAGAGAGCGAGTGTTAGAGTGTAGCGTGTGTAAATGTGATGTCCTATTTGATCTGGTATACCCACCTATTTATAGTTGCTAAATAGAAACTAAAATTCCTATAAATATGGGATGCTCCCGAATATTCCATAAATAGCCGTTTGGAACCAAATAAAGCGGGCTTAACGTCTTTCCTTGAACAACTTGGACCGAGTCTTCCTCGGAATGAGTCCTTGTGAACGTTGCTAGCTTCTAACCCACGTACCTGCACATAATCCATTAGTAATCCTGAGGATACCATTCAGGATGTTACCAATATCCTGAACCAGCATCCCGGATGTAAATAGATATTATATAACCAAGATATAAATCAAGATATTTTCCAGGATATGGGCTCAGAATTTCACCCATAACAATTGTCCCCAAAAATGTTACCGTTTGTTATCCTGCACTAACGGTTACATTTTTCACGAAGACCGAGGTAATTAATAGATAAGACCAATGACGTGACCGTTTCCAACTGCCCGGCCTATATTTACTCATCATACCCTATATCTTCTCATCCTCATCTCTTTTTTAATCATAATCGACAAGGAAAAGGTAACATTCTCTCTCTCATCTTCATATTCATCTTCATTCTCCGGTAAAAAACTCAGGTGACCAAATGCCTAGACAAACAAGATCTAGTTCAGGCGACTCGGCTCCCACGTTTATCCAACAGAACCTTCTCCAAGAACCGGAGAAGGAGATATGCACCTTTGACAGTGCCCACCTGTCAGCCTTAAAATCCTCCGGCATCTTCCCGGAAGGAACCGTATTTAGACCGTTTGACCGGGAAATCCGGTCGGATATGGTCTCCAGCGAGTGGATATGCTTCAGTGCTTTCCCTTTTACCCTAGGGCTACAATTCCCCTTTCCGGACTTCATCACCAAATTCTTTAATATCACAAAAATCTCTTTCAGCCAAACCATGCCAATACTCTGGCGTGTTTTGTCTGTTCTTGACCAGATCAAGAGAAACCACATTCCTGATCTTTCCGTCCATGATCTCCCTTTAGCTTACAAACTTAGATGCCATAGATCATGTAGATTTCTGTTTTATTCTACTTCCGGTGACCCATTGATACTTCGTGCCACCAGGAACGAGGATGGTTGGCAATCCAAGTTTTTATTTGTAAAAAGGGACTCAATCCCTGGTGGAATGGATTATCCGATGAAATGGTTGAAGAAGGGTAGGATTTAGGGTTTAAAGATGATCCTACCTCTTATCCTGCTTTATACCCTGAACTGACCAATTTTATTTTCTCTGTTGTGCATGCAGCTGATTTCAGGAAGATTGCACCTCCTCTTGCTGATTCTCAAAAAAGAATAGACGCTATCAGACTCCTTTCAGAGGCAGAGAGAAGCTTCAACCCATCTCCACCAACTCCAAGCCCTCTTTCAAGTGCAAACATGTCTGGTAAGGATCCTGCAAGATATCCTGTACACACATGTTTTTATTTGATATTCTTAGGAGAAAAGTTTACTCCCTATGTGCAGACTCCAGCAAGGTTCCAGTCTATCTAGATCTCAACGAACTTGACAGCTATCCTACTCCAGCCACGGTCAAGAAAGAGACTCATGCCGCTACCAGCTCCAAGCCACTCCCGGCTCCCAAGGCCAATCCAAGGACTCGTGCTTCCACAGCAAAAAAGAGGAAAGGCCTTGAAGTCAGTGCTCCAGGTTCAGAAGGGTTCTCCTATGACGAACTCAGTTTCTCTGATTCCTTAGAGCCAATGACATCCTTCCTTAACAAGGTAATATCCTGACGCATATCCTGCACATATATCCTGAACGTATATCCTAATAGGATATCCTGACAGGATATCCTGGTCAATATATTCTAACTCATACCTGAAATTGATGTGCAGGGCCTCCAGCATTTGCTCCACTTGTATAATGATGCCTGTGGTACTGTTGCACTCCATGTAGCCAGGATCAAACAGCTTGAAAGCACCGTTGCTGACCAAGGTGCCATTGCCGAAGCGAAGACCCGGCACTACGAGGGCATGCTGAAGAAGGTCACCCAAGACGCTGAGCTCAAACTTGCCACCGTTCAAATGGATCATGAACAAGCCATGGTCTCTTTCCGGGAGGGAATCAAGGCTTCCGCTATCGTCTCCCTGCTACAAGCACGCATCAAGATGGCCTACGAGGCCAAGGAGACGGGCCTTGTTTGTCCATCTTGGCCAGTTGACTCCTGGGTGGCCAAGCTAAAGGAGCTCGGAGGCAAAGTTGTGCCACTTCCTGCTGAAGCTGGTGAGTCTTCTAAGTCAGCAGAGGTAGTGATCCAGGCTGGAGACAAGAAGGATGCTGGAGCAGATGCTGGGATGGATACTGGTGAGGATGCTGCTCAGGATGCTGGTGCTGAGAAGTCTGAGAAGGTTGGAGAAGATGCCGCTGTGTGAGGGCATTCAGGTGGGCGATGACGGATATACGTGCCAAGACCAGAACCCACATTTTTAAATTTGAATGTTGGTCTGTAATCCCTTAAACAATTTACTTTTTTGCACTTTACTTTCCTGCACCTGAACAATTTACATTTCCTGCATGCTTTTTGAACAATACAACAGTTGGAGGTGGATGTGTCTCGGTTTGAGATGAAACCTTCAACTGTTGGGTAAATATGGTAAGGAACTATTATTGCTCATAGTGAATGGGCCTGGTTTTGAGGTGAAACTAAGAGCACATCTTCTGGTATGTTAATAATATAACTTCTCTTTTGACTTTATTATTGTTGTCATTGATATACAAATTTTACTCGTGAAAACTGTTTTGTTTGAACATTTTTAGGAATATATTGTAAACGTATCCTAGAAGATATCCTGTAAGATATCTTGATCAGGATATTGAAATACAACCTATAAATTGTCCAAATAAAAAGGAGAGATCATACCAGAGATTCTTAGAGAATCAATTTCAATCCTCCATTATAAGTTTGTCCCCAGTGCATGCTTATAAACTTGGATCCATCCTTTGAGTAGTATAATGTATGTCCCCTGTGTTCGACACAGAAACGCAAATGTATTCACACTTTGACTTGAATAAATTCCGAATACCCCAGGGCAAAACCCCTGATATCCTGAAATGAATCCTTAGCATACTTGGGATAAACCCTTAATATCTTGGGGATAAACCCTGATATCTGGGGATAAACCCTAAATTTCATGCGCTACAGGCGAGAGTGTATAAACTCCAATTCTTAGAAAGGTGAAAACCTTTAAACCTTAGAGAGTATGAAAATACTCTTTCGTGAGAGAGGGTGATCAATCCTCATATACCTTCAGGATCCAGGATATAGCCAACAGTAACGAAATTGTCAGCCACTTTTACATGAACTGGTCCCGCTACCTTGAACTATACCTAGATAACTTGCGCTCTAGGCGAGGTGTTTAAACCCAATTCGAAAGAAAGGTGAATACCTTTAAACCTTTGAAGGGACTAGGATCCCTTAAACGTGAGAGAGGGGGCCAATCCTCTAATCTTTCGAGTTATCTTGAGTACATATCCTGGAGCTATATCCTGAAACATATGCTGCAAAACAATTGTAAACTAATGTGGGTGTTAGCTTGGCTAACACCCCTCCGATGCTTAAGTCAGTATTGGATTCAAGATAATAAACAAATATATTTAAAATAGAATACATACCATTCCGAGATAGAAAATAAATTCTACTCTTACTTGAAATAGAGCTTTAAATGTATTGCATTCCAGGATCTTGGTAGCATATCCCCTTCCATATTCTTGAGTCGATATGCTCCTTTCCCTGCTTCTGACTCGACTTCATATGGTCCTTCCCATTTCGGAGCTAGCTTGCCATCGGCAGGATTAGTGGTATTTTGAAAAGCCTTTCTTAGCACCCAATCACCAACTCGAAATCTTCTAGTCCTTATGTTCTTATTATATGCTCTGGATATTCTTTGTTGATATGCTGTTATCCTTAGTCTTGCTGCGTCTCTTTTTCATCTATAGTATCCAAATCTTGACATAAGACTTCAGGATTCTGTTCAGGATCCTGTAGGATAGATCTTGCAGTAGGTATCGTCATTTCTGTTGGAATCACTGCTTCAGCTCCAAATACCAAGGAAAACGGGGTTTGGCCAGTTGCATTCTTTACCGTTGTCCTATCAGCCCACAAAACAAAGGGTAACTCTTCCGCCCATCTTCCTTTTTTGGCTCCAAGCCTCTTCTTTAAGTTATTGACTATTATCTTGTTTGAGGATTCAGCTTGTCCATTCGCTTGAGGAAGTACCGGAGTAGATGTGATCATTTTGATTCCCCAACTCTTGCAAAAGTCAGTAGTCCTTTTGCTTATAAACTGGGACCCATTATCGCAAATGATCTTAGCTGGTACCCCAAACCTAGTCAGGATATTCCTCTTTATGAAGGATACTACTTCTTGGTCTCTAACTTGAACAAATGCTTCAGCCTCAACCCATTTAGAGAAATAATCCGTCATTGCTAACATAAAGACTTTTCCTCCCGGAGCTTTTGGTAACTTCCCTACTATATCCATCCCCCACTTCATGAATGGCCAAGGGGAAACTACAGGATATAATGGTTCAGCTGGTTGATGTAGTATGTTACTATGTCTTTGACATGCATCACATCTTCGAGCATATTCTGCAGCATCTTTCCTCATCGTTGGCCAATAATATCCTATCCTTAATACTTTCGAGAACAATGATCTGCCCCCAGTGTGATTACCACAATCCCCTTCATGTATATCCTGAAGTACTTCTTTGGCTTCAGGATCCTCCAAGCACCTCAAATATGGTCCTGTAAGAGATTTCTTGTATAACACATCATTTATAATAGTAAATCGTGATACCTTCATCCTAAATGCCTTAGGATTTTCCTCCCTGGGAATGTGTACTTCCTTGAGATATCTCATGATTGGAGCCGTCCAAGATTTGGGATACTTTTCAGGATACTCTGCATCAGGATCCTGAATACCCGCTACTTCTTTATCCTGAGGATTCGTTGCAGGATACAAGATATGTAATATCGGTATTTAGGTCCCTTCTGGTATCCTAATCGACGATCCCAGATTTGCTAAGGCATCTGCTTCAGCATTATCCTCCCTTGGTACCTGTTCAAGTGTAAAAACATCGAAATATCCTGCTAATTTTTTAAGAATATCGAGGTATTCGATTAATTTCTCACCCTTAACTGCATAGGATCCATAAAAATGGTTAGTAATTAACAAAGAGTCAACATATACTTGTAAATTTTTTATACTCATGCTCTTAGCCAACTCTAATCCTGCAATTAAAGCCTCATACTCTGCTTCATTATTAGTAGCAGGAAATTCACATTTAATAGCCTGGGGTAATATGTCCCCCTGTGGCGATTTTAGTAGTATTCCCAATCCTACTCCTCTTATATTAGATGCACCATCAGTATATAATGTCCAGGATCCTGACGATTCTCCTAACTGTTGAACTTCTAGGTCTACCTCATCCTGAATGTCACTACTAAAATCAGCCACAAAGTCAGCTAAAGCCTGAGACTTTATGGCATTTCTAGGTTCATATACTAAATCATAAGCACTCAACTTTACTGACCACTTAGCCATCCTGCCTGACATTTCTGGTTTCCTAAGCACATTTTTAACAGGATAATTTGTTTTAACATGAATCCTATATGTCTCAAAGTAATGTCTATGTTTCGTTGATGCCATAACTAATGCTAGTATCAATTTTTCTAAATGAGAATATCTAATTTCTGCATTTAACAAGCTTTACTAACATAATAAACAGGATATTGCTGACCTTCATGGTCCTTTACAAGGACGGCACTTACAGCATTCCCTGATACTGCGAGGTATAGGGATAATGGTTCACCACTCTCAGGCTTCATCAGTAGAGGTGCGGTTGAAAGATATTGCTTTAAATCCTGTAGGGCCGCTTCATGCTTCTCACCCCATTCGATTTTCTTGTTCTTCTTCAGGATATCATAAAAATCTTTGCATTTCTCTGAGGATCTTGAGATAAATCTGTTTAATGCTGCCACTCGCCCTGTTAATCGTTGAACATCCTTCATATTTGAGGGCGATTTAATATCCAAGATGGCTTTAATCTGCTCCGGGCTCGCCTCTATTCCTCTTTTGGTCACCATATATCCTAGAAATTTTCCTGCCCCCACTCCAAAATGGCACTTAGCAGGATTTAGCTTCATGTTATACTGATCCAGGATATCAAATGCTCCTTTAATATCCTGGAGGTGATCCTGAGCCTTCTTTGATTTTACCACCATATCGTCAATGTACACCTCCATGGTGTCCCCCAGTTTGTCTTTGAACATCATGTTTACCAATCTTTGGTATGTTGCACCTGCGTTTTTCAAACCAAAAGGCATAGCGGTATAACAATAAATACATGTTGGTGTCATGAAGGCAGTATCCTCCTGGTCAGAAGGCTCCATTTGTATCTGTTGAAATCCTGAGGATGCATCCATGAAGGTCAACATTTCATGCCCGGCAGTGGCATCTACCATTGCATCAATGTGGGGAAGAGGAAATGGGTCTTTAGGACAAGCCTTGTTCAAGTCTGTGTAGTCTACACAAACTCTCCATTTCCCATTTTTCTTCTGTACCACAACCACGTTTGCTAGCCACCTTGGGAACTTAACCTCTCTGATCATCCTAGACTTCAATAATCTCTCAACTTCCTCTTGGATAATCGTATTCCGCTCAGGAGCAAACTTCCTTCTTTTTTGTTGAACAGGCTTGAATGATTTATCAATTCCAAGCTTGTGAGTGATAATGTCTTTGGATATGCCTGTCATATCCTCATGCTTCCATGCAAACGTTGACATCCTGCCTTTCAAAAAGTTAATTAACTGTTCTTCAATATCCTGAGGGATATTGGTTCCTACGAGCACCGAGATATCAGGATTATCCTGATCCAGGATAATTTTCTTCACATCCTGCTCCGAATCCTCCACAATATCCTGGGCCCGCATCTTTAATTGCTATGCTGTACTAGGCTTGGTTGAGGATTTCATCGAGGATGAGTAGCATTCTTTCGCCTCCTGCTGATCACTATCAACTTTGACAACCCCCCAAGGGGTAGGGATCTTGATGCATTGGTGATATGTTGATGGCACAGCCTTCATATCATGAATCCACGGTCTTCCCAGTATGATGTTATAGCAGGATAGAGAATCCATCACACAGAAACGTTGTATCGAGTTGACTCCTTCAACGTATACTGGTAACTTTATCTCTCCCACTGTGTTTCTAGCCTCTCCACTGAACCCAACAAGCACGGTAGACTTTGAAGTGATATCCATTGGAGATACATTCATTCTCTTCAGAGTCTCTAGTTGGATTATGTTGACGGATCTGCCATTATCAACCAATATCCTGCGTACAAAATGGTTAGCCACATATAATGTTATTACCAGAGCATCATGATGAGGATCCTGGACAGTATCCCTGTCATTAGCATCAAATGTGATCACTTTGTCAGTTGTAAGCGTAGTCATCCTGACAGGTCTGTCTCCCCTTTCGGCCTTAGCTTCTTTTGCATGTCTCTTTGCCGCCGAATACGAAGTCCCACAAATGTCGGATCCTCCCGAAATGAAGTTAATTATCTTGGCATCCGCGGGAGGTGATGCTGCTCGCTCAGGATCCTTCTCAGTATCCTGACCCTTATTCTTCTTTCTTCCTAAGAGATCTTTCAGATATCCCTTGCTTAGAAGATAGCTTATTTCTTTCCTCAGAGTAATGCAATCCTTAGTTACATGTCTGAAATCTTCGTGGAAAGCACACCATTTTGACTTATCTTTCCAATCGGCCTTTTGTTGATTCTTTCGAGGCCACCTAGCCTTGTCTCCTAAACCCTGCATGGCATACATTAATTCAGGAATGTTAACAGAAAAGCAATATTCAGATAGTTCAGGATATTCTTCAGGATCCTCGTCTTCAATAGCATTCACTTTCTTGTTTTCGTTTCTACCATATGGCTTAGAGCGATATGGCTTAAATGAGGATTCTGACTTCCTGTTAGTTGACTCATAAGTGTTAGATGAGTTCATCCTCTCTTGCATCTTTCTATCATCCTCCAATCGAATATATCTCAGGGCCCTGTTCCGAGCTTCATCCAAGTTCCTGCATGGGTTCATTACAAGGTCTTGGTAAAATTGAGAATCCTTTTGCAGCCCCATCTTGAAAGCTTGCACAGCTGTTGCAACATCAAGATGCGGAACGTCTAAGGATTCCCGGCTAAACTTGTTCACATAATCCCTTAGGGATTCTTGATGCCCTTGTGTTATCCTGTAAAGGTCACTTGTTAGTTTCGCAAAGCTTCTACTACAAGAAAACTGACTATTAAATAAATTTACTAAGTGAGCAAAAGATGTAATCGAATGCGGAGGAACATTCAAGAGCCATTTCAAGGCTGATCCTGTTAAGGTAGAACCAAAACCCTTGCACAAGCATGCTTCCTTGAGATCCGGAGGGATAGGGTTAATCTCCATTCTTTCCCTATACTGAGCAATATGCTCCTCAGGATCCGTAGTTCTGTCGTAAAGCTTCATGTTGGGGGTTTGAAATCTCTTTGGGATCTCAGCATCACAGATAGGATATGCAAAACGAGATATCTTGTGGCTGTCTTGGGACACTTCCGGGATCGGCTGGACCACTCCAGGTACACTAGATATCATGTCCTTCAACTTCTGAAGTTCCCTAGTAAGTGCTGATGTTACACCTGTATCCTGCAAAGATCCACTATTGTTAGTAGCATGAGTATTATTATTATTTGACACGTTACCCGTCGGAGGATTTTGCCCATATCCTGAAGCATATCCTGAGCTCCTCATGGTTGACATCCTGACCGAGGAGGGTATTTCAGGAGTGTGATTCTGAGGAAGGCTGGGGACAATATTCCCCCTGTTATCCTTAGTATACACAGCTGAACTGAAGTTCAAAGTTCTGGGTTGTAATGGAGTGACAATATCCTCAGCAGATCTGCTCGAACCAGACTTCAAGAGTTGTATTTCCCTCAACAGCATTTGGTTTGTTTCCTGTTGTTGCCTCATTTGTTCCTGCACACTTCCGAATAAGGTTAGAATTTCATCATTAGAAGCTAAAACGGGAGCAGATTCCTGAACACTGCGAGTAGGGATAATATCCTGAGGTCGTGAAGAGGCTGGCATCCTTGGAGGAGGTGGTGGAAGCACCAAACCGGTAGTAGCAGAAGTCATAGCAGACACAGTGGAGGAACTCATGTTTGATCTTGAGGCCATTGTAAACAATGCGGTGAAAAGTTTTGAAAATAGAAAACCGATTAACGATTTCACAAAGATTTTTAGTAAAGAGAGCACCACTTGCCCCACGGTGGGCGCCAAATTGTTTTGGTTAAAAATTACCGAGGCAATTAAGTGATCAAATTAGTAAAGTGAGGTAGTGTGCAAAAAAGTGTGTTGAAAATATGCCGGTTAAGTTATTTGGAAAATCAGTATTCAGGATACGGCTCAGGATATTGAGCTGTATCTATGATCAAACTATGAGCAAAAAGTAAAGTAAATGACACGAGATGTACGAGGAAAGCCCTTGATCAATCTAGATCGCCGACATAAAACCTCGGGAGCTGACAATCGCAGCTGCCTTGTTCTTCTTATTACTTCAAACTTCAGGATACAGTGCAGGATATAGACCAGATCGCTAAGTGTTACAATGCTTTTGTATGAAAGTGGAAATTGCTAGAGAGCGAGTGTTAGAGTGTAGCGAGTGTAAATGTGATGTCCTATTTGATCTGGTATACCCACCTATTTATAGTTGCTAAATAGAAACTAAAATTCCTATAAATATGGGATGCTCCCGAATATTCCATAAATAGCCGTTTGGAACCAAATAAAGCGGGCTTAACGTCTTTCCTTGAACAACTTGGACCGAGTCTTCCGCGGAATGAGTCCTTGTGAACGTTGCTAGCTTCTAACCCACGTACCTGCACATAATCCGTTAGTAATCCTGAGGATACCATTCAGGATGTTACCAATATCCTGAACCAACATCCCGGATGTAAACAGATATTATATAACCAAGATATAAATCAAGATATTTTCCAGGATATGGGCTCAGAATTTCACCCATAACAATTATGTGACAAAACAAGATGATCATCCTCATATATAAGCATGAACTTGAAGAATAAAGTGATTTATTGAAAAATAATAATCAAAGTGGGTTAATAATCTTATAGATCTAAGATTTATGGATCGTTTTTCAAAAGAACCAAGTTCAAAATATGATTTTTAGAAGATCATGGTTCTTACTTAAATATACACTATTTTTGGTGATAAAATAAGTATAAGGACACTTTGTTTACAAGGAAAAATTCAAAAGAATGATTTTTGGAAAAATCATCTAGTAAGTTGTAAACACTCAAATCTTTCAAGAATGAGATTTTTAAAGAAATAAATACACTTTAAAGGGTAGCTAAATCTACTAAACACAGTACCAAGTTACTGCAAGTTTTTATGAAAGTTCAAGTTCATGATTATTATGTAAATAGCATTGTTTTAGCACTTGGTAAGTGTAAGTTGTTTAGGGTTGATTGTTGATTGTTTGTGATGATTTTAAAAAGAAAATGATATGCTTTGATAGCATGGACGCCTCCATTTTTAGGGGAAACTATGGCAAAATTTTCTAAAAATATAAACCCTTAGAAAATATTTTCAAACTAGTATTTACAAGTGCATTTTGATCATGAGTTTTCAATATAAACTTTGCCATAGATTTTGTTACAAAAATACAAATATTGGAGGTTGGTTTTTATAAATAAAATGGATAAATATGTATTTGGAATATATTTACATTAAAGACACATTGTGTGTGAATATTTGTATACTTTGTGGAATAGTTATATTATTTTAGGATTTAAAATAATATAACTTGACAAAATACCAAGAAATTACAATCCGGAATATTATCGAAAATCACAATGAATAAATATATAAGTTACCCACATAATATTGTGGAACCAAACGATAGAACGTAACTTACAAAATATTCCGGAGAATACCGTTATAAATATATCTTTGGTAAATATTATTTTGGATACGAAAGAAATGAGAATATGATTTTTGTTATTATTACAAAGTATATCATATTTTCGAAAAAGAGAAAATATATTATTTTTGGAAGTAAAAATATATTTTCCTAGAGTATTTAGAAGATATATGATTTTTGGGAAAAATATATATATATTTTCTGGAAATACAGTATTTTTGGACAAAATAAGTTTATACATATATTTTCTAAGTGGGACTTGAAAATATATTGTTTTGGGAATATATTGGATATTTATTAAGAAAATGCGTACACACCGGAATACGACGCCAACACATGGCAAGATATACCAATACAAGAATACGGATATACATGTATAAGATACCCCCATCCTTGGGAAGGAAATACTTGAGAAGTATTGTTACAAAATATTGTTTAACAATTATTCCAAAATCAAATGTAATTTAAAGTTAAAATAATCATTATTTTAACAAGTAATTATAAATTGGAATAATATTGAAGACATGACGTAAACGTAACTCAAAGGCACTAATTAATACCAAGACAAGGCACGACCCGCTCGTCTAATGGACCGTAGTACGCATGTAGGTAGTCGCGCATTCTAGATGAAGCTTTGAGTTACATCGGATACAAGGAACGCAAAACTGTGAGTTCATGTCCCCCTTTTTCTTTTAAACTGTTTTGTTTTATACTTCGGGGGTGAAATACATGTTTCAATTGTTTACAAATGTTTTATACATGGTATGATTAGCTTAAGGAGGGTTACAGCTAGATCATGTGAAAGGTGGGTATAACACTTAAGGCCATTAATCCTCGTCGTAGGACCGAGGGACATGAGTGATAGATCTATTTGGGTGTAGCGAGCCCACACCCATGGGGATCAGGCTGGCCCATAGGGTGACTATGTCTTCCAGCCGGAGGCCCGGTACAAATTTGCTAGGTTTGAGTTTTCCTGCACCATTTCACACATACCATTGGCTTTGCAACCCAGTGGTGATCTGTTTTTCCTTATTGCTACATACCAGGGACATACATACATACAGACATACTTTAAAGGTTTATCCATACACATACACAAACACATGAACTCGCTCAACTTTTGTTGATGTTTTCAAACTACATGTATTTCAGGGAATTTGTAAGTGGATCTGGCGGGCGTTGGAAGTTTTTATGCTGCGTTAGGAATAAAGATGTCATCCATGGTCTTTGAGTTTGGTTAGCGTGTCTTATTCCTGGACGAGACACGTCTCCCAAACCTTAGTTACATTAAATTTCTTTTGACGAGTCCTTAGTGAACTCATGAACAATTTGTATGGTTTGTAAAACTCGAATCTGAAGTCTACGTTTTTAAACAATGTTGTTATGTTTTAAACTTATTTAATGGATGACGAATCTATGGTTTTATCATATAGTTGTTGTTATGATTGAATGCAATGATATTAAGAAAGTCACACCATAATCACGCTTCCGCAAAAGTCAGGGTGTGACAAACTTCAATGTATCATGGATGATTGAATGTGAACTCGAACGAAAATGCATAAGCTCGGTTGATATTTTAAATCAGAGTCGCTAAGAACACACGGATACAAGTGATCCGTCTGGTATTCAAGTCGCGTAAAAACACAAGTTTTGTACTGGAACCAATAGGAACTTCATAGAAATTTAACCCATACCTCTTTCTAGTGTGTCCTCATTCTATTGGCCCATTTTCCATAAACCTTTCGGTCCAAGCAAGGAACTGATTCTAATATGCTCCAAAAAATTTCATCACTTTATTTGCAACATACGAGCTACCAGAAATTTTACCATACTTGACCAAGTCCATGCCCAATTTAAACCAACAGAGAAATCGGCCCAAGTTAATTCCAATGTGTGGCCCATATTGGAGATTTAAACATACCCTTCGAAAATGTTACAAACACTCAAAATATAAGTGTCACTTGCATTATCTATTCATGTGGGCCCAATCAATTTAGAAAAGAAAATATTCAAAACTTCCATCACCTGTTGTTTGTTGCTGACGTTTTGTAATGGTAGACAAAACAATCTATGCTAATCATTGGGCTCATCATACTCAGCCCATACACAATCCAAACCTTGCAACCCCTAATTTCTATTACTTCTAGCTGACATACTTTGAATGTCCAATTCGGTTGGGCCAATTAAAACAATGCACCTGGCCTCATGTCTATTGGGCCAATATTGTTGGGTCCAGTAGCAGAGATGCTTAGCTCTGCTTTTGGTCCCACGGAATATTGCACTGAAAACAAGCAATTCAATTTCATTTCCCCAATTTTGGATCGTTGATCTCTCACCCATCTGACGGTGCATATTTCTTAGGGTTTTTTGAAACCCATGAAGAGATACCATGTGCAGCCGACAAAGAATGTTCCAACATTCTTTGCTGATGTCATCATCGTTCATCATCTTCTGATCATCATCTCTTTCCGTCGTAATCACCGGAACCTGCAACTACCTTTTACGTTCATTTTCCGACACTTATCCGGTCATCTTTTCCGTTCATCGTTCACGGCTATAGCTCAGACTTTCCACACCCTTTCGTTGTCATCTCCAACACTCTAATACCCATCGTTCAACGTTCTCTGTCATCGTCACGATTAACCATTTTCGACCACCGTCTTCGACATCGCCATTTTCCGATCAACCTTCTGATAACTGTTACCTGCAACAATTAACATCTCCGAACCATCTTCGTCACCTGCTTCACTTTACATCATCTCCGGTCTTCATAACCCCTCCGACCACCGTGAATTCAAACAACCATTACCATAATTCCTCGTCGTCTTTTTCGGTTCACTACCACCGGACTCGAAAAAGATCAGCAAGCAACAATACGGCGACGTTAATCACCCTCTTGTCACCTGCAACCTTCGTTCTTCGTCTCCGGTTCAGCATCTCCGAACTCCTCATCTCCGATCATCGAACCATCACCGAACTCCGATGATCTTCTTCGAACTCCTACCCGAAAACCTGTACCTCTATCTTGGATCCATCTCCGTCACCAGTCATCTTTCGGCGACTACACCAGATCTTAGAATTTTTTTCAGATCTGTAGTGATATCTAGATCTTACGAACCGGAGATCTTTCCATATATGAACACACATCCCCCGACACTTGTGCAAAGCTTCTTCATGTTCTTCGAGTGATATCAAAATCGAGCCTTTGAAATACTTCAATGGCTTTGATACCACTTGTTAGTCCCGAAAAACCCATGACATCACTCGACGGTTCAATCGAATGCGGAATATAAGATCAAACTGAAAGAACAAAAAGAAAATTTTCAATACAAAACTTAGTGCCGCTGCTTAGATCGCACATAGTCTCAAGGACTGTCTGGTACGATCTTCGAGAACCTTGCACACAATCTCTAGGATTGTCTAGTACAAGGTTCTCTTTGGGGATTACATAATTACACAATATGAGAGAGCTCTACCACCAATATTCTAATCATGACTATTTATAGGAGCCTCTACCCCATTGGCCCACGTGGCCTAGCCAAGCCCAAGTGCTAATCTAAACCAAATAGACATAAATAAACGTAATAAAGATAAGCTTAAAACTCTGGACCTAACAAGTTTTAAATTTATAAAACACGATATTCTACTAACACTAAACACACACTTGGGCAAGTGCACCCATCGTGAGCGTAGTATAGCGTTGGTAAGATACCGAGGTCATCCAAGGACACAAGAGCTTTAAGTACCGGTTTATCCTCAACGTCTAATCAATCTAAAATTTTTGAGAAAAAGGTTTTAAACATGAAAATAAAAACTAAAAATGCAGAAATAAAAATAAAATAAAAATAGATAGACAAAATGAATCACTTGGATCCGACTTTCCTTTTAAGTATCCTTTGATCATTTTTGCACTTTCGGACTTTTTAAAAGATTATCTTAGTTATAGTAGTAGGCCCCTCTTTTGAAGGTAAGGTTACCCTCAACCCAGTGGTTTAAGTCAGCAAGGATACAATCCCAAAGGGTTGGAATATTGAAAGATAATTAATTAAGTTATTAATGCGAAAAGTGGTAGGCCCCTCTTTTGAAGGTGACGTTACCCTCGGCTAAGTGGTTTGAGTAAGCAGGGATACAATCCCAAGTAGCCGGTTTAATGTATTAATAGTAGTTTACATATGAGGGGATCAAGCTATTCGCACCCCCGTCATCCAATACCAGTGGGTATTAAAGGAGGTCCTAGTAAGCTTGACCCAGGTCCTTGCAGGATCTATACACTAAACAAGGCAAGAACCTTACTAAACCATTCCCTTAACCCTAGACCAGGTAGCCAACATATCTCTATATAGACCGTAGAGATATGAATGGTGTAAATCTTTTACTTTATATAGACAGTAAAGTAATGTCAAGACACCACGGACAAATGATAAAGAAAATTCACCTTCAACATAAGAAACTAGTTATTAAAGTCATTAATACAAACCAAATAAAAAGTGCCAAAAGATTAAAAATCAAAAGTAATACATAAAAGACTTGTCTTCACCAAGTGATGTAAGAGACTTAGCCAAACATGGCCTTTGATTGACAAGAACTCTTACGATCAATCTTGGATCCCGAGACTACTACACACACTCTAAGGTGGATGATGGATGATGGTGGTGGATGTGGGTGGTGTAGTTGTAGGATCGTGATCTGACCCGAACGAGTCGTTCAGATGTGTTCAACTTCGTTTCAGGTGCGGAATAACAAGAAACGGAGGTAGAAACAGCTCATTCTTCACTAATACTGCTAATTGTATTGATTAACTATCAATTACATGCAGTTCTTCACACCGGCAGAGCTTCGGTATGGAATACAAGGCAACCGTTACTGATTTCGCTCATAAGACCACTATATATAGGCCTGGTGGTTCGCTCTAATGGACATGACACATGAGCGAAACCTCATGTGTCCATAAAAGCGAAACCCAAGGTCCAAATAAGCTAAACCTCATGCCTATCTCCCTATGAGCGAAACCTGCTCCTAAACCACTATACACTTCCTATTTTCTCGTAAAACGCGCCCTAATCTATACAATACAATGTAAGACTCGATCCAATACGAAGTCAACAGATGTAGTGCACCAACAGACTCCCCCTCAGATGTTGACGGAGTCGACTATCGAGTCACGACAATGCTGTGTCTTCACATCTTCAGTCTTGATTAGTCTTTGGGCTTTTCTCTCTCTATCTTCATCAACAGACTCCCCTTCACTTAAAAATCTTCAAACTCTCCCTAACAATTTGCTGGCATTCCTTTGTTCTTCAGCAAAATCGGCTACAGGATCTTTGTCTGACTTTCTTTGTCTTCAGAATTCGAAATCTAGTTCTCATTTAGCTTGGATCTCAGGATCGAATAACCTGGCTCATCTTGATCTGCAAAAGCTCTACCTCAAAGTAAGTTTTACAAATTTAACAATTGAGTATAAACATATGCACCAACAATCACTCTCCCTCAGATCACAAATACATGATGAACCACCTGTTGATTTAAAACATATTTTGACAATAAAGACACACTCCCCCTCACAACAATGTCATCATGTTTAGCACTTGGAATTTTAAAAATCAGCTTTCCAACATCAGTTGTCGAAAATCTTTTTGACTTTTTCAAAAATTTATGCTAAAACACACTCAAAATCTTTTTGGATTTTTCTGAAAGAAAGAAATGCAATGCAGTAAAGAAATATTTACAGACAATATTTTTGAGAGTTCGTGCAAGAGGATTATATCAGTTTCTGAGACATATCACCAACACCATTAAGCTTCATTTCATTTTAAGTTTTAAACAATTCACCTAGATTGTCAGTATATTGTGTGACATCTGTGCTTGTAATCATTGTAAACAGTTCAATTATCAATAAAACAATGTTATTTGATCCCAATGTTTGTCTAGTTGTGTTTTACATTTTTTCATGTTTTGACTTTTATCCAATTTCAAACTCTATATCGCTTTCTGGAGAGTTATACGCAAACTGGTGCGTAAACGTAATCAGTTTAACGCGACAAATACTCCAGAACATCAATTTGTGCTTAACATTCCTTAAATAACCTTAACATAACTTAGAAATAAGTTTTGAAGGCATTGGTATGGCAAAATCAAGTCTATTCGCTTACAGGGACTAAAATTGACAAACTGCGAAAGTATGCCGATTTGAACTGTAATGGACATTCCGGAACATGGCCATAAGTTAAACACACCTTAAATATCCTTTACATGGCTTAGAAATAGGCTTTGAGGAGTTCGGTGTGCTAAAATAAACTTTATGCTCATTCAGGGACTAAAAGCGTCAAAAAGTGCACAAGTTTGCATTTTCGCGCATAACTCACGTTCTGAATACATCTGGACATCCAAAAATTTATGTAAGCACTAAAATATTTTATTTTAAGTGTTTGGCATGAGAAAAATCCATTCGTCGCGCAATTTGGATCGTTTTTCGCGCTTATGCGCATTCCGTCGTAATTAAGCGAATATCGCGATCGTACGACCAAACGAACCAACATCCGGCATATTTTTGAGCATGTTTCAAGTACACAATGTTTAGGCATCATTTTAGGGCCTTAACGGGCCTTAGAAGTGTCGGAAATGAGTTTAAACACCAACAGGGACCAAAACTGCCATTTTCCAAAGTTGCTGCTGATCAGACATGGCCATGCGGCCCGCATTAGTTTTGGTGTATCCTGAAGCGGGCCGCCTTAGCCTCCCAGATCTGCAAAAGTGTTGCAAACAGCTGTTTACGGCTGTTAAGCACCTCCAAACCACTTGCAAACGGTTTTTACAATACCATGGGCCATTTCTATGGGTTTTAATGGTTTAGTAAAACTAGGGGCACACTTGGACGGTTGAGATCGAGGCACGTTTCCCGATAAACGATCCTAACAGTTCCATGTTTCCTATAAATACCCCCCCATGTTTGCTCATTTCCCTCACACCTAAATCTGATTCTAACTCTCTAAGTGGAAGTGTTTGTGCTTCCTACCTGAGAGTGAATCGGGTTTAGTACTTGCGGGGACCCTTTGTAAGTGTTCCTTCGTTCTTTTCTTTCGTTTTTATGCTTTAAAGTCAAACTGCGTTTGACTTTCTGCATTGACCAGTTTATGGTCAATGCGAAGTTCGTTTGAACTTCATAACGTGAGCGTAATCACGATGGTTATAGTCCCTGGTGACTATACCTACTGATTACCATGTTATATAGGCTCAGTGACGAGTCGTAGTTTTCGGGCAAAATGCGTGTTCTCACGTATTTTGTAACCAAACTACTCTAGGGTATCAAAACCGTTTGTTTTGATACCAAACCTGTTTTCTAACTTAACTAAACATGTCCTAGCATGTTTAGCTCGTCACTTTTAGATTTGTGCTTGTTTAGGGTCGTAAGGGTAAGCGATCTAATCAATCGCTTATGCTTTCGAACCCGACCCATTTGGTCGATCATTAGGATCCGACCAAATACTTTAGGTGACCATAGTAGTATAGGGAATAACCTTCCGAGGTTATACCTTATGGTCACGTCGTTTAAGTAGTAGTATGATAAGTAATTCCTATGCCTTAGATAAATTACCAAAATGCCCTTTTTGCGCCAAAATTCATTTTAAGCCTATGTAACATAACTTTTGCCATCTAAACTGATTTAGCAACTATATTAAACATGTTAAGGCATATCTTACTTGTCATAGGGCTAGTTAGGTGGTCCGAACGCGTTTTACGCGAACGACGCGTTAAAGTAGCATAAGCTACCTAAACGGGTCGTAACGGGTCAAAAGCACTTAGGCTAGGTTTTGTTTTAGTATGTAGGCTTTGTTAAACCATATTACATGAGTTCCTACACTCATTTGGTTTACGAACCCTCATGCTACCCGATCCTCCGATTAGGTCCGTTTATTAATGTAGTTTCCTATATTAGGTGACGTTTGAATCCGTGATCTCCTAACCTTGCTTGGTGGATTTCTAAAGTCTATTGAGCAATCTCAAGTGAGTACATAGACCCCTCTTTTACTGTTTTCCAAACGTTTTGGGGTGGAACACATGTGCCTACTTGTTACTTTCATGCTTTCCATGTTTTCACATCATATACCTGCTATGTTCATTAGTACATTTATAGTACATTGTTTTACATTACATTTCATGCTATGTATGTCCATTGTGTGCATACTTAGTACATCGTTTTACATGACATTTTATGCTATGTATGTTCATTGTGTGCATACTTAGTACATTGTTTTACATTACCTTTTCATGCTACGTATGTTCATCATACTTAGTACATTTGTTATTCATCACATGTTTACATTTTGGTATGACATTTGGTTTGTTTAAATGGGACAATATACATTCATTAACATTGATCACGCCGCTCGTTAGTAGGTAATGGTACCATAGGAATTGACAACTCCCGTTCCTGACATCCTAGGTATGTTTGGATGAAAGGAATGACCGAATTCGAATACATTAACTCAGATAAATCTTTAATTTGTTTAAGGGTTTATCACCACAGTCTCAAGGCTTGGATGTATGCATTTTTACAATACCGCATAGATGTTCGTATCATTATAGCATGCAGTTTTCTACAAAACATAACTTTGATTTACTTCAATACCTTGTTTTGTACATTTTACCTATGGTATTTGATATATTTCACTCGCCATACATGACAGTTTTGTTTACACATTACATGCTTGACATTTGATATAGACATTTTGATATTGATATACATATTTCATAAACCACATTTTGACATAAACATTTTGACATGGTTTACACAAAGACATTTAACAAATGGTTTAGACATGGGCAATTTACATTGGTGGTTTGTTTGCGGTAAGTGGTTTGAGTAACGAGGCGTGTGTAATATGATACAAGCATGGTGGATACGCCGCTGGTACTTCCTATATATAAGTGCTTGTATGATATTACATATCGTAGCATTATTTAGATCATTTCAATTTAGACAAATAACATTTTATACAAATAACATATTTTTCAAGTCATTGTTTTACAAACAATTTATTTTATACAAAATTCATTTTTACTTGGTTATTCATTTAACCTCACATTACTCTTTTACATATCATCGCTTTTCGAAAGAGTAATAAAACAAAACAATTAACAAGGTTCATGACTGACTTTTGTTAAACAACTTTTTCTTAAACGTAAGTCATGAATCCTATTTTTCACAAAACCTATGTATCTCATAGGCATTTTTATGCTGACTTACCTATTTTCACATGTGTTTCAGGAGCTGATGCTTAGGATGATGATCGTGACACTAGGGCGGACCGGTGCCTTAGAAACTTAAAATAAAGATAGACTTAGTTTAATTATGTTGTGTACTCTTTGGTTCTTATTTTGAGACAATGTAACACTTTGTTTGCTGAATAAAACTCAACTTTTAAATGCCATGGTTGTGAAACAATAATTCTGTTACAACACTCCCCGACGTTTCCGCCACGATTTGATGTTTTACGTGGTTGGGGTGTGACATATTGATCCACTTAAATTCTCACACAAAGTTCAACTGTTTCGAGATACGATATTAATGTCTTAGGAACTTAAACTTATTCGTGTGTCCCACTACTTGAATATACTCCCGTATCCAGATCTCAATATTCAGTCTTACAGGTGAGTATACCACAAATGATATCTGTAAGGGAATAAATTATAGTACGAAACCGTGAGAGCTCAGGTCAGAACTTCCGTTCAGCAGAGAGATGACGGTTTGACTTGTGGTGTGTCCCCTTTAGAGGATCTTTTGATTACAACAGCAGCGACTATCAATTTTATTGTTTCATCAGCTTGCTGAGGGCGATGCTATGTTTCAAGCATTTGCAGAAAGCATTATCCGGGGACTAGGTCAGAACTTCCATTCAGCAGAAGTCCCGGGATAATACCCCAGATATCACTGAGCATAAAGACCTAGTATCTCAGAAAGAGGGACCTTTCAAACAAGATTTCAGGGGTTACCTATATATCCAATATGTTGTTAACCCACAGAACAAGCAAGTTTGAATTTTATCTTTATATCTCGTCACAATCTACTAAATGTGCAAAAACCTACTGGCATATCTGCAGTGAGATTGTTTATCACATTTTAAACTTTCCAAATCTTTAGCATGTTGTGACAGTCTACTGATGTACTATCATTTCCTCTTTTATACAACAAAACTCATTTTTGAATTTTATCATGTTTTTGTATTTTTCAAATTTTCTAATGTTTTTTGGATTTTCTGAAATTTTCTTACTCCCCTTAAAATGCAAACACATTTTAGGAAATTTGAAAATTACTAGACTCTTGACCCACTTGAAACATAAAATGTAAAACAAACTGTACAAAACTTGACAACCGATATCAAATCGCTTCAAATCGCCATTCACTTGGCATAAACAATCAGAACTCCCCCTTTCACAAAACAATTTTCTCATTTAGATTTCAAAACACTTAAGTTTGTTTTAATCAAAATGATTTTTCCGGAAAGTGAGTTTTGTTGGGTTTTACCACTTGTAAAGTTAGGGGTTTGGTTCATCATTTTGTCCATTCAATCTCTTATATCAGGATTACATCAAGTTCAAACTAATGACCTTGGGTAATCACTATGTCAGAATCAACCTCTTACCACTTGTAAGTATATCCAAAACATATAAACCACATGTAGGAATAAACATCTACACAAAACCATTTTACCAATCAAGATGCCGATTCCTGCTTCACACTTATCAACCTGGAAGCTCCAGCAATTCACACTTAACCTGTCAAAATTCAACTAATTTTAAAATTCAATCACACAATCAATTACTAAGAAAAATGTCGATTCCTGATCCACGATATAAACTTGGGATCTCCGGCATAGTCCTAAGACTTTACGGGAAACAAACTTCCATCCTAGTTTTCTCAGACTTGATGGCTTTCAGTTCTTGTGCAGTAGGGTTGTAAGTTGCCTTTTTAGTTGCATAAAAATCTTTAACCCCCTTAGCTTTCCCATTCAACATTTTCCCAAAAATTTTCTTAACACTTCCATTGAAAGTTTTCTCGACATCAAACTTAGTATTCTCATTGTAAAACTGATTCGAGATATCAACCTTACCAACTTTCTGTTTAACTTCTTCAAATTTTAGTGATGGAAACTCATCATCAGTCACTGAAATTTTCACCTCAACCTGTGGCTCTTCTGGCTTTGTGGAACCAGATTCATCGCCGACTTTCTCATTAACTTTCTTAACAACCCACACTTGGTTGTCACTCTCTTTCTTTTTATAAAAATTCTTTTTAGAACACTCACCAACCTCATAAGTTGAATTTTCAAAAATTTTAAGTCTATCGGTTGGTGGTTCAATATCAACAATCTTTTCTTTCAATTTCTGAGAAACTCCCTGTTTTGTTTTATCATTTTTCTGACAGTTCCATGCAATGTGACCAGTTTCATTGCACTTGTAACAGGTACGAGTCTCTCTTTGATAAAACACTTCAGTTCCATTCTTCTTCTTTTCAGCAAGAAATTCTTGATTTGACTGTCTCTAGAATGGTTTCTTCTGTTCCTCTTCTGCACTTCCACCTGACACAAATTCTGTTTTTGTTTTAGAATTTTTCAATTTTTTATGATTTTCTGGTGGAATAAATCCAAGACCTTTCTTTTTGTAACTACGGTTTTGATTTGGTTTCTTTTGAAAACCAGAACCAGAATTGTAACCCTTTTTTCTTGTTTAGACGTTATTGAACTCTTGAAGTGTACTTTTTAGGTTTTTCAATAAGATTTAAATCTTTTATTTCAGAAATATTGATTTCTGTCATTTTGAAAACCTTTTTGATCATGTCAAAACGAACACTTCTTATTGGAAACTCTTTGTCAGAGTATAATTTGTCCGAATCATTTAAAGTGTATGCAACTTCAAATGCTTCATCATCCAAATTTGCTTTTGATAACAAAAATTCTTTACTGTAAGACCGTTTGACCGACGACTTTGGACTGTTGACTGACGAATTTGACCCTCCAGACTCAGATTTTGACTCGGATTCCTCCTCAGTATCCAACACCTGATCGACCACCTTTTTGATTAACTCAGACTCATGATCAGTATCGGACGAGGTAAACGTGACATCAATGTTATCTGGTAAAACATCAGTTGTGTCGGTTTTTAGCTTTATATTGACTGCTTTTTCAAGTTGCTCCTCGTTTGGTTTTCTAGGAGAATACCCTTCCCAAATTGGAGGCGGACACTTGTTATAGCTAACAGTCGGTTTCTTACCACTATCTTTCTTTTTCTTCGGCTTCTCGTCTTGAAAAGCTTCCGTACCTGCAACAGTTGGGTAAATACGATCAATGAGATAATCAGAACTAGAATAACTTTGCAATAAACGTCTAATTCTCTCATTCTCGATCTTTTCTGTCTCCAACTCTTGCTTCCATTTAGCATTCTCTTTGATGTAAAAGTTGATGGCCTTTTGCTTTGTCATCATTACAGCATTCATCATCGTAAGTGCTTGTTCTCTTTCTGAGTTTGTCTTTTGGAGACCAGTTACTGTTTTGTTCAAGACATCATAAGATTCTTTCACATAATTGAGGTTGAACAGTAACTGCTCTTTCTTCTTCTCATACTCAGCAATTATCTCGTCTTTTGTTGCACATTCCTTGCAAGCTTCCAAACACTTCTCGCAAGGCTTTACAACTTCAACAATCTTCTCAATCTCGATTGTCTTTACCATTTCAACCACTTTTTCTTCTTCTTTCACCTTCTCTTCTACCTTCACTCGCTCAGTTTCAACCATCTCCTCAGCAACACTTTCAACATTCTCTTTCTGAACAACATCTTCAAATTTCTTTAGTTGTTGTTCTTTAGCAGCTCGTTTATCCTTCAGCTTCTCCATGCGATCTGCAAAATAGAAATGAAAACTTTCAGGAGAAAGATGAGATTTTGCAACATTAATGTGTTTTTCCTCCTCATCATCACTGCTACTATCAACTGGTGACTGATCAAACTGTACAGATTTTTCAGAATCAGCATCTGATAAACCAGAATCTGACGGTGTTTGATCAAATACAACTTCCTTTTCTGAAATAACAACATTTTGTACACTTTCATCAGAACTTTGTAGACTTTCATCAGCACTTTCTGAACTTTCAACAGAAACAACAGACTCTTCATCCACACTCTTTATAGTCACTCCAATAGACTTCATCCATGTGGTAAACATGTCTGGTTCTCTGACAATCTTAGCAATGAAAGCTTTAAAATTCCCATTCTTATCTGCAAACATATTCCAACTGAATCCTTCAGGTAGCCTCTCATCATCTTGATCGACTATGCATGCTTTGCTATCAGAAGAGATATAATTGTTCCAGTCAAAATCCACCGCACACGCTCTTTTTGAATCCTCGATTCTTCTACCATGAGCCGTCTGTGAGTCTTGTGATTGACCAACCTGTTGATAAATGGCTTTCCGGTAGTAATCATCTTTTCCAAACGGATTCTGAGCACCACTAGCTTCCCTGTTTTTGCACTCCCGCTTGAAATGACCTTTCTCCCTGCAACGAAAACAAGTAACTTTAGATTTATCAAAACCTAAAGTAGATACATGAGCATCAAGAAAGTCATTTCTCCTGGTAATCATTTTGAACTTTTCAGCACGTCTAAGAACACTCGCTAAACACCATTTGATATCCATTAGTTCCATCTCTTCTGCATCTATTTGATCGTAATCCTCTTTGGTGAGCATGGGATTTCCGATCCGACCAGCCACTAGACCCTCATAGGATATCAACATAGAACCAAGTAGAGCCATGTGGTCTTTAGCAGTATCTTCTGAAAAACTTTGACCTTCTGGAAGATTTAGAGCGATGTTGCACTGAATCACATAACCATTTCCTGTCCTTGTGCTTTGAGACTGAAAGCTTTCTGGTGAACTCTTTAGATTGACACTTTGATATAATGAGAAACCACTGCTGCTTTTGTTTGAACTTTGATCAATCTTTTCTGTAGAATCCCCAGCACTATACGCAGTCTGGATTTTCGGACTTCTCTCAGCTTCTGGAACCGGAACACTACCTTTGTAATAAATTTTTACATCCTGTTGACCACTTGGACTATTCATCCTCGCGATCTTCTGCTGTTCCAAATCTTGACCCTCAATCTTTTCGATAAACTCACCAATTGATAACCCATCATAAACCCCTGTGTTTTTCAGGATTATCAAATAAGTTCCCCACTCTTTTTGCGGTAACGCATCAGCTAATTTGTCTACCCACTCTTCAGACTCCTTTTTTATACTAAGCATTGACATAGATCGCACAAGGTGACAATATCTTTCAATCAGCTTCTTTGTGTCTTCACCCGGTAGACTGCTGAACAGATCAAACTCTTTCTTTAACAGTGCCTTCTTGCTTTTAATCATTTTCTCGCTACCCTCAAATTTGACTTTAAGTGCATCCCAGATTGACTTTGCAGTTTTGTTATGCTGTAGCCGTATGAAAATGTCTTCTTTGATAGCTTGCTGAAGTAGACTTATCATCATCTTTTCAGCTCTATACATATCACGTTCTTCATTACTAAATTCATGTATTTTTTTTATCAACTTTCAAATCAGTCTGTGGCAAAACATATTTCTTCAAAATACATTCCCATGATCTCAGATGGTTAGCCTGCACCCAGTTCTCGAATCTATCTTTCCATCCGTAGTATTCTTCGATACTCATCAATTTCGGGGGTTTTTGGGTGGTTCCCGTCTCGTTTTCCAAATTCATATTCTGAGCAATAGAAGCCGGAGTAGATGAAGATGTAGCAAACGCGTTGTAGAACTCAGTATCCATTATGACTTAACACGTTTTTCAAGATCAGTGACTAATAAGCAAAATCAGATGTTTGTGGGTGCCTTATAAGCGAAATATGGTGAATGGTGACACAACAGCGAAACCTCTGATGTCTTTAAAAGCGAAACCTCAAAAGTGCAATTGGAGCGAAACCCTGATGTTCGAATAAGCGAAACCCTGATGTCTGTTAGAGCGAAACCCAGATGTTCATTTAAGCGAAACCTGTTGTCTTTGAGTACACAAGAGCGAAACCACTAATGACCGTTGGAGCGAAACTACTAAGTTCGTTTAAGCGAAACAACTAATGTTCAAATGAGCGAAATTACTATGTTCAGAAAAGCGAAACTGTTAATGTCCAAATAAGCGAAACTAGGTATTGAACACAAGAGCGAAATCCCAGATGTCTTTATGAGCGGAACCTTGATGTGTCAAATGAGCGAAATTAGGTGATCATATAAGCGAAATTACACAATGTCCGAATAAGCGGAACCAAGTCCGAAGGTAATTTCAACCATTTATAGTCCGAATTTCAGTCCAAAACTTTCCAGGGTTTGTCTATGTTCAATTGCGCACAGTCTGTGAAATTTTGAACAAATTCCGACCAGTAAAATTTTCTGAATCTATGAAAGAAGGTGTAGAAGTAAGAAATCTTGATAAATTCCAGCTATTCTTTGCAGAACTCCTCCTCCTGAGCTCTGATACCACATGTAGGATCGTGATCTGACCCGAACGAGTCGTTCAGAGGTGTTCAACTTCGTTTCAGGTGCGGAATAACAAGAAACGGAGGTAGAAACAGCTGATTCTTCACTAATACTGCTAATTGTATTGATTAACTATCAATTACATGCAGTTCTTCACACCGGCAGAGCTTCGGTATGGAATACAAGGCAACCGTTACTGATTTCGCTCATAAGACCACTATATATAGGCCTGGTGGTTCGCTCTTATGGACATGACACATGAGCAAAACCTCATGTGTCCATAAAAGCGAAACCCAAGGTCCAAATAAGCGAAACCTCATGCCTATGTCCCTATGAGCGAAACCTGCTCCTAAACCACTATACACTTCCTATTTTCTCGTAAAACGCGCCCTAATCTATATAATACAATGTAAGACTCGATCCAATACGAAGTCAACAGATGTAGTGCACCAACAGACTCCCCCTTAGATGTTGACGGAGTCGACTATCGAGTCACGACAATGCTGTGTCTTCACATCTTCAGTCTTGATTAGTCTTTGGGCTTTTCTCTCTCTATCTTCATCAACAGACTCCCCTTCACTTAAAAATCTTCAGACTCTCCCTAACGATTTGCTGGCATTCCTTTGTTCTTCAGCAAAATCTGCTACAGGATCTTTGTCTGACTTTCTTTGTCTTTAGAATTCGAAATCTAGTTCTCATTTAGCTTGGATCTCAGGATCGAATAACCTGGCTCATCTTGATCTGCAAAAGCTCTACCTCAAAGTAAGTTTTACAAATTTAACAATTGAGTATAAACATATGCACCAACAATCACTCTCCCTCAGATCACAAATACATGATGAACCACCTGTTGATTTAAAAACATATTTTGACAATAAAGACACACTCCCCCTCACAACAATGTCATCATGTTTAGCACTTGGAATTTTAAAAATCAGCTTTCCAACATCAGTTGTCGAAAATCTTTTTGACTTTTTCAAAAATTTATGCTAAAACACACTCAAAATCTTTTTGGATTTTTCTGAAAGAAAGAAATGCAATGCAGTAAAGAAATATTTACAGACAATATTTTTGAGAGTTCGTGCAAGAGGATCATATCAGTTTCTGAGACATATCACCAACACCATTAAGCTTCATTTCATTTTAAGTTTTAAACAATTCACCTAGATTGTCAGTATATTGATCCACTTAAATTCTCACACAAAGTTCAACTGTTCCGAGATACGATATTAATGTCTAAGGAACTTAAACTTATTCGTGTGTCCCACTACTTGAATATACTCCCGTATCCAGATCCCAATATTCAGTCTTACAGGTGAGTATACCACAAATGATATCTGTAAGGGAATAAATTATAGTACGAAACCGTGAGAGCTCAGGTCAGAACTTCCGTTCAGCAGAGAGATGACGGTTCGACTTGTGGTGTGTCCCCTTTAGTGGATCTTTTGATTACAACAGCAGCGACTATCAATTTTATTGTTTCATCAGCTTGCTGAGGGCGATGCTATGTTTCAAGCATTTGCAGAAAGCATTATCCGGGGACTAGGTCAGAACTTCCATTCAGCAGAAGTCCCGGGATAATACCCCAGATATCACTGAGCATAAAGACCTAGTATCTCAGAAAGAGGGACCTTTTAAACAAGATTTCAGGGGTTACCTATATATCCAAGATGTTGTTAACCCACAGAACAAGCAAGTTTGAATTTTATCTTTATATCTCGTCACAATCTACTAAATGTGCAAAAACCTACTGGCATATCTGCAGTGAGATTGTTTATCACATTTTAAACTTTCCAAATCTTTAGCATGTTGTGACAGTCTACTGATGTACTATCATTTCCTCTTTTATACAACAAAACTCATTTTTTCAATTTTATCATGTTTTTGTTTTTTTCAAATTTTCTAATGTTTTTGGATTTTCTGAAATTTTCTTACTCCCCCTAAAATGCAAACACATTTTAGGAAATTTGAAAATTACTAGACTCTTGACCCACTTGAAACATAAAATGTAAAACAAACTGTACAAAACTTGACAACCGATATCAAATCGCTTCAAATCGCCATTCACTTGGCATAAACAATCAGAACTCCCCCTTTCACAAAACTATTTTCTCATTTAGATTTCAAAACACTTAAGTTTGTTTTAATCAAAATGATTTTTCCGGAAAATGAGTTTTGTTGGGTTTTACCACTTGTAAAGTTAGGGGTTTGGTTCATCATTTTGTCCATTCAATCTCTTATATCAGGATTACATCAAGTTCAAACTAATGACCTTGAGTAATCACTATGTCAGAATCAACCTCTTACCACTTGTAAGTATATCCAAAACATATAAACCACATGTAGGAATAAACATCTACACAAAACCATTTTACCAATCAAGATGCCGATTCCTGCTTCACACTTATCAACCTGGAAGCTCCGGCAATTCACACTTAACCTGTAAAAATTCAACTAATTTTAAAATTCAATCACACAATCAATTACTAAGAAAAATGCCGATTCCTGATTTACGATATAAACTTGGGATCTCCGGCATAGTCCTAAGACTTTACGGGAAACAAACTTCCATCCAAGTCTTCTCAGACTTGATGGCTTTCAGTTCTTGTGCAGTAGGGTTGTAAGTTGCCTTTTTAGTTGCATAAAAATTTTAACCCCCTTAGCTTAGCGTTGACCACGCCCCGTGCTTAGCGTTGACCACGCCCCGTGCTTAGCGTTAACCACGTCCCGTGGGCAGAAGCGTATCTGTACTACAAAGATTTTGCAAAATTCTGCGTATCTTAGCGTTGACCACGCCCCGTGCTTAGCTAGGCACGCCCCCGTGGTGGGCGTAGAAGCTTCCACAGCTTTGTCTTTTCTGAAGGTGGCTAACCATGCCCCCGTGTCCAGTGGGCACGGCCCCGTGGTCAGTCTTCTGTTTCTTTGTTTTGTCTTTGGGGATGCTGCCGAGGGGTCGGGCATGTCATGTTTATTCCTTTTCTTTGTATTTATGTTTGTTTTTGTTGTATGTTTGTTCCTTTTGTTCGTTTAAGCTCTTGGTACTTTAAATTCAAGAGGAAGACAAAAACACACTTTTTCCAACATTAGTACTTAAAAAAGGTTAGTTTTATGCCTTCTTTGATGTAATTTATATGTTACATTTTGCACACATCACAAGCTCATGATTTTTACTGGGCCAAACAAATCCTTGTGCAGTATTTGCAAACATTGGGTTGTTTTGGACTCTTCAATAGACTTGTATGAGCTTTTATGTTGTTTACCTTTTAGACAGGAAACACAATGCTCAGACCAAGTGAAAAGTTTTTTGGAAGACCTCTTAAAAGGCCTTGTTTTGAGAGTGTAATAATAGTCTTAAGATTTGTGTGCCCAAGTCTCCTGTGCCATAACTCTATCTCTTTGTTAGTGTCAACTAAGAATAGACTAGCATCAGCCATTGGGTTATATTTTGACATATCAACTACATACACATTGCTACTCCTTTGAGCAACAAGCTGTGTTTTACCCCCGGCTATGATTTCTTCAATCTTTTTCACCATTTCTGTCCCAACAATCTTACAACTATCCTTAGTGAAGAATGACCCATAGCCTTTGTCACTCATTTGTGAAACACTAAGGAGATTGAACTTAAGATTGTCAATAAGACTGACATTCTCAAACTTGAGCTTCCTAGCCTGAACAGTCCCTGACCCCAACACCTTTCCTTTTGAATTGTTACCAAAGGATATATCACCCCCTCCATGTTTTTTGATATCTTTGAGAAGGGCTCTACATCCAGCCATGTGCCTGGAGCCTCCACTATCTACATACCATAAACTATCTAAGCATGCAGAAGCTCCCTGCACATCAAGTAAACAATTAGTTCAGGTGGGTCTCCAAAGCTAAGATGGCTTTGGATGGGGTCACAGACAGGTCAGCCTCAAGTCCAGGAGCATGAATAACGGTTAAGTCAGGGGTTTGAATAGATTTTTGAACATTTTTCTCTAACCACTGTTGTGGACCATCTCCTGTCAGATGTTGATAACCAAAAGGATGCCTGTTCACTTTGGGCTTAAAGGGCCTTTTGTAGGCTTCATAAGCATGTGGGACCTTTTGGTATTGTGGTTGACCATATCCTCTTGGGAATTGGTTTGATGGTGGTGCATCTGTCACTTGTACCTCTCTGGGAGCAGAGGTTTTGTTTAACTGTTTTGTAACAGCTGTTTGGACAGGCACAAGAGTCTGTTTATTTTTTATGGAAGATTTTTGTGGACTCTCTAGTGTTTTTGAAGTGTACTCTTTTCTTTTAACCTCAAAAGTTTTGAGGTACACACAATCTTGAGTAAGATAATTGGCTTTTCCACAAATTGTGCACAAAGGTGCAGGCTCAATGACACTTGTTTTGTTTATATCAAAAGCTTTTAAATGAAAAAACTCCTTTGTGGAATGGTTTCTTTTCTCACAAAAATCACAAAACAAGTTTTTAATCTTTTCTCTTATTTTCTTCTTTTATACTTCCTTTGCAACAGAGTTTTTAACCTCCATTGGGATGTCTTTTAGAGGAATGACCTTGGCCTTGGGTGCTTTAACACCCTCAATTGTGGAAAATCCATAGGCTTGAAATTTTCAAGGATGTCACATTCATCAGACCAGGTGGGTTTGAATTGATATTTTTCTATCTCTTCAAAGGTTGATGACCCCTCTGGTTTTTCCAAAATGATTTTGTTACTATTTTTGTCTGTGACTTTCATCTCTTGACCAGCTTTGTTTATTGGGATTATTTCAACTAAACCAGAATCAATTTCAGCAGTGTTTTCAGTTTGGTCATGTTTTCTAAAGCCTAAGCCAAACTTTACATTGCTCTTGACCTGTTTTTCTAACAACAGTTCATAACCTTTGCAAGACTCCACCCATTTTTCACAAGTGATTTGGGTGGATTCAAGCTCCTTTTTGCAAACCTGGTATTTTTCTACCATAGTTTGGAGTTGGTCTTTGGTTATGCTGTGTTCATGTTTCAGACTGCTGATTTCAGAATCTTTTTTCAAACAATTTGTTTTTCAACTCTTTGTAAGTTTCCTCAAATTGTATTTCATCTTTTAGGATCTTGTCTCTAACGTTTTCATTTACCTCTTTTATGTTTGCAAAAGCAATAATGCATTTACCTGAACATAGATCTTTAAGATCTGAGGTGATACCTTAGCAGCAGCGATCATGGCACAATCACATTCATGTTCACAAACACTAGCATGCTTTTCAACCTCATTAGCACCCCATGGATCAGCAAGAGGTTCCAACAGTGGTTCAGGTTCTTTCTTCTCTAACAACTGTTCACCAACAATAGCAGTAATCACTGCTTCAGCAACTTCAACCACTGTTTTAGATCTAGGTTCCACTTCATCAGATTACTGCCTTTCTGGTATTGACTCTAATACCATAAAACAAAATTCATCAAAAGCATCATCAGATTTAGCAAATAGAGCAAAAGTTTTGTGAATTCAGGATCTTGATGAATTCCTAAACTGCTGAATGCGAACCGACACGTGATATGTGCGGAATCCAATCACGTACATGGATAGAACACGAGGATGTAATTATCAATGATTTCTATTACTGATCTGACAGTGTATACAACGTGAAATCAAACGGGCAGAGCTTCGCCTCAAGAATACCCAAAAGTACTCAATTTCAAGAAACAACACCCCTATTTATAGGGCTTCTCTGTCCAGATGTAACATCTAGCGGATGGACCATCCGTCTGGATGAGCATCTCCATCCGTCCGGATGGAGGTTAAAACACAACCCAAATGGACACTTTATATATCCGTCCGGATTAACCTATGTCCATCCGTCCAGATGGAGTTCTACACACAACATACTTATGTTTTGAACTTTAAGCACCAGTCTTGACCATCTGACTCAGCTACGATACATGATTGACGCAAGGGATAGACATATGCACTCACAGACTCCCCCTTGGATATTGCTGCAGTCAATCTCGTAGCTTCATGTCTCTTTCTGGATCTTGATGCAATGTTGACATCTTTAGCATCACAGACTCCCCTTGACTCTCATAACTCTATCTGTTCCCCCTATCACGTTACTTTATCTTCAGGCTCCCCCTTGCTTTAAGCTTCCGTGCTTTCAGCTACTAGGATGATCACCCGACTTCAACTCTACAAGCTCATCAAGGATAGTTACTCGGCTCTTCAAAAACAAACTCCCCCTTGTTTCGAGCTTATCTTCAGACTCCCCCTTAATCTCAGCTATAGGGATCGTAATCTGGCTCATCATCTGCAAAATCCTATCCATTTATAAGAAATTTGACATTTTTAGGATCGAAAACCTAGCTCTAACCATAAGCTGGAGCATTTCAAATATGTGACATTTAAAATCCTTTTAGGTTTTCCTAGGAATGATGACCTGACTCTGAAAATATTTTTGAATCGAGAACCTTGCTTATCCAGGAACGATTGCCTAGCTCTACTTCCCCTAACAAACAACTTTATAAATTTAACAATTTAAGTATCCAAAACCTCACAATAATCATCCAAGTCCAATTTAATGACCTTGGAGATTTCACAAACTGTTTTTTGAAATTATTCATTTTAAAAAACTCAAGTTTCAAATTAATGAACTTGTTTTATTTTCAGAAACACGTTCAGCATACTTAGATTTTGAAACTTAGCCTTCAGACATCGGTTGTCGAAAATAAAGTAGAAACAAAATCTTTTTGTATTTTTTTCAAAGTTTATGCTAAAACAAGCCTAAAATCTTTTTTGTAATTTTTCTTTATCATTGTGAGGACTGGTTAGTTCGGTTCTAGATTGAACAACTCAGGTCGGATCGATCACTGTAGAAGTGCGGAATCCATATACAGTGTAGAAGTAGAATCAACAACGAGTTCAACGTTTAAAGCTTCCATTCTCATTCAAAGATGTGCAAATACAAAGTTCTGGTGAGAAATGAACAGAGCTCCGCCTCAGAGACAAACCAAGAAACTACTTACAACTGAGACCCAAGTCTCCTATTTATAGGCGGGCTAGCTGGGAGAAAGTATGTCATCCGATCGGATGGTCATCTGTACGGATGATCATCCGTCCAGATGACCCAAGCCATCCGACCGGATGAGCTTTACAAAATACGTTTCGTTCCTATTTCTCCCAGTTATAATATAAACTACAAACAAAACTATACAATGACACATACAGGACAAAATATAGGCTAAGTACAGACGGAAGCTACAGACATATTGCATCTACAGACTTCCCCTTGGATGTAGCTGCAGTCTTCCTTCCTGTACAGTCTTCATCACGACTTCCTGCTGCGTCTGCTCTCTCTGGCCTTTTGCCTTCTCTTTTCTTTTCTCTCCTCTAGCATCTTCCTCCTTAACGGTCTTCCTATTTCATTCCACCACTTGCGATACTCTGGATCACCATCCCTTGATTTGCACCACCTAGGAATCTTGTTTTCTTGAGATTCTATAGGCGTTTGATCTGTATCTAGTGGCCTTTCAAACATCCTTCTTCCTAATTTAGCAGCTCTCTCTGCAATCTTCTTGAATCTTTCACTTCTTTTCTCTGCTTTTAGGAATTCTTCCAACTCTAGATCCCTGAACTTTGTTTCCCAATATCTCCCAGAGTTGATAACCTTGGCAAAGCACACGTTCACAATCTTCTGATATTGTTGGGCTTGGACTTTATCAGGCTCATTATGCACTATCTTGTTGAAGAAAAGGCAGTCGATATCTTTCTTTGAGCAATTAACCAGCCACATCGGATCTAACACATTGATGCGTCTGGTTTCTCCTGTTTTCTTATCAAACAATGAAATTACTGCTTCTGCTGTGCTTTGATTGTAGAGCCAACCTTTGAAATCTTCATAGAATTCTTGTTCCATGGCTCGAAGCGACATGTTCTTTAGACATCTTGGAGGTTTGATCTTCAAAGTAATGTCTTTCTCGCCTGTAACAGGATCAACTTTGACAACTTGTTTTGGCTTGTGAGGCTTCCAATCAGGACAGTTCTCTTTCGCTTGTAATTTGATGTAGTTCCACAGCTTTTGATCATGCATTTTAACTTCCAGACCATAGTAAAACTGCTTTATATTCTTCATTTGAACAAGCTCCTCTACATCCCACCATGGCAGTGTCTTGATGTCAGATAGGAATTCAAAGTATTGCACTCCATGTTCTCTTCTGATTGCATAAACTTTTAAATCTTCCAAGTAGCCCCACGAGAGAATATCACCCAGAGATTTATCTGGATGATCAATGAAGTATTGTAGCGGCCTTTTGTACTTTCTTTCCTTCGGCATCACTTTGAACCATCGCTTTCTTTCTTCACGAAGATCTTCTTGTGGTACAGTCTCAGGAACCCCTTCTGTACTAATCCTTTCTACTACTTTCCTTCTCACCTCGTCTTCATTGTAAGATTGAAATAGTTCGGTCAAAGTAGGAAAGTCGTCGTCAACTCCAGAGTAGTGAAATGGAGTATCTTCTTCAGAAAGATCAGAACCTTCTTCAATAATCACATCTTTAAAGTTATCAACTTCATTTACGAACTTGAATGAATATTATCTTTCAGGAGAGGGTGGTATCTCGTCTTCAATATCGAACTTCATATTACCATCATCCATCCCTAACTCCTCTAACATGGACTCTCTAGTCCTGTTCTCTTCCAAATCCCCCTCAACCTTAGCATGTAAATAAATGACTTTGGGAAGAGTAAGATATACCTTATCACCAGCATGTTGAGTTCCAGAAGATGAAGCTTCATGGTGTTGATCCTTTGTTGCTCATTCAATTCATCATTTAAGAAATTGTCAAGAGTATTCGGACCAGAGCGCTTTATAATCACCAACCCTGTAGCCCCCTGATCTTTATCAGCATCAACATTATCACCATCATCATCACCATCATAATCATCTATGTATTTGTATAAATCTTTCAATTCTTCATCCTCTTCATCATCATCCTTTTCTTTATCATCCTTTGTTTTAGAATGACGCTTCTCAATGATCTTTCTTCTATCAAGTCTTATTTCTTCAGGAGTTACGTCTTTCAATTCACCAATACGAATAATAGCAAGTGTATTATCTTCAGCTTCAACATTCAAAGTATTTACCTCATCTGCTTGAGTTGGATCAGGTTGACTTGAAGATCCAACAACTTCTTCAGTATCTATTACCAACCCTTTTCTTTTCTCCTTGGCTTCTTCAGCTAACTTCTTTTCTCTTTCAACCCTTCTAGCTTCAACATTCTGAATCTCTATCTCATCAAACACAGCTTGAACATTGATTCCAAGCTTATGTTCAATGACCATGTAAAGCATATTGATCTGTTCATCTTTAATCACTTTGTCGGCCCTTAAAGCTTCAACTTCTTTCCTTAAAACCTCATTCTCACTTGAAGTAGATGCATGCAATTCACCCAACATTTCCTGCAACATCTTGTTAGCCTCGTCAATAGTTTTATACTGAGCGTTTACCTCCTCAATGTCATTAGTCAGTTGATCAATCACTTCAGCATGCTCTTCTAACTCCTTTTTCAAAGCAACATTCTCTGCTTTAACTACTTCTAACTCTGCTTCAGCTTTGGCCTTCGCTTTTTCAAGAATACTTACTTTCTTTATCAGCACATTGATCTTCCCATCATTAAAGACATCAAAATCACCAGAAGGAAGATCGTCGGGAAATTCACCAGAAACCTTCGGAAATCCATGACTTGAACTTTGCGAAGTTGTAACTTTCTTTGTAGCGGAAGTAGGCTCTTTAGTAGTCTTTGGTGGTTGCTCTGGAGTCTTTTGATGATCAGAAGGAATGCGAATTGTTGGATTGATAGGTGATGCTATAGGTGTTGATTGTCTAATCCCAATAAATTCTACTTCAACATCTTCGGCCCTTTCTTCAGTCCTTTCGATTCTTTCATACTCAGGAACTTTAGATTTTCTGCTTCAGGAGCCACTGTTGTTTGCTGAGGAATAGACATTGAGTATGTCCTAGCTCTAACACTTCTTGGAACAGCTCCTATTGGATGAGCTTTACGCTTTTTGATACCCTTTTTCTTCTTTTATTTTGGAGTCCGCTCATAAGTAGCATCTTCTTCGTCAGACGCTTTCTTTTTCTTTGGCGATCTTCTCAACTGTTTCTTGCCACTCACATATGACGTTGGAGCAATCTTTGTTGGGTCTATTTTATCACTTTTAATATCGCTTGAATCAGTGTGAACTAAGCCTTCAACAAACATCTTCTCTACACCACTAGCTTCAACATTTTTTGCTGTCTTTTCTGCTTCTTTGTCAACATTAGCACCTTCAGCAGTTGTACGCTTCACATAATCAAAAAATGACATATTCAAGAGATTTGCTCCTTCTTTGATCAAATCTGTCGGTGGAACAACAGGCTCATCTACCAATCTTAGTGGCGACTTCTTTTTCGTTGTTTCTGCAACACAAATATTATCAGTGTTAGTATAATATTCAAAAGTATAATCTACCAACCTTTCTGATGATTCCTTCTTTCCAATTTTACACTTAAGCATTACTTTCGGCGTAGACACTTTAGGTGTTCTCTTTCTCTTCTTCTCGTCCTTCACATACCAAAATCTTAACTTCTTTTCAACCATCGGCTGTAATCTTTCTGTCTCATTTTCTGAGTTGCTTTCATCATGCCTCCAATGATCTCCCTCAGGTGCAACATAATCTGTCTTCTTGATCTTTCTAAACTTAGGTCTATACCTTGGTTCGTTATCTGGCTTCACACCTTTATACTTATCTAATCTCTTCGGTGTTTCACTATCCATATGCTGCAAACAAAGTTCATCCTTAGGATCTTTCGGTAAGTTTGGGATTTGATCATCTAATAACATTTGTATAAACCTTGGATACATAATATACTTCTCGCCTTTAATGTTATCCACCATGTGATTGAAGATCACTTGTGATATATTGTATGGACGATTAAGCACCAAGCAAGCGATGATATTCATGATGTGGTCAGAAGTTTCATCATATACTTTCTATGCGATAGTGCATGAATCACAGAGTGCACTAAGAACTTGTAAGGTCTACAAAACTTCGACTTAAGGTATCCTTTATCATTAATGTGTCCTGTATATCCCATTCGTAGCCAAAAACCTTTGCACAACCTTTCAGGGATAATGATAGGATCCTCGTCCTTGTCTTGTAGATCTAAAACTCTCCTCACTCCTACAGTGATCTTTACCTCCAAATCGATATCCTTCTTCTTATTGTCCTTGATCTTGACGGCAGAATATATCGTCTCATCTTTCTCATCATATCGTGCAACACTCCAGAATGTTCTAACATGAGATTCGTAGCACTTGTGCTTCTCCGTCAAAGCTTTACAGATTCTGCTCTCTTTCAGAAATGGCACAACTTCCTTGAATGGCTCGATGTTTGGATAATCTTCTTCCAAAATGCAATATAAGTTATGTTTTGGATGAAAGTCAGAAGCTCTTGCCTGCACGATTTTCAAGATATAAAGTGTTTAGTAAGAAATTTTCAAAAACTTCAAAATTTTTCTAACACTTTATACTCTATACTTTACTCAGTACTGACTGTCGAATGACCATCCGGCCGGATGGTTATCCGTTTGGATGAGTCTATTCTGATAAGATCAATGATTCAAGTGAAGATGTTGTTGCTCGGATGATCATTCGAGTGATACTAGTTAGGTACACAATGAATGAATCAAACATGATAGAGTTTTTTGGATTGGATGGCCATCTGATCAGATGGTCATCCGATCGAATGGTCATTCGATCAGTATGATGAACAGTTAAGCATTTAATGAATATTCGAACAAGTGAGTGTAATGGATCGGATGGTCATTCGATCAAATATGAAGATCAGTTTGAACACTAACACATCAAGATCAAATTAAACATTTAAACACTTAAGATTATTCAATCAAGAAGGTGCAAAGGATCAGATGGTCATCCGATCGGATGGTCATTCGATTAACCATCAAGAACAGTTTGAATATCAATCATATCAGATCAAAATTTTTCAAGATTTTCAAAATTGATTAAAATTTTTCTTAAAGAACTCGCCGATAAACATAACCCTATGTTTAATTTCTACCAGAAGTCTCTAATTTGGCCCTAATTTGAGAAAAACCATGTCGGCTATCGAACCTTATAAATCAATCTAAGTACAAATCAGTTGATGTTATCAAGAAATTGGACCGGTAAAACCTTAAATCTATGGCCGATTATCCTAGATCTATGTTCAATATGTATAAACAATGCCTAATCAAGCCTAGATCTAAGATATGACCACTATTAGCACCGTCGGTCCAAACAAACATCAAATACATGAAATTCATCGGTGAAATTAGCAAAACTTACCTTTCCCATAATGAATGATGAGTACACCAACAATCCTATGTGATTGGATAGGCAAGAATGTGATCAAAGATCAAGAACAGTTGAGAGAAAATGAGTGTGTGTGACGGATAGTGAACCGATCGAATGATATTGACCAACTGTTGACTGCCTTATAGAAGCTGACCACCGATCGGATGATCATTCGATCATCTCAACCTTGTACAAATTTTCTAAATTTTTCAAATTTCTCAGTTTTATCAGTTTTGGTCAATTTTAGACATCCACTCAAGTATCCATGTCCAAGTTAATGACCCTGGTTACTCAATTTGCCTACCAAGTCCAAGTTAATGACCTTGGTTGACCCGATACGAACCAACTGAAATTTTGTTCAAACTTTTTCAACTATTTCTGAAATGTACAAGTGTCAAATTAATGAACTTGTTTGACTTTTGAAATTCCCAACTGTTAAGATTAGCTCCCAACCCAGTTGTTCAGCCAAAAACTTTCTGCATTGCTTCTGAGATTCCGAAGATCAGCTTTCCACAATGGTTTGTCTAAACTAAAGCGGGCATTGAAAAATCTTCGTAAACTAAATCACACGTATATATGTTGACATTTAAGAGATATACAGTCAAGAAAATCAAGAGCAATGGTGACATATATGTACATTAGACACCAAAAATGGCTACAATTTAAGGAATGTGTTTAGTGACGGCATCAGATTCCTAATTGATGGATAAAGGTATGGTGGCAAGAAAAGCTGCTTCCAGGAGGTTGTCAAGTGTTTTCGCTCGACGATTCCATTCTTGGGTTGTTGGTTTGGCCCTTGTTCCTGTAACTCGAATCCTAACCCGGTATATCCCATTTTAGTTTTACACCATTGTGAACCTTACGCCTTTTTTACTCTCTGATTGAGGTTCTTGGCATTGAAAAATCTACGTAAACTAAATCACACGTGTATATGTTGACATTTAAGAGATATACAGTCAAGAAAATCAAGAGCAATGGTGATTTATATGCGGATTAGACACCAAAAAATAAACACTCAAAAAATGGCTACAATTTAAAGAATGTGTTTAGTGATGGTATCAGATTGCTAATTGATGGAGAAAGGTCTGGTGGCAAGAAAAGCTGCTTCCAGGAGGTTGTCAAGTGTTTTCGCTCGACGATTCCATTCTTGGGTGGTTGGTTTGGCCCTTGTTCTTGTAACTCGAATCCTAGCCCGGTATATCCCATTTTTGTTTTACACCATTGTGAACCTTACGCCTTTTTTACTCTCTGATCGAGGTTCTCGGCATTGAAAAATCTTCGTAAACTAAATCACACATATATATGTTGACATTTAAGAGATATACAGTCAAGAAAATCAAGAGCAATGGTGATATATATGCGGATTAGACACCAAAAAATAAACACTCAAAAAATGGCTACAATTTAAGGAATGTGTTTAGTGACGGCATCAGATTCCTAATTGATGGAGAAAGGTCTGGTGGCAAGAAAATCTGCTTCTAGGAGATTGTCAAGTGTTTTCGCTCGATGATTCTATTTTTGGGTGGTTGGTTTGGCCCTGGTTCCTGTAACTCGAATCCAAGCCCGGTATATCCCATTTTAGTTTTACACCATTGTGAACCTTACGCCTTTTTTTACTCTTTGATCGTGGTTCTCGGCATTGAAAAATCCTCGTAAACTAAATCACACATATATATGTTGACATTTAAGAGATATACAGTCAAGAAAATCAAGAGCAATGGTGATATATATGCGGATTAGACACCAAAAAATAAACACTCAAAAAATGGCTACAATTTAAGGAATGTGTTTAGTGACGGCATCAGATTCCTAATTGATGGAGAAAGGTCTGGTGGCAAGAAAATCTACTTCTAGGAGGTTGTCAAGTGTTTTCGCTCGACGATTCTATTTTTGGGTGGTTGGTTTGGCCCTGGTTCCTGTAACTCGAATCCAAGCCCGGTATATCCCATTTTAGTTTTACACCATTGTGAACCTTACGCCTTTTTTACTCTTTATTCGTGGTTCTCGGCATTGAAAAATCTTCGTAAACTAAATCACACGTGTATATGTTGACATTTTAGAGATATATAGTCAAGAAAATCATGAGCAATGGTGATATATATGCGGATTAGACACCAAAAAATAAACACTCAAAAATGGCTACAATTTAAGGAATATGTTTAGTGACGGCATCAGATTCCTAATTGATGGAGAAAGGTCTGGTGGCAAGATAAGCTGCTTCTAGGAGGTTGTCAAGTGTTTTCGCTCGACGATTCCATTAACAAAGAAGAATGTAACATCCGTGAATTTCAAACTTTAAATCAGGAGTTATTATTATTATTATTATTATTATTATTATTATTATTATTATTATTATTATTTTTACAATTTAAACACCAAAGTAATTAAGGCCTAATAAACAAGTAGATAGTTTTTGAAAATTCAACTTTTAAAAATTCAACTTAACATGTTAAAAATCAATTTTAAAAATTCAACTTAACAAGTTAAAAAAACAGTTAAAAAAGGCTCAATTTTTTTTTTACAAAAAAAAAAATTTGGAATAGTTTCTACCCATTTTTATAAGGAAAAGCGCTGAAACAAAATTTAAAAAATTGATTTATAACATCTTAAGATAATTTTATAAGATATATTTTTTAACTGTTTTTTAAACATTTTTTTTTTTTTTTTAGTTTTTTATTTGTAATTAAAAATGTTTCTACATGTATTTATAAGGAAAAGCGCCAAAAATGTTGAAAATTTTGATTTTTAACATGTTAAGTTGAATTTTTAAAAGTGTTCCCCGGTTCCCCACTTTTTTAGTGTTCCTCAATGAACCTCACACCACATCAGGTGAAACTACCTTTAGTGAATCTTTGAACTTAGCAGAGAAAAGAAAATGGGAGGAATCTGCTACATCCTCAAAAAGACCCAAGCTATTTAGAAAGGAACTTCTTAGGTTATGTGTAGATAATTGAAAGAGAAGATACGATGTTTCCTTAAAGCAAGCTTAGGGAATATTAGTGTTCTGAACAAGACAAACATGAAAGACCACTGAGCCACTTAGCAAATAGTTAAGTATAGAAAGACTTAGAAGAGGAGAGTTCAGTATCCATAGACCTCAGACCAATCCGCTAATAAGTGTTAGATAGGTGGATCCTCTTATAACTCCAAATATGGTATTTGGAATGCATGAGTAAAACAAATACGCCCTGATAAAAAAATGGTGATGAAGAAGTAATCACTGAGGGTGATTTGGCAGATAGGCTCCACCCAACAGATGTGATAATGTTAAAGAAGACCTATGATGAAGAAAAGGGGAACACAAGAGTCATATGAAGAGCCCTTAACAGTCTGTCAAAAACAGGAATTAAGCTATTTACTCGAATAGCTATAACTGATTTTGATCTTTGTATCAATTAGGACCATGTGATCAATAAGAAGTTGTTGATAACCCCTCTTATCACAACAATCCCACCAGAACGACAAGAAGAAGCCAGAACAGGAGTTGTCTTTGAAAATCCAAAACTTTCTGTTGTTTTCAGGGATCTTGCAGGAGAGAAGGCTCTTTTTAGAGTGAGAGAAATATGCAAGTATTCAAAGTTGTGAGTGCATAAGGTCTATCACTTCTGTCAATCACGTATCATAGCTTAATCAGATGATACAAGACTGGTGCTGAACGAAGCAAAACATAAAGTAGATGTGTATTAGAGCCCATCCGAACGGAACGGATGGACATCAAGTCCATTCGGACAAATGTATAATATGTTCATCCGGATCTAGAGTTTGTAGGTTTAATCCATCCGTCCAGATGGAGGTCACCCGCTAGATGCATACGTCCGAGTGGAGGCTGCCTATAAATAGGAGTGTAGGGTCTTGTCATTTGATAACTTTTGGTGACTAGAGTGGGGAAACTATGTCCGTTTGATTTCGTGGTTTTGTAATTGTCAAACATCAATAGAAATCAGTTTATAATTACATCTTCGTGTTCTATCCACACACGTGATTAGATTCCGCATAACTCATGTGTTAATACGCATTCAATGGTCAAGGAATCGATCCAGGATTTGAATTCACAAGTGGTATTAGAGCAGGTGTTTGTTTGCACGGATTGAAGACACGAAGATTGAAGCTGTTTCATCATCATCAAAGCCGATTTCATTTCTTGCTACTCATTTCTTCTTCTACACATCTTCTAGACTTTTTCTTTGAACTTAAAATTCAGATCTATAACGTTTCCACTATTAAAATTGACCAAATTTTGGATATGTTGTGTGAAAAACGTTTTTGAACAATCCTTCAAAGTTTCATATCATAATTCGAACTAAAACTCATTAAAATCAGTAAAAAAAACCATGAACTTCGAAACTAAGTTTGCTGACGTCATCGCCCATCCGGGCGGATAGACTTTCTTAGTTGAAAAATTGTTCAAGGTTTAGAGTCCGGACGGATAGACCTTTTAGTGTCCATCCGGAGGTTGGTACATCCGAATAAATCCATCCGGAAATTGTCCATCTGGAAAATTCTCCATCCGGATACTTGTTCATCTGGAAATTGTGACACCTGTGCCTCTGCGACCATCAAACAAATATCAAATCAATTAAATATTGTGTTTCATACTTTGGATTTGTATAAATATGTGTATCATGTGCACATATCAATTCTTGTTCGATTTCGAGCTTTAAATCGCTTTCTGGAAGGTTATACGCGAACTGATGCGTAAATATAACCAGTTTAGTGCAACAAACACACCGGAATAGTGACATAGGCTTAACATACCTTAAATAACCTTTACATAACTTAGAAATAAGTTTTGGAGGGTTTGGTATGCCGAAATCAAGTTTATTCGATCACAAGGACTAATTTCGACAAACTGTGAAAGTATGCCGATTCGTACTGTGATGAACTTTCCAGAACTTGATCATAAGTTAAAAATGCCCTAAATATCCTTTACATAGCTTATAAATAGGCTTTGAGGTGTTTGGTGCGCAAAAATAAACTTTCTTTATCAATAGGGACTAAAAGCGTCAAAAAGTGCATAAGTTTGCATTTTCGCGCATATCTTACGTTCTGAATATATCTGGACATCCAAAAATTTATGTAATCATTAAAATATTTTATTTTAGTGATTGGCATGATAAAATTCCATTCGTCGCGTAATTTGGATCGTTTTTTCGCGTCCGTTCGTGTTTCGTCGTAATTAAGCGAATAACGTAACTGTACGGCCAAACGAACCGACATCCGGCATATTTTTGAGCATGTTTCATGTCCCCTATGATTAGGCATCATTGTAGAGCCTTGAAAATGGCTTAACGGGCCCTAAACGTGTCAAAATAGGCCTTAAACATGTGCAGGGACCATTTCTGTAATTCTGAAACTTGTTTGCTGAACATCAGGCGGTCGTGGGCCACGTAATATTGGCCTGTATGGTATGTGGGGCGTGAGCGACCCCTAGAACAGTAGATTGTTGTTTACAGCTTGTTCCAGCTGTTTCCTGGGTTTGCAAATGGTTTTGGGCACTCTATGGGCTGTTTTGGGGCGCCCATGGTATTCCAAAACCGTGGGTGCACTTATCCGGGTCAGATCGAAGCTCGGTTTTCGAGGAATAATCTTAACGGTTACCCGAAAACTATAAATACCCCAAGATTTTCATTTGAAACCCACACATTTGATCTGATTTCTCTAAGTTGGAGCCTAAGAACCTTCATACCTAAGAAATCTTGGATCAAATCTCCATCGCTTGGACCTCTTGTAAGCTTCTTTCGTTCTTTTATACATTTTTAAGCGTGAAAGTCAAACAGTGTTTGACTTTCTTCTTTGACCAGTCAATGGTCAACATGAAGTCCGTTTGAACTTCGTAACGTGAGCGTAATCACGATGGTTATAGCCTCTTGTGACTATACCTACTGATTACCACGTTATTTAGGCGTAGTGACGAGTCATAGTTTCGGTCAAAATGCGCATTCTTGCGTATTTTGCAACCAAACTATTCTTGGGTATCAAAACCCTTTGTTTTGATATCAAACATTTTTTTCTAACTTCGTTAAACATGTTTAGCTCGTCACTTTTAGATTAGTGCTTATGTAGGGTCGTAAGATAAGCGATCTAAACAACCGCTTAGACTTTCGAACCCGACCCGTTTGGTCGATCTTTAGGATCCGAGCAAGCATATTTTTTGACCATAGTTGTATAGGGAATAACCTTCCGAGGTTATACCTTATGGTCACTTCGTTTAAGTAGTTATATGATAGGTAGTTTATATGCCTTAGGAAAATGACCAAAATGCCCTTTTTACGCATAAATTCATTTTAAGCATATGTAACCTAAATTTTGACATCTAAACTGATTAGGCAACATTATTAGACATGTTAAGGCATATAATACTTGTCATATGACTAGTTAGACGGTCCGAACGCGTTTTACGCGAACAACGCGTGAAAGTGGCGTAAGCTACCTTAACGAGTCGTAATGGGTCGTAAGCGCTTAGGATAGCTTCTATTTTAGAATGTAGGCTTTGTTAAACAATATTACATGAGTTCCTATACTCATTTGGTTTACGAAACCTCATTCTATCCGATCCTCTGAGTTAGGTCCGTTTATTAACATAGTTACCTATATTAGGTGCTGTTTGATTTTCCGTGATCCCTCTAGCTTTGCTTGGTTGTTGTTCAAGACTTCTAAGCATCCTCAAGTGAGTAAATAGTCCCCTCTTTTACCATTTTCCAATGTTTTGGGGTGATACACATGTGCCTACTTGTTACTTTCGTGCTTTTCAAGCTTTTATATCATATACTTGCTATGTTCATTAGTACGTATATAGTACATGATTTCATTTTGTTTTGCTATGTATGTTCACTTAGCATGCTAGCACATTGATTTTTCTATATTAAATTTTGTTGCATATGTTCATCTAGCATATGGACACATTGTTTTACATTTTGAACTGTTTGAACCGTTGGAATTGTTTGATTTATGTGAACCGTTTGAAACTAATTGATTATATGAACCGTTTGAAACTGATTGATTATGTGAACCGTTTGAAACTGATTGATTATGTGAACCATTTGAAACTGATTGATTATGTGAACCGTTTGAAACTGATTGATTGATGTGAACTGTTTGAAACTGTTTGAACCGTTGGGTTAGGGAAGTGATTAGGTAACGGGGCGGGTGTAGTGTGTTAAAAGCATGGTGGATACGCCGCTGGTACTTCCTATATATAAGTGCTTTTAACACATTATATATCGTTGCGTTATCTAGATCATTTGGGCAACGTTATCAAAACAAAGTTATATTACAAGGTTTTTCTAATAATATAAAACATTCGAGTTTTATTTCAAAAATGATTTACAATTTGGGTTTACTTAAACAAATGTTTTGAGTAAGATTCATGGTATCGAGGTTTTATAAACAAATCTGTTTTGACATGATTATTTCCAATTTACATTACAAACATTTTACAAAACTTGGTTTTCTAATTATCAATTAACAAAGGTGTTCAAGTTATATTTTCAAAACATAAACGAGCCATGAATCTGACACTCACAAAAAACCTATATACTCGCCGGCATTTTTATGCTGACGTATTTTCACATGTGTTTCAGGTACCATAGTTGGTGATGTTTGATGATGATATTGATGCATGCTCACATAGGAACGGACGAGGCCTTAGTGACTTATTAACAATGAAAGTCTATTTGTTCATGTTTTGTTTCTAATTTCAAATGTAATGTAATACATTCAATTCAATAAAACAGAACTTCAATCCATGTGTTATGAAATAATGATTCTGTTACAACACTCCCCAATGTTTCCGCCGCGATTTGTTGTTTTACGCGGTCGGGGTGTGACAGAAAAGTTGGTATCAGAGCTCATGGTTATAGGGAATTAGGTTATTAGTAATGCTTTGACCTAGTCTATAACCTTCCTAGGACCCTAACGCGAGTTTACTTGCGTTTAGTCATAAAACAATACCGTCGCCTATCCTTAGGTGACAACCACAACAGGAACACAAATTTCGAATCTTCTTTGAAAACCAATCATCTGTTCTAGGATGATTTATTATAAGGTTTAGAACTTTCAAAGTTTTCCAAATCTCGTCAAAGTTTGGGTCTAAATAATGCGAACACGTGCAAACTGGAAGGGTGGGTGCATGTACCCTGAGTTTTTTGTCTAAGGCTAGAGTGTTCGTACAAATCCACATAATCGGACCAGTCACTCTTACCTGGGAACTCTTGGGGTGAGTGTCCACTTATAGGCGAGCATGTCTTCGCGATACATTATGAGGACCTATTTACTTTGATTCAATTTTTGTTTGTCGTTTGTTTGCTTCGTGGTTCGAACAAATGACCATCACCCATGCCTTTTGGTCGAAAATTGTAACATCCTTACCCAATGCCATTTCACTTGGTTTCTCTCTTGTTTCCCCTTTTAGAATGCCTCCACGACGCGATAATCAGGTACCTAATGAAGAACTGGCAGCTATCATTACGCAGCAAATGGCTGCTGCGCTCCCAAACATCATTGCTCAATGTAACCTAGCCCTCAACAACAATAATGCTCCCTGTAACATCAAGACATTCAACTCTGCCAAGCCATCAAAGTTTTCTGGGTCTCAAGGAGCGACTCCACTTCTGCAATGGTTCGAGAGTCTAGAGATCACCTTCAGACATGTTCAGTGTCCGAACAAGCGAAAGGTAGAGTTCGCATCTAGCGTCTTTGAGAAACGAGCTTTGACATGGTGGAATGGTGTGATGAGGGATAGGGGTGCCGACATGGCACTGGTTCAAACATGGGAAGAGCTTCGAGCTCTAATGATGAGGGAATTTTGTCCTCGTCACGAGATTAGGGCATTGGAAAGGGAATTCGATGATCTTACGCAAGATAGCGGTGAGCATCGAGCCTACACGGACCGTTATGAGGAGTTAAGTCTGTTATGCCCAAATATGGTTACGCCTTTGGATAAGGCAATCGAAAAGTACATTGATGGCCTCCCTGACTCAGTACAAGACATTGTTACTGGTAGCAACCCCACTACAGTTAGCCAGGCCATTGAGCTATCCGATACCTTGACTGAATCTCAGATCAGGAAAGGTAAACTTTTCCGAAAAGGTGACAAGAAACCGATTGAAGAATTGAAACCAAAGGATGAACAGACTGGATCCCCTAAGAAGTCAAAGAAGCGAAAGGCTTCTCAGAACTTCGCTGTGGTTGCCCACAATGATCAAGCTGTCCCCAACCAACCAGCTCAACCCCCTGCTAGGAAGCCATACAACGGAACTGCACCCTTGTGCAACCAATGTAGCCTTCATCATCATGCTAGTGTGAAGTGCCGCAAATGCCAAACTTGTGGAAGAGTTTGCCCAACTGTAGCTGCACCAAATCAAGCTGGCAACAATCCTGCTCAAGCTCGTTTTCTACCAGGTTCTTGCTTCAACTGTTGCGAGATGGGCCATTTCCGAAGAAATTGCCCAAAGCTTGCTAATGCGAATCCAGCGCAAGGATGAGCATGTGACCGACTAGAAGACAACGCTGTTTAGAAATTAATCAAGCTTTATGTATTATTTTCTTTTGTTGTCAAGGTCTATGAAACAGTTGTTGTTGTTGTTTATAAATAAATCTTTTATTTACATTACAATATATTTATGTGGTTACATGTATAAACAACCGCTTAGACTTTCGAACCCGACCCGTTTGGTCGATCTTTAGGATCCGACCAAGCATATTTTGTGACCATAGTTGTATAGGGAATAACCTTCCGAGGTTATACCTTATGGTCACTTCGTTTAAGTAGTTATATGATACGTAGTTTATATGCCTTAGGAAAATGACCAAAATGCCCTTTTTACGCATAAATTCATTTTAAGCATATGTAACCTAAATTTTGACATCTAAACTGATTAGGCAACATTATTAGACATGTTAAGGCATATAATACTTGTCATAGGACTAGTTAGACGGTCCGAACGCGTTTTACGCGAATGACGCGTTAAAGTGGCGTAAGCTACCTTAACGAGTCGTAATGGGTCGTAAGCACTTAGGATAGGTTCCGTTTTAGAATGTAGGCTTTGTTAAACCATATTACATGAGTTCCTATACTCATTTGGTTTACGAAACCTCATTCTATCCAATCCTCCGAGTTAGGTCCGTTTATTAACATAGTTACCTATATTAGGTGTCGTTTGATTTTTCGTGATCCCTCTAGCTTTGCTTGGTTGTTGTTCAAGACTTCTAAGAATCCTCAAGTGAGTACATAGTCCCCTCTTTTACCGTTTTCAAATGTTTTGGGGTGATACACACGTGCCTACTTGTTACTTTCGTGTTTTTCATGCTTTTATATCATATACTTTCTATGTTCATTAGTACGTATATAGTACATGATTTCATTTTGTTTTGCTATGTATGTTCACTTAGCATGCTAGCACATTAATTTTCCTATATTACATTTTGTTGCATATGTTCATCCAGTATGTGGACACATTGTTTTATATTTTGAACTGTTTGAACCGTTGGAATTGTTTGATTTACGTGAACCGTTTGAAACTGATTGATTATGTGAACCGTTTGAAACTGATTGATTATGTGAACCGTTTGAAACTGATTGATTATGTGAACTGTTTAAAACTGATTGATTATGTGAACCGTTTGAAACTGATTGATTGATGTGAACCGTTTGAAAATGTTTGAACCGTTGGGTTAGGGAAGTGATTAGGTAACGGAGCGGGTGTAATGTGTTTAAAGCATGGTGGATACGCCACTGGTACTTCCTATATATAAGTGCTTTTAACACATTATATATCGTTACGTTATCTAGATCATTTGGGCAAGGTTATCAAAACAAAGTTATATTACAAGGTTTTTCTAATAATATAAAACATTCGAGTTTTATTTCAAAAATGATTTACAATTTGGGTTTACTTAAACAAATGTTTTGAGTAAGATTCATGGTATCGAGGTTTTATAAAACAAATCTGTTTTGACATGATTATTTCCAATTTACATTACAAACATTTTACAAAACTTGGTTTTCTAATTATCAATTAACAAAGGTGTTCAAGTTATATTTTCAAAACATAAACGAGCCATGAATCTGACACTCACATAAAACCTATGTACTCGCCGGCATTTTTATGCTGGCGTATTTTCGCATGTGTTTCAGGTACCATAGTTGGTGATGTTTGATGATGATATTGATGCATGCTCACATAGGAACGGATGAGGCCTTAGTGACTTATTAACAATGAAAGTCTATTTGTTCATGTTTTGTTTCTAATGTCAAATGTAATGTAATACATTCAATTCAATAAAACAGAACTTCAATCCATGTGTTATGAAACAATGATTCTGTTACAACACTCCCCGACGTTTCCGCCGTGATTTGTTGTTTTACGCGGTCGGGGTGTGACAGAAATCTTGTTCATCCGGAACAGTACATCCGGACAAAGTTCATCCAGAATAAAGCTCATCCGGACTAGTTCATCAGGACGAGTTCATCGAAACCACGGCCATCCGGACGAATAGAGAGTTTAGTTTGGTTTCAAAAGTGTTTGACTTTCATTGACTTGTGCAGGTTGTTCAAAGATCAAAGCTAAGGCTGAAGAATTTTATAACACGTTTTACAACGTGTTTGCATCTGATACAACAACTGAACCAACATCTATGACAAAAAATGTTTTGAATGTTATTTCTGAGAGTTTAAACCACGATAATGTTTTCGGAAATCACCAAAAGCCACCTAAACTAATGAATATCCAAGATTATCATTGGTGGAGCACGAGATTTGAGAACTAGGTGAAGGCTTATGCCTATGAAAGTTGGATTATGATGACTTACAGATATGAAAAACATGTGAACGGTCAAAATGTATTACTTACAATTCCACAATTTTCAAAAATCGAGAAACAAAAACATTCTGATGAACTAAAAATGGTAACATTATTGCAACAATTGGTTAGGGAAGATATCTTATTTTTACTTCAACATGGTGAAACCTCCAAGTCAATGTGGGAAGCATTGAAACTGAAAGCTGAAGGAGGTAAAGATATCAAAAAGAACAAAATCTCTCTGCTAAAAAAGGAGTTTGATCTATTTGGATGCATGAAGGGCGAAACTGTTAGACAAATGATAGAAAGGTTTTGTCTTTTAAAAATCTAGTTTGAGAGGTTTGGAATCAACAAAGACAGAGAAGAGATTGTTGATAAACTCATCAAGGCATTACCGTAAGTTGATGACTGGAAAACGTTTGTGATAGTTCTGAAGAATGATGCAAAGTTTGATGAGATAACATTGGATGGTTTAATTGAAAAACTTGAGGGACATGATCTAGTGTTACAGAAACAAAACAAAATGTCCAGTTCAAGTTATCAGCAGAATGTTGATCTGTATTACCGGAGAAATATGTTGCTGAACAATCAATCACCAAAGATCAGTATGGCATTTAGTGCTGAAAATTATGGTGATTCTTCAAAGAACAAATCTTCAAGTTATGATTCGGGATATCATTCATCTTCTGCATCATTTAAATCCACTCCGAATCAAAACTGGAAAGATTCTCCTAACCTGAACACTGATTTCGCAAGACAGCACATGAGTTTCTTGGCTTCTGTTCTGGAGACTTATGAAGGTTTAATTGCTGGAAAGATCGGCAATCCAAATATAACAAAGGAGGATTACGATCAAGTAGACCCAGAAGAAATGGAGCTCATGGATATTCGGTGGTGTATGGCAAGCGTCATCAGGAGGGCTCAACAGTTCATGGAGATCACTAGGAGAAAGTGTTTGGAAGGTCCTGACATGAAGCTGGGATTCGACAAAGCTAAAGTCACCTGTTTCAAATGCAAGCAGAAGGGACACGTTAAGAGAGAATGCACTAACCGTCAAGCTGATGATAGCATGAATCCTTCTCAAGAAGATTACTACAAATAGGCTATCTATCATTGTAACAACGAGCAACCGTTAAGAACAAATCAAAAACAAATTGAGGAAGGGTCATCAAAAGAGAAAAAACATGCTGCTCATCTTACAATTCATGCTGATGAAGGGTTTATGTCACATCCCGATATTTCCACGTATTACCGGTGGGCCCGGTGGGGAGTATCATGACGTAGTTGATATCATCATAGTCAAATAATCACAGTTTAATGCACAGCGGAAGTCTTGAAAGTAAAAAATTAATACAAACCGAAACACAAAGTATAATTAAATATTATACAAGCGGTTGTATGTGGATCCACAGGCGGATCTAAAACATAAAGAAAATAATGTTCGACAGACTTTAAGTATTAAGAGCTTGCAAGACTCTTTATCTAATACTTAGGAGCTTCCAGCCCATTTCGCGTAGCACTTGCACTTAATCTTTTTGAAAAATACGTCAGTTTACACTGGTAAATAAAATTAACCGACTCTTTTGAAAAGTGTATATAAAATTGGTTTGGATGTACAAGGCATAAAATATTTTATAACTTGGGACAATTATATAAAATAAACTTGTATACAGATTTACATGTTTGTCGTACGTTCAGGGCCCGGAATAGAAGAGCCGAGTCAAGATTAATAGACACACCACTTGTCACACCCCGACCACGTAAAACAACAAAACGTGGCAGAATCGTCGGGGAGTGTTGTAACAGAATCATTGTTTCATAACACATGGACAATTGAAATTTTGTTTTATTGATTAAATGAGTTACAATGTCTTAACAACAAAGAAACACAACATAATTAACTAGTCTTGCATCTTTTAATGTCACTAAGGCCCAAGGTCCGCCTAAGTGTATCTTGATAAGTCCTATGCATCATTTCCTGAAACACATGTGAAAATAGGTACGTCAGCATAAAAATGCCTGTGAGATACATAGGTTTTGTGAAAATAGGATTCATGACTTATAAGTTTAGAAAAAGTTGTTTAACAAAAGTCAGTCATGATCCTTGTAAAATGTTTTGTTTTATAAATCTTTTGAAAAGCGATGATAAAGTAGATGATATGTAAAAGAGTAATGTGAGGTTAAATGAGTAACCAAGTAAAATGAGTTTTGTATAAAACAAGTTGTTTGTAAAACAATGTCTTGTGAAAAATATGTTCTTTGTTTAAAGTGTTAAATGTCTAAATTTAAATGATTCATATAACGCTACGATATGTAATACCATACAAGCACTTATATATAGGAAGTACAAGCGGCGTATCCACCATGCTTGTATCATATTACACACGCCTCGTTACTTAAATCACTTTACCCAAACAAACCACCAATGTAAATTGCCCATATCTAAACCATTTTTCAGATGTCTTTGTGTAAACCATGTCAAAATGTTTATGTCAAAATGTAGTCCATGAAATGTGTATATCAATATCAAAATGTCTTATGTCATATGTCAATTATGTAATGTGTAAACAAAATGTCATGTATGGCAAGTGAAATATATATATATATATATATATATATATATATATCCACTGAACCATAGGTAAAAATGCACAAAACAATGTATTGAAGTAAAACGTGGTTTAAATCACCGTTATGTTTTGTGGAAAATGCATGCTATACTGAATACAAACATTTATGCGGTATTGTGAAAATGCATACATCCAAGCCTTGTGACTGTGGTGATAAAACCTTTAAACAAATTAAAAGTCTATATGTGTTATGTTTTATCGAATTCGGTCATTCCTTCCATCCAAACATACCTAGGATGTCAGGAACGGGAGTTGTCAATTCCTATGGTACCATTACCTACTAACGAGCGGCGTGATCAAAGTTAAGGAATGTATACAGTCCCACTTAAACAAACCAAATGTCATACCCAAAATCTAAGCATGAGATGAAATGAAAATGTACTAAGTATGCAACAAATGGACATACATAGCATGTGATGTAAAATGTACTAAGTATGATGAACATACATAGCATGAAAAGGTAATGTAAAACAATGTACTAAGTATGCGCTAAATGAACATACATAGCATAAAATGTCATGTAAAACGATGTACTAAGTATGCACACAAGGGACATACATAGCAAAAACATAATGAAATCATGTACTAATAGTGTACTAATGAACATAGCAAGTATATGATATGAAAACATGAAAAGCATGAAAGTAACAAGTAGGCACATATGTTCCACCCCAAAACAGTTTGAAAACAGTAAAAGAGGGGGCTATGTACTCACTTGAGATTGCTTAGAAGTCCTAGGATAACCACCAAGCAATGCTAGAAGATCAAGGAATCAAACGGCACCCTATATAGATAACTACATAAATAACCGGACCTAAATCGGGAGATTGGATAGTAGGAGGTTTCGTAAACCAAATGAGTATCGGAACTCATATAATATGGTTTAACAAAGCCTACATACTAAAAATGAAACCTAACCTAAGTGCTTACGACCCATTATGACCCGTTTAGGTAGCTTATGCTACTTTAACGTGTCATTTTCGTAAAACGCGTTTGGACCGCTTAACTAGTCCTATGAAAAGTAAAATATGCCTTAACATGTCTAATATAGTTACCTAGTTAGTTTAGATGTCAAAATTTAGGTTACATATGCTTAAAATGAATTTATGCGTTAAAAGGGCATTTTGGTAATTTTCCTAAGGCATATATACTACCTATCATACAACTACTTAAACGACGTGACCATAAGGTATAACCTCGGAAGGTTATTCCCTATACAACTATGGTCACCTAATGTATTTGGTCGGATCCTAATGATTGACCAAATGGGTCGGGTTCGAAAGTACAAGCGATTGATTAGATCGCTTACCTTTACGACCCTAGACAAGCTCAAATCTAAAAGTGACGAGCTAAACATGTTAAAACATGTTTAACGAATTTAGAAAACAGGTTTGGTATCAAAACAAACGGTTTTGATACCTAAAAGTAGTTTGGTTACAAAATACGCAAGAATACGCATTTTGGCCGAAACTACGACTCGTCACTGAGCCTAGATAACGTGGTAATCAGTAGGTATAGTCACTAGGGACTATAACCATCGTGATTACGCTCACATTATGAAGTTCAAACGAACTTCGCATTTGACCATAAACTGGTCAATGCAGAAAGTCAAACGTAGTTTGACTTTAACGCTAAAACGAATGAAAAGAACTACAGAGGGTCCCCGCAAGTATTTGATCTGATTCACTCTCAGGTAGGAAGCATATACTTCCACTTAGAGAGCATAAATCAGATTCAAAACGTGGGTTGCAAAAAATGAAGGAAAGGGGTATTTATAAGAAATGTAGAGCCATTAAGATCGTTCCTCGTTAACCGAGATTCAATCCTAGCCGTACACATCGAGCCCATAGATTTACAAAACCAGGGGAGCCCCTAGAAATGCCCCAAAACCATGTGCAAAGGTGGGATCAAGCTGGAAATAGTTGGAATCAACTTTCTGCTGATTTGGGGATGCCTTACGGACCATATGGTCCATCCCTTACAGACCGTATGTGGTCTGCAGACCAGCAACTTTCAAAAGTTGACAGTTTAGCCCCTGCACTTGAGAATCTTGCATTTTGATGCATTTTTTGCACGTTTAAGCCCTGTTAACCCCTTTTCAAGGCTCTAAAATGAATTTAAAGTATAGGGAACTTGAAACATGCTCAAAAATATGTCGGATTTCAGTTCGTTTGGTCGTACGATTGCGTTGTTCGGTTAATTACGACGGAAGTCGTAACGAACGCAAAAAAGATCCAAATTGCGCGATGAATGGATTTATATCAAGGAAATCACTAAAATAAAATATTTTAATGATTACATAAATTTTTGGATGTCTGGATGTATTCAGGACGTAAGTTATGCGCAAAAATGCAAACTTATGCACTTTTTGACGCTTTTAGTCCCTGAATGAGTATAAAGTTTATTTTAGCACACCGAACCCCTCAAAGCCTATTTCTAAGGTATGTAAAGGATATTTAGGGTGTGTTTAACTTATGTTCATGTTCCGGAATGTCCGTTACAGTACGAATTGACATACTTTCACAGTTTGTCGAATTTAGTCCCTGTAAGCGAATAAACTTGATTTCGGCATACCAAACCTTCCAAAACTTATTTCTAAGTTACGTAAAGGTTATTTAAGGTATGTTAAGCCTATGTCACTATTCCAAAGTGTTTGTTGCATTAAACTGGTTATATTTACGCATCAGTGCGCGTATAACCTTCCAGAAAGCGATTTAGAGCCCGAAATCGAACAAGAGTTGATATGTGCAAATGATACACATATTTATACAAATCCCAAGTATGAAATATAATATTTCATTAGTTTGGTATTTTTTTGATGGCCATGGAGGCACAGGTGTCATAGTCTCCCCTACTTCAGGAAATTTCGTCCCGAAATTTATTTAGAGGAAACTTGTGAGAGTTTGAAACATGAAGTTGAAAAGATCAAACAACATTGGTTAGAGTCCTGAACTTCTAGTAACTTTAAATAACATCATGCTTGCAATGTGATAGGGACACTTATATACAAGTATATAAAGCGTTATTGGTGCGTCCACCGTACCTCTATTGCATTGTTCCCATTCCGTTATGGTTGCCACTATCGGTTCTTACACATAATAAGTCTTACTGTGGTTTCCGTGCACTGAACTTCGCAATTATGTATGCATCCATAATTACGTAATTCCTTGCATAGTCACGTAGTGCATCTTATAATGTGTAGGGGAACAAAATAATGAACGATCTTGTGATGATTGTGACTAGACCACCATAGGGTCCTTTTAATTAAATCAATAAATGATTTAAATGGACTACCAAGGAGTCTGTTCAGCTATACCACCACGTGTCGTTCTTAACCAGATTCTGAATCAATCTTTCTGACAAGACCACTCAAGGGGTCTCTTTGAAAGATGGAATGGTACTATATAATCCAAGGGTCTTAACGATTACGTCGAACCCATTAAGGATTTAAGGTAGTACTTTTTGAATATCCTACTACGAATCCCTCATACGGAGATATGAAAGGTTCTACGAGGATTTGGATAACGAATATCCAGAGTATACAAAAACACAAAAATGCATAAAAGAAAACACAAAATGCATAAACACATAATCACAAATGTAGGATCGAATCGCAACCTGAATGAGTTGTTCAGAAGAGTTCTTAGACTATACGAAAGGCGGAAATAAACGTATAGACTCGAAACAGCTTGAATATCACTTTAATCTTCTTGTATATTGAAATAACAGTGATTACAGTCACAAGAAATACCGGAAGCACCTCGGTATCGATTTCAAATTCAGTTCTCAAATGAGAATGACAACTAGCCTATTTATATCCCTCTTAGTTCGCTTGAAACATAACAGGACTAATTCAAGCGAACTCACCTAATAACATTTCAAGCGAATCTACCATTTTGTTTCAAGCGAAATGTCAAAAACACATCAATCTGATTTGTGAATACATGTTATATTTCATGTGATGTAGCATGATGATGTCATCTTTATGATGTCATCATTGAGTATGATGACATCATGCTTGATCCAATCCGCAACGAACCCAAGACTCGATATAAGACGAAGTCGACAAACGTAATGCACCAACAGACTCACCCTCGGATGTTGACGAGTCTTAAGTGTCGAGTCTTCACAAACTCCAGTCTTTATCACTCTAACATTCTTCAACTAATCTCCTCCTCGAATGATGTAACTCTCTCTTGTATTCTTCAGGATCAACAGCTGGCTCTAGCAACTTTCGACTTTCTTTCTCTAACAGACTCCCCCTCAACTTGTACTGGGATCGTAGTCTGGCTCACATCTTCCTCAGGTATGTACAGGTTCAGGTATCGCAACCTGGCTCACCTGCATATTCTCTACCCAAAACATAAGTTTTATAAAAGATAAGATATAACAAATTTAGAAACTTTGCTAACACTTAAAGACACAACCTTGAATACTTCATTTTCAAGTATCAAACAAAATGATTTATCATGTCAATTCTGATGAAACACTTTGTATGAATATCATTGTCATTTCACACATCTTCAAACAAACTTTCCCAAACCTGTTTGTTATGTTTAGCACTCGGAATTTTGAAAATCAGCTTTTCAACATCAGTTGTCGAAAATCTTTTTGGATTTTTAAAATTTTTTTGCTAAAACACACTGAAAATCTTTTTGGAATTTTGTTTTGAAAGAAATACAGTAGCGAAATATTTACAAACAATATTTTTGTGAGTTTGTGTAAGAGGATCATATCAGTTTATGAGACCAATCACTAGCACCGTTAAGCTTTAAACATTTTCAGCTCAAAACGATTCACGTTGATTGACGATATTGTTGTCCTCTTAAACTCAATCTAAAAACTTTCGAAATGCTTACCGATACGTTAAGGTATATTATTTTGCACTAAGTTCTTATGGACCCCATGATCTCAGCATATCCCCTCATCATGCAATACACTGACTCAAGTAATGCCTTTAAACCTTTATCAACTGTGAATTGTGCAAAAACAAAGCAGAATGTTTAAACATTAACAATCAGGTCGATCTTTCGATACACAGAGAAAGTCCAATGTTTAAACAAAATAAGAAAAATAAAACAAGTTGAAGTTGTTTAGGCTTTAACCACCAGTTCGATACTCACGTATACGCAGAGGTGATCCAAAACTTAAACGAAACACCAAAGAAAATAAAGCAGAACGTTTAGGCACTAACATCCAGTTCGATACTCACGTATACGCAGAGGATGTCCAATGCTTAAACAAAATAAAGAAATAAAACAAGTTTATATCTTTGCAAAATAAAATGCACAATCACAGTGACTTTTTCAGCAAAGTTGTGAAAGTTCACAAACTTAACCAGTTTTATGTCTTTCGAGAATCAGCGATTACTGGGTAGGCACACAATCAAGAAGGACAAAACTACGTACTATGCTTTCAATCATGTTTTCCACTAGAACTAGGCTTTTTCATTTAAGTTTGTATCGTTATCGCAAATCTACTAGTCTAGTTGAGCCTATCGTCACATCATTAGTGAGACTGTTTATCACATTTTAATTTTCCATTTCTTTAGCATGCTGTGACAGTCCACTGATGTACTATCATTTCCTCTTTTTCACAACAAAACTCATTTTTTATTTTATCATATTTTTGACTTTTTCAAATTTTCTAATGTTTTTGGATTTTCTGAAATTTTTACTCCCCCTAAAATGCAAAAACTTTTAAAGAAATTTTGAAAACAAACTATACAATAACTTAACAACTGATATCAAATCACTTCAAATCGCCATTCACTTGACATAAACAATCAGAACTCCCCATTTCAACAAACTATTTTCCCATTGTGATTTCAAAACACTTAAGTTTGTTTTAATTAAATGGTTTTTACGGAAAATTAGTTTAGTTGATTTTACCACTTGTAAAGTTCGGGGATCTCATCACCTTGTTCATCTTTTACCACTTGAAATATTTAACAATTTTAAACTCAAACATCAAATACCACCTGTAGAAAATCAAGTACAACTTAATGTCCCTGATTTACCACTTGTAAGTCGAAATATCACAAACGTGAATTGTGACAACTGCCACTTTCTGGTAAATTATTTACATTTAAAGCACTGAATTACATTATACAAATACGTGATTAGAATATCCGACATGCATGATTTCATGATATACATCTTAGAATACTCATGGAATATTCATTTATGATGCACATGATTCATTTTTAGTGGTTACATTTGAAACAGTGTAAACAGTGCATCGAAACAACTAGAGTAGTGCCTAGTAAACTAGCGTGCTGACAAAAACTCAGGCTCCGCAGAAACTAGTGTAACGATATTTTTAGGACTCAGACGAAAGTCCAACATCAATTATACAATAAACCCTAATTGGAAATGCAAGGGTTTGGTCTAATATATTACCAATGTCCGATAGCACAAAAACTGCCCGAAAACTGCCAAAAAGCACAAAAAATGACCATTTCAATGTTTTTTCGCAAAATTCAGCATTAGTATTTTTACTACAAAGTGCAAAATGGGTTGTTTAAACTCAAATTCCATATGAAAATACATATGGAACATTATATAAATATATAAACGAATGTTTCCCTACAACTTTCATAAGCGAACCTTTCGACTATCTTCTTGTGGAACGAGCGACAAAAGACTATCCGAACTACAATTTGACATATGTAGTGAACTAGTGAACATTATTTTTGGTCATTTTCATCCTACTTGGGATCATTCTAAGTCTTGAAACAACTTGAAACTTGGTAATATATAAAAACCTAAACATTTAAACCTTTTTACCTTTTAACCTTAACAAATAATTACCATTTCATTTTTACCACAAAATGACCCCCCCCCCCCCATGTTGAACCGTCAACCAAAAGTGGGCCCCACCACCCATTATTTTTTTTTATTATTTTATTTCTTGAATACTTATCTAAATGGTTAAGTGGATGATGTGGTGGAAGAGTTAGTCATGAGGTGGAAGAGAGTTAGTCATGAGGTGGAAGAGTTATAACACTTTTCATTAATCACTAACACACACTACAACTCTTTTACACCTTTTCAAACACACACAAACTCTCTCAACATCTTCATATCTTCACCAAGAACACCATAGAAACCCACTTCATCATCTTCATTTCTCTTAGAATCAACATGGATTTTCATGGAACCTAAGAAGATCAAAAGCACTTGCAAGCTAAATCAAGCATTTTCATCCATCCAAAAGTTTTCTACCAACAAGATCTTCATCTTCTTTGGATCTTAACATCATCTAGATCATCCCTAGCCTAGAGCTAGAAGTGAGCTTCTAAATTTATTTTTCTTACTTATTTATGTTATGATTATTATTAGAACTAGTAAAATAACAAAATAATCATACATAATAATATGAAGATACAAAGAAGCAAAAATACAAATCATGATATGTATATGTTTGTTTATGTTGTGATTAAGATTTGTTATTTGCATATTTGATCTTGTTGAGATGATTAACACACGTATAACTTGTTAGATGATGTTCTAAAAATATGATCTAACAAGTACACATGAATATGTTAAAGTTTTTTTTTATTTATTTAAAAGATAATGGATGATCAAAATTTATGGTGTAATTAAAGTATCTAAGGTTTTTATTTAAAAACAAGACTTTTTACAAGATTATAAAAAGTAACATACAACATGAGATTTTTTTAAAAGTTGTTAAAACTAGAAGTAAACTTGGTTTTTGAACTAGTTAGCATATGTTATGATCAAGTTCAAAACCCTACATGATTTTGAGATCATCTTGATAAGATTATGTTATAAATCTCATTATAAATCTTATGTATATTGTTTATAAAACTTATGAGTAAATTGTTGATGTTGATTTAAAAAGTAAAAGATATGTTTATTAAACATGGCAAAGTGATTAAAACAAAGGTTATATGGCAATTTTTTCTTAAAAACTTTATGTTATAAAAACTATCATTTTGGTTAAATCTTTACAAGATTTACAAAGATTTAAATAAAGGTTTTTATAAAAAGAAAAGATTAGATAAATATAGATTTTTGAGAAAATATATATTTGTTCATTTTAACAAGTTATGTGATATGTAATAATTTGTGTATTAGTTATATATATCAAAGATAGGAACTTGATTAAAATGGTAACAATAAACTCAAGAGACTTTATAATTAAAGTCTTACAAAACTATATATAAATATGCCTTAAAGACATGTTACGGACAATATGAATAATCGGACATAAATTATGGTCAAAACGGACGACGGACGAACTTATGGACATATTACCAATCTGAGGACTTAATACGACATCTAGACGATCTTTCAACACGGACACAAAAATTACGTTACCATTAACAAAATTCGGACATTTTGAAAACTTATAAAAACTATTATGTTTTTATTTCCTAAAAAGTATAATTAGTAAACTTTTATAAAAAAGTTTTTCTAAAAATAAAAGACTTATATTTTTCAAATGGGCTATAATTTTTATATAAACGGGCTTATACTTTTTAAAGAATTTATATTAATAATGGGCTTAAACTAAATACATGGGCTAAGCCCAATATCAATAACTTATGGGCTAAGCCCAATACCAAACTTATGGGCCCAAAAGCCCAACACTAATTAAGCCCAACACTAACTAAGCCCAACACTATTTAAGCCCAACACTATTTGGGCCCAATATCATAATTTCTTGGGCTAAGTCCAATGACATAAATTGTAAAGAAATACAAGATACACAATTACTTACATATATATATATATATATATATATATATATATAACAGTTAAACAGTAAATACATCTAATACAAAGTTCAACGAACAATAAAGACATACAAGTCTTACACATATTTAAGACACAAGACTTGTACTCAAGTTATTTACAAAGACCGAAGTGTCTAACAAATATAACAACAATTGTAAGTCGCAACACTGTTCGGGACTACCGCACGTGAAATCATATTTATTTCTACTCACTTACGCGATACTGTGAGTTCATGTCCCCTTTTCATCTTAAATACTTTTCAAGCTTTACAACTATCGGGGAAAGTACATGTACAATAGTATGATAAGTCACGGAATGAAACACCTTAGATCATGTGAGAAATTAGGGCCATAACTAAAGCACCATTAATCCAAGTTTGGACCAAGGAACAAAAGGGTTAGATCTAATGGGTTTTGGCGAGCCCTACTCATGGCCATTCATTTGCCTAGGTGTGCATTTTTTGCCCTACGACATGGTGTCGATACAATTAAAATCGTCTAGGGTTGGATTGCTTCCTATTTCGTCACACATATTAATGTCCTTGCAAAACATTAATGATCACGATTTCATTGACGCTTTTCATACTATATTTGATTCAAATACAAATACATTCTACATTTTTCGGATATATCATACACAACTAAACTGCGTGAACTCGCTCAACCTTTGTTGATTTTTCTACTTAAACATGTATTTCAGGGAATTAGTGGACCTTGTCAGGGATTCTAATTCAGGAAATAAGTATCAAGACTCCGTGCCATCTTTTGAAGGGTTTATCTATTATACTGCCGCTTTGCGGTGTTATAGTGGACAAAGCCTTAATGTTTAAAACTTTCGTTTTGGATGTATGAAATAGTAATAACTTATTTTCTTTGAATGGTTTGTAAATTATAAACTTAATGTATGTTGCGCATCTTTTGAACAATTATGGTAATGGCAAAAGGAGTATGTTTTATTCATTTAGTATGTTTACTTATATCGTTATGCAATGAGAACCAACAGATCACACCTCGCGCTTCCGCTACGAGCAGGGTGTGACAGATTGGTATCAGAGCTTCGATTGTAGTGAACCAGGATTCTTTCTCGAGTCTAGTCTACAATCACTAGGGTACCTCTCACGAAAACAATTTATACAAAAACAAGAGTTTTCATTGCATAAACAAAATTCATATCATACAAATCAAGCAAGGACATTAAGTGTCTTAGTCTTTAAATGGTAGACATGAAACATTAAGTTAATCCGCATAACACAAATAGATTAACTTAAAATGAACTTATGTGATTTCAACATTTTGTGTATATATATATTTATTGAAAAATTAATTATTAATACATACGTCAAACCAATTATTTTCCAGGATATCATGTCTTCATCCGAAGGAAGCAACATTTATGATGATGTGGATCCTATGACACCTTCTTCAGATAATGATTACATACCAGAGGTTCAGGTCATTACATCGGATAGTGAGACGGGATCTGATAGCGATATGGATGATTTTCAGCCATTCGCATTTCTAGGGGATATTGTTGACGATGACGTATTAGCTGTACCTCCACTACTCAATGACATAGTTATCATAGGTCACCCGGAGGGTGAACATGTAGTCGAGATTATACCTTTGGATGTACTTCCTCTTGCTATGGTGCCTTTCGTCGACCTCGATGAGGATGATGACGACATTGTCCCGGTGATTCCCGTAGAGCATATAGATGATGACTTAGGAGACGGAGACGTTTACGATGTGGTTATCTTAGACATTGCATCACCAGTGGTCTCGGTGATCGATATTTCTTCGGATGCAGATACCGAATCGGATGCTTCCTCTTATGCATCCGTTACTTCATCTGCACTGTAGGCCCTTAGCCTACAGTGCAACGCAGACTTTGGGGATGACGTCATGCCAGTAGAGCCAGCCATCCCTGCTCCTGTTCAGGTCCCTGCTGCAGATATATCTTCTGAGCACATTCGCCTCATGCGCACTGATCATACTGATGAGGCCGGACCCTCTGGACATGCCCACATACCACCCAGTGATATGGACCTATACTATCAGCAGTTTCGCTCAGTCCCACAGGTCCCTGTCGAGCCTCTTATTGCACCACACTCTTCACCTCATGTTATGCCCATATCGGATCCATACCATCCATCGCATTTCCCAGCTGTTTCTACCGACTTACGTGCTCGTGTGCCGACACTCGAGCAGCAGATAGACTTTATTATCCGTCGAGTTCATGAACTCGAGGAGGAGCTTACTCACCTTCAGGGTTTGGTACTTCTGACTCCACCACCACCAGCTCATTCACCACCCCATGCTCCACCACCACCACCAGGGTCACCACCATTACCCCCACTACCACCTCAGATACCACCAGTTGATTTACCTGCTCGTGTTTTGACACTCGAGCAGCAGATGGTTTTCCTTCACCGTTTGGTTCATGATTTGGAGGATAGGGTTTCTCATGTTTACAGGTCATTGTTCCCGATTCCACCACCAGTTTTTCCTCCACCATAGACTTTGTGTTTGTAGGTACTTCTTTTGTGACAGGTAGCTATATCAGCGTTTTGTGTACATAGACTCACACCAAGTTTCAAGACAACTGAAAGGCTAAAGACGCATGGAATGAAGGAAAAATTTTGCCACCTTGTATATGTACTAGTCTAGTAAGACCGGGGGATGTAGCCCAAGTCTATTTTGATTTCCTTTTCAAAAACAATCATGTAATCGGTTGTCAGTTATATATATAAGAAAACTTGGTGTTATCCTATATGTGCATCTAAATGTTATATGATACATGTTTTGTTGATTGTATTGTTTGGTCTATTCGCAGGATATATTGCTTGATTATATTTTTATTAATGTTATAAATGTGTGTTATATACTTAGTAAAAATATTTATTAACAAACCAACGCCTAAACTTATTCGTATATTCTTTTGGAAGAATAATGGCGCCAAGAAGACAACCTCCACGTACACGAACATCTAATCCACCCCCACCTCCACCAATGCCTACAAATGAGGCGGAATTGAATGCACTAATATAAGAAAGGATTTCCCAAGCCATAGCCCTCTATGAGGCCTCACGTACCGAACACAGCGGTGGTACTAGCGGATCAGGAGGCCCAGTACATGGCGGTACCTCTGGCGGAACCAATACCAATGGTAACACTTAGTTGTTTTGTCACAACTTACCCAATTCCTTTTATAATCTATTCGTGCGTTTCACTGTTTGCTCATTCTTAATCCGTTTATTTGTCGATTTCAGGATGCACATTCAAGCAGTTTCTAGACTGCAAGCATCTCAATTATGATGGCACAGGTGGTGCTGTGGCTTATGTGCGTTGGACGGAGAAAACGGATTCCACCATAAGAATAAGCAGATGCTCTATTGATCAGCAAGTCACCTACGTCACTGGCTTGTTCATCAATGAGGCCCTTACATGGTGGAATTTACAAGTGCAAACTTTGGGTGATAGTGTAGCATACGGATTAACGTGGGAAGAGTTGAAAGAAAGGATGAGAGAAAAATATTGTTCCCGTGCTGAACTCCAGAAGTTGGAGAACGAATTTTGGAACCTTACTATGGTCGGATCTGATATTACCGGGTATACCCAAAGGTTTCACAACCTGTCTCGTGTGATTCCTTATTTGGTTACACCAGAATACAAGCGTATTGAACGCTATATTTGGGGACTTTCTCCTGAGATCCGAAGCCATGTTACTGCAGCAGAACCCACGACTATCACGCAGGCGATAACTTTAGCTGTGAGCCTTAATGAAGACGCGATTCGGATGAAGAAATATAATGTGAAAGGAGATGAGAAGAAAGAATCACATGTTGAGTCTTCCAATGGTGGAAAAAGGAAGTACTCAAATTTCAAGAAGGGAACGCGTAGGAACAACAACTACAACAACAACACCAACCCCAACAACAATACCAACAACAACAACTACAACCACAATAACCACAACAACAATAACAACAACCGCAATCACAACAACCCCAACAATTATAACATAAAACAAGAGAATACTCAGGCAAGGGATGCAAAGGCGTTTGTAGCCACCAATGATACTGGCCTGAAGAAGTACTCAGGTACTATGCCCAAGTGTGAGCGATGCGCGTATCATCATATGGGTAATTGTAGGAAATGTGACAAGTGTGGCAAGCTTGGCCACCATACCGAGTCATGCTGGGGATCAGGAAATAGATCAGGAACGGAGAATAGAAACAACAATAAGAATGGAAATGGGCGTGAGTAAGGATGTTTTGGATGCGGAAGCAAAGATCACTTCAAAAGGGATTGCCCTAAAGAAAACCAAGCTCGTGGTCGATCATTTGTGATTGGAGCCAAGGATGCGCGCCAAGACCCTAATGTGGTCACTGGTACGTTCCTCCTTAACAATCATTTTGCATCCATATTATTTGATACTGGTGCCGATTTTAGCTTTATCTCTGTGGAATTTAAAAATACCCTGGGACTAAAATCTAGTAAACTAGATGTCCCATATTCTATAGAATTGGCTAATGGCAAACTAGTAGAATAAGGGGAAGTTGTTACAGAGTGTTCCTTACAACTTGGAGAACAAAAATTCACTATCGATCTCTTACCTGTTGAGTTGGGTAGTTTCGATGTAGTGGTTGGCATGGATTGGCTATCCATTAATCGAGCCGAAGTCGTTTGCCATGAAAAGATCATTCGCATACCACTACTGAACAAAGAGACACTAGTGATACATGGAGAGAAGCGCGACACCCCATTACGGATCATCAATAGCTTGAAAGCTCAGAAGTGCTTACGGAAAGGGTGTATTGCTTGTCTAGCATATGTTGTGGACAAGAAGACTGATGGGCCAAAGTTGACAGATATTCCAATAGTAAAAGAATTTTCTGAAGTCTTTCCTGAAGACTTACCAGGACTACCACCTTATCGACAAGTCGAATTTCATATCGATTTGGTACCAGGAGCCGGACCCGTAGCTAAATCTTCATATCGGTTAGCACCTTCTGAAATGCAAGAGTTATCCACACAACTTCAAGAGTTGTTGGATAAAGGATTCATTAGACCGAGCTACTCGCCTTGGGGAGCTCCAGTCTTGTTTGTAAAGAAGAAGGACGGAACTTTCAGGATGTGCATCGATTATCGCGAGTTGAATAAACTTACCATCAAGAATCGGTATCCATTACCGAGGATTGATGATCTATTCGATCAACTACAAGGGTCGAGCTTATACTCAAGGATAGACTTACGATCGGGGTATCATCAATTACGAATTCAAGAGGAAAGCATACCGAAAACGGCTTTTCGGACTCGTTACGGTCATTACGAGTTTCTCGTTATGCCATTTGGCTTAACGAATGCACCAGCGGTCTTCATGGATCTAATGAATCGCGTGTGCAAGCCGTATCTCGACAAATTCATCATAGTGTTTATTGACGATATTTTGATATACTCTCGATCGACTGATGAACATGAACAACATTTGAGAACAATTTTGGAGTTGCTAAAGATGGAGAAACTATACGCGAAATTTTCCAAATGAGAATTTTGGATTCGCAAAGTACAATTTCTCGGGCATGTAGTGAACGAGAAAGGCATTCAAGTAGATCCGTCGAAGATAGAAGCGATTAAGAATTGGGAAGCGCCCAAGACTCCTACTGAAGTGCGACAATTTTTGGGCTTAGCGGGATATTATCAGAGATTTATTGAGAATTTTTCAAAGATTGCTCAACCGCTAACTTCTCTTACATAGAAAGATAAGAAATTCGATTGGGGAGAGAAACAAGAAGCAGCATTTCAACTTCTTAAAGACAAGTTGTGCATTGCACCAATCTTATCATTACCCGATGGTACCGATGATTTTGTTGTATACTGTGATGCTTCGCATCAAGGTTTGGGTTGCGTACTCATGCAACGTGAAAAAGTTATCGCGTACGCGTCTCGCCAACTAAAAGTTCACGAAAAGAACTATACCACTCACGACCTTGAATTAGGCGCAGTGGTATTTGATTTGAAAATATGGCGACATTATCTATATGGTACTCAATGTACTATTTTCATGGATCATAAAAGTCTACAACACATATTCAACCAAAAAGAATTAAATATGCGTCAACGACGTTGGGTTGAATTGTTAAACGATTATGATTGTGAAATCAAGTATCATCCGGGCAAGGAGAATGTTGTAGCTGACGCCTTGAGCCACAAGGAGCGAGTTAAAACACTAAGAGTCCAAGCATTAGAAATGACAATTCACACAGATCTTACCACTCGGATTCATAATGCACAACAAGAAGCGCTCAAGGAAGAGCATATTCAAGCTGAAACACTTCGAGGCATGGAAAAACAATTAGTGCCAAAAGAAGATGTAACTTTATACCTTATGGGTAGAATTTGGGTTCCACTCTTTGGAGGCCTTCGAGATGTTATTTTTGAGGAAGCACATAGGTCTAAATACTCGATTCATCCTGGATCGGATAAAATGTACCAGGATTTGAAAGAGTACTATTGGTGGCCTAAACTCAAAGGTGATATCGCGACTTATGTCGGAAATTGCTTAACCTGCGCGAAGATCAAGGCTGAATATCAGAAACCCTCGGGCTTGTTACAACAACCTGAGATTCCCGTTTGGAAATGGGAACAATTATCGATGGACTTCATTACGAAGTTACCCAGGACTTCAAAAGGCCATGACATGATATGGGTAATCATCGATAGATTGACAAAGTCCGCACACTTACTGCCAATTCGGGAGAAGGATAGTACTGAGAAACTAGCGGAACTCTATGTCAGAGAAATAGTGGCTCGTCATGGGGTACCTATTTCAATTATTTCGGACCGAGATGGTCGTTTTGTTTCTAGAATTTGGAAATCATTTCAACAGGCCTTTGGATCGCAATTAAATCTGAGTACGGCCTTTCATCCTCAAACTAACGGCCAGAGCGAACGAACAATCCAAACACTCGAAGATATGCTTCGTGCGTGTGTTATGGATTTAGGCGGCAATTGGGATACTCATCTACCTTTAGTTGAGTTTTCCTACAATAACAGCTACCATACTAGTATACAAGCTGCACCGTTTGAAGCTCTTTATGGTCGAAAGTGTCGCTCTCCGCTATGTTGGGCGGAAACAGGTGATAGTCAGTTAATTGGTCCGGAGCTAGTCCAAGAGACTACGGATAAAATTTTCTAGATCCGAGACCGTATCAAGGCGGCTCGCGATCGACAAAAGAGCTACGCAAACAAAAAGCGAAAACAATTATCTTTCGAGGTCGGAGACAAAGTCTTGTTGAAAGTCTCACCCTGGAAAGGCGTAGCGAGGTTCGGTAGGCGTGGAAAGCTAAACCCAGGTTACATTGGACCCTTTGAAATCTTAGAAAAGATTGGCACTGTTGCCTACAAGTTGAAGTTACCAGATGAACTTAGCAGTGTGCACCACACGTTTCATGTGTCGAATCTTAGAAAGAGTCCAACACAAGATACCGTTATCATCCATGCAGATGAAATTCACATTGACGACAAACTCCAATTCACCGAAGAACCTGTTGAGGTCACGGACTGGAAGGTTCAGAAAACACGGAGAAGTCGTATCAAGTTAGTAAAAGTTCGTTGGAACTCTCGTCACGGACCTGAGTATACTTGGGAACGTGAAGACCAAATGAAAGCAAAATATCCTCACCTGTTTCCGAAGACTCCTACAAAGAATAACAAATCTCGAATTTCGGGACGAAATTCTCAATAACATGGGGAGAATGTGACAACTGCCACTTTCTGGTAAATTACTTACATTTAAAGCAATGAATTACATTATACAAATACGTGATTAGAATATCCGACATGCATGATTTCATGATATACATCTTAGAATACTTATGGAATATTCATTTATGATGCACATGATTCATTTTTAGTGGTTACATTTGAAACAGTGTAAACAGTGCATCGAAACAACTAGAGTAGTGCCTAGTAAACTAGCGTGCTGACAAAAACTCAGGATCCGCAGAAACTAGTGTAACGATATTTTTAGGACTCAGACGAAAGTCCAACATCAATTATACAATAAACCCTAATTGGAAATGCAAGGGTTTGGTCTAATATATTACCAATGTCCGATAGCACAAAAACTGCCCGAAAACTGCCAAAAAGCACCAAAAATGACCATTTCAATGCTTTTCCGCAAAATTCAGCATTAGTATTTTTACTACAAAGTGCAAAATGGGTTGTTTAAACTCAAATTCCATATGAAAATACATATGGAACATTATATAAATATATAAACGAATGTTTCCCTACAACTTTCATAAGCGAACCTTTCGACTATCTTCTTGTGGAACGAGCGACAAAAGACTATCCGAACTACAATTTGACATATGTAGTGAACTAGTGAACATTATTTTTGGTGATTCTCATCCTATTTGGGATCATTCTAAGTCTTGAAACAACTTGAAACTTGGTAATATATAAAAACCTAAACATTTAAACCTTTTTACCTTTTAACCTTAACTTATAATTACCATTTCATTTTTACCACAAAATGACCCCCCACCCATTGTTTTCTTTATTATTTTATTTCTTGAATACTTATCTAAATGATTAAGTGGATGATGTGGTGGAAGAGTTAGTCATGAGGTGGAAGAGAGTTAGTCATGAGGTGGAAGAGTTATAACACTTTTCATTAATCACTAACACACACTACAACTCTTTTACACCTTTTCAAACACACACAAACTCTCTCAACATCTTCATATCTTCACCAAGAACACCATAGAAACCCACTTCATCATCTTCATTTCTCTTAGAATCAACATGGATTTTCATGGAACCTAAGAAGATCAAAAGCACTTGCAAGCTAAATCAAGCATTTTCATCCATCCAAAAGTTTTCTACCAACAAGATCTTCATCTTCTTTGGATCTTAACATCATCTAGATCATCCCTAGCCTAGAGCTAGAAGTGAGCTTCTAAATTTATTTTTCTTACTTATTTATGTTATGATTATTATTAGAACTAGTAAAATAACAAAATAATCATACATAATAATATGAAGATACAAAGAAGCAAAAATACAAATCATGATATGTATATGTTTGTTTATGTTGTGATTAAGATTTGTTATTTGCATATTTGATCTTGTTGAGATGATTAACACACGTATAACTTGTTAGATGATGTTCTAAAAATATGATCTAACAAGTACACATGAATATGTTAAAGTTTTTTTTTTATTTATTTAAAAGATAATGGGTGATCAAAATTTATGGTGTAATTAAAGTATCTAAGGTTTTTATTTAAAAACAAGACTTTTTACAAGATTATAAAAAGTAACATACAACATGAGATTTTTATAAAAGTTGTTAAAACTAGAAGTAAACTTGGTTTTTGAACTAGTTAGCATATGTTATGATCAAGTTCAAAACCCTACATGATTTTGAGATCATCTTGATAAGATTATGTTATAAATCTCATTATAAATCTTATGTATATTCTTTATAAAACTTATGAGTAAATTGTTGATGTTGATTTAAAAAGAAAAAGATATGTTTATTAAACATGGTAAAGTGATTAAAACAAAGGTTATATGGCAAATTTTTCTTAAAAACTTTATGTTATAAAAACTATCATTTTGGTTAAATCTTTACAAGATTTACAAAGATTTAAATAAAGGTTTTTATAAAAAGAAAAGATTAGATAAATATAGATTTTTGAGAAAATATATATTTGTTCATTTTAACAAGTTATGTGATATGTAATAATTTGTGTATTAGTTATATATATCAAAGATAGGAACTAGATTAAAATGGTAACAATAAACTCAAGAGACTTTATAATTAAAGTCTTACAAAACTATATATAAATATGCCTTAAAGACATGTTACGGACAATATGAACAATCGGACATAAATTATGGTCAAAACGGACGACGGACGAACTTATGGACATATTACCAATCCGAGGACTTAATACGACATCTAGACGATCTTTCGACACGGACACAAAAATTATGTTACCATTAACAAAATTCGGACATTTTGAAAACTTATAAAAACTATTATGTTTTTATTTCCTAAAAAGTATAATTTGTAAATTTTTATAAAAATAAAAGACTTATATTTTTCAAATGGGCTATAATTTTTATATAAATGGGCTTATACTTTTTAAAGAATTTATATTAATAATGGGCTTAAACTAAATACATGGGCTAAGCCCAATATCAATAACTTATGGGCTAAGCCCAATACCAAACTTATGGGCCCAAAAGCCCAACACTAATTAAGCCCAACACTAACTAAGCCCAACACTATTTAAGCCCAACACTATTTGGGCCCAATATCATAATTTCTTGGGCTAAGTCCAATGACATAAATTGTAAAGAAATACAAGATACACAATTACTTACATATATATATATATATATTTGGAAATATATATATATATATATATATATATATATATATATATATAACAGTTAAACAGTAAATACATCTAATACAAAGTTCAACGAACAATAAAGACATACAAGTCTTACACATATTTAAGACACAAGACTTGTACTCAGGTTATTTACAAAGACCGAAGTGTCTAACAAATATAACAACAATTGTAGGTCGCAACACTGTTCAGGACTACCGCACGTGAAATCATATTTATTTTTACTCACTGACGCGATACTGTGAGTTCATGTCCCCTTTTCGTCTTAAATACTTTTCAAGCTTTACAACTATCGGGGAAAATACATGTACAATAGTATGATAAGTCAAGGAATGAAACACCTTAGATCATGTGAGAAATTAGGGCCATAACTAAAGCACCATTAATCCAAGTTTGGACCAAGGAACAAAAGGGTTAGATCTAATGGGTTTTGGCGAGCCCCACTCATGGCCATTCATTTGCCTAGGAGTGCGTTTGTTGCCCTACGACATGGTGTCGATACAATTAAAATCGTCTAGGGTTGGATTGCTTCCTATTTCGTCACACATATTAATGTCCTTGCAAAACATTAATGATCACGATTTCATTGACGCTTTTCATACTATATTTGATTCAAATACAAATACATTCTACATTTTTCGGATGTATCATACAAAACTAAACTGCATGAACTGGCTCAACCTTTGTTGATTTTTCTACTTAAACATGTATTTCAGGGAATTAGTGGACCTTGTCAGGGATTCTAATTCAGGAAATAAGTATCAAGACTCCGTGCCATCTTTTGAAGAGTTTATCTATTATACTGCCGCTTTGCGGTGTTATAGTGGACAAAGCCTTAATGTTTAAAACTTTCATTTTGGATGTATGAAATAGTAATAACTTATTTTCTTTGAATGGTTTGTAAATTATAAACTTAATGTATGTTGCGCATCTTTTGAACAATTATGTTAATGGCAAATGGAGTATGTTTTATTCATTTAGTATGTTTTTACTTATATCGTTATGAAATGAGAACCAACAGATCACACCTCGCGCTTCCGCTACGAGCAGGGTGTGACATGAATTTCTCAAGAAAGATGCCGATTCCTGCTCCACTCTTACCAACCTGGGAGCTCCGGCAAGTCAGGTGTTTACTCAAACATTATGTCCACCCAAGCCTGACCAGCCTTGGGTGATTTTGGTACACATCTATCCCACCAACATTTTGATTTGTAAAACTCTTTAGCACCTTTTACCTTTCTATCAACCATCTTACTGAAAATATGTTTGACTTTCCCGTTGAAAGCCTTCTCAACATCAAATTCTCCCTTATCAGCGAAGAATTGATTTGAGATCTCAACCTTTCCAACTTTCAATTTCAGATTTTCTTTTGACAATGGAGGAAAGTTTTCATCGTTCACCTCAGGAACGGAATTAACAACCTTTTTCTCAACCAAAGACTCCTCTGATTTTATGGAATCAGATTCATTGTCAGAACCACTATCTGTTTTTACAACCCATTTTTGTTTGCTCAAATCTCCTTTTCTTTTGTAAAAACTTTTTGAACTTTCACCTTCCTCAGAAGTAGAATTTTCAAACTTTTTAACATTTTTCACAGATTGTTCTTTCTTATCAACACAAGTCTTTCTTAAATCAGACTTAGAAGAAACTCCCTGTTTTGTGTAGTTAGACTTGGGACAATTCCAAGCAATATGTCCAACTTTTTGACACTTGAAACAAGTTCTTCTGTCAACTCTTGAAGCAAACTTTCTCACATTCTTCTTTACTTCAGCAAGAAACTCCTGGTTTGACTGTTTCTAGAAAGGTTTCTTCTGTTCTTCTTCAGCACTTCCACCTGAAACAAATGTTGTTTTTGTGTTATAAGTTTTCTGATTTTTATAATTTTCTGATGGAACGAAACCTAAGCCTTTCTTTTTGAAGTTACCATTATGGTTTGGTTTCTTTTGAAAACCATAACTAGAACCATAACCCTTTTTCTTGTTCAATCTCTGTTGAACTCTTGAAGTGTACTTTTTAGGTTTTTCAGCAAGATTTAAATCTTTTATTTTAGAAAAATTAATTTCTGTTAATTTGAAAACCTGTTTTATCATTTCAGTTTTGACACTTCTTATTGAAAATTCCTCATCAGAATATAATTTGTCTGAACCATTCAAAGTATATGCCACTTTGACTGATCCATCATTCAAATTAGATTTTGATAACAAGAATTCTTTATTGTAAACCCTTTTAGCCGGTGAACTCAGACTCTTTTCTGACGAACTCGAACTTTAAGACTTAGACTCCAGTTTTGACTCTTCATCCGTATCCAACACCTGATCGACCACTTTCTTTAATAACTCAGACTCGTGATCAGTGTCAGACGCTATGAATGTAACATCAATATTGTCTGGTAATTCATCAATGATTTCAGACTTTAACTTGATGTTGAGAGCCTTATTTACACGCTCCTCGTTAGGATTCCTGGGTGAGTAACTTTCATGGATCGGGGGCGGACATCTGTTATACTTGACACTTTGTTTCTTACCAGTATCAGTATCTTCAGTCTTTTTCTCCATGAATTCTTCAAGACCTGCAACAGTAGGATAAACATGATCAATCAAATAATCACATGTTGTATAACTCAACAACAATCGTTTAATTCTTTCACTCTCAATCTTTTCAAGTTCCACTTCTTTCTTCAACTATGCACAATCTTCAATATACTCATTAATGACTTTCTGCTTTGTCATCAATGTAGCGTTCATCTTTGTCATTGCGGTCTCAATCTCAAAATTTGTCTTTTTCAGACTATTTACTGTGTTGTTTAGGACATCATATGATTCCTTCACATACTTCACGTCAGACAACAAATCTTCTTTTATCTTTTCCAAATCAACAATCTTTTTATCTTTTTCATCACAGTCTTTGCAAGACTCTGAACATTTCTCACAAAATTTAGTAACCTCAACTATCTTTTCAACCTCGACAATCTTCTCAACTTCAATGAGTTTTTCTATTTCAACAATCTTTTCTACTTCGACAAGTTTCTCAACTTCGATTATTTTTTCAACTTCGACTAATTTTTCAACCTCAACAATCTTTTCCATCACTTTCTCCACTTCAATGATTTTCTCTACTACTATCTCAGTTGCTGGTTCAACATTCGCTTCTCCAGCTTCTGTCTTTGTCTTTTCATCAGCTAGCCTTCTTGCTGCTTCCAACTCTTTCTTCAATCTGGCAATCTTCTTCTGATTCAGCATCTCCATTTTATCTGCAAAAAACAAATTAAAACTAGTAGGATCAATGCCTTTTCTAGCTTTGTTGAGATGTTCTTCCTCATCATCGGTATCCACATCACTTCCAAGATCTGGAAAAATCGGAATTCTTTTCTCACTAGTCCCATCTTCACCCAGAATTCTAGTAACAAGAGCTGAACCAGGTATGTATTTGTCCCAACTAAATCCCTCTGCAACTTTTTCATCATCTTGATGAATAAGTAAAGCTTTCTTCTTTCCATCTTCAATAGCACGAGCAGGTGCAGTTTGCGGTTGTTGAGCAATCTGATGGAAAATTGATTTCTAATAATAATTGTTCTATTCTTGATTCTCGGTTGCTTCTTGATTTTTACACTCTCTTTTAAAGTGTCCCTTTCCTTTGCAACGAAAGCAGGTTACTTTTGACTTGTCAAATCCTAATGGAGAATTAGCCAATCCCCGAAACTCATCTCTTCCTGTGATTTGTTAAAATTTTTCTGACAGCACTAGCCATACACCATTTCACATCCATCAACTCAAGTTCCTCTGCGTCAATTTGGTCATAATCTTCTTTTGTAAGCATCGGATTTCCAATTTTGCCACCAATCAAGCTTTCATACGATTCCAACATAGCAACGAGTGATGCCATGTGTTGCTTTGCTATTTCCGGAGACAGATTTTGACCATTTTGAATGTTCAAGGTGTTAGGCCCTAAAGTGTGAGACTGACGCATCAAATTAACACAACGGACTATGGTTACGAATTGGGCCTTACCGGGTTAGTTTATATTAGGTTGTGGACCTTTATAGGTCACTTGGGCCAAGCTTTAGGCCATGTGGGCCAAGCAGGCCCAAGGGGAGCCCATGTGGGAAGTGGGCTTGTCTATGTATATAAACAAGTTTTTAACTTGTTTTAGGGTTGAACCTTTGGAACCTCCATTATTACAGAAATTCTAGAGAGCTAGAGAGGGAGGCGATTTAGGTTGTGAGCACTTGTACCAGACGGTTTTGCTTTTCAAGTAATAGAATCGTGTGCAAGTGTTGAAAGTGATTCGGTATTGTTCCTCGTTTTCATATTTTTCGGTTTGTCTTGAATCATCTTGTGTTTGGTTTCCGCACTCTCACAAGATTAGGTTTGATATCATTGAAAGATCCGGTTAAACAGGACTTACAAGTGGTATCAGAGCCTTTAGAACCTGTTCTAGGCTCGGTTTGATATCAAATATTCAAGATTTGGAATTTTTGTTCTTCGCGTTCTTCGTAGTGTTCATCAAAATTATATCAAAAAATTAGTATAGTTTGGTGTGTCAATCCTTTTTGAAACTGTTAAAGATATTTTACGTTTCTTTTTATTTTAAAAGAAATATTCTTTTTGTTTTAAAAGGTTTCACTTTCCAAAAATTTTGGGATTTCTGTTAAGTTACGTTCTCAAAAGGATTTTGCAAACAATAAAGATTTTTTTTTTGGATAAAGTCAAACTGATTTCGAGTCCATCTTTTAAGGAAACAGTTCTCACAATTGGTCATCACGGTCTCGACTCTTCAACACAATCACATCCAAAGTCTCGACTCATCTACAATCCCGGTTTCGACACAACAGCAACAGTTTCGAGTCTTCTCCACTGGTCTCGAGTTATCTCCTTCACGGTTTCAAGTCGCAACCGAGATCTCGAGTTATCAACATCCATTATCTCGAGTCGCAATCTTCAACCACCTCACTTGTTGAAGTCTCGAGTCAACAGGTCTCGAGTCCCTCTCCTATCACAGTCTCTAGTTATCAGCTTCATCACGTTTTGACTCCATCTCCACGGTCTTGACTCACAAGATTTCGAGTTCACTTCAGGTCTCGACTCACTGGTCTCGAGTCATCTTCTTCCCGAGCATTCTCGAGTCGCAACCTCGGTTCCGACTCGCAACCGCATCCACCGTTCCAACTCGCAATCATCTCAACCGTTCATCGATTGTTCACCTTCTCAGACGCAACCTCTGGTTACCTTCACCAATATCATACTCCAGTAATCTCCGCCATTACATCTCCTTGCACCACCAAACCCAGTTACCATTCATTACACATACTCCATCAACCTCCATCTTCTCCGATTGACCTTCGAGAACCTCCGGTTATCATCTCTGATTTACACCCTTCAATCATCCACTCTGTTCATACAGTAATCATCGTCGTCACTTCATAGTAATCATCTTGGTTGTGCAGCTGAAGATTGAAATTTTTAACGAAGAAGGAGACTGCTGATTGAACGATAGATTAGGGTTTTGTTATTTTATTTGATATTAAGGGGGTAGGGGTGGGATAACTCACAAACAATTCCATCACTCACAACATCCAATCAGGTTCTGCCATGTCATCAACCATTATTTCCCTCACTCACAACCTTTTTTAGTGGAAATGGTCATCACTCACAACCTTTTTATTTATTCCATCAATGTACAACTCCTCAGCACTAGAGTACAACCCACCATACACAAAGTTCCAAACTTTCAACGCGTGACCACCACAACGCGTTATCTCTTCCACGTGTGGTGGATGTGAGTGGCGGCGGTGTGTGGTATTGTTCCACGCGTGATACTTTGGTATCACGTACCCACCCCGGGTCACCTAATTATTATAATCATAATAATCAGTAATTCATCATTACATAATCATTGATTTTTATAATAGTAATAATAATAGGTATACTTTTATAAATTATTAAAAAAAAGGAAAAAGTTTGTTTGGCTGTGATAAGTTTTAACAGGTTTTTGAGGCGTGGTTCGGAAAGCGGGATCATTCGGCTGCAAAGGGTTTGAGTTAGCGAGTACACAGGTTCTCGCTTTGGGCTTGTGTTGAGGAAATAGTTAAAAACGTACATTTTTGGGGGACCACATCTTAAAAAATGTCTTCTAAGATAGAGGTGCTTGAGCAGGAACTCCAAGGATTCAGATACTCATATGGTGAATCTATAGAAGCACTTATAGGCCGGTTTGCTGAACTGGTCTCTAAAATGGAGAAGGCAGAGATGGTGGTGTCTACTCACACGAGCAATAGAAAGCTTATGGATGCTATAAAAGGGATTCCAGATCAGGCGAACTGTAGTTGGTTTAGAAATGTTAATCAGATAATATTGACAACCGACTGCTGCTGTTACAAAATGAAGTCAGATGAGCTAATCTCACTCATCAAATCATATGACAATGCTGACAAGCAGTCTACTCAAGGTAACACATCTGCTGCTATTTGCTCATCCACACAAAATTCAGTATTTATGTTTAACAAACCCTTGGCTCAAGAAATTACTCGTGATCGTGAAGAGATACTTTCTGTCTTTTGCACTCCTGAGTGTAGAGAAAGAAATGAGGCATATCGGTTACACAACGCTGAGTTGATTCAAGACTATAATGACATTAAAAGGAAAAATTTCACTTTAGCTAATAATGAGAAACTTTATAAAGAAAAAATTGAAGCTCAGCGAAAAGACATCATCCAACTCAAGGATGATGTAAGTGTAAAAACAGCCCAACTCTTACATGTTCAGGAAAAATTATGCACTGTGACTAAAGAACTGGAAGATATCAGAGATAGATATCAAATAAATGAACTCAATATTAAGAAATGTGATTCTTCCAGCAAACTAGTTAAGAATTTGTGTGAGCAACAGCTTGCATATAAGAAAAAGAAAAGGTGTGGATTGGGTTACAATCAGGCTCCTCCTCCTTGCAATGATAATTACACATATTTACCTATGACTGAGGAGGAGTTGATGCATGGAATGTCTGTTGACTGCGTCTACAAAAAATCAGAAGTCAAGATTGACCAATAGGGAGTCAAAGTGTAAATATTATGTGAAATAGAGTCTGGTTCGCTTTTCTGTCATTATGTTAGGTCTGGTCCGCTTATGTCTCTAGGTCTGGTTCGCTCATGTGTCATGTCGTATAAGCGAACCAGAAACATTATATATAGGGGTGTAGTCTGAGCGGTCCAGCAGTTGTATATGTGTGCTTGGAACAAAACTCTGTCAAAATCTCATCAAGAAAGCAATAAAAAGATCGGAAATTAATAGGACAAGCTGTTGTAATCTTGCATATTCTGATTCCGCCTTTATATGTGAGAATGAGCTACTCGGTCTGACGTTTAGAGTCAAAGAACGGTCCAACAAGTGGTATCAGAGCTTCAGGACGAGAAGTTCATACTACATCAGCTGATTCGGATCTATTATCTCATTTCTACTCATCTTTCTCTTTTATTTTTCGATTTAAACAAGTTTCATCGGACAAAATGAGTTGAAAGTCAAGTATTTTGAGTGATATTATCTGTTAAACAATCCGTATAAGTTTCAGCCTTTAAAACAAAGTAAAAATCATTAAATTTCATAAAACATGATCGGTTTTCGGACAGAATTTAAAACTTAGATCTAGAACGGATTAGCGGTCGGAATTGAACGAAAATTATATCATTGTGATCGGAATTAAGAGTAGTATAATCCTTGAAAGTATCAGATTGTTTTTCGGACTAAAAATCGGTTAAAAATTGTGGTTCGCTTATTCGGTCATCGCGAGTTTCAGATCTGGAATAAGTTTCTGGTTCGCTTTTTAGTACATCTTATTGATCTGGTCCGCTCAAACGATCATATTCTGAACCGCTCAAATGAACCTTATCTGGTCCGCTCGAGAGAACATATTTGATAAGTCTGGTCCGCTTATTCGGACATCTGCTGGTTCGCTCGAACGAACATCTGTTGGTTCGCCCGAACAAACATCAGCTGGTCCGCTCGAACGGACAAAATCTGATTCGCTCGAACAGACTTCCTGGTCCGCTTGAACAGACACTTTCTGTTTTGATCATTAGTACACTGTTTAGTTCGCTTATCTGTCACGTGCACAGATTGGTTCTATTTTGTGGATTGGTTTTCAAAAATCTCGAAAATTTGTCTAAGTGATTGATTGATTTTGCAGGTACGATCAAAATGGATGATATTTTCATGAATCCCTTCAGTGATATGTATGCTTTCACGGGTAGTTCAGAAAACAACGATACTTCTTCAAGCAATGCAAACAAAAGTCCACCGAAAGAAAGAAAGAAGGAAGCTTGGGAGTCTGAAAGCGCATTTGGAACATTTAACAAACCTCCTAAGCTGATGGCTATAGAAGATTACAGCAGGTGGGCAACAAAGTTCGAAGATTGGTTGATGGCATTTGCTTTTCCTTGCTGGAAGAGTATGAAGAATGGTTATTCCCAAGGAAAGAAGAATGGTGAAGCATTAAGATCAGCTGAAGAGATTGAAAGTTTTGTGGCTGAGCAAAAATGTGTGGCATTATTGTTTCAATCGGTGCGTGAAGACATCATTTCGTTGATAGATTACTCCAATGCTAAAGATCTTTGGGCAAAGTTAGAAAAGAAATGTGTCGGTAGTCAAGAAATTAAGAAAAACAAAAAGAAACTTCTTAGAAAAGAATTTGATCTGTTTGGATGTTTAAAGAACGAGTCAGTGTGTAAAATGATAGAAAGGTTTGGTCATCTGAAGCTGGAATTAGTAAGACATGATATTGACATTCCTGAAGAAGATCTTATCGACAAATTGTACGATTCGTTGCCTGACGAGATGGATTGGAGATATTATGTGCTGATGCTGAAGAATACCATCAAAGAACCAGAAAAGCTGACATTAGATTTGCTGATTGAAAAACTCGAGAGTCATGAGCTAGAGTTGAAGAAGACGTACAAAATTAATCATTCATCTTATCAGCAGAATCTGGATTTATACTATCCAAAGAGCATGATGCCGAAAGCTACTTCTCCAAAGACTGCTTTTTCTGCTGAAAATGTGTTGACAGATGGCAAAGAAAGTCAAAGTGGTCAAAGCAGTGGAAGTCACAGTGGTTTTCACAGTGGATCTTCATTTTCTGGAAATGCTGATGCAAAGAATCGTTTTCAATGCAACATCGCAATAGACTTGAAGAATGCTCAGAACTTTGATGAGGAATCGGCCAAGCAGCAGATGATCTTTCTAGCATCGGTGTTGGAATCTTATGAAGGATTGGTAGCTGGGAAGATTGGCAATACAAATCTGACGAAAGAAGATTACGATCAGATTGATCCGGAGGAAATGGAACTGATCGATATTCGTTGGGCTATGGCAAGTGTTGTTCGTCGTGTACAAAGATTCATGGAAATTACTGGCAGAAAAACAATTGGTGGTGCTTCTACTAAGCTGGGGTTCGATAAATCCAAAGTGACATGCTTTAAATGTAAACAGAAGGGTCATTTCAAACGGGAATGCAGGAATGCTTATGCTGATGAGTCGGAGAACCCTTTCAGAGATGATTACTACAAGAAGGCGATTTATCACCAGAATAAATCTGAGCCGCCTAGATTGAAGCAGGTTGAAGACAACAGAGAGAAATCTAGAGCTCTTGCGGTGATTTACGATGATGAGGGTTATGATTGGAGTCAAGAGGTTCTACCGGAAGAAGATGCAGTGGGTTACGCATTCATGGCAAGCAATGATGAACCCATTAAGTGGAAAGATGATCGTACTGAAGAACAGAAGTATCAATACCGGAAGATGATTGCTGAAACCAAGATTATCAGACTTTCTGGTATCTTTCTGGAAGCTAGAAGAGCAAACAGATGGGATCCAGATAGAGAGTGCTATCTTGATAGGTATGGCAACATTGCAATTGATGACAAAACGCTAGATATCGAAGCCATCATCAAGGAGTACAAAGAAGATGATGAGTATTGGCAGCACAAGTGGTGGGGAACTCCAACGTCGAAAATGATTGAAGAAGAGAAAGAGAAAGAGAGAAAGGAGAAAGAAGAGAAAGAGAAGAAAGAAAAGAAGATTGATACAGGCTTAATTGATACTACGCAAGAGTTGACAGCTGAGAACCTGGAAAAGATGGCTGACAAAGTGCTAGCTGCAAAAGCACTTGAGGTAGATCCTAATTCTGTTACTGAGTCAAAGGGGTCAGTCAGTCAAAGTGTGTCAACAAATGCGTCAGGTAACAAGATTGATGGGAATGTTGATTGCAAAAATTGCACCAAACAATGCAATTTTTGTAGCACTGTCACGTATATTAACAATGAGAAAATTCAGAATCTGACAACAAAGGTTAGAAAGGTTGAAGATCAGATTCTCGATCGTGACAAAACTGTAAAAGCTTCAACTGAACGGATCAAAGAATTAACGACTCAAATTGAAAATGATAAAACTAATCGTGAGAAAATAAAATCTGAAAATGAAAAGTTAATTCTTGAAAACCGTCAGATTTCTGAAAAGTTTGAGAAATTGAAAAATATTGTCAAAGATAGTGATGATCGTAATGGCAAAACATTTAAAGAAAATGAACATCTAAGAGTTGTTTTGAGGTTAAAAGAAGAATTGATTAATGAACAACTAGATCAAATTGCTAAACTGAAACTTAAATTTCAAGAAGCTGAAATTGAGAATGAACGAATCCAGTTGAAGCTTAACAGCTATAAATCGGCAAGCTTTGTTTTGCAGCATATTGTTCCTAAACCTATAGGGAAAAACAAAGATGGCGAGGATGTGTTTTCTGATGGAACGGGTGTAGGTTTTCACAAAGTTCCACCGCCAATTTTAGACAATTACACGAAAAAGCAGTCTAGTTTGGTGGAAATTGAGGAAGAAAGTGAAGTTAAACTTCCTGAAAACATTGATGTCATGTTCACATCTTCCAATGACGAGGGTGTCCAAAGTGATGTGGTGAAAAGTGTGGTAGACAAAGTGCTTAAACCGGATTGTGACACTTCTGAGGAGGATGGGTGTTTCTTAGACAAATACATTCCGAAACAAAAGTCCAAAAACAACTTAAGTGATGAACCGGGTCTTGTGATGTACAAGATGGCTGGATCTGATAAGTTGTATTCGGATTCTGAGTTTCCCATTGAGAATGTTAATGTGAAAAGTTGACAAATGTTTTCAAGTTAGTTGAAGTTGAGTTGTCAGAAGTGAACAGTTTGTGTCAAACAAAAAGGCAAATGAATTTTGAAAAAGATAAAGCTTATTACAAAAAGCCTGTTGTTCCACCACGTTTTTATAATAACAATCGAAACAATTGGTTGGGTGGTTATCGAGGTGGTAAGAGTTATCAGAAAAGGAGTTTTCAAAACAGAAGATTTGCTGAAAAGAAGGTGTTTGTAAATGGTTCAAGTTCACTTTCTGATGAGGAAAATGAATTTTTTTCAAAATCGAATAAAGAGTTTTTTGAGAAGAGAGTTTCGCAGGCTCAGTCTGAAGGCACGAGTCAAGTAGCTGATACTCGTACTTGTTTTAGATGTGAACAAGTTGGTCATATTGCACGAAAGTGTACATATGTGAAGCCTAGGACTGAAACTGTGAAGGTTCAACAAAAGACGGTTGATGTGAAGGGTAAAGCACCAATGTATGTTGAGAAGAAAGTGATAGAGAAGCAAAACGTTAAAAATGACAACATCAAAGTGAAAAATGAATCTGTAAAGAAAGTGGTAACTAAAAATGACAAGTTTTATAAACGGGTTGCATTAACTGAACAAATTTGGAAACCTAAAACTGAAATGAAAATTTCAACTTCTGAAGTGAAAAAGGCTGAAGAATCAATTTCGGTTGATTATGATGCAAATTTTCCACCTTTGAAGGCTGAAAATTTCAAAATTCAAATTGCAAGAGTCAAGGTTATACCTAAGGCTGATGAGGCCTGGGTGGACACCATGTTTGAATAAGCAGTTTGAATTGCCGGAGCTTCCTGGTTAGCGAAGCATGAATCGGCATCTTTCTTGAAGTTGTTTAAATTGTAGTTTGTTTTGTGCAGGATCTTCCACAACTGGTATCCCGATGGATTATGGATAGTGGTGCATCTCGACATATGACAGGAAAAACTGCATTACTGTATGATGTGAAGAATATCAATGGTGGTTATGTGGGATTTGCAGGTCATGAAGGTGGTAGAATTGTTGGTGAAGGAACGTTATCCAATGGGATTGTGATGTTTGAGAGAGTTAACTACATCACTGAGCTGGAGAACAATCTGCTTAGTATTTCGCAGATTTGTGACAATCAGTATACTACTCACTTCACTGATAAAGAATGTTTGATCTTGAAACCTGGTTTTGTTATCCCTGAATATTGGATTATTATGAGGGCACCTAGAGTGAATGATTTATATGTGTTAGATATGTCTGTAGCAACTATATCTACTGGTCAAGCACATTGTTTCGTGTCTAGAGCAACTGAGAAAGAATCAAGATTGTGGCACCGAAAGATGGGGCATATACATCTTAGAAAAATGAATCATTTGGTGCACAATGATTTGGTATTGGGAGTTAATATCAAAGGTTTTCATCTGGAAGGGGAGTGCATTAGCTGCATCAAAGGCAAGCAGAAGAAGAAGTCACACCCTACAAAGCAAGTCAATTCAGTTTCGAGACCACTGGAAAGACTTCACATGGATTTGTTCGGTCCGGTGAATGTCAAAAGTGTTACAGGAGATTATTATTGTTTGGTCGTTACTGATGATTATTCCAGATTTTCGTGGGTTTCTTTCTTGAAGACAAAAGATGAAACATTTGACAGTTTGATGGGTCTGTTCAGGAAGATTGAGAATTTGTACCAAAGGTGTATCAAGAGAATTCGAAGTGATAATGGTACTGAATTCAAGAACAGCAAGATGGAAGAATTTTGTGATGAAAAAGGTATTTTGCATGAGTTTAGTGCTCCGTACACTCCGCAGCAGAATGGAGTTGCAGAACGCAAAAACCGGACACTAATCGAGACGGCTAGAACTATGCTCGCAGATTCAAAGTTACCAATTAATTTTTGGGCTGAAGCTGTTTCCGCCGCATGCTATACGCTCAACAGGGTTCTAACTGTCAAGAAATTCAACAAAACATGCTTTGAGCTAATCAATAATCGCAAACCGAAATTGAAGTATCTAGAACCGTTCGGGTCACCCTGTACGGTAATAGAACCTTTTGGAAAGTTTGGTCCGAAGTGCATTGAGGGTATACTTGTTGGTTATTCAAATCCATTGCGACGTGTCTTCGTTCCAAGTGAGAAGCGGATTATTGAAGCTGCAAATGTTGAATGTCAAGGTTATACTATGCCGCCGCAGAATCCTGGTGATTCATGGCGTTATCATTATGACAAACTTTGGGATTCGTTTGACATGAGAGAAGAATCAGAGGATGATGAAGATTTCTTTGATGAGTTGGATATTTTGCGTGAATATGAGTCGCAGTTAAGGTTCCCAGCTGAGTATTCGAGAAGACCATGGGAAACTTCAAATGATGATGAAGCAGGTCCAAGTAATGCTGGTGAACATGATGATGTCCAATAGAATGAAGTTGCTCAGGATAATCAGTCGGCTCAGAATGATAATCTAGAAGCTGAGAACATGCCAGTATTTGATCATGGTGATTCAGATTCAGATTCTGAGGGGGAGCAAATTCAGATTTCAAGTCAAACAAACCAAGTTGGTGAACAAGATGCAGAGCAGAATGTTACTAATCTGGAGGGAAATGTAGATGTTCCAAGCGAAGTGATGCCGCGAACTTTTTCATATCATCCAGAGGAGTTGATCATAGGAGAATTGCAGAAAGGCGTTCGCACTCGAAATCAGATTGATAAAGCATTGAGTTGTTTTATCTCGCAGGTTGAGCCAAGAACTTACAGAGAGGCACTTACTGAAGACTCTTGGGTAAATGCTATGCAGGAGGAACTTAGTCAATTTGAGAAATTGGGAGTGTGGAAGTTAGTTGATTTGTCGGATGGTCATAGGAAAATTAACACCAAGTGGGTGTTCAAGTGTAAGAGGGACGATAGAGGAGTTGTCGTAAGGAACAAAGCTCGACTCGTTGTTCAGGGATTTAGTCAACAGGAGGGAATTGATTTTACCGAAGTCTATGCTCCTGTAGCACGACTAGAGGCTATTAGAATTTTCCTAGCATTTGCGTCTTGGAAGAACTTCAAAGTTTATCAGTTGGATGTTAAATCGGCGTTTCTTTACGGGAAGGTTAAAGAGGAGGTTTATGTCGGTCAGCCGCCGGGCTTCACCGATCCAATCCACAAAAACAAGGTTTACTTATTGGACAAAGCGCTGTATGGTTTACACCAGGCCCCGAGAGCTTGGTACGAGACTTTGTCTCAACACCTACTCGCTAATCAGTTCATACGTGGAAAAGTGGATGCCACTCTCTTCACTAAAGTCGTTGATGGTCATCTTCTGATAGTTCAGATTTATGTGGACGATATAATCTTTGGGTCAACAAATGAAAATCTATGCAAAGATTTTGAATCAGTGATGAAGCAAAAGTTTGAAATGTCATCAATGGGGGAGATGAAATTCTTTCTGGGTTTACAAGTTGAACAACTTCCTGAGGGAATTTTCATTCATCAGTCAAAGTATGTTCATGATATTCTAGAGAAATTTGGAATGTCAAGTTCTACTCCAGCTGCTACCCCACTTGCAACAAATCATGGGATTCACCCAGATCTCACCGGAGACAGGGCTGATGAAACTTTTTATCGATCCATGATAGGTTCTTTAATGTACCTAACTGCTTCACGTCCTGATATTATGTACCCAACGTGCCTCGCAGCAAGATTTCAGTCTAACCCGAGAGCATCACATATGATCATTGTGAAGAGGATATTGCGCTACCTGAAAGGAACTCCTTCATTGGGGTTGTGGTATCCTAAAAAAGGTGACTTTACGCTCGAAGGGTATTCCGATTCGGATTTCGGATGCTGCAAAGTCAATTCAAAATCAACAACTGCAGGATGCCAGTTCTTTGGTCCTAGATTGGTTACCTGGCAGTGTAAGAAACAAACGTCTGTAGCGTTATCTACTTGTGAAGCGGAGTATGTTTCTGCTAGCAGTTGCTGCTCTCAGATCTTGTGGATACAGCAACAGATGCGCGACTACGGTTTGCAGTTTCTTAACACACCTCTTTTTGTTGATAATGAGGCCGCAATAAATATAACAAAGAATCCAGTACATCACGCTAAAACTAAACACATAGAAATTCGTCATCACTTTATTCGTGATTGCTTTGAGAAAAAGTTGATACGAATTGAGAAAATCCACACAGACGAACAGAAAGCTGATTTACATACCAAAGCTTTTAATAAAAATCGGTTTAAATATTTGTTAAAACTGAATGGTATGAAGCTTCTGTCGGTGTTGGATGGCATAATTGGCGTTGATGAGAGTACTGTTGCGGATGAAGACGAGAAACAATCTGCAATGGTTTGTCGAATTTTTACTTGTTTTGGTATTTAGGGGGAGTAGATGTTTGTATATAGTTTATTTTCAGAAAATACAAAAACAGTAAAAAATGCAAAAATACAAAAACATGATAAAATCTGAAAAAGAGCTTGTGTATATAGGGAAAATGATTGTACATCAGCTAGACGATTACAGTATGCTAAAGATTTGAAAAGTATAAAAGAGTTAAACAATCTTACTGATGATGTGTCGATAGGTTTTCGCACATTTAGTAGATTTATTCGGGATATAAACCTAAATTCAAACTTGTGAATTCGTGGGGAACACTACTTGGATATATAGGTAACCCCTGAAATCTCGTTTGAAAGGTCTCTTAATCTGATATACTAGGTCTTTATACTCTATGATGTCTGGGGTATTATTCCGGGACTTCTGCTGAACGGTGGTTCTGACCTAGTCCCTGGCTAATACTTGCTGCAATGCTTGAAACACAGCATTAAACCCTCAGCATGCTGAAACAATAAAATTGATATATGCTGCTGTTGTAAGCAAAAAGATCCTCTAAAGGGGACACACCGAAAAGTCGAAGCTGATATCTCTCTGCGTATACGGAAGTATCGACCTGAGATCCCTCGGCCCTCGCATACCTAAATTATATACAGATATCATTGTAGTATTCTCACCTGTAAGACTGATTATTGAGATTCTGGATACGGGAGTATATTCAAGAGGTGGGACACATGAATGATCTAAGTTCTTAATTCATCTAAATCGTATCCTGAATAAGTTGAAATTTGTGTGAGAATTTAAGATGGATCAGTATATCGACAATCGAGGTGAATTGTTTAAATCTGAGTATGTAATGTAGCTTAACGGTACTTGTGATTTATCTGAAAAGCTGATATGATTCCCTGACACGCTTACCAAAAATATGTTTGTAAATAGTTTACTTTGTTTAATTTCTGCAATTTAAGTTTTCTGTATTTCATTTCTTAGTTTAGAACACTTTATAAAATCCAAAAAGATTTTATTTCTGCTTTATTTTCCGACAAACCAAAGTGGAGAGTTGATTGTTGGATTCTTAGATGTTTGAAGCAGATGCAGGAGATTCTGGACTGAAGAATGAGGAGAGCTTACTTTGAAGAAGTTTGAATTGTTTGAAAAGTCAAAAACAAGTTCATTAACTTGATACTTGTTATTTTCAGAAATTGTTTGAAATTGTTGTTTTAAATCAGTTTGTTTCGTCAAATGATCAACCAAGGTCATTAAATTGGACTTGGTAGATTAATTAAGTAATCAGGGTCATTAACTTGGACCTGAATACTTGAGTGGATTGCTATAACTGGTTGATTTTGTGATTTAATGTTGAAAAGATAGTTTGTAATGTTTGTTGGTTGAGTAACAGGTTTGAACTTCATTATTCCCAATGGAAACTATTTGTCAAAGCTTGAACCAGATATCTCAGATTCTAGCATATCGAGAGGGGGAGTCTGTGAAAGGGGGAGTCTGGATCAACAATCAATGGGAATGAGAAGATAGAGTGCTTATGATGAAAAGACAGAGTTGAAGAAAAGACTAAGACTGAAGACTACGGATCTGAAGATGCTAAAAGACTACGTCAACATCCAAGGGGGAGTCTGTTGAAGCATGGAATGTCTGTTGACTGCGTCTACAAAAAATCAGAAGTCAAGATTGACCAATAGGGAGTCAAAGTGTAAATATTATGTGAAATAGAGTCTGGTTCGCTTTTATGTCATTATGTTAGGTCTGGTCCGCTTATGTGTCTAGGTCTGGTTCGCTCATGTGTCATGTCGTATAAGCGAACCAGAAACATTATATATAGGGGTGTAGTCTGAGCGGTCCAGCAGTTGTATATGTGTGTTTGGAACAAAACTCTGTCAAAATCTCATCAAGAAAGCAATAAAAAGATCGGAAATTAATAGGACAAGCTGTTGTAATCTTGCATATTCTGATTCCGCCTTTATATGTGAGAATGAGCTACTCGGTCTGACGTTTAGAGTCAAAGAACGGTCCAACAAATGAAAGTAAAATGACTTATGGTCCAAAAACTGATAAGTCATCGATCAACAGTAAATCAGTTGAAAAGCGGGAAACTCATTCGATACAATTTGTTTCTAAAGGTATAATTGATACTAATGTTTCGTCTTCCCGTGTAGATGAAGTGACTGAAGTAACTGGTGAAGATGTACATGGGGATGAACCAGATTCAAAATCTGATTTTTCTGAAAATTCAATAAATGAATCTGATACTGAACATGTTTTCGGACAAAACTTTTTAAATCATTATTTAGTTCTTTTTCAGTTAATAATAATTGTGCTGTTTCTTGTTCAACAGCAACTGAAGCTGAACAAACAAATGAAAGTGAAAGTTTTGATCAAAATTGTTCTGATCATTCTTCTGAAACGGTTTCTGTAAATATCCCTGATAATGTATCCCGTGGGACCACTGAAACACACTCTCAAACGGATCAGGAGACTTCTTTCAAAAACAAAGCTGCCAGTGAACCATTCTTGAACACAAATGTTTCATGTGCTGATAACTCGTCTAATGATTCTGCTGAAGTTTCTGCTGAAGTTTATGGTGTTACATCTGATAAACCAGAACTCTCGGATCCTACCAAAGCTGATGAAGTGAAAACTGATGTGAACAAGGCTCCAAGTGCGCAAGCTGAACAATCTGAACCTTCTGTTAGTGATGAAAGGGATCAGATCAAGCAACAAGAGCCGAAACGAGCAGGTAAAGGACACGAAAAGAAGAAGCCTAAACATCAAAGGCAAGCAGGCTCTCCACAGTCCTCAACGGGCAGGAATAGTCCTCAAAAGGCTCGTGATGTGAAAAATGCCTTTGTTAAGCCAGTCAGTAATGGCAGATGTGAGAAATATGCATTTGACTGCGCTAACAAAGCTTTCGGAAAGACTAGTGAGATTTCTGAACAAGACTTGCAGTCTAAACAAAACAAGAAGAATCAGAAGAAATCTCCACCACAGAAGGCCCCTGCAAACGACAAGTACAGACATCCCAATTCATCCTCGTTTGCAAGAAATGTGCAAGGAAACCAAGCACAGAAGGGACCGGTTCATCCTTCAGGGCCTGCAAGAGCAAATTCAGCTTATCAAAATGCTTTCTACGTGAAGAGACAAACATGATTCAATTGCGGCATTACTGGTCACATTGCTCGAAACTGCACACACCGTCCCTATGTACCCTATTATATGCAAAATCAGAGGGTTACACCTAAGGATAACTACCATTCTAAGCCAATGAATGTATCTTCACCTAAGGCAATGAAGAATGTGAATTCCAAGGTTAAACCTTCTGATGGGGATTGGAATGCTGCTAAAAACAAACGCAAGGCTGTTCAGGAACAAAAACGTGTTTCTAAAACTAACAAACCTGAAACAGCTGAAGTTGCTCAACCGAAGGCAACAAACGCGTTTGCTAGACCGAAACAGTTTTGGAAACCCAAATCCAAAGCAGCAACGTCTCCAATCCTTGAAATTAAAGGGGACTTGTGTTTGAAAGAAGTGTCTTATTTTGATGCTTCAGGTAAACCCAGGACCACGATGGCCTGGGTACCAATGTCTTACTAATCTCCTTACTTTTCAGGAACAACTAAGGAGGAGCTATTGACAATCTCTGGAATGTTGATAGCGGTTGTTCCAGAGATAAAAACGGGTAACATTTCACTGTTGCAAAAAGTTCAACTTTTTTTTTTTACAGATGATATGTTTCCTTTGGAGGAGATAAGAAAAGTAAGATAAGATCAGCAAAAGGTACCGTTTAAATTCAGTACTTTGATTTGAATTTGATTAGTCTTCAATCTAATGACAGAACGGTTAAGCAAAAATATTTTTTTTCTCTTTCTTAGTTCATTACTTTGTATATAAAGTGTCCTTTCTCTAGTAAATGGTAAATTTGCGCAAAAATACAAGATTTATGCACAAATTTAGGGGGGGAGAGGAACATATAGATAGATGTAGAGTTTGGGGGGAGAAAACTCAGAAAATACAAAAAGAGTTTGCTGTAAATATGTATTGTTTTAGGGGGAGAAAATGAGAAAAATACAAAAACAATTGAAAAATGAAAAAGCCAAAAAGATAAATTACATGATATGGGAAGTGAAATAAATGTTTGTGTTAAAGGGTTTGACTAACACATGTAAGGTGCCATAGCTGAAAAGACTAGGATCTACTGCGATATGTTGATAGGCTTGACGCTCAAAATGATAAAAGATACTAAGTGATATAAACATAACGAACTATGTACCATTTGGGTAACATACCAACGGCGTATGATTTTATGGTCTTAAATCTTGCATTGATAGATAGCCAACATCTGAGGTTTTGGGTCTTTATATTGTTGAATCATCCGGGGATATCTTGGTTGTCCTTCTGTAAATGAATTTTCACATTATGGTGAAGGGCTGACTCATGTAAGACCAGTATCGAAACAGTTTGACTTTAGCACGATGTGTTGGTAGGCTCTATCCTTAAAGACTGGAAACATCGGCTGTTCTGTTCAGAACTTAATTAGTACATGACCTCAGGAAAGAAAATCACTTGGAATTAGCTCATTTCTATTTGAATGTCTGTATGTTGTCCCGATACACACAATTTTGGTCTGACTCTGAAATCTTCTCTGAAAAAGTCGTGTATCTCCTCTGTTTTGCGGAAGCAAAGACCTGGAGGTGCTAGGCAACGTCAGCTTCTGCTGCATCCAGATACATGCTGACCTAGCTGTACGTTGTCGCTCTATAGATCAATTAAACACCCGAAAGAGGCCCTCAAGTGTCCAAAAGAAACCCAAGAAACCTATATCAAACTGAGAAAAACTCATTTGATCTGTATATTATACTATCTCTGCTTAAGATCTATTATGTTCTCTTCTTAATCTATTCCCAGTTAAGATTTCAGAGATTTGGATTGGACTTGTGAAATATGTGGTAGGGAAGCTACTTGCATGATAGAGTGTGCTGTATATAACTCCGGGATTTGATTAGTATTTGTTTGGGTGTTCATTGTTAAGAAATCAAAACATGATAAAATTTGTTACAGGCAGTTATATGGAAAAGGTCTAAGGAGATGAGTTTAGGTGTACGAAATTACTGGCAATCGTCTAGATCATTCGGTAAAAGATCAGTGTTGATAAGTGAAGTCAAGCCCGAAACCTCGTGATTTGATTTCCTAGACACAGTCAGGATATCTTAAAAGATCCCAAGAGGACAAAAACCCTAAGGAATCAAAATCTCAAAATGAGAATATTCCAAATGCTCAAAGAATCAAAAAGGATGACATCTATATACTCACCTGTTACGATGAATCGTTGTGCTTACCTTGATCGCGGGGGTATGCCTTGGAATGGGACACACAGGTATAATAGTATAATATTACCTTAAGCATATCACGAAGTTGAAAATTGAAAGTTGAGCGTTAAAGTTTAAGTGGACAAACATATTGGCAATCGCATAGACCAGTTTGATTAGGCTCGTACTGAAAAGTGTTCCTTAGTCTGCCTGAGAACGAATTTTGATCCCATTGAAATTGTAATTGTATATTATGATAGTTGTTTATATTTTGAGTTTTTATTTGTTTCTAATTCTTAATATTAAAAAATAATTAAAAAAATCAAAAATACAAAAATAGTGTCTTGTTTTTCTATAAAACCAAAAATCCAAAAATAGAGTGTTTATTTGTTTTTCTTAAATTTAAAAATATAACCGTTCTTGAAGATTTGACTAGTCATAAAAAGTTGAAAGAATTTAAATTGTGAAATCCGAGTACAAGTACTTGGATGTACCTAGTGTTCACATGGTACTCTCCCTGTTGCATAAGAAATATTTGCTTATGAGTTTGTGAGCATGTGCAGAACTTGATTTCAATCAAGAACAGGGGTTGATGAAGATTGAGATGCTGTTAGCTGCTGAAGAAGCATGGAGCATCACAACAACAAGATGTACCTGAGTCAGAAGAACCAGATACGAAACACCGTCTGACAGTGAAAGTACATTTGAAGAAGTACCTGTGAACCTGCTTGAAAGACAAAGATTGAAGAAAAAAAGAGCTGCTGAGAATCCTCCTCTCACATTCTTTTTAACAAAGACTTTCAAGCTAAAGCTGATCGAGATCCTGATATGAAGCTAACCACAAGAGCTGAAGAAAGAGACCCAGTGCTGAGAGTTTAGAAGTCAAGAACTTCCACAACATCTGCAGCATAGCGACAACCATAGACTTCATTGAAGACGTTGCGGATTTCATGTTATGAAGACAATTTGATGGCATCAGTCTAGGGGGAGATTGTTAGGCCCTAAAGTGTGAGACTGACGCATCAAATTAACACAACGGACTATGGTTACGAACTGGGCCTTACCGGGTTAGTTTATATTAGGTTGTGGACCTTTATAGGTCACTTGGGCCAAGCTTTAGGCCATGTGGGCCAAGCAGGCCCAAGGGGAGCCCATGTGGGAAGTGGGCTTGTCTATGTATATAAACAAGTTTTTAACTTGTTTTAGGGTTGAACCTTTGGAACCTCCATTATTACAGAAATTCTAGAGAGCTAGAGAGGGAGGCGATTTAGGTTGTGAGCACTTGTACCAGATGGTTTTGCTTTTCAAGTAATAGAATCGTGTGCAAGTGTTGAAAGTGATTCGGTATTGTTCCTCGTTTTCATATTTTTTGATTTGTCTTGAATCATCTTGTGTTTGGTTTCCGCACTCTCACAAGATTAGGTTTGATATCATTGAAAGATCCGGTTAAACGGGACTTACACAAGGTAACATTGCACTGCAGATTTGTTAAATTCTGTTGTTGAGGACTTGATGTAGTGAAATTTGGATCAAAGCTTGAATATGAAGATGAAGATCCACCACTTTGTGTCACACTACTACCCTTTGTTCCAGATGAGCTGTCAGCACTAAAACCAGTTTGAATCTTTGGACTAGGGCTGGGGGTAGCCTCAAACTTGTTTCCTCGGTAATATATACTGACATCCTGTTTAGCATTTGGATTTGTCATGATAGCCTTCTTTTGGATATCCAAATCGTGCTCCTCAATTTTCTGAATAAACTATGCCAGATTCATATTCTCAGACTTCCTCATATGTTTCACAATCATCAAATAAGTTCCCCATTTCTGCTGTGGTAATGCATCAGCAAGTTTATCCACCCATTCTTCATCATCTTTCTTTATATCCAATCTCCCCATTTCCAACATAAGATGACAATATCAATCAATTGTCTGTTTCGTTGTTTCATGATCGAAGGCTACAAACATATCAAATGATTTCTTCAGCAAAGCCTTTCTATTCTTGATCATATCTGCACTTCCTTTGAACTTTTGAATCAATGCATTCCAAATCGATCTAGCAGAACCCTCATGCTGAAGTAAAACAAAGATGTCTTCTTTAATTGCCTGTTGAAGAATACTGATCATCATTTTCTCACTTGTGTATTTCAATTTATCAATTTCTGTAAAATCACAAAATCCCTTTTCAAGTCCACGTTCGTTTTTCGGTTTCTCGTAATCTTTTTCCAACGCACACCATGCGTCAAATTTGTAAGCTTGCACCCAGTTCTCAAATTGATTATGCCATCCTTTAAAATCTTCAATGTACATCAGTTTTGGCGGTTTCTGGTGAGTTCCCGTCTCATTTTCACTGTACAGTGTTTCAGCAGCAGTAAGTGGAGCAACAGGTGTCGCAAAATCATTGTAAAATTCTTCAGACATGATTCAGAGTCAAATCCTCACAAACACAAACTTTCTTGTTTCAAAAATACTGGTCTCAAACGAGCTGAATCTCCTCGTAAAACACCTGCAAACAAACAAAACAAACGATCAGTTTAAACGTACTGAATACGTAAAAGTGCGTGTTGATGAAATCAATCGAAGACTCGTGTCGAAGATTTGCGCGGACACTATCAATGAATTCAGGTATAAACACTGAATGAATAGACCAAAACAAATGGGCCACAAGATATGGGCTTAGAATGGTTTGAACTTTATACTCCAACTTTAAACAGGCCGAAGATTTCGAGATACTATATTGGGCCGATGAACTTCAAGTATATCCGTAAACAATAAAATCTAATTTGGCCACTTGATTTAATAGACTGACAATGCAATTAATTGGGCCGATAGTCTGACAATCACACGAAAATACAACATCAACTAACTTCACTGATCATGCCGTGACAAATTAAATGGATCAGATCACTGACATGGGCTGTATTCAACTTAAGCTCTCATTGGACCGATAACTGTTGTTGAGCTGACAAACACAAGTTATGATAAAATGTGATTGGGCCAATCAATACATGCAACCCGATATGATTGGGCCGAGAACTTTAAATCCCACAACGCTATTATATTTAACCAACACAATTATCTATTCACATGCAAATCTGAATGAGCCGACACCATTTTAATTGTTCAATACAAACTGATTGGGCCGATTAGTTTTGTAGGGTCAATAGTCACATGTAACTCAATTTGTTCAATAAATGGGCCGACAATTTATCTTTTCAGAATACACGTGATATTCTCAATTCGAGACTCTCTTGGGTCACATGCAGCTGACAACAATTCAACTTTTCATAAATTCTATTAGGCCGTTCAATTTAACTCTAGGAACGATGAAACCACATGCAAATTCTGATCAACCGATACAACCTGACATTCACATGATCTCTTTTCCCAACCAACTGACAACCTTGTTTAATGTTACATAACTCGATACACTTTTCATGCAAAAACAAACTTGTTCACCAGAAATACGATTCAAGCGGACTAACTATCAAACGAGTTTTCAAGCGGAATGTCGCTAAATGTAATTTCAAGTGAGAACTCAAAACTGTTTCAAGCGAGATATCAATTTCAAGTGTCACACCCCGACCGCATAGGACAACAAAGCGCGGCGTAAAACGTCGGGGCATGTTGTAACAGAATTAATTGTTTCATAACCATGGCATTCAAAGTTGTATTTTATTTATCAACATGAGAGTTACATTGTCTTAAACAAGAAACAAAGAGTGCATAACATAATTAAACTAAGTCTATCTTCATTTTATGTCTCTAAGGCACAGGTCCGCCCTAGTGTCACGATCATCATCCTATGCAAAAGCTCCTGAAAACACATGTGAAAATAGGTACGTCAGCATAAAAATGCCTGTGAGATACATAGGTTTTGTGAAAATAGGATTCATGACTTATAAGTTTAGAAAAAGTTGTTTAGCAAAAGTCAGTCATGAACCTTGTAAATTGTTTTGTTTTGTAAATCATTTAAAAAGCGACAAGATCAGATGATATGTATACATAAAAGAATAATACATGGTTAAATGAATAACCAAGTAAAATGAGTTGTATAAAATAAGTTATTTGTAAAACAATGTCTTGTGAAAATCGTGTTACTTGTGTAAAATGTATAAGTCCAAATTGAATGATTTAAATAACGCTATGATATGTAATATAATACAAACACTTATATATAGGAAGTACCATCGGCGTATCCACCATGCTTGTATCATATTACTCACATCTCGTTACTTAAGTCACTTACTCAAACCAAACCACCAATGTATAAAGTCTATGTTTAAACCAATTATCAAAAAGTCCTTGTATAAACCATGTCAAATGTTAAGAAGTCCAAAAGTAGTCAAGTAATGTGTAACAAATGTTATGTATTGTATGTAAAGTATTGTCACATAAACCAAATGTAGAAATGTACAAAACAAAGTATTTTGAATATATCAAAAAGTTATGTTTTGCAAAGTGAATGCATGTTACATTGATACAAACATTTATGTGGTAAGTTAACGCATACATTCAAGCCTTGAGACAGTCAGATAACCCTTAGTCAAGGTTATCAAAAGAAATGTTTTCGGATTCAGTCATTCCTTACATCCAAACAAACCCGAGATGGCAGGAATGGGATTTGTCAAGTCCTATGGTACCAGTACTTACTACCGAGCGGCGTAGCTAATGTTAATGAACGTATATAAGTCTCGTTTGTGCAAACCAAATGTTATAGCAGTTGTATACATGTCATATGAAAACAATGTACTAAGTATGCTAAGTTAACATACAAAGTAGAAAAGTCATGTAAATCAATGTGCTAGCATGCTATCAGTCAACATACATAGCAGAAATGTAAAGTAAAACAATGTACTAAGTATGCACACAATGGACATACATAGCATGAAATGTAATGTAAAGTGATGTACTAAGTACGCACACAGTGGGCATACATAGCATGAAATGTAATTAAATCACGTACTATAATGTACTAACGAACATAGTAGGTATATGATGTGAAAACATGGAAAGCATGAAAGTAACAAGTAGGCACATGTGTTTCACCCCAAAATGTTTGGAAAACAGTAAAAGAGGGGTCTATGTACTCACCTGAGATTGCTTAGAAGTCCTAAGATAACCACCAAGCAATGCTAGAGATCACGGAATCAAACGGCACCTAATATAGGTAACTATGTTAATAAACCGGACCTATATCGGAGGATCGGATAGAATGAGGGCTCGTAAACCAAATGAGTATGGGAACTCATGTAGTAAGGTTTAACAAAGCCTACATACTAAATGAAACCTAACCTAAGTGCTTACGACCCATTACGACCCGTTTAGGTAGCTTATGCTACTTTAACGCGTCGTTCACGTGAAACGCGTTCAGATCACCTAACTAGTCCTATGACAAGTAAAATATGCCTTAGCATGTCTAATATTGTTACCAAATCAGTTTAGATACCAAAAGTTACGTTACATATGCTTAAAATGAATTTTGGCGTTAAAAGGGCATTTTGGTAATTTACCTAAGGCATATATACTACCTATCATACCACTACTCAAACGATGTGACCATAAGGTCACTTAATGTGTTTGGTCGGATCCTAATGATCGACCAAACGGGTCAGGTTCAAAAGTATAAGCGATTGTTTAGATCGCTTACCTTTACGACCCTATATAAGCACTAAACTAAAAGTGACGAGCTAAGCATGTTAAAACATGCTTAACTAAGTTAGAAAATAAGTTTGGTATCAAAATAAATGGTTTTGATACCTACAAGTAGTTTGGTTACAAAATACGCAAGAATACGTATTCTGGCCGAAACTACGACTTGTCACTGAGCCTAGATAACATGGTAATCAGTAGGTATAGTCACTAGGGACTATAACCATCGTGATTACGCTCACGTTATGAAGTTCAAACGAACTTCACGTTGACCATAAACTGGTCAATGCCGAAAGTCAAATGTAGTTTGACTTTCGGACTCGAAAAGAAATAAAAGAACGAAGGAACACTTACCCAGGGTCCCCGCAAGCTAATCTTGATCCAAGTAGCTCAGGTATGAAACAATGGTTTCAACTTAGAGCTTCTCAAATCAGATTTTGTGGGTTTTGCAAGAAGGGGGTTGGGTATTTATAGTGTTCGGAGAGCCTTTAAGATCATTTCTTGGAAACCGTGCTTTGATCTTGGCCATACACCTCAAGAACATGGTTTTACAAAACCATTTGAGCCCATAGAATTAGGAAATACCATGTGCAATTGAGTTGTGAGTGCTTAACAGCTGTTAACAGCTATTTAATCTGATTTTTCTGTTCAGCTTAGGCGCTCGCGTAGCGCGACGGTGAAGGCATGATGTGCTCGCGCTACGCCACCATGTATCAGATTCAGCAAAGTTTCAAAAATGACAGAAATGGTCCCTGCAGCCCGTTTAAGCTATTTTCGATGTGTTTGAACCCCGTTAACCTCATTTCAAGGCTCTAAAATGAAGTTAAAGTATAGGGAACTCAAAACATGCTCAAAAATACCTCGGATGTCGGTTCGTTTGGCTGTATGATTGCGATGTTCGGTTAATTACGACGGAATGCGCATAAGCGCGAAAAACGATCCAAATTGCGTGACGAATGGATTTTTCCTATGCCAAACACTAAAATAAAATATTTTAGTGCTTACATAAATTTTTGGATGTCCGAAGGTATTCAGAACGTAAGTTATGCGCGAAAATGCAAACTTGTGCACTTTTTGACGCTTTTAGTCCCTGAATGACCCAAAAGTTTATTTTAGCACACCGAACCCCTCAAAGCCTATTTCTAAGCTATATAAAGGATATTTAAGGTGTGTTTAACTTATGGTCATGTTCTGGAATGTTCGTTACAGTTCAAATTGGCATACTTTCGCAGTTTGTCAAGTTTAGTCCCTGTAAGCGAATTAACTTGTTTTTGTCATACCAAAGCCTTCAAAACTTATTTCTAAGTTATGTAAAGGTTATTTAAGGTATGTTAAGTATATGTTGATGTTTCGGAGTATTTTTCATATTAAACTGATTACATTTACGCACCAGTTTGCGTATAACTCCCCAGAAAGCGATATTGAGTTGAAATTGAATAAAAGTCAAAACATGAAAAATGTAAAACATAACCAAACAAACATTGGGATCAAATAACATTGTTTTATTGATAACTGAATTGTTCACAATGATTTCAGACACAGATGTTACAGTCTCCCCTACTTGTGGAAATTTCGTCCTGAAATTTATTTAGAGGAAACTCGTGGGAAAAGATGCGGATATTTCGCCTTCATTTGATCTTCGCATTCCCAAGTAAACTCGGGTCCATGTTTAGATTCCCAGCAAACCTTGACCAAAGGAATGCGCTTGCGTTTGAGCCACTTGACTTCACGTTCCATGATTTCCACTGGCTTCTCAACAAATTTCAGTGTTTTATCAACACGAATTTCATCAAGCGGTATGTGGAGGTTCTCATCAGCTAAACACCTCTTGAGATTGGACATGTGAAAGGTTGGATGAACATTTCCAAGTTCAGGAGGTAACTCAAGTCTGTAGGCTACCTTACCGATTCTTTCGACGATCTTGAATGGTCCAACGTATGTAGGTGCAAGTTTTCCTTTCTTTCCAAATCTGATCACACCTTTCCAAGGTGAGACCTTAAGTAATACTCAATCACCGACTTGAAATTCCAAAGGCTTGCGTTTTGGGTCCACGTAACTCTTTTGACGGCTTCTAGCTGTCTGAAGGTTATCACGAACTTTCTTAATCTTATCTGTTGTCTCTAAAATGAGGGCAGGTCCAGTAAGCTGAGCCTCGCCGATCTCATTCCAGCAGACTGGTGAACGACATTTTCAACCATAGAGAGCCTCGAAAGGAGCCATGTTGATGCTGGAGTGATAACTGTTGTTGAAGGAGAATTCAATCAACGGAAGATGTGAATCCCAACTACCACCAAAATCGATCACACAAGCTCTAAGCATATCCTCCAGAGTCTGGATTGTTCTTTCAGATTGACCATCCGTTTGCGGATGATAAGCTGTACTCAGATTAAGTTGGGTCCCCATAGCAGATTGCATGGTTCTCCAAAAATGAGAAGTGAAACGAGCATCTCTGTCAGATATGATGTTCAAAGGAACACCATGTCGAGCTACAATTTCATCCACATAAATTTTAGCAAGTTTGTCAGCAGAAAAATCCTCACGGATTGGCAAGAAATGCGCTGACTTAGTAAGACGATCAACAACTACCCAGATGGAATCATGACCTTTCTTTGTGCGCGGAAGTTTAGTAATGAGATCCATAGTAATGTTTTCCCATTTCCAAACTGGGATCTCTGGTTGCACCAATAAACCCGAAGGACGTTGATGTTCAGCCTTAACCTTAAGGCAAGTAAGGCATTTGGATACATATAAGGCAATGTCTTTCTTCATACCAGGCCACCAATACTGAATACGAAGATCCTTATACATCTTATCTGAGCCAGGATGAACAGAATAACGAGACTTATGGGCTTCATCCATAAGCAAGGTGCGAAAGTTATCTTGGCTTGGGACCCACAAACGGTCCATGAAGTAATACGATCCATTGTCCTTCAGTTCCAGATCAGGTGTTATGTGATAGGGAAATTCCTTATCCATCAAACCTTGTGAAACACAAGATTGTTGAGCCTGAGAAATGCGGGCTTGGATATCGGATTGAGCTTGAATAACAGATTGAACACGTACACAGTGAAGCTTAGTACGTCCCTTATGACTCAATGCATCGGCTACGACATTCGCCTTACCAGGATGGTAGCGAATTTCGCAGTCATAGTCGTTTAGAAGCTCAACCCATTGTCGTTGCCTCATGTTGAGTTCTTTCTGATTGAAGATATGCTGAAGACTTTTGTGGTCCATAAAAACCACACATTTTGTACCGTACAAATAGTGTCTCCAGATCTTTAGAGCGAAGACAACTGCACCCAACTCAAGATCATGAGTGGTGTAGTTCTTCTCATGTATCTTCAACTGCCTCGATGCGTATGCTATGACTTTGTTTCTTTGCATCAAGACGTAGCCAAGACCCAATTTAGATGCATCGCAATAAACGACGAAATCATCATTGCCCTCAGGCAAAGTCAGAACAGGCGTGTCGCAAAGTTTTTGTTTCAAAGTCAGAAACGCTTCCTCTTGCTTGAATCCCCAATCAAAGGGCTTGTTCTTCTGAGTTAGAGTAGTTAGAGGAACTGCAATCTTCGAGAAGTTTTCAATGAAGTGGTGATAATAACCCGCTAGACCAAGAAAAGAACGAACTTCAGTAGGAGTAGTAGGTGTATCCCAATCCTTAATCGAACTGATCTTGGAAGGATCTACATGAATACCTTGTTCGATGACAATATGTCCTAAGAATTGAACCTCTTTAAGCCAGAATTCACACTTGGAGAATTTGGTGAAAAGTTGCTCTTTCTTTAGGAGTTCCAGAGTAAGACGAAGATGTTGCTCGTGATCAGCTCGCGTCTTAGAATAAATCAAGATGTCATCAATAAAAACAATGACGAACTGATCCAAATAAGGCTTGCAGACCCTATTCATTAAGTCCATGAAAACAGCAGGAGCATTAGTCAAACCGAATGGCATGACTGTGAACTCGTAATGCCCATAACGAGTGCGGAATGCTGTCTTGGGAATATCTTCTTCATGCACACGAAGTTGATGATATCCCGATAGCAGATCAATCTTTGAAAAATAAGAAGCGCCCTGTAACTGATCAAAGAGATCATCGATGCGAGGTAGGGGATATCGATTCTTGATGGTAAGTTTGTTAAGCTCACGATAATCGATACACATCCTAAAAGATCCATCCTTCTTCTTGACAAAAAGAACGGGAGCACCCCAAGGTGAAAAGCTAGGACGGATAAAACCTTTGTCAGAGAGCTCCTGAAGCTGTTTAGACAACTCTTGCATCTCAGACGGTGCAAGACGATATGGAGCTCTGGCAATGGGATTTGCACCAGGTACGAGATCAATACGGAACTCGACTTGGCGTGCTGGAGGTAGACCAGGTAACTCTTCAGGGAATACTTCAAAATAATCCCGAACAACAGGAATATCTTGAATAGATTTACCTTTACCCTTATCTGCTATAACGTGTGCCAAAAAGGCCACATAGTTCTTTCGCAGATACTTCCGAGCTTTAAAACAAGACATGAGTTTGAGACCACCAGCAGGTTTCTCACCACGAACCTGTAGGATCTCGCCTGTCGAAAGCGGCACACGAACAATCTTCTCGAAACAAACTACCTCTGCGCGATGCTTGGCTAACCAATCCATACCCACAATAACGTCGAAGCTTCCAAGTTGCATAGGCGTGAGGTCAATAGGAAAAAGATGGTCGTTAAGGTTCAACTGGCAGTTGCGAAGAACAGAACTAAGAACAATGGGTTCACCACTAGCAACTTCTACTGTCAAAGGTTTACCTAGTTTCGTTCTAGACACGCGAAGCATTGGCTCAAAAGACAATGACACAAAACTCTTATCGGCACCCGAATCAAAAAGAACAGATGTAGGCTGATTATTAATAAAGAACATACCGTTCACCACTTCATTGTCCGCTTGTGCCTCTTGTGCATTCATGTTGAAGACTCGACCTCGAGCCTGAGCCTGATTCTGATTTGAATTGGCGTTAACTAGTCTTGGGCACCGGTTTCTGTAGTGGGTCAGATCCCCACAATTGTAGCACGAACCAGGAGGGAAATGAGGTCGTGCAGCTTGACCTTGTTGCTGAGCAAGAGGCTGAGCAACTTGTTGGGCTTGGTTCTGAACTGCCTGATTCTGGTTGATAGGAATGCGGCAAGTAGCAGCAAGATGACCAATTCTCCCACAGTTAGTGCAATGATGACATTGGAGATGTGGTAGGTGATGGCTGTTACACCTGTTGCACAAAGGTGCATTGCCAAGATAAGGCTTCTTGGGTGGTTGCGCAGGCTGATTTGGTGCAGCTTGAGCCTGTGCAGTAACGGCATAGTTTTGGGAAGCCTTTCGCTTCCTAGACCCCCTTGAGGAACCAGAATCCTTTCCCTTCTTGTTTTGACCTTTCTTGCTATCTTCTTTGTCGGACGCCTGCTTCTTACCCTTGTCACCCTTCTTGTGCAGCTTTCCCTTTCGAACCTGCGACTCAGTCAATGTCGCTGCTAACTCGATCGCCTGACGGAGTGTGGTAGGGTTATTATCAGTAATGATGTATTGTACTGAGTCAGGTAGACCATCGATGTACCTTTCGATAGCCTTGTCGAGTGGGGTGACCATCGCTGGGCATAGCAAACTCAGCTCCTCAAACCTATCAGTATACGCCCTGTGCTCGCCACTGTCTTGTTTTAAGTCATCAAATTCTCTCTCCAAAGATCGCAATTCATGACGAGGACAAAACTCCCTCATCATAAGAGCTCTAAGTTCAGCCCATGTTTGTGCTAGAGCAACTTCTGCACCACGATCTCTCATAACCCCGTTCCACCACGTAAGGGCCCTCTTCTGAAACACACTCGAAGAAAACTCGACCTTGCGATTGTCAGGACACTGCACGTGACGGAAAGTATTCTCAATGCTCTCGAACCATTGAAGAAGCCCAGTCGCTCCCTCAGAACCACTAAACTTGAGTGGTTTAGCCGAGTTAAAATTCTTGAAATTGCATGGGGCATGATTGTTGTTGTTGGCTTGGTTCCATTGAGCAAAGAGGTTTGGGAATTGAGCAGCCATTTGCTGCACAATGATTTCTGCCAGTTCGGCAGTCGCTATCTGGTTTTCGCGTCGAGGAGGCATTCTAAAAGAGGAAACATGAGAGGAAACAAGTGAGATGATTGGATGAAGAGAATGAGATGAAACAAAATCAACAAAGGCAAAGATGGTGGTCATTTGTCCGCATCACAAAGCAAACAAATGACACATAGTGACTAATCAAAGTAAATGGGTCAAAAATAATGTATCGCGAAGACAAGCTCGCCTATAAGTGAACACTCACCCCAAGAGTTCCCAGGTAAGAGTGACTGGTCCGATTATGTGGATTTGTACGAACACTCTAGCCTTAGACAGAAAACCCAGGGTACAGGCATCCACACTTCCAGTTTGCATGTGTTCACACTATTTAAAACCCCAAAACCTTGATGAGATTTTGAAAATTCAAAGGGGCTCAAAACCATATAACAGAGGGTTCAAAACCTTACAATAGATGGTTCAAAACCTAGTAATTAATCATCCAAAAACAGATGATTAATTTTCAAAGCGGGTTCGAACTTGATGTTCCCGTTGTGGTTATCACCTAAGGATAGGTGAAGTGTATGTTTTAAGATCTAAACACAAGATAACTTGTGTTGGGGTCCTAGAAAGGTTATAGTCTAGGTCAAAGCATTACTAATAACCTAATTCCCTATAACCATTGGCTCTGATACCAACTCTTCTGTCACACCCCGACCGCGTAGGACAACAAAGCACGGCGGAAAACGTCGGGGCGCGTTGTAACAGAATTAATTATTTCATAACCATGGCATTCAAAGTTGTATTTTATTTATCAACATGAGAGTTACATTGTCTTAAACAGGAAACAAAGAGTGCATAACATAATTAAACTAAGTATATCTTCGTTTTATGTCTCTAAGGCACAGGTCCGCCCTAGTGTCACGATCATCATCCTATGCAAAAGCTCCTGAAAACACATGTGAAAATATGTACGTCGGCATAAAAATGCCTGTGAGATACATAGGTTTTGTGAAAATAGGATTCATGACTTATAAGTTTAGAAAAAGTTGTTTAGCAAAAGTCAGTCATGAACCTTCTAAATTGTTTTGTTTTGTAAATCATTTAAAAAGCGATAAGATCAGATGATATGTATACATAAAAGAATAATACATGGTTAAATGAATAACCAAGTAAAATGAGTTGTATAAAATAAGTTATTTGTAAAACAATGTCTTGTGAAAATAGTGTTACTTGTGTAAAATGTATAAGTCCAAATTGAATGATTTAAATAACGCTATGATATGTAATATAATACAAACACTTATATATAGGAAGTACCATCGGTGTATCCACCATGCTTGTATCATATTACTCACATCTCGTTACTTAAGTCACTTACTCAAACCAAGCCACCAATGTATAAAGTCTATGTTTAAACCAATTGTCAAAAAGTCCTTGTATAAACCATGTCAAATGTTAAGAAGTCCAAAAGTAGTCAAGTAATGTGTAACAAATGTTATGTATTGTATGTAAAGTATTGTCACATAAACCATATGTAGAAATGTACAAAACAAAGTATTTTGAATATATCAAAAAGTTATGTTTTGCAAAGTGAATGCATGTTACATTGATACAAACATTTATGTGGTAAGTTAACGCATACATTCAAGCCTTGAGACAGTCGGATAACCCTTAGTCAAGGTTATCAAAAGAAATGTTTTCGGATTCAGTCATTCCTTACATCCAAACAAACCCGAGATGGCAGGAATGGGATTTGTCAAGTCCTATGGTACCAGTACTTACTACCGAGCGGCGTAGCTAATGATAATGAACGTATATAAGTCTCGTTTGTGCAAACCAAATGTTATAGAAGTTGTATACATGTCATATGAAAACAATGTACTAGGTATGCTAAGTTAACATACAAAGCAGAAAAGTCATGTAAATCAATGTGCTAGCATGCTATCAGTCAACATACATAGCAGAAATGTAAAGTAAAACAATGTACTAAGTATGCACACAATGGACATACATAGCATGAAATGTAATGTAAAGCGATGTACTAAGTACGCACACAGTGGGCATACATAGCATGAAATGTAATTAAATCATGTACTATAATGTACTAACGAACATAGTAGGTATATGATGTGAAAACATGGAAAGCATGAAAGTAACAAGTAGGCACATGTATTTCACCCCAAAACATTTGGAAAACAGTAAAAGAGGGGTCTATGTACTCACCTGAGATTGCTTAGAAGTCCTAAGATAACCACCAAGCAATGCTAGAGATCACGGAATCAAACGACACCTAATATAGGTAACTATGTTAATAAACCAGACCTATATCGGAGGATAGGATAGAATGAGGGCTCGTAAACCAAATGAGTATGGGAACTCATGTAGTAAGGTTTAACAAAGCCTACATACTAAATGAAACCTAACCTAAGTGCTTACGACCCATTACGACCCGTTTAGGTAGCTTATGCTACTTTAACGCGTCGTTCGCGTGAAACGCGTTCGGATCGCCTAACTAGTCCCATGACAAGTAAACTATGCCTTAACATGTCTAATATTGTTACCAAATCAGTTTAGATACCAAAAGTTACGTTACATATGCTTAAAATGAATTTTGGCGTTAAAAGGGCATTTTGGTAATTTACCTAAGGCATATATACTACCTATCATACAACTACTCAAACGATGTGACCATAAGGTCACTTAATGTGTTTGGTCAGATCCTAATGATCGACCAAACGGGTCGGGTTCGAAAGTATAAGCGATTGTTTAGATCGCCTACCTTTACGACCCTATATAAGCACTAAACTAAAAGTGACGAGCTAAGCATGTTAAAACATGCTTAACTAAGTTAGAAAATAAGTTTGGTATCAAAACAAACGGTTTTGATACCTACAAGTAGTTTGGTTACAAAATACGCAAGAATACGTATTCTGGCCAAAACTACGACTCGTCACTGAGCCTAGATAACGTGGTAATCAGTAGGTATAGTCACTAGGGACTATAACCATCGTAATTACGCTCACGTTATGAAGTTCAAACGAACTTCGCGTTGACCATAAACTGGTCAACGCCGAAAGTCAAACATAGTTTGACTTTCGGACTCGAAAAGCAATAAAAGAACGAAGGAACACTTACCAAGGGTCCCCGCAAGCTAATCTTGATCCAAGTAGCTCAGGTATGAAACAATGGTTTCAACTTAGAGCTTCTCAAATCAGATTTTGTGGGTTTTGCAAGAAGGGGGTTGGGTATTTATAGTGTTGGGAGAGCCTTTAAGATCGTTTCTTGGAAACCGTGCTTTGATCTTGGCCATACACCTCAAGAACATGGTTTTACAAAACCATTTGAGCCCATAGAATTAGGAAATACCATGTGCAATTGAGTTGTGAGTGCTTAACAGCTGTTAACAGCTGTTTAATCTGATTTTTCTGTTCAGCTTAGGTGCTCGCATAGCACGACGGTGAAGGCATGATGTGCTCGCGCTACGCCACCATTTATCAGATTCAGCAAAGTTTCAAAAATGACAGAAATGGTCCCTGCAGCCCGTTTAAGCTATTTTCGATGCGTTTGAACCCCGTTAACCTCATTTCAAGGCTCTAAAATGAAGTTAAAGTATAGGGAACTCAAAACATGCTCAAAAATATCTCGGATGTCGGTTCGTTTGGCCGTATGATTGCGATGTTCGGTTAATTACGACGGAATGCGCATAAGCGCGAAAAATGATCCAAATTGCGTGACGAATGGATTTTTCCTATGCCAAACACTAAAATAAAATATTTTAGTGCTTACATAAATTTTTGGATGTCCGAAGGTATTCAGAACGTAAGTTATGCGCGAAAATGCAAACTTGTGCACTTTTTGACGCTTTTAGTCCCTGAATGACCCAAAAGTTTATTTTAGCACACCGAACCCCTCAAAGCCTATTTCTAAGCTATATAAAGGATATTTAAGGTGTGTTTAACTTATGGTCATGTTCTGGAATGTTCGTTACAGTTCAAATTGGCATACTTTCGCAGTTTGTCAAGTTTAGTCCCTGTAAGCGAATTAACTTGTTTTTGTCATACCAAAGCCTTCAAAACTTATTTCTAAGTTATGTAAAGGTTATTTAAGGTATGTTAAGTATATGTTGATGTTCTAGAGTATTTTTCATATTAAACTGATTACATTTACGCACCAGTTTGCGTATAACTCCCCAGAAAGCGATATTGAGTTGAAATTGAATAAAAGTCAAAACATGAAAAATGTAAAACATAACCAAACAAACATTGGGATCAAATAACATTGTTTTATTGATAACTGAATTATTCACAATGATTTCAGACACAGATGTTACATCAAGCGGTATTATACTCTGATCCCGCTTGAAATGTCGATGACCTCAGCAAAAGTCGAACAAATTTCAAGCGAACTCATGATTTTAACCAGTTTTAAGTTGATTTTAGTTCTGAAACTTTCTAGGATTTGTTAAAACATGATTGCGAGTATAATGTGAAAGTTTGAGCCGATTTTAACCGTGAAAATTATCAATTTTGTGAACGAAGGTGTAGAAAACAGATTTTCAAGCTGAATTTGGCAAGAACTCTTCCTCCTGAGCTCTGATACCACTTGTAGGATCGAATCGCGACCTGAATGAGTCGTTCAGAAGAGTTCTTAGACTATACGAATGGCGGAAACAAACGTATAGACTCGAAACAGCTTGAATATCACTTTAATCTTCTTGTATATTGAAATAACAGTGATTACAGTCACAAGAAATACCGGCAACACCTCGGTATCGATTTCAAAATCTGTTCCAAATGACAAGAACACTATCCTATTTATAACCTTCCTGGTTCGCTTGAAACTACAATATGACAATTCAAGCGAACTTACAAGTTTACTTGTTCAAGCGAAATACAAACAAGATAACATTGTGTTTCAAGCGAAAGTCTTGTATTTTGTGTAGAATTACAATGATGATGTCACTATTATGATGTCATCATTTAATAAGATGACATCATGCTTGATCAAATTCGTAACGCAACCAAGACTCGATATAAGACGAAGTCGACAGATGTATGCACCAACAACAAAATTGTTTATCTCGATTTTAGATTTGTTATCATTTGTTAATTTGTTCTGCTAACTGTGCACATGCATTCAAAGCACACCAGGTATCCAATCGGTGGATTTTGATTGGTGCTTTAAATATTTCCAAGAATCTAACTATAAAGATAGAAAGATTTTAAAAAGAAAATTTGATTTCGATTATTAGGAATCGAAATGTTCAAACTAGGGTATACAAGGAATCCAATTAAGGACTCAGATTTGAATGATAATCATCCACAAGGGTCTAATTGTGAAGATAAAAAAGATCCCATATGGATTTTAGAAGTTGAAGATGTTTTGAAACCTTGCACTGGATGTGCTTAAGTCAAAACATGAAGTAAAAATGCTTATGAAGTTGGGATGCTAGATATGTCAAGGCGACTTATGAAGCGGAATTTGAAGGTTAAGTCAATGTATGAGGAGAATATTTTTGAAAGCTATGCATGGGGTTCTTAAAAAAAATGTGTTCAATGTTTTTGAAACCTTATGTAAAATACTTTTGAAATCATAAAGTAGGTGTATTAGGTAGGTATATTTATAAAAATGTTTTAAAATCATGCGAGATGAATTTTGAAATTATGTATAAGGTTGTTGAAAACATGAATGATGCTTTTGAAATCATGCACTTTATATAAGTAATTATACTGTATTAATAACATTTTGAAATCATGAAGGTTGTTTTTGAAAACATAGACAATGTTTTTGAAATCATGGAGGTTGTTTTGAAAACTTATGTTATGCATGTTGAAAAAAAATCAGAACGTAATGGGTATGAGATTGAAAAATACCTTAGTTTTCTTAACCAAGGATTCTAAGGCACAGATGTGCAAAAGCACGATTACTCATAATGTCACTTCATTTCATGTACTATGTTTCTTAGAATGAAACGAGTACTTAAAATTTTTTGAGGAAATTATAAGCGATCACTTGAAAGGGAGAATCACAAGAGTAGTTTGTAAGGAACATAGTTCCTGGATGTAGGTATCACAGGGAAATGCCATACACACATGTAACTACACTTGTACATCAGAATTGTGAACAACAGTTTATTTATAAACATAACTGATTGTTTCAGGGTTCAACAAAAGAAACAAATGCAACAGATACAAATTATTTAAAGCAGCAGCTTTTTCTAATCAGCTAAATGCTCATCCAAGGGTTGGATTTGCATTGACAATATTTGGGCATTTGTTCCTGAAATGGCTCATCTCGCCACAGTTGTAGCAAGTACCAGACGGAAAACGAGCTTAAGTAGGGTTGACTTGGAGTTGGGTAGCAGCAAGGTTTATAGCACTTTGTTTTGGATAGCAAAGCGGCATATGTTATCCAAATGTCCCCACCGTCCACAGTAGGTACATTTGAAGCAGGGTATGATGTTTGAATGATGACGGTTGCATCGTTTGCACCATGGGGCAGCTCCTAAGTATGGCTTCCTAGCTGGTGGCCTTGCCACTTGGCTAGGTCCCGCTTGATTAGGTGTAACTGCTGCGGGTTTCCTTGAAGCCTTATGCTTCCTTGATTTTGGTGTAGGCTTGACTTCTGCTTCCTTTGGTGACTCTTGAGTGGTTTCTTCCTGGAGATGATCCATGGCAGTAGCTAATTCAACAGTCTTCAGGACAACTTCGCCTATTCGCTGGGCAAATTTTGGCGGTCTGCTGGGACATTTGTCCGTTGCTGAGAGGAAGAGACATTCTAGAAGAAAATGAAAGACATGGGAAGAAACAAGTGAAAGGTTATCGGATAATCAAAACAGAATGGCAACGCATAGAATTTGCGATCATTTGTTTGTTACCTAAGGCAAACAAATGAGACGGTGACTAATCAAAGTAAACGGGTCATATTAATGTATCACTGAAGACATGCTCGCCTATAAGTGAACACTCACCCCAAGAGTTCCCAGGTAAGAGTGACTGGTTCGATTCTGCGGATTTGTACGAACACTCTAGCCTTAGACAGAAAACTCAGAGTACAGGCATTTACCCTTCCAGTTTGCACGTGTTCACATCAAAAGACCCAAACTTTGATGAGATTTGAAAACTTAGAGGGTTCAAAACCTAGTAATTAATCATCCTGGAACAGATGATTGGTTTTCAAAGCATACTTTTGAAATTTAGGTTCTTGTTGTGGTCGTCGCCTAAGGATAGGTGACGGTGTTGTTTTATGACTAAACGCAAGTAAACTCGCGTTAAGGTCCTAGGAAGGTTATAGACTAGGTCAAAGAATTACTAATAACCTAATTCCCTATAACCATGAGCTCTGATACCAACTTTTCTGTCACACCCCGACCACGTAAAACAACAAAACGTGGCGGAATCGTCAGGGAGTGTTGTAACAGAATCATTGTTTCATAACACATGGACAATTAAAATTTTGTTTTATTGATTAAATGAGTTACAATGTCTTAACAACAAAGAAACACAACATAATTAACTAGTCTTGCATCTTTTAATGTCACTAAGGCCAAAGGTCCGCCTAAGTGTATCTTGATAAGTCCTATGCATCATTTCTTGAAACACATGTGAAAATAGGTACGTCAGCATAAAAATGCCTGTGAGATACATAGGGTTTGTGAAAATATGATTCATGACTTATAAGTTTAGAAAAAGTTGTTTAACAAAAGTCAGTCATGATCCTTGTAAAATCTTTTGTTTTATAAATCTTTTGAAAAGCGATGATAAAGTAGATGATATGTAAAAGAGTAATGTGAGGTTAAATGAGTAACCAAGTAAAAGGAGTTTTGTATAAAACAAGTTGTTTGTAAAACAATGTCTTGTGAAAAATATGTTCTTTGTATAAACTGTTAAATGTCTAAATTTAAATGATTCATATAACGCTACGATATGTAATACCATACAAGCACTTATATATAGGAAGTACCAGCGGCGTATCCACCATGCTTGTATCATATTACACACGCCTCGTTACTTAAATCACTTTACCCAAACAAACCACCAATGTAAATTGCCCATGTCTAAACCATTTGTCAGATGTCTTTGTGTAAACCATGTCAAAATGTTTATGTCAAAATGTAGTCCATGAAATGTGTATATCAATATCAAAATGTCTTATGTCATATGTCAATTATGTAATGTGTAAACAAAATGTCATGTATGGAAAGTGAAATATATATATATATATCCACTGAACCATAGGTAAAAATGCACAAAACAATGTATTGAAGTAAAACGTGGTTTAAATCAACGTTATGTTTTGTGGAAAATGCATGCTATACTGAATACAAACATTTATGCGGTATTGTGAAAATGCATACATCCAAGCCTTGTGACTGTGGTGATAAAACCTTTAAACAAATTAAAAGTCTATATTTGTTACGTTTTATCGAATTCGGTCATTCCTTCCATCCAAACATACCTAGGATGTCAGGAACGGGAGTTGTCAATTCCTATGGTACCATTACCTACTAACGAGCGGCGTGATCAAAGTTAATGAATGTATATGGTCCCACTTAAACGAACCAAATGTCATACCCAAAATGTAAGCATGTGAAGAAATGAAAATGTACTAAGAATGCAACAAATGGACATACATAGCATGTGATGTAAAATGTACAAAGTATGATGAACATACATAGCATGAAAAGGTAATGTAAAACAATGTACTAAGCATGCGCTAAATGAACATACATAGCATAAAATGTCATGTAAAACGATGTACTAAGTATGCACACAAGGGGCATACATAGCAAAAACATAATGAAATCATGTACTAATAGTGTACTAATGAACATAGCAAGTATATGATATGAAAACATGAAAAGCATGAAAGTAACAAGTAGGCACATGTGTTCCACCCCAAAACAGTTTGAAAACAGTAAAAGATGGGGCTATGTACTCACTTGAGATTGCTTAGAAGTCCTAGGATAACCACCAAGCAATGCTAGAAGATCACGGAATCAAACGGCACCCTATATAGATAACTACATAAATAACCGGACCTAAATCGGGAGATTGGATAGTAGGAGGTTTCGTAAACCAAATGAGTATCGGAACTCATATGATATGGTTTAACAAAGCCTACATACTAAAAATGAAACCTAACCCAAGTGCTTACGACCCATTATGACCCGTTTAGGTAGCTTATGCTACTTTAACGTGTCGTTTGCGTAAAACGCGTTTGGACCGCTTAACTAGTCCTATGACAAGTAAAATATGCCTTAACATGTCTAATATAGTTACCTAATTAATTTTCCTAAGGCATATATACTACCTATCATACAACTACTTAAACGACGTGACCATAAGGTATAACCTCGGAAGGTTATTCCCAATACAACTATGGTCACCTAATGTATTTGGTCGGATCCTAATGATTGACCAAATGGGTCGGGTTCGAAAGTATAAGCGATTGATTAGATCGCTTACCTTTACGACCCTAGACAAGCACAAATCTAAAAGTGACGAGCAAAACATGTTAAAACATGTTTAACGAATTTAGAAAACAGGTTTGGTATCAAAACAAACGGTTTTGATACCTAAAAGTAGTTTGGTTACAAAATACGCAAGAATACGCATTTTGGCCGAAACTACGACTCGTCACTGAGCCTAGATAACGTGGTAATCAGTAGGTATAGTCACTAGGGACTATAACCATCGTGATTACGCTCACGTTATGAAGTTCAAACGAACTTCGCATTTGACCATAAACTGGTCAACGTAGAAAGTCAAACGCAGTTTGAATTTAATGCTAAAACGAATGAAAAGAACGAAAGAATACTTACAGAGGGTTCCCGCAAGTATTTGATCCGATTCACTCTCAGGTAGGAAGCATATACTTCCACTTAGAGAGCATAAATCAGATTCAAATTGTGGGTTGCAACAAATGAAGGGAAGGGGTATTTATAGGAAATGTAGAGCCGTTAAGATCGTTCCTCTTTAATCGAGATTCAATCCTACCCGTACACATCGAGCCCATAGATTTACAAAACCAGGGGAGCCCCTAGAAATGCCCCAAAACCATGTGCAAAGGTGGGATCAAGCTGGAAATAGCTGGAATCAACTTTCTGCTGATCTAGGGATGCCTTACGGACCGTATGGTCCATTCCTTATGGAACGTATGTGGTCTGCAGACCAGCAACTTTCAAAAGTTGACAGTTTAGCCCCTGCACTTGAGAATCTTGCATTTTGATGCATTTTTGGCACGTTTAAGCCCCGTTAACCCTTTTTCAAGGCTCTAAAATGAAGTTAAAGTATAGGGAACTTGAAACATGCTCAAAAATATGTCGGATGTCGGTTCGTTTGGTCGTACGATTGCGTTGTTCGGTTAATTACGACGGAAGTCGTAACGGACGCAAAAACGATCCAAATTGCGCGATGAATGGATTTTTATCAAGGAAATCACTAAAATAAAATATTTTAATGATTACATAAATTTTTGGATGTCCGGATGTATTCAGGACGTAAGTTATGCGCGAAAATGCAAACTTATGCACTTTTTGACGCTTTTAGTCCCTGAATGAGTATAAAGTTTATTTTAGCACACCGAACCCCTCAAAGCCTATTTCTAAGCTATGTAAAGGATATTTAGTGTGTTTTTAACTTATGGTCATGTTCCGGAATGTCCGTTACAGTACGAATTGACATACTTTCGCAGTTTGTCGAATTAAGTCCCTGTAAGAAAATAAACTTGATTTCGGCATACCAAACCTTCCAAAACTTATTTCTAAGTTATGTAAAGGTTATTTAAGGTATGTTAAGCCTATGTCACTATTCCGGAGTGTTTTTTGCATTAAACTGGTTATATTTACGCATCAGTGCGCGTATAACCTTCCAGAAAGCGATTTAGAGCCCGAAATCGAACAAGAGTTGATATGTGCAAATGATACACATATTTATACAAATCCCAAGTATGAAATATAATATTTCATTAGTTTGGTATTTGTTTGATGGCCGTGGAGGCACAGGTGTCACACCACTAGTATAAGCCCACAAGAAGTTTCCTCACGAGTGAGATACCGTTTTACATACGCAACTGTCAGGTGTATGCCTACACCCCGTGCTTAAGTCATGGCCATTTCAAATGAATGAGCCGAGGATATCCAGGACACGGTCATATTAACCCCCAAATGCTTTGTATCAAACAAAACAGATTAAAATGGGTTATCTCAATTATTTAACCACTAATCGATTAAATATTTAATACCTGACCAAGCGGTAATAATTTACCGTATCCCAAGCCTGTATAAGGGAAAATAAGTTAAAAGTATTTATCTGAGCTAAAAATGTAAATTATACTCAGCCGTATATTCTAATCAGCAAGTGCGGGTAGCTTTTACTGGGCTCCTAATCTGGAACGAAGGTTTTAATAACCTATTAGATTCCTAACGGGTCTTATTTAAGTTATAACTTAGACCGGTTAGTTTAAAGGAAAAGTTTACGGTTCAAAACGCGAGATTAAGCGATGACCGGATTGGAATGTGATTTAGACCCAACAAGTAGGAAGACTTGTATAACATGGGTAAACTAAATACATTCTGGATTTTGAAGTAAAAATGATAAGGTTTGACCCGTTTCGGCTAATTTATGCAAACTAGATACATAAACCATACCGAACGCGTATATGCATAATGGGTAACCGGATGAGCATATACAAGTTTCACAAGTTAATATGCTTTAAATATGATATGATATGATATGATATCAGTAGGATATCAATGATTATGCCCAAAACGAATTTAAAACCAATTTAAGCCCCGTAAGGGTATTTTGGTCATTTTTAAGTTTATAAAAGAGGTTTAATAGAAAACTGAGGTTCTGGCCTAAAATATTCAGTAAGAATATTTATTTTGTCAAGTTACATCAGTAAGATATCATACATATGTGAAGTTTATAATTTGTGGCCAAACTATGCACCGTATGGGCGTTTTGGTCCTTTCACATATGCTTTTAAGGTCAAATTTGGAAGTCTGAGTTCAAGACTTATACTTACTGTTAAAGTATAAAAATTTATTTGTAAAATCAGTAGGTAACAAGTCTTAGGCGTTAAATATGGTTTTAAACCATACTATGCGCCTAATTAGCGTAAAAGTCAGTATTTAACGATATTTGAGATGTTTATAAAATTCTAAAGTTTTGATCAGTCTTTAATGTTTAAAATATTTTATTTAATATATAACATCAGTATGAAAAGGTTTGGCATGTAAATGATATGTAAAACTCATTTTATTAATGAAAAGGGCATTATCGTCAATTATCAAATTTACACAAGAACCCTATGTTATGGTCAGTATAAAATTTGACAAAAATTTCCAAAAATCCCTAAATATTATATCATAACATTAGGTAACAAGTTTGGTGCCAAAAATTGGGTTTAAATATGATTTATGCTAAAAATGCAATTTAATTAACAAAAAATTTTGTTTTACGATATCTTGCATAACTTTTATTTGAGACCAGAAACTGATGTCAAATTTTTAGGATAAACTTATAAATCAGTAATAAAGATTTTTATCCTCTCACATTTTCAAAAATCTCGTTTTTATATCATAAGGGCATAATGGTCAAGTTTTACGCATTTAACGGAAACATGCAAATGATCTCTGATTTCTAAGGGACCATGTAGTATGACCTCAGATGGTTATTCTAACATATAACATGGTCATAAAGGAACCCTAAGTCATAACTAGACTAAGCTAATTCGGGTCAGAACTGAAAGTCAAAGCAAAAGTCTACTTTTGCGACTTTCAGTTGCGAACCGAGCCTAACACTCAGAATTATCGGGTTGAACATGCCTAAACATGTTCTTATATTATTTACCAAGTTATTTAAGTAATAAAACGTATCTTATAGCTTCTACATTATCAGTTATGAATTTTTTTATAAAAACTGACTCGTTTGACTTTTCTGTTCATAATTTTGACCCGACAATTGACTGAGTAAACGTGATAATTAGGAGGTGCCCTTTTGAGGGATTATCACCTACTTAATTACCAACACATAGCCACTTTCAATTCGAATAATGGTTGGACCGTTAGTGATTAATCACAAAGTCAAAGTATCATTACGATATCTTTGACTTTCGGTCATTAAGCTAATAAAAACTTAACTACAGGAGCTAAGAACGCTTACAATGGTCCTTAGCACGAAGATTAAACTTAAGAGAGTTTCCTTAATGCTCAGGATGCTCCAAAGCTTTAGAAATTGTGAGAGCAAGAAATTTGAACTTGTGCAATGAATGAAGCAACACCAAGCCCCTATTTATACTACAAGAGGCCATCACCAGATCTTCCCAGGTGTTCTTTGTTGTATTCAGATGATAACAAGTGTCCTAGGTGATATTAGAAACCAGCAAACAGTCCATAGTTTTGAATTTTAAGAGATTAAAGCTGAAAATGGTGAAGAATTGCGCAGGAACTGCACCTTTGCATGCATTCTGTCAAATTCAGGCCGTCGCGTCGCGCGACGACAGTGGGGTGTTGGTGTCGCGCAGCGCGACCCCTAGGGAGACCAGCACATTAAGTTTCAAACATGGCAGAATCAACCCCTGGACCTTTTAAAAGGTAATAACTTCTATTTCAATCACTTTTAACCCATATAGTTTATATTTGGATGATCTATAGGATATAACTAAACATTGCTAGGTCCGGTTTCATTAAACGATAACCGAAAACACTAGTTTTGCCTCGTTGATGTTTTTAACCCTTTATTCACGAAAGTTAATGTATTTAATATCAAACGATATCGAAACCTCGTGAATTTTTTGTCACTTATACTTGAGAGTGTAATTAATTGTTACAAAGCCTCGGGTTTGTTAAAAGGTCACTCAGAGGTAGTAATTTAACATGTTGACACCTTTAACCCCCGTGTCTTGTAAACTTTCATTTTCTTTCACGAACGGCTTCATACGTTTCACAATTTATTCGTTTAAGAGTATAAACATCGTGTAGGGTTGTTGAAAGGCATAGTTTTCAAATGTTGACACTTTGGATCCTTTCACATACATACTTTCTTCGTTTGTCAACTTTAGTCCCTTGAAATCAATTCATTACACGTTTAAAGTCCATGACACGTGTCTTTATTATATTGGACATGATTTTGCGAAGTGTTACAGTTTAACTACAGTAAATATATTAAAGAAGAAAAAACAGAGAAAAAGGCGTTGGTTGCTGAGGTCAAACAGAGCAGAGAGGTAGAACATGCATGAGCATATTTGAGTGAAGAGTATAAGAAGTACAGGGAAGGAAGATGGGCAAATAGAAGGGATTCCTATAAAGAGTGTTAAGTTGATCCTGAAGGAAACCCGACAGTTGATCTTGACGAGGTAGATTTTGAAGCATTAGCTGCTGCAATTCCAACTGTGGGAGTTTGGTGTCGAGGGCACAAAGAGATTCCACACTACAGAGAAAAGGTAGAGGAAGGAATAAACAAGGTGATTTATACGAGCTTAGAGAAGAAGAAGAAGACAGTAGAGGAAATTGTCAATGAAAGCAAGAAGATGGTAAATGAAGTAAAGAAAACAGCTGATGAAAAGTTGGAGAAGCTGATTGATGAAGGTGTTGCTGAAAAACAGCAGGTGAAGAAAGAAGATTAGAAGTAGATGGCAAAAGAAGCGGAGGTGCCAAACACTGAGGTAATAAATCTGATCATAAAACTAATGAACAGTGCAAGAAATGCATAGAAACATACAAGGCTTGTACTGAAATGGATAAAAATCTGAGATCCAGAGACGTTGAATTTACTAAAATAGAAAATATTTTCAAAGAAAAATGTAATGAAATGCTAGAAAATGAAAGATTTTTGAAAGAAAAAGAAAAAGAGTTAACACAGAAATGTGAAAATCTTGAAAAAGAAAATAAAGTTTTAAAACAAAAGTGTTTAGCTGATTGCAACGAATGTATTCCAAAAGATAAAACTATTCAAGAGTTGCAAAAAGAATATGATGAAATGAACTTGTCATATCACACGGTAAAAGAAGCTTTTAAAATTTTGAAAAGTAAAGTCAAAAGTCTGGATGATAGATTGTCAACATGTCAGGAAACAACTAAATTTCTTGAAGCCAGATATGAAGGAAAACAAATAGTTTTAAATAATTATATTAATGAAGTTGCTAAACTTAAACAAGAACTAGCTGAAAAGGAAAAAATTGGTCAATAAACTTCAAAGTTATCATGCTTCTTCATATATTCTGGAACGTATTTTCAACATCACACCGGATGGAAAAGAGTCTGAAAAGAACAAAAAGGGAATTGGTTCAGAATACCATCATGTTCCACCACCATTGGAGAATAATTATACATTCTATGATGGCAAAAAGGTGGAAAAAGCAATAAACATGGTTGACCAATTACCTGACAAGATCGATGTGACTTACACCAAATATGATGATCTTGGTGATTCAGAGGTGGTAGGTAACGTTGTTGAAAGCCTTCTGAGAGAGGAGTCTACCAAAACAGATAAGTCCTAGTCACAGAATGAAAATGAGGGAAGTTTTCATGAAAGTTTTTTGAAAAATTCAAAATCTGAGAAAAATGCGAATGATGATCCGACAGGATCGGCTTATACCATGATTGGATCGGACAAATTATTCTCAGATATTGAAGTTCTGATTCAGAATGTGATTTCAGAAAAGATTAACAAAGTGTTTAAATTAGTAGAAATTGAAAAGTCTAAAATTTCAAAATTTGCTGGGAAGAGCAAGAAAACTTTTTATAACAAACCTGGTTACAAAAAGAAAAACATGAAGGCTGGGTTGGGTTATAAAAAGCAACAAAAACGATTTGAAAAGCCAAATTATCAGAAAAAGATGAACTTTGTTCACGGAACAAGTTCAGAAGAAGAGAAAGAACTCAAATTTAGACGATAGTCTAATGAAGAGTTCTATGCTCAGAAAAAGCAACAACAACAGGTTAAAGATGTTTCCAAGAGAACATACTTTATGTGTGATCAAATTGGACATCTTGGTCGCAAGTGTTCAAATCCTAAACCTGTTGATGTTGACAAGAAAAGGAAAGATGAGACACAAAATTCAAACAAGTTTGGATCAAAACAAACTGGGAAACCGAAGCCAACAACACCCAAAGTTGTGCCAAAACAGATTTGGAAACAGAAAGTAAATATTTCAGAACCAAAACAAATCTGGAAACCTAAAAATGATTTGTCAAAACAAAACATTCTAAGTTATTCAAGATTTTATCAAAGGAATGTTTTAAAAGGACAAGCTTGGGTGGTCAAGAAACATACTTTTGTGAGTGATAATCAGAATGAGAATGTGGTTGAGAAAAATGAACGAAATTTTCCAGTTTTACCTGGGAAAATATATGTTCAGCTACCTGAGTCAAAGCAGGCTTGGGTTGCGTTGTTTAAGTAATTGAGATTGTTTGAATGTTCAGGTGCTCCAGAAGACAGTAGAATGTCAAACTGAGGACAGAAGCAGCCTGGCACAGGAGGTTGCAAGTCCCTGCAACTCAAAAACAGGGAGTTGTTTGTTTCTTTGCTTAAATAAACCATAAATCAAAAACCCTAAAAATTAAAAAATTTAAAATCCAAAAAATATGGTTTTATTTTGTAAAAAATTGAAAAAAAAATTATGTTTGGTTTTAAATTTGTTAAAAATTCAAATTTTCAAAAATATGTTAATTGAATGTGCCGAAACCCTCACGGCTGAACAAACATGATTATTTCACAAGTGAATGAAAATGGTTTTATCATTGTTAAAAACCAATGTGTTGTAAATCATGGGGGTACTTTCTCCAAAGCAGAGCATGTGAAGCAGAAAATGGATGGCGAGACAAAGCTATCTACATCGGGTTGTCAAATTTTCTTTAAATGTTTTGAATTTTAGGGGGAGTAAAAATTTTGAAAATACAAAAACATTTGAAAATTTGAAAAAGCCAAAAACAAAAGAAAATTCAAAATGAGTTTTTGTGTAAAAAGAGGAAATGATAGTACATCAGTAGACAGTCACAGAACGCTAAAGAAATGGAATGTTAAATGCGATAGACGGTCTAACTGATGATATGCCAGTAGGTTTTTACACATTCAGTAGATTGATTTTGAGATATAAACCTAAAATCTATAACTTTCTTATTTCGTGGGGAACATCTCTCGGATATATGGGTAACCCCCGAAATCTTGTTTGCGAGATTGCCTGATTCTGAGATACTAGGTCTTTATAATGTTTGATATCTGGGGTATTATACCCGGTCTTCTGATTTTGCGTCAACAATGGCCTAGACCTCGTATAATACTTTACGCTCTTAAAAAGTTTACCCTCTGCATAAAAATTGAGAAAATATCGAAAGATATATATCAAATGCAGTTGTAAAAAGATCCCTAAGTGGGACACACCTAAAGTCGAGCCTTCATCTCTTTGACTGAACGGTAGTTCATACCTGAGCTCTTAAGGTCTTGCACTAACTCAGGGTACAAATATCACTATAGTATATTCACCTGTAAGACTAAATCTAGGGAATCTTAATACGGGAGTATATTCTGAGGTGGGACACGCGAATAAGTTAAGTTCTTAAAACTCTAAATCTCGTATCTTGAATCAGTTGAACTTTATGTGAAAATTAAAGTGGACTAGTATACGGACAATCTAAGTGAATCGTTTAGAACATAAAGTGTTTATAGCTCAACGGTGCTAGTGATTTGTCATAAACTGATATGATCCTCTAACGCGAACTCAAACAAAAATATTGTTTGTAAATATTTTTTTACTGCTTTATGATAAAGAAAAAGTACAAAAAGATTTTCAGTGTGTCTTAGCATAAACTTTGAAAAATTCAAAAAGATTTTGTTTCTGCTTTATTTTTGACAACCGATGTCCGAGAGCTGAGTTTCAAAATCTGAGTATGCTGAACATGTTTCTGAAAATAAAACAAGTTCATTAATTTGAAACTTGAGGTTTTAAATAAAAATTTAAAAACAGTTTGTGAAATCTCCAAGGTCATTAATTTGGACTTGGATGATTATTTGATAAAAGTTTTGGATGCTTTAATTGTCATATTTTGATGTTTAGAGTCAGATTATGATTTTGAGCTAAAAGTGTCAAATACATCTGTGTTTAAGGGCCAGACAATCGTTTAATTGAGAATATTTTAAATCAGGTCATAGATTCTGGTAAATAAAAATATTTCACTGTTAGTTATAAAATCCATATTTATGTGAACAAATGATGTTCTGTGCAGTCACATATTTGAAATGCTCCAACTTATTCATGATAGATGTTTAGAGCTAGGTTTTTGATCTTGAACCTAACTGTCAAATATTTTACAAGTGGTTTGAAATTGTTAGATTTTCAGATGTTGAACCAGATTACGATCCTGATAGCTGAGGCTAAGGGGGAGTCTGAAGACGAGCTCAAAGCAAGGGGGAGCTTGCAAAGAGTCAGATATCTATTTTGGAGGAGCTTGTAGAGTTAAAGCCAGGTGTCGATCCTAGTAGCTGAAAGCACGGAAGCTTAAAGCAAGGGGGAGCCTGAAGGAAGAGTACAACAAAAAGGGGAGCAAATGGAGCTGTTAGAATGAAGAGGGAGTCTATGGTGCTGAAATTGTCAACATTTCTAGAAGACTCAGAGAGAGACAGAAAGCTACGAGATTGACTATAGTAATATCCAAGGGGGAGTCTGTGAGTGCATAATGTCTATCACTTCCGTCCATCACGTATCGTAGCTTAATCAGATGATACAAGACCGGTGCTGAACGAAGCAAAACATAATCTGAACGGAACGGATGGACATCAAGTCCATTCGGACGGATGTGTAATATGTTCATCCGGACCTAGAGTTTGTAGGTTTAATCCATCCGTCCGGATGGAGGTCATTCGCTAGGTGCATACGTCCGGATGGAGGCTGCCTATAAATAGGAGTGTAGGGTCTTGTCATTTGATAACTTTTGGTGACTAGAGTGGGGAAACTCTGTCCGTTTGATTTCGTGGTTTTGTAATTGTCAAACATCAATAGAAATCAGTTTATAATTACATCTTCGTGTTCTATCCAAACACGTGATTGGATTCCGCACAACACGTGTTAATACGCATTCAACGGTCAAGGAATCGATCCAGGATTCGAATTCACAAAAGTAGACTCTCGTCTATATAAAAGAATGCATGAACAAGAAACTGGAGCAGCTTAAAGCTAAGGGTCGTGACAATGAAGAGCTGAGACAAGAGATTGAGAAAATCATCAATGAATGGATTGAAGCAAGAAACCTCTACAAAGTTATGTATAAGGAATGCAACAACCCCATACCATTCAAGAAACACCTGAAGAAAGATGATCTCTACCATTACGACTTGTCTTTATGAAACAATTTTTAAGTTTATTTTGTTTTGAACAATTATATTACAATTTGAATGTTTTAAAGTTCATGTTTTGAAGTTCTTTTCTATAAGTAGTTATTTTTCTTACAATACGTAGGGGAAGTTGTTATGAAACTTTTTGTAAGTATTGAAGAAAAATATGATCAATCTGATCATACCCTGGAGATGATAAAGTCAAGAGAGTACACAAGAAGAAGATACAAGATAACAAGATAACAAGACAAAGCAAAAAGCCAAACATCATCTTCAGCAAGTATCAGAAACTGATCACAAGCAAAGAATGACGATCAGAAAGGATCAATCTGATAAATCTGATGTTTACATCAGAATCTGGTAACTGTTTATCAGATTTCTGGTGAAGCAATTTAACAGATTTCTGATAAGTTATTCATCGAAAAATCTGATGAACCAACTTATCTAAAAAGATAAGGCTCTGCCACCATAGTAAAGTAGCAAGTTGATATTGGATAGATTCAATGAATATGCCAAAAAGCTACTTTATGCAGACAGGTGCATGAATAAACAAATGTTTATTCATGTCAAAACTTCTCTACAAATAGAGAAGCCATCACCGAAGGGAAAATGAGTTAAGCCAAGCATTTATTATATACAACGAAAACTCCATAGCCCTTCATTACATAATTATTAAAGTATTCGTTTGTATTAGCCAATAACCTCACAATCACCTTGTAAACCCTGTTTCAAAGTGATATAAACTTCAAAATTCTGTAGTTGTGTTTCTTGAAAGTTTGATTTCTATTTTCGCACATTATTTTCATATTTGTTGAAATCACTTGCCAAATTTAGTTAAAGAGCATTGTTATATGGGATCAACAACCTACGACTAGTTGCACTTACGAAGACCTTGTTCACCTATAATCCTACTAAGATTATAGTAATAAAGAAGCTGTCAAGACAATACGTGGGCTGCAAAGGACTAAATCTGTCCTAACCAATTAGTATATACGCTGAGAAGGATGAAGTAATGTATGCTTCAAAAATAAGGCATTAAGATGGTGAGACCTAATCTACCAAAGCACAAGATCACGACATATGCTATGAAATGGAAAGAATGAAAAGAGCTGACAGAAAGGAAATTTTGTCTGCTTTATAAAAGGAACAAATAGACACAAAATTCTTCGGATATGCAAGAATGGTACTAACTCTGGCTTCGTCAGAATCTGTACTAATTTTTCATTTTATTTAGGACTAGTTAGTCAGATTAGTGATCTGGCCAATGTAGCCAAACCACGAACCATTTGTGAGAAATGTAACAGAGGTTAGTGATAAGGACCACCCGAGTGCAAAAATTGCAACCACTGAGACCAACTCTGTAACTATTGAAACCTTAGGAGCAAGTCTTCAATTTCTACAAACCACATAGACCAACCAGGTATTTAACTCTATATTAAATCTAACTAACTAATAAACAATAAATATTATGTTATAAATAAAAGAGTAAACTGCCATTTTGGTCCCTGAGGTTTTGTCATTTTTGCCACTTTAGTCCAAATTTGAAACCTTTTGCATCTGGGTCCTGTGGTCTCACTTTTATTACCATTTTGGTCCAAAAATGAAATCAGGTCATATTTCTTGAATTAAATCCTGGTATTTTGTCCTTTTCCTCAGGGGCAAAATGGTCATTTCTTTTTATTTTATTTAAAGCTTTTATTAAAACAATATTTTTTTGTGGGTCCCACCAAACCCCCATTTCTTCTTCTACCTCCTTTCTCTCTGTATCTCTCCTGCATAACAACCACGATCCCTCACCACCTCCACCACCATCAATCTCCACCACCGCCACCATCTATCTCCACCTCCACCACTGCTCAACGTCACACCAAATCACCCAAATGGGACTGTAGAGATAGAATTAAACCAAACATGTAGCATGACCAACATCCCTATAAAATCCCTAAATTTCACAATCAATTTACAACCTCACAAATAAAAACTTAAATAGGCATTTCATCGTGATTGAACCTGTGATATTGCTTGAAGAGTGAATTACAAGCCGCTAGAACCTAGTCGTCGTCCTCATGTTGCCAGAACCCTCGCTATTTCTGGTGAGGTCTTATGTTTAAATCCAATGTTTGTCGGAACCCTCGCTATAATCGCCAGAATCCTCACTATTTTCGTCCTCATGAAGAAGAAATTAGGTTTAAATCATGTGTTTCCCGGACTTGACAGAAGATTGAAACAATGGATTGAAGGTGTGGAATTTTCAGAGAGTTCCAGTGCTTCAGGCCATAACGGTTTGAAGGTTTGAGATTAAGGTTTCGAGATCTGATCTATTTCCAGCGTGATCTCAGTTATTTCCAATGATTCTAAACTTATTATGTGTATATATATGTGGGTAGTGGCGATGTTGAGAGGGTTGGAGGGTCGTGGCTTAAGGTGGTTGTTGGTGGTGGCTGGAGGGTTGAAATAGCCATGGGTGGTGGAGATTTTGAGATGGGAGAGAAAGAAAAATATAGAGTAAACTGCAATTTTACCCCCTGAGGTTAGGGGTCATTGGCATGTCTACCCCCCTAAGGAAATAATTGCAATTTTACCCCCCACTGTTCACTGTTATGTCGCAACCTTACCCCCTGTTAATAGATTCTGTCAAGTCAATGTTAGTTTTGACTGTTATAATGTGTGAAAAGTCGTTTTTGTCCCTGTCTTATTAAAATTATATAAAAATCAAGAATCAAGTTTATCATCATCATCAGTTCATTCTTCATCATCATCATCAGTTCATTCTGGGTGTTGGAAGCTAGATCCACAAATCACCTACAAACAATTACTCTCATAATTAATTCAACATCAAATTTACACAAATCATCAAACCCTAAGTGCCCTAACAACAACAACAACAAATCCAGATCCACAACACAAATCACAAAATCAACGAAACAAGTTCATCATCATCACCACTCTTATTATCCCAAAAAAAAAAAAATCATTTGCATAAGTTTTTAAGAAACGCAAACGAGCAAACCTCGTGGTCAAGGTGTGGAGCATCTCCAAGAAGCATCGAAAATGACGATTGAGCTTTGTCCGGATCTGAATACCTAAAATCAATTTATGTAACTATGTCAATACTTTAAGTAACAATAATAACGATACATATTGTTTCCATTCTGAAAATGGTATATTTACCTTCCCATAGAAAGAATTCCTCTTACATGCTTAACATCACTGAATTCACCTTTAATTGTTTTTCCAGCTTCTTTCCTCTGTTCTTCATTCATAGGAGCAGTGCAACGAACCCCTTATCCACATCAGCCACTTGTGCAACGAACCCCTTATCCATCATCAGGTTCATCATCATCATCAGTTCAACGTTTTCCCAAAGTTCCGACCAATTTCCGGCAACGCTTTAGGGCCAAGCAGAAGCGTAGCAACACCGGCAATAACCGCAAGCTCCGGCACACCTAAACCGAACATACAATTAACCGATAAACCTGTGTTTTTTACTGGATCTGTGTGCGTGAACCAGATTCAATGGTTTGAAAGTGTTGGTGAACAAGGATTTGATGGAAAGTTGTAGGAAGTTGTAGGTAGAGATGTTGACTCTGAAGATGATGATCAAATTATTTATTGTTTATTTTTGTAGAGAATTTGTTGCAGATCTGTTACTTGAAGATGATGATGATGATAATTTGAAGATGATGATGGATTGTGGGTTATTTGAAGATGATGATAATAATTTGATTTTATAAATAATAATAATAATAATAAAATAATAATAATAAATATAGGGTAAGATTACCAAAATACCCTTACCTATAAGGGTCAAACTACCGTTGACTGACGCCGGGGGGTAAGGTTGTGACATAACAGTGAACAGTGGGGGGTAAAATTGCAATTATTTCCTTAGGGGGTAGACATGCCAATGACCCCTAACCTCAGGGGGTAAAATTGCAGTTTACTCAAAAATATATTATATAAATTTTCTATACAATGACCATTTTGCTTCTGAGAAAAAGAACAAAATAGCAGGATTTTATATGACAAATAGGACATGATTTCACTTTTGGACCAAAATGGCAATAAAACTGAAACCACAGGGACACAGATACAAAAGGTTTGAGTTTTGGACTAAAGTGTCAAAAAAAAAACAAAGCTCAGGAACCAAAATGTCAGTTTACTCTAAATAAAAAGTAAAAATACATAAATAAATAAATCCTAAATAATATATGACCAGTTCTGAATCTAAACTATTTTGACCGAACCCATTTTGACTTAGACCAAAATAACCATTTTTATCTAACATGTTCTGAAGTGACATGCTGCACGAACCGACCCATACAGATTACTAAATACCAAATGTATTATTAAAAAAATTGAATTAAATAAATTTAAAAAATAGTAAATTCAACTTATTAATAAATAACAAATATTATGTAATAAATAAAAATTATATTTGTAAATTACTAAATAAATATTAAATATTATGAGACTTGTTCTGCTCCGAACTGTTTTGGCTGAACCCATTTTGGCTCAAACCAACATAATCATTTTTAGGTCACCTATTCTAACGCGACATGTTGCCCAACCCAACCCAACCAATACGTATTGTTATAAGAAAAAAATGAATAAAGAAATTTAAAAATAAAATATTAAATTCGAATAATTAATGACCGGGCCCATTTTAACTCGAACTAAAAAAATAATTTTTATGTGACTTGTTCTGACGTGACATGTTGCCCGACCCGACCAAGACATTTTATCAAATACCAAACCTATTATTAGAAGAAAATGAATGAAAAATTAAAATTAAAATATTAAATTTAACTAATTAATAAATATGTAATATTATGTGACATTTTCTAACCCGAAATTGTTTTGATCTGAACCCGTTTTGACTCTAACCAAAATATCTTTTTTCGTGACTTGTTTCGACGTGACATAATGTCTATCACGACCCGACCAATACATATTATTAAATACCAAAACATGCTATTAAAAATATTGAATAAAAGAAATTTTAAAATTAAAATAATAAATTCAACTCGTTAAATAACTATTAAATATTATGTTATAAATAAAAAATAAATTTGTAGAAATTATGTCATTAAATATTATCTTCGTTAATATCAAAACAGAGATACAATGGCAAAAGAAAAGTTGGTTATACATACCAAACGCGTTATAAATTTTCTTAATTATGTATTTTAAAACTAAGGTTCAACTACATGATTCTACGCAAGAGTTTATATATAAAATAGTATAGATAGAGCGTGATATTACTTCATAATGTTGTCTGTAGATTTCTAAAAAATGAACAAGTTAGTATAAGATTTATCCCAAAAAACTGGATTTTAAGTATATGTACTATAATACATTTCATCATCAGTTTTCAACACTTAAATGCCATCTAATGTGCATTTTCAAAGATTTTAACTTACGTCACTTATCTAAATAAAGCTGGTAGGCCCATATATAAAGCATTATGGATCATCCAATGGTTTTTCTGGTCCTATTAGTTATAAGGTTTTTGTGTTCTCATTTGGCGTATTGTTGTATTAACTACTCATTCAAACATTGGTAGGCCCATATATAAAGCATTGTGGATCATCCAAGGGTTTTTCTGGTCCTATTAGTTAAAAAGTTTTTGCGTTCACATTTGGCGTATTAACTACTCATTAGGGCTGGCAATTTTGACACAAACACGATAACACGACACGAACCTATATGAAGTTATCATGTTTCGTGTTTGCCTTAACAGGTTTCGTGTCTAAACAGGTTAAAACCTGTTAACCTGTTAAGACCCGTTAAGTACATGTTAATAACTAAAAATTAAATATATATATATATATATATATATATATATATATAATTGCGCTAAAATAAGAACCACCTCGAGTTGTAAGAACCGTGAGAACTTTTTGATCCGGGGCGAGGTGGACCAATTTTTTTTTCACAAAGGTAGATGCGTATATTATAAACACATTTGTAAAAAAAATCAAAAAAAAAAAATGTCGTGTGTGTAGTTTTGAGCACCACAAGTTTGTGTTTACGGGTACCGTAAATTTTCCGGTTAGATTTACGGTACCCGTAAACACAAACTTGTGGTGCTCAAAACTACACACACGACATTTTTTTTTTGAATTTTTTTTTACAAATGTGTTTATAATACACGCAACTACGTTTATGAAAAAAAAATTGGTCCACCTCGCCCCGTACGGTGTAGTTCTCACGGTTCTTACAACTTGAGGTGGTTCTCATTTTAGCGGTCCCCTATATATATATATATATTATGAGGGTGTGGACATGGGGTCATCAATCGTGGTACCCTAGATGAATTATACAGAAACACACGCGGTTCTTTTTCCACAATCCAATCCCTAATTTTTAAATCTCTCTCACAAACACCACCATTCCCTTTCCGGTTCACAACTTCCCCAATTCAGTCGTGTTCGTGTCTTAAACAGGTCGTGTTCGTGTCTTAACACGTCGTGTTCATGTCTTAAACAGGTCGTATGATACGTTGGTACTTTTTTTCGTGTCTTAACAGGTCGTTTCGTGTAACCTGTTTATTAACAGGTTCGTGTTCGTGTTCAAAAATCTAACACGATAAGATTTCGTGTCGTGTTCGTGTTTACATATTTCGGGTTCGTGTCTTATCGTGTTCGTGTCTTAAAAGATCGGGTTAACCCGTTATGCCAGCCCTACTACTCATTCAAACATTCTCATTGCTATTCATCGCCTCCATCCTGGCCGCACTGTTGTCTGTGGTCTACATGTGGCCACCCATCCAATGCACAGGGCTAGAGCCCGTTGCTCCTGGAATGACCGTGTGGAATGTGAGATATTTTAGTGTAATCGGGATTGACTTGTAGATCAAATCGGATAATGATACACATCAAGCAAGTTAGGAGATGTGGGAGTGCACGCTTGTTTGAGTTATTATAATTCGAAGTGTACGGACGGAAACTTCAAAATTGTGGCAGTTTTTTTGCAGTTATGTCTTAAATTTTGAGATAACTGCCTAATGGCGTTAATCATCCTCAACCATATATTCGTAGACAGTTGTTCAGACAATTTTCGCATACACACATACCCTGGTTCTATTTCTCGAAAATCAGAGTTGTATCCGATTAAATTATTCGGATGAACCACCGAAATAATTTGATGTGAGAATGACTACACGCCTCTCTAATCATCCGGTAATCTGAAAATTCCCTAACATGGAAGGGGGGTTCTTTGGACGAGGGGTGCGATCGGGTTTGGTATTTTAACTCCTTTTAAAAATAGTTTATTACTAGTATTTAGTGTTTGGATTTTGCAACCATTAAACCGAACAAAAAGTGGACGTAAACACGTTGAAATATGCACTCGTGTTGCGTCGTGTTAACTTACAAAAACATAGAAAAGAATAACTAAGTCGACTTAGAACCCACACGTTACGACATAACTGTTAAACCGCAAAAAAATAGACGTACAAACGTTGAATTGCAGTCTATTAACTAGCAAAATTTATACCGAAACGTAAAACATTTTCGTAAAAAAGAATAGCTAAGTAAAAACAAAGAAAAACCACCTAAAAAATAAAAATAAACAAGAAAAACTTTACACTGAACAACACTAAGAGAAAAAGTGGATTACCATTGAAGCTTGCACGCTTAGTGAATCACCGGCCATGGTGGCTAGAATGGGAAATTGTGGTTCACATTCTTTCCACCAAGCTAAAATATCAAAATTGTTGAAATCTTTGGGTAGCATGATAGATAAAAAATCAGTTCTCTAATACCTCACGAGTTCACTATTTGGGGTATCATCCCGAGACCATTTACTAATCTCGATTCTTAATGAAATATATAAATTAGTTCCGCGTCCATCTTTGAGCTACTACTAAACGCCGAAGTCATTTTTTTGGTATACAGTTCATGTGGAACCATTATAACAAATAATAGTCAAAACGTATTTTGTAAAGAGTTTTTATAATAATGTATTGTATTGTTTTGAAAAAAATACATCGTCATCGTTCAAATTCAAATCCTGAAGAAACAGTGGTTAACCAGGAGGTTAGTCCACGGATCAAGTCTCGTCAAATAGGTTGATCCCTTCTTTCCTCAATCGATGACTGGGTCGTCTCTAATCAGTCACCTGCACAGTGAAACACACCGTGACTTGTAACAAGGAGAATGGGGTGTGGGTTGCTCCTTGTTACCACCTTCTGGCGTGAGAATAAGTATTTGCTTTGGAAGCAAGATAAATGTTTAAGTAGTAAGTGTGAGTGAGCAGATTAGCATTACCTCAAACCTGGTTCGAAGTTGATATTTATAGCCGAAGAGTGAAGGAGAAGGGGCAATGGACCGCTTGATGGACCTTGGGCCCGACTGACAACTTGCAGCTTTTCATAGACCTAGCAGGAGCGTAGGCCCCGGAGGTGTCAGGCGCACGGTGGATGTGTCGCCACGTGTTCTGCTGTGTTAGTCGCACGAAGGAAGGGTCGCCACGTGACCTGTTGGGATTGTCAGTCTGTTCACCAGCTTTATGCAAGTGGACTGGGTAGCTGCGTATTGGGCGGTCAGCTGACCGCTGTTGTCAGTGTTAAGTCATGTCGAATGTCCACATAAGTCAAGGTGACAGTTTCACTTGCATTATTATAAGATGCTGCCTTTGCGCATGTGCCTTGCGGGCTTGCGCAAACTCGTAACATGCGTTGGGTGAGTTGTACATGTATAGGTCAACACTTCTACACATTACTCTGCACTTCCTTCGTCGTCCATGCACGCGCCCGCACGGGACCCAACACGGAGATGTGTTTGACAGAAAGTGCATGTAATAACACGACAGTTGTATAAGATGTGGATTCAGATGATATTAGCAACTACCATCTTTAGGGGTGCTTAACGGGTCGGGTTCTCAGGTTAGCGGTTTCAACCCGACCTGAACCCGAAAAATTTACTCAAACCCGAACACGACCCGAACCCGAAAAATGTGTTAACACACCAACCCGAACACGACTCGATTATTTGTGGGTTAACCCGAACCTAACCCATTTGACCCGAACCTAACCCATTTGACCCGAACATTAAACTATTATTAAGTAATCTGCTCTAAAGTTTTAAAACTATACTAAAAAAGTAAAAATAGAATATAACATTAATATAATAAATCACCACAAAACACTTTCTCCAGTAATTCCATTTAAACCAGTACCAAAAGATAACAAATTGTCTATAAAAAGGAAATTTCAACAAAACATCAACTGATCAACATCACCTCATTTTCATTCTTCATATTCCATTTCATCTTCATGACCCCCACTGTATTGAGAAATAACATCTTCAATAATAGTATCCATTGCTTCTTTTTATTTTGTTTGCAATCCTAGAACAAGTAAAAAAAATACATTTAAGTTCAACATTGAACATCCGGTGTTCAGCATGCTAACATGAGATATAAAACAAAAAAATCGGAATACAACATTACCCGAATCTCCAAAAAGCCAATCTCGACTATATATCAACGATTCAACAATTTGTGGTGTCAATGAGCTACGATATTGATCAATAATTCTTCCACTAACACTAAAACAAGCTTCCGAAGCAACAGTCGATATTGGAATAGACAAAACATCTCTTTCCATTCTACACAAATTTGGATAACGATATGCATGTGCTTTCCAGAAATCAAGAACTTGGATATTTAGAGATAAATCAACTCTTTGCTCATCTAAATACATCTCAAGTTCACTCTTTTTCTTTTTTGAACTTGTATTAATATAATCAAATGTTTCAAATTCCTACAAAATCAAAATTTGAAATCAACAATCAGAAATGCATTTGAAATAGAAAAAACAGAAAACATAGAATTAGTTTGTACCTTCCAAACATCCATGGATTCTTGGTTGACTCTTGTTACATTCTTAGAATTATTCACATCACTAGCAACTGTAGTTGATGACCCTTGTTCTTTTGCCAAATATTCATCATAAATGCCAAAAAGTGTGCTTTTTACCTTTGCGAACTCAGCAGATTCTTCACCATACAGTCTATTGTAAGCTAATTCTAACATATGCAATTTATATCGAGGATTAAATATCACAGCCACAGCTAATACAAGATTAAATTCAGCCCAATATTTGTTAAACTTAACAAACATTTGTTCGGCTATTTGTCTCATAAAACTATCCGAACTTTTGCAAGCTTCAACCAACTTTAACTGAATATGGAACACATGAGGGAAATACAGATTGGATGTAGTATAGTATGATCCCGAAAAGGCTTGTGTTGCATTGTGAAAGATTTCAAGAAAGCTACAAATTGATCGGATTCTCTTCCACACCTCTGAAGATGGACAACTTTTGAAATTTGAATCACTTAATTGCAATTGACAAAAGCAAGCTGATAATATAGAGCACTTGAAAGCATATTATATGTAGAGTTCCACCTTGTAGGAACATCTTGGAGTAAACCTTTTTTATCATCAAGAGAAGTCTGCCCAATACATTTCCTAAAACTAATTCCCTTTGTTGTGAACCCTTTACATACTTAACACACTCTCTAACTTTTTCCACTGCTACATCGATGTTTTTAGACCCTCTTGCACAATTAAATTCAATATGTGTGCACAACACCTTATGTGAAACAAAACACCATCAAACACTAAAGCATCTTTCAACTTTAACTTAGAGCGAAGAATATCAGCACAACTATCATTTGCAGATGCATTATCTAGTGTGAAGGAGAACACTTTCCTATCAATACCCCAACAAGTAACCAAAGTATGGATTTTTCGGCAAAAGAGACCCCATTGTGAGGAGGCAAATATGAGAAATTCAGAATTTTTTTATCCAATACCCACTCATTATCAACAAAATGTGTTGTTAAACTTATGTACCCATCAGTAACTATAGAACTCCAACAATCAGATGTCAAACAAATCCGACCAGGACATGCACTTAATTCATTTTAGATATTACTAACTAATGACGCATGCATTTTCTTTACATATGCTCTTGCACTGTGCCTACTAAAAAATGAAACTTTTGGTTCCAAATACCTTAACACATCTCTAATTCCTTCATACTCTACAAAACTGAATGGTAAATCATGCCTAATCAAAGCATAAACTAGCAACTCTCTAAACTTATCTTGACTAAATTGAGGATTTCTGAAAGAAGTGAACCTTGATTAGAGGATAGAAGAAAATGACCAATGTCTTTAGTGGTCATTTTCACACACTTTTCTAAATGTCTTTTTAGATTACCGGTGCCATTCTTGTTGTCGCCTCTGTAGAGCGCTCCATACTTTTTGCATTTACACATTAATTCTTCTGCGGGTTTTGTATCTAACATTTCAAAATAGTTCCATACTTTCAAAATCAACTTTCTCTTCTTTCCACCTTTCGATAATGCAACACAAGAATCCAAAGATTCATTATATTCATCATCATCGTCAACAATAACTGGTTCTTTGTCATGATTATCCATCACGGTATCTGCAAAAAAAGCATTTAAAATGAAACCACGTATTAGTTGTATTCAAGACTAGCAATATGCCTTTATTATATTTGAATGTCAAAAAATGGATCATTGCTAATTTGCTACTATAAATAATACTACACAAAGTTCAAACGTTTAGAGATAGTGAGATACCTTGACTTTTTGGCTTTTTCTTCATTTTCAGTTAGAAAATTAGAACCTGCAAGCTGCAACCAAAATTATGAAAACACCAGCCCTTAAATGATTAAACCTGTATATTGCAAAGAAAGCAAATTGGCAAACAAAAACAAACCTTATGAGCTCTGCTGATGTTAGGCGAATGGCCGATTGGAAGAGCTGAGATGAAACCACCATGAACCCTAACTGTAGTATATATAGATATTTCTCCCAATCCATGGATTTAAACTGATTAGAGCCCATTGACGCCCTGAGTATTTGACGATTCGTTTCTTCTTTTCGCTTCGAATGAAGTAAACCTGCTGTTCACCTAATCTCATGATTGTGTTCATAGTTAACCGCCCTAAAGGCCCAATGAAATTGAAATCTGCCGTCATATTTTAAAAGCAACCTTTACTTTAACCTAAAATCCTATACTATACACACATTCACATAAGGCATCCTATTTTTTTTTATTTTTTATAAATTAAACAAGTGAACCCGCAAACCCGATGGGTTTGACCCGAACCCGACCTGTTTAGCTAAACGTGTTCACGGGTTCGAAGCTGTTTAGGGTAAACCCAAACCCAAAAAATTTGTGTTCGGTTCGTGTCGTGTTTTTGGGTCGTGTCGGAAATTCACACCCCTACCTAGCAGGAGCGTAGGCCCCGGAGGTGTTAGGCGCACGGTGGAGGTGTCGCCACGTGTTCTGCTGTGTTAGTCGCATGAAGGAAAGGTCGCTACGTAACCTGCGGGGGTTGTCAGTCTGTTCACCAGCTTTATGCAAGTGGACTGGGTAGCTGCATATTGGGCGGTCAGCTGACCGCTGTTGTCAGTGTTAAGTCATGTCGGTTGTCCACAGAAGTCAAGGAGACAGTTTCACTTGCATTATTATAAGATGCTGCCTTTACGCGTGTGCCTTGCGGGCTTGCATAAGTTCGTACATGCGTTGGGTGAGTTGTACATGTATAGGTCAACACTTCTACACATTACTTTGCACTTCCTTCGCGGTCTACACGTGCCCCTGCACGGGACCACAACACGGAGATGTATTTGACAAAAAGTGAATGTAGTAACACGACAGTTGTAGAAGATGTGGATTCAGGTGATATTAGCAACTACCATCTTTAGTAGCAATCACCGCATTCTGTGTATGTTGCCTAAAACACCCATTTTCATATACAAGGTGAGTTTTTCATTTTTACCCGAGTGGGAAAGCAAATCGGGTTCGCGCGTGTCCGCACGAACTGAGGCATGTTCTTTGTTGATCGGGACAATAAACTGGGTGATGGTCACTCGCGCCCAAGCCTGGTGCAAGATTTGGGACCATACCCCTTCAAGTCCCCCTAGTCAAGTGTTACTTCCACGCGCAAGTTGCAAGTGGGTGGAATGTTGGACTAATTTTGTTCTCAAGTAGGTAATGATTGCTTGAGGTTCTTAGAACAACCGGACATCCAGAATACTTCCCTAAGTGTCGGGGATTGAAAGGGTTACAAAATGATACTTAAAAGACACTAAATGGTGCAATTTAGCACTTTAACGAACTGGTATTTAACCGAACAACCGGACATTACCCGGAACATAAAAATATTACTAGAAGCATTGTTTTAATGTTTCTGAGCTAGTTATGTTTCCCCAAACACCATAACACCCCTTATAACATTATAACACATCAAGTCCCTAATCAAGATACTTGAAAACTTAACTTGATCTTGTAACTAGAAACTTGAATTTACACATTACCCCCCCCCCCATGAAGTGGACGGTCACCTAGTGACCCCACCAAAATCACCATTAAATCTTATGTGATCTTCCTAAATCCTCCTAAGATATGCCAATATTATGTTGTGTACTATGTGAACATATGGTCCTTTGGTTAAAAGCCTAATATAGATTATAAGTAAGACCATCATCATCACCATCTTCACAACACAAAAACCTTCTTCCATCTGTGACACTTGTGTGACTTCAACCATCAAACAAATACCAAACCAATGAAATATTGTATTTCATACTTGGGATTTGTATAAATATGTGTATCATTTGCACATATCAATTTTTGTTCGATTTCGGGCTTTGAATCACTTTCTGGAAGGTTATACGCGCACTGATGCGTAAATATAACCAGTTTAATGCAACAAACACTACGGAATAGTGACATATGCTTAACATACCTTAAATAACCTTTACATAACTTAGAAATAAGTTTTGAAGGCTTTGGTATGGCAAAATCTAGTTAATTCACTTACAGGGACTAAAATTGACAAACTGCGAAAGTATGCCAATTTGAAATGTAATGAACATTCTAGAACATGGACATAAGTTAAACACACCCTAAATATCATTTACATAGCTTAGAAATAGGCTTTGAGGGATTCGGTGTGCTAAACTAAACTTTATGCTCATTCAGGGACTAAAAGCGTCAAAAAGTGCACAAGTTTGCATTTTCGCGCATAACTTACGTTCTGAATACATCCGGACATCCAAAAATTTATGTAAGCATTAAAATATTTTATTTTAGTGTTTGGCATAAGAAAAATCCATTCGTCGCGCAATTTGGATCGTTTTTCGCGCTTATGCGCATTCCGTCGTAATTAAGCAAACATCGCGATCATACGACCAAACGAACCGACATCTGAGATATTTTTGAGCATGTTTTAAGTTCCCTATACTTTAACTTCATTTTAGAGCCTTGAAATGAGGTTAATGGGGCTTAAACGTCTCAAAAATGAGCTGAAATGCAAGTTTCTGAAGTGCAGGGACCTGTTTTGACATTCTGTGAAACTACCTTACGCGGGCCGCGTAAGGATTACCTATATGTTACGTGGGCCGCGTGGCCTTGTCAGACAGAAAGTTCAGAAACAGCAATCTGGGCTAAATTCAGGGGTTTTAATGTAAAATTTGCAATACCTGGAGCTGGTTTTCGACCCCCATTATATTCTAATACCATTTGCCCACATGTATGGCCAAGATTACACCTTCAAACCACTTGGAATCATCCTATTGATACTAACTTACTATAAATAGCAACCCCCACTTCATTCCATTCTCACACTTGATCTGAAATCAGCTCTAAGTTGGGGTGTTTGCACTTCATACCTGAGCTATTTTAGAACAAACATCCTTCTTGGACCCTTTGTAAGTCCTCTTCTTGCTTGTTCTTGTATTTCAAGCATGAAAGTCAAACTATGTTTGACTTTCAGCTTTGACCAGTTAATGGTCAACACAAAGTTCCGTTGAACTTTGCAACGTGAGCGTAATCACGATGGTTATAGTTCCTTGTGACTATACCTACTGATTACCACGTTATCTAGGCTCAGTGACGAGTCGTAGTTTCGGCCAAAATGCGTGTTCTCGCGTATTTTGTAACCAAACTACTCTAGGATATCAAAACCGTTTGTTTTGATATCAAAACCTATTTTCTAACTTAACTAAACATGTTCTAGCATGTTTAGCTCGTCACTTTTATATTTGTGCTTGTTTAGGGTCGTAAGGGTAAGCGATCTAATCAATCGCTTATGCTTTCGAACCCGACCCATTTGGTCGATCATTAGGATCCGACCAAACACTTTAGGTGACCATAGTTGTATAGGGAATAACCTTTTGAGGTTATACCTTATGGTCACGACTCTTAAGTAGTTGTATGATAAGTAGTTCTTATGCCTTAGGTAAATTACCAAAATACCCTTTTTGCGCCAAAATTCATTTTAAGCATATGTAACATAAATTTTGACATATGAACTGATTTAACAACAATATTAAACATGTTAAGGCATATCTTACTTATCATAAGACTAGTTAGGCGGTCCGAATGCGTTTTACGCGAACGACGCGTTAAAGTAGCATAAGCTACCTAAACGGGTCATAACGGGTCAAAAGCACTTAGGCTAGGTTTCGTTTTAGTATGTAGGCTTTGTTAAACCATATTACATGAGTTCCTACACTCATATGGTTTACGAACCCTCGTACTACCCGATCCTCCGAATAGGTCCGTTTATTAATATAGCTACCTATATTAGGTGCCGTTTGATTCCGTAATCTTCTAGCTTTGCTTGGTGGATATCTAAAGTCTATTGAGCAATCTCAAGTGAGTACATAGACCCCTCTTTTACTGTTTTCCAAACATTTTTGGGGTGAAACACATGTGCCTACTTGTTACTTTCGTGCTTTTCATGTTTTCATATCATATACTTGCTATGTTCTTTAGTACATTATTAGTACATGATTTCATTATGTTTTTGCTATGTATGTCCATTGTGTGCATACTTAGTACATCGTTTTACATGACATTTTATGCTATGTATGTCATTTAGCGCATACTTAGTACGTGTTTTACATCACATTTTCTGCTATGTATGATGACTTGGCATGCTAGCATATTGTTTTACATTGCATCTCTGTTGCATATGTTCTCGTAACATATGGACACATTATTTACATCTCTACCTTGTATGTTCACTTAAGCATACTAGGTACATTATTTTCATAAAACATGTTTACATTTGGTATATCATTTGGTTTGTTTAACGGGAATAAATTACATTCATTAACACCGATCATGCCGCTCGGTAGTAGGTAATGGTACCATAGGACTTGACAAATCCCGTTCCTAAAACCCTAGGTTTGTTTGGGTGGAAGGAATGACCGAATCCGAAAACATTTCTTTTGATAACCTTCACTCTAAGGTTATCCGTCTGTCTCAAGGCTTGGATGTAGGCGTTTAACATTACCGCATAAATGTTGTATCAGTAAAGCATGCATTATTCTACAAAGCATAATTTTTAATTTATTCAAATACTTTGTTTTGTACATTTTTACTTGTGGGTTAAGTAGTCTCATTTTACTTACCACACATGACTTTTGCTTATACATTACATGGTTTACATTGACAATAGACTTGGTTATCTCATAAACATTTGACAATAGGTTTAAACATTACATTTTGATGGTTTTTACATAAACATTTGACATTTTACTGTACATAAACATTTTTACATTGATGGTTTGGTTTGGGCAAGTGATTTAAGTAACGAGACGTGTGTAGTATGATACAAGCATGGTGGATACGCCGCTGGTACTTCCTATATATAAGTGCTTGTATTATATTACATGTCGTAGCGTTATTTAAATCATTTCAATTTGGACGTATACATTCTACACAAATGACATATTTTTCACAAGACATTGTTTTACAAAACAACTTATTTTATACAAACTCATTTACTCGGTTATTCATTTAACCTTACATTACTCTTTTACATATCAACTACTTTATCATCGCTTTTCATCTGATTTACAAAACAAAACATTTTACAAGGATCATGACTGACTTTTGTTAAACAACTTTTTGTAAAACTTATAAGTCATGAATCCTATTTTCACAAAACCTATGTATCTCACAGGCATTTTTATGCTGACGTACCTATTTTCACATGTGTTTCAAGAGATGATGCATAGGATTGTTCAAGATACACTTAGGCGAACTTGGACCTTAGTGACAATAAAAGATGCAAGACTAGTTAATTATGTTACATTTCTTTAATTGTTGAGACATTGTAACTTCTTTTGTTCAATAAAACAAAATTTCAATTATCCATGTGTTATGAAACAATGATTCTGTTACAACACTCCCCGACGATTCCGCCACGTTTTGTTGTTTTACGTGGTCGGGGTGTGACAGAAGAGTTGGTATCAGAGCTCATGGTTATAGGGAATTAGGTTATTAGTAATGCTTTGACCTAGTCTATAACCTTCCTAGGACCCTAACGCAAGTTTACTTGCGTTTAGTCATAAAACAATACCGTCACCTATCCTTAGGCGACAACCACAACAGGAACACAAATTTCAAAACCGCTTTGAAAAGCAATCATCTGTTCTAGGATGATTAATTACTAGGTTTTGAACCCTCTAAGTTTTCAAAATCTCGTCAAAGTTTGGGTCTTTTAATGTGAACACGTGCAAACTGGAAGAGTGAATGCCTGTACTCTGAGTTTTCTGTCTAAGGCTAGAGTGTTCGTACAAATCCGCATAATCGGACCAGTCACTCTTACCTGGGAACTCTTGGGGTGAGTGTTCACTTATAGGCAAGCATGTCTTCAGTGATACATTAATATGACCCGTTTACTTTGATTAGTCACCGTCTCATTTGTTTGCCTTAGGTAACAAACAAATGATCGCAAATTCTATGCGTTGCCATTTTGTTTTGATTTTCCGATAACCTTTCACTTGTTTCTTCCTATGTCTTTCATTTTCTTCTAGAATGTCTCTTCCTCTCAGCAACGGTCAAATGTCCGAGCAGACTGCCAAATTTGCCCAGCGAATAGGCGAAGTGATCCTGAAGACTGTCGAATTAGCTACTGCCATGTATCGACTCCAGAATGAAGCCACGCAGGAGCCATCACAGAAAACAGAAGCCAAGCCTTCACCAAAACCAAAGAAATGTAAAGCTTCAAAGACTTCTCCAGTCGTTGCACCAAATCAAGCAGGACCTAGCCAAGTGGCAACACCGCCTGCTAAGAAGCAATATAAGGGAACGGCACCGTTATGCGACAAATGTACGGGGCATCACCAAGCTCACTTACAGTGTCGTTTGTGTGTATCATGTGGGCGAGTTGGTCACCTGGCAAGTGTTTGTCGAACTAACCCGAACCAAGGTGGTCCAAATCAACCACAAGCCAACCCTGTCCAAGCTCGCTTTCCACTTGGATCGTGCTACAACTGTGGCAAGATGGGTCATTTCGTGAACAAATGCCCAAAGCTTGCTAATGCAAATCTGACCCTCGGATGAGCAGTTGGCTGAGTAGAAGATGTTGCTGTCTTATGCTTTTGTTTCTTTTGTTTTCTTGTAATGTGAAACAATATGTTTTGTTCATAAATAAATTGTTGTTCACAATTCTAATGTACAATTGTAGTTACATGTGTGTATGGCATTTTCCTATAATACCTACATCAAGGAACTATGTTCCTTACTGACTACTCTTGTGATTTTTTTCCCATTCTTATGTTTACTCATGATTCCCTTGGAAAATTCTAAGTACTTGTTTCATTGTAAGAAACAAAGTACAGGAAATAAAGCGAAATTATGAGTAATTGTGCTTTTGCACATCTATGCCTTTAAATCCTTGGTTGAATAACTAAGGGTAATTTCTTTTCAAACTCGTACCCATATCATTTCATTCTGATTTTCATAACAATATACATAATATATATTTTCAAAAACAACCTCCATGATTTCAAAAGCATTGTCCATATTTCAAAAATCAACCTTCATGATTTCAAAACATTTCATATAGTCTGAAAACAATTTTTCAAATGCATTGTCTATATTTCAAAAACAACCTTCATGATTTCAAAACATTTCATATAGTCTGAAAACAATTTTTCAAATGCATTGTCTATATTTCAAAAACAACCTTCATGATTTCCAAATGTTATTAATATAGTATAATTATTTATATCAAGTGCATGATTTCAAAAGCATCATTCATGTTTTCAAAAACCTTATACATAATTTCAAAATTTATCTCGCATGGTTTTAAAACATTTTTTTATATATATACTTACCTAATACACCTACTTTAGGATTTCAAAAGTATTATATATAAGGTTTCAAAAACATTAAACAGAAACCCCATGCATAGTTTTCAAAATATTTTCCTCATACATTGACTTAACCTTCAAATTCTGCTTAATATGTCGCCTAGACATATCTAGCATCTCAACTTCATAAGCATTTTTACTTCATGCTTTGACTTAAGCACATCCAGTGCAAGGTTTCAAAACATCTTCAACTTCTAAAATCCATATGGGATCTTTTTATCTTCACATTAGACCCTTATAGATGTTTATCATTCAATTGGAGTCCTTAATTGGATTCCTAGTGTACCTTAAATTCGAACCTTTCGGTTCCTTATAATCGAAATCGAATTTTCTCTGTAAAAATCTATCTATCTTTATAGTTAGATTCTTGGAAATATTTAAAGCACCAATCAAAATCCACTGATTGGATACCTGGTGTGCTTTGAATACATGTGCACAGTTAGCAGAACAAATTAACAAAATGATAACAAATCAAGTTAAACAATTTTGTGGTTATGTGACTATGTGTTTATGCATTTTGTGTTTTCTTTTATACATTTTTGTGTTTTTGTATACTCTGGATATTCGTTATCCAAATCCTCGTAGAACCTTTCATATCTTCATATGAGGGATTTGTGGTAGGATATTCAAAAAGGTACTACCTTAAATCCTTATTGGGCTTCCACATGATAGTTAAGACCCTTGGATTATATAGTACCACTCCATGATTCATAAGAGACCCTTTTAGTGGTCTAGTCAAAATGATTGATTCAGAATCTGGTTAAAAATGACATGTGATGATATAGCTGAACAGACTCCTTGGTAGTCTATTTAAATCATTTATTGATTTAATTAAAAGGACCCTATGGTGATCTAGTCACACTCATCACAAGTTCGTTCATTATTTTCTTCCCCTACACATTATAAGATGCACTACGTGACTATGCAAGGAATTACGTAATTATGGATGCATACATAATTACGAAGTTCAGTGCACGGAAACTACAGTAAGACTTATTATGTGTAAGAACCGATAGTGACAACCATAACGGAATGTGGACAATGTAATAGAGGAACGGTGGACGCACCAATAACACTTTATATACTTGTATATAAGTGTCCCTATCACATTGCAAGCATGATGTTATTTAAACTTACTAGAAGTTCAGGACTCTAACCAGTACTGTTTGATCTTTTCAACTTCATGTTTCAAGCTCTCACAAGTTTCCTCTAAATAAATTTCGGGATGAAATTTCCTGAAGTAGGGGAGACTGTGACACCTGTGTCACTTCAACCATCAAACAAATACCAAACCAATGAAATATTGTATTTCATACTTGGGATTTGTATAAATATGTGTATCATTTGCACATATCAATTTTTGTTCGATTTCGGGCTTTGAATCACTTTCTGGAAGGTTATACGCGCACTGATGCGTAAATATAACCAGTTTAATGCAACAAACACTACGGAATAGTGACATATGCTTAACATACCTTAAATAACCTTTACATAACTTAGAAATAAGTTTTGAAGGCTTTGGTATGGCAAAATTTAGTAAATTCACTTACAGGGACTAAAATTGACAAACTGCGAAAGTTTGCCAATTTGAACTGTAATGAACATTCCGGAACATGGCCATAAGTTAAACACACCCTAAATATCCTTTACATAGCTTAGAAATAGGCTTTGAGGGATTCGGTGTGCTAAACTAAACTTTATGCTCATTCAGGGACTAAAAGCGTCAAAAAGTGCACAAGTTTGCATTTTCGCGCATAACTTACGTTCTGAATACATCCGGACATCCAAAAATTTATGTAAGCATTAAAATATTTTATTTTAGTGTTTGGCATAAGAAAAATCCATTCGTCGCGCAATTTGGATCGTTTTTCGCGCTTATGCGCATTCCGTTGTAATTAAGCAAACATCGTGATCATACGACCAAACGAACCGACATCTGAGATATTTTTGAGCATTTTTTAAGTTCCCTATACTTTAACTTCAGTTTAGAGCCTTGAAATGAGGTTAACGGGGCTTAAACGTGTCAAAAATGAGCTGAAATGCAAGTTTCTGAAGTGCAGGGACCTGTTTTGACATTCTGTGAAACTACCTTACGCGGGCCGCGTAAGGATTACCTATATGTTACACGGTCCATGTGGCCTTGTCAGACATAAAGTTCAGAAACCGCAATCTGGGCTAAATTCAGGGGTTTTAATGTAAAATTTGCAATACCTGGAGCTGGTTTTCGACCCCCATTGTATTCTAATACCATTTGCCCACATGTATGGCCAAGATTACACCTTCAAACCACTTGGAATCATCCTATTGATCCTAACTTACTATAAATAGTAACCCCCACTTCATTCCATTCTCACACTTGATCTGAAATCAGTTCTAAGTTGGGGTGTTTGCACTTCATACCTGAGCTATTTTAGAACAAACATCCTTCTTGGACCCTTTGTAAGTCCTCTTCTTGCTTGTTCTTGTATTTCAAGCATGAAAGTCAAACTATGTTTGACTTTCAGCTTTAACCAGTCAATGGTCAACACAAAGTTTCGTTGAACTTTGCAACGTGTGCGTAATCACGATGGTTATAGTCCCTTGTGACTATACCTACTGATTACCACGTTATCTAGGCTCAGTGACGAGTCGTAGTTTCGGCCAAAATGCGTGTTCTCGCGTATTTTGTAACCAAACTACTCTAGGATATCAAAACCGTTTGTTTTGATATCAAAACCTGTTTTCTAACTTAACTAAACATGTTCTAGCATGTTTAGCTCGTCACTTTTATATTTGTGCTTGTTTAGGGTCGTAAGGGTAAGCGATCTAATAAATCGCTTATGCTTTCGAACCCGACCCATTTGGTCGATCATTAGGATCCGACCAAACACTTTAGGTGACCATAGTTGTATAGGGAATAACCTTTTGAGGTTATACCTTATGGTCACGACTCTTAAGTAGTTGTATGATAAGTAGTTCTTATGCCTTAGGTAAATTACCAAAATACCCTTTTTGCGCCAAAATTCATTTTAAGCATATGTAACATAAATTTTGGCATATGAACTGATTTAACAACAATATTAAACATGTTAAGGCATATCTTACTTGTCATAAGACTAGTTAGGCGGTCCGAACGTGTTTTACGCGAACGACGCGTTAAAGTAGCATAAGCTACCTAAACGGGTCATAACGGGTCAAAAGCACTTAGGCTAGGTTTCGTTTTAGTATGTAGGCTTTGTTAAACCATATTACATGAGTTCCTACACTCATATGGTTTACGAACCCTCGTACTACCCGATCCTCCGAATAGGTCCATTTATTAATATAGCTACCAATATTAGGTGCCGTTTGATTCCGTAATCTTCTAGCTTTGCTTGGTGGATATCTAAAGTCTATTGAGCAATCTCAAGTGAGTACATAGACCCCTCTTTTACTGTTTTCCAAACATTTTTGGGGTGAAACACATGTGCCTACTTGTTACCTTCGTACTTTTCATGTTTTCATATCATATACTTGCTATGTTCTTTAGTACATTATTAGTACATGATTTCATTATGTATTTGCTATGTATGTCCATTGTGTGCATACTTAGTACATCGTTTTACATGACATTTTATGCTATGTATGTCATTTAGCGCATACTTAGTACGTGTTTTACATCACATTTTCTGCTATGTATGATGACTTGGCATGCTAGCATATTGTTTTACATTGCATCTCTGTTGCATATGTTCTCGTAACATATGGACACATTATTTACATCTCTACCTTGTATGTTCACTTAAGCATACTAGGTACATTATTTTCATAAAACATGTTTACATTTGGTATATCATTTGGTTTGTTTAACGGGAATAAATTACATTCATTAACACCGATCATGCCGCTCGGTAGTAGGTAATGGTACCATAGGACTTGACAAATCCCGTTCCTAAAACCCTAGGTTTGTTTGGGTGGAAGGAATGACCGAATCCGAAAACATTTCTTTTGATAACCTTCACTCTAAGGTTATTCGTCTGTCTCAAGGCTTGGATGTAGGCGTTTAACATTACCGCATAAATGTTGTATCAGTAAAGCATGCATTATTCTACAAAGCATAATTTTTTATTTATTCAAATACTTTGTTTTGTACATTTTTACTTGTGGGTTAAGTAGTCTCATTTTACTTACCACACATGACTTTTGCTTATACATTACATGGTTTACATTGACAATAGACTTGGTTTTCTCATAAACATTTGACAATAGGTTTAAACATTACATTTTGATGGTTTTTACATAAACATTTGACTGTACATAAACATTTTTACATTGATGGTTTGGTTTGGGCAAGTGATTTAAGTAACGAGACGTGTGTAGTATGATACAAGCATGGTGGATACGCCACTGGTACTTCCTATATATAAGTGCTTGTATTATATTACATGTCGTAGCGTTATTTAAATCATTTCAATTTGGACGTATACATTCTACACAAATGACATATTTTTCACAAGACATTGTTTTACAAAACAACTTATTTTATACAAACTCATTGACTCGATTATTCATTTAACCTTACATTACTCTTTTTCATATCAACTACTTTATCATCGCTTTTCATCTGATTTACAAAACAAAACATTTTACAAGGATCATGACTGACTTTTGTTAAACAACTTTTTGTAAAACTTATAAGTCATGAATCCTATTTTCACAAAACCTATGTATCTCACAGGCATTTTTATGCTGACGTACCTATTTTCACATGTGTTTCAGGAGATGATGCATAGGATTGTTCAAGATACTCTTAGGCGGACTTGGACCTTAGTGACAATAAAAGATGCAAGACTAGTTAATTATGTTACATTTCTTTAATTGTTGAAACATTGTAACTTCTTTTGTTCAATAAAACAAAATTTCAATTATCCATGTGTTATGAAACAATGATTCTGTTACAACACTCCCCGACGATTCCGCCACGTTTTGTTGTTTTACGTGGTCGGGTGTGACACCATCCTCCCATGGTTCATGGCCACAACAAGCACCACCACCACCCTCATTTTCAAACATCTCCCATACATTCCAAGGTGATTTAGAGGTGTAAGGAGCTAAGTTAGGAAGCTTGGTGCTTGCAAAACTTGAAGGACCTCTTCCGTGTGCTTTTATCCACTCAATCTTCTTCATTGTTCTTCCCTAGCTTCAAGCTAGTTGTAAGATTCTTGAACACCCTTGTTTACTTCTATTTTTAGTGGTTAAAAGACTTATTATGTTGAAATCATATGAACACTAAAAGACTTGAACATGAATCTTGAAACATAAAGCTAACATATGATGAAAGATGGATAGAATGATGTTGTTTGATGTATAGATGAAGTTTGCTTGATGATTACTAGAAACATTGATGTTGATCATTACATGGAACTTGCTATACTATGATTAAAAACATGATTTAGCAAGTTCGAGGATGATTATGTGTTTACACAAGAAGATCATCCTCATGAATAAACATGAACTTGATGAATAAATGATTTCTTGGAAAATAATAAACAACGTAAGCTAGTAAACTTGTAAACCTAAGATGTATGAATGGTTTTTCTAAAAGAAAACCAAGTTTAAAATATGATTTTTAGAAGATCTTGGTTTTTACATAAACTTACACTATTTTTATTTGAAAGACAAGTGTATAAACACTTATGAAACAAGAAAAATACAAAAGAAGTATTTTAGAAGAATCATCTCACAAGTTGTAAATGACTAAATCCTTCAAGAATGAGGTTTACAAACAAATAACCATGTTTTTAAGGGTAACTAAACCTACTAAATAACATGGTAAGTTACTACAATTTTTAACAAGAACTTCAAGTTCATGATGTAGTGTGTTTTGCTTGATTTTAGCACTTGATAAGTTGTTGATGTTTGGTGATGATTTAAAAGAAAATAAACACATGTTTTGAAAACATGGGAAACCTCCATTTTTAGGGGAAACTCTGTCAAAATTTTTATAAATTTTGACACTTAGAAAAATTTAAGTTTTTGGGAAACTTATTCCCTAAAAATGTACCTGAAAGTATTTACCAAGGTTTCCCTAATTTTTGTGTTAAGAAATGATGATTTCTTCAAGATTAAAATTGATATTAAGTATGTATATTTTTGAGAAAAATATATATATTTATTGATCACCAAATTTTGTGCTAAGTGTATGTAGTATGTATTACATATAATAGTGTATTAGGACTTGAAAATACACTAAATACTCCTAAGGAATGAAAAGACAAAAATACACATACAACATACTTAGACAAATACAAGAGAATATATTTATGAAATATATTACTTGATAGCATAAATAACTTGGACAAGTTATGAACATGAAATGAAGTTTGTGGACAAAATACATAATTCGGGTGAAAAATACAAGATACTTATATTTATTTTTGAGAAAATAATATAAGTAAGACAAATAGTTAAAAATATAAATTATTTTTAACACAAGAACACATATACAAAAGATAGTGACTTGTACTTGTGTGATACAAGTCTAGTGACTAACGTTAATAAAACACGTTTAGGTCATGATGCTAGATAAGCAAATCCGGGGAAGTTTACGACGCGGGAACGCAAAGATGTGAGTTCATGCTCCCCCTTTTCTTTTAACTGTTTTTAGTTTTATAACTTTGGGGATGAAATACATGTTATAAATGTTACAATGTTCATAAATGGTATGATACAAAAACAAGAAGCACTCTTGGTGAGAACGAGTACCAAGTATGATGTGTTTTAAGGAATGATACGCGAAATGATACGAGAAATGATACGAGAAATCGTGTCACGAATAGGGTACCATAAGCACCATTAATCAACAATATACCTAGACCGCAGAACAAATGGTTAGATCTAACGGGTTTCGGGTAGCCACACTCTTGGTGAGAACGAGTACCAAGTAGTGCTTTTGTGTCTCAGAATCGACAATTAGAAAAATGCCTATGGTTTGGTTGCTTCCTAGTCGTGTCACATGTTAATGGCCTTGCAACCCATTAACAACCTTGATACATACAGAAATACTTGATTTATACAAGATACATACAGAAAATACTTGATTTATACGAGATACATACAGAAAATACTTGATTTATACGAGATACATACCATGTTTTCATACAAAGTATACAAGCGTTCAATACAAAAATTTCATGAATTCACACCAACATTATGTTGACGTTTTTTCTAAAAACTCACTTGTATTTCAGGTAACTAAAGTGGATGTGCGTGCGGTCTCACTCTTGCTCGTGGATGTTGTTTATGTTTACCTTTTAAATAAAGTTGTAAACTTTTCAGACAATGACTTATGCTGGTCTTGTGATGTAAACACTGAATCTATGTTTTCAGTCATGTAATGTTATCGGTATTTTAAGTTATTTTTACGAGGATGTAGTATGTTTACCTTTCGTATGCAATGAGAACCTTTCATGATCACACCTCGTGCTTCCGCCTAAGAAAGGGGTGTGACAGATTGGTATCAGAGCTGCGATTGTAGTGAACCAGGATTCCTTCTCGAGTCTAGTCTACAATCTTTAGGATCCTTTCACGAAGACAATTTTTCAAAAGGTTTTCATTGCATAAAACTTTTCGCGACATCCACTACCTGAAACTGTTTACAAAGAGTCAAGGAAAGACACTACGAGACTTAGGGTGCACAGGGGTAGCACTTGTCTGTGATTAAGAATTACTTGCAATTATGTGTGATAATTGACATATACATATACTAGAAGTAGAATGTCACAAGTATATGAGGATGAAACGAACTGTGCGGACTGTGCAAGGAGTTACGTAATTATGGATGCATACATAATTATGGAATTCAGTGCACAGAAATCACAGCAAGTCTTGTCACGTATAGATTCCCTCAGTGCAAGAAAAGGTCAAACTGAACACCCCTCCCCTAGCCTATTAAATACTCTGCTGGAGTAATAATTGTTTGATATCACTTATGTGGTATATGCCTGTGTATATATACTACTACTGATTCGTATGACGATATCAAACAAATGTCTAACCCTAATGTGTGATGTTCTGTCAGAACATGGCACCTAGGAGAATTGTGAACAATCGAGATTCTGATCAACCTTTTCCTCCCCCACTGCCAAGGACGGCTGAAGAGCTGAACGCTCTACTGGAAGAAAGAATCTCCGCAGCTATCGCCCAGTACGAGGCGAACCGTACTGAAGACAGTGGAGGACCAAGCAATGCCAGGCGTAATGGGAATAGAGATTCGTTTGGAGGAAACGCAGCTCAAGGCTGCACCTTCAAGCAGTTTCTCGACTGCAAAACACTGAACTACGACGGCACTGGATGTGCAGTAGCATTTGTACGCTGGACAGAGAAGACTGAAGCCACCATCCGTATGAGCAAGTGTACCGCGGATCAGCAAGTCACTTTTGCTACTGGGTTGTTTGTTGATGAAGCTCTGACTTGGTGGAACTTGCAAGTCCAAACCCTGGGTGATGATGCCGCTTATGGCCTGACTTGGGACGAACTGAAAGAAAGAATGAGAGAGAAGTATTGCTCACGTGCTGAACTCCAAAGGTTGGAGACCGAGTTTTGGCATCTGACCATGGAAGGTGCTGACATCACTGGTTACACCCGAAGATTCCATGATTTGTCTATGGTGATCCCTTACATGGTGACTCCTGAATTTAAGCGCGTAGAACGCTACATTTGGGGACTGGCCCCAGAGTTTCGCGGCATGGTAACCTCGGCCAAACCTGCAACAATCGCTGAGGCTGTAACTCTGGCTGTCAGCCTTACTGAAGATTGTGTTCGTATGAAGAAGTTATCCCTGGACCCCACTGAAAAGGCCGAGATGCATGCTGAGTCGTCTGGTGACAAGAAAAGGAAGCATGCGAACCTGAATCAAGCGACACGTAACAACAAGGGTTTCAACAACAAGAAGCGTGACCCCAACCCGCCTCAGGAGGTGAAAACTCTTGCAAACATGAATGATGCTTCTACCAAAAGATACCAAGGCATCCTACCTAAGTGCCAAAAATGTAGGTATCATCATGAAGGAGCCTGTCGCATTCCAAGATGCGACAAATGTGGTAGGTTGGGTCATCAAACAGAAGACTGTTGGGGAAAAGGAAACAAGAACGGGAACGGAAATCGCAACAGTGCTGGTAATAGAAACAACGGTGGAAACGGAAATGGAAATGGTAATCGGAATGGGAATGGAGCTGGGCAGAACCAAGGATGCTTCAGTTGTGGAAGCACAGATCATTTCATAAAAGATTGCCCAAAGGGAAACAATGCTCAGGCTCGAGCATTTGTGATTGGAGCAAGGAACGCACGTGAGGACCCTAATGTGGTCACCGGTACGTTTCTCGTTAACAATCACTTTGCATTCATATTATTTGACACTGGTGCCGATTATAGCTTCATGTCTGTGGAATTTATACGCATGCTTGGAATAGAATCTAGTAGATTAGAAATTCCTTATTCCATAGAACTAGCCAATGGTAAACTTGTTGAATCAGGCAAAGTTGTTAGAGGCTGCACATTAGAACTTGGTGAACAAAATTTTAGCATCGACCTCTTACCTATTCAATTGGGTAGCTTCGATGTAGTGGTCAGAATGGACTGGTTGTCCAAGAACAAAGCTGAAGTTATTTGTCATGAGAAAATCATTCGCATCCCTTTGGCGAATGACGAAACTCTCATCGTACATGGAGAAAAACGAGACGCGCCTCTGCAAATCATCAGTTGTATGAAGGCACATAAGTGCTTAAGGAAAGGATGCGTTGCTTTCCTAGCGCACGTGATAGATAAGAAGGCTGAGGAGCCGAAACTCGAAGACATTCCTGTGGTGAAGGAATTCCCTTATGTTTTTCCCGAAGATCTACCAGGACTACCTCCGCAACGACAAGTCGAATTCCGTATAGACTTGGTTCCAGGAGCCGCTCCTGTAGCCAAGGCTCCCTATCGGCTTGCACCATCCGAAATGCAAGAATTATCTACACAACTTCAGGAGTTGTTGGATAAAGGATTCATAAGGCCAAGCTTCTCACCTTGGGGAGCTCCAGTATTGTTCGTGAAGAAGAAGGATGGAACACTGCGGATGTGTATCGACTACAGGGAGTTGAACAAACTCACTATCAAGAATCGGTACCCACTACCGAGGATTGATGACTTATTTGATCAATTGCAAGGATCGAGCTACTATTCCAAGATCGATCTTCGATCTGGATACCATCAGTTAAGAATCCAAGAGGAAAGCGTACCAAAGACTGCATTCAGAACACGCTATGGGCATTACGAGTTTCTTGTGATGCCATTCGGGCTGACGAACGCGCCAGCAGTATTTATGGATCTGATGAACCGCGTATGCAAACCATATCTCGATAAATTCGTGATTGTATTTATCGATGATATCCTGATTTACTCTCGAACGAAAGAAGAACACGAGCAACACCTCAGAACCATTCTAGAACTACTAAAGAAAGAGAAACTTTATGCGAAGTTCTCGAAATGCGAATTCTGGATTCGCGAAGTACAATTTCTTGGGCACGTTGTGAATGAGAAGGGCATTCATGTAGACCCATCCAAGATAGAAGCAATAAAAAATTGGGAATCCCCCAAAACCCCAACTGAAGTTCGACAATTTTTGGGCTTAGCAGGCTATTACAGACGGTTTATTGAGAATTTCTCAAAGATAGCTCAACCGCTGACTACCCTCACACAGAAAGACAAGAAGTACGACTGGGGTAACAAGCAGGAAGAAGCCTTCCAGCTACTTAAAAATAAGCTATGCGATGCACCGATACTATCCTTACCCGAAGGCACTGAAGACTTCGTGGTATACTGCGATGCTTCGCGTCAAGGTTTGGGTTGCATGCTCATGCAACACCAAAAAGTCATCGCTTACGCTTCAAGACAATTGAAGGTACATGAAAGGAATTATACCACTCACGACCTGGAGCTAGGCGCAGTGGTATTCGCCTTGAAGATCTGGCGACATTACCTATATGGTACGCGATGTGCAATCTTCACAGATCACAAAAGCCTATAACACATATTTGATCAGAAGTAATTAAACATGCGTCAGCGACGATGGGTCGAACTGCTAAACGATTATGACTGTGAAATTAAGTACCATCCTGGAAAAGCAAACGTTGTAGCAGACGCGTTAAGCCGAAAAGAAAGGGTTAAGTCCCTAAGAGTTCGAGCATTGGAAATGACCGTTCGAACGAACCTCACTGCACGCATTCGTGACGCACAACAAGAATCCCTTAAGATGGAAAACCGTAAAGCTGAATATGTCACACCCCGAAAATATCAGAGCTGGCGTGACTGGACTGGTATCTTCATTGCACAGCGGAAGTATTTGAGCTAAGACTTTTAGAAATTGAACGCCCGCTAAGTACTCGAAATCCCGTGGGTCCTCCTATTCCAACCGTTCCATAGCTTTGAAAATGCAACCTGAGAAAGAACATGCGAAAAAGTCAACATAATGTTGAGCGAGTTCATAGTTTGTTTTGTATCAAATGCGTTTTAAAACACTTGAAATCTTGCATTTGAAAAACCGGTTTGTGAGATCTTAATATCTCAAAGCATTTGAAATGTCGTCTTTGTATATCGGTAACGAAATGTTTTATGCTATGTTTATATACCGATATATGTAACTGTTGAGTTCGTAAACCAGTAATGATATGTTTTCTGTCGTATCTGTAAACTGGTATTGAAATGATTCTTGTTATCCTTGTAAATCGGTATTGAAATGTTTTCTGGTATCTTGTAATCCTGGTATGTTCTGATTAAAATCATGGAGTCTGTTTAAAGATCTATCAGTGGGTAGCTAGCCCCCTGACATAATGCGCCATAAGCAAAATAACCAAACCGAGGACACTTAGTTCACATTGGGATCAACAAAAGCACTCCACGGTTAACAACTAGGAGTGGGGCGTGCCTCAAGCCCAATAGATCTACACCTTTTGCACCTTGGTCACTACGTGATTAATGGTTATTAATGAAGATTCCCTACTTATGCACATTGATCATGCCTCCTACTCCGTAACTAACATACCAATGGTTTTAACATGTATTTCCCCTCGATGTTTTTGAAAACAAAACATTGAAAACAGTGAAAGGAGGGACATGAACTCACTGGGTTGTCTTGTTTTTCGTACGCTAGTGGACTATCCAGCCCTAGTGACATTGGGACTTTGCCCACGTCATTAAACTCATGCATATTTCGAAAACCTTGTATTGTTGTAAGAACCGGTAAGTTTAGCTTAAACCTTTTCGAAAACCATTTGAGTTCGTTGAAATCCTGTTGCGAAATGGTTTATAAACATATGATTTTTGTTTCTCGAAACATTGTGTTTTTGCAAAACTTGCATGTCTTTCCACCCCCGAAAACATTTATAAAAATGTAAAACAGTAAAAAGTGGGGGTTATGAACTCACCTTGATATTCCTGTGCAAAGCTAGCTTAGTGTGTTTCCGTAGTGCCGTTCCAAGAACGTGAACTCGCTAGCGTGCAACTAACGCATTCCTAATCAAGGAATAATTATAAGTTTCTAATTAAACGTAGCTAAACTACGTGTCCGAGCTCTACCGAATCGTTAACTAAACGATTCTAGGGTAGTGTTATCTTGACTTAGAATAACCAATCGATGGTTATTTGATCCCGTTTATATTCGGGATAAAACTAAGTCTCGAGATCGACTTAGTTTTTGAGTGTTTTAGAATATATATATACGTTTATGTTTACAATCAAAAATATTGATACGAAGTCATGTTAGTCGTCGCGAGTAGTAGGCGTAAACAGATAAAATGTATATATATATATATATATATATATATATATATAAATATGAAATCTGTACTCCTGAAATGAACATATACGACTGTATTCGTGTTACAATTATAATCGGATTCTAGACGATTGAAATAAGTATAACAATTATATTTATTTCATAAAATTTTCGAATGCTTAATCCTTTGAAATTCAAATTCCGAATTCCGTTGTTTGAAATAAATATAAACATTTATATTTATTTTATAATAGCGTTCGGAAATATCAATGTTTGAATAAATATAGATAATTATATTTATCTAGATAGGTGTCGGGTTTCGTTAAGTTGTAACTCGCGTATTGTCGAAATGTTATAATTTTAGTTTTATAAGTTATAAAACGTCACTAAAATAAACATACTTTTATATTTATTTTATAAGAAACTTAGACTTCGATAAGTTTCGTAAAGAATTAAACACGTTTTATAACTCGGGTTTTTAGCGAAAATCGGACAGAGTTTCCTCTGTTTTTGGGATAACCTCGACAATAAAAGTCGTCGTATTTTGTCAAAATTCAGCAATAATTCAACCAATAAACACTATATATAAAAAAATTCTCGTTAAATATAACCAAAACGTAAGCTAGTATTTAGTCGAATCGGGTCGAGCTCGTTCGCGTAAACTAACTAAAAGATAAATTAACGTGAACTAGCTTGCTATGCATAAACTTTACCGCGTCGTGCGTTGACTGGTTTCGACCGGCTGACCAGGTTGACTGAGTTTGACCATATTCGACTGAGTTGACTGCCTTTGACCGAGACTCGAAAGCGAAATCGGAACCTGAACCATTCTGTTGACTGCTTTAACTCATTGACCGAGTCGAGTGGGTTGACTGGGTTGACTCGCTGAGTTGACCGAGTTGACTTTCTGATCCGTTCTGACTCGAATCCGAACCCGAGATGGCGTTGATTAGGTTGACCCGGAACCAAATATGAATCGCGTGAACCGAAACTGCTCGTTGACCTGTTTTGACCGAGAGCAAAACTGACCAGAACCGAACCAAAACATGACCTGAATCTGATATGTATCCTCACCTTTATCAATCTCAGCCATCATTCAACATCTTCAACAAAATTCAGCAACATCATTATCGGTCATCAAAACCGAACAGGAGGCGAAGAGAAATAAAGAACGGGGGACGGGGTTTACCGTAAAGTTGTCTGGGAGAAACAAACCGCTGCCACCACCATCATCTTCTCCGAAGCATAACGTCACTGGCGAGACCACCGCAGACGCCTCCAGTGCTGTTGCCGCCAATCACATCGCCTCTCTCTCCGTCTGCTCTCTCTCTGTCTCTTTGTGTCGCACCGCTGCACCACCACCGGACGGTGGTGGTGGTGCTCCGTATGTAGATCGAAGAAAGGGGGAGGGGCTGTGGCCTGATGTGCGATCCCCGGAGAAGAAGGGGACGCCGGAGCACCGCCATACCCGGCTCCGGTTGCTGCAATGTCGGGTGAGGGAGGGTGAGTTTGTTGTTTAGGGCTTTGCTTTGGAGAAGATGGACCTTCATGAGTTGTGTGTATGTTTGATTTAGATAAAGTGCAGCTCAAAGTGAGAGGGAAAGCTTGGTGTCAGCTGAAACCAAATGAGGCAACTAGGGTAACACTTCTCTTAAATAGGTAGGTTTTCCCTAATGGGCTTGGGCTTGGGCCCAAGGCCCACAAGCCCAGTCCCCGTGTTTTAAGTGGCCCGTTTGGTTCCTATGATCCAGTTTTCAAGACCCGTTTTTCTAAAAAAAAATGACGTAAATTATTGTTACAAAATCAAAAGTCTTAATTTAGTGTCGGTAATCGCGTTTGCGCGTTCGTTCGCCAATCACGGTCAAAGTCGCGTTTTTCGATTGTCATGCGTTTGTGATGTTTTGAAAGCACCAAAAATTCGAAAAACTAAATTTATAAGTATAAAATACTTGTAGAAAATTCGTATTTGTCGGCGTTAATCACCTGTTAATCACGTAATTAACAGCCGTAAATCGCCGGTTGTCACATTCTCCCCCTGTTACAGAAATTTCGTCCTCGAAATTTAGACTATGTTATCTCCTCAGAGTTGTGTTGTTCGCAGGTAAGTCCGAATAATACTCAAGTGAATGACCGCATAATCGAATCAATACTCATTCGAATTACGTGAGTGTAAAGACATTTTGCATCAATAAGAATCCAACAGTTCAGCTGAGTTTGTTCAAGAAATCGATGTCAAGTGAACGAAATGTTGGGATACTATTACCAATGTGACTAAGTTTACTGTGTTCAACAAAAGAGGAAATTCAACCAATGGAATTCCAAATGAACGTTCACAACTGCAAATCAATTTTTGAAACAACCGAATTTACTACCAACGGAATGTTGCGTTGGTTGTTGTATGATTGAAACTCGAGTTTAACAAGCTCAAATAAATATAATCATAAAAATGATTTGTCAACTATCGAACCATTAAATGAATAAAATTAACGTGTTGACATTATTGAGTTGCAAGGATACACCGAAATGAAATACAACCGAACCTGGTGTATCATCGCCTTAATACATAGTTGCATTAAGGCCAGTTAAATGATTAATCAAACGAAAAGCATACGTGGTTTTGCATGAAACAATCGATCACGATTAGCACAAGCTACAAGCTCCTTCCGACACCACAAGGTGTCGTAGTGATTGAAACAATTCAATAATAGTGGTGAACGAACAAGTATCACCGTGTTTTGAATCAGATGAAAGGTTCAACAAGTAAATCTGGATGTTTGTTTCAAACAAATCTCATAGGATTTTCGATTGAAAATGAAACAAATAAACAATGTTTTCGAGCAAAGATGACAAGCAATACATATCACAAAATGTTTGATCGATGCTGAAAGAACCGTTAAGTGGTACATCGAAATATGACATACATTTGTGTACCATTATCTTAACACACGATTGTGTTAAGATTGCTTTAATGTGATAATCAACAAAGCGGATTTAATATCAATAATCAAATAAATAAATAATTAAATCCGTACATGAGGCGAGCAACGAAATTAGCGCAAGCTTCAAACTTGTGAAAAACGCCACCACAAGGTGATCGTGATCAAAGAAACGATTCAATAAAGTCAAAGACATAACAAGCATGGTATAGTTCAAAACAAATGAAGTGCTTGTTAGGATTAAGTTGAATATGATGGCCCCAATCCATCATATGGAACCTTGAATCGAATATATATTACGAGTAAGTTCAATCAATTGAACTTGGTTGAAACATAATCCAACAATGAATTCATGTATCAATACGAAGGTTTCGACATGGCCACAACGAAAAACCATGTATGTAGCTCGAAAAGGAAGAAGAGTTTCAACAAGTTTCGTTGACTCGATATCAAGGAGTCAACGCTTTGCAACAATGAATTCATCCAATCACAATGCAATAATCGACATAGCGAAACAATATTGAACGTTGATAAAGCAACAATTTCGAGTGAAGCCACATGCGTAACAAACAACGCATGCGTAACGTGTGAATTTGTCAATAAATGAAACAAATGAGTGTTCGCTATCATGAAATAAAAAAAATTCGCGATGCAATGACCCTTAGGTGGAGTACAGATGCAAAAATCTACTCACTATATGCAAAATTCAGAATTTCAATAAAGAAATCTAAGGACTTTACCTGGAATTTCGTGTGAGGACTAGTTGTTAGGTGACATTACCATGGACTGTCGAACATAGCGTATTTGCCATAAATGAAATAGGGGAAATGCGAAGACGTGTGATTTCTTTTGCAGTGCCAACCATTGTAAGTCTCTTCAGACTAAGTATCGACTGTTGTGAACTCTTGTTTTAACGTACCTTAGCGTGACTCGTGTCATTTGCAGGATCACGTGGCAAAGTACCGCATTGAGGTGCGTAGTTCTCCCGCTACCGGGATTAGCATCGTTGTTATCGTGCCCAACCATGTTTTCCCAAGGCCTTGTCTCAAAAGTCGTGTGTGATATACTTTGACGTCCGCTGACGTATAGTTTAAGTTCCATGTATACTTATGCACTAGCGTTTCGTTCCGCGTAGAATGTGATGTGCTCCGACATCCGTTGACTTATAGTTTGAGTTTCATGTATTCTCGTGCACTAGTGTTTCGTTCCGCGTAGGTTACCTGCTCGGTAGGTAAGTAAGATAGCATAGACGACATAATGATATGGCATTTTCCCGAGTTAATAGTCGCAGTTTCTAAGTGAGGACCTTTAATGAGTTTCGACATAAGTTTTTCAAAGGTCCTAAATGCATGTTATCAAAATTCTCAAGGTTTTGCTTAGTGTATGTAATCATTTCGTGTACCGTATATCAGACGCAGCTCTTGTGCATGTTTAAAATCAAAATAATTGACTCATTGTTCTTGGCAACGGTTGGAACCCATATTCGAGTCTTAGGCGTTCTGTATGCGTTCAATTCTTAATATATAAGTCCCCAGAGGATAGTGAGGTTAAAGCCTAGGTATCTCTACAGAAACCTAATTCGCTGAAACCTATAGCTCTGATACCAATCTGTCACACCCCGAAAATATCAGAGCTGGCGTGACTGGACTGGTATCTTCATTGCACAGCGGAAGTATTTGAGCTAAGACTTTTAGAAATTGAACGCCCGCTAAGTACTCGAAATCCCGTGGGTCCTCCTATTCCAACCGTTCCATAGCTTTGAAAATGCAACCTGAGAAAGAACATGCGAAAAAGTCAACACAATGTTGAGCGAGTTCATAGTTTGTTTTGTATCAAATACGTTTTAAAACACTTGAACTCTTGCATTTGAAAAACCGGTTTGTGAGATCTTAATATCTCAAAGCATTTGAAATGTCGTCTTTGTATATCGGTAACGAAATGTTTTATGCTATGTTTATATACCGATATATGTAACTGTTGAGTTCGTAAACCAGTAATGATATGTTTTCTGTCGTATCTGTAAACTGGTATTGAAATGATTCTTGTTATCCTTGTAAACCGGTATTGAAATGTTTTCTGGTATCTTGTAATCCTGGTATGTTCTGATTAAAATCATGGAGTCTGTTTAAAGATCTATCAGTGGGTAGCTAGCCCCCTGACATAATGCGCCATAAGCAAAATAACCAAACCGAGGACACTTAGTTCACATTGGGATCAACAAAAGCACTCCACGGTTAACAACTAGGAGTGGGGCGTGCCTCAAGCCCAATAGATCTACACCTTTTGCACCTTGGTCACTACGTGATTAATGGTTATTAATGAAGATTCCCTACTTATGCACATTGATCATGCCTCCTACTCCGTAACTAACATACCAATAGTTTTAACATGTATTTCCCCTCGATGTTTTTGAAAACAAAACATTGAAAACAGTGAAAGGAGGGACATGAACTCACTGGGTTGTCTTGTTTTTCGTACGCTAGTGGACTATCCAGCCCTAGTGACATTGGGACTTTGCCCACGTCATTAAACTCATGCATATTTCGAAAACCTTGTATTGTTGTAAGAACCGGTAAGTTTAGCTTAAACCTTTTCGAAAACCATTTGAGTTCGTTGAAATCCTGTTGCGAAATGGTTTATAAACATATGATTTTTGTTTCTCGAAACATTGTGTTTTTGCAAAACTTGCATGTCTTTCCACCCCCGAAAACATTTATAAAAATGTAAAACAGTAAAAAGTGGGGGTTATGAACTCACCTTGATATTCCTGTGCAAAGCTAGCTTAGTGTGTTTCCGTAGTGCCGTTCCAAGAACGTGAACTCGCTAGCGTGCAACTAACGCATTCCTAATCAAGGAATAATTATAAGTTTCTAATTAAACGTAGCTAAACTACGTGTCCGAGCTCTACCGAATCGTTAACTAAACGATTCTAGGGTAGTGTTATCTTGACTTAGAATAACCAATCGATGGTTATTTGATCCCGTTTATATTCGGGATAAAACTAAGTCTCGAGATCGACTTAGTTTTTGAGTGTTTTAGAATATATATATACGTTTATGTTTACAATAAAAAATATTGATACGAAGTCATGTTAGTCGTCGCGAGTAGTAGGCGTAAACAGATAAAATGTATATATATATATATATATATATATATAAATATGAAATCTGTACTCCTGAAATGAACATATACGACTGTATTCGTGTTACAATTATAATCGGATTCTAGACGATTGAAATAAGTATAACAATTATATTTATTTCATAAAATTTTCGAATGCTTAATCCTTTGAAATTCAAATTCCGAATTCCGTCGTTTGAAATAAATATAAACATTTATATTTATTTTATAATAGCGTTCGGAAATATCAATGTTTGAATAAATATAGATAATTATATTTATCTAGATAGGTGTCGGGTTTCGTTAAGTTGTAACTCGCGTATTGTCGAAATGTTATAATTTTAGTTTTATAAGTTATAAAACGTCACTAAAATAAACATACTTTTATATTTATTTTATAAGAAACTTAGACTTCGATAAGTTTCGTAAAGAATTAAACACGTTTTATAACTCGGGTTTTTAGCGAAAATCGGACAGAGTTTCCTCTGTTTTTGGGATAACCTCGACAATAAAAGTCGTCGTATTTTGTCAAAATTCAGCAATAATTCAACCAATAAACACTATATATAAAAAAATTCTCGTTAAATATAACCAAAACGTAAGCTAGTATTTAGTCGAATCGGGTCGAGCTCGTTCGCGTAAACTAACTAAAAGATAAATTAACGTGAACTAGCTTGCTATGCATAAACTTTACCGCGTCGTGCATTGACTGGTTTCGACCGGCTGACCAGGTTGACTGAGTTTGACCATATTCGACTGAGTTGACTGCCTTTGACCGAGACTCGAAAGCGAAATCGGAACCTGAACCATTCTGTTGACTGCTTTAACTCATTGACCGAGTCGAGTGGGTTGACTGGGTTGACTCGCTGAGTTGACCGAGTTGACTTTCTGATCCGTTCTGACTCAAATCCGAACCCGAGATGGCGTTGATTAGGTTGACCCGGAACCAAATATGAATCGCGTGAACCGAAACTGCTCGTTGACCTGTTTTGACCGAGAGCAAAACTGACCAGAACCGAACCAAAACGTGACCTGAATCTGATATGTATCCTCACCTTTATCAATCTCAGCCATCATTCAACATCTTCAACAAAATTCAACAACATCATTATCGGTCATCAAAACCGAACAGGAGGCGAAGAGAAATAAAGAACGGGGGACGGGGTTTACCGTAAAGTTGTCTGGGAGAAACAAACCGCTGCCACCACCATCATCTTCTCCGAAGCATAACGTCACTGGCGAGACCACCGCAGACGCCTCCAGTGCTGTTGCCGCCAATCACATCGCCTCTCTCTCCGTCTGCTCTCTCTCTGTCTCTTTGTGTCGCACCGCTGCACCACCACCGGACGGTGGTGGTGGTGCTCCGTATGTAGATCGAAGAAAGGGGGAGGGGCTGTGGCCTGATGTGCGATCCCCGGAGAAGAAGGGGACGCCGGAGCACCGCCATACCCGGCTCCGGTTGCTGCAATGTCGGGTGAGGGAGGGTGAGTTTGTTGTTTAGGGCTTTGCTTTGGAGAAGATGGACCTTCATGAGTTGTGTGTATGTTTGATTTAGATAAAGTGCAGCTCAAAGTGAGAGGGAAAGCTTGGTGTCAGCTGAAACCAAATGAGGCAACTAGGGTAACACTTCTCTTAAATAGGTAGGTTTTCCCTAATGGGCTTGGGCTTGGGCCCAAGGCCCACAAGCCCAGTCCCCGTGTTTTAAGTGGCCCGTTTGGTTCCTATGATCCAGTTTTCAAGACCCGTTTTTCTAAAAAAAAATGACGTAAATTATTGTTACAAAATCAAAAGTCTTAATTTAGTGTCGGTAATCGCGTTTGCGCGTTCGTTCGCCAATCACGGTCAAAGTCGCGTTTTTCGATTGTCATGCGTTTGTGATGTTTTGAAAGCACCAAAAATTCGAAAAACTAAATTTATAAGTATAAAATACTTGTAGAAAATTCGTATTTGTCGGCGTTAATCACCTGTTAATCACGTAATTAACAGCCGTAAATCGCCGGTTGTCACAGAATACCTCTGGGGTATGTTGAAATATATGGTGCCAAATGAAGAGGGAGCCTTATACTTTAAAAAGCGTATTTGGTTCCGCTCTATGGGGGTATTCGAGAAGTCATCCTTGATGAAGCGCATAAACCGAGATACTCGATCCATCCAGGATCGGACAAGATGTATCAAGACTTAAAAGAATACTATTGGTGGCCGAGACTCAAGAGCGATGTTGCTGTTTATGTTGGAAAATGCCTAACCTGTGCTAAGGTTAAGGCTGAATATCAGAAACCGTCCGGCCTACTACAACAACCAGAGATACCCATGTGGAAGTGGCAGTAAATCTCAATGGACTTCATAACGAAATTACCCAAGACCCCTAGAGGGCACGATATGATATGGGTGATAGTTGATCGATTGACGAAATCTACGCATTTCCTACCGATCCAAGAAAAAGACAGCACTGGAAAGCTTGCTGAGATATACTTAAAAGAAATTGTGGCACGTCATGGAGTGCCAATCTCAATTATTTCAGACAGAGATGGACGCTTTGTCTCAAGAATCTGGCAATCCTTTCAGGAAGCCTTTGGATCTCAGCTAGATCTAAGCACGGCATTCCATCCACAAACAGACGGCCAGAGCGAACGGACTATACAAACGCTGGAAGATATGCTTCGCGCATGTGTCATGGACCTAGGCGGCAGCTGGGATACTCATCCACCTTTAGTTGAGTTTTCCTACAATAACAGCTATCATACAAGCATAAAAGCCGCACCGTTCGAAACTCTGTATGGCCGCAAGTGCCGATCGCCCTTATGTTGGGCAGACGCTGGAGACAAACGAATGGTTGGTCCTGAACTTGTACAAGAGACAACCGACAAGATCATACAGATCCGAGAGCGTATAAAGGTGGCTCGAGATCGACAAAAGAGCTACGCTGATCGAAGACGAAAACCATTAGAATTCGAGGTGGGAGACAAAGTGTTGTTAAAGGTCTCACCTTGGAAGGGCATAGTCAGATTTGGAAAATGTGGAAAGCTGAATCCACGATACATCGGACCATTCAAGATTTTGGAAAGAATTGGTACCGTGGCATACAAGTTGGAATTACCGGAAGAACTTAATGGAGTACATGATACGTTCCATGTATCCAACCTCAAGAAGAGTCCAACACAAGAAAACGTGATCATCCTTGCAGATGAAGTGCATATTGATGACACCCTCCGATTTACAGAACGAACCGTTGAGGTTACCGACTGGAAAGTCAACAAGACCAGGAGGAGCAGTGTGAAACTTGTTAAAGTACGTTGGAACTCTAAGCACGGTCCCGAGTACATGTGGGAATGTGAAGACCAGTTTAAAGAAAAGTACCCCCACCTGTTCAAGAAAACTCCTGTGAGAGATAGATCAGCCTGAATTTCGGGACGAAATTCTTTTAACGGGGGGAGACTGTGACAACTGGCACCAAACCGGTAATTTCCATACACTTTAATTATTATTTAATGACTGCAATTATGTGCTTAAAAGTCAACACTGTTTGATTACATATTATACAAGTGAATTCATGCACGTTTTATACTACAAGAATTACTTTATGCATTAATGAACAGCGTTGCGTCAGAAATACTAGTAAACTCACCGGTAAGACACATTGTGTCAACAAATCTGTAGAAAGCAGTCAGACAAAGAATTGGAGCCTAGGTGTAGGTCCAATGACAAGAATACATTAAAACCCAAGAGTACATACAAGGGTTAACATATAGACTTTCCGGAAGCTAAAATACGCACTAAAAAGCACCCAAAACGCACTTTAAGTGCAGAATTTTATTAAATTCAGCTATAAATCATCTTTTAACGCATAAATATTATGCAGAATTCATGATTTATCATCCAGAATACTTCCCTAAGTGTCGGGGATTGAAAGGGTTACAAAATGATACTTAAAAGACACTAAACAGTGCAATTTAGCACTTTAACGAACCGGTATTTAACCGAACAACCAGACATTACCCGGAATATAAAAATATTACTAGAAGCATTGTTTTAATGTTTCTGAGCTAGTTATGTTTTCCCAAACACCATAACACCCCTTATAACATTATAACACATCAAGTCCCTAATCAAGATACTTGAAAACTTAACTTAATCTTGTAACTAGAAACTTGAATTTACACATTACCCCCCCCCCCCCCCCATGAAGTGGACGATCACCTAGTGACCCCACCAAAATCACCATTAAATCTTATGTGATCTTCCTAAATCCTCCTAAGATATGCCAAGATTATGTTGTGTACTATGTGAACATATGGTCCTTTGGTTAAAAGCCTAATATAGATTATAAGTAAGACCATCATCATCACCATCTTCACAACACAAAAACCTTCTCCCATCCTCCCATGGTTCACGGCCACAACAAGCACCACCACCACCACCCTCATTTTCAAACATCTTCCATACATTCCAAGGTGATTTAAAGGTGTAAGGAGCTAAGTTAGGAAGCTTGGTGCTTGCAAAACTTGAAGAACCTCTTCCGTGTGCTTTTATCCACTCAATCTTCTTCATTGTTCTTCCCTAGCTTCAAGCTAGTTGTAAGATTCTTGAACACCCTTGTTTACTTCTATTTTTAGTGGTTAAAAGACTTATTATGTTGAAATCATATGAACACTAAAAGACTTGAACATGAATCTTGAAACTTAAAGCTAACATATGATGAAAGATGGATAGAATGATGTTGTTTGATGTATAGATGATGTTTGCTTGATGATTACTAGAAACATTGATGTTGATCATTACATGGAACTTGCTAGACTATGATTAAAAACATGATTTAGCAAGTTCGAGGATGATTATGTGTTTACACAAGAAGATCATCCTCATGAATAAACATGAACTTGGTGAATAAATGATTTCTTGGAAAATAATAAACAAAGTAAGCTAGTAAACTTGTAAACCTAAGATGTATGAATGGTTTTTCTAAAAGAAAACCAAGTTTAAAATATGATTTTTAGAAGATCTTGGTTTTTACATAAACATACACTATTTTTATTAGAAAGACAAGTGTATAAACACTTATGAAACAAGAAAAATACAAAAGAAGTATTTTAGAAGAATCATCTCACAAGTTGTAAATGACTAAATCCTTCAAGAATGAGGTTTACAAACAAATAACCATGTTTTTAAGGGTAACTAAACCTACTAAATAACATGGTAAGTTACTACAATTTTTAACAAGAACTTCAAGTTCATGATGTAGTGTGTTTTGCTTGATTTTAGCACTTGATAAGTTGTTGATGTTTGGTGATGATTTAAAAGAAAATAAACACATGTTTTGAAAACATGGGAAACCTCCATTTTTAGGGGAAACTCTGTCAAAATTTTTATAAATTTTGACACTTAGAAAAATATAAGTTTTTGGGAAACTTATTCCCTAAAAATGTACCTAAAACTATTTACCAAGGTTTCCCTAATTTTTGTGTTAAGAAATGATGATTTCTTCAAGATTAAAATTGATATTAAGTATGTATATTTTTGAGAAAAATATATATATTTATTGATCACCAAATTTTGTGCTAAGTGTATGTAGTATGTATTACATGTAATAGTGTATTAGGACTTGAAAATACACTAAATACTCCTAAGGAGTGAAAAGACAAAAATACACATACAACATACTTAGACAAATACAAGAGAATATATTTATGAAATATATTACTTGATAGCATAAATAACTTGGACAAGTTATGAACATGAAATGAAGTTTGTGGACAAAATACATAATTCGGGTGAAAAATACAAGATACTTATATTTATTTTTGAGAAAATAATATAAGTAAGACAAATAGTTAAAAATATAAATTATTTTTAACACAAGAACACATATACAAAAGATAGTGACTTGTACTTGTGCGATACAAGTCTAGTGACTAACGTTAATAAAACACGTTTAGGTCACGACGCTAGATAAGCAAATCCGGTGAAGTTTACGACGCTGGAACACAAAGTTGTGAGTTCATGCTCCCCCTTTTCTTTTAACTATTTTCTGTTTTATAACTTCGGGGGTGAAATACATGTTACAAATGTTACAATGTTTATAAATGGTATGATACAAAAACAAGAAGCACTCTCGGTGAGAACGAGTGCCAAGTATGATGTCTTTTAAGGAATGATACGAGAAATGATACGAGAAATGATACGAGAAATCGTGTCGCGAATAGGGTACCGTATGCACCATTAATCAACAATATACCTAGACCACAGAACAAAAGGTTAGATCTAACGGGTTTCGGGCAGCCACACTCTTGGTGAGAACGAGTACCAAGTAGTGCTTTTGTGTCTCAGAATCGACAATTAGAAAAATGCCTATGGTTTGGTTGCTTCCTATGTCGTGTCACATGTTAATGGCCTTGCAACCCATTAACAACCTTGATACATACAGAAATACTTGATTTATACGAGATACATACAGAATATACTTGATTTATACGAGATACATACAGAAAATACTTGATTTATACGAGATACATACCATGTTTTCATACAAAGTATACAAGCGTTCAATACAAAAATTGCATGAATTCACACGAACATTATGTTGACGTTTTTCCAAAAAACTCACATGTATTTCAAGTAACTAAAGTGGATGTGTGCGCGGTCTCACTCTTGCTCGTTGATGTTGTTTATGTTTACCTTTTAAATAAAGTTGTAAACTTTTCAGACAATGACTTATGCTGGTCTTGTGATGTAAACACTGAATCTATGTTTTCAGTCATGTAATGTTATCGGTATTTTAAGTTATTTTTACGAGCATGTAGTATGTTTACCTTTCGTATGCAATGAGAACCTTTCATGATCACACCTTGTGCTTCCGCCTAAGAAAGGGGTGTGACAACGCGGTCGGGGTGTTACAGAAAAGTTGGTATCAGAGCCAATGGTTATAGGGAATTAGGTTATTAGTAAAATTTTGACCTAGTCTATAACCTTTCTACGACCGTAACACAAGTTATCTTGTGTTTAGATTCTTAATACAATACTATCACCTATCCTTAGGTGATTACCAAAAACAAATACACAAATTTCAATTTCATTTGAAAATCAATCATCTATCCTTAGATGATTTGTTTTTTGGCTTTATGCCTTTAAATTTTCAAATCTCGTCAAAGTTTGGGTCTTAATAGTGTGAACACGTGCAATCTGGAAGGGTGGGTGCCTGTACCCTGAGTTTTCTATCTAAGGCTAGAGTGTTCGTAGAAATCCACATAATCGGACCAGTCACTCTTACCTGGGAACTCTTGGGGTGAGTGTCCACTTATAGGCTAAGGCATGTCTTTGCGATACATTATAAAGACCCATTTACTTTGATTAGTCACTGTGTGTCGATTGTTTGTTTTAAGTAACAAACAAATGACCACCTTCCTTTGTGTTATCGATATTTTAATACTCCTTTTGATTGTCCTTTCTCAATCTCACACATTTCCTTGTGTTCCTTTTAGAATGCCTCCTAGACGCGATCAAACTCAAGATGCTGCAATAGCAGCCTTAGTCACTCAGCAAATCGCTGCCGTGCTCCCGAACCTTATTACTCATATAAATCAAGCGTACAACAATAATAACAATAACAACGCTCAGTGCAACTATAAGACATTCAATTTGGCTAAACCGTTCCAGTTTTCTGGGTCTGAAGGAGCAACTGGGCTACTACAATGGTTTGAGAGTCTCGAAAGCACGTTTCGTCACGTTCAATGCCCGAACGAGTGAAAGGTTGAGTTTGCGTCAAGTGTATTTCAGAAAAGGGCGCTTACCTGGTGGAATGGTGTGATGAGAGACAGGGGTGTCGACGTGGCAATGGCTCAAACTTGGGAAGAGCTTCGCGCTCTTATGATGAAGGAGTTCTGCCCACGTCATGAACTCAGGGCACTGGAAAGGGAATTCGATGATCTTAAATAAGATAGCGGTGAACATCAAGCCTACACAGACCGATACGAAGAACTGAGCCTACTGTGTCCCACCATGGTCACGCCCTTGGACAAGGCGATTGAGACGTACATCGATGGCCTTCCTGACCTAGTTCATGACATTGTTACTGGTAGCAACCCTACCACAGTTAGACAAGCCATTGAGCTATCCGCTACCCTGACTGAATCTCAACTCAAGAAGGGTAAACTTTTCCGAAAAGGCGACAAGAAACCATCAGATGAGACAAAACCAAAGGATAAGCTGACTGAGTCCTCCAAGTCAAAGAAGTGTAAGGCTTCACAGAACTTCGCAGTAGTTGCTCAAAACGATCAAGTTGCACCTAACCAACCAGCTCAGCCACTTGCTAAGAAACCTTATGTGACAACTGCCACTTTCGGGTAAATTACTTACATTCAAAACAGTGATTTACATTATACAAGCATGTGTTTTGAATATTCTGACTGCATGATTACATGGTATACATCTTAGAAAACTCATGGAATATTCAATTATGATGCACATGATTCATTTCATTGGGTACATTTGAAATAGTGCAAACAATTCACCGAAACAACTAGAGTAGTGCCTAGTGAACTAGAGTGCTGACGAAAACTCCGGATCCGCAGAAAACATCTAAAATGACATCTTTAGGACTCGGATGAGAGTCCAATATCAATTATATATTAAACCCTTTATGGGAATACAAGAGTTTGGTTAATATCTTACCAATGCTCGGTAGCACTAAAAACTGTCCGAAATGCGCTAAAAGTGACCATTTCATGAATTTTCCGCAAAATTCAGCAATTGTATATTATTACAAGATGCAAAAATTGATGTTTAGACACCAATTTCATGTAAAAATAATTAGGGAATATCAATTTCACGCATAACTGGAATTTTTCCTACAACTTCCATAAGTGTACCTTTCGACTATTTACTAGCGAAACGAGCGCTAAACATCTAGCCGAACTATATTTTGGCACTTGTAGCGAACTAGTTAATATTATTTTTGGTCTTGCAAAGCTAGTTTATGGTTATTACAAGTCCAGAAACATCTCGGAAAATTGCAAACCCTTAACACCAAAATACTTACATCTTATATTTCATGTGAAACCTTAAAAATAACTAAGTTATTTTTACCACATGAGACCCCCCCCCCCCTCTCATAACCGTGAACAAAGGGGCCCCACCCCCTTGTTTAATTTTGTAAATATCTAGATATTATTTACCTAATTACTAGTGGATGAATGGATGATTATTACAAGACTTCTTCACTAAGTTACTACACATTTTACACCATATCTTACACACACATAAGAAAACTCTTATCATCTTCATCTTTTTCTCAAGAACACCCACCAAAAACCCAATAATTTTTATCATCCTCTTCATGATCAACATGGATTTCCAAGTCACATGAAGTGATCTAAAGCTCTTGGAAGTGAAAGGAAGGATTTTTATCCATACAAAAGTGTTCTAACATCAAGATCATCATCTTCTTAGTTCTTATTAATCTCTAAGATCATCCCTAGCCTTGTGCTAGAAGTAAGCTTCTTTATTTTTTTTATACATATTATGTTTATGATTGTTATTATAACTAATAATAACTATAAAATCATACATAATGAACAAGAAAAATACAATGAAGCAAAGATAAAAATCAGGATATAATTATGTTGGTTTATATTGTGATCTTAGACTTGTTATATGCATATTAGATCTTGTTTTGATGATTATGCTACAAATAAAGTGTTAGAAGATGTTGAAAGATATGATCTAAGAATTATACATGTTTATGTAAAAGGGTTTTAACATAAAGGATTAAAGGGATGATCATATCTAGTGATCTTGTGAAAGTATTTAGGGTTTATATCTAAAAACAAGACTTTCACAAGATTATAAAAATTAACATACAACTAAAGATTTTTATGAATGTTGTTAAAACTAGAATTAAACCTGGTTTTTGAACTTGTTAACCTATGAAAGGATCATGTTTAAAACCCTACATGATTTGCATATCATCTTGATAATTTCATGTTATAAAAGTCACATGATGTTTAGTTAAGATGATTGAATAAATTGTTGTTGATTTAATAAAGAAAATGATATGTTTAATGAAACATGGTTAAGATGAAAATACAAAGGTTATATGGCCAATTTTTATAAAAACTTTATTTTATAAAATAACAACATTTTTGGGTAAATCTCTATAAGATTTAAAAAGATTACTAAAGGAGGGTTTATAAAATAAAAGACAAGAAAAATATATATTTTTTTAGAAAATATATATTTGGTTACTTTAACAATTTTTGTGTGATATATTACTTGGTATATTAGTTATATATATCATTGTAGGAACTTGAATCTCATGTCACCTTTAAACTCAAAACACGTTATAACAAAAGTCTTACGAGACTTCACATAATTACGCCTTAAAACGAGTTACGGACGATTAGAATAATTGGACACCAATTATGGTCAAAACGGACAACGGACGAATCCTTAAACGAGTCATCAATCCGGGGAGTTACTACGACGTTAGACGATCTTTCGACACGAAATATAAGTATGCTATCGATGACAAAGTTCGGATGTTTATAAACTTATAAAAGCTAGCATGTTTTTATTTACCAAAAAGTATACTTAGTATATTTTTATAAAAAGGGTTTTTATAAAAATGAAAGGCTTACATGTATTAGTGGGCTATTTTTCTACAAATGGGCTTATTATACTTAATGGGCTATTTTTATAACAAATGGGCTAGTTTAAGTAATGGGCTATTGTTTTTCATAATGGGCTTAACATAAATTAGTGGGCTAAGCCCAAACACCAAACATATGGGCCAAAGCCCAACACTATTCAAGCCCAACACTATTCAAGCCCAACACTATTCAAGCCCAACACTATTCAAGCCCAACACTATTCAAGCCCAACACTATTTGAGGCCCAACACTATTGAGGCCCAACACTATTTGAGGCCCAGCACTATTTAAGCCCAATAACTTGAAAACATGGGCTTGGCCCAATGATACTATTATTGGAAACACAACTATACAAGTGATACATACAAGACACGAGATTCAGCGGACGAGATCCGACTATACAACTCATTCATCGAATACACAGTTAACGAACATTTGAACAACTCATACATCGAATACACAGTTAACGAACATTTGAACAACTCATACATCGAATACACAGTTAACGAACATTTGAACAACTCATACATCGAATACCCAGTTAACGAACAGTAAAGACATACAAGTCTTACATATACTCAAGACACAAGACTTGTACTCAAGTTCTTTTCAAAGACCGAAGTGTCTAACAAAAATAAGAACGTTTGTAGGTCGCCACGCTATTCAGGACGACCGCACGTGAGATCTTATTTACATCTATTTTCAGGACGCAATACAGTGAGTTCATGTTTCCCCTATTCATTTAAATGTTTTTACAACTTTACAACTATCGGGGAAGATACATGTTAAATCGTATGTTAAAGTTAGGGAATGAAACACCATAGATCATGTGCGAATTAGGGCCTTACTATAAGCACCATTAATCCAGTTTGGACCAAGGAACAAAGGCTTAGATCTAATGGGTTTTGGCGAGCCCCACTCTTGGTCGTGGACCCATACAGAAGAGTGCGTTTGTGTCCCAGTCGATAGGAGTCGACATAAAATCGTCTAGGGTTGGATTGCTTCCTAATTCGTCACACATATTAATGTCCTCGCGAAACATTAATGATCAACGATTTCATTGACGCTTTACATACTACATCATACATACAAATACATTTTATACAATTCACATGTTGTGGATACAGTTTATACATCATACATACAGATACATTTTATACAATTCACATGTTGTGGATACAGTTTATACATCATACATACAGATACATTTTATACAATTCACATGTTGTGGATACGGTTTATACATCATTCATACAGATACAGTTTATACAAATCACATTTTTCAGATACATCTCATACAACTAAACTGCATGAACTCGCTCAACTTTTGTTGATGTTTTCAAACTTAACATGTATTTCAGGAAATTAGTGGACCTGGCAGACATTTCAGTCAAGGAAAACAAGTATCAATACTCCATGCCACCATTTGAAGGGTTTGCCTGTTATATACCGCCTCTTTGCGGTGATATAGTGGTCAAAGTCTTGACATTTTAAGACTTACATTTTGATGTATAAAACGATGACAACTTATTTTCATTTGATGGTTTGTAACCAATACATTCAACTTATGTTGCATTCTTTTGGGAAACACATATGTAATGGCAATGGCAATGGCAATGGAGTATGTTTTATTCATATAGTTTGTTCATGTACATCGATATTTATGCAATGAAAACCATACAGATCACACCTTGCGTTTCCGCTACGAGCGGGTGTGACACCTTATGCTGGTACTGCACCGATATGCAACAGGTGTAATGCACACCACAAAGCTCACCTACAGTGTCGTCAATGCACATCTTGTGGATGACTTAGTCACCGGGCAAATGCTTGTCGAACTAACCCAAACCAAGGTGGTCCAAACCAACCTCAAGCCAACCCTGCTCAAGCTCGTTTTCCACCTGGTTCTTGCTACAACTCTGGCGAGATGGGCCATTTCAGGAACAATTGCCCAAAACTTAACAATGTAAATCCAGGCCGTGGATGAGCATTTAGCTAACTGGAAGACGATGCTGCTTTGAAACAACTGAACTTTATGTTTTATTTCTTTTGTAATCCAAGACTATGAAACAATTACGTTGGTTTATAAATAAATCTTTATTCACATTTCAATATACGAAAACAAATGTGGATACTTGTATGAATGACATACCCCTTCAATGCCGACACCAAGGAACCGTATTCCTTACAAATTAAACAACTCATGTAGTTTCTTGATCGTTCGCGATCTCCACAAAAAAAAAAAATTCCTAAGTACTCGTTTCTCCTACAGCAACAAAGTACAAGGTGCAAGTTATAACTCTTAACAAATACTCGAAATACCACTTTAAATCCCTAAGGATATATTTTCATGAGTCCTTAATTTAACTTATGCAATATATCTATATGCATATCATATGATTTTAAAGGACATTTTACATGATTTCAAGGGCATTTCACATGGTTTTAAAACATTTTATAAACGTATTTACATAAAATACCTACTGCATGATTTCAAAAATATTATTCATGTTTTCAAAAATCCCATACATAATTTTAAAGACATTTCACATAATCTCAAAACATTTCAACATGGCATATTTACCTAATATATCTAGTGCATGATTTCAAAATCATTAAATATAATTTCAAAAAAAAAAAAACATTATATATGGTTTCAAAAAATTAAACATGTTTTCAAGGATCCAATGCATGGTTTTCAAAGACATTCTGCTTCGTATGTTTACCTAGCATACCTAGCACATTGATTTCATGTACACTTTTGCTTCATATGTTTACTTAGCATACCTAGTACGCGGTTTTCAAAACAATTTCGCTACACAATCCCAATCCTTATAAGATCTTCCTATCTTCATAGTTAGATTCTTGAGGATATCCAAAAGTACTATCTTAAATCCTTAATGGGCTTCTATACAATAGTTAAGACCCATGGATTTTAAAGTACTATTCCATAGTTAAAGAGATTGATTCGTCAATCTAGTTAAAGATATCATGTATTGATATAGTTAAAGAGACCCCTTGGGTGGTCTAGTTAAAGAGATTGATTCGTCAATCTAGTTAAAGATATCATGTGTTGATATAGTTAAAGAGACCCCTTGGGTGGTCTAGTTAAAGAGATTGATTCGTCAATCTAGTTAAAGATATCATGTGTTGATATAGTTAAAGAGACCCTTTGGTGGTCTAGTTAAAGAGATCATTCGTCGATCTAGTTAAAGAGATCCTTTGGTGATCTAGTTGAAGAGACTCTTTGGTTGTCTATTTAAAGAGATCATTTGTTGATCTAGTTAAAGAGACCCTATGGAGGTCTAGTCAAAGACAGCACAGGATTATTCGTTTGATTTTCTTCCCCTACACATTATAAAATGAACTATGCAGACTGTGCAAGGAATTACATAATTATGGATGCATACATAATTATGGAAGTCAGTGCACAGAAACCACAACAAGTTTTATCGTGTGTAAGAACCTGTAGTGATAAGGATAACGAAACGTGAACAATGTAATAAGGACATGGTGGATACGCCGATGGTACTTCCTATATATAAGTGTTCCTTATTACATTGCAAGCGTAGCGCTATTTAAGTTGCTAGAAGTTCTGGACCTTGACCAATGTTGCTTTATCTTACATTCTCCGACTACAACTTCGAACAAACACAGGTTTCCTATAATAGTCTTCATGGGAAACATTCTTCCATCAGTTGTTCGAAACTCCGAAGTTCACATTCTTTTCGAGTTATTTTACAACAAAGAATGCCACTTTGGCATTTACATGACTCTCTTGAGGCTTGGTACCATCTTACATCTGTCGATTAGAGTGAAGTTTAAATCTTCTGATCTGAGCTCATTCCTATAGACAGCAGATGAGTACTGATAACAAAATTTCGCGGGTAATCCAATCGTGGCCAGAGTTTTAATCAGGAAACGGAGGATTTATTTAAAAGCAAAACATCCACACCTTTTCTCACAAGTTTCCTCTAATTAAATTTCGGGACGAAATTTCCTAAAGTAGGGGAGACTGTGACACCTGTGTATTTTAATCTCTGTACAATTCCAAACAACTTTGTATTTAGTGAAACATGGTGTTTTTAACTCCAATATTTGTTTAATTATTTGTGACATTAGTACGTTTTCAATCATTGTTCAATTCCGAACTCTCAAACTTGTTCTGGAAGTGAAATCTTAAACTGCTACGTAAATGTAATCAGTTTAGCGCGACGTACACTTCGGAACAGTGACATATACTAAACATACCCTAAATACCATTTACATAACTTAGAAATAAGTTTCGAAGGATTCGGTATGGCAAAAACATGTTTGTTTGAACTTAAGAACTATTTGCGACAAAACTACGTAACGAACATTGGTGACCGACCGGATAATATTTAAATCCTAAAAATATACTGTTATGATTAAAATTTTATTTTTAGTCATGTTCGTGTTGAAAAATAAATTAAAACGTTTAAAAATGTTATTTTTCAAGTTTAAGCGCGTACCGCGTGTTACTGCGTAACACAGTGCGTATACTGCGAAACGCGGACAACGCAGCCAGTCTCGGCAACTGATATTTATTTTAGTAATATTTTGGCAAGTTTATTTTTATAGAATAATAAAAATAATTTAAAACACCATAAACCGAGATTTAAAACGCTAGATAAAATACCCGGTATCCAGTTAAATACCCGTTTTTACCAATTATATACTATATATATGTATGAATATAAATAAGTATATGTGTGAAATTGTGTATACATGGGACTTGTGCCACCTCTCTCTCAACTTGACACCTTTTTGCCAAGTGTTGTCCATGCAAGAGTGCATGCAACCTTGAAAACCCACCATGTCCCCCCATATCCTACACATATCATCCCATTCCAAGAATCAAAAAATTTCACTCCTCTCTCTCTCTCTCCCAACCGTGAACATATACACACACACACAATTTCAAAAATTCATCCATATTTTGAAGATCCAAGTCCCTTTCAAGCTTGTTTCATGCACTTTTGAAGATCCTAAGGTGATTTGAAGGTGTTTCAAGCAAGAACCAAGCTCCATATCATCACACTTTGTCAAAAAACCCATCAAAAATATTGAAGGTATAAGATTTATTTTAAAATCCTTGTTCTTGATTTTTAGTGGTATTGATGATGATAGAAGTTTCTCAAGGTTCTTGAATTATTCACTAACTTGAAACTAAAAGGAAATGGGTTTTGATACAAAATAAAAATGGAAGTACATATGTGTGTATATATAGCCGTATATATATGTATGTTTATGTATTTGAGTTGAGTTTGATTTTTTGGACACTTGTTTGATTTATTTTTGAAAAGTAAATGCATGTATAATCAAAAGTTGTTATATAGAATTTCTTATGATTTGTGTTGCTTATGTGACAAAGGAAATTCTTGGAACTATATATATATATATATATGTGTGTGTGTGTGTGTGTGTGTGTGTGTATGTATGCATGCACATGAGTTTTGTTCACTAGTTCATAAATCATACATGCATACATCTTGTGATGATGATATAAATGATTAGATGAACATGATGTTTTAGATTATATGAGGATGAAATAAATGTGTGTTTTAATACATTTAAACTCATGGATGATGACAATAATATGTTGGTCATGCATTAGATACTTGTACATAAGCATGCATGTTGATTAAATGCTCAAGAAATGATGAAAATGTTTTGTTATGACAAATATGATTTTAAACAGATTATAAACATTAAAAATAATGTTATTTGGTGTATTATAATGGCATGAAACTTTGTCATAGGTTTGGTAGCTTTACATGTTGTACATGTAGCTTAGAAAGTGGTAAAATGTATGAAATTTGCATGATTTATGTGGTTTATGTGAGACCTGCACTATTATGATTATAACCACTATTTTATTCAGTAAATAACATGGATTGTGTTAAAATATCTATTCGTTACGATTTGGGATGGTTATGGTAACGTTTGACGCAAAACTATGCGGTAAAACGGTTAAAAATCGGCTTTTCGGAAGATTTTTATAAAACTGTTTTAAATCAGTAACTAAACTGATATTTTTGATATAAAAATAAATATTTTAACTTATATTAAGTTTACTTGGTATTTGGTTAGACATACGTGACTTCCGGCGCCCAAAAACGTTACCGAATCACAAAAATACGCGTTTTTCAATATACACTAGAATGGATTGTTCATGGGTAAACTTTATATGTTACAATGTGTTATGTGATTTATAATATGTGTATGATGACATGTTAATACTTGACAAGATTATGTGTATTACGTTATTATTTGTATGTCACGTTTGCGTATATATATTACGACGCGCAAATCGTAGATATGTTGCTTATAACATGATGAGGGTCACCAATAAAATCGTTCAAGTCGCAAAGTTCTTAAAATATAAATACGAACTCATATATATATAAATTCACCAACATAATAAAAATAATAACTTTTCGAGAAAATCTCAAAGTTATGTGAAAATTCTAAGTATCGGAGATACTTAGGTATTTTTGTGAGTTTTTGATTATTAAATCGTTCTTACTTAATTTAGGACGAATAAACAAATTGAGGGATTTTTGTGTTAACACATAAAAACGCACCCAAAGGTGCGTACATAGTTCCTCTATTTTACGTTTTTCAAATGTTTTGGGGTGAAGCATATGTGCATAACTTTATTTTTGGTTTTCATGACATTACACATTTGGCTTGAGAAAAGACTTTTTTTATTTGCCATACAAGACGCGGTTTACACTAGGCATTAGACATTGTTTGCACATGGCATTTGACATTTTAAACAAGACATTATTTGATGGTTATTGATAAGTGCTTTTATTATGTTACATATTATGGCGTTATCTAAACCACTTCAACAAGGACAAGACGTGACATATTTTATACATATTATTTTCATTTGGTTAATTACTTAACCATACATCATTCTTTTATATCATTTGAATTTCTTATGATTTTATAACAGAAAACAATTTCAAAGGTTCATGACTACTTTACGTTAAACATTTCTTTAAACATTCAAAGTCATGAATCTTCAACACAAAACCTATGTTACTCACAAACAATTTTATGCTGACATATTTACTTTCACATATGTTTCAGGCTCTATTGTGACGACTGTTGATTGCTTGCTTCACATAGGATGGACGTGGGCCTTAGTAATTATAAAACATTAACGGCATTTGTACTTTTTGTTGATCTGATTTCCAAGACAATGTAGCTTATTATGTAATAAAACAATATTTTAAATTCCATGTGTTGTGAAACAATGATTCTGTGACACGCCACCCCGACGTTTCCGCCGCGGTCGTTGTATTACGCGGTCGGGGTGTTACACCAGGCGGATGTCCATTCGGACGACTGGTTCATATTTGCTAACTTTCCAACTTTGGTTCGTTTTGCGAGCGAGGTTAAGTGTTGCGTTGCATATTATTGTGAGTAGCCCTTATTATAATATTATTATATCTAGACGTTCAATTAGCATGAATAACAAGAGTAATCTCGTGTTTCGAATTAGTTTCTCATTCATTAAGTATCAAAGCATCACAAAGAGTCAAGTATCTGGATCAACATATCGTTCACCTATAAGAAGCATCACAAAAAGCATCACATAGCGTAATAGTTTCACATAGTTTAACACAATTAAGATTCAAACAGTCTCATTCCTCATTATGATCGATAGTCTCGAGAGTACAAGCATAACATGGTAGGAAGCACGGAAAGACTTGCTAGGATAATAATAGTATCGAAACGCAGGGCGTTACACGTACGACCACTTATGCTCATGCTTTATGTTCATCAATTGGTCATTTGTTTGAGTTTTCATTGATAGTGCAAGTCATCTTTCATAAGTCGTGCTTGCTCAAAAAATGCAAAACCGCTTTTGCAGTTGCTTCATGTTTATTACTGGTCGTTTTTCTGAGTTTCTTTCTCTTTGAATAAATTGGATTTGTTTCAAAGGAAAAAAGAAAACTGAAACCAGATTTCCTTGCTATAAAAAACCGCGTTGCGTCGGCCGGCGCAAGGGGTATTGTTGCAGTGTTGCGGTCCACCATCTTGATTGTTGGTCAAATGAGATTTGGTGTTGAATCATACACTATTTGGATCTTGTTGGTGAAAGATGAGAATGTATAACAACCCTCCTAGAACCCCTTTACGTGACCCTAAACGTCCTAAAATATACCCCGTACACGAGAAACGGACCCTAAATACCTTAATATTTATAAAAATCAAACAAAAACACAAATATGGTGTCCTCGCGGGCCGCGACCCATCCCTTTGGGTCTTTCGCGGGGCGCGAGCTAGTTGACTTGTTGGCCACACAAGTCCGCCACGTGTTGGACACCCGTCAAGGCTATACCCGCTGACTAAACAACCCTAGGACCTAGCCTACGCCCTCGCGGGCAGCGAGAGAGTTAGAAGAAGGCTTCGCGGGCCGTGAGCCGCCCTTCGTCAGGCCTACAAAAGGAGGCTTCAGCCACATTTGTCAAACGTTCAATTCTTTTCTTTTTCTCTGATCACTAGTAGGCTAAAACTCTCAGGATATAATACCCCTATAAAGCGAAGCTCTGCCTCGTTGTAAGTATTATAACCCTATTTGTTACCCTACACGATCGATCTAGGGCTCCGTAACGCATGTCAAGGCTCTGCATGACTCAGTCGTTGGAGTTCTATCTCGTGTTACACCCGATTGATCTAGGACTCCGTAATGCATGTCAAGGTTCTGCCTGACTCAGTCATTGGAGTTCTGTCTCGAATTGTACGGTTAATATGATTTGGGTTATTTTACTAACACGTGTGCATTGTTTAATTTTAATAGATAATAACCAGGAGATTCACCAAGAAGCTTTAGTTTTACCTAAATAAACAATATGAGTACATCTTACTTTTTGTCACTTTTCTTTTACCAAAACCTCAAATGTTTTCAATTATACTTAGCAGTGATTGAGTCTATGTATTCTAAAATTACTGCCGGTATGTTGGGGTTTTGTATACATTATTGTAATCCGTTACTATTGGACAAAGAGTTAGCCAATGAGTAACATGACCCACAAGTCAAGTATAATCGCTCTCAATATTATAAAGTTATAAAAACTGTTTCGATTAAACTGGGATGCACTCACCAGTATTTCTTGCTGATAAAACCTTTTTTTAAAACGAGTTTCAGGTAACTTAATGTGAAGCTAATAGAAGCCAGCTGGAGAGCACTGAAGGCTTGGAAAAGTGGCTATAAAAGTTACCTAAATAAAAAGGAGTTTTGTTTTCAATAAACTAGGGTTTACCCTTATAAATATATTGTAATGGAAACTTGGGTTTTATCCCATTTACTTATTATAAAAAGCTTGGTATTTTAACTCTAATAAAAATATTTCCTAACTACGGTCTTGATGTATTCCGCTGCCAAATTAATAAACACCGATACCACCCGCTCTGCGTGCCACGGCCGCCCGCCTCCCGGGGCAGGGGTCGGGGGTTACGACAAAAGGTGGTATCAGAGCTACAGCCACTGGTTTAAGCCAATGAAGTATTCTGCTGACACTTAAATTTTGTGTTAGGAAATAATTTATGTGATTATGTGTAAATGTGTGTAATATTGTTTTATGTTATTTGACAAATTGTTAGTTTACAGTATGAGTGAGCAAGGTACATCCGACGCTTATCGTCAAATAGCTAGTTCCCCAAAAGATGAAGGAACCTCATCTCAGCCAAATCCCTCTGGATACTCAGCTGATACTAAGGAAGGAATATTTATTTTCAAGGTACAATCTGAGGAACCATTCCCTTCCAAAAAGAGAGGATGGTTTAATAGGGGAGCGCATGAGAGAAGAAAGAGGATGAATAAATTACAACAACAAAGAGAGATAGTAAAAGCTAATAGGGAAGTGAATGCACAAACTCCGAAAGCAGTCAATAGACCACCGTGGGAAGAGGAACTAGACAGGCAGTTGGCAGATTTCCATATGCTAGCCACTAACGCAGTAGACTCTAACCTAAACCAAATAGCTGAACCACCACTGTTACCCTTATTCCCTGACCAACAAATGCTAGAACCCAACCAGGAAGACCAGTTTCCAATCCCAGATGTTGACCCTTATGAGATCCCCAGAATTCCCCCACCAAACCCCATAACTCAGTATGCCGACCTTAACCCTTTAGACCCATTTTGGAAAAGTGACTGGTGGAAGCAGAGTGTAATAAGAAACCTATACCCTTACGGAGATCCCATACCTCGATACTCTGACCCAGAACCAGTGCCAGAACCACCATTAAACCCACCAATGAGTCGAGAATGTGTGTAGGAACTCTGTCAGTATGGCAAAAATTTAGTGAATGAAGGGAACAGAATTCGACAGATGGGGGAGAAACTAGTTTGGAAGTATGATGAGAATGAGATGCAGTATTGGATGAACGACACCTAGAATAATGCCTAGATATGTGTGTAATTTTGTATTTTGATAATATATATATATATATATATATATATATACTAAAATAGATATCGATGCATAACTATTAGTGTATTTAATTTTTAGTTGTAGTTTATAATCGACGCATATATATATATATATATATATATATATGAAAAGAGTAAAGTCGCAATGTTCGACGTTTTTGATCAATCTGTTAGTATGATTGTTTGTATCAACATCTTATTCAGTGATAATTAATACCTAATAAATGTTTACAATTCAGTTGGACAACGAAGTAAATCAGGAAAACCCGAATAATGAGAATAACGGAAACCAAATAGATAACAGTGCCATCCAATATATAGTAGCACAAGGAATTATAGATGCTATGCCTCATATTATCAAGACTGTTAAAGAAGCAGAAAATAATAAATCTGCAAATGGAAGTAAACGCCAACACACTGAACCAAGTCACAGTGTGAACGATAATAACGGACCAACAATCCAAGCACCAATTCCTAAAAGAAGAAGAACCGTCTCTTATGGTTGTTCTTATAAAGAATTCTTGGCCTGCAAACCAATAGAATTCTCGGGCAATGAAGGAGCCATTTCAGCCTTGCGCTGGATAGAAAAGACAGAAGCAGTCATAAAAATAAGTAAATGTGCAGATGAAGATAAGATTATGTTTGCTTCTAATCTTTTCAAAAATGCAGCCTTAGAATGGTGGAATACTATTCTCCAGTCTAGAGGAAGTGATAGAGTTTATAATATGGAATGGACTAACTTTAAAGAGATAGTCGAAAGAAAATTTTGTCCTCCTCGTGAAAAGGAACAAATCGCCAATAAGTTCCTAAATCATAAAATGACTGGAAGAGACTGCAAAGGTTACACTACCATATTCTTTGAATATGCTAGAATAGTGCCAACCTTTGCCTCACCTAAGCAAGTATTAATTTCCCGTTACATTTGGGGATTAATTAGTGAGATCAGACATGTAGTCAAGGCAGTTAGGCCATAAACCGTAGAAGAAGCAGTAGAACTAGCCAATACCTTGACTGATGAACTGGTACGCACACAAAAGGCAAACCAGAGAAAGAACCTAGCTCAAAGGCTTACCCAGGAATTTCGCTACAGTAATTCCAACCGTGGGAAAAGTACAGGTTCTTCCTCTGCACCTTATTGCAGATATTGCAAAAGGAAGCACTCTGGAAGGTGCTCCATATACTGCAACTTTTGCAAAATGTCTGGACACAAGGAAGAAGATTTTAGGAGGAAACCTAGCAATAGGCTATGCTTCAATTGTGGAGAAACTAGGCACATCAGACCGAACTGTCCGAAACTAGCTCTAGCAACAACCAGCAAAGCTAAGACAACTGAAGGACCTAAGAAGAATGCCAGAGCAATCGTCTTGACAACTGAGGAAGCTAAGATGATCCCAGATGTGATAGCCGGTACGTTCTTAGTTAATAATATATTTGCCAAAGTATTATTTAACTCTGGTGCAAACCAAAGTTTTATCAATACTTCTTTCTACAAACTTCTCAATCAACCATTAACCAAACTTCAACAAGATTGTCTGGTAGAAACGGCAAACGGAGAATCCATTAAGATTAGTGAAATCTTGCAGGGAGCAAGAATAGAAATCCTGAACCATCATTTCTTTGCTAACCTTTACCCAATGAATCTAGCTGGATTCGATATTGTATTAGGAATGGATTGGTTGGTAGCCAATCGTGCCAGTATTTTATGTGATCAAAAGTCAGTACAAGTAAGTACACCAACGGGTGAAAAGATCATAATTAAAGGAGATAAGCCGACCAGATCGACAAAATTCATCTCTGTGATGAAAGCTACAAGTTATGCAAGGAAAGGAGGAATAATATATATGATTTCTGTAATCATTAATACTAAAGGAAAAGAATTAAGAGATATTCCTGTAATATCTAAATTCTCAGATATTTTTCCAGAAGAGTTACCTGGATTACCGCCTGATAGAGAAGTTGAATTTAGAGTTCACCTAACACCAGGGACGGTACCGATTACCAAAGCACCATATCGATTAGCACCAACGGAGATGCAAGAACTGAAGAAACAATTGGACGGACTTCTTGACAAAGGTTTTATACAACCTAGTTCATCGCCATAGGGAGCGCCGGTGTTGTTTGTTAAGAAGAAGGACGGATCGATGCGTATGTGCATTGATTACCGAGAATTGAACAAGGTCATGATTAAGAATCGGTACCCACTACCAAGAATCGATGATCGGTTCAATCAACTTCAAGGAGCTCGATTCTTTTCTAAGATCAATTTACGCTCAGTGTTTTGGTCAAAAATTACCGAAGCAATTAAGTGATCAAATTAGTTAAGTGAGGTAGTGTGCTAAGAAAGTGTATCGAAAATTTGATAATTTAGTTGTTTACAAAAACAGTTATTAGGACATGGCTCAGGATATCGAGCTGTATCTACAATCAAACAATGAGCAAAAATGTAAAGGGTGACACGGGATGTACGAGGAAAGCCCTTGATCAATCTAGATCGCCGGCATAAAACCTCGGGAGCTGACAATCACAGCTGCCTTGTTCTTCTTATTACTTCAAATGTCAGGATAAAATGCAGGATATGATGTGGATCAACTAGGTGTTACAATGCAATTTGAATACAAGTGTGAGTGCGTTGTGAGTGTTTGCAGCTACTGAGAAAGAGAGCTCGAGAGATTGTGTCCTTATCTGATCTGATCAATCCTATTTATAGTAAAATAAAACTAACTAACTAGCCTATAAATCGGGGATATAATGAATATTCCCTTTGTGAATGTTGTAGTCCACGTCTTCCGGCTTCAACGTTCATAATCCAACAGATTTGCCCGAGTCTTTGGGAGAAGAAGTCCACCTGAACGTTATAGACTTGCACCATTAATCTGCACGTGAATTAATTAGTCACTACCAGGATACTCTATCAGGATGTTACCAATATCCTGATCCGGTATCCTGATTACAACAAAAGAAACATAGTTAGAATATTATTCAGGATATACGAATAAAAAACCACCCATAACAATTGTCTCCAAAATATACTGTTGGTATACCAATTCCAACGGATATATTTTAAAGCTTATCTCATAAATCGAGGTTATTAAGTTGAAACGACGGTCGAGATAGCATTGTGCAACTTCCAACGTGGTTTTCACTCGATGGCTATCTATTACGCCCCTATATCTTCTCTCTTTCTGTTTGAAAACCAAATATCATCAACAAAATCTCCAGGTAATTATTCATTCTTTCTTCCTTCCCTGCTAATCTCTTCATTCTTCTCCTAATGGCTACTAGAACCCGTCCTCATACTGGTGAATTGACGAAGACCTTCGTCCAACAAAACCTTCTCAAGAACCTCGAGAAGGAGATCTGTGCCTTCGATAATGCAGATATCGCAGCGTTGAGAGCCTCCGGCGCCTTTCCGGATAGTACGATTATCTGACCATTCGACCAGTCAGTTCGATCGGACGTTTCATCTGTCGATTGGGTCTGTTTCCGGCATATCCTTTCTCGCTAGGCCTTCGGTATCCTTTTCCTGAATTCATGATGCAATTTTTTCGAACCACCGGTCTTTGCTTTGCCCAAACAATGCCTATGGTTTGGAGGGTACTGATCGTACTCAACCAAATCAAAAACCTCCACTTCCCTGACCTCTGCATCGAGGATATTCCGATCGCCTATCGTCTCCGATCACATGGTTCTAGCCGGTTTTTACTCTTTTCCACTTCCAGTAAACCCCTAATTCTCAAAGCCACCAAAACCAAGGATGGATGGTAACGGAAATTCTTCTTCGTTAAGCGAGATTCCATCTATGAGGGCGCCAGCCTCCCGGTGGAGTGGTTAACCACCGGTAGGGTTTAGGGTTTTAAGAATATCCCCAAATACCTCTTGGGCCTATATCCTGTGCTGATACTTTTCCTATCTGGCTTTTATATAGTGAACTTCAAAGAAGTAGCCCCTCCTACTGAAGAATCTGAAAAGAGAATCAAAGCGATTTACTAGTTACCGGAAGGTGATAGGATCTTTTCCACACACCTCCCAAGTTCCAGTCAATATTCACCATCTGACATGTCTGGTAAGGGTTATCCTGCAAATAATTGATCAGCTTAATATAATGAAAGAATAGAAAAGATTTAGAACTTCTCCTTTTATGCAGCACCAGCCAAGATCCCAGAAGTTTTTGACCTTGAGGAGTTGGACAGTTATTTCGACCCTGTCCAGGTTAAGAAAGAGCCAAGTCCCAAACCTATTGCTTCATCCAAGCCTACCAGCTCTAAATTCGCCGACATTCCCAAGCCTTCACCAGCTACTAAGCCCCGGACCTCTAGTTCCCATAAGAGGAAAGTGACTGTTTCGCCTGCCGCTCCCGAAACATTTCCCTACGAGAATCATGGGTTTGTCGAGGCAAGTGGGTTCATGATTTCCTTTCTCAACCAGGTATAGATCCTTATCCCGTATCCTGCATATATATGTTAAACCGATATCCTGGTTAATATACAACAATACTTGCGTTTTTTGTTGAAGGGCCTCGAACGCTTAGTTTACTTGTACGAAGAATACTGCAGGCTTAACAAGATACTTGAGTCTAAATTAAAGAAAGCCGAAGTCACTATCTCCGACCAAGGAATGATCGCTGCTGCTAAATCTCAACATTACGAAGACAAGTTCAAGGCTATGACCCAGGAACACCAGGCTGTCATCAAGAAAGTTACTCACAAAGCCCAAGCCCATCTTGACACCGTCCAAGTGCAACATAAACAGGATATGGCCTCATACCAGGAAGGCCTCAAGAGCTCCGTCGCCATCTCCCTTCTTCAGGCTAGGCTAAAAATGGCTTATGAAGACAAGGCCTTGGGCTTTGAATGCCCTTCTTGGAATGTCGACGCCTGGGAGACAAAGCTAAGAGGTATTGGCGGTAATCCTGTGGAGCATCCTATAGTCAAGGGGTCTTCCAAGGTGACTGAAAAGCTAACTGAGGCTGGTGGCGAGGCTGAGAAGGATGTCCGAGCTGATCCTGAACCAGATGCTGGTGAAGACGTGATGGATGAAGAGGGTGCTGCCCCCTGAATGCAGCGAAGCGGGCAGTGATGGATGTTCATGCCTAGGCCGGAGCCCACTTTTTAAATTTGATGGTTGTACTTGTTTGAACAATTTTGTTTCTTGTCCTTTAAACAATTTACTTTCCTGCACTTAAAACAATATGATGGCCAAAGGTGGAGGGATCCTGAGTTTCAGGATGAAGCCCTTGGTCATCAGTTAGTATGGTTTGTTTTGAACAATATAACAGTTGGAGGTGGATGGGTCTCGGTTTGAGATGAAACCTTCAACTGTTAAGTAAATATGGTTAGAAACTAATTGTGCTTTTGGTGGATGGATCTCGGTTTGAGATGAAACCAAAAGCACAACTTTTGCTATGTTAATACTATAACCTTCTTTTGGCCTTATTTCTTGTTGTTCAATTTTATTTTTGCAAAGCTTATTTTGATAACAGTTGTTTGACATGAATACAGTTTTAATTTTCAATCCAAGTATCAAGTCCCAAACATTCCAACCAAATATCCTGAATATATTCTAAAAATATATTTTGAAAATATATCCTGAGAACATATCCTAATCAGGATAATGTTAAATGTTATAATCAAACTTTTGTCAAACATAGTTTCAAAATTTAAATGATTTAGATAAGGTTTTTAAAGGAAAGATCATACCAGAGGTAGAGTGCAACCTTATTCTCAAACTTCGATCCTTTTGCAATTTTTCCAACGAAGATGTCCCCAGTCTGGGACACTTAGTGTACTGGGTCCAAGCTTGATCCTTTGAGCTTTGCACAATTGCCTCAGTAGGAATGTCCCCTGTGCATTATGTCTTTAAACACTTAGTAATTTTCTGGACATCAATTGCAACTGTTTGTATACCTTTTGTATTACAGGGGATAAATCCTTACAGGGGAAAATCCCAAGTTTTCATGCGCTACAGGCGGGAGTGTATAAACTCCAAGACTTAGAAATGTGAAAACCTTTCAACCTTAGAGAGTATGAAAATACCCTTTCGTGAGAGAGGGTGATCAATCCTCATATACCTTTAGGATCCAGGATATAGCCAACAATAACGAAATTGTCAGCCACTTTTACATGGACTGGTCCCGCTATCTTGAACTATCCCTGGATAACTTGCGCTCCAGGTGGGGTGTTTAAACCCAATTCGAGAGAAAGGTGAATACCTTTAAACCTGTGAAGGGATCAGGATCCCTTAAACGTGAGAGAGGGGGCCAATCCTCTAATCTTTTGAAATATCCTGAGTGTGCATCCTAGAGTTATATCCCAAATCATATTCTGCAAAACAACCTTAAACTAAGGTGGGTGTTAGTCTGGCTAACACCCCTCCGATGCTTAAGTCAGTACTGGGTTCAAACAAAATAAAATAGAATTATATTTAAAAGAGATAGAATTCATACCATCCTGAGTTAGAAATTAAATTCTAAACTCATTTGAAATAGGCTTTGAGGTGTATCGCATTCCAGGATCTTGGTAGTATATCCCCTTCCATATCCTTGAGTCGATATGCTCCTTTCCCAGATTCTGATTCAACCTCATAGGGTCCTTCCTGTTAGGGGAGGATTTTCCAATCCTAAGGATCATGGATCCTCAAGTACTACCAGGATCATGAATTCTGTTTGAATTAAGGATCCTCAGTAGGTGTTGCAGGATCAGGATTCAGGATCCTTATTGTTATCCTTATATTAATGATTGTCTTCATTATGCGTGAGCTTGTTTTGCAGGAGTATGTGCATGGACTTGGTCTTGCCGATATTCATGGAGCATATTCCCTCAATATTCCGCACGTGCTTGGCCCTTGTGAACGTTATGGAGATCGTGGGAGACTTGCACATTTAGCGGATAGTTAGTTAGTTTAGTTATTTCTAATTTTAAATATGGGATAACAAGCTTGAGTGAGAACACTTAGCTAATTTAGCAAACACACACTCTCGTAACAGTTCTCAATCGGCTCTCAACAGTTTACTTGGCGATTTCATACACTTTTGCACTTTTGCACACTAGTGATCCTTGTAACAAGCTTGTTATCATCCCGAGTTGTAACAACCTTTTGATTAATCTTAGTTGGTGATCGGTAGTTTCCATCACCTGAGGTTTTTTATGCCGGAGATCAACTCTTGATCAAGGGCTTTTTCCTCGTATAAATCCTTGTGTCACCTCTTTATTTGATTTGCAAATTGTTCATACAATTTTTCATAGATTCAAGCATCACACCTCACAACAAAAGATTTGGTTGCATTATCCTTGCTTGATTTTTGACAAAAACAGTTTGGCGCCCACCGTGGGGCAATTGGTGCTTCATTTCTGAAAAAATTTACTCATTGTGTTCATTTTGGTTCATCATCTTCAACCACATGGCTTCTTCAGCGAAGAATACGTCAAGTTCAATACTGGCAATCACTTCCTCACAGGGCGTTCACCTTTGCCTCCACCACCTTATGGATCCCAGAAGAATGCTGAAAATGCTGCAAAGAGACAAAGCCCCATTTTTCCAAAACCAACAACTTCTACTGTTTCTTCTAACCCTACTACTAGTGATCTTTTTTCTTTGATTTTGCAGATGAGGGATCACATACAAGAGCAGGACAAAACCAACGAAAGGATCCTCCATGAAATTGGTGACATCAAGAAACAGAAGAGATCGGGGGAGGATCACTCTCCTCTGATACCAAGGTCACTGGATTTCGACACTCTAGCTATAATCGCCCAGCAATCTGCAGCTCCGGATATCCAGTACCAGAGTGAACCATTGGGAAGGCGTTATGTGACAACAACTATGAGTCAGGCTTTTGGGTCTCACTTTCAGCCTTCAGGATCCTGTTTTCAGCCTTTGGGATCCTCTTTCTAGCATCAGGGATCCTTCGTTAGCTCAGGAGGATATTTGGGGACGCACACAGTCCAAGGTTCCTCTCAGGTTCAAGGATCCTCTCAGGTTTAAGGATGCTCTCAGGTCCAAGGATCCTCTCAGGTTTTAGGATCCTCTCAGGTTTGAGGATCCTCCTTCCAGGTTCAAGGATCCAACATCTTTCAGGATCACGGATTCTTAAGAAGTGTACAACCCTCAAGTTTATATGTTCATCAAGGAGACTTCATTCCAATGCAGACCATTGCGACTTCTGGTCCTTCCATCATACCAGAATCTCGTCAATATGGATTCACATCTGGGATTCCAAACTTGAATCCTCCAGGGGGTAACACTTTGAATAATTCTTACAACACTAACCATGGCTTTATACAGGATACAGGTATCAATCAAGCTATGGCTAGGGAGTTACAGAAACTGAAGGATATGATATCCAATGTTCCAGGGGTGGTTAAACCCGTTCCTAAAATCGCAGATGGCAGCCATAGGATATCTCGTTTTGCACCACCTATTTGTGATGCTGAGATACCCAAAAGGTTCCAGATACCAACTATGAAGCTATATGATGGTTCGACGGATCCAGAGGAACATGTAGCTCAATACAGAGAAAGGATGGAGATCAATCCAATTCCGTAGAGGTTAAAGGAAGCAAGTTTATGCAAGGGTTTTGGATCCACACTCACAGGATCAGCTCTTAAATGGCTGCTAAGTCTTCCCCCTTACTCTATTACTTCATTTGCTAATCTAGTTAATCTGTTTAATAGTCAATTCTCATGTAGTAGAAAATTTGAACGTTTAACTAGTGATCTATATAGGGTAACACAAGGTCAAAATGAATCACTTAGATATTACATCACTAAGTTTAGTAAAGAATCCTTAGACATTCCTAATCTGGATATAGCTACGGCTGTGGAAGCCTTTAAAATGGGATTGCTTAGGGATTCATTATTCTATGACGATCTTGTTATGACCCCATGCAGGAATCTTGATGAAGTGAGAGCCAGGGCCCTTAGATTCATCCGATTAGAGGATGATAAAAGGATCCAGGAAATATTAGCAGGATCCTCGAAGCAGGAAAAACAAGGATCCTACTTCAAGAACAACAAGTTCAAGTCCTACAACAAGTCTGACAACCAGAACGTACATGCAGTAGAACATGAAGAGGATGATGAGGATTATCCTCCCATTTCTGAATACTGTTTTTCTATTAATAACAATGAAGTAATTCTTGCAATGCAGAATCTAGGTGAGAAAGCAAGATGGCCAAGGAAAAGTGATAAACCAGCCGCAACAAAAGACAAGTCCAAATTGTGTGCATATCATGAGGATTTCGAGCATCTTACTGAAGAATGTATTGCACTTAGGAAAGAAATTGGTTACTTGTTAAGCAAGGGGCACTTAAAGGAACTTTTGGGCAGGAAGAAGTCAAGGATCCAGGATCCTGAGAAGATCCCAGAAAGAGCTCCTGCTCCTCCAGCAGATGCACAAGTTATAAACTTCATTTCTGGTGGATCAGACATTAGTGGTACTTCCTTTTCAGCAGCCAAAAGACATGCCAAGGAGACCAAGATGGATAATGGAGATAGACCCATCCGGACCTTTACTGTTACACAGGAGAAAGTCATAACCTTTGATGAGGATGATCGTGTTGATGTGCAGGATCCTCATCATGATGGTTTGGTTATTACTTTGTTCATTTCTTACCATTTTGTTCGCAGGATCCTAATCGATGGAAGAAGCTCAGTGAACATTATTCAGCTTGATGTCCTCAAGAAGATGAATATCCCTGAATCAGATATTATCCCAAGATCCTCAGTTCTTGTGGGATTCAGCGGAGAAACCAAGAATACATTGGGGGACATTAAACTTCCCATTTACATTGAAGCACTTCATTCTTATCAAAAATTTTGTGTTATAGATTGCTTATCCTGTTGCAATGTTATCCTTGGCAGGCCATGGATACATGACATGAAGGCAGTTGCATCTACATATCGTCAATGTGTGAAGCTTCCTAGTCCATGGGGGGTGACAAAGATTGAGAGTGACCAACAAGAAGCAAAGAATTGTTATACCTCATCAATGAATCCAGCCTCAAGACCAAGGGAGCAATAGCAACTAAAGTATCCTCCAAGAGACGTCTTGGAGGCAAGAGAACAGGATGTGAAAGAAATCCTTATGGATCCTCATGATCCTGAATCCAAAGTCTTCATAGGATCAGGGATCCTCAGCAACATTGAACAGGATCTAGTATCCTTCCTTAAAAGGAGGAAAACTACCTTTGCCTGGAAGCATGAAGACATGACAGGTATCTCTAAGGATATAATTACTCATAAACTTGGCATTGACAGGTTATTCAAACCTATACATCAGAAGAGGAGGAAGTTTGCACCAGAGAGGAGTGCCATTATCCAGGAGGAGGTAGACAAATTACTTCGAGCAGGTATGATTAGAGAGGTTAAGTATCCAAGATGGTTAGCCAATGTGGTTGTTGTTCAAAAGAAAAATGGAAAGTGGAGGGTATGTGTCAATTTTACTGATTTAAACAAGGCATGTCCCAAGGATCCTTTCCTATTACCCCACATTGACTCCATGGTGGATGCTACCGTGGGTCATGAGTTGTTGACATTTATGGATGCTTCATCTGGATTTCAACAAATTCAGATGGAACCATCTGATCAAGAGGATACGGCCTTTATGACCCCAACTGGTATCTATTGTTATATTGCTATGCCATTTGGACTAAGGAATGCAGGTGCTACTTATCAAAGGCTAGTCAATATGATGTTCAAGAAACAAATTGGACACACTATGTAAGTCTATATAGATGACATGGTGGTTAAGTCCAAGAAAGCTGAGGATCACCTTAGAGACTTGGAGGAAGCATTCGATATCCTTGATAAATTTAATATGAAACTAAATCCTTCCAAGTGTCACTTTGGTGTTAAAGCAGGAAAATTTCTAGGATACATGGTAACAAAAAGAGGCATTGAAGCAAGTCCAGAGCAAATTAAGGCTATTGTGAATATCAAATCTCCTGCCAATGCCAAGGATGTGCAAAGGTTAACAGGGAGGATCGCGGCCTTGAACAGGTTCATATCCAAGTCATCAGAAAAGTGCAAGGAATTCTATGACATTTTGAGAAAGAACAAGAAATTTGAATGGACTGAAAAGCATGAAAATGCTCTCAAAGCCATTAAGGATTACCTATCCTCAGCTCCTGCCTTGATGAAACCAGAAAAAGGGGATGTATTATCCTTGTACCTAGCGGTATCCTCTAAAGCAGTAAGTGCGGTCCTTGTTAAGGATCACGAAGGTACACAACATCCTGTCTATTATGTAAGTAAGAGTTTACTTAATGCTGAATCCAGGTATTCACATTTAGAAAAACTTATTCTTGCTTTGATTATGGCATCTACTAAATTAAGACATTATTTTGAAACTCATGCCATTATTGTTAAGACTAACTTTCCAATTAAGAATGTTCTCAGGAAACCTGAAATGTCAGGAAGGATGGCTAAGTGGGCAGTGAAGCTCAGTGCTTATGATATAAGATATGAGCCTAGAACTGCCATTAAATCCCAAGCCTTAGCTGACTTTGTGGCAGATTTCAGTAGTGACTTGCAAAGGGAAGCTGAGTTAGAAGTTCAACAGCTTGAAGAAACTAAGGATCCTTGGATACTCTTCACTAATGGAGCTTCTAAGGTCAAAGGAACAGGACTTGGAATACTACTAAAATTGCCACAGGGGACATAATACCCCACTCCATAGCTTGTGAGTTTCAAACTACTAACAATGAGGCTGAGTATGAAGCCTTGATAGCTGGTTTGCAAATTGCCAAGCATATGAGGATCAGGTATCTTGAGGTACATGTAGATTCATTGTTAATTACTAATCACTTTAATGGATCCTATGTTGTTAAAGGTGAAAAGCTAATCAAATATTTAGAGATAGTCAAAGAATTGGCCCTCTCTTTCGTTTCCTTTAGTTTGACACAGGTACCCAGAGAAGAGAATGCAGAGGCTGATGCATTGGCTAATCTAGGATCATCCTTGAAGATTCCAGAGGATACCAAGATCCCTATTATCCATATCCTAACCCCTGCTATTGAGGATCATGTAGCTATGGAGATAGGAGAGGATTCTGCAATCATCCCTAGTGATGATACACAATCTCGTTCAGGATCATGGATCCTTCCAATCATGAGATACATACAACATGGAGAGATTCCTACAGGAGAAAACCCCAGGGCTTTCAAAATCAAGGTATCTCAATTCACAATATTGAATAACATGTTATATAAACGATCTCTTGCAGGTCCATATCTAAGATGCATAGACGATCCTGAAATCCAAGAAGTCCTAAAGGATTTTCATGAAGGAGATTGTGGAAACTACACTGGGGGCAGGGCATTATTCTCAAGGATCCTGAGGACAGGATACTATTGGCCTACTATGAAGAAGGATGCTGTGGATTATGCCAAGAAGTGTGATCCTTGTCAGAGACATAGTAACATCCTTCACCAACCAGCAGAGCTCTTGCATCCTATATCCTCTTCTTGGCCATTCATGAGATGGGGAATGGATATAGTTGGTAAACTTCCCAAAGCACCAGGAGGAAAGCTATTCATGCTTGCCATGACTGATTATTTCTCCAAGTGGATAGAAGCTGAAGCCTTTACTCAAGTCAGAGAAAAAGAAGTGATATCCTTTATCAAAAGAAACATTATTACTAGATTTGGTATCCCTTCTGAAATTGTTTGTGATAATGGATCCCAATTTATTGGGAGTAGAACTACTAACTTTTGTGAGAGCTGGGGGATTAAGATGATAACATCAACACCAGTCCACCCACAAGCTAATGGTCAAGCAGAATCATCCAACAAGATCATCATCAACAACTTGAAGAAGAAGCTTGGATCCAAGAAAGGAAAGTGGGCAGAAGAACTACCTTAAGTACTATGGGCTGATAGGACAACTCCCAAGAATGCCACTGGCCAAACTCTATTTTCTTTGGTATTTAGGGCAGAATCAGTGATCCCTACAGAGATGGTGGTTCCTACTGCAAGAACAAGCATTCGTGATCCTGAAGGAAATGCTGAAAACTTGGTTCAAGACTTGGATACTATAGAAGAACTCAGGGATTTGGCAAGGATAAGGATGGCTAGTTATCAACAAAGGATGGCTGGAGCCTACAATAAGAATGTCAGGATCAGGAAGTTCCAAATTGGTGATATGGTGTCACACCCCCAAAATCCACCCTGCGGAGTATCACCGCTTGGAGGCGTGACATGACCAGGATCGAGCCACCAATCATATTGAACAACGTAAATAAGTAAGTAAAACCAACCACAATACAATTGGTGACCATAAAACAGTAACCACCTTTAAGTTAGCAGCGGAAGCATAAAACGTAAGACTAAAACATAAGTTCATAGTTCATAAGTTTAAAGTCCAAAACGTAGGTTTAATAAGTTCATAAGGATTAAATGTTTAGCACGGGATATAACAACCCATATTCCACAATGACTTCCTCCTCGTGCAAGCTCCATAAGCATCTAGCGACCTGTAAGGCATGTAACAACGAGTCAACAACAAAGTTGGGTGAGTTCACAGTTGGGTGTTCGTTTTAAGTTGTTTCAAAAACATAGTTTTTGTTTAGTTGGCTTACTTTCTGTGGGGGTTACCCTTAGTTGAAAATATGTTTAACCAATTTCTCTTTTTCCCAAACCATATTTAGTGGGGGCTTCCCCATGTGAACTACTAGACTGTTATGATATCGACTACTAACGAATTTTGTTGTGCCCTACGTCAATGTTCTATCATCATTGACAGTTTGCCATAGTCCATTAGTACACGCCCGTTCGGACGACACGGTGTGAGGTTTGTTAAACCTAATAGCGCTATTAACTAATGACCCGCTCGCCATCGGCCTCGGCGATTAAGTCGATATAAAATGAGGGACTTAATGATAGAGTTTTTGTCTAGTAAGTTTTAAGGTTGTTGTCCTACACAAGGAGGACGAATGTACGTATTCTACCCAAGGAGAATACGCAGGATTAATATTGGTATCCTACCCAAGGAGGATGGCCGTACATATCCTACCTAAGGAGGATATGTAGATTCCGTTTTAATTCTTTAACCCATTCCCAACCACCGGGAATCCCATGCCTTAGAAAGAGTGTGAACTCACCTTGGTTTGCTCGGTTAGATTAGTTACTCTAATAATCAGAAATCAAGCACGTCCTAATAAGGTACGGATAACAATCAGTTTCTCATGCATAACACGTATCCTACGTACGGTTTATTTACTCATTACTTCTATCACATAACATGTACACACTTTAACAGTTCACGCCCATATAAACATTCCGCCTATAACTACTCAAGAGCAAGCACACGATATTACACATAACACTTTCATTGACATATAGCACGTTAGATCACTCTCAGATAACCTACCCGTCATTTAGACACGCAAATTACTACTTATGTCGTTTCCAGTGGGAGAACTACAAATACATCAGTGGTCATCTACAGTACAAATTTCATGAGCTAACTCTACACAGAATTCAAGTTATGACGGAAAACAGAACGCATATTTTCAGCAGTAAAAATACAGCTTTTGCTGCTGTTACAAAACGACCCTTTAAAAATAGCAAACGAAGTCCAAAAATTATGATTCCACTGCCATTAGAACCGTATTTCATAATAACACGTCATAGACTCAAGAAAATCAGTTTTTCGTTAAGTTATGATCTGGTTACAGCCAACTGAAGTTGGCTGTAAACACCAACCAGCTTCCTGTTTTCCGTTATTAACTTTCTAACGCCTGCTCGATTGATTCCGTTAACATGTTTAGCGATTAACAACGACATTTACATCAATATTAACAAGTAAATTATCAAGAAATCAATAACATAAGCAAAACCACTTCATACTAACAAACAATGATCAACGTGCATATCAACTTGTATTTATCATGATATCTTCATCTAGCAAGTTTATGTTCATGTCTTCTTCATAAGATTCATTAGTGTTCTTAATATTATGATCATGATACATTATTAACCACTTAAATAACATGAAAAATGAATGGATCTAAGTCCTTACCACTAGTTCAAGACTAGGGAAGTTCATGTGAAGAAATGTGGTGGATAAAAGAAGATAAGAGAGGTCCTTCAACTTCCGAACACACCGAGCTTCGTTGTATGCCTTCTAACACCTATGTATGCTCTTAGAATGGTTGAAATTGATCAAGTGATGGTGGTGATGGTGGGGGTGGCTCACGGCCGAGATAGAGGGAGAGAGGAAGAGTAAGATGAAGTGTTGTTGTGTGAATGATGAGAATGATGAGAATGATGGTGAACTTATTGATAATTATATAATCTTCCAACATGCTAATGTCCATTAGATCAAATGTCCCTTGAGTACACTACATGTCCATTAAACAAATAAAGGAAATCAAAGTGGGGATCCCACTTTCTAGAACCGGTTTTGGGGGGGGGGGGGTGCTTGGTTGGGTTGCAACTTATTAGTTACTAATTTAGTTAGGAATCAAATGTTTAGTTAGTGCCTTAAGGTGTGTTATTAAATACATAGTGTGTTAGGGTGTTCGGGGACCCTAACTAGCTTAGAAAAATAAAAATAATGCTTCTAGCATTATTTTGGTGTTCCGGGTAATGTCCGGTTGTTCGGTTGGGTGTTGTTCCGTTAAAGTGCTTAATTAATCCGTAAAATGTCCTATATATATATATTCTCAACACTCAGGAAAGCATACCGGACTATTTAGTAACTTTTCTGCACACTACTAGTATGTTAATAAGCACATGTAAGTATGACACAGTAATCAGAAGCAGTTAAGTAATTCAGAACAGTCATCAAGCACTTTAATTATCATTTAATAAATCATACAGATACATGAACTTCTGAGGGTTGTCACATTCTCCCCCTGTTAAGATAATTTCGTCCCGAAATTTAGCACGTGGTTACTGAGGGAGCTAGTTAAGTTGCGTTGGTTTCCTGGTTTTCCTGGGGTGTCACGTCATCCCCCCGTTGGTTTGGAATTTCGTCCCGAAATTCTGCAGTAGCTTCAGCCTCAGTAGTGGTTGCACTTTTCTTAAACAGCTGGGGATACTTGAGTTTCATTTGGTCTTCTCATTCCCAGGTATACTCTGGGCCACGACGGGAGTTCCAACGAACTCGAACAAGAGGTATCCTGGTACGCTTGAGAATCTTAACATCTCGATCAGTAATCTCTATTGGTTCCTCGATGAATCGCAGCTGGTCATCGATAGTGAGTTCCTTGAGAGGAACTATGAGGGTCTCATCTGACAGACACTTCTTCAGATTCGACACATGGAAAACATTGTGAACTCCACTGAGTTCTTCAGGTAGATTCAGCTTGTAGGCGACTTTGCCAATTTTCTCAATGATTTCGAACGGTCCGACATAGCGCGGATTGAGCTTGCCTCGTTTGCCAAAAGGAACTACACCTTTCTAAGGTGAGACTTTAAGTAGCACTCGATCCCCAACCTGGAACTCGAGTGGTTTCCTTCGCTTATCAGCATAGCTTTTCTGACAGTCACGAGCTGTCGCCATTCGCTGTCATATCTGAGCAATCCTCTCAGTCGTGTCTACTACAAGTTCTGGGCCTATGATTTGGCTGTCACCAACTTCTGCCCAACAAAGAGGTGATCGGCATTTACATCCATACAATGCTTCAAACGGGGCAGCCTGAATACTGGTGTGGTAGCTGTTATTGTACGAAAACTCCACCAAAGGGAGGTGCTTTTCCCAACCATTGCCAAAATCAATCACACATGTCCTGAGCATGTCTTCAAGGGTTTGGATGGTGCGTTCAGATTGCCCATCCGTCTGTGGATGATATGCCGTGCTCATGTCTAGCCGAGAGCCAAAAGACTTGTGCATAGCTTGCCACAATTCCGATGTGAAACGTGAGTCACGATCTGAAATAATGGAGGTTGGCACTCCGTGCCTTGATACTACTTCCTTTAGGTAGATGTCTGCTAGAGTAGAAAACCTGTTGGTTTCCTTGATAGCCAAGAAGTGTGCAGACTTAGTCAGTCAATCCACGATTACCCAAATGGTATCATTTCCGCGTTGAGATCTAGGCAGGCCAGTAACGAAATCCATGGAAATTTGCTCCCATTTCCATGTCGGAATCTCTGGTTGTTGGAGTAGGCCTGATGGTTTCTGATATTTAATCTTGACTCTTGCGCAAGTCAAGCATTTGCTAACGTAGGTTGCTATGTGAGCTTTCATGCTAGGCCACCAGTATGTAGTCTTTAGGTCGTGGTACATCTTATCCGAACCAGGATGTACTGAATAACGAGACTTATGTGCTTCATCCATCACAAGCTTGCGTAAGTTTCCATAAAGTGGAACCCAGATGCGCCCGTTAACATAGTAGGCGCCGTCTTCCTTTTGTTCTAACCGTTTCCTTGATCCTCGCAGGGACTCAGCCCTGATGTTTTCTGCTTTTAATGCTTCAACCTGAGCATCACGAATTTGAGCGGGAAGGTTAGAGTGAATGGTAAGCTGTAACGCGCGTACACGCTTAGGTATAGTATCCTTTCGACTGAGGGCGTCGGCCACAATATTGGCTTTGCGCGGATGGTACTTGATTGCACATTCATAATCATTCAAGAGCTCGACCCATCGATGCTGTCGCATGTTTAACTCCTTTTGCTTGAAGATATGCTCGAGACTCCTGTGATCGGTGTAAATTGTGCACTTGCTTCCGTACAGGTAATGTCTCCATATCTTAAGTGCGAAGACAACTGCTCCCAATTCCAAGTCGTGCGTAGTGTAGTTCCTTTCGTGAACTTTAAGTTGGCGCGATGCGTAGGCAGTGACCTTGTCACGTTGCATCAACACGCAACCAAGTCCTTGGATGGAAGCGTCGAAATAAACCACAAAATCATCTGTGCCTTCAGGCAATGAGAGGATAGCGTGCTACAAAGTCTATCTTTTAAGTGCTGAAATGCAGATTCTTGTGCATCACCCCAACGATAGGTGACACCCTTCTGAGTCAGTGACGTGAGAGGTTGCGCAATCTTTGAGAAATCCTTGATGAATCTTCTGTAATATCCTGCCAAACCCAGGAATTGGCAGATTTCTGTTGGTGTACGGGGTGCAGGCCAGTTCTTGATCGAGTCGACCTTGGATGGATCAACATGAATTCCATCCTTGTTTACCACATGGCCTAGAAAGTGGACTTCGCGAAGCCAGAAGTCACATTTTGAAAACTTGGCATACAACTGCTCTTTTCAAAGAAATTCCAGAATAAGCCTCAGGTGTTGCTCGTGTTCTTCCTGACTCTTCGAATAGATCAGGATATCGTCGATGAAAACTATGACAAACTTATCCAGGTAAGGTTTGCACACTCGGTTCATGAGATCCATGAAGACCGCAGGTGCATTCGTTAATCTGAAAGGTATAACCAGAAACTCGTAATGGCCGTAACGAGTTCTGAATGCTGTTTTGGAGACGTCCTCCTCTCGGACTCACAGTTGATGGTAGCCTGACCATAGGTCAATCTTGGAATAGAAACTCGACCCTTGCAACTGGTCGAATAGGTCATCAATGCATGGAAGAGGATAACGATTCTTCACGGTCACCTTGTTGAGTTCGCAATAGTCAATACACATTCTGAAAGTACCGTCTTTCTTCATCACAAATAACACTGGAGCTCCCCAGGGCAAAGAGCTAGGACGTATAAAACCCTTTTCCAAGAGTTCTTGTAATTGTGTGGACAGTTCTTCAAGTTCTGACGGAGTTAATCGATAAGGTGCTCGAGCTATTGGTGCTGCTCCAGGAGCTAGCTCGATTTGAAACTCGACTTGTCGATGAGGCGGAAGACCAGGTAATTCCTCAGGAAATACCTCAAGAAAATCGCGTACAATAGGTATGTCTTCTATCTTCCTTTCTTCCGGGGATGTATCAGAAACGAGGGCTAGGATAGCAATGTGGCCCTTTCGTAAACACTTCTGGGCCTTAAGGAAAGAGATGATGCCCACAACAGCACCACTCTTGTCGCCATAAATCATGAGAGGTTCTTCACCAGAACGAGGAATGCGGACGATTTTCTCCTTGCAAAGAATTTCCGCTTGCTGGTGAGATAACCAACCCACCTCAGTAACAATGTTGAAACTACCCAGAACGATAGGGATGAGATCAATAGAGAAGGTCTGGCCAGCTAAGACGAGGTTACAGCCCTTAGCTATGTGTGTGGCTTCAAGACTTTTACCGTTAGTTAGTTCTATAACGTGTTTGGTGTTTTAAGGGTAATGGGGTACGCTTAAGCACCTGGCTAACTCTTAGGAACACATATCTAATATCGGCATCCGAATCAACTAAAATAGAAACAAAGAAATTGTCTGGTAGGAACTTACCCGCCAAAACATTGGGGTTGTTTCTTTCTTCCTCTTGTCTATTCAGGAACTCATGCTCACCAGTCCTGCGGTTATCCTTATTGTCTCCGTTATTGTTCCCGTTGCCCTGGTTGCCGCTGTTGTCACGATTCTGCCTTATCTGTGGACAGTTCCTCTTGAAGTGGTTTTCAGCACCACATCGAAAACACCCCTTCTTGCTACCCTGCTACTGCTGGTTCCGGTTTGCAGGATATGGGCTCCTGCAGTCTCTAACCATATATCCCATCTTTTTTCACCGCTGGCAACACGATCCCGTACATGACACGCTGTGGTGCCGTTGGCACTTGCGGCATCTCGGTTTATTCCCTAAGTATCCCCCCTGATTTTGGTAGTTCCGCCCCTGCTGTACGAGTTTCCTGTGCCGCTCCTGCTGTATAGAGCTAGGACCCTCACCTTGGTGGTCACCCCAAATATACTTGTTACTAATAAGGGCATTTGCACTGGAAAAGTTACGCTTGGGCAACTTGCCCTCTTCCACCGCCTGATCGGTGAGTTGGTGCGCCAAACGAACGACTTGTTGGATTGTGGGAAGGTTGGCCGCAATTACAGACCCTTGGATTTCCGGGACTAAGCCTCTGAGGTATAGCTTGATTCGTCTAGATATGGGCTGTGACATGTTAGGACATAAGGCAGCCAAGTCGTTGGACCTCTTTGTGTACGCCTCAATCTCTGATCCTTCCATCTTCAAACCATAATACTCTATTTCAAGTTCCAGAATGTCGTCCAGGTGGGAGAATTCTTCCTTAATCCAATCCTTGAAGTCTCTCCAGAGGGTGGCATTCGCGTCTGCCAACCCGAGCATCTGAACTTGTGCGTTCCACCAAGAATACGCTTTCCCTTGCAACATGCTAGTAGCGTACTCTACTCGTTTGCTGGCAGGGCTTTCACCTTCTTCGAATGTATATTCGATTCTTCGGATCCAATGTAGAAGGCCGATTTCCCCTTCAGTGCCATCGAAAGTGGGAGGTTTGCATTCCAGGAACGCCTTGAAGGTGCCCATGCGTGTTTTAGGGTGAACGGGTTGACTCCCTGATTGGGTTGCTAAGGCTTCATCAATCTGTTCGTTAATCAAGGTCGTCAGCTGACCCTGGGTCATGTCGAGACGTTCACTCATGATCTTCACATCGAAGGAACACACGTAAGAAAGGTGTCGTAAAGCGCGTAAGTGTGGAGTGACAGAAGAGAGTAAGCACACAAGGTTCAAATAACAATTATCGCATTAACTAATGCATACCATGAACAATGTACCATGTAACTTAACAAGTAGGTAATATAAACATAAACCATATCACCTTGGATGTTGAGTCTTGCACGTGGAGCGAAGCGTCATTGTGGATCGTTGAGCACTGTACAGGTTATAGTCTGGTTTTGTCAAAAAGCTTTTCCCTTTTTAAAACCAAGTTCACTATAACCAATGGCTTTGATACCAATCTGTCACACCCCCAAAATCCACCCTGCGGAGTATCACCGCTTGGAGGCGTCACATGACCAGGATCGAGCCACCAATCATATTGAACAACGTAAATAAGTTAGTAAAACCAACCACAATACAATTGGTGACCATAAAACAGTAACCAACTTTAAGTTAGCAGCGGAAGCATAAAACGTAAGACTAAAACATAAGTTCATAGTTCATAAGTTTAAAGTCCAAAACGTAGGTTTAATAAGTTCATAAGGATTAAATGTTTAGCACGGGATATAACAACCCATATTCCACAACGACTTCCTCCTCGTGCAAGCTCCATAAGCATCTAGCGACCTGTAAGGCATGTAACAACGAGTCAACAACAAAGTTGGGTGAGTTCACAGTTGGGTGTTCGTTTTAAGTTGTTTCAAAAACATAGTTTTTGTTTAGTTGGCTTACTTGCCGTGGGGGTTACCCCATAGTTGAAAATATGTTTAACCAATTTCTCTTTTTCCCAAACCATATTTAGTGGGGGCTTCCCCATGTGAACTACTAGACTGTTATGATATCGACTACTAATGAATTTTGTTGTGCCCTACGTCAATGTTCTATCATCATTGACAGTTTGCCATAGTCCATTAGTACACGCCCGTTCGGACGACACAGTGTGAGGTTTGTTAAACCTAATAGCGCTATTAACTAATGACCCGCTCGCCATCGGCCTCGGCGATTAAGTCGATATAAAATGAGGGACTTAATAATAGAGTTTTTGTCTAGTAAGTTTTAAGGTTGTTGTCCTACCCAAGGAGGACGAACATACGTATTCTACCCAAGGAGAATACGCAGGATTAATATTGGCATCCTACCCAAGGAGTGTCACACCCCGAAATTATCAGAGCTGGCGTGACTGGACTGGTATCTTCATTGCACAGCGGAAGCAAATAATCAAAGACTTCTAGAAAACGAACGCCCACTAAGCACTCGAATCTCCAATGGTTCTCCTATTCCAACCGTGCCATAATTTGTGAAATGCAACCTGAGAAAGAAACATGCGAAAAATCAACATAAAGTTGAGCGAGTTCATAGTTTGTTTGTAAAAGATTTGAAATAATCTTTTGAATAACCGGTTTGTGAGATGATATTGAGAAAACGAATTTAGAAATCATTTTCTTGCCAAGATATATGGAAACTTTGTGTTTGTAACACATTATGTTCGTAAAACCATGTATTTGTAAACTCTTGTATTTGTAATGTTCGTATAACCGTCAACGCCCACCCGGACTTTGACTCCATGCCCGCATAATCCTATGCTTTGAATTTATATAAAACATGGTATGTAATTTGTAAAACCCCGGTATGAAAAGCATTCATGAACAAATTAAATTAAGGTTTTGCAAGGAGATTAAAACATGTGAAAGCATAGGGAGCACTCAAATGAGTAGGCTTATACCCTTGTTGATTTTCCTCGACTGTGTCGATTAACCTCGACTGTGTTAATTTACCTCGACTGTGTCGATTCACCTCGACTGTGTCAATTCACCTCGACTGGGACACCCAAGCACTCAAGTGGTCACAAGTACCATGAGTGGGGTTCGGCCGTACCCGTTAGATCTAACCTTCGTCCCTAATTAAGAAGTAATGGCATTTCAAATTTAATCTATGCTCACATGATCTAATAGTTCATTTCATAGTCAATTCATACCGTTTAAACATTGGTAACATGTATTCCACCCCCGAGAGTTATAAAACCGAAAACAGTTAAAGAAAAGGGGGAGCATGAACTCACGGGGTTGCCTCGTTTTACGTACGCAGACCAACCCAGACCCGTTATTGTAACTAGGACGATCCCGTCCCTACTCATGAACATCATTCACATTTCAAAAATACTCATTTGTTTTGTAAAACCGGTATCTTTAGTATGAATCATTCGTAAACTATTTGAGTTCCTTGAAATCCATCCGTAACATGATTTAGAAATATGAGTTTTCGTTCATCGAAAAAAAAATTGTTTACTTTTGCAAAACTTGCATGTCTTTCCACCCCCGAAAACATTTATAAAAATGTAAAACCGTAAAAAGTAGGGGTTATGAACTCGCCTGAATATTCCTGTGCAAAGCTAGCTATATACGAATTTGCGATGTCGTTTCCCAGACTTGACTTGCTAGCATGCATTCTACAATATTCCTAACACGGAATATCTAATAAGTTTCTAAGTAAATGCGGTAACTACACTACGTGTTATCGAGCTCTACCGAATCGTTAACCGAACGATTCAACGGTAAGTCGTTAAATTAACGAAAATGATTAAGTTATACTTGTTAGTTTGTTTAACGTTGTTAAGGATTAACAAGTCTTTGGACGACTTAGTTTTAATGTGATTTAAAATATATAAACATGTATATATAAAATTATATAATTATAACGATAGAATTTCATTAATCAACTTAAGAAATCGTACGAGTTTGTTAAAGAATATTTGCATGAAAGCATATATAACAAACTCGTGTTGCGTATTGCGCCTCGTATGGTATGTATTAAAATACGAGTATTTGCCGTTTAGGCGTTTGAAATCAATATAAAAAGTTATATTTATTTTATCGAAGAATCATCGAGTCATTCGATGTTTGAAATAAATATATAAACTATATTTATTTTTGAAAAAGAGTACGAGTCGTTTAATGTTAGAAATAAATATACAAACTATATTTATTTTTGTAAAACAAATTCGAGTTGTTTGATAATTGAAATAAATATACAAACTATATTTACTTTTACAAAAAGAATTCCGTGTTGTGTGACGTTTGAAATAAATATTTATAAAACCCTTGAGATTTCGATGTTTAAACTAAACATAAATATTATATTTCATTTATAAAAGGCATCCGAAGTGTTGTTGTTTGGAAATAAATATAACTAAATATATTTATTTAAAAAAAAACATCAAGTTTGGTTATCTTGTAAAATGATTTTGTCAAAACGTTATAAACATGCTTTATAAGTTATGTAATGTCGTCAAGAATGAGTACGCTTTGTGTCTGATTTATAAAAAGTATTCGAATCCGTTAGTTCCCGTTTTCCAATAGAACACACTGGTTTTACGAAAAATGGGCAGAGTTTCCTCTGTTTTTTGACGCCCCCGACAACACAAGTTGTCGTTATGTTTTCAAAATTCAACAAGATTCACTTATAACGTATCAAATTTGCTAAATATTTCCAAAAATGTAAACTATAATCACCACGGATCAGTTCGAGCTCGTTATCACGTAATAAAATAAGGAGTAATTAACGTAATTAGTGTTCGCGTCCTAAATTCTTTACCGAGTCTTCGCGTGTCGAGGCATCGAACCGTTTGACTGAGTTGACCAGGTTTGACTCACTGAGTCGACTGAGTTGACTCAGTTTGACCGAGTCGATTAATGAGTTAACCGGGTCGAGCCGAGTCGCACCGAGTCGAGGTAAAATACACTGAGTCAAACCGAGTTGAACTGAGTCGAGCTGGATTGCACTGTGTCGAACCAATTTTAACCTGAGCCGAGACCAAATCTGACTGAGACACGAACTAGACTCGAATTTTTGGAGCCCTGTACCCGATCCCGAGCCGCGAACCACCATCCAGATCTGATCGGGACCTGAGCTTGAACCGTGGTGAACCCGAACAAAACCATCAGCCGCTCATGAACATCATCGTCTTCAACACACCTTCATAAATGAAACCAAACGAGAGAAACAGGGAGGGTTTACCGGAGAACTTGCCGGATAAAAGCACGAACCGCTTCGAATCCCGTGAGACCCATCGGACCAAGGGAAAGACTGCTGGATAAATGAACTGACCGGCGGTCCGAGTCTCCGGCCGCTGGTTCTCTCTCTCTCTTCGCCCCTGCGTGTCATCGCCGCACCACCACCAGACGGTGGTGGTGGTCACCGGTCAGTTCATCGAGGAGGAGGGGGTGTTCGGTGTGGTGGGTTTAAAGAGGAATAGGGTATGGTTGTTGTGCTTGTCGTCGGTAAGAAACGAGGCGCCGGAGCTCCGATCTCCGGTCGCCGGTGACTGGTGCCGGCCGGCCGGAATTACTCCGGTGGTAGGTGTGTAATCGAGAGAGAGAGAGCAGAGGGGGATTCATGGTGTGCTCAGATTGTTAGAAATGAAAGAATAGGGTTGGATATCCTATTTATACATAGGTTTTAAGTGGTGGGTTGGGCCATAGGCCCATTATCTCGTTTCGATCCATCAGCGCAGCCCAATAGCACTCCTAAGGCCTGATTTTGAACCCGATTGTCGTGTGATGTCGTAAAATAAAGTTTCAGGGTTGGAGTTTAATGAAATTATGTCGTATGTCGTTAATAAACGCGTACGTTTTTCAGTTGCGTTAAATCGCATATAACACTCCAGTCATCGTTTCTAACCCGTTTTTCGATCTGTTTTCCACTACGAACATTAAAATTAGAAAATGAAGCTAAATATATCATAATATTTCATTTTTAAAGGCAATACGCGCATCCACTGCTTCCGTTTTGTTGTTGATTGTCGGTGCGTTACGGTTTCCGCGGTTTTCGTTTACGTTTGTGTCGCACGGAAGCCCAATAAATTCACAAAATCAAGTTTATAAATATCAAATATTCATAAAAAAAAATCCGTATTTGTCAGCGTTGTCAGTATTTCGTACAGTATCAGTTCGTTGTCGCTTAATATTCAGCAGATTTCCGTAAATCACCATACGCGCACTGTAAAGCCGGTTAGCCGTTTCTAGGCACTCCAAAGGCCTAATTAAGTTAATTTGCGTCTTAAACACTATGTATTATCACGTTAATCACTTGTTAATCACGTAATTAAGAGCCGTAAATCACCGGTTGTCACATTCACCCCCTGTTAATGAAATTTCGTCCTCGAAATTTAGACTACGTTAACTCCTTAGAGTTACGTTATGTGTAGGTAAATACGAATAGTATCAAAGTGGATGACCACGAAATCAGATCCAGACTTATTCAAATCATGTGAATTCAAGGACATTCCTCCACAATAGGAACCCAACGGTTTAAAAGTAGTGTCTTTCAGAAATTGATGTCAAAGGAAACAAGACGTATAGATACAGTCACTAGTGTGACTAAGTTAACAGGGATCCAACAATGAACAGAAACTTCGACCAATCGAATTCCATATGAACGTTCACAATATGTAAATGAGTTCTAGAAGCAACAACATCCACTGGATGAACTTAGAATCAACAAGCTCAAATGTAATAGTTTGCATGAAACGCTCGATCGTGATCAGCACAAGCTGCAAGTTATACCGACACCACAAGGTGTTGTAGTGATTTAAATAATCCAATAATAGCGGTGATCAAACAACCTCACCGTGTTTGAAACCGAATGAAGATTCAATGAAATAAATCTGAACGCTTGTTCTAAACAAACATCATAGGATTTTCAATTGAAAGTAGAACATCAAGGAAATAATGTTTTCGATCGAAGATGAAGAAACAATAAATATCGTAAAATATTCGATCGATGTTGAAAGAACCGTTAGTAGGTACACCGGAATATGCACTGAATTTTTGTGTACCATCGTCTTAACACACGATTGTGTTAAGACTGCTTTAATATGATAATTCAAAGTGGATTTAAAACAAATCAATAAATAAATTTTAAATCCGTGCATGAGATATGTAAACGAGTTTAGCGCAAGCTTCAAATAAGTGGAAACACCACCACGAGGTGTCGAAGTCAACAAACAATTTAAAGGAGTCGAATACCAAACAAGTTTACCACGACTCGGAACAAATGAAGTGCTCGTTAAAATTGATTTGAATATGATGCTCCCAATACATCATATGATGCTTTGAATTGAATATGTGTAATGGACAAGTTCAAACAATTGAACTTGGTTTTAGCGCAATCCGACAATAAATCTATGTATCGACAAGAAAACTTTCGGCATGGTCACAACGAAAAACCATGTATGTATCTTGAAAAGAAGAGAAATTTCAAGAAAATGTGTTGACTTGATAACAAAGGAGCCAACAATTACAATAATGCGGTTCATTCGAATCACAATTCAATAATTAGGTTTAGCGAAATAATATTTGAACTTCGATGAAACGCTTATTTGAAACGAAACCACATGCTTAACAAACGATGCATGTGTAACATATAAATTTTCAAGAAATGAAGCAATTAGTGTTCGCTATACTGAAAGAAATGATCGTGATACAATGACCATTCAGAGGAGTAGAGATGCAAAAGTCTACTCACTAAATGTGAAAGTCGAAATTTCAATAAAAGAAATTTAAGGACTTTACCTGGGGTTTGATGTGATGACCAGTTGTTAGTTGACATTACCTTGGAATGTCGAACATAGCGTATTCGTCGTTAATTAGGTAGAGGGGGGGATGTGGAGACATTCGTCTTCTCCCTGGCGTGAATCGTGTCGTTGCAGGACCGCATGCCAAACCGCCGCTTCTTGATCGATAGTTTTTGTGCTGACAGGATTAGCATCATTGTTGAATTGCGCCATCGTGTCTTTTCAAAGGCCTCGCCTCGATAGTCGTATGTGTCGTACTTCAACCTCCATTGATGTATAGCTTAAGGTTCACGTATACCTATGCACTAGCGTTACGTTTCGCATAGAATGTGATGTACTCCGACATCCGTTGACGTAAAAATTGAGTTTCATGTATTCTCGTGCACTAGCGTCTCGTTATGCGTAGGCTGCCTGCTCGGGAAGTTAAATATCATAGACAGTATGGATAATAGTGTGTGCCCGAGTTTATATTCGCGGTTCCTACGAGATGACCTTTAATGAACTTCAACATAAGTTTCCGAAGGTCTTAAATGCATGTTTCTTAAACTCTTAGAGTTTTGTTTACTGTATGCGACTGTTTTGTGTACCGTGTGTAAAACACAACTTTAGCGTATGTTTAAAAATCAAAATTCTGACCTTTTTGTTTTCGGCAACGGTTGGAGACCATAGTCGAGTACTAGGCGTTCTGTACGTATTCAGGTTTTATTATTCTAAGTTCCCAGATAAAAGTGAGGTTAGAGCCTAGGTATCACAACAGAACCTAATTCGCTGTAACCTATAGCTCTGATACCAATCTGTCACACCCCGAAATTATCAGAGCTGGCGTGACTGGACTGGTATCTTCATTGCACAGCGGGAGCAAATAATCAAAGACTTCTAGAAAACGAACGCCCACTAAGCACTCGAATCTCCAATGGTTCTCCTATTCCAACCGTGCCATAATCTCTTAAATGCAACCTGAGAAAGAAACATACGAAAAATCAACATAAAGTTGAGCGAGTTCATAGTTTGTTTGTAAAAGATTTGAAATAATCTTTTGAATAACCGGTTTGTGAGATAATATTGAGAAAACGAATTTAGAAATCATTTTCTTGCCAAGTTATATGGAAACTTTGTGTTTGTAACACATTATGTTCGTAAAACCATGTATTTGTAAACTCTTGTATTTGTAATGTTCGTATAACCGTCAACGCCCACCCTGACTTTGACTCCATGCCCGCATAATCCTATGCTTTGAATTTGTATAAAACATGGTATGTAATTTGTAAAACCCCGGTATGAAAAGCATTCATGAACAAATTAAATTAAGGTTTTGCAAGGAGATTAAAACACGTGAAAGCATAGGGAGCACTCGAATGAGTAGGCTTATACCCTTGTCGATTTTCCTCGACTGTGTCGATTAACCTCGACTGTGTCGATTTACCTCGACTGTGTCGATTACCCTCGACTGTGTCGATTCACCTCGACTGGGACACCGAAGCACTCAAGTGGTCACAAGTACCATGAGTGGGGTTCGGCCGTACCCGTTAGATCTAACCTTCGTCCCTAATTAAGAAGTAATGGCATTTCAAATTTAATCTATGCTCACATGATCTAATAGTTCATTTCATAGTCAATTCATACTGTTTAAACATTGGTAACATGTATTCCACCCCCGAGAGTTGTAAAACCGAAAACAGTTAAAGAAAAGGGGGAGCATGAACTCACTAGGTTGCCTCGTTTTACGTACGCAGACCAACCCAGACCCGTTATTGTAACTAGGACGATCCCGTCCCTACTCATGAACATCATTCACATTTCGAAAATACTCATTTGTTTTGTAAAACTGGTATCTTTAGTATGAATCATTCGTAAACTATTTGAGTTCCTTGAAATCCATCCGTAACGTGATTTAGAAATATGAGTTTTCGTTCATCGAAAAAAAAATTGTTTACTTTTGCAAAACTTGCATGTCTTTCCACCCCCAAAGACATTTATAAAAATGTAAAACCGTAAAAAGTAGGGGTTATGAACTCACTTGAATATTCCTGTGCAAAGCTAGCTATATACGACTTTGCGATGTCGTTTCCAAGACTTGACTTGCTAGCGTGCATTCTACAATATTCCTAACACGGAATATCTAATAAGTTTCTAAGTAAATGCGGTAACTACACTACGTGTTATCGAGCTCTACCGAATCGTTAACCGAACGATTCAACAGTAAGTCGTTAAATTAACGAAAATGATTAAGTTATACTAATTAGTTTGTTTAACGTTGTTAAGGATTAACAAGTCTTTGGACGACTTAGTTTTCATGTGATTTAAAATATATAAACATGTATATATAAAATTATATAATTATAACGATAGAATTTCATTAATCGACTTAAGAAATCGTACGAGTATGTTAAAGAATATTTGCATGAAAGCATATATAACAGACTCGTGTTGCGTATTGCGCCTCGTATGGTATGTATTAAAATACGAGTATTTGCCGTTTAGGCGTTTGAAATCAATATAAAAAGTTATATTTATTTTATCGAAGAATCATCGAGTCATTCGATGTTTGAAATAAATATATAAACTATATTTATTTTTGAAAAAGAGTACGAGTCGTTTAATGTTAGAAATAAATATACAAACTATATTTATTTTTGTAAAACAAATTCGAGTTGTTTGATAACTGAAATAAATATACAAACTATATTTACTTTTACAAAAAGAATTCCATGTTGTGTGATGTTTGAAATAAATATTTATAAAACCCTCGAGATTTCGATGTTTAAACTAAACATAAATATTATATTTCATTTATAAAAGGCATCCGAAGTGTTGTTGTTTGGAAATAAATATAACTAAATATATTTATTTAAAAAAAAAACATCAAGTTTGGTTATCTTGTAAAATGATTTTGTCAAAACGTTATAAACATGCTTTATAAGTTATGTAATGTCGTCAAGAATGAGTACGCTTTGTGTCTGATTTATAAAAAGTATTCGAATCCGTTAGTTCCCGTTTTCCAATAGAACACGCTAGTTTTACGAAAAATGGGTAGAGTTTCCTCTGTTTTTGGACGCCCCCGACAACACAAGTTGTCGTTATGTTTTCAAAATTTAACAAGATTCACTTATAACGTATCAGATTTGCTAAATATTTCCAAAAATGTAAACTATAATCACTACGGATCAGTTCGAGCTCATTATCACGTAATAAAATAAGGAGTAATTAACGTAATTAGTGTTCGAGTCCTAAATTCTTTACCGAGTCTTCGCGTGTCGAGGCATCGAACCGTTTGACTGAGTTGACCAGGTTTGACTCACTGAGTTGACCGAGTTGACTCAGTTTGACCGAGTCGATTAATGAGTTAACCGGGTCGAGCCGAGTCGCACTGAGTCGAGCTAAAATACACTGAGTCAAACCGAGTTGAACTGAGTCGAGCTGGATTGCACTAAGTCGAACCAATTTTAACCTGAGCCGAGACCAAATCTGACTGAGACACGAACTAGACTCGAATTTTTGGAGCCCTGTACCCGATCTCGAGCCGCGAACCACCATCCAGATCTGACCGGGACCTGAGCTTGAACCGTGGTGAACCCAAACAAAACCATCAGCCACTCATGAACATCATCGTCTTCAACACACCTTCATAAATGGAACCAAATGAGAGAAACAGGGAGGGTTTACCGGAGAACTTACCGGATAAAAACACGAACCGCTGCGAATCCCGTGAGACCCGTCGGACCAAGGGAAAGACTGCTGGATAAACGAACTGACCGGCGGTCCGAGTCTCCGGCCGCCTGTTCTCTCTCTCTTCACCCCTGCGTGTCATCGCCGCACCACCACCAGATGGTGGTGGTGGTCACCGGTCAGTTCATCGAGGAGGAGGGGGTGTTCGGTGTGGTGGGTTTAAAGAGGAACAGGGTATGGTTGTTGTGCTTGTCGTCGGTAAAAAACGAGGCGCCGGAGCTCCGATCTCCGGTCGCCGGTGACTGGTGCCGGCCGGCCGGAATTACTTCGGTGGTAGGTGTGTAATCGAGAGAGAGAGCAGAGGGGGATTCATGGTGTGCTCAGATTGTTAGAAATGAGAGAATAGGATTGGATATCCTATTTATACATAGGTTTTAAGTGGTGGGTTGGGCCATAGGCCCATTATCTCGTTTCGATCCATCAGCGCAGCCCAATAGCACTCCTAAGGCCTGATTTTGAACCCGATTGTCGTGTGACGTCGTAAAATAAAGTTTCAGGGTCAGAGTTTCATGAAATTATGTCGTATGTCGTTAATAAACGCGTACGTTTTTCAGTTGCGTTAAATCGCATATAACACTCCAGTCGTCGTTTCTAACCCGTTTTTCGATCTGTTTTCCACTACGAACATTAAAATTAGAAAATGAAGCTAAATATATCATAATATTTCATTTTTAAAGGCAATACCTGCATCCAGTGCTTCCGTTTCGTTGTTGATTGTCGGTGCGTTACGGTTTTCGCGGTTTTCGTTTACGTTTGCGTTTGTGTCGCACGGAAGCCCAATAAATTCACAAAATCAAGTTTATAAATATCAAATATTCATAAAAAAAACCTGTATTTGTCGGCGTTGTCAGTATTTCGTACGGTATCAGTTCGTTGTCGCTTAATATTCAGCAGATTTCCCGTAAATCACCATACGCGCACTGTAAAGCCGGTTAGCCGTTTCTAGGCACTCCAAAGGCCTAATTAAGTAAATTTGCATCTTAAACACTATTTATTATCACGTTAATCACTTGTTAATCACGTAATTAAGAGCCGTAAATCACCGGTTGTCACAAGGAGGATGGTCGTACATATCCTACCAAAGGACGATATGTAGATTCCGTTTTAATTCTTTAACCCATTCCCAACCACCGGGAATCCCATGCCTTAGAAAGAGTGTGAACTCACCTTGGTTTGCTCGATTAGATTAGTTACTCCAATAATCAGAAATCAAGCACGTCCTAATAAGGTACGGATAACAATCAGTTTCTCATGCATAACACGTATCCTACGTACGGTTTATTTACTCATTACTTCTATCACATAACATGTACACACTTTAACAGTTCACGCCCATATAACCATTCCACCTATAACTACTCAAGAGCAAGAACACGATATTGCACATAACACTTTCATTGACATATAGCACGTTAGATCACTCTCAGATAACCTACCCGTCATTTAGACACGCAAATTACTACTTATGTCGTTTCAGCTTTAATATTCAAAACTGGGCTGTTTTCGGGCATTTTAATAAAATAGTTAAATTATTCTAAAAATTCCCAAATTTTTACAGAATATCTCAAACGATCCATATATTATTGTGTAAAAATCTCGGGATCCAATTCATTACCAATATTTTATAAAAATTCATTTTCCGGACTGCAATCAGATTCATCTTTTTCTGACTTCAGTCCACGGAATAATTTATTTAAAATTCATCGAGAGTCCGATTTACGAAATTCTAGTGGGAGAATTACAAATACATCAGTGGTCATCTACAGTACAAATTTCATGAGATAACTCTACACAGAATTCAAGTTATGATGGAAAACAGAACACATATTTTCAGCAGTAAAAATGCAGCTTTTGCTGCTGTTACAAAGCGACCCTTTAAAAATAGTAAACGAAGTCCAAAAATTATGATTCCAGTGCCATTAGAACCGTATTTCATAATAACACGTCATAGACTCAAGAAAATCAGTTTTTCGTTAAGTTATGATCTGGTTACAGTTGGCTGTAAACACCAACCTGCTTCCTGTTTTCCGTTATTAACTTTCTAACGCGTGCTCGATTGATTCCGTTAACATGTTTAGCGATTAACAACGACATTTAACATCAATATTAACAAGTAAATTATCAAGAAATCAATAACATAAGCAAAACCACTTCATACTAACAAACAATGATCAACATGCATATCAACTTGTATTTATCATGATATCTTCATCTAGCAAGTTTATGTTCATGTCTTCTTCATAAGATTCATTAGTGTTCTTAATATTATGATCATGATACATTATTAACCACTTAAATAACATGAAAAATGAATGGATCTAAGTCCTTACCACTAGTTCAAGACTAGGGAAGTTCAAGTGAAGAAATGTGGTGGATAAAAGAAGATAAGAGAGGTCCTTCAACTTCCGAACACACCGAGCTTCGTTGTATGCCTTCTAACACCTATGTATGCTCTTAGAATGGTTGAAATTGATCAAGTGATGGTGGTGATGGTGGGGGTGGCTCACGACCGAGATAGAGGGAGATAGGAAGAGTAAGATGAAGTGTTGTTGTGTGAATGATGAGAACGATGGTGAACTTATGGATAATTATATAATCTTCCAACATGCTAATGTCCATTATATCAAATGTCCCTTGAGTACACTACATGCCCATTAAACAAATAAAGGAAATCAAAGTGGGGATCCCACTTTCTAGAACCGGTTTGGGGGGGGGGGGGTGCTTGGTTGGGTTGCAACTTATTAGTTACTAATTTAGTTAGGAATCAAATGTTTATTTAGTGACTTAAGGTGTGTTATTAAATATATAGTGTGTTAGGGTGTTCGGGGACCCTAACTAGCTGAGAAAAATAAAAATAATGCTTCTAGCATTATTTTGGTGTTCCGGGTAATGTCCGGTTGTTCGGTTGGGTGTTGTTCCGTTAAAGTGCTTAATTAATCCGTAAAGTGTCCTATATATATATATATATTTGTAACATTTTTAATTCTCAACACTCAGGAAAGCATACCGGACTATTTAGTAACTTTTCTGCACACTACTAGTATGTTAATAAGCACATGTAAGTATGACACAGTAATCAGAAGCAGTTAAGTAATTCAGAACAGTCATCAAGCACTTTAATTATCATTTAATAAATTATACAGATACATGAACTTCTGAGGGTTGTCACATATGGTATTGAGGAAAGCATTTCAGAATACCACAAATCCTGTTGATGGAAAGTTGGCACCAAAGTGGGAAGGCCCCTACCTGATTGAAGCTGAGGCAGGAAAGGGGGCATATCGATTGCTAACAATGGAAGGTGATTTGCTACCAAGAGCTTGGAATGCTGTTCACCTGAAGAAATATTTCATGCAGAAAGGGTCCAGGATCCTCAACTACTTCCATGACCGATATCCTCGAAGGATTCTCCGAGGATGGATGATCCTCATTCTGGTAATGATCTGATCCCAAACTATTTCATTCTTTAATTTTCCTTTATACAAGGAGAAGGAACCTGGATCCTTTATCCTTCTTTCACTTAATTCTGAGTTTTGCAGAAGGTTCATATATCTTTGACAAAGTATTGAGTATCTACAGAAGTATCCAGTTTTTTGGGCTTGACCCCAGTTATTTGGGCTTGACCCCAGTTATTTGGGCTTAACCCCAGTTTTTTGGGTCTGTCCCAAGTATCGCCAGCAGCGCACGATGATCCTGGTACAGTTCATGGCAATGGGACCAGTACTCGCTTTAGGGGCTGACAATTTCATTGTACTGGCTGTATCCGGGATCCTACGTATAATGGTAGACGTACCATACATCCGTTCATAAGGTTTCTAACATATTCATGTTAGCTAAGGTTTTGGCATCTTCATGTCACTAAGTTTGGATAGTCGCCAGTGAGGGTCATACTCCAGTTTACACAAGATCCTTTGGGCTTGTCCCCAGCTTTTTGGGCTTCTCCCCAGTTCTTTGGGTTTGTCCCCAGTTTTTTGGGCTTGTCCCCAGTATATTGGGCTTGTTCCCAGAATTATTGGGATTGTCCCCAGAATTGTTGGGCTTGTCCCCAGTTGCTAACTCTTCTCTTATATTGGCTTAGTCCCAAGTTATGTTCCATTTCAGGTTTTTGAAGTCAAACAGCCAAGGATCCTTGATCCTTACCTTTTACTAAGGTTTGTCTTTTGGTTATCCTGATTGTGAATGTTAAAGATTTAGGATCCTAACTTGGATTCTCAGGTATGATCCTTGATCATTTTAATTTTATTCATTATTTATATCGGTGACCCTTATCCTTTGACAACAGGACACATGATCCTTGAACTATACTGCTTTTTTGAATTGATCAATTATAGGATATTTGATCCTTGATCATATCCTAAAACTTTTTGACATGATTTATTAAACCTTTATTCTTTACTTATGAATTCAAACAAAGTATATCACAACTATTGAAGGATAAAATATATACTGAATAACAACACAAGAAATAGCCAAAAGATTAAAGTTTTATTTATTCACCAAAAGTTAAACCTTTGAAAGGTTATCAAAATTGCCAACCCAAGTTTCTACCAGCAAAACGTGGCCCGTCCACTTGGGTTGGCAAAGGGTGTCCATTGTTAACTGGTCTTAAAAGTGCAGGAAATGAAAGATGGCAGGATAACAAGTGGTTTCATCCCCCAAACAGAGGATCCTTCCACCACCTATTATCTTACCTATTGTTCAAAGGATCCATGATCCTCAACCCTAATAGCTATTGTTTAGTTATTACAGACCATCAATGTTTGAAATAAAAACATCATAACCAAAAAACCACTACCAGATCCTAAAAAATGGGCTCCGGCCGCGTCTAGAAATGTCCATCATCACCCATTTCTGCAGCTCACACCTTGGCTGCATCACCACCAGCATCAGCATCACCAGCCTGATCCTTCCCACTGCCACTTGCCTCAATTGCCAAGACCTCTGTAGCCTCCTCCTCATCATCAAGCTCAACCAGCCTAGCCTTCCAGCCCTCCTGGTCCCAGTTGGTCCTGTCAAAGTCAGGATCCTCAGCCTCTTGAGCCATCTGCAGCTTGGTCTTGTACATGGCAATGGCAGCAGAGAGTTTGGCATCCTCCATAACCTCATTCTTCTCATGGTCAGCATTGATCTGGGCCATTACCAGCTGCTTCTTTGCCAAGTTCAGATCCTTCTCAAGGCGAGAGATAGTCTCATCCTTAGCCAAGAAGATTTTCTGGAAGTCCAACTCTTTTGTCTCAGCTTCTTCAACATAAGCATCAAAAAGCATCTGGATCTCAGCGAATTTCTGCAAAGAAAAAAGGATTCATTTCAGGATCACTTATCCTCATATGGGCAGGATAGAATTAAGGATCAGGGATCCTTACATCAGCAAAGTATTCATCGAACTGGTGACAGATGAGGGGCAGGCCTTCAAGGTTGTCAGCTTCAGAGGATTTCCTCTTCTTTCCTCCTTTGCCCTTGGAGGTGGTAGCCTTTGGAACTGGAATGCTAGGGCTAGCAGCAGACTTCTTCTTCCCAGACCTAGGAGCAACAGCACTGAGATCGGTGACACTGAAGCGGGTGGCTGACTTTGAGGATTTTCCAGCGCCTATCAATACAAAACAACAGATAAGTATTCTTGTTTTATTTACATTTAAACATTTAATCACATATCGACTTGGATACTTACTTGACATTGTGACTGAGCCGGAGGATACTTCTTAAGAATCCTTGGTGTTTGCTTAAAATGATCTTACTGCAGGATCAAGATTCCAGAAAGCAGCGATCCTCTCTTTGGTTTCAGGTGATGAAATAATATGAGAAACAGAGATAGTTGCACAAAAGAAACAAAAAGATGTTAGTGATCCTCAACAGAAACAGGGTTATCCTGTGATCCTTCTATAAGGATCCTCTATCCTACCATGGGTGGCCCACTCTCTTGGGAGATCCTTCCCATCCGGGATAGAATCCCTCCTAACGAAGAAGAAACGCTTCTTCCAGTTGGTGTCATTCTTGGTGGTCTTGAGGATGGGGTGTGCATCGCCGGGTTTATGTTTGAATAAGAAGCGATGTGAACCATGGCTCACAAGGTTATATAGTTCAGCCAATTTCGACATTCCCAACTCTGTATCTTCCTGCTCAATGATTCTTTCAAGGGTATATAAAACCCTCCACATCATTGGCATAGCCTGGACATAGGATATGCCGGTAAGGGAGAAGAAAGACTGGGTAAAAGCAGGGAAAGGATAGGAGTATCCTATCAGAAATGGGGTGGTCGGAAAAGCAACCCAAGTTGCAGAAACGAAGTCACTCAAGGTGGTAGGGTCAAAAGGTTTAAAGACAGTGTTCGCCGGAAATCAATGACGAATCCTGTAGATCTCAGGATCAGTAAAGCAGCAACATTCCTTCGGAGAATCTTTGATAATTCCTTGGCTCTTTAGGGGGCTATCTTTTTGGTGATCCTTAGCCGGTGAGGATCTTAGAACCATCTTGGCCATTGATGATGGTAAAGAAAAGAGGAACAGAGTAAGAAGGTGAAAAGAGAAAGGAGAGAGAAGTACCTGCTTGATCTTCGAATGAGGATTTAAAGGGAGTATTGCTCGAATTTAAATGCACATTAGTCCTTATCTCTAACCTATATATAATGATGATTCTGCAGGGATGTCACTTCAATGACGTATAATTTGCAACGGCTAGTGTTTTGGTCAAAAAATCTAATGAGGATAATGCAACCAAACTCTCTGTTACGGGGTATGATGCTTGAAATGTGGAACAATGATAAGGATCACTTCAATGTAAATTGCACAAACGACACAAGGATTTATACGGGGAAAAAGCCCTTGATCAAGAGTTGATATCCGGCACAAAAAACCCCGGGTGATGGAAACTACCGATCACCAAGCTCAAATAAATCAATAAATGTTTACAACTTCGGAGAGTAACGAGCTAGGTACAAGGATCACTATGGTGAAATGTGTAAAAGTGAGTGAAAACTAATAAGTGTTCGTCGAGAGCTTCAAGAGTGCGATTGTATGAGAGTGTGTGTAGCTGAAAAATGGCTAAGTGTTCTAATTCTAGCTCGTCACCCCTTTAAAAATAGAAGTTAGCTACAATAACAAACTATCCGACTTTTATGCCAAGCTCCCACGTTCTCCACAACGTCCATTTCCAGTCAAATGTGTGCGAAATACCCGTGGAATATTCCATAGGAACGTTGCCAAGACCAAGTTATGCTTATTACTCCTGCAATATAATACGAAACATAAACAATCGTCAGTATGAGGATCCTTAAAGTGATCCATGATCCTGATCCTGAAGCTCTTCTGAGGATCACTATCTGTCACAGAAGTAAGGATCATTAATTAGGATAACAAGTAAGGATCACTAATTGTTAGAAAATCCTCCTCTAACAATTGCCCCCAAAATATAAGGAGTAATATGTAAAATGAGCGAATTATATTTTCTAGAACTTATCCATAACTAACTATCGTAAATATAGCCGTTGTTGCAGGACTAGCCGTTGCAACTATGACGTCACAGAAGTGACAACCCTGCACAATCATGATTATAAATAGGAGATAGAGATAGGATCGATATGCATTTAAAATTTCAGAGATACTCCCTTTATAACTGCATTCCGAAGATAAACAGGTATTCTCTCTTCATCTTCTTCCTTCTCTTGCTCTGTTTTTCCGTTTCTTTTCACCATTCTATCAAAGATGTTGCTCCGGAATTCCCCAGCTAAGGATCACCCGAAAAACAGCCCACCGAAAAGCCAGGGGATCATAGAAGATTCCATAAAAGAACGCTGCTGCTTCAATGATGCACAGATTGATAGGATCCGCCACTGCTTCCCGGCGAACACCGAGTTCAGACCTTTTGATCCCAATGCCCTGAGTGATCATGTTTCCGACACGTGGGTTGCTTTTCCAGTCACTCCGTTCACCATAGGCTATACATATCCTTTTCCAGCCTTCACCCAATCTTTCTTTTCCTTAACCGGCATCTCTTATATCCAAGCCATGCCGATGATTTGGAGGGTTTTGTATTCCCTAGAAAGGATCATCGAGCAGGAAAGGATAGATCTAGGAATGTCAGAGCTGGGAGAGCTGTACGATCTTACTACCTTTGGTTCTCATCGTTATTTGCTCAAACGTAAACCTGGCGAAGAGCATCCCATTTCCAATGTCACTAAAAATGATGCTAGCTGGAAGCGCCGTTTCTTTTTCGTCAAGAGAGATTCTATTCAGGATGGAAAGGATCTACCCAAGAAATGGGCTACCGATGGTAGGGTGGAGGATCCTGAGAATGATCACCAGAGAACTTTCTTTTGATATAAGGATCACTTATATACTTTGCTTTCTTGTTATGCAGCTATCCTCATCTCACACCTCAAACTGACCCCTGCTGCCAAAGAAAGACTCGCCGCTTTCAAGAGACTTGACCCTGAAAAAAGATCTTTCAAGACAACAACCCAGGATTCTCAGGAGGTATCCTCAGGATCTGTCACGATGTCAAGTAAGTATCTTTGTTTAAAAATTTAAATAAGTAGTGAAATATAAGTTAAGTGAAGATACTTATCTTGTTTTGGTTGTGTAGGTGCTGGAAAATCCACCAAGCCTGCTTCTCAATTCAACACGGCTGACCTTGATACTGTTAGACCCAGGAAGAAGAGGGCCACTACCAGTCCTAGCATCTCCATTCCCAAGGCACCCCTCAAAGGGAAGGGAATCAAGAAGAGAAAGGCTTCCGAAGCTGAGGATCTGCAGGGTCTGCCTTTGATCCGCCACCAATTCCTCGAGTACTTCAACGATGTAAGGATCATTGTCTCTGCTCATATATCCTGCTGATTTGAGGATCACTTGGTCCTGACTTTATCTTTTATTCCCTTTGCAGAAATTCACTAAGATTGAGGACTATGTTGGCCACGTTGAGGATCAGGATAAGAAGATTGCCGACCTCCAGCAGGTTGCATTGCTAAAGGATCTCAAAATTGCTGATCTTCAGAAGGAAGTCCGGGATGCCAAACAGGAGACAGCCAAGGTGCTGGTGAATGTTGACTACGAGAAGCATGAGATCACCGAAGACGCCAAAGTCTCTGCCGCCATAGCAATGTACAAGACCAAACTGCAAATGGCCTTGGAAGCCCAGGATCCTGCTTTTGACAAGAGCACCTGGGATGTAGAAGGCTGGAAGGCAAGGCTGGCTGAACTGGATGATGAGGAGGCTGAGGAGGTTGAAGAGATGCTGACGATTGAGGCTGGAGGCAAGGGTGAAGGTGGTGAAGCAAGTGGAGCCGCAGGTGGTGATGCAGGGAAGGTTTAGGATGCATGATTGGGCGATGATGGAAACTTCTAGACATAGCCGGAGCCCAATTTTTTAGTTTGATGGTTGTTTTGTTGAACAATTTGATGGTTTGTACTGAACAATAGTTTTTAGGATTAAGGATCATGTATGATCCTTCAGACAATAGGCAGGATTGCATATGGTGGAGGGATCCTCTGTTTTGGGGATGAAACCATTGTGATCCTACCGCCTTTATATTCCTGCACTACTTTTGAACTTATTATCATGGACACCCTTTGCTTACCCCAGCGGACGGGCCACGTTTTGCTGGTAGATGCTCGGGGTAAGTAATTTTGACAACCTTTTAAGGGTTAATCTTTCGTTAATAAATAAAACCTTAATCTTTTGTCGCTTATCTTGTGTTGTTATCCTTTTGTTTCTTTAATTCCCCTTTGTTTTGATGCACATTTATTGAATAAACAATTTTGAATAAGTCAGATTGAAAATGTTTAGGACATGATCCACGATCAAGGATCCTATAGTTAAAGAATCCCAAAAAATAATGTATTTTAAGGATCACGAGTTTAGTTGTCAAATTCTAAGGGTTATTCAAATAAATAATGAATAGAATTTGAAAATAGTTAAGGATCATACCTGAGGATCCAAGTTAGGATCCTAACCATAATAAGGATAACTATAAGATAAACCTTAGAGAGAAGTAAGGATCAAGGATCCCTAGTTGCTTATCTTCAAGGACCTGAAAATAGAGCATAACTTGGGACTAAGCCAATATAAGATAAGAGTTAGCAACTGGGGACAAGCCCAAGGATAACTGGGGACAAGCCCAAGGATAACTGGGGACAAGCCCAAGGATCATATGTAAACTGGAGTATGGCCCTAACTGGCGACTATCCAAACTTAGTGACATGAAGATGTCTAAACCTTAGCTAACGTGAAAACGTTAGAAACCTTGGCTAACGTGAAAACATTAGAAACCTTAGGAACGGATGTATGGTACGTCTACCATTATACGTAGGATCCTAGGTATAGCCAGTACAATGGAATTATCAGCCCCTAAAGCGAGTACTGGTCCCACTGCCTTGAACTATACCAGGATCATCATGTGCTACAAGCGGAACTGGGGTCAAGCCCAAATAACTGGGGTTAAACCCAAAGGACGGATTGCTTCTGTAGATAACCAATACTTTGCTAAGGATTCCTGAACTTTCAAAACTTAAAATCACGTGAAAGATGGATAAACGATACATGATCCTTATCCTTATATGAGAAAATAAAGAAATGAAATAGTTCAAGATTAGGATATTACCAAAGTAAGGATCACCGATACTTTAAGGATCCTTCAAGGATATCCCTATCGTAAGGATCATCTGTGCTATGAGGATCCTGTTCACATGAAATATTTCTTCAAGTGGACAGCATTCCAAGCTCTTGGTAGCAAATCACCCTTCATGGTTAGCAATCTATATGCCCCCTTTCCTGCTTCAGCTTCAATCAAGTAAGGTCCTTCCCACTTTGGTGCCAACTTTCCATCAGCAGGATTGATGGTATTTTGAAATGCTTTCCTCAACACCATATCTCCAACTTGAAACTTCCTGATCCTGACATTTTTGTTGTAAGCACCAGCCATTCTTTGTTGATAACTGGCCATCCTTATCCTAGCCATATCCCTGATTTCTTCAATAGTATCCAGGTCTTGAGCCAAGTTCTCATCATTTTCTTCAGGATCACGAGTACTTGTTCTAGCAGTTGGAACCACCATTTCTGTTGGGATCACTGATTCTGCCCCAAATACCAAAGAGAATGGCGTTTGACCAGTAGCATTCTTAGGGGTTGTCCTATCAGCCCAAAGCACATAAGGTAGTTCTTCAGCCCATTTCCCTTTCTTGGATCCAAGCTTCTTCTTCAAATTGTTGATGATGATCTTGTTGGATGATTCTGCTTGACCATTAGCTTGTGGGTGGACTAGTGTTGATGTTATCATCTTAATCCCCCAACTGTCACAAAAGTTAGTAGTTCTGCCCCCAATAAATTGGGAACCATTATCACATATAATTTCAGAAGGAATTCCAAATCTAGTTATAATATTTCTTTTAATGAAGGATATAACTTCCTTTTCTCTGACTTGGGCAAAAGCTTCAGCCTCTATCCACTTGGAGAAGTAATCAGTCATAGCAAGCATGAATACTTTTCCACCAGGTGCCTTAGGGAGCTTACCAACTATATCCATACCCCATCTCATAAATGGCCAAGAGGAGGATATAGGATGCAATAATTCAGCTGGTTGATGAAGGATATTGCTGTGTCTCTGACAAGGATCACATCTCTTAGCATACTCTACATCATCTCTTTTCATGGTTGGCCAGTAGTATCCTGTCCTCAGGATCCTTGAGAATAATGCCCTGCCCCCAGTGTGGTTTCCACAATCTCCTTCATGGAAGTCTTTTAAAACTTCTTGGATTTCAGGATCCTCAATGCATCTCAAGTATGGTCCTGCAAGAGATCGTCTATACAACATATTATTTAAAATTGTGAATTGAGATACCTTAATTTTGAAAGCCCTAGGGTTTTTTCCTTTAGGAATCTCTCCATGTTGCAAGTATCTCATGATTGGTGAGATCCATGATCCTGATCCTGAATGGGATTGAGTATCCTCACTAGGGATAATTGCAGAATCATTTCCTATCTCCATAGCCACATGATCCTCGATAGTCGGGGTCAGGATATGGATAATAGGGATCTTGATATCCTCAGGGATCTTCAAAGATGATCCTAAGTTAGCCAGTGCATCAGCTTCTGTATTTTCTTCCCTTGGTACCTTTGTCAAACTAAAGGAAACAAAAGAGAGTGCCAAATTTTTGACTCTCTCTAAATATTTGGTTAGCTTTTCACCTTTAACAGCGTAGGATCCATTAAAGTGATTAGTAATTAACAATGAATCTACATGTACCTCAAGATACCTGATCCCCATATGCTTAGCAATTTGCAACCCAGCAATTAAGGCTTCATATTCAGCCTCATTGTTAGTGGTTTGGAACTCACAAGCTATAGAGTGGGGTATTATGTCCCCCTGTGGCGATTTTAGTAGTATTCCAAGCCATGTGCCTTTGACATTTGAGGATCCATTAGTATAGAGTATCCAAGGATCCTTGGTCTCCTGTAGCTGCTGGACTTCTAACTCAGCTTCTTTTTGTAAATCACTACTGAAATCAGCCACAAAGTCAGCTAATGCTTGGGATTTGATGGCTGTCCTAGGCTCATATCTTATATCATATGCACTTAGCTTCACTGCCCACTTAGCCATCCTTCCTGACATCTCTGGTTTCCTGAGGACATTCTTAATTGGAAAATTAGTTTTAACAATAATAACATGAGTTTCAAAATAGTGTCTCAACTTAGTAGATGCCATAATCAATGCAAGAATAAGCTTTTCAAGGTGTGAATACCTGGATTCGGCATCAAGTAAACTTTTACTTACATAATAGACAGGATGTTGTGTACCTTCATGATCCTTAACAAGGACCGCACTTACTGCTTTTGAGGATACTGCAAGATATACGTATAGCACATTGCCTTTTTCTGATTTCATCAAGGCCGGGGCTGAGGATAGGTAATCTTTGAGAGCTCTTAAGGCATTTTCATGCTTCTTAGTCCACTCAAATTTCTTGTTCTTCCTTAGGATATCATAGAACTCTTTGCACTTCTCTGAGGATTTGGATATGAATCTGTTCAAAGCTGCAATCCTGCCTGTTAGCCTTTGAACATCTTTAGCATTGGCCGGAGATTTGATGTTCACTATAGCTTTGATTTATTCTGGGCTAGCTTCAATGCCTCTCTTTGTCACCATATATCCTAAGAATTTACCTGCTTTAACACCAAAGTGACATTTTGAAGGATTAAGTTTCATGTTATATTTGTCAAGGATATCGAATGCTTCCTCCAAGTCCCTTAGGTGATCCTCAGCTTTTATGGATTTTACCACCATATCGTCTATGTAAACCTCCATAGTTTGTCCAATCTGATCCTTGAACATCATATTCACCAGCCTTTGATATGTTGCACCTGCATTTCTTAGTCCGAACGGCATAGCAATATAGCAGTATATACCAGTTGGAGTCATGAAGGCTGTATCCTCTTGATCGGATGGTTCCATTTGGATTTGTTGAAATCCAGATGAAGCATCCATAAAAGTTAATAGTTCATGACCCGCAGTTGCATCCACCATGGAGTCAATGTGGGGTAATGGGAAAGGATCCTTGGGACATGCCTTATTTAAATCTGTAAAATCGACACATACCCTCCACTTTCCGTTTTTCTTTTGAACAACAACCACATTGGCCAACCATCTTGGATACTTGACCTCTCTAATCATACATGCCCGGAGCAATTTCTCTACCTCTTCTTGGATAATCGCATTTCTTTCCGATGCAAACTTCCTTCTCCTTTGATGGATTGGTTTGAAGGACCTGTCAATGCCAAGTTTGTGAGTGATAATATCCTTAGATATACCTGTCATGTCTTCGTGTTTCCATGCAAAGGTAGTCTTTCTCCTTTTGAGGAAGGATACGAGGTCTTCTTTCATTTCGCCAAGGATCCCTGATCCGATGTAGATTTTGGATTCAAGATCATCAGGATCCATGAGGACTTCTACCACATCCTGCTCTCTTGCCTCCAAGACATCCCTTGGAGGATACTTTGATTGCTATTGCTCCCTTGACTTCGAGGCTGGTTTCATCGATGAAGTATAGCAATTCTTAGCCTCCTGCTGATCACTATCAATCTTCACTATTCCCCAAGGACTAGGGAGCTTCACACATTGATGGTAGGTAGATGGGACTGCCTTCATATCGTGTATCCAGGGCCTGCCAAGGATAACATTACAACAAGATAAACAGTCAATAACACAAAATTTTTGATATGAGTGTAGGCCTTCGATGTATATTGGGAGTTTAATGTCCCCCAGGGTATTCTTAGTTTCGCCACTAAATCCCACGAGCACGGAGGATCTTGGTATGATATCTGATTCAGGGATACCCATCTTCTTTAGAACATCAAGCTGGATAATGTTCACTGAACTTCCTCCATCTATAAGGATCCTGTGAACAAAATGGTTAGAAATAAAAAGAGTGATAACCAAACCATCATGATGAGGATCCTGGATGTCAACACGATCATCCTCATCAAAAGTTATAACTTTTCCTTCGGAGACACTTGATGTTCAAACGGGTCTTTCTCCATTATCCATTTTAGCTTCCTTTGCATGCCTTTTAGCTGCTGAGAAGGATGTGCCACAAATATCTGATCCTCCAGAAATAAAGTTTATTACTTGTGCATCTGCTGGAGGGGCTGGAGCCTTCTCAGGGATCCTTTCAGGATCCTGAGTCCTTGACTTTTTTCTTCCCAACAATTCTTTCAGATGTCCCTTTCTCAACAAGTATCCAATTTCCTTTCTTAGTGCAATGCATTCTTCTGTGAGATGCCCAAAATCTTCATGGTATGCACACCATTTTGATTTATCCTTAGTTGCAGCTGGCCTATCATTTTTTATGGGCCATCTAGCTTTATCACCTAGATTCTGCATCGCAAGGATTAGTTCATTGTTATCAACAGAAAAACAATATTCAGAAATTGGAGGATAATCCTCATCATCCTCTTCTTGATCAACAGCATGCACATTCTGGTTATCAGATCTGTTGTAGGATCTGAACTTGTTGTTCCTGAATGAGGATCCTTGCTTATCTTGCTTTGAGGATCCTGCTAACCTCTCCTGGATCCTCTTGTCATCCTCTAGCCGAATGAACCTAAGTGCCCGGGTTCTTACCTCATCTAAGTTCCTGCATGGTGTCATAACAAGATCATCATAGAACGACGAATCCCTAAGCAATCCCATTTTAAAGGCCTCAACAGCCGTGGCTATATCCAAGTTGGGAATGTCTAAGGATTCTTTACTAAATTTGGTAATATAATCCCTTAATGATTCATTATGACCCTGAGTTATCCTATATAGATCACTAGTTAATCGTTCAAATTTTCTACTACAAGAAAACTGATTATTAAATAGGTTAACTAGATTAGCAAATAAGGTAATAGAGTAGGGGGGAAGACTTAGCAGCCATTTGAGAGCTGATCCAGTAAGAGTGGATCCGAATCCTTTGCACAGGCATGCTTCCTTTAACCTTTCTGGGATTGGATTGATCTCCATCCTCTCCCTGTATTGTGCTATGTGTTCTTCAGGATCCGTCGAACCATCATACATCTTCATAGTTGGGACATGGAACCTCTTAGGTATCTCAGCATCACAGATTGGTGGTGCAAAACGAGATATCTTGTGGCTCCCATCTGCAATCTCGGGGATAGGTTTGACCACTCCTGGAACACTTGATATCATATCCTTCAACTTTTGCAATTCTCTGGCCATGGCATGATTGATACCTGGATCCTGCATAAGGCCATGGTTAGCAGTATAAGAATTATTAAAAGTGTTACCTCCCATTGGATTCAAATTAGGAAGAATGGACGTGAATCCATATTGTTGGGACTCTGGAATGATCGAAGGACCAGTAGAAGCATTGGTCTGCATTGGAATAAAATCTCCCTGATGGACATCTGAACTTCCTGTTTGCAAACTCCTCAAGGATCCTGGCATCTGGAAGGATCCCTGAAACTGGGATGATCCTGGAACAAGGGAGGATCCTTGAACCTGGGATGATCCTGGAACAAAGGAGGATCCTTGAACCTGGGATGATCCTGGAACAATGGAGGATCTCTGAACCTGGAAATATCCTGGAACAATGGAGGATCCTTGAACCTGGGATGATCCTGGAACAAATGAAGATCCTTGAATCTGCTGCGCTCCTGAGTATCCTCCTGAATTCGTGAGGGATCCCATATGCTGAGGATAGGATCCCGCTGGCTGGAAATATGAACCTGATGCCTGAGTCATTGCTGTTGTTCTGTAGTGCACTCCTTTTGGTCCACCCACATATTGAACATCTGGAACCACTGATGGCTGAGAAGTAACTACCGGAGTATCAAAATTCAAAGATTTCGGCACCAATGGGGAACGATCCTCTGCCGTTTTCTTTTGTTTCTTGAGATCTCCGATTTCTTTGAGAATCCTTTCATTGGTCTTATCCTGTTGCTGTATATGATCCTTCATCTGCAAAATCAAAGTAAACATGTCACTAGTAGTGGGAGTGTAAGAAGCAGAAGAAGTTGGAGGTTTTGAGAAAATGGGAGTTGGTTTCTTCGCAGCATTCTCAGCATTCTTCTGGGATCCAGAAGGTGGTGGAGGCAAAGGGGGAACGCCTTGTGAAGAACTGAATGAGGGCATCAAATTTGAAGCATTCTTCGCTGAGGAAGCCATCTGCTTGGTTGTAGTAAACTGAAATGAGCACAGAAATACGAATTTTTCTAGGAATGAAGCACCAATTGCCCCACGGTGGGCGCCAAACTGTTTTGGTCAAAAAATCTAATGAGGATAATGCAACCAAACTCTCTGTTATGGGGTATGATGCTTGAAATATGGAACAATGATAAGGATCACTTCAATGTAAATTGCACAAACGACACAAGGATTTATACGGGGAAAAAGCCCTTGATCAAGAGTTGATCTCCGGCACAAAAAACCCCGGGTGATGGAAACTACCGATCACCAAGCTCAAATAAATCAATAAATGTTTACAACTTCGGATAGTAACGAGCTAGGTACAAGGATCACTATGGTGAAATGTGTAAAAGTGAGTGAAAACTAATAAGTGTTCGTCGAGAGCTTCAAGAGTGCGATTGTATGAGAGTGTGTGTAGCTGAAAAATGGCTAAGTGTTCTAATTCTAGCTCGTCACCCCTTTAAAAATAGAAGTTAGCTACAATAACAAACTATCCGACTTTTGTGCCAAGCTCCCACGTTCTCCACAACGTCCATTTCCAGTCAAATGTGTGCGAAATACCCGTGGAATATTCCATAGGAACGTTGCCAAGACCAAGTCAAGCTTGTTACTCCTGCAATATAATACGAAACATAAACAATCGTCAGTATGAGGATCCTTAAAGTGATCCATGATCCTGATCCTGAAGCTCTTCTGAGGATCACTATCTGTCATAGAAGTAAGGATCATTAATTAGGATAACAAGTAAGGATCACTAATTGTTAGAAAATCCTCCCCTAACAGCTAGTTAGATTGTAACGGCTATATATCTGTTAGTTAGTTGTAGATAAGATCAAAAAATATAACTCGCTAATTTACACTTTACTCCTTATATTTTCGGGGCAATTGTTAGGGGAGGATTTTCCAATCCTAAGGATCATGGATCCTCAGTAGGTGTTGCAGGATCAGGATTCAGGATCCTTATTGTTATCCTTATACTAACGATTGTCTTCATTATGCGTGAGCTTGTTTTGCAGGAGTATGTGCATGGACTTGGTCTTGCCGATATTCGTGGAGCATATTCCCTCAATATTCCGCACGTGCTTGGCCCTTGTGAACGTTATGGAGATCGTGGGAGACTTACACATTTAGCGGATAGTTAGTTAGTTTAGTTATTTCTAATTTTAAATAAGGGATAACAAGCTTGAGTGAGAACACTTAGCTAATTTAGCAAACACACACTCTCGTAACAGTTTTCAATCGGCTCTCAACAGTTTACTTGGCGATTTCATACACTTTTGCACTTTTTCACACTAGTGATCCTTGTAACAAGCTTGTTATCATCCCGAGTTATAACAACCTTTTGATTAATCTTAGTTGGTGATCGGTAGTTTCCATCACCCGAAGTTTTTTATGCCGGAGATCAACTCTTAATCAAGGGCTTTTTCCTCGTATAAATCCTTATGTCACCTCTTTATTTGATTTGCAAATTGTTCATACAATTGTTCGTAGATTCAAGCATCACACCTCACAACAAAAGATTTGGTTGCATTATCCTTGCTTGATTTTTGACTAAAACACTTCCCACTTCGTAGCTAATTTTCCATCAGTAGGATTAGTAGTGTTCAAAAATCTTTTCTTAACACCCAATCTTCAACTTGAAACCTTCTAGTCCTTATATTCCTGTTATATACTCTGGATATCCTCTATTGGTATGCTGCCATCCTTAGCTTTGTCGCATCCCTTATTTCATCCATAGTGTCCAATTCTTGGCACAAAGCCTCATGATTCTTCTCAGGATCCCGGAAGTTAGATCTTGCTGTAGGTATCACCATTTCTGTCGGGATCACTGCTTCTGTTCTGAATACTAAGGAGAATGGAGTTTGGCCAGTTGCACTCTTTATTGTCGTTCTATCAGCCCATAAAACAAAGGGTAATTCTTCTACCCATCTTCCTTTCTTAGCTCCTAGTCTTTTCTTCAAATTGTTGACAATTATCTTGTTCGAGGATTCTGCTTGTCCATTTGCTTGAGGATGTACTGGTGTGGATGTGATCATTTTAATTCCCCAACTCTTGCAAAAAGTCAGTAGTCCTCTTACTTATAAATTGAGAGCCATTGTCACAATTTATCTCAGCTGGTACTCCAAATCTAGTCAGGATATTCCTTTTTATGAAGGACACTACTTCTTGGTCTTTAACTTGAACAAATGCTTCAGCTTCAACCCATTTGGAGAAATAATCAGTCATTGCGAGCATAAAGACTTTTCCTCCTGGAGCCTTTGGCAATTTTCCTACTATATCCATTCCCTACTTCATGAATGGCTAAGGGGAGGCAATAGGATACAGTGGTTCAGCAGGCTGATGTAATATATTACTGTGTCTTTGACATGCATCACATCTTCAAGCATATTCTGCAGCATCTTTTCTCATCGTCGGCCAATAGTATCCTGTTCTTAATACCTTTGAGAATAACGACCTACCCCCAGTATGGTTACCACAATCCCCTTCGTGTATATCCTAAAGCACTTCTTTGGTTTCGGGATCCTCCAAGCACCTCAGATATGGTCCTGCAAGAGATTTCTAAAACATTATTTATAATAGTGAATCGTGATACCTTCATTCTAAAGGTCTTAGGATTCTCATCCTTTGGGATGTGTCCTTCCTTTAGATATCTCATGATTGGAGCCGTCCAGGACTTAGGATCCTCCTCGGGATACTCATCATCAGGATCCTGAATACTTACTACTTCCTTGTCCTGAGATTCAAGAAGATCCGTCGCAGGATACAGGATATGTAATATTGGTATTTGGGCTCCCTCTGTTATCCTGACTGATGATCCTAGATTTGCCAAGGCATCTGCTTCAGCATTATCCTCTCTCGGTACCTGTTCAAGTGTAAAAAATATCGAAATATCCTGCTAATTTTTTGAGAATTTCGAGATACGCGATCAATTTCTCACCTTTAACTGCATAGGTCCCATTAAAATGATTAGTAATTAACAAGGAATCAACAAATACTTGTAAATTTTTAACATTCATATTCCTGGCTAACTCTAATCCTGTAATCAAAGCTTCATATTCTGCTTCATTATTAGTGTTTTGGTCAAAAATCAAGCAATGAAAATGCAACCAAACTTTTTGTTGTGAGGTATGATGCTTGAATTGATGAACAACACTAAGGATCACTCTAGAATGTAATGAACAAGTGACACAAAGATTTATACAAGGAAAAAGCTCTTGATCAATGAATGATCTCCGGCATAAAAAACCTCGGGTGATGGAAACTACCGATCACCAACTCAAATTAAATAAGAAATGTGTTACAACTTCGGATGATAGCGAGCTAATTACAAGGATCACTATAGTGTATTGTGTAAAAAAGTGTGTAATCGCCAAGTGAATTAACGAGAGCTGGTGAGAGCAGTTGTAAGAGTGTGTACGTAGCCAAAAATAGCCAAGTGTTTTCTATTTAGCTCGCTACCCCGTTTAAAAATAGAAAAAAACTAAGCTAACAAACATTCCGCAATTCATGCAAGTCCTCCACGAACTCCATAACGTCCACTTCTGTTAAGCCCGTGCGGAATAAGCCATGGAATATGCTCCAGGAATATCGCCAAGACTAAGTCCAAGCTTGTACTCCTGCAAAACAACACTATATTCAAAGTAGACAATCGTTAGTATAAGGATCCTTAAGATGATCCATGATCCTGATCCTGCAATACTTCTGAGGATCACTACTTCAGACAGAATTGAGGATCACTAAATCCAACAGTAAATGAGGATCACTGATCATTGGAAAATCCTCCCCTAACAATTGCCCCCAAAATATAAGGAGTAATTATGTAAATAAACGAGTTGTATTTTTTTTGTTGTTCTTATCCGTAACAAATCAACGGATAACTAGCCGTTGGAGTCGGACTAGCCGTTACGATCATGACGTCAGTGAGGTGACCATCCTGCAAAACCATCATTATAAATTGAAGTTATGGATAGGGATCAATTCGCATTTAAATTCAAGAGAAACTCCCTTTAAATCCACATTCAAAGATCAAGCAGGTATCTCTCTTCCTCTTCTCCCTTTACGTTTTCTTTCTCTGTTCATCTTCTTTCTTCACCTTCTTCATATTCAAGATGATGCTACGATCCTCACCGGCTAAGGATCACAAGAAGGACAGTCCTCTTAAGAGCCAGGGGATCATCAAAGATTCAACGAAAGAAAGATGCTGCTTCACTGATCCACAAATAGACAGAATCCGACATTGCTTTCCGGCAAACACCGTTTTCAAAACATTTAATCCCACAGTTTTAAGTGATTACGTTTCTGAAACTTGGGTTGCTTTCCCTGTCACTCCATTCACAATAGGATACTCGTATCCTTTCCCTGAATTCACCCAGTCTTTCTTCTCCCTCATCGGCATCTCCTACATTCAAGCTATGCCAATGATCTGGAGGGTCTTATATACCCTCGAAAGGATCATTGAGCAAGAAGGAATTGCTCTAGAAATGTCAGAGTTGGCAGAGATGTATGACCTCACAACATTTGGATCCCACCGATATCTATTCAAGTGTAAACCCGGTGAAGAACACCCCATCTTCAAAGCCACTAAGAATGATACCAACTGGAAACGGCGATTCTTCTTTGTCAGAAGGGATTCTATCCCTGATGGAAAGGATCTGCCAAGGAAGTGGACCACCCATGGTAGGATAGAGGATCCTGAGAAGGATCACCAGATAATCTTGTTTTTGTATAAGGATCACTAACACCCTTTTGTTTCTGTTGTACAGCTATCTCTGTTTCGCACCTTATACCATCACCTGCCACCAAGGAAAGGCTTGCTGCTTTCAGAAGACTTGATCCTGTAACAAGGTCATTCAAAACAAACACCCAGGATTCACAAGAAGTATCCTCAGGTTCTGTCACTATGTCAAGTAAGTATCCTGTCTTTTGTATGGTTAAATGTTTAAATAAATAGTTAAATAGAAATAGGATAAGGATACTTATCTGTTTTGGGTGTGTAGGCGCTGGGAAATCCTCAAGATCTGCCTCCAAATTTAGTGTCACTGATCTTGACACTGTCAGATCCTCAAAGAAAAAGTCTGCTGCTAGCCCCTCCGTCGTAATCCCCAAGGCAACCACTTCAAAGGGAAGAGGTGGAAAGAAAAGGAAGACCTCTGAATCTGACAACTTACAAGGCTTGCCTCTGATCCGCCATCAGTTCCTCGAGTATTTTGCTGATGTAAGGATCACTGACTTAACTTGATTATCCTGCCCATTTGAGGATCATGTGATCCTAACTTTGCATTGTCTTGTTTGCAGAAATTTGCCAAAATCGAGGACTATGTTGGGAATGTTGAAGAGCTTGAGGAGAAATACTCTGATCTCCAAAAAGTGGTGGTGCTCAAGGATCACAAGATTGCCTCCCTCGAAAAGGATCTCAATGATGCCAAGACTAAGATGGTTGCAGCCCAGATCAAAGCTGACTATGAGAAGCACGAGATCATGGAGGATGCTAAAGTCTCCGCTGCCATTGCCATGTACAAGACCAAGCTGCAGATGGCCCAAGAAGCTCAGGATCCTGCCTTTGACAGGAGCAACTGGGACATGGAAGGCTGGAAGGCTAGGCTGGCTGAGTTGGAGGATGATGAAGAGGCTGAAGAGATTCTGGCATTCGAGGCTAGTGGCAGTTGTTAGGGGTGGATTTCTAAATGATCAGTGATCCTCAATTGCTGTTGGGCTTAGTGATCCTTACTTCTGTTCGAATTAGTGATCCTCAGAAGTGTTTCAGGATCAGGATCATGGATCATCATAAGGATCCTTGTACTAACGATTGTCTATTTTGAATTCAAAACTGTTTTGCAGGAGTATCAACTTGGACTTGGTCTTGGCGATATTCCTGGAGCATATTCTATGTTTATTCCGCACGTGCTTGGCCAAAAGTGGACGTTATGGAGTCGTGGAGGACTTGCACAATTTACGGAATGTTAGTTAGAGTAGATATTTTCCATTTTTAAAGGGGTAGCGAGCTAATTAGAAAACACTTGGCTATTTTTGGCTATACACACACTCGTACAACTGCTCTCACCAGCTCTCGTTAACTCACTTGGCGATTACACACTTTTTCACTCAATACACTATAGTGATCCTTGTACCTAGCTCACTATCATCCGAAGTTGTATTACATTTCTTGTTTAGTTTGAGTTGGTGATCGGTAGTTTCCATCACCCGAGGTTTTTTATGCCTGAGATTATTCATTGATCAAGGGCTTTTTCCTCGTATAAATCATTGTGTCACTTGTTCATTACATTCTATAGTGATCCTTATTGTTGTTCATCAATTCAAGCATCATACCTCACAACAGAAAGTTTGGTTGCATTGTCATTGCTTGATTTTTGACCAAAACAGTTTGGCACCCACCGTGGGGCAATTGGTGCTTCATTCCTAAGAAGATTTGTATTTTCGTGGTCATTTCAGTTCACTACAACCAGGCAGATGGCTTCCTCAGCGAAGAACACTTCAAACTTGATGCCGTCATTCAGTTCTTCACAAGGCGTCCCTCCTTTGCCTCCACCACCTTCTGGATCCCAGAAGAATGCTGAGAATGCTCCGAAGAAACCAACCCCCATTTTCACAAAACCACCAACTTCTTCTGTTTCAACTAATCCTACTACTAATGATCTTTACACTCTGATTTTGTAGATGAGGAATCATGCACAAGAGCAGGACAAAACCAACGAAAGGATCCTCCGGGAGATCGATGAGATCAAGAAACAGAAGAAATCAGTGGAGGATCACTCCCCTCTGATGCCAAGATCGCTGAGCTTCGACACTCCAGTCATAACTTCCCAACACTCAGCAGCTCCGGACGTGCAGTACTTGGGTGAATTACCAGGAAGGCGTTATGGAACAGCAACCATGAGTCAGGCATTTGACTCTCACTTCCAGCCTCAAGGATTCTCTTCTCAACCATCAGGATCCACTTCTCAGCATCAGGGATACTTCGCGTCAGGAGGATATTTGGGGATGCATACAGTTCAAGGATCCTCCCAGGTCCAAGGATCCTCCCAGGTCCAAGGATCCTCCCAGGTCCAAGGATCCTCCCAGGTCCAAGGATCCTCCCAGGTCCAAGGATCCTCCCAGGTCCAAGGATCCTTCCCGGTCCAAGGATCCTCCCTTGTCCTAGGATCCTCTCTGGTTCCAGGATCCTTTCAGGTTCAAGGATCATCTCAACTACAAGGATCCAACGTCTTTCAGGATCAAGGATTCTTGAGAAGAATGCAGCCTCAGAGCTCAGATGTTCATCAAGGAGATTTCATACCAATGCAGACCATTCCTTCATCTGGTCCTTCAACCATACCTGAATCCCGTCAATATGGATACACACCTGGGATCCCAAACACGAATCCTGTGGGAGGTAACACTTTCAATAATTCATATAACACTAACCATGGCTTAATGCAGGACACATGTATCAATCAGGCTATGGCCAGGGAGTTACAGAAGCTCAAGGATATGATATCCAGTGTACCAGGAGTGGTTAAACCCATTCCTGAGATTGCAGATGGTAGCCATAGGATATCTCATTTTGCACCACCCTTATGTGATGCTGAGATACCCAAAAGATTCCAGATACCATCCATGAAACTGTATGATGGTTCAACGGATCCAGAGGAGCATGTAGCTCAATACAGGGAGAGGATGGAGATCAATCCAATTCCTGAAAGGTTAAAAGAAGCATGTCTATGCAAGGGATTTGGATCCACACTCACAGGATCTGCTCTTAAATGGCTGTTAAGTCTTCCCCCTTACTCTATTACTTCATTTGCTAATCTAGTTAATCTGTTTAATAGTCAATTCTCTTGTAGTAGAAAATTTGAACGTTTAATTAGTGATCTATATAGGGTAACACAAGGTCAAAATGAATCACTTAGAGATTATATCACTAAGTTTAGTAAAGAATCCTTAGATATTCCCAACTTGGATATTGCTACGGCTATAGAAGCCTTTAAAATGGGATTGCTTAGGGATTCACCATTCTATGATGATCTTGTTATGACACCTTGCAGGAATCTTGATGAAGTAAGAACCAGGGCCCTTAGATTCATCCGCCTAGAGGATGACAAAAAGATCCAAGATAGATTAGTAGGATCCTCAAAACAGGAGAAACAAGGATCCTACTTCAGAAATAACAAATCCAAGTCCTACAACAAGTCTGATAACCAGAATGTGCATTCAGTGGAACAAGAAGAGGATGGTGAGGATTATCCTCCTATTTCTGAATATTGTTTTTCTGTTGATAACAATGAACTAATCCTTGTAATGCATAATTTAGGTGAGAAAGCTAGGTGGCCAAGGAAAAGTGATAAACCAGCTGCTACAAAGGACAAGTCCAAGTGGTGTGCATATCATGAGGATTTTGGGCATCTCACTGAAGAGTGTATTGCACTAAGAAAGGAAATTGGTTACTTGTTGAGCAAGGGGCATTTGAAGGAACTCTTGGGACGGAAGAAGTCAAGGATCCAGGATCCTAAAAGGATCCTAGAAAGGGCTCCTGCTCCTCCAGCAGATGCACAAGTCATAAACTTTATATCCGGTGGATCAGATATTTGTGGTACTTCCTTTTCAGTAGCAAAGAGACATGCTAAGGAAACCAAGATGGATAATGGAGACAGACCCGTCCGGACCTCCGTTGTCACCTAGGATAAAGTCATAACCTTTGATGAGGATGATCGTGTTGATATACAGGATCCTCATCATGATGGTCTTGTAATTACATTGTTTATTTCTAACCACTTTGTTCGCATGATCCTTATAGATGGAGGAAGCTCTGTGAACATCATCCAGCTTGATGTTCTCAAGAAGATGAATATCCCAGAGTCTGATATTATCCCAAGATCCTCAGTACTTGTGGGATTTAGTGGAGAAACTAAAAATACATTGGGGGACATCAAACTCCCAATCTATATAGAAGGATTGCATTCTTATAAAAAATTTTGTGTTATTGATTGCTTATCATGTTGTAATGTTATCCTTGGCAGGCCATGGATACATGATATGAAGGCAGTCCCATCCACCTATTATCAATGTGTGAAGCTTCCAAGTCCTTGGGGAGTGGTGAAAATTGAGAGTGATCAACAGGAGGCTAAAAATTGCTATACCTCATCAATGAAGCCAGCCTCAAGACCAAGGGAGCAATAGCAATTAAAGTATCCTTCAAGAGATGTCTTGGAGGCAAGAGAACAGGATTTGAAAGAAATCCTCATGGATCCTGATGATCCTGAATCCAAGATCCTCATAGGATCAGGGATCCTTAGCGATATTGAACAGAAGCTAGTATCCTTCCTCAAAAGAAGGAAAACCACCTTTGCCTGGAAGCATGAGGATATGACAGGTATATCTAAAGATATAATTACTCATAAACTTGGCATTGACAGGTCATTCATGCCAATTCATCAAAAGAGGAGGAAGTTTGCACCTGAAAGGAATGCTATTATCCAGGAAGAGGTAGATAAACTACTTCGGGCAGGTATGATAATAGAGGTTAAGTATCCAAGATGGTTAGCCAATGTGGTTGTTGTTCAAAAGAAAAATGGAAAGTGGAGAATATGTGTCGATTTTACTGATTTAAACAAGGCATGTCCCAAGGATCCTTTCCCATTACCCCACATTGACTCCATGGTGGATGCTACCGCGGGTCATGAGTTGTTGACTTTTATGGATGCTTCATCTGGATTTTAACAAATTCAGATGGAACCATCTTATCAAGAGGATACAGCCTTTATGACCCCAACTGGTATATACTGTTATATTGCTATGCCATTTGGATTAAGGAATGCAGGTGCTACTTATCAAAGGCTAGTCAATATGATGTTCAAGGCACAAATTGGACACACTATGGAAGTCTATATTGATGACATGGTGGTTAAGTCCAAGAAAGCTGAGGATCACCTCAAAGACTTGGAGGAAGCATTCAATATCCTTGATAAATTTAATATGAAACTTAATCCTTCCAAGTGTCATTTTGGTGTTAAGGCAGGTAAATTCTTAGGATATATGGTGACGAAGAGGGGCATTGAAGCAAGTCCAGGGCAAATAAAGGCTATTGTGAATATCAAATCTCCTGCCAATGCTAAGGATGTGCAAAGATTGACAGGCAGGATCGCAGCCTTGAGCAGATTTATATCCAAATCCTCAGAAAAATGGAAGGAATTCTGTGATATCCTGAGGAAGAACAAGAAATTTGAATGGACTGAAAAGCATGAAAGTGCCCTCAAAGCTCTTAAGGATTACCTATCCTCAGCCCCGGCCTTGATGAAATCAGAAAAAGGGGATATAATATCCTTATACTTAGCGGTATCCTCAAAAGCAGTAAGTACGGTCCTTGTTAAGGATCACGAAGGTACACAACATCATGTTTATTATGTAAGTAAGAGTTTGCTTGATGCTGAATCCAGGTATTCACATTTGGAAAAACTTATCCTTGCATTAATTATGGCATCTACTAAATTAAGACATTATTTTGAAACTCATGCCATTATTGTTAAGACTAATTTTCCAATTAAGAATGTTCTCAGGAAACCTGAAATGTCAGGAAGGATGGCTAAGTGGGTAGTGAAGCTTAGTGCTTATGATATAAGATATGAGCCTAGAACTGCCATTAAATCCCAAGCCTTGGCTGACTTTGTGGCAGATTTCAGTAGTGACTTGCAAAAGGAAGCTGAGTTAGAAGTCCAACAGCTTGAAGAAACTAAGGATCCTTGGATACTCTTCACTGATGGAGCCTCTAATGTAAAAGGAACAGGGCTTGGAATACTACTAAAATCGCCACAGGGGGACATAATACCCCACTCCATAGCTTGTGAATTTCAAACTACCAACAATGAGGCTGAGTATGAAGCCTTGATAGCTGGTTTGCAAATTGCTAAGCATATGAGGATCAGGTATCTTGAGGTACATGTAGATTCATTATTAATCACTAATCACTTTAATGGATCCTATGCTATTAAAGGGGAGAAGCTAATAAAATATTTAGAGATAGTCAAAGAATTGGCACTCTCTTTTGTTTCCTTTAGTTTGACACAGGTACCAAGGGAAGAGAATGCAGAGGCTGATGCATTAGCCAATCTAGGATCATCCTTGAAGATCCCGGAGGATATAAGGATCCCTATTATCCATATCCTGACCCCTGCCATCGAGGATCATGTAGCTATGGAGATAGGAGAAGATTCTGTAATCATCCCTAGCGATGATACTCAACCTCATTCAGGATCATGGATCCTCCCAATCATGAGATACATACAACATGGAGAGATTCCTACAGGAGAAAACCCTAGGGCTTTCAAAATTAAGGTATCTCAATTTACAATATTGAATAATATGTTGTATAAACGATCTCTTGCAGGACCATATCTAAGATGCATTGAAGATCCTGAAATCCAAGAAGTCTTAAAGGATTTCCATGAAGGAGATTGTGGAAACCACACTGGGGGCAGGGCATTATTCTTAAGGATCCTGAGGACAGGATACTATTGGCCCACTATGAAGAAGGATGCTGTGGAGTATGCCAAGAGGTGTGATCCTTGTCAGAGACACAGTAATATCCTTCACCAACCAGCAGAGCTCTTGCATCCTATATCCTCTTCCTGGCCATTCATGAGATGGGGAATGGATATAGTTGGAAAGCTTCCTAAGGCACCTGGTGGAAAAGTATTCGTGATTGCTATGACTGATTACTTCTCTAAGTGGATAGAGGCTGAAGCCTTTGCTCAAGTCAGAGAAAAGGAAGTTATATCCTTTACTAAAAGAAACATTATCACTAGATTTGGTATCCCTTCTGAAATTGTTTGTGATAATGGATCCCAATTTATTGGGAATAGAACTACTAACTTTTGTGACAGCTGGGGGATTAAGATGATAACATCAACACCAGTCCACCCACAAGCTAATGGTCAGGCAGAATCATCCAACAAGATCATCATCAACAATTTGAAGAAGAAGCTTGGATCCAAAAAAGGAAAATGGGCAGAGGAACTACCTTATGTACTTTGGGCTGATAGAACAACCCCCAAGAATGCTACAGGCCAAACTCCATTTTCATTGGTATTTGGGGCAGAATCAGTGATCCCTACAGAGATGGTGGTTCCAACTGCAAGAACAAGCATTCGTGATCCTGAAGAAAATGCTGAAAACTTGGTTCAAGACTTGGATACTATAGAAGAAATCAGGGATTTGGCAAGGATAAGGATGGCTAGTTATCAACAAAGGATGGCTGGAGCTTACAACAAAAATGTCAGGATCAGGAAATTCCAAGTTGGTGATATGGTATTAAGGAAAGCATTTCAGAATACCACCAATCCTGCTGATGGAAAGTCAGCACCAAAATGGGAAGGCCCCTATTTGATAGAAGCTGAAGCAGGAAAGGGGGCATATCGATTGCTAACAATGGAAGGTGATTTGCTACCAAGAGCTTGGAATGCTGTCCATTTAAAGAAATATTTCATGTGATCAGGATCCATGATCCTTACCTGACTGGTATCCTTGAAGGATCCTTACAGAATTGATGATCCTCATTCTGGTAATATTCTGATCTCTAACTATTTCATTTTTCTTTTATTATTATCCTATACAAGGATAAGGATCGTGCATCCTTTATTCTCCTTTCACTTGATTCTGAGTTTTGAAGGTTCATGTATCCTTAACTAAGGATTGAGTATCCACAGAAGTATCCAGTTATTTGGGCTTGACCCCAGTTATTTGGGCTTGACCCTAGTTATTTGGGCTTGACCCCAGCTTTTGGGCTTGTCCCCAGTTTGGGCCTGTCCCCAGTTTCGCCAGTAGCGCACGATGATCCTGGTATAGTTCATGGCAATGGGACCAGTACTCGCTTTAGGGGCTGACAATTTCATTGTACTGGCTATATTCAGGATCCTACGTATAATGGTAGACATACTATACATCCGTTCCTAAGGTTTCTAACGTTTTCACGTTAGCTAAGGTTTTGGCATTTTCATGTCACTAAGTTTGGATAGTCGCCAGTGAGGGCCATACTCCAGTTTACATACGATCCTTTGGGCTTGTCCCCAGTTATCCTTTGGGCTTGTCCCCATTTATCCTTTGGGCTTGTCCCCAGTATATTGGGCTTGTCCCCAGAATTGTTGGGCTTGTCCCCAGTTACTAACTTTTATCTCATAATGGCTTAGTCCCAAGTTATATCCTTCTTTCATGTTTTTGAAGTTAAATGACCAAGGATCCTTGATCCTTACCTTCTACTAAGGTTTGTCTTTTGGGTTATCCTGATTATAAGTGTTAAAGGATAGGATCCTAACTTGGATTCTCAGGTATGATCCTTAACTGTTCTGATTTTATTCATTATTTGTTTAAGTAACCCTTATCCTTTGACAACTGGACTTGTGATCCTTAAACTATGTTACTTTTCAGAACTTATCGATTATGGGATATGTGATCTTTGATCATATCCTAAATTTTTTGGGATATTTCTTAAACTTTTTCTTACTTGGCAAGTTTAAACAGAATAAACATCACAACAGTTGGAAAATAAAATACTAACAAGGATATCAACACAGGATAAGCCAAAAGGTTAAAGTTATTTTATTCACAAAAGTTTAAACCCTTTAAGGTTGTCAAAATTGCCAACCCACATTTCTACCAGCAAAACGTAGCCCGTCCACATGGGTTGGCAAAGGGTGTCCATTGTCTAAAGGTCTTGGTAGTGCAGGAAATTAAAGACGGCAGGATCACAATGGCTTCATCCCCCAAACAGAGGATCCCTCCACCATTTGTAATCCTACCTATTGTTCAAAGGATCATCCATGATCCTCAACCCTAATTACTATTGTTTAAAGTACAGACCAACCATTGTTCATCAAAATAAAAACCATAACCAAACTAAAAAAAATGGGCTCCGGCTACGTCTAGAAATGTCCTTCATCGCCCATTCGTGCAGCCTACACCTTCGCTGCGTCATCATCCCCTCCAGCTCCAGTATCCTTCACCTGATCCTTGCCACTGCCACTAGCTTCGATTGCCAGAACCTCATCAGCCTCATCCTCGTCCTCCAACTCAGCCAACCTAGCCTTCCAGCCTTCCACGTCCCAGTTGCTCCTATCAAAGGCAGGATCCTGAGTTTCCTGGGCCATTTGTAGCTTGGTCTTGTACATGGCAATGGCAGCGGAGACCTTGGCATCCTCTGTGATCTCGTGCTTCTCATAATCAAAATTGATCAGGATTGCAGTTGTCTGAGCTTTGGCATCATTGAGATCCTTTTCAAGGGAAGCAATCTTGTGATCCTTGAGCACTGCAACCTTTTGGAGGTCAGAGTACTTCTCCTCAAGCTCTTCAACATTCCCCACATAGTCCTCGATCTCAGCAAATTTCTACAAAGAAGACAATGCAAAGATTAGAGTCAGGTGATCCTCAAGTGGATAGGATAACTAGACAGAGACAGTGATCCTTACATCATTAAAGTACTCGAGGAATTGATGGCGGATCAGAGGCAAGCCTTGAAGGTTGTCAGCTTCAGAGGTTTTTCTTTTCTTTCCACCTCTGCCCTTAGAAGTGGTTGCCTTGGGGATTATGACAGAGGGGCTGGCATCAGACTTTTTCCTTGAGGATCTGACAGTGTCAAGATCAGTTACACTGAATTTGGAGGCAGATTTTGAGGATTTCCCAGCGCCTACACATTCAAAACAGATAAGTATCCTTATCCTATTTCTATTCAGCTATTTATTTAAATATTTGACTATATAAAATACAGGATACTTACTTGACATAGTGACAGAACCTGAGGATACCTCTTGAGAATCCTGGGTGTTTGTTTTGAATGATCTTGTTGCAGGATCAAGTTTTCTGAAAGCAGCAAGTCTCTCCTTGGTGGCAGGTGAAGGTATGATATGTGAGATTGTGATAGCTGCACAAAAGAAACAGAAGCATATTAGTAATCATCATCAGAAATGAGCTTACTCAGTGATCCTTCTAAGGATCCTCTATCCTACCATGGGTACCTTTCCATCAGGGATAGAATCCCTTCTGACAAAGAAGAATCTCCGTTTCCAGTTGGTATCATTCTTAGTGGCTTTAAAGATGGGGTGTTCTTCGCCGGGTTTACACTTGAATAAGTATCGGTGGGATCCAAATGTTGTGAGATCATACATCTCAGCCAACTCCGATATTCCTAGGGCGATTCCTTCTTGCTCAATGATCCTCTCAAAAGTATATAAGACCCTCCAGATCATTGGCATAGCTTGAATGTAGGAAATGCCGGTGAGGGAAAAAAAAGACTGGGTGAATTCAGGGAAAGGATATGAATATCCTATTGTGAAAGGGGTGACCGGGAAAGCTACCCAAGTTTCTGAAATGTAATCACTTAGAACGGTGGGGTCAAACGGCTTGATAACGGTATTCGCCGGAAAACAGTGGCGAATTCTATCTATTTGTGGATCAGAGAAGCAACATATTTCTTTCGGTGAATCTTTGATGATCCCCTGGCTTTTAAGAGGACTGTCCTTCTTGTGATCCTTAGCCGGTGAGGATCGTAGCATCATCTTGAATGTGAAGAAGGTGAAGAAAGAAGGAGCAGAGAAAGAAAACGTAAAGGAGGAAGGAGAAGAGAAATACCTGCTTGATCGTCGGATGTGAATTTAAAGGGAGTTCTCTTGAATTTAAATGTGAAATGATCCCTATCTCTAACTCCTATTTATAATCATGATTTTGCAGGGATGTCGCTTCAAGTGACGTAATATCTGCAACGGCTAGTCCGATTATAACGGCTAGTTATCCGTTGGTTAATTGCGGATAAGAACAAAATATAACTCATTTATTTACATAATTACTCCTTATATTTTGGGGGCAATTGTTAGGGGTGGATTTCTAATTGATCAGTGATCCTCAATTGCTGTTGGGCTTAGTGATCCTTACTTCTGTTCGAATTAGTGATCCTCAGAAGTGTTTCAGGATCAGGATCATGGATCAACATAAGGATCCTTGTACTAACGATTGTCTATTTTGAATTCGAAACTGTTTTGCAGGAGTATCAACTTGGACTTGGTCTTGGCGATATTCCTGGAGCATATTCTATGTTTATTCCGCACGTGCTTGGCCAAAAGTGGACGTTATGGAGTCGTGGAGGACTTGCACAATTTGCGGAATGTTAGTTAGAGTAGATATTTTCCATTTTTAAAGGGGTAGCGAGCTAATTAGAAAACACTTGGCTATTTTTAGCTACACACACACTCGTACAACTGCTCTCACCAGCTCTCGTTAACTCACTTGGCGATTACACACTTTTTCACTCAATACACTATAGTGATCCTTGTACCTAGCTCGCTATCATCTGAAGTTTTATTACATTTCTTGTTTAATTTGAGTTGGTGATCGGTAGTTTCCATCACCCGAGGTTTTTTATGCCGGAGATCATTCATTGATCAAGGGATTTTTCCTCGTATAAATCATTGTGTCACTTGTTCATTACATTCTATAGTGATCCTTATTGTTGTTCATCAATTCAAGCATCATACCTCACAACAGAAAGTTTGGTTGCATTGTCATTGCTTGATTTTTGACCATGCGAAGGATACTGGAGCTGGAGGGGATGATGATGCAGCGAAGGTGTAGGCTGCATGAATGGGCGATGAAAGACATTTCTAGACGTAGCCGGAGCCCAATTTTTTAAATTTGGTCATGGTTTTTTTTATCTTGATGATGTTTTTGTTGAACAATGATGGGCTGTACTTGAACAATAGTAATTAGGGCTAAGGATCATGAATCCTTTGAACAATAGGTAGGATTACAAATGGTGGAGGGATCCTCTGTTTGGGGGATGAAGCCATTGTGATCCTGCCGTCTTTTAATTCCTGCACTTGTTAGACCTATGAACAACGGACACCCTTTGCCAACCCATGTGGACGGGCCACGTTTTGCTGGTAGAAACGTGGGTTGGCAATTTTGACAACCTTAAAGGGTTTAATCTTTTGTGAATAAAATAACTTTAACTTTTTGGCTTATCCTGTGTTGATATCCTTGTTTATATTTTACTTTCCAACTGTTGTGATGTTTATTTTGTTTAAACTTATCAAGTAAAGAAAAAATTTAAGAAATATCTTCAAGAATTTTAGGATATGATCAAGGATCACATATCCTATAGTCGATAAGTTTTGAAAAGTAATATAGTTTAAGGATCATAAGTTCAGTTGTCAAAGGATAAGGGTTATTTGAACAAATAATGAATAGAATCAAAATAGTTATGGATCATACCTGAGAATCCAAGTTAGGATCCTAACCTTTAACACTTGTAACCAGGATAATCCAAAAGACAAACCTTAGTAGAAGGTAAGGATCAAGGATCCTTGGTCATTTAGCTTCAAAAACTTGAAAAAGGATATAACTTGGGACTAAGCCAATATAAGATAAAGGTTAGTAACTGGGGACAAGCCCAACAATTCTGGGGACAAGCCCACTATACTGGGGACAAGCCCAAAGGATAACTGGGGACAAGCCCAAAGGATAACTGGGGACAAGCCCAAAGGATAACTGGGGACAAGCCCAAAGGATCGTGTGTAAACTGGAGTATGGCCCTCACTGGCGACTATCCAAACTTAGTGACATGAAAATGCCAAAACCTTAGCTAACGTGAAAACGTTAGAAACCTTAGGAACGGATGTATGGTACGTCTACCATTATACGTAGGATCTTGAATATAGCCAGTACAATGAAATTGTCAGCCCCTAAAGCGAGTACTGGTCCCATTGCCATGAACTATACCAGGATCATCGTGCGCTACTGGCGAAACTGGGGACAGGCCCAAACTGGGGTCAAGCCCAAATAACTGGGGTCAAGCCCAAATAACTAGATACTTCTGTGGATACTCAATCCTTAGTTAAGGATACCTGAACCTTCAAAACTCAGAATCAAGTGAAAGGAGGATAAAGGATGCAGGATCCTTATCCTTATGTAAGAGGATAAAAGAATGAAATGGTTTGAGATTAGAATGTTACCACAATGAGGATCATCTGTTCTGTAAGGATCCTTTAAGGATACTTGTCAGGTGAGGATCATGGATCCTTGTCACATAAAATATTTCTTCAAATGGACAGCATTCCAAGCTCTTGGTAGCAAATCACCTTCCATTGTTAGCAATCGATATGCCCCCTTTCCTGCTTCAGCTTCAATCAAATAGGGGCCTTCCCATTTTGGTGCCAACTTTCCATCAGCAGGATTGGTGGTATTCTGAAATGCTTTCCTTAATACCATATCACCAACTTGGAATTTCCTGATCCTGACATTTTTTTTGTAGGCTCCAGCCATCCTTTGTTGATAACTAGCCATCCTTATCCTTGCCAAATCCCTGATTTCTTCTATAGTATCCAAGTCTTGAACCAAGTTTTCAGCATTTTCCTCAGGATCACGAATGCTTGTTCTTGCGGTTGGAACCACCATTTCTGTAGGGATCACTGATTCTGCTCCAAATACCAAAGAAAATGGAGTTTGGCCTGTAGCATTCTTGGGAGTTGTTCTATCAGCCCAAAGCACATAAGGTAGTTCTTCTGCCCATTTTCCTTTCTTGGATCCAAGCTTCTTCTTCAAATTGTTGATGATGATCTTGTTGGATGATTCTGCTTGACCATTAGCTTGTGGGTGGACTGGTGTTGATGTTATCATCTTAATCCCCCAGCTGTCACAAAAGTTAGTAGTTCTATTCCCAATAAATTGGGATCCATTATCACAAACAATTTCAGAAGGAGTACCAAATCTAGTAATAATGTTTCTTTTAATAAAGGATATAACTTCCTTTTCTCTGACTTGAGCAAAGGCTTCAGCCTCTATCCACTTGGAGAAGTAATCAGTCATAGCAAGCATGAATACTTTTCCACCAGGTGCCTTAGGAAGCTTACCAACTATATCCATTCCCCACCTCATAAATGGCCAAGAAGAGGATATAGGATGCAAAAGTTCTGCTGGTTGGTGAAGGATATTATTGTGTCTTTGACAAGGATCACACTTCTTGGCGTACTCCACAGCATCCTTCTTCATAGTGGGCCAATAGTATCCTGTCCTCAGGATCCTTGAGAATAAAGCCCTGCCCCCAGTGTGGTTTCCACAATCTCCTTCATGGAAATCCTTCAAGACTTCTTGGATTTCAGGATCCTCAATGCATCTTAGATATGGTCCTGCAAGAGATCGTTTATACAACATATTATTCAATATTGTAAATTGAGATACCTTAATTTTGAAAGCCCTTGGGTTTTCTCCTGTAGGAATCTCTCCATGTTGTATGTATCTCATGATTGGGAGGATCCATGATCCTGAATAAGATTGGGTATCATCACTAGGGATGATTGTAGAATCTCCTCCTATCTCCATAGCTACATGATCCTCGATAGCAGGGGTCAGGATATGGATAATAGGGATCTTGATATCCTCAGGGATCTTCAAAGATGATCCTAGATTGGCTAATGCATCAGCTTCTGCATTCTCTTCCCTTGGTACCTGTGTCAAACTAAAGGATATAAAAGAGAGTGCCAATTCTTTGACTATCTCCAAATATTTGACTAGCTTTTCACCTTTAACAGCATAGGATCTGTTTTGGTCAAAAATCAGACGAGGATGATACAACCAAACTCTCTGTTACGGGGTATGATGCTTGAATTGGTAAACAACAATGAGGATCACTAAGAAATGAATTGCACATGAGACACAAAGATTTATACGAGGAAAAAGCCCTTGATCAATGAATGATCTCCGGCATAAAAAACCTCGGGTGATGGAAACTACCGATCACCAACTCAAATTAAACAATAATCCTTTTACAACTTCGGATAATAGCGAGCTCAGTACAAGGATCACTATAGTGTATCGTGTAGAAATGTATGAAAAATGCTAAGTGTTTTGCCGAGAGCTGGTGAGTGCAGTTGTACGAGTGTGTGTAGCCAAAAATAGCCAAGTGTTCTAAGAAATAGCTCGCTATCCCCTTAAAATTAGAAAATATCTAGCCTAACTAACTGTCCGCATTTCGTGCCTTCTCCCCACGTTCTCCATAACGTTCACAATGGTCAAGCACGTGCAGAATTGAAGGGAATATGCTCCAGGAATATCGCCATGACCAAGTCCAAGCCGGTACTCCTGCAAAACAATACCGAATTCAAAGTGAACAATCATTAGTATAAGGATCCTTAGGATAATCCATGATCCTGATCCTGAAGTACTTCTGAGGATCACTAATTGTCACAGAAGTAAGGATCACCAAACAGGATAACACTTGAGGATCACAGGTCAGTAAGAAATCCTCCCCTAACAATTGCCCCCAAAATATAAGGAGTAATATTGTAAATAAACGAGTTGTATTTTGTCGATCTTATCCATAACAAACTAACGGATATATAGCTGTTAAGATCGAACTATCCGTTGTAATCCTGACGTCATTGAGGTGACTTATCCTGCAAAATCATCATTATAAATGGCAGTTAGAGATAAGAGCGAAAGGGCATTTAAATCCGAGCGTTTCCTTTTTAAATCCTCATCAGAAGACTTATTCAGGTATTCTCTTTTCCTCTTCTTCCTTCTCTTACTCTGCTTTTCTTTCTTTACCATCATCTCGTCAAAAATGATGCTCCGAAACTCACCAGGCAAGGATCACAAGAAGGAAAGCCCCTTAAAGAGCCAAGGGATCATCAAAGATTCCGCAAAAGAACGCTGTTGTTTCACCGATCCACAAATTGATAGAATCCGCCATTGTTTTCTGGCAAACACTGATTTCAAGCCATTTGATCCCACCGTTCTAAGTGATTATATCTCTGAAACATGGGTAGCTTTTCCTGTTACCCCATTCACCATAGGATACACCTATCCTTTTCCAGCCTTTACCCAATCCTTTTTCTCCCTTACCGGCATCTCCTACATCCAAGCTATGCCGATGATCTGGAGGGTCTTATATACCCTTGAAAGGATCATCGAGCAGGAAGGGATTGATCTAGGAATGTCGGAGTTGGCTGAGATGTATGATCTCACAACGTTTGGATCCCACCGATATTTGTTTAAACGAAAACCTGGTGAAGAACACCCCATTTTTAAAGCCACCAAGAACGATACAAACTGGAAACGACGCTTTTTCTTTGTCAGAAGAGACTCTATCCCAAACGGAAAGGATCTACCCAGGGAGTGGTCCACCCATGGTAGGACAGAGGATCCTGAGAAGGATCACCAGATAATCTTGCTCTTGTGATAGGATCACTAACCCCCTTTTGTTTTATGTTATGCAGCTGTCACTGTTTCACACCTCATACCGTCTCCTGCTACCAAGGAAAGGCTTGCTGCTTTTAGAAGACTCGGTCCTGAAACAAGATCATTCAAGACAATCACCCAGGATTCTCAAGAGGTATCCTCAGGCTCAGTCACCATGTCAAGTAAGTATCCTGTTTTTTGTATAGTTAAAGATTTAAATAAATAGTTAAATAGAAATAGGATAAGGATACTTATCTGGCTTTGAATGTACAGGTGCTGGAAAAGCTTCAAAATCTGCCTCCAAGTTCAGCGTGACCGATCTGGACAACGTACGATCCTCCAAGAAGAAGCTTCCTGCCAGCCCAACTGCTTCGATCCCCAAGGCACCCGTTAAAGGAATGGGTGACAAGAAAAGAAAAGCCTCTGAAGCTGAGGATCTGCAAGGTCTCCCCCTGATCCGCCACCAGCTCCTTGAATACTTCAACGATGTAAGGATCCTTGTCCCTGCTTTAGGTACCCAGCTTATTTGAGGATCACCTGTTCTTGAACTGTTCTTTATCTTCTTTGCAGAAATTTGCTGAGATTGAAGACTACGTTGGGCAAGATACCTGAAGCTGAGGATCTGCAAGATACCTGATCCTCATATGCTTAGCAATTTGCAAACCAGCTATCAAGGCTTCATACTCAGCCTCATTGTTGGTAGTTTGAAATTCACAAGCTATGGAGTGGGGTATTATGTCCCCTTGTGGAGATTTTAGTAGTATTCCAAGTCCTGTTCCTTTGACATTAGAGGCTCCATCAGTGAAGAGTATCCAAGGATCCTTAGTTTCTTCAAGCTGTTGGACTTCTAATTTAGCTTCCTTTTGCAAATCACTACTAAAATCTGCCACAAAGTCAGCTAAGGCTTGGGATTTGATGGCAGTCCTTGGTTCATATCTTATATCATATGCACTCAGCTTCACTGCCCACTTAGCCATCCTTCCTGACATTTCAGGTTTCCTGAGAACATTCTTAATTGGAAAGTTAGTCTTAACAATAATGGCATGAGTCTCAAAATAATGTCTTAATTAGTAGATGCCATAATTAATGCAAGGATAAGCTTTTCCAAATGTGAATACCTGGATTCAGCATCAAGCAAACTTTTACTTACATAGTAAACAGGATGTTGTGTACCTTCGTGATCCTTAACAAGGACCGCACTTACTGCTTTTGAGGATACCGCTAAGTATAAGGATAATATATCCCCTTTTTCTGGTTTCATCAAGGCCGGGGCTGAGGATAGGTAATCCTTAAGAGCTTTGAGGGCACTTTCATGCTTCTCAGTCCATTCAAATTTCTTGTTCTTCCTCTGGATATCATAGAATTCCTTGCACTTTTCTGAGGATTTGGATATAAATCTGTTCAAGGCTGCGATCCTGCCTGTCAATCTTTGCACATCCTTAGCATTGGCAGGAGATTTGATATTCACAATAGCCTTGATTTGCTCTGGACTTGCTTCAATGCCCCTCTTTGTCACCATATAGCCTAAGAATTTACCTGCCTTAACACCAAAATGACACTTGGAAGGATTAAGTTTCATATTAAATTTATCAAGGATATTGAATGCTTCCTCCAAGTCTTTGAGGTGATCCTCAGCTTTCTTGGACTTAACCACCATGTCATCAATATAGACTTCCATAGTGTGTCCAATTTGTGCCTTGAACATCATATTGACTAGCCTTTGATAAGTAGCACCTGCATTCATTAATCAAATGGCATAGCAATATAACAATATATACCAGTTGGGGTCATAAAGGCTGTATCCTCTTGATCAGATGGTTCCATCTGAATTTGTTGAAATCCAGATGAAGCATCCATAAAAGTCAACAACTCATGACCCGCGGTAGCATCCACCATGGAGTCAATGTGGGGTAATGGGAAAGGATCCTTGGGACATGCCTGGTTTAAATCTGTAAAATCGACACATACCCTCCACTTTCCATTTTTCTTTTGAACAACAACCACATTGGCTAACCATCTTGGATACTTAACCTCTCTTATCATACCTGCCCAAAGTAGTTTATCTACCTCTTCCTGGATAATAGCATTCCTTTCAGGTGCAAACTTCCTCCTCCTTTCATTGATGATGTATAACAATTCTTAGCCTCTTGTTGATCACTCTCAATTTTCACCACTCCCCATGGACTTGGAAGCTTTACACACTGATGGTAGGTGGATGGGACTGCCTTCATGTCATGTATCCATGGCCTGCCAAGGATAACATTACAACATGATAAGCAATCTATAACACAAAACTTTTGATAAGAATGTAATCCTTCAATATAGATTGGGAGTTTGATGTCCCCCAATGTATTCTTAGTTTCTCCACTGAATCCCACAAGTACTGAGGATCTTGGGATAATATCAAACTCCGGGATATTCATCTTCTTGAGGACATCAAGTTGAATGATGTTCACAGAGCTTCCTCCATCTATAAGGATCCTGCGAACAAAGTGGTTAGAAATAAACAATGTAATTACAAGACCATCATGATGAGGATCCTGTACATCAACACGATCATCCTCATCAAAGGTTATGACTTTATCCTGGGTGACAACGAAGGTCCGGACGGGTCTGTCTCCATTATCCATTTTGGTTTCCTTAGCATGTCTTTTTGCTGCTGAAAAGGAGGTACCACAAATGTTTGATCTGCCGGATATGAAGTTTATAACTTGTGCATCTGCTGGAGGAGCAGGAGCCCTTTCTGGGATCCTTTCAGGATCCTGGATCCTTGACTTCTTTCGTCCCAAAAGCTCTTTCAAATGCCCCTTACTCAACAAGTAACCAATTTCCTTTCTTAGTGCAATACACTCTTCAGTGAGATGCCCAAAATCCTCCTGATATGCACACCACTTGGACTTATCCTTTGTAGCAGCTGGTTTATCACTTTTCCTTAGCCACCTAGCTTTCTCACCTAGATTCTGCATTGCAAGGATTAGTTCATTGTTATCAACAGAAAAACAATATTCAGAAATAGGAGGATAATCCTCATCATCCTCTTCTTGTTCCACTGCATGCACATTCTGGTTATCAGACTTGTTGTAGGATTTGGATTTGTTATTCCTGAAGTAGGATCCTTGTTTCTCCTGTTTTGAGGATCCTGTCAATCTATCCTGGGTCCTCTTATCATCCTCTAGGCGGATGAACCTAAGGGCCCTGGTTCTTACTTCATCAAGATTCCTGCAGGGTGTCATAACAAGATCATCATAAAAAGGTGAATCCCTAAGCAATCCCATTTTAAAGGCTTCTACAGCCGTAGCAATACCCAAGTTAGGAATGTCTAAGGATTCTTTACTAAATTTAGTGATGTAATCTCTAAGTGATTCATTTTGACCTTGTGTTACCCTATATAGATCACTAGTTAATCGTTCAAATTTTCTACTACAAGAGAATTGACTATTAAACAAATTAACTAGATTAGCAAATGAAGTAATAGAGTAAGGGGGAAGACTTAGCAGCCATTTAAGAGCAGATCCTGTGAGTGTGGATCCAAATCCCTTGCATAGACATGCTTCTTTTAACCTTTCAGGAATTGGATTGATCTCCATCCTCTCCCTGTATTGAGCTACATGCTCCTCTGGATCCGTTGAACCATCATACAGTTTCATGGATGGTATCTGGAATCTTTTGGGTATCTCAGCATCACATAAGGGTGGTGCAAAACGAGATTTCCTATGGCTACCATCTGCAATTTCAGGAATGGGTTTAACCACTCCTGGAACACTGGATATCATATCCTTGAGCTTCTGTAACTCCCGGGCCATAGCCTGATTGATACCTGTATTCTGCTTTGAGCCATGGTTAGTGTTATATAAATTATTATAAGTGTTACCTCCCACAGGATTCATGTTTGGAATTCCAGATGTGAATCCATATTGACGGGACTCTGGTATGACTGAAGGACCAGAAGAGGCAATGGTTTGCATTGGTATGAAGTCTCCTTGGTGAACATCGGTGCTTGGAGGCTGCATACTTCTTAAGAATCCCTGATCCTGGAAGATGTTGGATCCTTGAAGCTGAGATGATCCTGGACCCATGGAGGATCCTTGGAGCTGGGAGGATCCTGGACCCATAGAGGATCCTTGGAGCTGGGAGGATCCTGGAGCCATGGAGGATCCTTGGAGCTAGGAGGATCTTGGACCCATGGAGGATCCTTGGAGCTGGGAGGATCCTGGACCCTTGGAGGATCCTTGGAGCTGGGAAGATCCTGGACCCACGGAGGATCCTTGGAGCTTGGAGGATCCAGGACCCATGGAGGATCCTTGGAGCTGGGAGGATCCTGGACCCATGGAGGATCCTTGGAGCGGGTGCATTCCCAAATATCCCCCTGAGCTGAAGTAGAATCCCTGATGCTGAGAAGAGGATCCCGATGGTTGAGAGGAGGATCCTTGAGGCTGGAAGTAAGAGCCAAATGCCTGACTCATAGTTGTTGCTCCATAACGTCTTCCTGGTATTTCACCCAAGTATTGCACGTCCGGAGCTGCTGATTGCTGGGAAGTTATGACCGGAGTGTCAAAATTCAGAGATCTAGGTATCAATGGGGAATGATCCTCCACCGATTTCTTCTGTTTTTTTATATCACCAATCTCTTGGAGGATCCGTTCATTAGTTTTGTCCTGCTCTTGCATGCGATCCCTCATCTGCAAAATCAGATTAAAAAGATCATTAGTAGTAGGATTAGGAGAAACAGAAGAAGTTGGTGGTTTTGTGAAAATGGGGGTATGTTTCTTCGCAGCATTCTCAGCATTTTTCTGAGATCTAAAAGGTGGTGGAGGCAAAGGTGGAACTCCCTGTGAAGAGGTGACTGCCGACATAGAGTTTGAAGTATTCTTTGCTGAAGAAGCCATGTGGTTGATGGTAATGAACCGAAATGAATGAAATGAACAAAATTTCTCAGAATTGAAGCACCAATTGCCTCACGATGGGCGCCAAACTGTTTTGGTCAAAAATCAAGCAATGAAAATGCAACCAAACTTTCTGTTGTGAGGTATGATGCTTGAATTGATGAACAACACTAAGGATCACTCTAGAATGTAATGAACAAGTGACACAAAGATTTATACGAGGAAAAAGCCCTTGATCAATGAATGATCTCCGGAATAAAAAACCTCGGGTGATGGAAACTACCGATCACCAACTCAAATTAAATAAGAAATGTGTTACAACTTCGGATGATAGCGAGCTAATTACAAGGATCACTATAGTGTATTGTGTAAAAAAGTGTGTAATCGCCAAGTGAATTAACGAGAGCTGGTGAGAGCAGTTGTAAGAGTGTGTGCGTAGCCAAAAATAGCCAAGTGTTTTCTATTTAGCTCGCTACCCCGTTTAAAAATAGAAAAAACTAAGCTAACAAACATTCCGCAATTCATGCAAGTCCTCCACGAACTCCATAACGTCCACTTCTGTTAAGCACGTGCGGAATAAGCCATGGAATATGCTCCAGGAATATCGCCAAGACTAAGTCCAAGCTTGTACTCCTGCAAAACAACACTATATTCAAAGTAGACAATCGTTAGTATAAGGATCCTTAAGATGATCCATGATCCTGATCCTGCAATACTTCTGAGGATCACTACTTCAGACAGAATTGAGGATCACTAAATCCAACAGTAAATGAGGATCACTGATCATTGGAAAATCCTCCCCTAACAATTAGTGGCAGGAAACTCACACCTAATAGCCTGGGGTAATATGTCCCCCTGTGGCGATTTTAGTAGTATACCCAAACCTACACCTCTTACATTAGATGCACCATCAGTATATAATGTCCAGGATTCTAAATTTTCTCCTAGCTATTGTACTTCTAGGTCTACTTCATTTTGAATATCACTACTGAAATCAGCCACAAAGTCAGCTAGAGCCTGAGACTTTATAGCATTTCTAGGTTCATATACTAGATCATAGGCGCTTAATTTTACTGACCACTTAGCCATCCTGCCTGACATCTCAGGTTTCCTAATCACATTTTTAATAGGATAATTAGTTTTAACATGAATCCTATGTGTCTCAAAATAATGACTAAGCTTTGTCGATGCCATGACTAAGGCCAATATCAATTTTTCTAAATGAGAATATCTAGTTTCAGCATCTAATAAACTTTTGCTAAAATAATAGACAGGATATTGCTGACCTTCGTGATCCTTTACCAGGACAGCACTTACCGCATTCCCTGATACTGCAAGATACAGGGATAATGGTTCACCATTCTCTGGCTTCATCAATAGAGGTGCAGTTGAGAGATATTGCTTTAATTCCTGCAAGGCTGCTTCATGCTTCTCTCCCCATTCGAATTTCTTATTCTTCTTCTTCAGGATATCGTAGAATTCCTTGCATTTTTTTGAGGATCTTGAGATAAATCTGTTTAATGCTGCTACTCGTCCTGTCAGTCTTTGTACATCTTTCATGTTGGAATGTGACTTGATATCCAAGATGGCTTTGATCTGTTCTGGGCTTGCTTCTATCCCTCTTTTAGTCACCATATCTCCCAGAAACTTTCCTGCCCCCACTCCAAAATGGCATTTAGCAGGATTTAGCTTCATGTTGTACTGGTCCAGGATATCGAATGCTCCTTCAATATCCCGAAGATGATCCTCAGCCTTCTTAGGTTTTACCACCATATCATCGATGTATACCTCCATGGTGTCCCCCAACTTGTCTTTGAACATCATGTTTACCAACCTTTGGTATGTTGCACCTGCATTTTTTAAACCAAAAGGCATAGCAGTATAACAATAAATACCTGTCGGTGTTATGAAAGCGATATCCTCCTGGTCCGAGGGTTCCATTTGGATCTGCTGGAATCCTGAGGAAGCATCCATGAAGGTTAACATCTCGTGGCCGGCAGTAGCATCCACCATTGAATCGATATGAGGTAGGGGAAATGGGTCTTTGGGTCAAGCTTTGTTCAAGTCTGTGTAATCTACACAGACTCTCCATTTCCCATTTTTCTTTTGCACCACCACTACATTTGCTAGCCATTTGGGAAATTTCACTTCCCTAATCATCTTGCTCTTTAATAATCTTTCAACTTCTTCTTGAATGATTGTGTTCCATTCTGGAGCAAACTTCCTTCGTTTCTGTTAGACAGGCTTGAAAGACCTATCAATTCTGAGCTTGTGAGTTATAATATCCTTGGAAATACCTATCATATCCTCGTGTTTCCACGCGAATGTTGACATCCTGCATTTCAAAAAGTTAGTCAATTGATTTTCAATATCCTGAGGGATATTGGTTCCTACGAGCACCGAGATATCTGGATTATCTTGATCCAGGATAATTTTCTTTACATCCTGCTCTGAAGCCTCCACGATATCCTGGGCTCGCATCTTTAATTGCTATACTGCACTGGGCTTTGTTGAGGATTTCATCGAAGAGGAATAACATTCCTTTGCTTCCTGCTGATCACTTTCCACCTTGACTACTCCCCAAGGGGTAGGGATCTTGATGCATTGATGATAGGTTGATGGCACATCGTTCATATCATGGATCCAGGGCCTACCCAATATAATATTATAGCAGGATAAGGAGTCCATGACATAAAAGCGCTGCATTGAGTTGACCCCTTTAACATATACAGGCAACTTTATCTCTCCCACAGTATTCCTGGCTTCTCCACTGAACCCAACAAGCACAGTGGATTTCGAAGTAATATCCATCGGGGATACATTCATCCTCTTCAATGTTTCCAGCTGAATTATGTTGACGGGGCTGCCATTATCCACCAGTATCCTGTGCACAAAATGGTTAGCAACATATAAAGTTATTACCAAAGCATCATGGTGAGAATCCTGGACAGTATCCCTGTTATCGCTATCGAACATGATCACTTTATCAGTCGTGAGGGTTGACATCCTGGTTGGCTTATCTCCCCTCTCTGCCTTGGCCTCCTTCGCGTGCCTTTTCGCTGCAGAATATGATGTCCCGCAAATGTCGGATCCTCCTGAAGTGAAGTTAATTATCTTGGCATCCGCAGGAGGTGATGCTGCTCGTTCAGGATCCTTCTCAGTATCCTGACCCTTATTCTTCTTTCTTCCCAGGAGGTCCTTCAGATATCCCTTGCTCAAGAGATAGCTTATTTCTTTCATCAGAGCAATGCAATCCTCAGTAACATGTCCGAAATCCTCATGGAAGGCACACCACTTGGACTTATCCTTCCAATCAGCTTTTTGTTGATTCTTCCGGGGCCACCTTGCTTTGTCTCCTAAACCCTGCATAGCATACATCAGTTCAGGTATATTTACAGAAAAACAATATTCTGACAACTCAGGATACTCCTCAGGATCCTCGTCTTCAACAGCATTCACTTTCTTGTTGCCATTCCTGCCATATGGCTTAGAGCGATATGGTTTGTACGAAGATTCTGATTTCCTGTTGGTTGACTCATAGGTTGTGGATGAATTCATCCTCTCTTGCATCTTTTTGTCATCCTCCAGTCGAATATATCTTAAGGCCCAGTTCCGAGCTTCATCCAGGTTCCTGCAGGGATTCATTACAAGATCCTGGTAAAATTGAGAATCATTTTACAATCCCATCTTGAAAGCCTGCACAGCTATTGCAACATAAAGATGCGGGATATCTAAGGATTCCTGGCTAAACTTGTTCACATAATCTCTCAAGGATTCCTGACGTCCTTGAGTTATCCTGTAGAGATCACTGGTTAGTTTTTCAAAACTCCGACTGCAAGAAAATTGACTATTAAATAAATTCACTAAATGAGCAAATGATGTAATCGAATGACGAGGAACATTTAAGAGCCATTTTAAGGCTGATCCTGTTAAGGTAGAACCAAAACCCTTGCAGGGGCATGCTTCCTTGAGATCTGGAGGGATAGGGTTGATTTCCATCCTTTCCCTATACTGGGCAATATGCTCTTCAGGATCCGTAGTTCCGTCATAGAGCTTCATGTTGGGGGTCTGAAATCTTTTTGGGATTTCAGCATCACAAATAGGATATGCAAACCGAGATATCTTGTGGCTATCCTGGGATACTTCTGGGATTGGTTGGACTACTCCAGGTACACTGGATATCATGTCCTTTAACTTCTGAAGCTCCCTGGAAAGTGCTGATGTCATACATGCATCCTGCAAAGATCCAATACCATTAGTAGCAGGAGTATTATTATTATTATTAGATACGTTACCAGTCTGAGGATTCTGGCCATATCCTGAAGCATATCCTTAGCTTCTCACAGTTGACACCCTGACCAAAGAGGGTATCTCAGGAGTATGATTCTGAGAATGGCTAGGCACAATATTCCCCCAGTTATCCTCAGTATATATTGCAGAACTGAAGTTCAAAGCTATGGGTTGCAAGGGAGTAGCGGGCCTGCTTGAGCTGGATTTCAAGAGTTGTATCTCTCTCATCAGTATTTGGTTGGTCTCCTGTTGTTGCCTCATTTGTTCCTGTACACTACCAAACAAAGTTAGAATTTCTTCATTAGAGGCCAAAACAGGAGCAGATCCCTTAATGTTGCGAGCGGGGATAACATCCTGAGGCAGTGAAGAGGCTTGCATTCTCGGAGGAGGTGGTGGAAGGACCGAACCAATTGTTGCAGAGGTTGTAGCAGACACGGTAGAAGAGCTCATGTTTGATCTCGAGGCCATTGAAAATAGTGTAGCAAAAAGTTTTGAAAATAGAAAACCAAGTAATGATTTTGCAAAAGCTTTTAGTAGAAATAGCACCACTTGCCCCACGGTGGGCGCCAAATTGTTTTGGTCAAAAATTACCAAAGCAATTAAGTGATCAAATTAGTTAAGTGAGGTAGTGTGCTAAGAAAGTGTATCGAAAATATGCTAATTTAGTTGTTTACAAAAACAGTTATCAGGATACGGCTCAGGATATCGAGCTGTATCTACAATCAAACAATGAGCAAAAATGTAAAGGGTGACACGGGATGTACGAGGAAAGCCCTTGATCAATCTAGATCGCCGGCACAAAACCTCGGGAGCTGACAATCACAGCTGCCTTGTTCTTCTTATTACTTCAAATTCAAATGTCAGGATACAGTGCAGGATATGATGCGGATCAACTAGGTGTTACAATGCAATTTGAATACAAGTGTGAGTGCGTTGTGAGTGTTTGCAGCTAGAGAGAAAGAGAGCTCGAGAGATTGTGCCCTTGTCTGATCCGATCAATCCTATTTATAGTAAAATAAAACTAACTAACTGTTTTGGTCAAAAATCAAGCATGGATAATGCAACCAAATCTTTTGTTGTGAGGTGTGATGCTTGAATCTACGAACAATTGTATGAACAATTTGCAAATCAAATAAAGAGGTGACACAAGGATTTATACGAGGAAAAAGCCCTTGATCAAGAGTTGATCTCCGGCATAAAAAACCTCGGGTGATGGAAACTACCGATCACCAACTAAGATTAATCAAAAGGTTGTTACAACTCGGGATGATAACAAGCTTGTTACAAGGATCACTAGTGTGCAAAAGTGCAAAAGTGTATGAAATCGCCAAGTAAACTGTTGAGAGCTGATTGAGAACTGTTACGAGAGTGTGTGTTTGCTAAATTAGCTAAGTGTTCTCACTCAAGCTTGTTATCCCCTATTTAAAATTAGAAATAACTAAACTAACTAACTACCGCTAATCATGCTAGCTTCCCACGATCTCCATAACGTTCACAAGGGCCAAGCACGTGCGGAATATTGAGGGAATATGCTCCACGAATATCGGCAAGACCAAGTCCATGCACATACTCCTGCAAAACAAGCTCACGCATAATGAAGACAATCGTTAGTATAAGGATAACAATAAGGATCCTGGATCCTGATCCTGCAACACCTACTGAGGATCCTTAATTCAAACAGAATTCATGATCCTGGCAGTACTTGAGGATCCATGATCCTTAGGATTGGAAAATCCTCCCCTAACAATTGCCCCCAAATATAAGGAGTAAAGTGTAAATTAGCGAGTTATATTTTTTGATCATATCTGTAACTAACTAACTAATGGATATATAGCCGTTACAATCTAACTAGCCATAGCAAATTATACGTCATTGAAGCGACATCCCTGCAGAATCATCCTTATATATATAGGTTAGAGATAAGGACTAATGTGCATTTAAATTCGAGCAATACTCCCTTTAAATCCTCATTCGAAGATCAAGCAGGTACTTCTCTCTCCTTTCTCTTTTCACCTTCTTACTCTGTTCCTCTTTTCTTTACCATCATCCATGGCCAAGATGGTTCTAAGATCCTCACCAGCTAAGGATCACCAAAAAGATAGCCCCCTAAAGAGCCAAGGAATTATCAAAGATTCTCCGAAGGAACGTTGCTGCTTTACTGGTCCTGAGCTCGACAGGATTCGTCATTGCTTTCCGGCGAACACTGTCTTTAAACCTTTTGACCCTACCGCCTTGAGTGACTTCGTTTCTGCAACTTAGGTTGCTTTTCCGACCACCCCATTTCTGATAGGATACTCCTATCCTTTCCCTGCTTTTACCCAGTCTTTCTTCTCCCTTACCGGGATATCCTATGTCCAGGCCATGCCAATGATGTGGAGGGTTTTATATACCCTTGAAAGAATCATTGAGCAGGAAGATATAGAGTTGGGAATGTCGGAATTGGCTAAACTATATAACCTTGTGAGCTATGGTTCACATCGCTTCTTATTCAAACATAAACCCGGCGATGCACACCCCATCCTCAAGACCACCAAGAATGACACCAACTGGAAGAAGCGTTTCTTCTTCGTTAGGAGGGATTCTATCCCGGATGGGAAGGATCTCCCAAGAGAGTGGGCCACCCATGGTAGGATAGAGGATCCTTATAGAAGGATCACAGGATAACCCTGTTTCTGTTGAGGATCACTAACATCTTTTTGTTTCTTTTGTGCAGCTATCTCTGTTTCTCATATTATTTCATCACCTGCAACCAAAGAGAGAATCGCTGCTTTCTGGAATCTTGATCCTGCAATAAGATCATTTCAAGCAAACACCAAGGATTCTCAAGAAGTATCCTCCAGCTCAGTCACAATGTCAAGTAAGTGTCCAAGTCGATATATGATTAAATGTTTAAATGTAAATAAAACAACAATACTTATCTGTTGTTTTGTATTGATAGGTGCTGGAAAATCCTTAAAGTCAGCCACCCGCTTCAGTGTCACCGATCTCAGTGCTGTTGCTCCCAAGTCTGGGAAGAAGAAGTCTGCTGCTAGCCCTAGCGTTCCAGTTCCAAAGGCTACCACCTCCAAGGGCAAAGGAGGAAAGAAGAGGAAATCCTCTGAAGCTGACAACCTTGAAGGCCTGCCCCTCATCTGTCACCAGTTCGAGGAATACTTTGCTGATGTAAGGATCCCTGATCCATAACTCTATCCTGCCCATATGAGGATAAGTGATCCTGAAATGTATACTTTTTTCTTTGCAGAAATTCGCTGAGATCCAGATGCTTTTTGATGCTTATGTTGAAGAAGCTGAGGCAAAAGAGTTGGACTTCTAGAAAATCTTCTTGGCTAAGGATGAGACTATCTCTCGCCTTGAGAAGGATCTGAACTTGGCAAAGAAGCAGCTGGTAATGGCCCAGATCAATGCTGACCATGAGAAGAACGAGGTGATGGAGGATGCCAAACTCTCTGCTGCCATTGCCATGTACAAGACCAAGCTGTAGATGGCTCAAGAGGCTGAGGATCCTGACTTTGACAGGACCAACTGGTATCAGGAGGGCTGGAAGGCTAGGCTGGCTGAGCTTGATGACGAAGAGGATGCTACAAAGGTCTTGGCAATTGAGGCAAGTGGCAGTGGGAAGGATCAGGCTGGTGATGCTGATGCTGGTGGTGATGCAGCCAAGGTGTGAGCTGCAGAAATGGGCGATGATGGACATTTCTAGACGCGGCCGGAGCCCATTTTTTAGGATTTGGTAGTGGTTTTTTGGTTATGATGTTTTTATTTCAAATAATGATGGTTTGTAATAACTAAACAATAGCTATTAGGGTTGAGGATCATGGATCCTTTGAACAATAGGTAGGATAATAGGTGGTGGAAGGATCCTCTATTTGGGGGGATGAAACCACTTGTTATCCTGCCACCTTTCATTTCCTGCACTTTTAAGACCTGTTAACAATGGACACCCTTTGACAACCCAAGTGGATGGGCCACGTTTGGCTGGTAGAAACTTGGGTTGGCAATTTTGACAACCTTTCAAAGGTTTAACTTTTGGTGAATAAATAAAACTTTAATCTTTTGGCTATTTCTTGTGTTGTTATTCTGTATATATTTCATCCTTCAATAGTTGTGATATACTTTGTTTGAATTCATAAGTAAAGAATAAAGGTTTAATAAATCATGTCAAAAAGCTTAGGATATGATTAAGGATCAAATATCCTATAATTGATCAATTCAAAAAAGCAGTATAGTTCAAGGATCATGTGTCCTGTTGTCAAAGGATAAGGGTCACCGATATAAATAATGAATAAAATTAAAATGATCAAGGATCGTACCTGAGAATCCAAGTTAGAATCCTAAATCTTTAACGTTCACAATCAGGATAACCAAAAGACAAACCTTAGTGAAAGGTAAGGATTAAGGATCCTTGGCTGTTTGACTTCAAAAACCTGAAATGGAACATAACTTGGGACTAAGCCAATACAAGAGAAGAGTTAGTAACTGGGGACAAGCCCAACAATTCTGGGGACAAGCCCAATATACTGGGGACAAGCCCAAAAAACTGGGGACAAGCCCAAAGAACTGGGGACAAGCCTAAAAAAACTGGGGACAAGCCCAAAGGATCTTGTGTAAACTGGAGTATGGCCTTCACTGGCGACTATCCAAACTTAGTGACATGAAGATGCCAAAACCTTAGCTAACGTGAAAACGTTAGAAACCTTAGGAACGGATGTATGGTACGTCTACCATTATACATAGGATCCCGGATACAGCCAGTACAATGAAATTGTCAGCCCCTAAAGCGAGTACTGGTCCCATTGCCATGAACTGTACCAGGATCATCGTGCGCTGCTGGCGATACTGGGGACAGACCCAAAAAACTGGGGTCAAGCCCAAATAACTGGGGTCAAGCCCAAAAAACGGGATACTTCTGTAGATACTCAATCCTTTGTCAAAGATATATGAACCTTCTGCAAAACTCAGAATTAAGTGAAAGAAGGATAAAGGATCCAGGATCCTTCTCCTTGTATAAAGGAAAATTAAAGAATGAAATAGTTTGGGATCAGATCATTACCAGAATGAGGATCATCCATCCTCGGAGGATCCTTCGAGGATATCGGTCATGGAAGTAGTTAAGGATCCTGGATCCTTTCTACATGAAATATTTCTTCAGGTGAACAGCATTCCAAGCTCTTGGTAGCAAATCACCTTCCATTGTTAGCAATCGATATGCCCCCTTTCCTGCCTCAGCTTCAATCAGGTAGGGGCCTTCCCACTTTGGTGCCAACTTTCCATCAGCAGGATTTGTGGTATTCTGAAATGCTTTCCTCAATACCATATCACCATCTTGGAACTTCCTGATCCTGACATTCTTATTGTAGGCTCCAGCCATCCTTTGTTGATAACTAGCCATCCTTATCCTTACCAAATCCCTGAGTTCTTCTATAGTATCCAAGTCTTGAACCAAGTTTTCAGCATTTCCTTCAGGATCACGAATGCTTGTTCTTGCAGTAGGAACCACCATCTCTGTAGGGATCACTGATTCTGCCCCAAATACCAAAGAAAATGGAGTTTGGCCAGTGGCATTCTTGGGAGTTGTCCTATCAGCCCATAGCACATAAGGTAGTTCTTCTGCCCACTTTCCTTTCTTGGATCCAAGCTTCTTCTTCAAGTTGTTGATGATGATCGTGTTAGATGATTCTGCTTGACCATTAGCTTGTGGGTGGACTGGTGTTGATGTTATCATCTTAATCCCCCAGCTGTCACAAAAGTTAGTAGTTCTACTCCCAATAAATTGGGATCCATTATCACAAACAATTTCAGAAGGGATACCAAATCTAGTAATAATGTTTCTTTTGATAAAGGATATCACTTCTTTTTCTCTGACTTGAGCAAAGGCTTCAGCTTCTATCCACTTGGAGAAATAATCAATCATGGCAAGCATGAATACCTTTCCTCCTGGTGCTTTAGGAAGTTTACCAACTATATCCATTCCCCATCTCATGAATGGCCAAGAAGAGGATATAGGATGCAAGAGCTCTGCTGGTTGGTGAAGGATGTTACTATGTCTCTGACAAGGATCACACTTCTTGGCATAATCCACAGCATCCTTCTTCATAGTAAGCCAATAGTATCCTGTCCTCAGGATCCTTGAGAATAATGCCCTGCCCCTAGTGTGGTTTCCACAATCTCCTTCATGAAAATCCTTTAGGACTTCTTGGATTTCAGGATCCTCTATGCATCTTAGATATGGACCTGCAAGAGATTGTTTATATAACATGTTATTCAATATTGTGAATTAAGATACCTTGATTTTGAAAGCCCTGGGGTTTTCTCCTGTAGAAATCTCTCCATGTTGTATGTATCTCATGATTGGAAGGATCCATGATCCTGAACGAGATTGTGTATCATCACTAGGGATGATTGCAGAATCCTCTCCTATCTCCATAGCTACATGATCCTCAATAGCAGGGGTTAGGATATGGATAATAGGGATCTTGGTATCCTCTGGAATCTTCTAGGATGATCCTAGATTGGCCAATGCATCAGCCTCTGCATTCTCTTCTATGGGTACCTGTGTCAAACTAAAGGAAACAAAAGAGAGTGCCAATTCTTTGACTATCTCTAAATATTTGATTAGCTTTTCACCTTTAACAACATAGGATCCATTAAAGTGATTAGTAATTAACAATGAATCTACATGTACCTCAAGATACCTGACCCTCATATGCTTGGCAATTTGCAAACCAGCTATCAAGGCTTCATACTCAGCCTCATTGTTAGTAGTTTGAAACTCACAAGCTATGGAGTGGGGTATTATGTCCCCCTGTGGCGATTTTAGTAGTATTCCAAGTCCTGTTCCTTTGACATTAGAAGCTCCATCAGTGAAGAGTATCCAAGGATCCTTAGTTTCTTCAAGCTGTTGAACTTCTAACTCAGCTTCCCTTTACAAGTCACTACTGAAATCTGCCACAAAGTCAGCTAAGGCTTGGGATTTAATGGCAGTTCTAGGCTCATATCTTATATCATAAGCACTGAGCTTCACTGCCCACTTAGCCATCCTTCCTGACATTTCAGGTTTCCTGAGAACATTCTTAAGTCTTAACAATAATGGCATGAGTTTCAAAATAATGCTTAATTTAGTAGATGCCATAATCAAAGCAAGAATAAATTTTTCTAAATGTGAATACCTGGATTCAGCATCAAGCAAACTCTTACTTACATAATAGACAGGATGTTGTGTACCTTCGTGATCCTTAACAAGGACCGCACTTACTGCTTTAGAGGATACCGCTACGTACAAGGATAATACATCCCCTTTTTCTGGTTTCATCAAGGCAGGAGCTGAGGATAGGTAATCCTTAAGGGCTTTGAGAGCATTTTCATGCTTTTCAGTCCATTCAAATTTCTTGTTCTTTCTTAAAATGTCATAGAATTCCTTGCACTTTTCTGATGACTTGGATATGAACCTGTTCAAGGCCGCGATCCTCGCTGTTAACCTTTGCACATCCTTGGCATTGGCAGGAGATTTGATATTCACAATAGCCTTAATTTGCTCTGGACTTGCTTCAATGCCTCTTTTTGTTACCATGTATCCTAGGAACTTGCCTGCTTTAACACCAAAGTGACACTTTGAACGATTCAACTTCATATTGAATTTGTCAAGGATATTGAATGCTTCTTCCAGGTCTCTAAGGTGATCCTCAGCTCTCTTGGACTTAACCACCATGTCGTCTATGTAGACTTCCATAGTGTGTCCAATTTGTTCCTTAAACATCATATTGACTAGCCTTTGATAAGTAGCACCTGCATTCCTCATTCCAAATGGCATAGCAATATAACAATAGATACCAGTTGGGGTCATAAAGGCCGTATCCTCTTGATCAGATGGTTCCATCTAAATTTGTTGAAATCCAGATGAAGCATCCATAAAAGTCAACTCATGACCCACGGTAGCATCCACCATGGAGTCAATGTGGGGTAATGGGAAAGGATCCTTGGGACATGCCTTGTTTAAATCAGTAAAATCGACACATACCCTCCACTTTCCAATTTTATTTTGAACAACAACCACATTGGCTAACTATCTTGGATACTTAACCTCCCTAATCATACCTGCTCAGAGTAATTTGTCTACTTCCTCCTGGATAATGGCATTCCTCTCTGGTGCAAACTTCCTCCTCTTCTGATGTATAGGTTTGAATGACATGTCAATACCAAGTTTATGAGTAATTATATCTTTAGAGATACCTGTCATGTCTTCATGCTTCCAGGAAAAGGTAGTTTTCCTCCTTTTAAGGAAGGATACTAGATCCTGTTCAATGTTGCTGAGGATCCCTGATCCTCTGAAGACTTTGGATTCAGGATCATGAGGATCCATAAGGATTTCTTTTACATCCTGTTCTCTTGCCTCCAAGACGTCTCTTGGAAGATACTTTAGTTGCTATTGTGTCACACCCCGACCGCGTAAAACAACAAATCGCGGCGGAATTGTCGGGGAGTGTTGTAACAGAATCATTGTTTCAAAACACACGGAAATTTAAGTTTCGTTTTATTAATCATTAAATATTTACATCGTCTGGAAATCTAAATAAACAAGTTTATTAGGTTACTAAGGCCTCGTCCAGTCCTATGTGAGTATGCATCCTAGCAATCAACATCATTCACAACACCTGAAACATATGTGAAAACAAAGTCAGTAAAGAAATGCTGGCGAGTACATAGGGTTTTGAGAGTGTCAGATTCATGGCTAGTTTACATATTGCAATACTCAATTAAAAACCTTGTTTTGAAAAGTATTGTATTGCGGCATAACTAACCAACTCAAATCAAGTTGGTTATAGTGTATAAAATCTCGTAGCCATGATTCTTAACCCAAAACATTTATTTAATAAAATCTCGTTAATAAAACTCGTATAGTTTATATTGTTTCAAAAAAACCTCGTTTGTGTGACATCGCTTTCAATTGTTTACCCAAGTGAACTAAATAACGCCACGGTATGTAATATGATGAAAACATATATATATAGGAAGTACCAACGGCGTATCCACCATGCTTTCATCACATTACACCCGTCCCATTATCTAAACACTAACCGAAGACCAATCGTTTACCCAAATCGTTTAATTCGTTAATAATCGCTTTAGTCGTTTAAATCATTCTCGTTTTAGATCGTGAAAGTACTTTTGATTGTCTCGCTAATAACATTCAAACCTTTGTGACTCGACTATCTCGCCTATCGCTTCTCGCATTAATAAACCACCAAAGGGTAAATTAACAATCATCAGATTCAGTCGTTACCCACCTAACCCACACATAACCATGGGTCCGGTCTGATAACGGGATTTGTCGGATCCTATGGTACCATAACCTAATACTGGTCGGTTTGGCCGAAATTAATGAATGTCATTCGTTATGTAATTACAACCAACAAGCTTGTTCACATTATCGAAGTCGTTATTAGTTTGGTATAAACCATCTTACTTGTTTCGAAACTATCGTTAAAACATCGAAATCGTTTTGATACATATGAATCACCCCAAAACAATCGAAAACAGTAAAAGATGGGAACTATGTACTCACCTTCGGGTGCGTTTTTAAATGTTAACACAATCCCTCAAATTGTTTATCCGCCCTAAATTAAATAAGAATGATTTTAATAATAAAAAACCCACACTTTGGCATGCAATTACTACTTATGTCATTTATGTTTTAATATATATGAAACTAGGCTGTTTTCGGACATTTAAATAAAATGGTTAACTTATTCCAAAAATTCCCAAATTTTTACAGAACGTCTTAAACGATCTAAATATTATTGTGTAAAGATATTGGGGTCTAGTTCATCACCAGTATTTTATAAAAATTCATTTTCCGGACTGAAATCAGATTTATCTTTTTCTGACTGCAGTCCACGGAATAATTTATTTAAAATTCATCGAGAGTCCGATTTATGAAATTCCAGTGAGAGAATTACAAATACATCGGTGGTCATCTACTGTACAAATTTCATGATCTAACTCTACACAGAATTCAAGTTATGACGGAAAACAGAACGCATATTTTCAGCAGCAAAAATGTAGCTCTAGCTGCTGTTACGAAATGACACTTTAAAAATAGTAAACGGAGCCCAAAAATTATGATTCCAGTGCCATTAGAACCGTATTTCATAATACATAAATCCAGACTTCAGAAAATACATTTTTCGTTAAGTTACGGTCTGGTTACAGCCAGTTAAAGTCGGCTAAAAATGCACATCAGCATGCTTTTTGTAGTATAAGTGCCATTAAAAAGTATACTTACGATTACCATTCATTCTAATAATGATTTATCTCGTAACATAAGTTATTTACAGCAGATTATCACTTATATATCACAGATTTATCATGCATTATCATATTTCATCATCATTTTAACACTACTTTATCATGTGTTGGTTAATGTTCAAGACTTTGTTTAAGTGTCTTTAGAGTTCCTATCTTTTTGATCTTTAAACATCATTAACCACACAACAATCATGTAAAATGTAAGGATCTAAGTGCTTACCACTAGCACAAGGCTAGGGGAGTTCGAGTGTAGAAAAGTGGTGGATAAAAGAAAACGAGAGCGGTCCTTGAGCTTCCAAGTGCACCGAGCTTACTTGTTCGGTCTCTAGCACCTTTGTATATGTGTGGTTTGCTTGCAAGAAGCTTGAAGGTGGTGGTATGGTGGTGTGATGATGGCTGCCAAATTCAAAGAAAGGGAGGAGAAGAGAGCTTTGTTGTTGTGTGTTTAGATGAAAGAGAAGGGTTACTTTATGAACATATTTATAAACCATGATTCCTTATTATCCATCATGCATTGTGTCTACTAGATATCCCACAAATAACAATTAAGTAATCAAAGAGAACAAGGGGATGTCCTCTTGTCTCCTAACCGGTTGGGGGAAAGGGGTTGGGTTAGTTGGGTTGCAATTGTATGGTAACTAACTAGTTAGGAGTTAAATGTTTAGTTAGTGCATGAAAGTGTGTTATCTAATATTTAGTGTGTTAGGGTATTCGGGGACCCTAACTAGTTCGGAAAAAAAAACAATGTGTGTGACAAAATTTTAGTGCCCCGGGTAATGTCCGGTTGTTCGGTTAAACACCGTTTCGTTAAAGTGTTTAATTATGTATCGGGTATTTTATCTAGCGTTCTAAATTATTTTTATTATTCTTTAAAAATAAATTCGCCAAAATATTACTGAAATAAATTTCAGTTGCCAAGACTGGCTGCGTTGTCTGCGTTTTGCAGTAGAAACACTGTGTCGCGCAGAAACACGCGGTACGCGTTTAAACTTGAAAAATAACGTTTTTAAGCGTTTTAATTTATTTTTCAACACGAACCTGATTAAAATAAAATTTTACTCATAACTGAATATTTTTGGGATTTAGATATTATCCGGGCAGTCACTAACGTTCGTTTCGCAGTTTTGTCGTAAATAGTTCTTTAGTTAAAATAAACATGTTTTTGCCATACCGAATCCTTCAAAACTTATTCCTAAGTTATTTAAAGGATATTTAGGGTATGTTTAGCTTACGTCACAGTTCCGGGGTGTACGTCATGTTAAACTGATTGCGTTTATGCACCAGTTCGCGTATAACTTTCCAGAAAGTGATTTAAAGCTTGAAATCGGAATCGAATCAAATTGTAAAATTAATAAACACAATTGCACATATAATAACACCAAAACACATAGTTTTATTGAGAATCGACATTGTTTTACATTATACGATGATTACAGAACACAGTTGTCACAGTCTCCCCTACTTTAGGAAATTTCGTCCCGAAATTTTATTTAGAGGAAACTTATGAAAGCTTGAAACATGAAGTCGAAAAGATAAGACAACACCGGTTAGAGTTCCGAACTTCTAGTAACTTAAATAACATTATGCTTGCAAGGTAAGAGGGACACTTATATACAAGTATATGAAGCGTCATTGGTGCGTCCACCGTACCTCCATTACATTGTTCACGTTTCGTTATTGTTGTCACTATTGGTTCTTACACATGATAAATCTTACTGTGGTTTCTGTGCACTGAATTTTTATAATTATATACGCGTCCATAATTACGTAATTCCTTGCATAGTCCACACAGTGCATTTAATAATGTGTAGGGGAAAAACCAAATGAATGAACCTGTGATGAGTGTGACTGGGCCACCATAGGGTCCTTTCAGCTGTATCATCACATGCAACTCTTAACCAGATTCTGAATCAATCTTTAACTAGACCACTCAAGGGTCTATTTTCGAATCATGGAATGGTACTATATAATCCAAGGGTCTTAACTACCACGTAGAAGCCCATTAAGGATTTAAGATAGTACCTTTTGAATATCCTATTATGAATCCCTCATATGAGGATATGGAAGATTCTATGAGGATTTGGATAACGAAAATCGGATCACATAATAAAAGAGAACACCTAAGCACATAATCGCATTAATCGTTTAACTTGACCTTTAATTTGTTATCTTTGGACACGGGTATTTAAAGCATACCAGGAATCCAATCCGTGGATTTCATTTGGCACTTTAAATATTATCAAGAATCTAACTATGAAGATAGGAAGATCATAATAGGAATTTGGTTTGTCCTTATTGAGTTGTAATGTACATATTAAGGTGTGCAAGGAATCCAATCAGGGCTCCGATTTGGGTGATAATCACCCACAAGGATTCTTAAAATAGAGCAACCCATCGCCCTTCCGTTTCGAGTTTAAGCTCGTGTTGAAGTAGTAGCTCATATTTCAATAAGCCTTCGTTTACACAAAATCGTTGTCCTTGAAGGACACGAGATTGAATATCAGATAGAGTTTGAACAGAATGAAGCTTGACTCGTTCCTTTCGACTAAGCGCATCGGCTACGACATTCACCTTACCAGGATGGTAGCGGATCTCGCAATCATAATCGTTTAAGAGTTCAACCCAACGTCGTTGCCTCATGTTCAGCTCCTTCTGATTGAGAATATGCTGGAGACTTTTGTGGTCTGTGAAAACCACGCACTTCGTTCCATAGAGGTAGTGTCTCCAGATTTTTAGCGCAAAAACCACAACTCCTAAATCAAGATCGTGAGTTGTATAGTTCTTCTCATGAATTTTCAACTGTTTAGACGCATAAGCTATGACTTTACCACGTTGCATAAGAATGCAACCAAGTCCTAGATTCGACGCATCACAATAGACAACAAAATCATCGTTTCCCTCAGGTAGAGATAAAATAGGAGCATCACAGAGCTTTCGTTTCAGCGTTTGGAACGCTTCTTCTTGCTTAAGTCCCCCACTCAAAAGGCTTATTTTTCTGAGTCAAAGCAGTGAGTGGAACCGCGATCTTCGAGAAATTAGAAATAAACCATCAATAATAACCAGCAAGACCAAGAAAAAAAAACAAACTTCTGTAGGTGTCGTTGGTGTATTCCAATCCTTAATTGCAACAATCTTGGATGGATCTACATGAATACCCTGCTCATTAACAATATGACCCAAGAACTAAACTTCTTTAAGGCAGAATTCATACTTGGAGAATTTAGCAAAAAAAAGTTGTTCCTTCTTTAGAAGTTCCAAGGTCAAACGAAGGTGTTGCTCGTGATCGGCTCGAGACTTAGAAAAAATGGGAATATCGTCGATAAACACAATGATGAACTTATCTAAATAAGGTTTACAAACCCTATTCATTAAGTCCATGAAGATAGCTGGGGCATTTGTCAAACCAAAAGGCATGACAGTGAACTCGTAATGCCCATATCTTGTTCGGAAAGCAGTTTTGGGAATATCTTCTTCGAAAATACGAAGTTGATGATACCCAGAACGCAGATCGATCTTGGAAGAAAAAAAAAACATGAAGCAGCCTGCAGCTGGTCGAAGAGATCATCAATTCTAGGTAGGGGATATCGATTCTTGATGGTAAGCTTATTAAGCTCACGATAGTCGATACACATTCGAAAAGATCCATCTTTCTTTTTCACAAAGAGAACAGGAGCTCCCCAAGGCGAATAGCTCGGACGGATGAATCCTTCTTGAAGCTGTTTCGATAACTCTTGCATCTCTGACGGTGCAAGATGTCAAACCCCGACCACGTAGAACATACCAAACGTGGCGGAAACGTCGGGGAGTGTTGTAACAGAATTTATGTTTCAAATCCATGGCAATTGAAGTTTCGTTTTATTCATTAGAAGTGTTACAATGTCTAAACAAACATGGAAATACAACATAATTAACTAGTCTGCATCTTTTATTGTCACTAAGGCCCATGTCCGCCTAAGTGTATCTTGATCATCTTATGCAACAGCTCCTGAAAAACACATGTGAAAATATGGTACGTCAGCATAAAAATGCCGGTGAGATACATAGGTTTTGTGAAAATAGGTTTCATGACTTATGTTTGAGAAAATGTTTAGTCATGAACCTTGTTATTTGCTTTGTTTTGTAAATCATTTGAAAAACAATAAGATCAGATGATATGTATAAATAATGTATGGTTAAATGAATAACCAAGTAAAATGAGTTTGTATAAGATAAGTTGCTTGTAAAATAATGTATTGTGAAAAGTATGTTATTTGTATAAAATGTTATATGTATCAAACTGAAATGATTCAAATAATGCTACGATATGTAATACCATACAAACACTTATATATAGGAAGTACCAGCGGCGTATCCACCATGTTTGTATCATATTACACACGCATCGTTACTTAATCACTTAATCAAACCAAACCAACAATGTAAATTGTCCATGTATAAATGAATTTGTCAAATGTATTGAATAATATGTCAAAATGCATGATCAATGTAAATCATGTAATGTGTAACCTAAATGATATGTATGGCTAGTGAAAACGCATCAACTAAACCATAGGTGAAATGCACAAAAACAAAGTATTGAAGTAAAACTTAGTTTAAATCAACGTTATGTTTTGTGTAAATGCATGATCAATGTAAATCATGTAATGTGTAAATGCATGATCAATGTAAATCATGTTAAAATGTCTATGTCGAAATGTCTATGTCAAATGTCTATGTCAAAATGTCATGTATGGCTAGCGAAATGTCTCAACTAAACCATATGCACAAAAGCAAAGTATTGAAGTAAAACTTGGTTTAAATCAATATTATGTCTTGTGTAAATGCATGCTATACTGATAATGAACATTTATGCGGTGTTGTTATAATGCATACATCCAAGCCTTGCGACTGTGGTGATAAACCCTTAAACAAATTAAAGGTCTATCTGCGTAAATATCATCGAATTCGGTCATTCCTTTCTGTCCCCTTTCCCTGGGATGTCCGGAACGAGAGTTGTCAATTCCTATGGTACCACTACCTACTAACGAACGGCGTAGCTAATGTTAATGAATGTATTGTCCCATGTAAACAAACCAAATGTCATACCAAAATGTAAACATGTGAAAAACAATGCACTAAGTATGTAATCAAATGAACATACATAGCGTGAAATGTCATGTAAAACGATGTACTAAGTAATGCACACAATGGGCACACCTAGCATGAAAGGTCATGTAAAACGATGTACTAAGTAATGCACACAATGGGCACACCTAGCATGAAATGTCATGTAAAACGATGTACTAAGTAATGCACACAATGGGCACACCTAGCATGAAATGTCATGTAAAACGATGTACTAAGTAATGCACACAATGGGCACACCTAGCATGAAATGTCATGTAAAACGATGTACTAAGTAATGCACACAATGGGCACACCTAGCATGAAATGTCATGAAATCATGTACTATAATGTACTAACAAACATAACCGGTATATGATGTGAAAACAGGAAAGCAATGAAAGTAACAAGTAGGCACATGTGTTCCACCCCAAAACAGTTTGGAAAACAGTAAAAGAGGGGTCTATGTACTCACTTGAGATTGCTCAGTAGTCCTTGAGTAACAACCAAACAATGCTAGAGATCACGGAAAATCAAACGGCACCTAATATAGGTAACTATGTTAATTAACCGGACCTAAATCGGAAGACTGGGTAGCATTAGGGTTTGTAAACCAAATAAGTGTAGGAACTCATATGATATGGTTTAACAAAGCCTACATGCTAAATGAAACTTAACCTAAGTCTTATCGACCCATTACGACCCGTTTAGGAAGCTTATGCTACTTTAACGCGTCGTTCGCGTGAAACGCGTTCGGACCGCCTAACTAGTCCTATGACAAGTGTTATATGCCTAAACATGTTACATAATCAGTTATGTGGCAAAAGTTTAGGTTACATATGCTAAATTACCAATTTTGCATGAAAAGGGTATTCTGGTAATTTACCTAAGGCATATAAACTACCTATCATACAACTACTTAAACGATGTGACCATAGGGTATAACCTCGGAAGGTTATTCCCTACCTACTATGGTCACCTAATGTGTTTGGTCGGATCCTAATGATCGACCAAATGGGTCGGGTTCGAAAGCATAAGCGACTGATCAAGTCGCTTACCCTTACGACCCTAGACAACGTGGTAATCAGTAGGCATAGTCCCAAGGGACTATAACCAACGTGATTACACTCACGTTGCGAAGTTCCTATGAACTTCGCATTGACCATAAGCTGGTCAACGCTGAAAGTCAAACAAAGTTTGACTTTCTGACTCGAAAAGCAATAAAATAAGGAAAAGAACGAAAGAATACTTACGAAGGGTCCCCGAATGCTAATCTCGATCCAAGAACTCAGGTATGAAACAATGGTTTCAACTTAGAGCTCTCAAATCAAGATTCTAGTGCTTTAAAACAATGAAAGGCATGGGGTATTTATAGTTTTTGGTCCACCGTTAAGATCGTTTCTTGGAAAAGGGGAAACGATCAAGGCCGTACATGTGTTGGAACCTTATGGTGACTAAAATTCCATCCTTATCAGCTGACTAGATAATTAGGAACATGTGGTGGAGGATCAAACAGCTGCAACTTGTGATTAAATGCATTTAATCTGGTCAGAAGGTCGGACGCGGCCCGCGTCAGGATCAGTGAAAACTCAGGCGGGCCGCCTGAGACTTCTGATCAGCAAACATGTTTGATAATTAACAGTTTCAGTCCCTGAACGTGTTTAAGGCCATTTCCGACACTTCTAAGGCCCGTAAAGCCAACTTTAAGGCCCTAAAATGTTGCCTAAACATTGTGGACATGAAACATGCTCAAAAATATGTTGGATGATGGTTCGTTTGGTCGTACGAACGCGATGTTCGCTTAATTACGACGGAATGCGCACAAGCGCGAAAAACGATCCAAATGACGCGACGAATGGATTTTTGGCAAGCCAAACCCTAAAGTATAATATAGTCATGCTTACATAAATTTTTGGATTTCCGGATGTATTCAGAACGTAAGTTATGCGCGAAAATGCAAACTTGTGCACTTTTTGACACTTTTAGTCCCTGAATGACCCAAAAGTTTATTTTAGCACACCGAACACCTCAAAGCCTATTTCTAAGCTATGTAAAGGATATTTATGGTATGTTTAACTTATGGTCATGTTCCGGAATGTCTGTTACAGTTCAGATTGGCATACTTTCGCAGTTTGTCAAATTTAGTCCCTGTAAGCGAATTAACTTGTTTTTGCCATACCAAAGCCTTCAAAACTTATTTCTAAGTTATGTAAAGGTTATTTAAGGTATGTTAAGCCAATGTCACTATTCCGGAGTGTTTGTTGCATTAAACTGGTTATATTTACGCATCGGTGCGCGTATAACCTTCCAGAAAGTGATTTAGAGTTTGAAATAGAACTAGAATTGATATGTGCAAAAGATACACATATTTTTACAAATCCCAAGTATGAAATACAATATTTCATTGGTTTGGTATTTGTTTGATGGCTGCGAAGGCACAGGTGTTACAGTCTCCCCTACTTTAGGAAATTTCGTCCCGAAATTTATTTAGAGGAAACTTGTGAGAGTTTAAAACATGAAGTTGAAAAGATCGAACAACATTGGTTAGGGTTCTGAACTTCTAGTAACTTTAATAACATTATGCTTGCAATGTAAGAGGGATACTTATATACAAGTATATGAAGCGTCATTGGTGCGTCCACCGTACCTCCATTACATCGTTCTCATTTTGTTATTGTTGTCACTATCGGTTCTTACACATAATAAACCTTACTGGGTTTCTATGCACTAAATTTCATAATTATGTAGGCCTCCATAATTAGACAATTCCTTGCACAGTTCACACAGTCTATTTTATAATGCGTAGGGTAAAACCAAATGAACAATCCTGTGATGAGTGTGACTAGACCGCCGTAGAGTCCTTTTACTTAAATCATTAAATGATCTAAATAGACTATCAAGGAGTCTGTCCAGCTACATCACTAGATGTCATTTTTTTTAACCAGATTGCGAATCAATCTTTTGACTAGACCACTAAAAAGAGTCTCTTATGAATCATGGAGTAGTACTATATAATCCAAGGGTCTTAACTATTACATAGAAGCCCATTAAGGATTTAAGGTAGTACCTTTTGAATATCCTACTATGAATCCCTCATATGAAGATATGAAAGATTCTACGAGGATTTGGATAACGAATATCCAGAGTATACCAAAAACACAAAAATGTATAAATGAAAACTCAAGATGCATAAACACATAGTCATATAACCACAAAGATTGTTTGTTAATTTGTCTTGTTACTTGCGTACATGCATTTAAAGCACACTAGGAATCCATTCAGCGGATTTCATTTGGTACTTTAAACGTTATCAAGAATCTAACTATAAAGATAGAAAGATTTTTGAAGAGAAAATTCGATTTCGATTATAAAGAATCGAAATGTTCGAATTAAGGTACATAAGGAATCCAATTAAGGACTCTGGTTTGAATGATGATCATCCACAAGGGTCTAATTATGGAGATAAAAAGATCCCATATGAATTTTAGAAGTTGAAGATGCTTTGAATTCTTGCACGGGATGTGCTTAAGTCAAAACATGAAGTAAAATGCTTATGAGGTTGAGATGCTAGATATGTCAAGGCGACATATGAAGCAGAATTTGAAGGTTAAGTAAATGTGTGAGGAAAAATATATTTGGAAGACTATGCATGGGGTAAAAAAAATGTTTTTGAAACCTTATATATAATACTTTGAAATCATAAAGTAGGTGTATTAGATAGATATTTTTACTAAAATATTTTAAAATCATGCAAGATGAATTTTGAAATTATGTATAAGGTTTTTGAAAATATGAATGATGCTTTTCGAAATCATGCACTTGATAATAAAATGTATTGTGTTAATATTGTCTTCAGACTATATGAAATATTTTGAAATTAGAAAGGTTGGTTTTGATAACATGGCCAATGTTTTTGAAATAACATAGACAATGTATCTAGAAAAATTGTTTTCAAACTATATGAAATATTTTGAGATCATGAAGATTGTTTTTGAAATACCTGTACTGTGTATGTTGAAAAAAATCAAAACGTAATGGGTATGAGATTTGAAAATATCCTTAGTTATCCAACCAAGGATTCAAAGGTACTGATGTGCAGAAGCATGATTACTCATAATGTCACTTTATTTTCTGTACTTCGTATCTTAGAATGAAACGAGTACTTAAAATTTTCGAAGGAATCATGAGCGATCATTTGAAAGAGAGAATCACAATAGTAGTTTGTAAGGAATATAGTTCCTTGATGTAGGTATCATAGGAAAAGTCATACACGCATGTAATTATACTTGTATGTCAGAATTGTGAACAACAACTTTTATTTATGAACAAGACATATTGTTTCACAATACATGAGAACAAAAGAAACAAAGGCATAAGACAGCAATATCCTTTGTTCAGCCGAATGCTCATCCAAGGGTTGGATTTGCATTAGCAAGCTTTGGGCAGTTGTGGCGGAAGTGACCAATCTCTCCGCAGTTGAAACATGAACCCAGTGGGAATTTCGCAGCGTTCCCTTGAACCGGAGCTTGAACCCGAGCAGCCTGATTTTGTCCCAAACGACAAACTTTGGCCAAATGCCCAAGTTTACCACACGTCGTGCATTGCCAGCAAACTTGTTGTAACGCGTGATGACCGTTGCAGCGTGCACAATGAGGTGCAGTACCGGCATATGCTTTCTTTGCAGGTGGCTGAGCTGGTTGGTTGGGAACGGCTCGACCATTGTGAGCGACCACGGCGAAGTTTTGAGGAGCCTTTCGCTTCTTTGACTTCTTAGGCGATCGTTCATCCATGGTCTTTGATTCCCCGATTGGTTTCTTGGCTGGTGGTGCTGTCACCCGGATGGGTCTTGTTTGATTTGGTACTGCTGTAGTTGGGCACACCCTTGCCGTATGACCTATAAGTCCACAAATTTGGCAATTGCGGCACTTCACATTAGCATGATGATGAAGGCTACATTGGTTGCACAAGGGTGAAGTTCCATTGTATGGCTTCCTAGCTGGTGGCCTTGCCACATGGCTAGGTCCCGCTTGATTAGGTGTAACCGTTGCGGGTTTCCTTGAAGCCTTACGCTTCCTTGATTTTGGTGCTGGCTTGACTTCTGCTTCCTTTGGTGGCTCTTGAGTAGCTTCATTGTTGAGACGAGAGACTTCATTATTGAGACGAGCCATGGCAACACCTAAATCTACAGTCCTCTGAATCACTTCGCCAATTTGCTGGACAAATTTGGCTGTTCGCTCGGACGTTTGACCAGTGCCAAGAGGAAGAGACATTCTAGAAAAAAAAATGAAAGACAGAGGAAGAAACGAGTGAAAGATTATTGAACAATCAAAACAGAATGATAACGCATGAAGATTGCGATCATTTGTTTGTTACCTAAGGCAAACAAATGAGACGGTGACTGATCAAAGTAAATGGATCAAAAATAATGTATCGCGAAGACATGCTCGCCTATAAGTGAACACTCATCCCAAGAATTCCCAGGTAAGCACAACTGGTCTCGCGTCTGATGAGATGTATACGAAGTGCTTGCCTAGACAGAAAACCCAGAATACAGGCATTCACCCTTCCAGTTTGCACGTGTTCACATTATTTAAAACCCAAAACCTTGACGAGATTTTGAAAACTCAAAGGGGTTCAAAACCATATAATAGAGAGTTCAAAACCTTACAATAGAGGGTTCAAAACCTAGTAATCAATCATCCTAGAACAGATGATTAGTTTTCAAAGCGGTTTTGAAATTTATGTTCTTGTTGTGGTCGTCGCCTAAGGATAGGTGACAGTATTGTTTTATGACTAAACGCAAGTAAACTCGCGTTAGGGTCCTAAGAAAGGTTATAGACTAGGTCAAAGCATTACTAATAACCTAATTCCCTATAACCATTGGCTCTGATACCATCTTTTCTGTCACACCCCGACCACGTAGAACATACCAAACGTGGCGGAAACGTCGGGGAGTGTTGTAACAGAATTTATGTTTCAAATCCATGGCAATTGAAGTTTCGTTTTATTCATTAGAAGTGTTACAATGTCTAAACAAACATGGAAATACAACATAATTAACTAGTCTGCATCTTTTATTGTCACTAAGGCCCATGTCCGCCTAAGTGTATCTTGATCATCTTATGCAACAGCTCCTGAAAAACACATGTGAAAATATGGTACGTCAGCATAAAAATGCCGGTGAGATACATAGGTTTTGTGAAAATAGGTTTCATGACTTATGTTTGAGAAAATGTTTAGTCATGAACCTTGTTATTTGCTTTGTTTTGTAAATCATTTGAAAAACAATAAGATCAGATGATATGTATAAATAATGTATGGTTAAATGAATAACCAAGTAAAATGAATTTGTATAAGATAAGTTGCTTGTAAAATAATGTATTGTGAAAAGTATGTTATTTGTATAAAATGTTATATGTATCAAACTGAAATGATTCAAATAATGCTACGATATGTAATACCATACAAACACTTATATATAGGAAGTACCAGCGGCGTATCCACCATGTTTGTATCATATTACACACGCATCGTTACTTAATCACTTAATCAAACCAAACCAACAATGTAAATTGTCCATGTATAAATGAATTTGTCAAATGTATTGAATAATATGTCAAAATGCATGATCAATGTAAATCATGTAATGTGTAACCTAAATGATATGTATGGCTAGTGAAAACGCATCAACTAAACCATAGGTGAAATGCACAAAAACAAAGTATTGAAGTAAAACTTAGTTTAAATCAACGTTATGTTTTGTGTAAATGCATGATCAATGTAAATCATGTAATGTGTAAATGCATGATCAATGTAAATCATGTTAAAATGTCTATGTCGAAATGTCTATGTCAAATGTCTATGTCAAAATGTCATGTATGGCTAGCGAAATGTCTCAACTAAACCATATGCACAAAAGCAAAGTATTGAAGTAAAACTTGGTTTAAATCAATATTATGTCTTGTGTAAATGCATGCTATACTGATAATGAACATTTATGCGGTGTTGTTATAATGCATACATCCAAGCCTTGCGACTGTGGTGATAAACCCTTAAACAAATTAAAGGTCTATCTGCGTAAATATCATCGAATTCGGTCATTCCTTTCTGTCCCCTTTCCCTGGGATGTCCGGAACGGGAGTTGTCAATTCCTATGGTACCACTACCTACTAACGAACGGCGTAGCTAATGTTAATGAATGTATTGTCCCATGTAAACAAACCAAATGTCATACCAAAATGTAAACATGTGAAAAACAATGCACTAAGTATGTAATCAAATGAACATACATAGCGTGAAATGTCATGTAAAACGATGTACTAAGTAATGCACACAATGGGCACACCTAGCATGAAAGGTCATGTAAAACGATGTACTAAGTAATGCACACAATGGGCACACCTAGCATGAAATGTCATGTAAAACGATGTACTAAGTAATGCACACAATGGGCACACCTAGCATGAAATGTCATGTAAAACGATGTACTAAGTAATGCACACAATGGGCACACCTAGCATGAAATGTCATGTAAAACGATGTACTAAGTAATGCACACAATGGGCACACCTAGCATGAAATGTCATGAAATCATGTACTATAATGTACTAACAAACATAACCGGTATATGATGTGAAAACAGGAAAGCAATGAAAGTAACAAGTAGGCACATGTGTTCCACCCCAAAACAGTTTGGAAAACAGTAAAAGAGGGGTCTATGTACTCACTTGAGATTGATCAGTAGTCCTTGAGTAACAACCAAACAATGCTAGAGATCACGGAAAATCAAACGGCACCTAATATAGGTAACTATGTTAATTAACCGGACCTAAATCGGAAGACTGGGTAGCATTAGGGTTTGTAAACCAAATGAGTGTAGGAACTCATATGATATGGTTTAACAAAGCCTACATGCTAAATGAAACTTAACCTAAGTCTTATCGACCCATTACGACCCGTTTAGGAAGCTTATGCTACTTTAACGCGTCGTTCGCGTGAAACGCGTTCGGACCGCCTAACTAGTCCTATGACAAGTGTTATATGCCTAAACATGTTACATAATCAGTTATGTGGCAAAAGTTTAGGTTACATATGCTAAATTACCAATTTTGCATGAAAAGGGTATTCTGGTAATTTACCTAAGGCATATAAACTACCTATCATACAACTACTTAAACGATGTGACCATAGGGTATAACCTCGGAAGGTTATTCCCTACCTACTATGGTCACCTAATGTGTTTGGTCGGATCCTAATGATCGACCAAATGGGTTGGGTTCGAAAGCATAAGCGACTGATCAAGTCGCTTACCCTTACGACCCTAGACAACGTGGTAATCAGTAGGCATAGTCCCAAGGGACTATAACCAACGTGATTACACTCACGTTGCGAAGTTCCTATGAACTTCGCATTGACCATAAGCTGGTCAACGCTGAAAGTCAAACAAAGTTTGACTTTCTGACTCGAAAAGCAATAAAATAAGGAAAAGAACGAAAGAATACTTACGAAGGGTCCCCGAATGCTAATCTCGATCCAAGAACTCAGGTATGAAACAATGGTTTCAACTTAGAGCTCTCAAATCAAGATTCTAGTGCTTTAAAACAATGAAAGGCATGGGGTATTTATAGTTTTTGGTCCACCGTTAAGATCGTTTCTTGGAAAAGGGGAAACGATCAAGGCCGTACATGTGTTGGAACCTTATGGTGACTAAAATTCCATCCTTATCAGCTGACTAGATAATTAGGAACATGTGGTGGAGGATCAAACAGCTGCAACTTGTGATTAAATGCATTTAATCTGGTCAGAAGGTAGGATGCGGCCCGCGTCAGGATCAGTGAAAACTCAGGCGGGCCGCCTGAGACTTCTGATCAGCAAACATGTTTGATAATTGACAGTTTCAGTCCCTGAACGTGTTTAAGGCCATTTCCGACACTTCTAAGGCCCGTAAAGCCAACTTTAAGGCCCTAAAATGTTGCCTAAACATTGTGGACATGAAACATGCTCAAAAATATGTCGGATGATGGTTCGTTTGGTCGTACGAACGCGATGTTCGCTTAATTACGACGGAATGCGCACAAGCGCGAAAAACGATCCAAATGACGCGACGAATGGATTTTTGGCAAGCCAAACCCTAAAGTATAATATAGTCATGCTTACATAAATTTTTGGATTTCCGGATGTATTCAGAACGTAAGTTATGCGCGAAAATGCAAACTTGTGCACTTTTTGACACTTTTAGTCCCTGAATGACCCAAAAGTTTATTTTAGCACACCGAACACCTCAAAGCCTATTTCTAAGCTATGTAAAGGATATTTATGGTATGTTTAACTTATGGTCATGTTCCGGAATGTCTGTTACAGTTCAGATTGGCATACTTTCGCAGTTTGTCAAATTTAGTCCCTGTAAGCGAATTAACTTGTTTTTGCCATACCAAAGCCTTCAAAACTTATTTCTAAGTTATGTAAAGGTTATTTAAGGTATGTTAAGCCAATGTCACTATTCCGGAGTGTTTGTTGCATTAAACTGGTTATATTTACGCATCGGTGCGCGTATAACCTTCCAGAAAGTGATTTAGAGTTTGAAATAGAACTAGAATTGATATGTGCAAAAGATACACATATTTTTACAAATCCCAAGTATGAAATACAATATTTCATTGGTTTGGTATTTGTTTGATGGCTGCGAAGGCACAGGTGTTACACAAGACGATAAGGTGCTTTCGCAACCGGGTTGGCATTGGGTACAAGGTCAATATGAAACTCGACTTGATGAACTGGAGGCAAACCAGGCAGTTCATCGGGAAACACCTCCGGATAATCCCGAACAATTGGAATATCCTGAATACTCTTGCTCTTGCCTTTCTCCTCGGTGACATGTGCCTGGAAAGCAACATATCCTTTCCGCAAATAACTTTGGGCCTTTGTACACGACATAAGCTTCAATCCACCGGATGGTTTCTCGCCACGAACTCCCAGAACATCGCCAGACGGAAGAGGGATATGAACAATCTTATCGAAACAAACCACCTCAGCATGTTGTTTGGTTAACCACTCCATCCTTATGATAATGTCGAAACTCCCAAGTTGCATCGGTGTGAGGTCAAAAGGAAAAGGTGATTATCAAAGCTAAATTGACAGTCGCAAATAACATAATTGAGTACAAAAAGTAACTTTGATAGATAAGGGTTTCCTTGGTTATCTAACCAAGGAATTAAAGTGATTACTCAGATTGCCAATTTCGTTTCTTAGGATGAAGCGAGCACTTAGCATTTTCGAGGAAATCATGAGCGATCATATGAACAAGAGAACTACAAATACGGTTCTTTTGGTGTAGGTATCATAGGGTATGCCATACACACATGCAACTATATTTGTACATCGGAATTACAAATAAAGATTTATTTATAAACAAAAATCGATTGTTTCCGAGTTCAAAGGAAAACACTAGAAACATAAACATAAGATTCGGATTATTCAAAGCAGCAGCTTCTTCTAATCGGCCAAATGCTCATCCATGGGTCGGATTTGCATTGACAAACTTTGGGCATTTGTTCCTGAAATAACCCATTTCGCCACAATTGTAGCAAGTACCAGGCGGAATACGAGCTCGTGCTGAATTTGCTTGAACAGCAGTAGGATCTGCAATAGTTTTATTCTGGATCCAAAACGGCATGTTTTGACCAAATGTCCCCATCGTCCATAGTGGGTACATTTGAAACATGGTGTTTGATCTGGATGATGACCATTGCATTGATTGCACAAGGGAGCAGTTCCCAAGTACGGCTTCTTGGCTGGTGGTGCTGCCACCTGGCTAGGTTCTGCTTGTTTTGGTGCAACGGCTACGGGATCCTTTGAAGCTTTACGCTTCTTTGACTTTTTCGAAGGCTCGGCTTCTGCTTCCTTTGATGCTTCTTGGGTGGCTTCATTATTAAGACGAGACATGGCGACAGCTAATTCAACAGTCTTCAGGATTACTTCGCCTATCCGCTGGGCAAATTTGGCAGTTTGCTCGGACATCTGAACGTCGTTACGATGATGAGACATTCTAGAGGAAGTGAAAGACATAGGAGAAAACAAGTGAAATGTTATCGGATAATTAAAACAGAACAACAACGCATAAAAGGTGCGATCATTTGTTTGTTACTTAAGGCAAACAAACGTGACGGTGGTTAATCAAAGTAAACGGGTCATATTAATGTATCGCCGAAGGCATGCTCGCCTATAAATGAACACTCACCCCAAGAGTTCCCAGGTAAGAGTGATTGGTCCGATACTGCGGATTTGTACGAACACTCTAGCCTTAGACAGAAAACTCAGGGTACAGGCATTCACTCTTCCAGTTTGCACGTGTTCACATTATTTAGACCCAAACTTTGACGAGATTTTGAAAACTCAGAAGGCACTAAGCCAAATATGAATCAAACTGGAAGGGTTCAAAACCTAGTAATCAACCATCCTAAAACGGATGATTAATTTTCGAAGCAGATTCGGGTTTTGTGTTCTTGTTGTGGTTGTCACCTAAGGATAAGTGACGGTATTGTTTTAAGATCTAAACACAAGAATCTTGTGTTAGGGTCCTAGGAAGGTTATAGACTAGGTCAAAGTATTACTAATAACCTAATTCCCTATAACCATGAGCTCTGATACCAACTTTTCTGTCACACCTCGACCGCGTAAAACAACAAATCACGGCGGAATTGTCGGGGAGTGTTGTAACAGAATCATTGTTTCAAAACACACGGAAATTTGAAGTTTCGTTTTATTAAACATTAAATATTTACATCGTCTAGAAATCTAAATAAACAAGTTTATTAAGTTACTAAGGCCTCGTCCAGTCCTATGTGAGTATGCATCCTAGCAATCAACATCATTCACAACACCTGAAACATATGTGAAAACAAAGTCAGCAAAGAAATGCTGGCGAGTACATAGGGTTTTGAGAGTGTCGGATTCATGGCTAGTTTACATATTGCAATACTCAATTAAAAACCTTGTTTTGAAAAGTATTGTATTGAGGCATAACTAACCAACTCAAATCAAGTTGGTTATAGTGTATAAAATCTCGTAGCCATGATTCTTAACCCAAAACATTTATTTAATAAAATCTCGTTAATAAAACTCGTATAGTTTATATCGTTTCAAAAAAACCTCGTTTGTGTGACATCGCTTTCAATTGTTTACCCAAGTGAACTAAATAACGCCATGGTATGTAATATGATGAAAACATATATATATAGGAAGTACCAGCGACGTATCCACCATGCTTTCATCACATTACACCCGTCTCGTTATCTAAACACTAACCGAAGACCAATCGTTTACCCAAATCGTTTAATTCATTAATAATCGCTTTAGTCATTTAAATCATTCTCGTTTTGGATCGTGAAACTACTTTTGATTGTCTCGCTAATAACATTCAAACCTTTGTGACTCGACTATCTCGCCTATCGCTTCTCGCATCCATAAACCACCAAAGGGTAAATTAACAATCATCAGATTCAGTCGTTACCCACCTAACCCACACATAACCATGGGTCCGGTCTGATAACGGGATTTGTCGGATCCTATGGTACCATAACCTAATACTGGTCGGTTTGGCCGAAATTAATGAATGTCATTCGTTATGTAATTACAACCAACAAGCTTGTTCACATTATTGAAGTCGTTATTAGTTTGGTATAAACCATCTTACTCGTTTTGAAACCATCGTTAAAACATCGAAATCGTTTTGATACATATGAATCACCCCAAAACAATCGAAAACAGTAAAAGAGGGGAACTATGTACTCACCTTCGGGTGCGTTTTTAAATGTTAACACAATCCCTCAAATTGTTTATCCGCCCTAAATTAAATAAGAATGATTTTAATAATCAAAAACCCACACTTTGGCATGCAATTACTACTTATGTCATTTCTGTTTTAATATATATGAAACTGGGCTGTTTTCGGACATTTAAATAAAATGGTTAACTTATTCCAAAAATTCCCAAATTTTTACAGAACGTCTTAAACGATCCAAATATTATTTTGAAAAGATATCGGGATCTAGTTCATCACCAATATTTTATAAAAAATCATTTTCCGGACTGAAATCAAATTTATCTTTTTCTGACTGCAGTCCACGGAATAATTTATTTAAAATTCATCGAGAGTCTGATTTACGAAATTCCGGTGAGAGAATTACAAATACATCGGTGGTCATCTACTGTACAAATTTCATGATCTAACTCTACACAGAATTCAAGTTATGACGGAAAACAGAACGCATATTTTCAGCAGCAAAAATGCAGCTCTAGCTGCTGTTACGAAATGACACTTTAAAAATAGTAAACGGAGTCCAAAAATTATGATTCCAGTACCATTAGAACCGTATTTCATAATACATAAATCCAGACTTCAGAAAATACATTTTTCGTTAAGTTACGGTCTGGTTACAGCCAGTTAAAATCGGCTGAAAATGCACATCAGCATGCTTTTTGTAGTATAAGTGCCATTAAAAAGTATACTTACGATTACCATTCATTCTAATAATGATTTATCTCATAACATAAGTTATTTACAGTAGATTATCACTTATATATCACAGATTTATCATGCATTATCATATTTCATCATCATTTTAACACTACTTTATCATGTGTTGGTTAATGTTCAAGACTTTGTTTAAGTTTCTTTAGAGTTCCTATCTTTTTGGTCTTTAAACATCATTAACCACACAACAATCATGTAAAATGTAAGGATCTAAGTGCTTACCACTAGCACAAGGCTAGGGGAGTTCGAGTGTAGAAAAGTGGTGGATAAAAGAAAACAAGAGCGGTCCTTGAGCTTCCGAGTGCACCGAGCTTACTTGTTCGGTCTCTAGCACCTTTGTATATGTGTGGTTTGCTTGCAAGAAGCTTGAAGGTGGTGGTATGGTGGTGTAATGATGGCTGCCGAATTCAAAGAAAGGGAGGAGAAGAGAGCTTTGTTGTTGTGTGTTTAGATGAAAGAGAAGGGTTACCTTATGAACATATTTATAAACCATGATTCCTTATTATCCATCATGCATTGTGTCTACTAGATATCCCACAAACAACAATTAAGTAATCAAAGAGAACAAGGGGATGTCCTCTTGTCTCCTAACCGGTTGGGGGAAAGGGGTTGGGTTAGTTGGGTTGCAATTGTATGGTAACTAACTAGTTAGGAGTTAAATGTTTAGTTAGTGCATGAAAGTGTGTTATCTAATATTTAGTGTGTTAGGGTATTCGGAGACCCTAACTAGTTCGGAAAAAAAAAAAAAACAATGTGTGTGACAAAATTTTAGTGCCCCGGGTAATGTCCGGTTGTTCGGTTAAACACCGTTTCGTTAAAGTGTTTAATTATGTATCGGGTATTTTATCTAGCATTCAAATCCCGATTTATGGCGTTCTAAATTATTTTTATTATTCTTTAAAAATAAACTCGCCAAAATATTACTGAAATAAATTTCAGTTGCCAAGACTGGCTGCGTTGTCTGCGTTTTGCAGTAGAAACACTGTGTCGCGCAGAAACACGCGGTACGCGTTTAAACTTGAAAAATAACGTTTTTAAGCGTTTTAATTTATTTTTCAACACGAACCTGATTAAAATAAAATTTTACTCATAACAGAATATTTTTGGGATTTAGATATTATCCGGGCAGTCACTAACGTTCGTTTCGCAGTTTTGTCGTAAATAGTTCTTTAGTTAAAATAAACATGTTTTTGCCATACTGAATCCTTCAAAACTTATTCCTAAGTTATTTATAGGATATTTAGGGTATGTTTAGCTTACGTCACAGTTCCGGGGTGTACGTCGCGTTAAACTGATTGCGTTTATGCACCAGTTCGCGTATAACCTTCCCGAAAGTGATTTAAAGCTTGAAATCGGAATCGAATCAAATTGTAAAATTAATAAACACAATTGCACATATAATAACACCAAAACACATAGTTTTATTGAGAATCGACATTGTTTTACATTATACGATGATTACAGAACACAGTTGTCACATATTGCTCCCTTGGTCTTGAGGCTGGCTTCATTGATGAGGTATAACAATTCTTTGCTTCTTGTTGGTCACTCTCAATCTTTATCACCCCCCATGGACTAGGAAGCTTCATACATTAATGATATGTAGATGCAACTGCCTTCATGTCATGTATCCATGGCCTGCCTAGGATAACATTGCAACAGGATAAGCAATCTATAACACAAAATTTTTTATAAGAATGAAGTCCTTCAATGTAAATGGGAAGTTTAATGTCCCCCAATGTATTCTTGGTTTCTCCGCTGAATCCCACAAGAACTGAGGATCTTGGGATAATATCTGATTCAGGGATATTCATCTTCTTGAGGACATCAAGCTGAATAATGTTCACTGAGCTTCCTCCATCAATTAGGATCATGCGAACAAAATGGTTAGAAATGAACAAAGTAATAACTAGACCATCATGATGAGGATCCTGCACATCAACACGATCATCCTCATCAAAGGTTATGACTTTCTCCTGTGTAACAGTAGAGGTCTGAATGGGTCTATCTCCATTATCCATCTTGGTCTCCTTGGCATGTCTTTTGGCTGCTGAAAAGGAAGTACCACAAATGTCTGATCCACCGGAAATGAAGTTCATAACTTGTGCATCTGCTAGAGGAGCAGGAGCTCTTTCTGGGATCTTCTCAGGATCCTGGATCCTTGACTTCTTCCTGCCCAAAAGTTCCTTTAAGTGCCCCTTGCTTAACAAGTAACCAATTTCTTTCCTAAGTGCAATACATTCTTCAGTAAGATGCCCGAAATCCTCATGATATGCACACCATTTGGACTTGTCTTTTGTTGCATCTGGTTTATCACTTTTCCTTAGCCATCTTGCTTTCTCACCTAGATTCTGCATTGCAAGAATTAGTTCATTGTTATCAATAGAAAAACAGTATTCAGAAATGGGAGGATAATCCTCATCATCCTCTTCATGTTCTACTGCATGCACATTCTGGTTGTCAGACTTGTTGTAGGACTTGAACTTGTTGTTCTTGAAGTAGGATCCTTGTTTTTCCTGCTTCGAGGATCCTGCTAATCTCTCCTGGATCCTTTTATCATCCTCTAATCGGATGAATCTAAGGGCCCTGGTTCTCACTTCATCAAGATTCCTGCATGGGGTCATAACAAGATCGTCATAGAATAATGAATCCCTAAGCAATCCCATTTTAAAGGCTTCCACAGCTGTAGCTATATCCAGATTAGGAATGTCTAAGGATTCTTTACTAAACTTAGTGATGTAATCTCTAAGTGATTCATTTTGACCTTGTGTTACCCTATATAGATCACTAGTTAAACGTTCAAATTTTCTACTACATGAGAATTGACTATTAAACAAATTAACTAGATTAGCAAATGAAGTAATAGAGTAAGGGGGAAGACTTAGCAGCTATTTAAGAGCTGATCCTGTGAGTGTGGATCCAAAACCCTTGCATAAACATGCTTCCTTTAACCTCTCCGGAATTGGATTGATCTCCATCCTTTCTCTGTATTGAGCTACATGTTCCTCTGGATCCGTCGAACCATCATATAGCTTCATAGTTGGTATCTGGAACCTTTTGGGTATCTCAGCATCACAAATAGGTGGTGCAAAACGAGATATCCTATGGCTGCCATCTGCGATTTCAGGAATGGGTTTAACCACCCCTGGAACACTGGATATCATATCCTTCCGTTTCTGTAACTCCCTAGCCATAACTTGATTGATACCTGTATCCTGTATAAAGCCATGGTTAGTGTTGTAAGAATTATTCAAAGTGTTACCCCCCGGAGGATTCAAGTTTGGAATCCCAGATGTAAATCCATATTGACGAGATTCTGGTATGATGGAAGGACCAGAAGTCGCAATGGTCTGCATTTGAATGAAGTCTCCCTGATGAACATCTGAACTTGAGGATTGTACACTTCTTAAGAATCCTTGATCCTGAAAGATGTTGGATCCTTGAACCTGGAAGGAGGATCCTCGAACCTGAGAGGATCCTAAAACCTAAGAGGATCCTTGGACCTGAGAGGATCCTTGGACTTGAGAGGATCCTTGGCCCTGAGAGGATCCTTGGACCTGAGAGGATCCTTGAACCTAAGAGGATCCTTGGACTCTGTGCGTCCCCAAATATCCTCCTGAGCTGACGAAGGATCCCTGATGCTAGAAAAAGGATCCCGAAGGCTGAAAACAGGATCCTGAAGGCTGAAAGTGAGACCCAAAAGCCTGACTCATAGTTGTTGTTCCATAACGCCTTCCCAATGGTTCACTCTGGTACTGGATATCCGGAGCTGCAGATTGCTGGGCGATTATAGCTGGAGTGTCGAAATCCAGTGACCTTGGTATCAGAGGAGAGTGATCCTCCCCCGATCTCTTTTGTTTCTTGATGTCACCAATTTCCCAGAGGATCCTTTCGTTGGTTTTGTCCTGCTCTTGTATGTGATCCCTCATCTGCAAAATCAAAGAAAAAAGATCACTAGTAGTAGGGTTAGAAGAAACAGTAGAAGTTGGTGGTTTTGGAAAAATGGGGCTTTGTCTCTTTGCAGCATTTTCAGCATTCTTCTGGGATCCAAAAAGTGGTGGAGGCAAAGGTGGAACGCCCTGTGAAGAAGTGATTGCCGGTATTGAACTTAACGTGTTCTTCGCTGAAGAAGCCATGTGGTTGAAGATGATGAACCAAAATGAACACAATGAGTAAATTTTTTCAGAAATGAAGCACCAATTGCCCCACGGTGGGCGCCAAACTGTTTTGGTCAAAAATCAAGCAAGGATAATGCAACCAAATCTTTTGTTGTGAGGTGTGATGCTTGAATCTACGAACAATTGTATGAACAATTTTCAAATCAAATAAAGAGGTGACACAAGGATTTATACGAGGAAAAAGCCCTTGATCAAGAGTTGATCTCCGGCATAAAAAACCTCGGGTGATAGAAACTACTGATCACCAACTAAGATTAATCAAAAGGTTGTTACAACTCGGGATGATAACAAGCTTGTTACAAGGATCACTAGTGTGCAAAAGTGTATGAAATCACCAAGTAAACTGTTGAGAGCTGATTAAGAACCGTTACAAGAGTGTGTGTTTGCTAAATTAGCTAAGTGTTCTCACTCAAGCTTGTTATCCCCTATTTAAAATTAGAAATAACTAAACTAACTAACTATCCGCTAATCATGCTAGCTTCCCACGATCTCCATAACGTTCACTAGGGCCAAGCACGTGCGGAATATTGAGGGAATATGCTCCACGAATATCGGCAAGACCAAGTCCATGCACATACTCCTGCAAAACAAGCTCACACATAATGAAGACAATCGTTAGTATAAGGATAACAATAAGGATCCTGAATCCTGATCCTGCAACACCTACTGAGGATCCTTAATTCAAACAGAATTCATGATCCTGGCAGTACTTGAGGATCCATGATCCTTAGGATTGGAAAATCCTCCCCTAACACTAACTAGCCTATAAATCCGGGATATAATGAATATTCCCTTTGTGAACATTGTAGTCCACGTCTTCCGGCTTCAACGTTCATAATCCAACAGATTTTCCCGAGTCTTTGGGAGAAGAAGTCGACTTGAACATTATAGACTTGCACCATTAATCTGCACGTGAATTAATTAGTCACTACCAGGATACTCTATCAGGATGTTACCAATATCCTGATTCGGTATCCTGATTACAACAAAAGAAACATAGTCAGAATATTATTCAGGATATACGAATAAAAAAACACCCATAACACTCAGGATATCATCAACTGAAAGTACAGGAAGAGGACATTCCTAAAATTGCTTTCAGAACAAGGTACGGTCATTATGAATTTACCGCTATGCCATTTGGTTTAACAATGCCCCAGCCTCATCTATGGACATGATGAACAAGATATGTAAACCATACCTGGATGAATTCATAATTGTCTTTATAGATAATATTCTAATTTACTCTAAGAGTAAAGAGGAACATGCAGAGCATCTGCATACACTTCTAACATTATTGAGAAAAGAAAAGCTTTATGCTAAATTCTCAAAACGTGAATTCTGGTTACAAGAAATGTAATTCCTTGGACATCTGGTTAATCATGAAGAAATTCATGTGGATCCCACAAAAATCGAGGCAATTACTAATTGGAAAGTCCCTGAATCACCAACAGAAGTAAGAAGTTTTCTTGGACTGGCAGGATATTATAGACGATTTATCCAAGATTTCTCTAGAATAGCTATTCCATTAACCAAACTGACTTGCAAAACAGTTAAGTTTGAATGGGGACCAAAACATGAAGAAACCTTTAGAATTCTTAAGCAAAAGTTAACCAACGCACCCATACTCGCATTACTAGAAGGAACTGAAGACTTTATACTCTATTGTGATGCGTCTAAGTTAGGATATGGATGTGTGTTGATGCAACGTCAAAAGGTTATAGCTTATGCCTCTAGACAACTTAAGAAACATGAAGAGAATTACACAACCCATAACCTAGAACTTGGAGCCATAGTTTTTGCTCTTAAGATTTGGAGACACTATTTATATGGAAGCAAATTTGTTGTCTTCACAGATTATAAGAGTTTAAGGTATATTTTTGGGCAAAAGGAATTAAATATGAGAAAGAGACGCTGGATGGAAATTCTTAGTGATTATGATTGTGATATCCAGTATCATGCTAGGAAAGCTAATGTAGTAGCTGATGCTTTAAGTCGAAAGTATCATGAAAGGCCGAAACAAGTACGCTCTCTTAAATTAAATCTGCAGATAGATTTATATGAGCAAATTAGAGAGGTACAGGAAAAAGCATTCAAGGACGATGCTGAAGGTTTAAAAGGAATGATTAAGGAATTAAAACAAGGATCAGATGGAATTTGGAAGTTCCATAAGGAAAGAATCTGGATACCTAAACAAGGAAACCTAAGCCACCGAATTCTAGAATAAGCTCATAAGTCTAAATATACGATACATCCTGGAAGTGATAAGATGTATCAAGATCTAAGGAAGAATTTCTGGTGGATAGGAATGAAAAAGGATATAGCAAACTATGTTGCTAAATGTCTAACCTGTTCACAGATTAAAGCTGAACATCAGAAACCCTCAGGGTTACTAAAGCAACTAGAAATGCCAGTATGGAAATGGGAATTTATAACAATGGACTTTGTTACCAAATTACCCAAGACACGAAGAGGAAATGATACAATCTGGGTGATTGTTGACAGATTAACCAAATCTACTCATTTCTTAACAATGAAGAAAACTTTCAGTATGGAACAATTAGCCAAGCTATATATAAATGAAATAGTTTCATTACATAGAATTCCTTTATCTATTGTATCTGATAGAGATAGCCGTTTTACTTCTCATTTTTGGACAAGTTTCCAAAAAGCGATAGGAAACAGGTTAAATCTAAGCACAGCTTATCATCCACAAACGGACGGACAAAGCGAAAGGATAATTCAGACCATGGAAGATATGCTTAGAGCATGTGTAATTGATTTTGGAAGAAATTGGGACGATCATTTACCATTAATAGAATTTTCCTACAATAACAGCTATCATACAAGCATTAATGTTGCACCTTTTGAAGCACTTTATGGACGAAAGTGCCGAACTCCAGTCTGTTGGGCAGAAATTGGAGAAAAGCAATTATCTGGACTGGAGATAATGAAAGAAACAACGGACAAGATAATTCAAGTCAAGGAAAGACTAAAAGCAGCACGAGATCGCCAAAAGAGTTATGCAGATAATAGACGAAAACCATTGGAATTTCAAGTTAGAGATAAGGTATTATTAAAAGTTTCTCCATGGAAAGGAATAGTTAGTTTCGTTAAAAGAGGAAAGCTAAACCCTAGGTATGTTGGACCTTTTGAGATTATTAGAAGAATAGGACATGTAGCTTATCAGCTACAACTACCAGAGGAAATGGCAGGAATACATGATGTGTTTCATGTATGTAATCTCAAAAAGTGTTTAGCAGATGAATCTTTAGTGATACCTCTTAAGGACATAGAGGTAAATGAGAAACTTAAGTTTATAGAGAAACCCATTCAGATTGAAGATAGAAAGATCAAGAATCTCAAACACAAGAGACTAGTTCTGGTTAAAGTGAAATGGGATTCCAAGAGAGGACCAGAATACACTTGGGAGCTCGAGTCAGAGATGCAGAAGAAATACCCACACATGTTCCAGTAGACCTCGAGGACGAGATCTAAAACAAGGTGGGGAGGATAGAACAACCCTCCTAGAACCCCTTTATGTGACCCTAAACGTCCTAAAATATACCCCGTACACAAGAACCAAACCCTAAATACCTTAATATTTATAAAAATAAAAAAAAACACAAATATGGTGTCCTCGCGGGCACCGACCCATCCCTTTGGATCTTTCGCGGGGCGCGAGCTAGTTGACTTGCTGGCCACACAAGTTCGCCACGTATTGGACACCCGTCAAGGCTATACTCGCTGACTAAACAACCCTAGGACCTAGCCTACGCCCTCGCGGGCAGCAAGAGAGTTAGAAGAAGGCTTCGTGGGCCGCGAGCCACCCTTCGTCATGCCTATATAAGGAGGCTTCGGCCTCATTTGTCAAACGTTCAATTCTTTTCTTTTTCTCTGATCACTAGTAGGCTAAAACTCTCAGGATATAATACCCCTATAAAGCGAAGCTCTGCCTCGTTGTAAGTATTATAACCCTATTTGTTACCCTACACGATCGATCTAGGGCTCCGTAATGCATGTCAAGGCTCTGCCTGACTCAGTCGTTGGAGTTCTGTCTCGTGTTACACCCGATTGATCTAGGACTCCATAATGCATGTCAAGGCTCTGCCTGACTCAGTCATTGGAGTTCTGTCTTGAGTTGTACGGTTAATATGATTTGGGTTATTTTACTAACACGTGTGCATTGTTTAATTTTAATAGATAATAACCAGGAGATTCACCACGAAGCTTTAGTTTTACCTAAATAAATAATGTGAGTACATCTTACTTTTTGTCACTTTTCTTTTACCAAAACCTCAAATGTTTTCAATTATACTTAACAGTGATTGAGTCTATGTATTCTACAATTACTGTCGTTATGTTGGGGTTTTGTATACACTATTGTAATCCGTTACTATTGGACAAAGAGTTAGCCAATGAGTAACATGACCCACAAGTCAGGTGTTGACAGTGCTGAATGAGTAACTGTGTAGATATAAACATTGTAATCGCTCTCAATACTGTAAAGTTAAAAAAACTATTTCGATTAAACTGGGATGCACTCGCCAGTATTTCTTGCTGATAAAACCTTTTTTAAAACGCGTTTCAGGTAACTTAATGTGAAGCTAATAGAAGCCAGCTGGAGAGCACTGAAGTCTTGGAAAAATATAACAACCCTCCTAAAATATTTCCAACACCCCTAAATATATTTAGAATGTCCCTATACACCTTAAAATACACCCCGTACACGAGAAACGGCTATGACGGGCCGCGAAGACCTAGCCTTGGTCTTACGCGGGCCGCGAGCGCCTGTCTACGAGGCAGCACCCTGAGCTGCCATGTGGCAGCCCCGTGTCAAACCTAGTTCGATGAATCAGCACAGCTAGGCCCTACCCCCTATGTCGCGGGGCGCGAAGACCCCTTAAGGATCCTTCGCGGGCCGCGAGGCAGACCAGATCAGGCCCTATATAAGGAGGTCATCGGCCTTTAGTTTACAATCGCTCACAATTCACTTTCTCTCTCAAAATTCTGCATAGTAGACATAATACCGGGCATAATACCCCCTAAATAATGAAGTTCTGCCTCGTTGTAAGTATTATAACCCCCGGTTACGTATTAGATACGCTGCCCGATTGATCTAGTGCTCCGTAACGGCTGTCGAGGCTCGTTGGAGTTCTGTCTCGGGGAGGGTATAACTAATGTAAGTATTGGGTTATTATACTAACGCGTGTGCATTGTTTAATTAATAGATAATAACCAGGAAATCACAAAGGAAAGCCCTAAAGTTGCAATGTGAGTAATCTCCTTTTTGTAAACCTTTTTGCAAACTGTTTTTACAAAACCTCAAATGTTTTACATTATATTAAACAGTGATTGAGTATTTGTATTCTACAATTATCGTCGGTATGCTGGGATTTTGTATACAAAATTTGTTACTACACTGTGAGTAGTAACATGACCACAAGTCGGGTTGACAGTACCGTGGGTGGTAATTAAAGTAGAAAAATAAACAAATGTAATTGCGAGATCGCCCTCAATAACTGTAAGCTGATAAAACCTGTCTTGATTAAATTGGGATTCACTCACCAGTATTTCCCACTGACAAAATGTTTTTAAACGAGTTTCAGGTAACAAAATGTGAAAGCCAAATAGAAGCCAGCTGGACAGCACTGAAGGCTTGGAAAAGTGGCTATAAAAGTTACCTAAATAAAGAAGATGTTTTATTTCAATAAAATAGGGTTTATCCCTATAAATCTGTTTGTAACAACTTGGGTTTTATCCCAATATATTTATTAATATAAAATGTAGTGTTTTACTCTGATAAAGTATTTCCTAACTACGATCCTGATGAAATTTCCGCTGCCAAAATTGATAAAACACCGATACCACTGATACTGGCCACGGCCGCCCGTTCTCGGGTAATTAGGCGACGGGGGTTGTAACAAAAAATGGCTATAAAATTTACCTAAATAAAAAGGAGTTTTGTTTTCAATAAACTAGGGTTTACCCTTATAAATATATTGTAATGGAAACTTGGGTTTTATCCCGTTTACTTATCATAAAAAGCTTGGTGTTTAAACTCTGATAAAAATATTTCCTAACTACGGTCCTGATGTATTCCGCTGCCAAATTAATAAACACCGACACCACCCGCTCTGTGTGCCGCGGCCGCCCGCCTCCCAGGGCAGGGGTCGGGGGTTGCGACAGAATGGTTAGTTCTCATAGCCACCTTTTCCAAAGCCACTTGCGGTTGGAGTTCACCGTTTCATGTTTACCACGGGTGTGCAAATGATTGTGGAAAGGTGTTATGGTTACTTGATGTCTAACTAGTCATGTGTACCGCAGGTGGAAGTTGGTGGGAATTTGTTGGGGAAAAGGTGATGTGTCCGTGACTGGTTCACTGCTCGAGGCATTAAATGCACTGTTGCAGCAGGTTCTTTATTCGTCTATTGTCAGGCACGTGGAAGAACACGCGCGCGTGGCAACCATTAGTGAATCGTCACTTGCCAGCTGGCGGTTACTGATTGGTGGAGAAAACGCACATTCTGCATGTCTTTTCCTTCGCATTAAATGCGAATGGTATATATAGGAGAAGAAACTATTGGTGCGCGTTATGTGACAACAGCTTCGGTTATGGTCTTTGGATATAATTATCATACTTGGATACCATTGAGGACTAAACATGTCCAAGTTTGATAGTTATTAAAGGAGTAAGGGTTTACAAGGAGTAAGGGTTTATGAAGTAAGGACTTGGAGTCAGGGTTTACAAGGAGTAAGGGTTTATGAAGGAGTAAGGGTTTATGAAGAGAGTCAGGGTTTATGAAGCCTCCTCATGGAGTCCGGCCTTGTGATGACATAAAGATCCGAGTTTCACATTCATACTCTAGTCCAAGTTTACAAGAAGATCAAGAGTCCGAGTTTTATGAAGTTCATAGTCGTCCGAGTTTTTGTTTTGTCTTTATAATAGTCTGGTTTATGTTATTATGTACGTGGGCCTAGCCCAGTCTGCATGTATGGTATATAAACATTGTGCACTAGGGTTTTAGGTAGCAGTCTGTGAGCAGTCTAGAGAGATAGAAAAAAGCTGCAGTCATTCAGAGTGAAAGCAGTGATTGAGAGATTGTGTGAGAGAATACACAGAGATTGGTTGTGAGTCTCGTGTGACCTTGAATGAGCTACTGAGAATGGTCACTACGAGTTCGTGGTCATGCCTTTTGGTTTGACCAATGCACCTACGATCTTCATGGACTTAATGAACCGTGTGTGTAAACCCTACTTGGACCGCTTTGTGATCGTATTCATCAACGACATCTTCATCTATTTGAAAACCCAAGCTGAGCATGAACGTCATCTCCATTTAATCCTTGAACTCTTACGTGGCGAGCGCCTATACGCAAAGTTCTCCAAGTGTGAATTCTGGATCAAAGAAGTCAAATTCCTTGGACACATCGTGAGTGAAAAAGGTATTCATGTTGACCCCTCGAAAATTGAAGCTGTCAAGAATTGGATCCACCAAAATCTTCGTCCGAAATTCGTTCTTTTCTCAGATTGGCGGGCTACTGCCGTCGATTCATCTCAAACTTTTCGAAAATCTCCTTTCCGCTCACCCTGTTGACGCAGAAAGATAAACCTTTTGTTTGGGGTCCCGAACAAGAGGAGTCTTTCCAAACGCTTAAGGACTTGCTTTGCAATGCTCCTGTTCTTGCTCTACCTGATGGAAACGATGATTTCATAATGCATCTAACCGAGGTCTTGGGTGTGTTCTCATGCAACGAGACAAGGTTATCGCATATGCTTTGAGGCAGCTGAAGATACACAAGAAAAACTACACTACTCACGATCTCGCGCTTGACGCAGTTGTTTTCACGTTAAAGATTTGGTGACACTACCTTTATGGTACCAAGTGTGTAGTCTTCACCAACCATAAGGGCCTACAACATATCTTTAATAAGAGAGAGTAAACATGCGTCAACGTTGTTGGGTAGAATTACTTAATGACTATGACTGCGAGATTCGCTACCACCCTGGCAAAGCGAATGTCGTGGCCGATGCTCTCAGTCGCAAGACTCATGCTAACAACATTCGTTGTTCTAAAACCTTCAGCGGCCTTCATACCCGCATTTGCGAAGCTCAGTATTCATCCTTCAATAAGGCGAACATGTATAACGAGATGAAGTGTGGTGCTGAAAACCAACTCATGGCAAAATCTGATGGAATCTAATATTACCTTGATCGTGTTTGGGTACCAAATCGTGATGAACTTCGTGAGCTCACAATGAAGGAGGTGCACAAATCACGATACTCTATTCATCATAGCGCTGATAAGATGTACCACGATCTTCGTACATCCTATTGGTGGCCTGGTTTGAAGAAGGATATCGCCACCTTTGTTTCAAAGTGTCTCACATGTTCGAAAGTCAAAGCTGAACACCAACGCCCTTCTGGTCTACTTGAGCAACCAGAAATCCCATTTTGGAAATAGGATAGCATTGCTATAGACTTCATAACCAAAATCCATCGCACACCTTCTTGTCTTGATAGCATTTGGGTGATCATTGACCATTTGACCAAATCTGCTCATGTCCCCCCATTCATGAAGATTACAAGGTTGAGAAATTAGCCCGTATCTACATGGATGAAGTCATTTGCCATCATGGTATCCCCATTGACATCATTTCTGGCCGCGATGGTCGTTTCACCTCACGTCTTTGGCAAACGTTTCAAACCGCTATAGCTACTCACCTTAATCTTAGTACGGCTTTTCATCCTCAAACGGATGGACAGACTGAACGTACTATCCAGACCCTAGAGGACATGCTTCGCTCTTGTGTTATTGAATTTGGTGGAAATTGGGATGTACATTTACCATTCATAGAGTTCTCGTACAACAACAGTTACCACTCTAGTATTCAAATGGCTCCTTTTGAAGCACTATATGGTCGCAAGTGTTGATTTCCCATTTGTTGGCATGAAATTGGAGACGCACAAATCACTGGCCCTGTGCTCATTCAAGAAACAATGGATAAGATTCTTCAAACCCGTGACAATCTCCTCAAGGATAGAAGCAGACAAAAGAGCTACGCTGATAAACGTCACAAACCATTGGAGTTCAAGGTTGGTGATCAAGTTCTCCTCAAGGTATCCCCTTGGAAGGGAGTTATTCGTTTTGGTAAAACGGGAAAGCTTGCTCTACGCTTTGTTGGTCCTTTCAAGATACTCGAGAGGATTGGCAAAGTAGCATACCGACTCGACCTACCTCAAGAACTTAGCAACGTTCATCCAACGTTCCACGTCTCAAATCTTAAGAAGTGCTTAGCTGATGAAGGACTTCAAGTTCCGATTGACGATTTGCAAATCAAAGAAACTCTCCATTTTGTGGAAAAAACCGGTCGAAATCATGGACCAAGAAACCAAATAACTACGACACAGTAGAATTCCCATACTCAAGGTTCGATAGGAAGGAAAACGTGGTGCCGAATTCACTTGGGAACTCGAGAGTGAGATGAAGACCAGGCATCCACATCTCTTCATTCAGTCTTCCTCTTGAATAAATTTCGAAGACGAAATTTTCTAAAGTAGGGGAGATTGTAACACTTCGTATATTTGTATTTTCCTTATTTAGAAAGTATTGTTGTAATTCTATTTTTGGAAACTAGTACTTGTGCTGTATTATATTTCGTTTCAACTTTGTAATCCGAGACTATTGATCATAATGAAAACTTAAGTATTTGATGCACGATTATGTTTACATTTTAAACTTGTTTGCATGTTCATACTCAAAATCAATGTCTAAACACCATTATACATGTTTCACACTTATATAGTGCACAATCATACTCGTTACATGTAAAACCGGCTAAAACGCACAACATAACAAAACTTGGACCTTCGAGAGGAAGGGAAATGCCCTTCGCACGAAAGGACCCCCCCCCCCCTTTCGTGTGAATGGGCCTGTCACCCCAAACTCCCTTTCGCCTGTAAGATCCTTCTTGTCCCAAACTCACCCTAAACCTATAAATAAGCACGCTACTTCACTCATTTCCCCCTCCTAGTCGCTCAACTTACTCCCAAACGCTCTAAAGCTCTCTTTGCAATCGGAACCATCCCAGTAATAATTCTATCATTTCGTCTCCATAACCTTTACGTTTTCTTTTATTTTGTTTCGTTCCATTAACATTTTACAAAACCTCTTGCTTGAATGTATCTCATGGATGGTTTTCACAAGTTTGCTGTAACAACCCGACTTTTCAGATCGTTACCTATTGCTGTCATTTCTTTTGTAAACGCTTGCACTCTGGGGATTCGATTAACGCTATGGGTTAAACTATCTTTTCAACAAATTTTAAGCGCATATTACAATGCTTATTTAATCACGATTATCGCATTTAAACGTTGTTTATAACGCTTGCTACTTAAACGCTATCGCAACGCAAACTCAATACAAACTTGAAACGCGGATTTATTTATGCATTCAATTTATATGTGTTAGCTTATGTGATTATTTGTTGAATGTTATGTGGTTATTAACGCAACACTTATGCACTCAAACGCTCACTCGCAACTCGAATTAAACGCAATGTAACGCTTAACGAACGAACCAAAGTTGGAAAACTAACAAGCGCAAACCGGTCATCCGAATGGCCATCCGCCCGGATGACCATCCGTCTGGATGGAGCCATCCGGACACCGCCACTCGCCCCCTATAAATAACCGTCGTACACCCTCATTTCAACACTCTGACACCCTCATCCGCTCCCCAAGTCTCAGACGCGATTCAAGGCCATTTTGTAAGCTTTTTCTCTCAAATCTTCGTCAATCTTCATCTCTATTCACTTCTACCCCATCTTCTTCATCAAAATCACACACACGCCTTAACTTTTTCTCGAAAACACTGATTTTAGACCCCTCGAAGGTGGTTTTCACTTGTTTTGCTTAGGCAAACTGTTGTGGAGTATCATTCAATCGAGATTGGTCTAAGATCCAAAGGATTTTCACACTTTTCAACTTAGTTATGAAAGATTTCAACATTTTTCTACTATTTTTGAACTTCTCCTCGGTTTTTACACAATACTGATGGAATCTGGACCAATCAGGCTCTCGACTCGTTCCTTAGTCGAAAGCCGGCTTGAAAACTGATTTCCACCGAAGAGACGGACCGATTAACGGGTCAAACATGAATTTTCATCAAGAACAACACGTTTGTCCGAATGAGCTGGGCCCATCCAGCTGAATGAACTGGATTTGGTATTTTCCGTTGTTTGACACGTCGTCACACCGTCTCCGTTAACTTAAAACTTTTTACTTAGAAAATTTTACAAAAACTTCAATCACAGATCATCCACCCGAATGGCCATCCGTCCGGATGGAATCCATTCGTCCGGATGACCTGACCCTGACAATTTCCGTTGTTTAAACGCTTTTAACTAAACTTTAAATCTTAACGGTTCGCAAACAATCACAGACTATAGGAATGGCCATCCATTCGAATGGCCATCCGTCCGGATGGAACCCATCCGCCCAGATGGATTAGAACCATCTGTTCGGATAGACTGTTGAACACTTAGCCCACTTTTTACCCCACTCGACACTCTGTTTTCGAGCGTGTCAGTACTTGGAAGACTTATGCTTCTGTTCCCATACGCAGGCTGATCCGGCGCTCCCTTCAATCCAATCCAGATTGTGTTTACTTGCTAAACACACACTATGAGTATACTCGAACCAATTTTCGTTTAATGCACTTTTGGGTGTTACATACGTTCTATATCAAAACACAACGCAAACACTTTATAAACGCTAACCGCTCTCGCATGCTATACGTGATTTGTTGAATGGTTGTTACTATGCTTATACAGTGTTACACTAGACCGCCTCTAGCAACTAAAGTACTATAGTTTGGACTCAGCACCTGTGTGACAGGGGTTGCTAGGGATCACGTTACTTTACTTCACGTGTTCGCTTCGGTGAACATGTGTCACGCATACTCTACAACGCAGTCTCGTGGTTAGGTTGTATCATTGTTGATAGTTACATGCTTCGCCCATTACGTGTTACATGCTGGTTATGCATAAACTCTTTTATTACTATTAGCTATGCAAACTTGCGTACTCACCTTTACTTTATGTATTGTGTAGGATCGGTTTTCGACTTCCGAACGATTGCGTATCGACACGTGTGACGTGCGGAATCCGTACACGTGCGTGGACCGAACACGAGAACCGTACTAAATCTGTGATTCGATTGATTGATATGAAATTGTACAAGAAACGTGAATCACCTTACTACTTTCTCTCTCTACTTTCTCTCTCTAGCTCCTATGCTCCTCAAATGTGAAAATGGCAAAAGTTCTAAATCTAAACTAAGTCCCTCTATTTATAGGCCAAGGCTTATAAGGAAGTTCTCCTTATTTACAATAATGCCACCTTGCCTATTTCCTACATATTTTACAATATTAGAGCTTGACTTGTTCAGTTTATTGTTACGATCTGTATTAACGGAGGCGATAGACATTACTGCACTAACAGACTCCCCCTTGGATACTGCCGCAGTCAATCTCGTAGCGTCTTGTCTTTCTCTCTCTCTCTCTCTCTTGAGTCTTCTTGAAGCTTTATCATCTTCAGCATTCATATACTCCCTCTTTCTCGAACAGAATCCCCGTGGATCTGTCTTCAGCTTCAGCTCCCCTTTCAGTAGACTCTATTCTTCAGGCCCCCCCTTACGTCAAGCTTCCGTGCTTTTGGGATCGACACCTGGCTTTTCGGATACAAGTCCCCCTTGCGTCGAGCTCGTCTTCAGACTCCCCCTTAGACTCGGCTATCAGGATCGTAATCTGGTATAGCATCTGCAAATCTCCAACTTATATAAGTAAAGACGTTTTGAGCATCCAAGATTGATGAACCTGGCTCTCTTAACATAAGCTAAAACATTTCGACAGTGAAAACATTTTTAATTCTCCAGGAATGATGACCTGGCTTTCAAAAACTTTTAATCAAGAACCTGGCTTAAAATATAATAGTATGAATATATCCAGGATTACTTGATTCTCTCTCCCTATCAACAATCTTCATAGATTTGGTAGTATTAAGAATCCAACATCGAAACCTAGCTCTTTACAGCAGATTTTCACAATTTAAGAATCCAAATCCCTCACAGTTAATCATCCAAGTCCAAATTAATGACCTTGGAGATATCACAAACTGTTTTTGATTTTTGATTAAAAATTTCTAGTTTCAAATTAATGAACTTGTTTATTCTAAGAAACACGGTCAGCATACTTAGATTTTGAAACTCGGCTTCTCAGACATCGGTTGTCAAAAGTAAAGCAGAAATCAAAATCTTTTTGTATTTTTTCTGAAACATAAAGAAGTAAAGAAATATTTACAGACAATATTTTTGTTTGAGTTCGCGTCAGAGGATCATATCAGTTTATGACAAATCACTAGTACCGGCGAGCTTTAAACACTTTAAGTTCTAAACAATTCACTTAGATTGTCAGTATACTGATCCTCTTAAATTTTCACACAAAGTTCAATTGATTCGAGATACGAGATTAGTGTTTTAAAGACTTAAACTTATTCGCGTGTCCCACCTCAGAATATACTCCCGTATCGAAATTCCCTAGATTCAGTCTTACAGGTGAGTATACCAATTTGATATCTGTATTCTGGGTTAGTGCGAGACCTTGAGAGCTCAGGTATGAACTTCCGTTCTGTCAAAGAGATGAAGGCTCGACTTTAGGTGTGTTCCCTTTAGAGAATCTTTTCTTCAACTGCAATTGATTCATATCTTTCGATATTTTTCAATTTTTATGCAGAGGGTAAGCTTTAAAAGCGCGTAAAGTATTATACGAGGTATAGGCCATTGCTTCCGTAATATCAGAAGACCAGGTATAATACCCCAGATATCAAACAGTATAAAGACCTAGTATCTCAGAATCAGGCAATCTCTCAAACAAGATTTCGGGGGTTACCCATATATCCGAGAGATGTTCCCCACGAGATAAGTAAGTATTGATATTTAGGTTTATATCTCGAAAATAATCTACTAAGCGTGTAAAAACCTACTGGCATATCATCAGTGAGACCGTTTATCACATTTTTACTTTCCAATTCTTTAGCGTACTGTGATTGTCTACTGATGTACTATCATTTACTCTTTTTACACACAACTCTTTTTTATTTTATCGTGTTTTTGGCTTTTTCAAATTTTCTAATGTTTTTGTATTTTCTGAAATTTTTACTCCCCCTAAAATTCAAAACATTTAAAGAAAATTTGACAACCTGATACTGATAGCTTTGTCTCGCCATCCACTTTCTGCTTCACATGCTCTGTTTTGCAGAAAATATACCCCCATGATTTACAACACATTGATATTCGACAGTTTGAAAACCGTTTTTCAATCATGTGAAAATAATCATGTTTGTTCCGTCGTGAGGGTTTCGGCATATTCACTCAACATATTTTTGTAAATTTTGAATTTTTAACAAAATTTAAAAACAAACATATTTTTTATTTTTCAATTTTTTTACAAAATAAAAACATATTTTTTGTTTTCAATTTTTTCAATTTTTAGGGGTTTTGAAATATGGTTTATTTATGTACAGAAATCAAACAAACTCCCTGTTTAACAGATGCAGGGAGCAACAGCCTCCTTTCGTGCTAGGTTGCTCTCATTTCCAACTTGATGATCATCTGTTTTCTTGAGCACCTACACATTCAAACTATTCAATTACTTGAACAAGTTAGGCCAGGTCTGTTTGACCTTAGGCATTTCAACACAAATCGATTCATTCAGCTTCGGAAATTCTTTATCATTTTTCACAAATGTATTTTCATTCCGATTATCACTCACAGGAACCTTTTGTTTCTTTTCAACCCAATATTGTCCTTTCGAGGCACTTCTTTTGTAAAAATGTGATTCATTTTGAACATTTTGATTTTGAACAACAACTTTTCGTTTCCAAAACTGGTTTGGTTTTGTTGCATCAACAGTTGTTTTCCAACTTTGTGTTGTTCTAAATCTGGGTGTCACTGGTTTCCAAGTTTGTTGTGATTCAGCTTTTGACATTTTTGACTTCCAAGTTTGCTTTGAATCAAACTTGGTTGACTTCTGATTCACAACATCAGACTTCTTTTTCTTCACAACATCAACAGGTTTTAGATTTGGACACTTGCGAGCAAGATGTCCTGTTTGATCACATTTGAAACATGTTCTCTTTAACACATCTTTGACCTGTTGTTGTTGCTTTTTCTGAGCATAGAACTCTTCATTAGACTGTCGTCTAAATTGGAGTTCTTTCTCTTCTTCGGAACTTGTTCCGTGAACAAAGTTCATCTTTTTCTGATAATTTGGCGTTTCATTTTTCTTCCAATTCTGTTTCTTTTTATAACCCAATCTAGCCTTCATGTTTTTCTTTTTGTAACCAGGTTTGTTATAAAAAGTTTTGTGACTCTTTCCAACAAACTTTGGAATCTCAGACTTTTCAATTTCAATCATCTTGAAAACTTTGTCAATCTTTTCTGAGATCACATTCTGAATCGAGACTTCAAGATCTGAGAATAATTTGTCCGATCCAATCATGGTATAAACCAATACTTTTCAATCATCATTCGCCTTTTTCTCAGATTTTGAGTTTTTCAGATAACCTTCATGAAAACTACCTTCATTTTCATCCTGTGATTCAGATTTACCTGTTTCAACCGACTCTTCTTTCAAAACACTTTCAACGACCTTACCTACCACCTCTGAATCACTAGACTCATCAGATTTGGAATAGGTTATGTCAATGTTATCTGGCAATTGATCAACCATGTTGAAAGCTTTTTCCACCTTCTCGTCATCATAGAATGTGAATTTTTCCTCAAACGGTGGTGGAACCTGATGATACTCTGAGCCAATTCCTTTCTTGTTTTGCTCAGAATCTTTACCATCCGGTTTTATGTTGAAAATGCGTTCAAGAACATATGATGAAGCGTGATAATTGTGTAACTTGTTGTTATCTTGTTCTAAATCAGCTATTTTACGCTTTAGCTTAGCAACATCTTCAATGTAAGAATTTACAATTTGTTGCTTTATTGAATACTGTCGCTTAAGCGTATCAGATGTTTCAGAACAATATTTCAATCTCGATTGAACAAGTTTCATTTGACTTTTCACGTCTTCATATGATTCTTTTGTGATATGATATGCAAGTTTTATTGAATCATACTCCTTTTTCATTTCTTGAAACGAATTTTCTTTTTGCAAACACTCTTCTGTCATTTTCAAAACTTTTTCTTTCAACATTTCATTTTCTTTTTCCAAAAGCTTGCATTTTTGTGTTTGTTTTTCATCATTATCTTTCAAAACCTTTTCATTTTCTAGCATTTCTTTGCATTTTTCTTTGAAAACTTTTTCGATTTTATTAAATTCTAAGTCTCTTGTTCTGAATTTTTCATCTTTTTCAGTACAAGCACTGCACGTTTCCATGCATTTTTTGCACTGTTCAGCATTTTTATTCAAGATTTCAGAATCAGTTGAAGTATTTATGTCACACCCCTATTTTCCACGTGTCACCGGTGGGCCCGGTGGGGAGTATCGTGACGTAGTTGGTATCATCATAGACAAACAACACAATATGTAAATGCACAGCGGAAGCAAAGATAGATTCATTTCAACTTTATAAAAATGTAATATTAAATATCACTAATAGTTGAAACGGATCCACAGGCGGATCAAAATAAAATAAGATATTGTTCAACAGTTTATTGTCGTCCAAGCTTGCGAGACTTATTGTGGACGCTCTAGAAGACAGCCAGCCTATTTCGTGTAGTACATGCACTTAACCTTTTTGGGAAAATACGTCAGTTTACACTGGTAAATACAATTTAACTGACTCATTTGAAAATGGTTGAAAATTGATTTGAATGCACATGGCACAAAACATTTTATAACTTGGGTCAATTATTTAATATAAACTTGTGAACGAATTACATGTTACTTGTGCGTTCAGTAGCCCGGATCTTGTCCGGGTTAAAGATCAATAGACCCTCCACATTATTAAGTTATTCACTGACCGGTGTACGCCTACACCTCCTGCTCGGTCGTGGCCATCTCGTAAGATGATGCCAAGGATATCCGGGACATGGTCATTAACCCCCCAAAGGCTTTAAGTTAACAAGACTGTTTAAAGGAGCCGATCAAATTATTCAATTAACCATTCAAAAGATGTAAGATTTGATGCTCGATCAAGCGGTATTCTATATACCGTAACCCAAGCCCGTATAGGGAAAATAAGTTAAAAGTATTTACCTGAGTAAAGTATAAATCACAACAAGCAAAATGCAAGGTAGCTTTTACCGGTGCTCCTAATCTGGAACGAAGGTTTATAATAACCTATTAGATTTCTAACGGGTCTTTATTTAAGCTTAAGCTTAGACCGGTTAGCTTTAAGGACGAAACGGTTCAAACGCACGATTAAGCGAAGACCGGATAGAATGTGATTTAGACCCGACAAGTTTGAATACTTGTATAATATGGGTATACTAAATACATTCTGGATTTTGAGACAAAAATGATAATGTTTGGCCCGTCTCGGTCAATTTATGCAAACTAGTTACATAAACCGAACCGAACGCGAAAAGAGCGTTACGGGTAACCGTGAGAGTCATATGCAAGTTCCCTGAGATAATATGGCTTAAATATGTTATAACATCAGTAAGATATCTTCTATTATGCCCAAAATGGTTTCAAACACAATTTATGCCTCATAAGGGCATTTTGGTCATTTAAAAGATTATAAAAGAGTTAAATTAGAAATCTGAGTTACAGGTCTGTTTTATACAGTAAATATACTTAATTTAACATGTTATAACAGTAGGGTTTGACCCATATGTGAAACTTATCATTTAAAACCAAACTATGCTCATTAGGGGTATTTTGGTAATTTCACAAGGACTTAAAAGGTCAAAACTGGAAACCTGAGTTCAAAAACATATACTTACTGTTATTATATAAAAATATACTAAAAACATCAGTAGGTATCAACCTTATATGTTTAATATGGTTATAGTACATACTATGCGTTAAAAACGCTTAAAAAGGCGATTTAGAGCCGTTTCCGGATTTTTAAAGGAAAGCTGATATTTTTATAATTCCAGAATGCTCAAAATACTTTATTTATCAAATAAAATCAGTAGAAAAAGGTTTGGGGTCAAAAGGATTTGTAAAACTCATTTTATGGCTTAAAAGGGCAAATTCGGTATTTACCGAATTAAACTTAGAGACCTATGATATGATCAGCCAAAAATTAAATAAAAATCTTTTAAAATCCCAAAATATTATATTATATCAGTGGGTAAAAAGTTTGGTATCAAAAAGTGGGTTTAAATAGGTTATATGCTAATTACGCCGTTTATGTAACATAAAGCTTTGAAATTACGATAACGAGCATAACTCTTAATCTGGACCTCAAACTGATATCAAATTTTCGGTGCAAGTTTATAAATCAGTAATAAATGTTTCTACTCTTTCACTTTTTCAAAAATCACGTTTTATAGTAAAAAGGGCATAATAGTCAATTTTAAGCATAAATCGGAAACATGCATATGAATCGGATAAGTGTTGAACCAAGTTGTAAAATCTCAGAGAGTTAAACTTATATGAAAGTTGGTCCAAAATAAGCTCTAAGGCAGATCTCAAACATGCATGTACGGATCAGAACTGATAATCAAAGGAAAAGTCAATTTATGCGACTTTCGGTTCCGATTCGGGTTTAAACTGAAAATTGTCGAGTTGATCATGTTGAAACATGTTCTTATATTAATTACCAAGTTATTTTGATGATCAAATAGGTTGCATGTAGCCTACATTGCTAGTTATGCTTAAATTTGCAAAAACACATTATGTTGACTTTTTAAGAAAAGCTTTGACTCGACAATTAACATGCTTAGAGTGGGAATCTGAAAATACCCTTTTAGGGGTTTGTTACCCACATAAATACCAACATGTAGGTACTTTCAATTTGAGAAATGACAGAGCCAAACTCATTTAATCTCAAAGTCAAGTTTAAATTACGATGGTTTGACTTTCGGATAAATAACTAAGCTAGAACGAATTTGAAAGAGTTATGAACACTTACAAGAGTCCTAACAAAGCTTAGAGATCACTAGGAAGCTGCCTTGTCGTCCAGAAAGCTCCAGAAATGTTCTTGTGAATTTTGTGAATGTAAGTGTTCAAGAGTTTACTACTTCAAGACCCCTTTTATGCAGATTTTGATCTGTTGTGAGGCTGCCACAGAGGTCTATTGATGTTGTAGGAAGCATACAAGTGTCCCTAGTTGCATGAAAGTCGATTGGTGAGGTCCTTGAGTCGATAACAGCTGCAAACAACTCGCAAACAGACATGAACTGGCAGCTGCAGGTTGTTTTTGTCGCTGGCAGGTCGCAGGCGGGCCGCGACAGGCCCCTCGCGGGCCGCGTACAAGTGGTCGACCAGCTTTGCAAGTTTTAATCAATTACAATTCAGTCCTTGTACTTTGTTTCGTGGTTTTGTTCATTTATCTTGCATTCTTGTCCCTAAAACCTGACTTTTAAGGACCTTGGGACTTTTATAAATATGATAAAGTCCTTGAACAACTTTGTGCTTACCCGAAAAGTCACGAATTTAACGTTAACGTATTTAACCTTTCGTGTACGGTTTTGATCATAACTTTCTCATACGTTCACGAAACTTCATGAAATTTTTATCACATACTCTAGTGAGTATATTTTATCATTACAAAACTTTGGGTTTGCCAAAAGATCACTCAGAGGTATAATTTCAACATGTTGACACGTTTAGCCCCTGTAGTTTGTAATTCCTCACTTTCTTTCATTTTTCGCCTCGTATGATCCATGATTTAACCGTTTAAGATTATAAACACCATGTAGGGTTATTGTAGGGCCTATTTATCAATTGTTGATACTTTGGACCCTTATATTCACACAGTTTCACTGTTTGTCAACTTTAGTCCCTCTAAAGTTTGTTTTCACATATTCAAAGCCCATGACACGTGTCAGTACATTATTGGACGTAAATTTTCGAGGTGTTACATCCTCACCCCCTTAAAAGAAATCTCGACCTTGAGATTTACTGAAACAAATGAGGGTATTTTTCTTTCATCGTGGATTCTACCTCCCAAGTGTATTCGGGACCTCTACGGGCATCCCATTTGACCTTAACAATAGGTACATGCTTCCTTTGAAGCTTCTTTACCTGTCGATCCTCAATCGACAATGGCTTTTCCACAAATTTCAAACTTTCATCTATATGAACATCCGTATGCGGTATAACCAGTGATTCATCAGCGAAACACTTCTTCAAATTACAGATGTGAAAAACATTATGTATAGCACTGAGCTCTTCAGGCAAGTTTAACTTATAAGCAACTGACCCGACACGTTCGATAACCTCGAAAGGTCCTATGTATCTCGGGCTTAGCTTTCCTTTCTTACCAAATCGCATCACCCCCTTCCAGGGTGATACTTTAAGCAACACTTTATCACCTACTTCGAAGTGAAAAGCCTTACGCTTTGGATCCGCATAACTTTTCTGCCTATCCCTGGCAGCTTTCAAACGATCGCGAATCTGGACAATCTTGTCCGTCGTCTCAAAAACTATTTCTGGTCCTGATAGTTGGACATCTCCAACTTCCGCCCAACAAATAGGCGATCTACACTTTCTACCGTATAATGCCTCAAAAGGCGCAGCTTTTATGCTGGTGTGGTAGCTATTGTTGTAGGAGAATCCGATTAATGGTAGGTTCTTATCCCAATTACCACCTAAATCGATCGCACATGCACGTAGCATGTCTTCCAAAGTTTGGATAGTACGCTCACTCTGACCGTCAGTCTGAGGATGATAAGCCGTACTAAAATTCAAACGAGTGCCCAAAGATTGTTGGAAACTCTTCCAAAAATGTGACGTGTATCTAGTATCTCTGTCAGAGATAATAGACACAGGTATTCCATGCAAAGCTACAATCTTATCAACGTATAACTGGGCTAACATATCGGAGCTATAAGTCTCCTTGATGGGTAGAAAATGTGCTGACTTCGTCAGTCTATCCACTATGACCCATATAGTATCATTTCCCTTTCTCGTCTTTGGCAACTTGGTGATGAAATCCATTGTCACCATCTCCCACTTCCATGTGGGAATTTCAGGTTGTTGTAACAAACCTGACGGTTTCTGATGTTCAGCTTTGACTTGCGCACAAGTCAAACATTTTGCTACATAAGCAGCTACAGACTTTTTCAAACCAATCCACCAGTAGTTGGCCTTTAAATCCTGGTACATCTTATCAGCTCCAGGATGAACGGAATATTTGGAACTGTGGGCTTCCTGGAGGATAACATCTCGAAGTCCTCCATAAACTGGAACCCATATTCGTCCATTCAATCTAAGCATTCCGTCTTTGTCACAGGATAACTGCTCCTCAGTTACTCCTAGCTTTTCTTCAGGATAGTTACCTTCCAACACAGCTTCCTTCTGTGCAGCTAACACCCTTTCGTTCAAACTATTCCTGATTTCGATGCGCTTGGTATTGATTCTTATTGGCTTCACTCTTTCTTTTCTGCTTAAGGCATCAGCAACTACATTTGCTTTGCCTGGATGGTATTTTATTTCACAATCATAATCATTTAGAGTTTCCATCCATCGTCTTTGTCGCATGTTCAAGTCCTTCTGATTGAACAAATGTTGAAGGCTTTTGTGATCTGAATAGATCACACACTTGGTTCCATATAAGTAATGCCTCCATAATTTCAATGCAAATACGAAGGCACCCAGCTCCAAGTCGTGGGTGGTGTAGTTCTTCTCGTGCACTTTTAACTGTCGTGAAGCGTAGGCAATAACCTTGCCTTTCTGCATGAGTACACAGCCCATACCAGTGTGTGATGCATCACAGTACACCACAAATTCTTCTATACCATCGGGCAATGTTAATACTGGTGCATTGCTCAACTTTTTCTTCAAAATGTTAAAGGATTCCTGCTGCTTAGGGCCCCAGTCAAACTTAACCTTCTTACGTGTTAACGAAGTTAGGGGCGCAGCAATCCTTGAAAAGTTTTCGATAAAGCGCCTATAATATCCTGCTAAACCCAGGAAACTGCGAATCTCAGTAGGCGTCTTTGGCTCTTGCCAATTCATAACTTTTTCCACCTTAGCGGGATCCACTTGGATTCCACGCTCACTTACCACATGTCCAAGGAATTGGACTTCTCGAAGCCAAAATTCGCACTTCGAAAATTTGGCGTAGAGTTTCTCTTGATGTAGAAGTTTGAGAATACAACGAAGGTGTTTCTCGTGGTCAGCTTGGTTCTTCGAGTAAATGAGAATGTCGTCAATGAAGACGATGATGAATTTATCCAGATAAGGCTTGCAGACGCGATTCATGAGATCCATGAATGCGGCAGGTGCGTTGGTGAGCCCGAAAGGCATCACTAGGAACTCGTAATGTCCATAACGAGTCCTAAACGCTGTCTTGTGCACATCTTCGTCCTTGACCTTTAACTGATGATAGCCTGACCTCAAGTTGATCTTGGAAAAGTAGCTTGCTCCTTGTAACTGATCGAACAGATCGTCGATCCTGGGCAAAGGATACCTATTCTTGATAGTGACTTTATTCAGCTCACGGTAATCGATGCACAGACGCATCGATCCATCCTTCTTCTTGACAAACAAGATCGGCGCTCCCCAAGGAGACGAACTAGGTCTAATAAAACCTTTAGCTAACAAATCATCTAACTGTGTCCTTAACTCCTTCATCTCCGTTGGTGCTAATCGATAAGGTGCTCTCGCTACTGGCTGCACCCGGGATGATGTCAATTCGGAATTCCACTTGCCTATCTGGCGGTAAACCAGGTAGTTCTTCGGGAAAAACTTCAGGATAATCCGAAATGATAGGGATGTCTTCAATCCTTGGCTTTGGCTCATCAATAGTAACTTGTGCCATATAAATAACACAACCCTTCTGCAGACATCTGGATGCCTTGAGCATGGACACTTGCTCAGGCAATCCATGTTGAGTATCCCCTTGAATGGTAAGTGACTCCCCAGACGGAGTTTTAACTACCACTTGTTTTCTGTTGCACATAATCTGGGCTTGGTTATGCGATAACCAATCCATTCCTATAACTATATCAAAGTCGGCTAGCTTAAAGGGAAGTAAGGACAAAGGAAAAGAATGATTCCTAATGGATATAACACATCCATCTAAAACAGTTGAGGCGGTTTCTATGGTTCCATCAGCTAATTCCACCTCATATTTCACACTTAAGGGTTTTACAGGCAATTTCAACAAGTCACAAAACTTATTATCCACAAAAGACTTATCTGCTCCAGAATCAAACAATACTCTAGCAAAAACATCATTTACAAGAAAAGTACCTGTAATTACGTTGTCATCCTGAACTGCTTCCTTAGCGTCCATCTTGAAGACTCTCGCATTGGTCTTCTTCCCATCTTCGGCTTTCTTGGCGTACTTTGGGCAATTAGGCTTAATGTGCCCTTTTTCGTTGCAACCGAAACATGTTGCATCCTTCAGCTTCTTACACTCCAAAGTCTTATGATCTGTAGATTTGCAAATCCCACAGGGTCTCGGGTGAGACTGGGATTTGGACTCAAAACGACACTTCCCAAAATGGTTCTTCTTACAAGTTTTACATTTGGACTTATCCCCCGATTGTTGCCCATCTCTCCTAGACCCCGACCCTTTCTTGTGGTCGTCATTTCCTCGGTGTTTCTTACCTGATCTTCGTGAGGTATCATCCTCACGCTTCCTTTTGTTCTCTTCTGAGTTCCTGAGTGCTCTTAATCTGACTACATCCAAGGTCAGAGCTAGAGACAGATCAGTTGCTGATCTGAAGGTTGCAGGCCGGGATGCCTTAACACTAGGTTTAATCTCAGGGGCTAAACCCCCGATGAAACAGGCAATCCTTTTCGGTTCTGGGGTTACCAAGTACGAAACCAACCGAGATAGAGTATTGAAAGTGGTGAGGTATGCCTGGCAGTCTAAATTTTTCATCACCAAAGATACGAAGTCTGACTCGATCCTTTCAACTTCGTGTTGTGGGCAATAATTCTCTTTAATGAGATCAACAAACTGATCCCATGACATACTGTAAAGCGTGTTCTTTCCAGCAGCTTGTATGAGAGACTTCCACCACGCCAGTGCGTCTCCTTTGAATGATTGGGATACGTATTTCACTACATCTCTTTCAGCACAACCGCTGATGTCCACTACAGTATCCATTTCGTCCAACCAGGTCATGCAATCGACCGCTCCTTTTTCCCCAGTAAAATCTCTGGGTTTACAAGAAACGAAGTACTTGTAAGTACTTGATTTGGTTTGAGGTTTAGCATCAAACTCTTTCTTCTTTGGAGGAACACTATTTTGATTCGATGAGTGTCGATCATTATCCTTCTTGGGTCCATCCTTTTTAGGTACCTCTTTCTTAGAGGGCGGTTTGCTATGAGCTTCCGAGTTAACCCTCGACTTGGAACGTGATGCGGATCGGGTCCTACTTCGGGTCCCGCTTGCTTCGCTGAATTGCCTATTTAGTGCTTCGACAACAGCATCATTTACTAATGCTTTCAATTCCGCACCCGTTACTAATATCTTAGCATTTTCAGGGTTTTCTGCTGGACGACTGTTTAACTCTTCAGACTTAGCCATGTAGTCTTAATTGCTACATAAAATAAGGACAAGGTCTATTTAGAAGTCTAAACAGTATTATCGTTCTTGACGATTTATTAACCATGGTAAATAAAAGCCATATTAGTTAATTTAATAATTTCATTCAGGATTTTTACTAGTAATCTTTTTAGAATGAAATATAATATTGGCATAATAAGCCTAGTCATGTAGACAAATTTCTAAATTATAATTTAGATCTTGTAGGATTAAAGTTTGCATAAGAGACAAATCAATCCTTTTCTTGTCAGGGAGTTTATAAACCACAGCTGCCTTTTTGTTTTATATGACATTAATTATAACCCGTAGGCATTTTGTCACAACCAAATATATAGAAATATTAAACTTGGATAATTTATTAAAAGGGTGGCGTGTGATTTTACGGATCACACTAGCCAAGAATGTTAACATGTTTACAGATGTTAACAGAGATTTGAATCTTTTTAAACAGGTTCTACCATATTGGCTAAATTTATGATAACATAACAGCTAGGTTTTACCTTTTAAGATCCTTATTATTTTATAAAAAAAATGGTAAATCAAAATAATAAATGTGATTTTTCATTTATTTATACACTATGTTTATGCACATAATTTAAAATGAAAATCTTAAATTAACCATTCAAAATAAAAATTGAAATCAGTACGAGTTTGCCCTAAACAGGTCTTTTACATAAACAACATGCCCACGCAGGGGCCAAATAACAAAACAAACAAACAAACAAACCCACGCAGGGGTCAAACAAAAGATATGCCCACGCAGGGGCAGAACAGAAAGAAATACCCTTGCAGGGGTAGAGTACAGAAAATAAATAAATGTCCACACAGGGACATGAGTACCACACTAAAATAACCAACAAACAAAGGATTCAGCGATCCTTCTTGCTTTTACCCTTTATCAGATCCACCATCTTCTTAAACATTCCCCGGTTATGCCTCCGGTCATGCCGCAACTCATGTCGCATCTCGTCTCGCACCTCATGTATCTCATGAAGAATTTCTTGAAGGCGTCTGAGGTGGTTGCTGATAATGCGATGGTTGAGGCGGCTGTGGCTGATAAAGCGGAGGTTGAGGAGGCTGCGGTTGATATAGAGGAGGTTGAGGAGGCTGTGACTGCTGATACCCATATGATGGATACCCATAGGTTGAGTGTCCCGCAGTCCAGGGATCTCCGTAAGAACCTCCCGGCTGAAGAGAGTTTGCCGCTATCCAGTAGGGATCTCCTGTAAAGTCGTAACCTGTGGGATACTGCTGCTCAAAGGGATTGAATGCTGCAGCACCAGTGTAAGTGGGAATTGGGTCTCCAAAACCCAATGGTGGCTGTGGCGCGATTGGCGCATAGACTACTTCAGAGACGGGGTGTGAGGATTCCCCCATTTCTGGTTCTTCGTGGACCGGTGAGTACCGGCTGCCACCTGAATGTGGAGGGGTGCTGATGCGTATTCCCCCTCGTGCAGATATTCGCACTGTCGTTCTCCTTCGCCTTGGAGGCGAGGGAGGTTGAAGTCGAGGTGGTGGTGGCGGCGGAGTGACCGCTACAAGTCGGGAATCCTCGGAAGGATTCTGCTGCTGCTGTGGCTGGTGCAGGGGAGAGTGGTGAGGCAAGTGCAGGGGAGAGTTATGGTATGACTGGTGCAGAGGAGAGTTATGGTAAGACTGGTGTAAGGGAGAGTGATGGGGCTGGTGCAAAGGAGAGTTATGATAACTAGGAGTAAATGCCCAGTCATACTGCTTGAAGTTCTCCTCAAAGCTATCGGGACCATTGTAAGGTGATCCCATAAATGGTGACCCATCTGAAATCTCGATGGGGTGGTTCGGTGTACCTGATGGTGGCATTACAGGATCGGTATCCTTGTCGATGTCCATCGGGTTGCCACCAGAAAAGTGGTCTTCTGGTCCAAGTGGGTTAAAACCCACTGCTGCTTCTAGGTAGTCATCAGGGTTGAATAGGCCCTGGTAAACTGGTGAATGGTGGTGAAAGGGTGATTGGTGTCCTTGGAGAGGTATATAGGACTGGTGAGAGTTTTGAGGCTCATTCTCCGAATGAGGCCCAAATGAGTGTGGGATTGAAGGAGAGGTACTCAGTGAGACTGAGCGCCTAGTAGGTTCGGTAAAAGACCTCCAAAGGTCTTGAGCATCAGTGTTGTGAGGATCCGAAGGTGTTCGCCGGTGTGACGGTCCGGCCTCGTGGTCATTTGGAGCTACATGTGCTCATTGTCCTCGGCCTCTACCTCTCATACGTGGCGGCATTCTTGTGATCCTGTCAAAACAACAAGTGATACAACAAAAATATATATAAGACAAAGTTAGAAATAAAAACCAAAAATTTGGAAAATTCCTAAGTTCTTTGTCTAGACTCGAGAATCGAGGATTGTGCAATTGTGTAACTGAGATTAAACACAAAAGACTAGTGTTTAATTCACTCAGAGTTGGCTCTGATACCAACCTGTCACACCCCTATTTTCCACGTGTCACCGGTGGGCCCGGTGGGGAGTATCGTGACGTAGTTGGTATCATCATAGACAAACAACACAATATGTAAATGCACAGCGGAAGCAAAGATAGATTCATTTCAACTTTAATAAAATGTAATATTAAATATCACTAATAGTTGAAATGGATCCACAGGCGGATCAAAATAAAATAAAATAAGATATTGTTCAACAGTTTATTGTCGTCCAAGCTTGCGAGACTTATTGTGGACGCTCTAGAAGACAGCCAGCCTATTTCGTGTAGTACCTGCACTTAACCTTTTTGGGAAAATACGTCAGTTTACACTGGTAAATACAATTTAACTGACTCATTTGAAAATGGTTGAAAATTGATTTGAATGCACATGGCACAAAACATTTTATAACTTGGGTCAATTATTTAATATAAACTTGTGAACGAATTACATGTTACTTGTGCGTTCAGTAGCCCGGATCTTGTCCGGGTTAAAGATCAATAGACCCTCCACATTATTGAGTTATTCACTGACAGGTGTACGCCTACACCTCGTGCTCGGTCGTGGCCATCTCGTAAGATGATGCCAAGGATATCCGGGACATGGTCATTAACCCCCCAAAGGCTTTAAGTTAACAAGACTGTTTAAACGAGCCGATCAAATTATTCAATTAACCATTCAAAAGATGTAAGATTTGATGCTCGATCAAGCGGTATTCTATATACCGTAACCCAAGCCCGTATAGGGAAAATAAGTTAAAAGTATTTACCTGAGTAAAGTATAAATCACAACAAGCAAAATGCAAGGTAGCTTTTACCGGTGCTCCTAATCTAGAACGAAGGTTTATAATAACCTATTAGATTTCTAACGGGTCTTTATTTAAGCTTAAGCTTAGACCGGTTAGCTTTAAGGACGAAACGGTTCAAACGCACGATTAAGCGAAGACCGGATAGAATGTGATTTAGACCCGACAAGTTTGAATACTTGTATAATATGGGTATACTAAATACATTCTGGATTTTGAGACAAAAATGATAATGTTTGACCCGTCTCGGTCAATTTATGCAAACTAGTTACATAAACCGAACCGAACGCGAAAAGAGCGTTACGGGTAACCGTGAGAGTCATATGCAAGTTCCCTGAGATAATATGGCTTAAATATGTTATAAAATCAGTAAGATATCTTCTATTATGCCCAAAATGGTTTCAAACACAATTTATGCCTCATAAGGGCATTTTGGTCATTTAAAAGATTACAAAAGAGTTAAATTAGAAATCTGAGTTACATGTCTGTTTTATACAGTAAATATACTTAATTTAACATGTTATAACAGTAGGGTTTGACCCATATGTGAAACTTATCATTTAAAACCAAACTATGCTCATTAGGGGTATTTTGGTAATTTCACAAGGACTTAAAAGGTCAAAACTGGAAACCTGAGTTGAAAAACTTATACTTACTGTTATTATATAAAAATATACTAAAAACATCAGTAGGTATCAACCTTATATGTTTAATATGGTTATAGTACATACTATGCGTTAAAAACGCTTGAAAAGGCGATTTAGAGCCGTTTCCGGGTTTTTAAAGGAAAGCTGATATTTTTATAATTCCAGAATGCTCAAAATACTTTATTTATCAAATAAAATCAGTAGAAAAAGGTTTGGGGTCAAAAGGATTTGTAAAACTCATTTTATGGCTTAAAAGGGCAAATTCGGTATTTACCGAATTAAACTTAGAGACCTATGATATGATCAGCCAAAAATTAAATAAAAATCTTTTAAAATCCCAAAATATTATATTATATCAGTGGGTAAAAAGTTTGGTATCAAAAAGTGGGTTTAAATAGGTTATATGCTAATTACGCCGTTTATGTAACATAAAGCTTTGAAATTACGATAACGAGCATAACTCTTAATCTGGACCTCAAACTGATATCAAATTTTCGGTGCAAGTTTATAAATCAGTAATAAATGTTTCTACTCTTTCACTTTTTCAAAAATCGCGTTTTATAGTAAAAAGGGCATAATAGTCAATTTTAAGCATAAATCGGAAACATGCATATGAATCGGATAAGTGTTGAACCAAGTTGTAAAATCTCAGAGAGTTAAACTTATATGAAAGTTGGTCCAAAATAAGCTCTAAGGCAGATCTCAAACATGCATGTACGGATCAGAACTGATAGTCAAAGTAAAAGTCAATTTATGCGACTTTCGGTTCCGATTCGGGTTTAAACTGAAAATTGTCGAGTTGATCATGTTGAAACATGTTCTTGTATTAATTACCAAGTTATTTTGATGATCAAACAGGTTGCATGTAGCCTACATTGCTAGTTATGCTTAAATTTGCAAAAACACATTCTGTTGACTTTTTAAGAAAAGCTTTGACTCGACAATTAACATGCTTAGATTGGGAATCTGAAAATAACCTTTTAGGGGTTTGTTACCCACATAAATACCAACATGTAGGTACTTTCAATTTGAGAAATGATAGAGCCAAACTCGTTTAATCTCAAAGTCAAGTTTAAATTACGATGGTTTGACTTTCGGATAAATAACTAAGCTAGAACGAATTTGAAAGAGTTATGAACACTTACAAGAGTCCTAACAAAGCTTAGAGATCACTAGGAAGCTGCCTTGTCGTCCAGAAAGCTCCAGAAATGTTCTTGTGAATTTTGTGAATGTAAGTGTTCAAGAGTTTACTACTTCAAGACCCCTTTTATGCAGATTTTGATCTGTTGTGAGGCTGCCACAGAGGTCTATTGATGTTGTAGGAAGCATACAAGTGTCCCTAGTTGCATGAAAGTCGATTGGTGAGGTCCTTGAGTCGATAACAGCTGCAAACAACTCGGAAACAGACATGAACTGGCAGCTGCAGGTTGTTTTTGTCGCTGGCAGGTCGCAGGCGGGCCGCGACAGGCCCCTCGCGGGCCGCGTACAAGTGGTCGACCAGCTTTGCAAGTTTTAATCAATTACAATTCAGTCCTTGTACTTTGTTTCGTGGTTTTGTTCATTTATCTTGCATTCTTGTCCCTAAAACCTGACTTTTAAGGACCTTGGGACTTTTATAAATATGATAAAGTCCTTGAACAACTTTGTGCTTACCCGAAAAGTCACGAATTTAACGTTAACGTATTTAACCTTTCGTGTACGGTTTTGATCATAACTTTCTCATACGTTCACGAAACTTCATGAAATTTTTATCACATACTCTAGTGAGTATATTTTATCATTACAAAACTTTGGGTTTGCCAAAAGATCACTCAGAGGTATAATTTCAACATGTTGACACGTTTAGCCCCTGTAGTTTGTAATTCCTCACTTTCTTTCATTTTTCGCCTCGTATGATCCATGATTTAACCGTTTAAGATTATAAACACCATGTAGGGTTATTGTAGGGCCTATTTATCAATTGTTGATACTTTGGACCCTTATATTCACACAGTTTCACTGTTTGTCAACTTTAGTCCCTCTAAAGTTTGTTTTCACATATTCAAAGCCCATGACACGTGTCAGTACATTATTGGACGTAAATTTTCGAGGTGTTACATCCTCACCCCCTTAAAAGAAATCTCGACCTTGAGATTTACTGAAACAAATGAGGGTATTTTTCTTTCATCGTGGATTCTACCTCCCAAGTGTATTCGGGACCTCTACGGGCATCCCATTTGACCTTAACAATAGGTACATGCTTCCTTTGAAGCTTCTTTACCTGTCGATCCTCAATCGACAATGGCTTTTCCACAAATTTCAAACTTTCATCTATATGAACATCCGTATGCGGTATAACCAGTGATTCATCAGCGAAACACTTCTTCAAATTACAGATGTGAAAAACATTATGTATAGCACTGAGCTCTTCAGGCAAGTTTAACTTATAAGCAACTGACCCGACACGTTCGATAACCTCGAAAGGTCCTATGTATCTCGGGCTTAGCTTTCCTTTCTTACCAAATCGCATCACCCCCTTCCAGGGTGATACTTTAAGCAACACTTTATCACCTACTTCGAAGTGAAAAGCCTTACGCTTTGGATCCGCATAACTTTTCTGCCTATCCCTGGCAGCTTTCAAACGATCGCGAATCTGGACAATCTTGTCCGTCGTCTCAAAAACTATTTCTGGTCCTGATAGTTGGACATCTCCAACTTCCGCCCAACAAATAGGCGATCTACACTTTCTACCGTATAATGCCTCAAAAGGCGCAGCTTTTATGCTGGTGTGGTAGCTATTGTTGTAGGAGAATCCGATTAATGGTAGGTTCTTATCCCAATTACCACCTAAATCGATCGCACATGCACGTAGCATGTCTTCCAAAGTTTGGATAGTACGCTCACTCTGACCGTCAGTCTGAGGATGATAAGCCGTACTAAAATTCAAACGAGTGCCCAAAGATTGTTGGAAACTCTTCCAAAAATGTGACGTGTATCTAGTATCTCTGTCAGAGATAATAGACACAGGTATTCCATGCAAAGCTACAATCTTATCAACGTATAACTGGGCTAACATATCGGAGCTATAAGTCTCCTTGATGGGTAGAAAATGTGCTGACTTCGTCAGTCTATCCACTATGACCCATATAGTATCATTTCCCTTTCTCGTCTTTGGCAACTTGGTGATGAAATCCATTGTCACCATCTCCCACTTCCATGTGGGAATTTCAGGTTGTTGTAACAAACCTGACGGTTTCTGATGTTCAGCTTTGACTTGCGCACAAGTCAAACATTTTGCTACATAAGCAGCTACAGACTTTTTCAAACCAATCCACCAGTAGTTGGCCTTTAAATCCTGGTACATCTTATCAGCTCCAGGATGAACGGAATATTTGGAACTGTGGGCTTCCTGGAGGATAACATCTCGAAGTCCTCCATAAACTGGAACCCATATTCGTCCATTCAATCTAAGCATTCCGTCTTTGTCACAGGATAACTGCTCCTCAGTTACTCCTAGCTTTTCTTCAGGATAGTTACCTTCCAACACAGCTTCCTTCTGTGCAGCTAACACCCTTTCGTTCAAACTATTCCTGATTTCGATGCGCTTGGTATTGATTCTTATTGGCTTCACTCTTTCTTTTCTGCTTAAGGCATCAGCAACTACATTTGCTTTGCCTGGATGGTATTTTATTTCACAATCATAATCATTTAGAGTTTCCATCCATCGTCTTTGTCGCATGTTCAAGTCCTTCTGATTGAACAAATGTTGAAGGCTTTTGTGATCTGAATAGATCACACACTTGGTTCCATATAAGTAATGCCTCCATAATTTCAATGCAAATACGAAGGCACCCAGCTCCAAGTCGTGGGTGGTGTAGTTCTTCTCGTGCACTTTTAACTGTCGTGAAGCGTAGGCAATAACCTTGCCTTTCTGCATGAGTACACAGCCCATACCAGTGTGTGATGCATCACAGTACACCACAAATTCTTCTATACCATCGGGCAATGTTAATACTGGTGCATTGCTCAACTTTTTCTTCAAAATGTTAAAGGATTCCTGCTGCTTAGGGCCCCAGTCAAACTTAACCTTCTTACGTGTTAACGAAGTTAGGGGCGCAGCAATCCTTGAAAAGTTTTCGATAAAGCGCCTATAATATCCTGCTAAACCCAGGAAACTGCGAATCTCAGTAGGCGTCTTTGGCTCTTGCCAATTCATAACTTTTTCCACCTTAGCGGGATCCACTTGGATTCCACGCTCACTTACCACATGTCCAAGGAATTGGACTTCTCGAAGCCAAAATTCGCACTTCGAAAATTTGGCGTAGAGTTTCTCTTGATGTAGAAGTTTGAGAATACAACGAAGGTGTTTCTCGTGGTCAGCTTGGTTCTTCGAGTAAATGAGAATGTCGTCAATGAAGACGATGATGAATTTATCCAGATAAGGCTTGCAGACGCGATTCATGAGATCCATGAATGCGGCAGGTGCGTTGGTGAGCCCGAAAGGCATCACTAGGAACTCGTAATGTCCATAACGAGTCCTAAACGCTGTCTTGTGCACATCTTCGTCCTTGACCTTTAACTGATGATAGCCTGACCTCAAGTTGATCTTGGAAAAGTAGCTTGCTCCTTGTAACTGATCGAACAGATCGTCGATCCTGGGCAAAGGATACCTATTCTTGATAGTGACTTTATTCAGCTCACGGTAATCGATGCACAGACGCATCGATCCATCCTTCTTCTTGACAAACAAGATCGGCGCTCCCCAAGGAGACGAACTAGGTCTAATAAAACCTTTAGCTAACAAATCATCTAACTGTGTCCTTAACTCCTTCATCTCCGTTGGTGCTAATCGATAAGGTGCTCTCGCTACTGGCTGCACCCGGGATGATGTCAATTCGGAATTCCACTTGCCTATCTGGCGGTAAACCAGGTAGTTCTTCGGGAAAAACTTCAGGATAATCCGAAATGATAGGGATGTCTTCAATCCTTGGCTTTGGCTCATCAATAGTAACTTGTGCCATATAAATAACACAACCCTTCTGCAGACATCTGGATGCCTTGAGCATGGACACTTGCTCAGGCAATCCATGTTGAGTATCCCCTTGAATGGTAAGTGACTCCCCAGACGGAGTTTTAACTACCACTTGTTTTCTGTTGCACATAATCTGGGCTTGGTTATGCGATAACCAATCCATTCCTATAACTATATCAAAGCCGGCTAGCTTAAAGGGAAGTAAGGACAAAGGAAAAGAATGATTCCTAATGGATATAACACATCCATCTAAAACAGTTGAGGCGGTTTCTATGGTTCCATCAGCTAATTCCACCTCATATTTCACACTTAAGGGTTTTACAGGCAATTTCAACAAGTCACAAAACTTATTATCCACAAAAGACTTATCTGCTCCAGAATCAAACAATACTCTAGCAAAAACATCATTTACAAGAAAAGTACCTGTAATTACGTTGTCATCCTGAACTGCTTCCTTAGCGTCCATCTTGAAGACTCTCGCATTGGTCTTCTTCCCATCTTCGGCTTTCTTGGCGTACTTTGGGCAATTAGGCTTAATGTGCCCTTTTTCGTTGCAACCGAAACATGTTGCATCCTTCAGCTTCTTACACTCCAAAGTCTTAGGATCTGTAGATTTGCAAATCCCACAGGGTCTCGGGTGAGACTGGGATTTGGACTCAAAACGACACTTCCCAAAATGGTTCTTCTTACAAGTTTTACATTTGGACTTATCCCCCGATTGTTGCCCATCTCTCCTAGACCCCGACCCTTTCTTGTGGTCGTCATTTCCTCGGTGTTTCTTACCTGATCTTCGTGAGGTATCATCCTCACGCTTCCTTTTGTTCTCTTCTGAGTTCCTGAGTGCTCTTAATCTGACTACATCCAAGGTCAGAGCTAGAGACAGATCAGTTGCTGATCTGAAGGTTGCAGGCCGGGATGCCTTAACACTAGGTTTAATCTCAGGGGCTAAACCCCCGATGAAACAGGCAATCCTTTTCGGTTCTGGGGTTACCAAGTACGAAACCAACCGAGATAGAGTATTGAAAGTGGTGAGGTATGCCTGGCAGTCTAAATTTTTCATCACCAAAGATACGAAGTCTGACTCGATCCTTTCAACTTCGTGTTGTGGGCAATAATTCTCTTTAATGAGATCAACAAACTGATCCCATGACATACTGTAAAGCGTGTTCTTTCCAGCAGCTTGTATGAGAGACTTCCACCACGCCAGTGCGTCTCCTTTGAATGATTGGGATACGTATTTCACTACATCTCTTTCAGCACAACCGCTGATGTCCACTACAGTATCCATTTCGTCCAACCAGGTCATGCAATCGACCGCTCCTTTTTCCCCAGTAAAATCTCTGGGTTTACAAGAAACGAAGTACTTGTAAGTACTTGATTTGGTTTGAGGTTTAGCATCAAACTCTTTCTTCTTTGGAGGAACACTATTTTGATTCGATGAGTGTCGATCATTATCCTTCTTGGGTCCATCCTTTTTAGGTACCTCTTTCTTAGAGGGCGGTTTGCTATGAGCTTCCGAGTTAACCCTCGACTTGGAACGTGATGCGGATCGGGTCCTACTTCGGGTCCCGCTTGCTTCGCTGAATTGCCTATTTAGTGCTTCGACAACAGCATCATTTACTAATGCTTTCAATTCCGCACCCGTTACTAATATCTTAGCATTTTCAGGGTTTTCTGCTGGACGACTGTTTAACTCTTCAGACTTAGCCATGTAGTCTTAATTGCTACATAAAATAAGGACAAGGTCTATTTAGAAGTCTAAACAGTATTATCGTTCTTGACGATTTATTAACCATGGTAAATAAAAGCCATATTAGTTAATTTAATAATTTCATTCAGGATTTTTACTAGTAATCTTTTTAGAATGAAATATAATTTACCTTAGTGATTGGCACGTGTCAGTATAATTTACTAGTAATCTTTTTAGAATGAAATATAATTTCTTCAGACTTAGCCTCTAAAGTTTGTTTTCACATATTCAAAGCCCATGACACGTGTCAGTACATTATTGGACGTAAATTTTCGAGGTGTTACAATTTACCTTAGTGATTGGCACTTCGGCTTTCGCTTCCGTCTGTGTCTGATCAGCTTCACTCTTCTTCCGTTCCTCAACAACACCATTAGCACCATCCACTTCAACTGAACTTTCAACCTTCACATCATCTTCTCCTAACTTCTTCAGAACTTCTTCATTTTGCTATTTTTCAGTAACAGCTTCTTCACCAACTGCTTTGTCTTTCTTTTCTTTCTCTTCCTCAGCTACCTTCTTTAAATCATTCACCAACTCATCAACATTCTTCTTCATTCTTTCTTCATCCCTCTTTTTCAGACTCGTGGTCATCACATCACGAATTATCTTGTCCAGCCTTTTCAGATATGTTTTATCTTTTACGTTTGAGTAATATTCGCCAGACAGAGGAATTACTGCAAGAACATCATCCAAAACCACTTCTTTTTTATGAACGACAGGATCACCATTTTTGTTGATGTAGCAATCTCTCTTCTTGTCGTATCTCCCATAGTACTTTGCTTCCTCATACTCTTCATACATTTTCTCAATCCGACAACCTGCAAAAAATCTTTCTCTTTCAGTTTTCTCTTTCAGAATTTCTTCTCATGTTTTCTCTTTTATCTCAGCAACAAATGCATGATGTTTGTTTGTTGGTATAGTTCTGCCATGTGCTGTGAACCGATCATCAACAAGATCATCTTCTGGAAGGAATTCGCTCCAGTCAAACCCTTCATCATCTTGAATCACAACATAAGCTCTTGATTTTTCCTTTTCAGGATTATCTTCAATTTGTTTCAACCTTGGTGATTCCTCTCTGTTCTTGTGATAGATCGCCTTTTGATAGTAATCTTCTTTAAACGGATTTGTGGTTTCTTCAACAACAGAATTTATGCATTCCCTTTTGAAATGACCCTTTTGCTTGCATTTGAAACAGGTCACTTTTGATTTGTCGAAGCCCAGTTTTGTTGATGGTCCACAAATTGATTGTCTGCCAGTAATATCCATGAACCGCTGAGCTCGTCGGATGCAGCTTGCCAAACACCATCTTAGATCAATGAGTTCCATCTCTTCTGGATCGATCTGGTCATAATCTTCCTTTGTCAGTTCGGAATTACCAATTTTTCCAGCTACCAGATCTTCGTATGATTCCAGAATTGATCCTAGAAGACTCATTTGCTATTTAGCAGCATTGATATTCATTGTTGAAGACTTCTTCAGCTTTAAAGCGATGTTGCAGAGAATCTCTTCAGGTTCTTCAGAGTTTGATGTTGTTGATGATGAATGATATCCCGGATCGTAGCTTGACGAGCTTTTCTGTGGGTCTTTCGTCTTTTCAACACTGTATGCAGTCTTTTTCAGTTCACTAACTGTCACCGAAGGTACACTGCCCTTGTAGTAAAGACCGACATTCTGTTAATGCGAAGAATTGTTCATCTTACTTTGTTTTTGCAGCTCAAGCTCATGACTTTCTATCTTTTCTATCAAAACATCAAGAGTAATTGTATCAAACAACGCATCATTTTTCAAAATAAAAACAAATGTTTGCCACTGATCAGCTCGTGGTAACGCTTCAATTATCTTGTCAATCACTTCCTCTCGAGTTTTTACTATCCCAAATCTATCAAGCTCAATTTTTAAATGACAAAATCGCCCAATCATTTGTCTCACCGACTCTCCTTTCCCCTTCAGCTTTTACCCTTTTTAATCTGTTTTCCCCCTTCATTTGGCTGCCAAACAGATCAAATTCCTTTTTTAGTAAAGCAATTTTATTCTTTTTAATCTGTTTTCCCCCTTCAGCTTTTACCCTTAAAGCTTCCCAAACCGATTTTGAAGAACCATCATGAATTAACAAAGAGAAAATATCATCTCTGATAGATTGCTGAATCAAAGCAATCATTTTTTGTTCGTATGAAAATTTTCGTTTGTCTTCATCGGAAAGATCAATGAGATGAATCTCTTCATGCTTATCGTTTATCGGTCGGCTATATCCAAACTCCAAACGGAACCAACTCTCGTGAGCATATGCCTTTGTCCAGTTCAGAAACCTCTCTTTCCACCATGTGTAATCTTCTATATTGTCAAGTTTAGGTGGTTTCAAATAAGTCCCATAGAAATTAGGGTAAATTACAGTTTTCGTCCTTTATGTTTATAGCGGGTTGCAATGGATGACCTTTAACTTCAATAATTACAGTCACAATCCTTTAGTTGGAAAACCCATTACACTTTCCATCCTTTACCACTAACCAGGTTATAAATTTAAGTTAAATATGGTATGTATCTTACACAAGAGGGTAATTTAGTCATTTTGTCTCTAAAAATATATTAAAAATAAAACATGAAAAAAATGAAACACATAAACACCCCATTCTCTCTCATCTCTTTCTCCCTCTCTAATTCCAAACACTCCTAAATCCCATCCCAGATTCTCATCTAATCTTCAACAACTGCTCATCTAATCCCACACTTCATATCACACATTATTACGAGAGTAGAGGAAGATATATATATATAGAGAGAGAGAGAAATTATTTGAAATAGGGAGAACTAGTGGAGGAGGAAGGCCTCCGGCCGGCACCACTTCACCGGTGAAGATGATGATGCTGTGTAGGTTGCTACTTACTTTCTGAAATTTTAAAAAATGTTTCAATTTTTTTCTTGCTGGAGTAGATGTGTTACCCCACTGAAGCTGATCATTTGTGCCTGTGGAGATGGTAACATTCTCACCCCTTTGTGCGCCTTAATCTTTAGCTTTAAATTTTACAGTTTTAACAAATAGTTATTCTGAACAGGTCATTTGAGGAGCCATGGAAGGATCCTACAACCGAGAGTTGTTCTGTAGATGAGGTTCAAGCATGCCAAAGTGTTTTAATGGTGGTTTCGAAGGTTCTTGGTTCGAAGTCATCACTTTCACACTTCCTTTTAGATTTAGATTTAGAAAATTCAGGTGTGTTTCAATGGGAAAGGTGTTTTTAGTGACAATAGGGGCAGCAGATGTTGTGGTGGAGGCAGGTGGGAAGAACCCTAATTTGGATTAAGTATGAAAAGAGGGATTTTATTAGCTGGGGGAATAGGTAGGTAGATGGATGGAAATGCCCTCATGTGAGAATCACATGATCTGACTTAACTTAAATTTTTAACCAGGTTTGTGGTAAAGGACGAAAGCTGTAATGAGTTTTCCAAATAAAGGATTATGACTGTAATTATTAAAGTTAAAGGGCATCCATTGCAACCTGCTACAAACATAAGGACGAAAAATGTAATTTACCCTAGAAATTATCATGTTTTATATTATCACTGATTGCTTTTGTTATTGTTTTTGGTGTAACGGTCAATGTTTCGGAAGATTCGGACGTGAATGCTTTGTAAAACGTGTTGTAGAACTCTTCAGCCATGTGTGTGTTTGATCCGTGCAATCGAGCTCCTACTCTGATACCACTTGTATGATCGGTTTTCGACTTCCGAACGATTGCGTATCGACATGTGTGACGTGCGGAATCCGTACACGTGCGTGGACCGAACATGAGAACCGTACTAAATCTGTGATTCGATTGATTGATATGAAATTGTACAAGAAACGTGAATCACCTTGCTACTTTCTCTCTCTACTTTCTCTCTCTAGCTCCTATGCTCCTCAAATGTGAAAATGGCAAAAGTTCTAAATCTAAACTAAGTCCCTCTATTTATAGGCCAAGGCTTATAAGGAAGTTCTCCTTATTTACAATAATGCCACCTTGCCTATTTCCTACATATTTTACAATATTAGAGGTTGACTTGTTCAGTTTATTGCTATGATCTGTATTGATGGAGGCGATAGACATTACTGCACTAACATATTGACTTTTATTTTAGCGTATGTGACAGGTTGATTGGATGTTATGCTGCAATCAAGTTAGGAAGTCTAGAAACCCACCAAATAAAATATGAGTTGTCGGAATGGAATTTGTTTTTGAGACTTAATATCTGGAGTTAATTGCCAAAATCATCCCTGAAGTTTGGGCACGTTTGCCATTTTCGTCCAAAATGACACTTTTGTACCAAATTGCCCCCAAGGTTTGTAACTTTTTTGCCATTTTCATCCAAACCACTAACTTAGTTTATTTTTTCTGTTAAGTTGAGGATATTTGGATGAAACTGGCGAATATAAAACCACAGGGATGATTTTGGCAATTTACTCAAACACTTTTTAATTTCTTTTATTTAATTATTTTTGTTACATATATAATAAAAAAAGAATATACATGGAGTTTTTAGGAAAAAAAAAAATAATAGTTTTGTCACATAATTTTTATAAATTTTCATCCAAATCACTAACTCAGTTTATTTTTTCTGTTAAGGCGAAGAATGTTTTAAATTTTATAATTAAGACAGAAATTAATTTACAGCTTCTTTATATAAATCAGTTTTATAAAGAGAAAACGTCATTGGTGTGCAACACATAACAATCGATTACAAGTTTTAGTATTTATCAGTTGTAGAGATAGAAAAAAATTGTAAAACGTTACATATTTTTTAAATGTGTTGAGCACCTAGGAAATATGTTGGTAGAAATAAAATATTTATTTAATTAAGATTATGAGGGTAACTAACTAATACTTATTATGAGGGTAACTAACTAATACTTATTCTGAGTGGCTTGAGTAAAGAAATATGTTTAAAAGAGTTTGAGTAAATTGCCAGAATCGTCTCTGTGGTTTTATATTTGTCAGTTTCATTCAAATATCCTCAACTTAACAGAAAAAATAAACTAAGTTAGTGGTTTGGATGAAAATGGCAAAAAGTTACAAACGTTGGGGGCAATTTGCTAAAAAAGTGTCATTTTGGACGAAAATGGCAAACCTGCCCAAACCTCAGGGACGATTTTGGCAATTAACTCTAATATCTGTAATGACTGTTTTGACTTATTTGTTTAATAGTATGGGATGTTAAAATTTATAAATATTGTCACTTAATAGTTGTTGTGGATTCTCTTGAACAATCTGTTTCGCTCAGTGCCACGCCCCGATGATTCTGCCATCAGTTGGGGTGTGACAGATTGGTATCAGAGCCATAACTATAAGGAATTAGGTCGAGTCATGTAGAGTTGACCTAGTCTATAGTCTAAGTACCAACAGACCAACTTCGTGCGAACCCAGTAGGGGTTTTGTACGAGCCCACTTTTGATGCTCTCATTCGAACTCGCAAAAACTACATCTTCGTGCGAACCCGCATACTACAGCTTCGTGCGAAGACGACCTCTCCTAAGGTTGAAAACTATATTGCCTTTCCTAAGGCTGACACAATACACACGTTTTCGAAAATGCTCGCATAACACAAACGAGGGATTGTGTCGGGAATAGGTGTGAAAACCAATAACTTCCGATAAGATCACTCACTCTACGCGTATTTTTACCCTCAGCACGAGAATCTTCCGTTGAGTTAGGAGTGATATCCACATCTCAACGGGAATCTCCCTTTCAATCTCGTGGTTGTTTAAACCACAGTTAGGAGAAAAAAAATTGTTAAGTTAGGTGTGAAACCCGCATCTTAACGACTTGCTCCACTCCCTACTTCGATTTTTACAAATCTCACCAAAGTCTCGACTGTTCCAATGATTCGAGTCACATAGTAATTGGAAGGATGAGTGCCGTTCGCCGTATTTCGGTGAGAGCACAGTCTATTAGGCCAAAGCGTGTACTCGAACTTGTTGGGAATACTCGAATCACTTTGGGTAGTCGATGTCTAACACCCAGGACACTCCAATTTATTTTTAGCCTACAGTTGCCGATTTTATGCATTATTGATTTTATGTGTTATATGTTTCGATTTTAGAGAATTTACGCCTTTCACTCTTCGCTCCGCAAAACGTGCACCGCTCGCACAACTTTCGTAATCTAAAACGCTAACTAATCACGAACGAATTAATGAATCTCGAACTCGCCGCTTATGCTACTCGCTATTGCTCGCAACTCTCGCACGTGCCATACCCAATTTATGAGAGCCGAAGGAATTAATTAGAGGTGAATACGTGCAAAATATATGCTTACGTGAATTACATGCTCATACGTGCTTATGTGTATACGTACTTATGTGGACTATGTGCCTATGTGTTTGACGTGTTACTGAGCTTTACATAATAATAATAATAAATATGTTGTACGCAACACTAAATTTTCAAACATAACCCCATATAATCGAATCTCGTCTAATTCAGATGACGACGTCTTCTACAGAATTTGCACCCGACAAATGTCATCATTTGGATCTCACACTCACCGCATTACCCGACGAAACCATGCTGACAAGCGTATTGCTTCACTTGTGGCCAAGGAAATGGCTAAAGTCATACCTCAGATTGTCAGAGAAATCAATGAGGTTAGCAGCAAATCTTCTGTCGAGTCAAAGAGCGACGCGCCCAAAGCTCCTTTCAGTTTTAAACAGTTCAAAGCCTGCGGTCCTGCAAACTTCACTGGCGAAGATGGACCCAGTGCTATGTTCCAGTGGTTTGACTCTATTGAGGTCACCTTCAGGCAAAGCGGATGCCTAGAAAATCTCTGCACTGTGAATGCTACTGGAGTCTTCCAGTCCAGGGCGCTGGATTGGTGGACTGCTGAGCGCAACAGGCGCGGGAATGATGCAGCTTATGGCCTCTCCTGGGAAGAGCTCAGGGAGCTTATGATGAAGGAGTTATGTCCTCCTCACGAGGTTCAAAAGCTGGAGAATGAATTCTGGCACATCAAACAGGAAGGAGGTGATAACGCTGGTCTCACCGCTCGTTTCAAGCAGCTGAGTATCATCTGTCCTAGTCAGGTGGACACGCCTGATAAGACAATTAAGAAGTATATTCACGCTCTCCCCTATTGCGTAGCCGAATTTGTTCAAGCAGCGAGACCTGCTACTATCAAGGAGACTTATCAGCTAGCAGCCGAGATCAACGACAAACGAGTCTTGGCTGGAGCTTTCAAAACCTCAACTAAGAGTCTCAATCAAGCAACCGCAACTCCCAGCACCAACAATGCAGCATCTCAAGGTTCAAAGTCTTCACGTCAGAACCGCAAGCGAAAGAACAACAACAACAAGAATTATGCTACTACCGCCGCTCCACTCAACGTCGTCCCCGTACAGCCCAACAACCAGAACCGTCAAGCTACTGTTACCAACGCACCGCCTGCTAAGCGTGCGTACACTGGTATCCACCCTCTGTGCCCTACTTGCACTTATCATTATCCGACAGGGGTCAACTGTCGTTTCTGTGCAAATTGCAACATCTATGGGCATTTCACTGCTCACTGCCGCTCAGGCCCCCGCCAGGAAGCTGGTCAAGCTCTTCTAGCACCACCAACTCAACCTCTTGCTATTCAGGGTAACCCAGCAGTTCCAGTGCCCACTGCTAATGCTCGATCCTGCTACACTTATGGTGACCCTAACCATTTTGCTAATGTCTGCCCGCACCGCGTCGTGAAACAAGAGCCCCAGAAGTAGCAACCACCACAGCAGCAACAACAACAACAACAGCAGCCTCAGCAGCAGCAACCACAACAAGCAGCCCACGGAAGAACCTTCAATATCAACGTCCGCCAGGCTCAGACTGACAACAACGTTGTCAATGGTACGTTCCTTGTTAACGGTATTTATGCTTCGTGTTTATTTGATACTGGAGCCGATAACTGTTTTGTGTCATTTGAATTCGAAAAGCTCCTAAAACGTAAAAGCGCTAACCTCCCAATGACCTTCGACGTAGAAATTACCACCGGAAAAACCGTCACCGTCAGTTCTGTTCTCCGTGATTGTACCCTCGAACTCAACAATTACGTTTTCCCAATCGATCTCATCCCAATGCAGCTCGGTAGTTTCGATGTCATAGTAGGCGTGGACTTTCTTCGTGAAAATCGTGCCGAAGTCGTTTGTTTCGAAAAGATGATCCGTTTCTCTCTTTCAAACGGTGATCAATTATGTGTTTATGGTGAAGTATCCTCGTAAGAATTGAAACTTATGTCGTGTATTCAGGCAAGCAAGTATCTCCGCAAGGAATACTTGGCTTTCTTAGCCACATTGTAGTAGCAGAGGAGGAAAAGAAGCCGATGGAAAAGGTACTTGTGATTCGTGATTTTCCTAATGTCGTTCCTGACGATTTACCCGGTCTACCCCCTACCCGCGATATCGATTTTCGTATCGACCTTATTCCTGGAGCTAATCCTGTCGCTAAAGCTCCTTATCGCCTCGCACCGTCCGAAATGCGTGAACTTTCTAGCCAACTCCAGGAGTTACCTGATAAAGGCTTCATATGCCCTAGCACATCTCCTTGGGGCGCACCTGTCCTTTTCGTGAAAAAGAAGGGTGGATCGTTCCGAATGTGCATCGATTATAGGGAACTCAACAAGCTTACTATCAAGAATCGCTACGCTCTACCTCGAATCGATGACTTATTTGATCAACTCCAAGGAACTACGTGCTTCTCGAAGATCAATCTACGTTCTGGTTATCATCAGTTGCGTATGCAAAAGCAAGACATTCCAAAAACCGCTTTCCGTACCTGTTATGGTCATTACGAATTCGTGGTCATGCCTTTTGGTCTCACAAATGCACCTGCGGTCTTCATTGATTTGATGAACCGTGTGTGTAAACCCTTCTTGGATCGTTTCGTTATTGTGTTTATCGATGATATCCTTATCTACTCGAAGTCGAGAGCCAAACACGCACAACATCTTCGTTTAGTTCTCGAGCTTCTTCAAGGAAATCGCCTCAACACCAAGTAATCCAAGTGTGAATTTTGGCTCGAGGAGGTTCAATTTCTTGGTCACATTGTCAACAGTCAAGGAATTCACGTCGATCTATCGAAGATAGAAGCCGTTAAGAGTTGGATAACACCGAAAACCCCGTCCGAAGTTTGTTCTTTTTCTTGGATTGGCGGGTTATTACCATCGATTTATCACCAATTTCTCTAAAATCGCCGTTCCTCTCACCTCCCTAACGCATAAAGATAAGCCTTTTGTTTGGGGAACTGAACAAGAGGATGCCTTTCAAACCCTCAAGCGTATGCTTTGCAACTCTCCCGTACTCGCGCTACCCGATGGAAACGAAGACTTTGTTGTTTATTGCGATGCCTCTAACCTAGGTCTTGGTTATGTTCTTATGCAACAAGACAAGGTTATCGCGTACGCATCTCGCCAACTCAAGGTCCACGAGAAGAACTACACAACCAACGATCTCGAACTCGGTGCAGTTGTTTTTGCATTAAAGATAAGGCGACACTGTGATGTGTGTGTAGCGTGATATATTTTTTAGTTATATTGTAAGTCTTTTTTAACACTTTAGTCAAGTTTTAAATTTATAAAACATGATATTTTACTAACACTAAACATACATATGGGCAAGTGCACCCATCGTGAACGTAGTATTGCGTTGGTAAGATACCGAGGTTGTCCAAAGACACAAGAGCTTTTAATAACGGTTTATCCTCAACGTCTAATCAAATCAAAAGTTTTAGAAAAAGTTTTAAATATGAAAATTAAAAACAAACAATAATGAAAATAAAAATAAAAACAGATAGACAAGATGAATCACTTGGATCCGACTCGCCTTTAGTGTAACCTTTGATGATTTCCGCACTTTTGCACTTTTTAAGAGATTATCTTAGTTATAGTAGTAGGACCCTCTTTTGAAGGTGACGTTACCCTCAACCCAGTAGTTTGAGTCAGCAAGGATACTGTATCCTAAAGGGTCGGAATATTGAAAGATAATTAATTAAGTTATTAATGCGTAATGTGGTAGGCCCCTCTTTTGAAGGTGACGTTACCCTCGGCTAAGTGTTTGAGTCAGCAGGGATACAATCCCAAGTAGTCGGATTAATGTATTAATAGTAGTTTACATATGAGGGGATCAAGCCATTCGCACCCTGCCATCCAATACCAGTGGGTATTGAAGGAGGTCCTACTAAGTTTGACCCAGGTCCTTGCAGGATCTATACACTGAACAAGGCAAGAACCTTACCAAACCATTCCCTTAACCCCCGACCAGGTAGCCAACATATCTCTATATAGACCGTAGAGATATGAATGGTGTAAATCTTTTATTTTATATAGACAGTAAAATAACGCCAAGACACCACGGACAAATGATAAGGAAGTTTCACCTTCAACATAACAAACTAGTTATTAAAGTCATTAATACAAAACCAAATAAAAAGTTCGAAAAGATTAAAAATCAAAAGTATTACACTAAATGCTTGTCTTCACCAAGTGATGTAAGATACTTAGGCAAACATGGACTTTGATTGCCAAGAACTCTTACTATCAATCTTGGATCCCGAGACTACTACACACACTCTATGATGGATGATGGTGGTGGATGTGGGTTGTAGTGGTGGTGGAGTGTGGGTGAAGTGGGAGAGAGGTGGTTTGCCAAGGGATGCCTTTGAAGTGAACCAAGCACCTCTATTTATAGCCTGCACAGAAGCCCGGACACGGCCCCGTGTCCATTGGGCACGGCTCCGTGTCCATTGGGCACTGCCCCGTGTCCATCCTCTTTCTCTTTCTTTATTAATTGTAATTTGTCTGCATTAGCTACACACGCCCCCGTGTCCGCTGGGCACGGCCCCGTGTGCAGAAGTGTATCTGTACTATCATGATTTGCTTGGATTCTGTGAATCTTAGCGTTGACCACGGCCCGTGTCGAGCTGGGCACGCCCCCGTGTCGGGAATAGAAGCTTCTATAGCTTTGTCCTTTCTGCAGACAACTGGCCACGCCCCCGTGTCCACTAGGCACGGCGCACAGGGTCGTGGTCAGCCTTCTGTTCTCTTGTTTTTGCTTGGGAAGATGCTGTCGAGGGGTCGGGCATGCCACGTTTATTCCTTTTCTTGTAATTATGTTAGATTTTGCTGCATATTTGTTCCTTTTGTTCATTTACGCTCATTTAATCCTGAAAATACAAAAGGAAGACAAAAGCACACTTTTTCCAACATTAGTACTAAAAAAAGGGGTTAGTTTTATGCCTCATTTGATGTAATTTATATGTTGCATTTTACACACATCAAATACCCTCACACTTGAATCTTTGCTTGTCCTCAAGCAAAACTCTTTATAATGTGGCTTACACTCCCAAATGGAATGGGTAGAAGAGAAGTTTTGGGCTTGTCTTGAGTGTCGGGAATCCAAGATCTTTATTAGGTTTTATTTTTATGTTATTTACAATCCTATTCGTTATGATTTATTTGGAACATTTCATAAGAGAAATTACTTATTTGGGCATAACATGCCTCTTTAAAATTCCATTTATATACAAGTTCACATACCTCATGGGAGATCACTCAACACTCGGCCGAAGATGTATTTTTGTGAAACACTCGAGACCGGCATGGAACTTACTTCTACCATATGCTTGCCAAGCAATCAATCCTCCTCCTATTTAACTATACACCTTTGTAAATATCTAGAGGACTTGGGGAAGGGTTAGGCTTGGGTTAAAGGTAGGTGGTTTTGGGTTAGTGGTTAGTAAAAAGGGCGAAAAGCATAAAAAGCGTCGGTCATCGTAAAACTTTTTGTTTTTGTGACTTTTAATCAAACGAAGCATTTTCAAACAAAGTTTCTTTGAAGAACTTGTTTGTTTATTGCTAGACTTCTTTTTTTATAAGGAATGTCACATGAAAACTGAGTTTTTTACTAAAATAAAGGGTGAAAAATAAAAAGGGTTTTGGTGGGTAAAGGGTGTTTGTTTTGTGGGTTTAGAAACGAAAAGGTTTAGGCTCAAAGGGGTAAACTAGGGGGATTTTGGGTAGGTGATAAAAAAATGAAAAATAATGGTGTAGAAAAGAAAAAGGGTTAGTCCTAATGCCTCCATCATTTACTTACTTGGGTTTAAGTTGGTAAGGACCGGGAATGTATCGTCATGGCAAGTTCTAGAGTCGTAAGAACCAAGCGGCTATTCACACAAGAAATGAAAAATGAGCATTTAGTTTAAAGATATATGCTTGTATGCTCAATAAAGGCTCAAAACTCACTTTTTTGTGGGAGTGGGTTTTTAATGTGATCAAGTATATATAATCAAAGTTTAACTAGATTTGTCATGCCGTTTCATAATTTTCTTATGTTGGTTCTCTTTATCACGACGCTGTCGGTTGTAAATTTGTAAAAATATAACCTTTTTAGAACTTGTTATTCCCAAATTAAACCAAGACAAGTAAAAAAATGAAAAGTTTTTGAAAAAAATTTAGGGTGATTAGTGATTCCAATAGAGTTTTGTGTAAGGCTTGTTATTAGGACTTGCAAAATTCAAGGTTTTAGCATCCCCCCCCCCCCCCCCCACACTTAAATTACACATTGTCCTCAATGTGTCCCAAAAATAAGTTTTTAGGTTGATTGTATGTGTAAAAATGTGTTAAAAACAAAATTTTATGTTACTGGGCGTCTGGACACGGGCCCGTGTTGGCCCGGGCACGGCCCCGTGTTCAGATTGCTAGTATCATAATTAACAGAAGGCTGGGCACGGGGGCGTGTTCAATGAACACAGCCCCGTGTCCAGTTACCTGAACTGGGCATTTTCTGCAGAACCTTGGGCACGGGGCGTGTTGGGCTGAGCACGACCCCGTGCTGAACTTGCTGTTATGAAGAAAAAATTGTCAGGTGGCTCTGTTTTTGTGCATGGGGTGTGGGTTCAAGTTTACCTTAGTAACCTCCACCATTCCGAGTGTGTTTTATTCATTACAACATCATCCAAACACCATTTAATACTTAAAAACCATCATTCATTAAAGAGTGAATTACATAAAATCCTAGAAACTTAAAAATAAAGCTAGAAATGAAAAATTAAGAGTTCCTAAGATAGATAGGTCAAGTAATGCAGAAAATCATTCCAAGGAGTTCTACCCTTATTGTAGGAATATCAAAAACCTGGAAATAGCTTCCCGGTAATTAAAGGTGTTGTAGAACTCGTAACCGAGGGATGTCCCTTAGATGTCGTTGAACCACTCCTCTATCTCTCTCGGGAGGAAGAAGGCGGGCTCATTTTCCACAATGTCTTGTGGAGGAGGTGCGACGGTAACCGGGGCCCCATGTAATATGTTTTGAGGGGGTTCCAGGTGCATGACATACCATTCGGCCGGAATGATGACTTCCGGCACTACATTCCACTCCCTTCGTGTAATGATTGGCTCCAAAGGAGGAGAAGCGAGAATATTCAACCTTTGGTGCAAAAGGTTGACTTCATGAAGACATCCTTCTAGTCCCACCGTCAAATGATTTATACGGCCGACCAAGGCTTCCTCTACTCCCGTCATTTCATCGATGACCTCTCTCAAGGCATACAGAGTCTTCTACCGTTGACCTTCTTCCTCGTCGGTCGTTCCTGGAGTGTGATGAAGATGTTCCGCTATTTCTGCTTGACATTCTAAGAAAACAAACCGAAAGAATTTTCAAATTAATGAAACAGTACCCCGGCCACGGCCCCGTGCTCGCTAAGCACGGCCCCGTGGCCACCTCTCTGCAGATTTTTGAAACAAGGAATCTTGGAGCTTTAAATTATTTTTATGACTTTTGAAGCATTTTTAAGCAGACATAACTTTAAACAGTGTTGTAAAACTTATTTCTGACAAGATTCCTTGAATAAAAACCTAACAAATATTACAATAAAGCTTGAAAACATAGAGATTTCAAACTTTAATGGAGGTTTTGAGGAGAAATGAAGAAGAAGGCAATAGACAAAAGTAGAAAAGACAAGATGGTTGTTGAGAACCTTCTTTAGAATAACCTTGTATGGTATATGTGAAGATCCCACCAGATCTTTATCTTTGGAATGGGTCCAAGAGTGAAGGAATCTTCCTGCATTTATAGAAAACGACAGCATACTGGACACGGCCCCATGTACAGACAAAATTCTGACACATTTGTCCGTATTCTGACCAAAAGTCAGACGGGAATCTTTGGGTGGACACGGGGGCTTGCTGACCTGGACACGGCCCCGTGGCTAGAAGTTTTTATGAATTTTTGTCTATTTTAAGGAGTTCATCCGGATCGGGTGGTTCCTTACTAGACGGAACAACACCGAAGTGCCTGAGATACCTTAGTTGCCCTAGTTTTAGACAAGAACACAAGAGGTTATCGGAAAGGGTGATTCCTAAGCTAAATACCGGTGGGCAAGACCAACCTTTATTTCCCTTATCCGGGCTCTCGTTAAATAAGTTATATGCCGAATCGCTCAGGTCTATGTATGCATCGGCGGAAACCATGGGGAGTCCTTCATGGCACAATCGACATAGGGACGACTATCGCTCAAGTCATCGCAAGAGTTAGAGGTGATTTCGGGAGCAACGATGTTGTTATAATCCGAATGTGATCTCAATAATTCCCCTTGATTGTTGTCTTGAGATGAATTAGTTATATCCATCTCAAATTCTTTTATCCATTGGAGAATTAGTTCTTCCATTTGAAATCATTCTTCAAGAATCATTTCATCTAGAAGGGATGATTGAGAGCATTCAAGGGAGAGATATGGATTGTTTTTACTTTCGCCCATCTTAAGGCTACAGGAAAACAATGGGTCTATATAGTGGGGATTGTAATTTAAAAAATAACATTTTAAATCTTCATGGTGTGACATCTGTGCCTCCACGGCCATCAAACAAATACCAAATCAATGAAATATTGTGTTTCAATCTTGGTATTTGTATAAATATGTGTATCGTTTGCACATATCAATTCTTGTTTGATTTCGAGCTCTAAATCGCTTTCTGGAAAGTTATACGCGAACTGATGCATAAACGTAATCAGTTTAACGCGACAAACACTCCGGAACAGTGACATAGGCTTAACATACCTTAAATAACTTTACATAACTTAGAAATAAGTTGTGGAGGGATTGGTGTGTCGAAATCAAGTTTATTCGCTTACAGGGACTAATTTCGACAAACTACGAAAGTATGCCGATTCGTACTGTAACGAACATTCCGAAATATGATCATAAGTTAAAAATTCCCTAAATATCCTTTACATAGCTTAGAGATAGGCTTTGAGGTGTTTGGTGCGCAAAAATAAACTTATTTGATCAACAGGGACTAAAAGCGTCAAAAAGTGCATAAGTTTGCATTTTCGCGTATACCTTACGTTCTGAAAATATCCGGACATCCAAAAATTTTTGTAATCATTAAAATATTTTATTTTAGTGATTGGCATGATAAAATTCCATTCGTCGCTTAATTTGGATCGTTTTTGTGTTCGTTACGACTTCCATCTTAATTAACCGAACAACGCAACCGTACGACCAAACGAACCAACATCCGAGATGTTTTTGAGCATATTTTAAGTTCCCTATACTTTAAAAATCAAGTTTTACAAGTGCAGGGACCATTTTTGAAATTTCTGACCAGATTCAATGAACCTGGTCCAATTTTGAAATGTTGATGGTTTTAATGGCTGGTTTTGGATGCTATGGGCTCAAATTTTTTGGTTTAAACATTCCCATGGTTTTGAAAACCATGAGCCCAAGTGGAGGGCCAAGATCAAAGCACGAAATGCGAGGAACGATCCTAACGGTTTACCGAATCCTATATAAACCCATGCCTTCACTTCATTTCAACTCACACTTTGCTTCAATCAGCTCTAAGTTGAAGTTATTACTTCATACCTGAGTTTTTTGAATCAAAACTTCCTAACTTGGACCCTTTGTAAGTCTCTTTCGTGCTTTTTATGCGTTTTTAGCACGAAAGTCAAACAGTGTTTGACTTTCTGCTTTGACCACGAGTTGGTCAACACGAAGTTATCAACCGCTTAGACTTTCGAACTAGACCCGTTTGGTCGATCATTAGGATCCGACCAAGCATGTTTAGTGACCGTAGTTGTATAGGGAATAACCTTCCAAGGTTATACCCTATGGTCACTTCGTTTAGTTAGTTGTATGATAGGTAGTTTATATGCCTTAGGAAAATAACCAAAATGCCCTTTTTACGCATAAATTCATTTTAAGCATATGTAACCTAAATTTTTATGTCTAAACTGATTAGGTAACATTATTAGACATGTTAAGGCATATAATACTTGTCATAGGACTAGTTAGGTGGTCCGAACGCGTTTTACGCAAACGACGCGTTAAAGTAGCGTAAGCTACCTAAACGGGTCGTAATGGGTCGTAAGCACTTAGGTTAGGTTTCGATTTAGTATGTAGGCTTTGTTAAACCATATCATATGAGTTCCAATACTCATTTGGTTTACGAAACCTCATCCTATCCGATCTTCCGATTTAGGTCCGGTTTATTTACGTAGTTACTTATATTAGGTGCCGATTGATTTCCGTGATCCCTCTAGCTTTGCTTGGTAGTTATTCAAGACTTCTAAGCATTCTCAAGTGAGTACATAGTTCCCCTATTTTACTGTTTTTGATTGTTTTGGGGTGATTCGTATGTGTTAAATGATTTCGATGTTTTTAACGATGGTTTCGAAAATGATTAAAAAGGTTTATATTAAATTAATAACGATTTCGATAATGTGGATAAACTTGTTGGTTGTAATTACATAACGAATAACATTCATTAGTTTTGGCCGAACCGACCAGTATTAGGTTATGGTACCATAGGATGTGACAAATCCCGTTATCAGACTACACCCATGGTTATGTGTGGGTTAGGTGGGTAACGACTGAATCTGTGATTGTTAATTCACCCTTTGGTGGTTTATTAATGCGATTTTCGAGATAGTCGAGTCACGAAGGTTTGCATGTTATTAGCGAGACGACCAAAAGTAGTTTTCACAATTTAAAACGAGAATGATTTAAACGACTGAAAACGATTTTTAACGAGTTAAACGATTTGGGTAAACGATTGGTTTTTGGTTAGTGTTTAGATAACGGGACGGGTGTAATGTGATGAAAGCATGGTGGATACGCCGTTGGTACTTCCAATATATAAGTGTTTTCATCATATTACATACCATGGCGTTATTTAGTTCACTTGGGTAAACGATTTTGAAACGATGTCACACAACGATGTTTTCTAAAGGATATAAACCATACGAGTTTTATTAACGAGTTTTTACGAGATGTTTTACAATTTGATTTAATTAAATAAATGTTTTGGGGTTAAGAATCATGACTACGAGATTTTATAAATTATAACCAACTTGATTTGAGTTGGTTAATTATGTCGCAATACTATATTTTTCAAAACAAGGTTTTTAATTAAGTATTGCAACATGTAAACTAGCCATGAATCCGACACTCTCATAAACCTATGTACTCGCCAGCAATTCTTTGCTGACTTTGTTTTTACATATGTTTCAGGTGTTGTTGAATGATGTTGATTGCTAGGATGCATGCTCACATAGGACTGGACGAGGCCTTAGTGACTTAATAACAATGATAGACTATGTTTAACTTGTTTGTTTAGATTTCAAGATGATGTAAATGTTTAATGTTTAATAAAATGAAACTTCAAATTTCCGTGTGTTTTGAAACAATGATTCTGTTACAACACTCCCCGACGATTCCACCGCGATTTGTTGTTTTACGCGGTCAGGGTGTGACACATGGATTCCGCCACCTATTCGACACCATGTACCATAAGAGGAGCGAAAGTAAAAATTATCAGTATCACTCATATTTGCGTCAGAAATTACCAACCGTCGGGATCTTACGGTTCTGTTTTCAGTATCTGAAACTTGGGCACAGGGCATGTTTAGTGGGCACGACCACGTGTTCAGCTACTGTCTGACTTAAAACAGGATTGCCAGTACCAAAAATTGGGCACGAGGGCGTGTTCAGCAGGCACGGCCCCGTGCTGAGTTCTGCAGAAGCTAAAAAATTAAGAAAAATCCTAGAAAAAAAGAGAAAAATTAGAAAAACGATTAGGCCGTTGATTCCTAACTTTCTTAAAATCCTTGTGTCCCCGGCAACGGCGCCAAAAACTTGATGTGCGTGTAGCGTGATATATTTTTTAGTTATATTTTAAGTCCTTTTTAACACTTTAGTCAAGTTTTAAATTTATAAAACACGATATTTTACTAACACTAAACACACATATGGGCAAGTGCACCCATCGTGAACGTAGTATAGCATTGGTAAGATACCGAGGTCGTTCAAGGACCCAAGATATACTATGTTTAACTTGTTTGTTTTTACATGTGTTTCAGGGGTTGTTGAATGATGTTGATTGCTAGGATGCATGGTCACATAGGACTGGACGAGACCTTAGTGACTTAATAACAATGATAGACTATGTTTAACTTGTTTGTTTAGATTTCAAGATGATGTAAATGTTTAATGTTTAATAAAACAAAACTTCAAATTTCCGTGTGTTTTGAAACAATGATTCTGTTACAACACTCCCTGACGATTCCGTCGCGATTTGTTGTTTTACGCGGTCGGGGTGTGACAGAAAAGTTGGTATCAGAGCTCACGGTTATAGGGAATTAGGTTATTAGTAATGCTTTGACCTAGTCTATAACCTTCCTAGGACCCTAACACAAGATTCTTATGTTTAGATCTTAAAACAATACCATCACTTATCCTTAGGTGACAACCACAACAAGAACACAAATTTCAAAACCGCCTTGAAAACCAATCATCTGTTCTAGGATGATTTATTATAAGGTTTTGAACCCTCTAAGTTTTCAGAATCCCATCAAAGTTTGGGTCTTATAATGTGAACACGTGCAAACTGGAAGGGTGAATGCCTGTACCCTGAGTTTTCTGTCTAAGGCTAGAGTGTTCGTATAAATCCGCAGTATCGGACCAGTCACTCTTACCTGGGAACTCTTGGGGTTAGGGTTCACTTATAGGCGAGCATGTCTTCGGCGATACATTATATTAACCCATTTGCTTTGATTTGTCACTGTGCGTCAAGCGATTGATTTGGCTGCAACCCTGACTAAGTCTCAAGTCAGGAAGGGTAAACTTACCCGCAAGGGTGACAAGAAGCAGTCAGCCAATTCCATTCAAGACAAGGGTAAAGGTAAGGGAAAGAAGAAGGGCGAGTCTTCAAGGAAGTCGAGGAAGCGCAAGGCTTCCCAAAATTTTCCTGTCACTGTGCAGAATCCAGCACAAGTTCAGGGGAATGCTGCTAGATTCCCACCTGGTTCATGTTACAACTGCGGTGAAATGGGTCATTTCCGCAACAACTGCCCAAGGTTGGTGAACGCGAATGCAAATCCGAATGCAAACGGGAATGTGAATCCCTCCCGTGGACGAGCGTACAATCTAAATGCAAACGAGGCTCGAGCTGACAACCTCGTTGTCAATAGTACGTTCCTTGTTAACCATCAACCTGCATCTATTCTTTTCGATTCTGGTGCCAATAGGAGTTTTGTTTCATTATCATTTGAGCTTTTGCTTGCACTAAACTAAGGAAACCCTTATCTGTTGAAGTTTCTTTTGGTAAACCTCTTGTACTCAATTCTGTTATTTGCGACTGTCAATTTAACTTCGATAATCACCTTTTTCCTATTGACCTCACACCGATGCAACTTGGGAGTTTCGACATTATCATAGGGATGGATTGGTTAGCTGAACATCATGCTGAGGTGGTTTGTTTCGATAAGATTGTTCGTATTCCTCTTTCATCTGGCGATGTTCTGGAAGTTCATGGCGAGAAACCATCTGTTGGTTTGAAACTTATGTCATCTACGAAAGCCCAAAGTTATTTACGAAAAGGATATGTTGCCTTTATGGCACATGTCACCGAGGAGAAAGACAAGAGCAAGAGTATTCAGGATATTCCGATTGTTCGAGTTTATCCAGAGGTGTTTCCTGGTTTACCTCCAGTTCGCCAAGTCAAGTTTCATATTGACCTTGTACCCAATTCCAACCCGATTGCGAATGCACTTTATCGTCTTGCACCGTCTGAGATGCAAGAATTATCGAAACAGCTTCAAGAGTTATCTGATAAAGGATTCATCCGACCGAGCTTTTCTCCCTGGGGAGCTCCTGTCCTCTTTGTGAAGAAGAAAGATGGGTCGTTTCGAATGTGTATCGATTATCGTGAGCTTAATAAGCTTACCATCAAGAATCGATATCCCCTACCTCGAATCGATGATCTCTTTGATCAGCTGCAAGGTGCTACCTATTTTTTCCAAGATCGATCTGCATTCTGGGTATCATCAACTTCGTGTTCTCGAAGAAGATATTCCCAAAACTGCATTCCGCACGAGATATGGACACCACGAGTTCACCGTCATACCTTTTGGTATGACGAATGTTCCAGCCATTTTCATGGATTTAATGAATAGGGTCTGTAAACCTTATTTAGACAAATTCATCATTGTATTCATAGACGATATTCTTGTTTATTCGAAGTCTCGAGCCGATCACGAGCAACACCTTCGTTTGACACTGGAACTCCTGAAGAAGGAACAACTTTTTGCTAAATTCTCCAAGTGTGAATTCTGGCTTAAAGAAGTTCAGTTTTTAGGTCATATAGTCAACGAGCTGGGTATTCATGTGGATCCATCCAAGTTTGCTGCAATTAAGGATTGGAATACACCAACGACACCTACAGAAATTCGTTCTTTTCTTGGTCTCGCTGGTTATTATCGTCTTTTTATTTCGAACTTCTCGAAGATCGCGGTGCCACTCACTACTTTGACTCAGAAGAATAAGCCTTTGGCGTGGGGATCTAAGCAAGAAGAAGCGTTTCAAACGCTGAAACGGAAGCTATGTGATGCTCCTGTTTTGTCCTTGCCCAATGGAAACGATGATTTCGTTGTCTTTTATGACGTGTCGAATCTAGGCCTTGGTTGTGTTCTTATGCAATGAGGTAAAGTCATAGCAAATGCGTTAAGACAGTTGAAAGTTCACGAAAAGAACTACACAACTCGTGATCTTGAGTTAGGTGCTGTGGTATTTGCTCTCAAAATCTGGAGACACTACCTCTATGGAACGAAGTGTGTGGTTTTCACAAGACCCCAAAAGTCTCCAGCACATTCTTAATCAGAAGGAGCTGAACATGAGGCAACGATAATGGGTTGAGCTCTTGAACGATTACGATTGCGAGATTCGCTACCTTCCTGGTAAGGCGAATATCGTAGCCGATGCGCTTAGTCGAAAGGAGCGAGTCAAGCTTCATTCTGTTCAAACTCTATCTGATATTCAATCTCGTGTCCTTCAAGCACAACGATCTTGTGTAAACGAAGGCTTATTGAAATATGAGCTACCACTTCAACTCGAGCTTAAACTCGAAACGAAAGGTGATGGGTTGCCCTATTTTAAGGATCCTTGTGGATGATTATCGCTCAAATCGGAGCCCTTAATTGAATTATTCATACGCCTTAATACGTACATTACAATTCAATGAGGACAAAGCCGAATTCCTATTAAAATCTTCCTATCTTCATAGTTAGATTCTTGAAAATGTTTAAAGTGCCAAATGAAATCCACGGATTGGATTCCTGGTGTGCTTTAAACACCCGTGTCCAAAGATAACAAATTAAACAATTATGCGATTTTGCGATTATGTGATTATGTGTTTATGTGTTCTCTTTTATGTTTTTGTGTAATCCGAATTTTCGCTATCCAAATCCTCGTAGAATATTCCATATCTTCGTATGAGGGATTCATAGTAGGATATCCAGAGGTACTACCTCAAATCCTTAATGGGCTTCTACGTGATAGTTAAGACCCTTGGATTATATAGTACCATTCCATGATTCGAAAAAGACCCCTTGTGTGGTCTGGTTAAAATGATTAATTCAGAATCGGGTTAAGAATGGCATCTGATGATATAGCTGGAAAGACTCCTTGGTGGTCTATTTAAAAAGATCATTTATTGGTTTAATTAAAATGGACCCTAGGGTGGTCTAGTCACGCTCATCACAGGTTTGTTCATTTGGTTTTCCCCTACACATTATAAAATGCACTGTGTGGACTATGCAAGGAATTACGTAATTATGGACGCGTACATAATTATGAAATTCAGTGCACAAGAGCCCCAGTAAAATTTATCATGTGTAAGAACCTATAGTGGCAACAATAACGAAACATGAACAATGTAATGGAGGTATGGTGGACGCACCAATAGCGCTTCATATACATGTATATAAGTGTCCCTCTTACATTGCAAGCATGATATTATTTAAAGTTACTAGAAGTTCAAAACCCTAACCAGTGTTGTCTTATCTTTTCGACTTCATGTTTCGAGCTCTCACAAGTTTCCTCTAAATAAATTTCGGGACGAAATTTCCTGAAGTAGGGGAGAATGTGACATCTGTTCCTCCACGGCCATCAAACAAATACCAAATCAATGAAATATTGTGTTTCAATCTTGTTATTTGTATAAATATGTGTATTGTTTGCACATATCAATTCTTGTTCGATTTCGAGCTCTAAATCGCTTTCTAGAAAGTTATACGCGAACTGATGCATAAACGTAATTAGTTTAACACGACAAACACTCCGGAATAGTGACATAGGCTTAACATACCTTAAATAACCTTTACATAACTTAGAAATAAGTTGTGGATGGATTGATGTGTCGAAATCAAGTTTATTCGCTTACAAGGACTAATTTCAACAAACTGTGAAAGTATGCCGATTCGTACTGTAACAAACATTCCGAAATATGATCATAAGTTAAACATTCCCTAAATATCCTTTACATAGCTTAGAGATAGGCTTTGAGGTGTTTGGTGCGCAAAAATAAACTTATTTGATCAACAGGGACTAAAAGCGTCAAAAAGTGCATAAGTTTGCATTTTCGCGCATATCTTACGTTCTGAATATATCCGTACATCCAAAAATTTATGTAATCATTAAAATAATTTATTTTAGTGATTGGCATGATAAAATTCCATTCGTCGCTTAATTTGGATCGTTTTTGCGTTCGTTACGACTTCCGTCGTAATTAACCGAACAACGCAACCGTACGACAAAACGAACCGACATCTGAGATGTTTTTGAGCGTATTTTAAGTTCCCTATACTTTAACATCATTTTAGAGCTTTGAAATGGGGTTAACGGGGCTTAAAAGTGCCAAAAATCAAGTTTTACAAGTGCAGGGACCATTTTTGAAATTTCTGACCAGATTCAATGAACCTAGTCCAATTTTGAAGTGTTGATGGTTTTAATGGCTGGTTTTGGATGCTATGGGCTCAAATTTATTGGTTTTAAACATTCCCATGGTTTTGAAAACCATGAGCCCAAGTGGAGGGACAAGATCAAAGCACGAAATGCGAGGAACGATCCTAACGGTTTACCAAATCCTATATAAACCCATGCCTTCACTTCATTTCAACTCACACTTTGGTTCAATCAGCTCTAAGTTGAAGTTATCACTTCATACCTGAGTTGTTTGAATCAAAACTTCCTAGCTTGGACCCTTTGTAAGTCTCTTTCGTGCTTTTTATGCGTTTTTAGCACGAAAGTCAAACAGTGTTTGACTTTCTGCTTTGACCACGAGTTGGTCAACACGAAGTTCGTTGAACTTCGCAACGTGAGTGTAATCACGATGGTTTTAGTCCCGTGTGACTAAACCTACAAATTACCACGTTGATTAGGCGTAGTGACGAGTCGTAGTTTCGGCCAAAATGCGTATTCATGCGTATTTTGTAACCAAACTACTCTTGGGTATCAAAACCCTTTGTTTTGATATCAAAACCTGTTTTCTAACTTAACTAAACATGTTTTAACATGTTTAGCTCGTCACTTTTAGTATAGTACTTGTATAGAGTCGTAAGTCAAGCGATCTTATCAACCGCTTAGACTTTCGAACTAGACCCGTTTGGTCGATCATTAGGATCCGACCAAGCATGTTTAGTGACCGTAGTTGTATAGGGAATAACCTTCTGAGGTTATACCTTATGGTCACTTCGTTTAGTTAGTTGTATGATAGGTAGTTTATATGCCTTAGGAAAATAACCAAAATGCCCTTTTTACGCATAAATTCATTTGAAGCATATGTAACCTAAATTTTTTTATGTCTAAACTGATTAGGTAACATTATTAGACATGTTAAGGCATATAATACTTGTCATAGGACTAGTTAGGCGGTCCGAACGCGTTTTACGCAAACGACGCGTTAAAGTAGCGTAAGCTACCTAAACGGGTCGTAATGGGTCGTAAGCACTTAGGTTAGGTTTCGATTTAGTATGTAGGCTTTGTTAAACCATATCATATGAGTTCCAATACTCATTTGGTTTATGAAACCTCATCCTATCCGATCTTCCGATTTAGGTCCGGTTTATTTACGTAGTTACTTATATTAGGTGCCAATTGATTTCCGTGATCCCTCTAGCTTTGCTTGGTAGTTATTCAAGACTTCTAAGCATTCTCAAGTGAGTACATAGTTCCCCTATTTTACTATTTTCGATTGTTTTGGGGTGATTCGTATGTGTTAAATGATTTCGATGTTTTTAACAATGGTTTCGAAAATGATTAAAAAGGTTTATATTAAATTAATAACGATTTCGATAATGTGGATAAACTTGTTGGTTGTAATTACATAACGAATAACATTCATTAGTTTTGGCCGAACCGACCAGTATTAGGTTATGGTACCATAGGATCTGACAAATCCCGTTATCAGACTGCACCCATGGTTATGTGTGGGTTAGGTGGGTAATGACTGAATCTGTGATTGTTAATTCACCCTTTGGTGGTTTATTAATGCGATTTTCGAGATAGTCGAGTTACGAAGGTTTGGATGTTATTAGCGAGACGACCAAAAGTAGTTTTCACAATTTAAAACGAGAATGATTTAAACAACTGAAAACGATTTTTAACGAGTTAAACGATTTGGGTAAACGATTGGTTTTTGGTTAGTGTTTAGATAACGGGACGGGTGTAATGTGTTGAAAGCATGGTGGATACGCCGCTGGTACTTCCTATATATAAGTGTTTTCATCATATTACATACCGTGGCGTTATTTAGTTCACTTGGGTAAACGATTTTGAAACGATGTCACACAACGATGTTTTCTAAAGGATATAAACCATACGAGTTTTATTAACGAGTTTTTACGAGATGTTTTACAATTTGATTTAATTAAATTAATGTTTTGGGGTTAAGAATCATGACTACGAGATTTTATAAATTATAACCAACTTGATTTGAGTTGGTTAATTATGTCGCAATACTATATTTTTCAAAACAAGGTTTTTAATTAAGTATTGCAACATGTAAACTAGCCATGAATCTGACACTCTCATAAACCTATGTACTCGCCAGCATTTCTTTGCTGACTTTGTTTTTACATATGTTTCAGGTGTTGTTGAATGATGTTGATTGCTAGGATGCATGCTCACATAGGACTGGACGAGGCCTTAGTGACTTAATAACAATGATAGACTATGTTTAACTTGTTTGTTTAGATTTCAAGATGATGTAAATGTTTAATGTTTAATAAAACGAAACTTCAAATTTCCGTGTGTTTTGAAACAATGATTCTGTTACAACATTCCCCGACGATTCCGCCGCGATTTGTTGTTTTATGCGGACGGGGTGTGACACATGGGTTCCGCCACCTATTTGACACCACGTACCATAATAGGAGCGAAAGTAAAAATTATCAGTATCACTCATGTTTGCGTCAGAAATTACCAACCGTCGGGATCTTACGGTTCTGTTTTCAGTATCTGAAACTTGGGCACGGGGCATGTTTAGTGGGCACGACCACGTGTTCAGCTACTGTCTGACTTAAAACAGGATTGCCAGTACCAAAAATTGGGCACGGGGGCGTGTTCAGCGGGCACGGCCCTGTGCTGAGTTCTGCAGAAGCTGAAACATTAAGAAAAATCCTAGAAAAAAAGAGAAAAATTAGAAAAACGATTAGGCCGTTGATTCCTAACTTTCTTAAAATCCTTGTGTCCCTGGCAATGGTGCCAAAAACTTGATGTGCGTGTAGCGTGATATATTTTTTAGTTATATTTTAAGCCCTTTTTAACACTATAGTCAAGTTTTAAATTTATAAAACACGATATTTTACTAACACTAAACACACATATGGGCAAGTGCACCCATCGTGAACGTAGTATAGCGTTGGTAAGATACCGAGGTCGTCCAAGGACACAAGAGCTTTTAATACTGGATTATCCTCAACGTCTAATCAAATCAAAAGTTTTAGAAAAAGTTTTAAATATGAAAATTAAAAACAAAAAATGCTGAAAATAAAAATAAAAACAGTTAGACAAGATGAATCACTTGGATCCGACTCGCCTTTAGTGTAACCTTTGATGATTTCCGCACTTTTGCACTTTTTAAGAGATTATCTTAGTTATAGTAGTAGGCCCCTCTTTTGAAGGTGATGTTACCCTCAACCCAGTAGTTTGAGTCAGCAAGGATACAATCCTAAAGGGTCGAAATGTTGAAAGATAATTAATTAAGTTATTAATGCGTAATGTGGTAGTCCCCTCTTTTGAAGGAGACGTTACCCTCGGCTAAGTGATTTGAATCAACAAGGATACAATCCCAAGTAGCCGGATTAATGTATTAATAGTAGTTTACATATGAGGGGATCAAGCCATTCGCACCCCGCCATCCAATACCAGTGGGTATTGAAGGAGGTCCTAGTAAGCTTGACCCAGGTCCTCGCAGGATCTATACACTGAACAAGGCAAGAACCTTACCAAACCATTCCCTTAACCCCCGACCAGGTAGCCAATATATCTCTATATAGACCGTAGAAATATGAATGGTGTAAATCTTTTATTTTATATAGACAGTAAAATAACGCCAAGACACCACGGACAAATGATAAGGAAGTTTCACCTTCAACATAAGAAACTAGCTATTAAAGTCATTAATACAAAACCAAATAAAAAGTGCGAAAAGATTAAAAATCAAAAGTATTACACTAAATGCTTGTCATCACCAAGTGATGTAAGAGACTTAGTCAAACATGGCCTTTGATTGCCAAGAACTCTTACTATCAATCTTGGATCTCGAGACTACTACACACACTCTATGATGGATGATGAATGATGGTGGTGGATGTGGGTTGTAGTGGTGGTGAAGTGTGGGTGAAGTGGGAGATAGGTGGTTTGCCAAGGGATGCCTTTGAAGTGAACCAAGCACCTCTATTTATAGCCTGCACAGAAGCCCGAACCTGGCCCCGTGTCCATTGGGCACGGCCCCGTGTCCATCTTCTTTCTCTTTCTTCATTAATTGCAATTTGTCTGCATTAGCTCCACACGCCCCCGTGTCCGATGGGCATGGCCCCGTGTGCAGAAGCGTATCTGTACTATCAAGATTTGCTTGGATTCTGCGAATCTTAGTGTTAACCACGGCCCGTGTCGAGCTGGGCACGCCCCCGTGTCGGGAATAGAAGCTTCTATAGCTTTGTCCTTTCTGTAGACAACTGGCCACGCCCCCGTGTCCGCTGGGCACAGGGCCGTGGTCAGCCTTCTGTTCGCTTGTTTTTGCTTGGGAAGATGCTTTCGAGGGGTCGGGCATGCCACGTTTATTCCTTTTCTTGTAATTATGTTAGATTTTGCTGCATATTTGCTCCTTTTGTTCATTTACGCTCATTTAATCCTGAAAATATAAAAGGAAGACAAAAGCATACTTTTTCCAACATTAGTACTAAGAAAGGGTTAGTTTTATGCCTCATTTGATGTAATTTATATGTTGCATTTTACACACATCACACTGCCTGTACGGTACCAAGTGTACGGTTTTCACCGACCATAAGAGCCTACTACACATCTTGAACCAGAAAGAACTAAACATGCGCCAACGCAGATGGGTTGAACTTCTCAACGACTACGACTGTGAGATACGCTACCACCCAGGCAAAGCAGACGTCGTTGTTGATACTCTTAGCCGCCGAATCTATTTACTTAGTGTTCAAAATGTTCAGTCCCAACATAACCTCGAAGCTCATATTCGCGACGCTCAACACGCCTGTTTTCTCGAGAACACTTTGAAGGAAGAAAGAATCTGTGGAACCGAAAACCAGTTAGTGAATAAACCGAATGGTATTTTTCACTATCTCGACCGTATTTGGATCCCTAATCGCAATAATCTCCGATAGATTTTGCTGACTGAAACCCATAAATCCCGATACTACATTCACCTCGGTGCCGACAAGATGTACCAAGACCTCCGTGCCAGGTATTGGTGGCCGGGAATGAAGAAGGTTATCGCTTTATACGTTTCAAAGTGCCTAACTTGCTCGAAAGTTAAAGCGGAACATCAACGACCCTCTAGCATACTCGAACAACCCGAAATCCCGATGTGGAAATGGGAGAGTATTGCCATGGACTTCATTACAAAACTCCCTCATACACCATCAGGTCACGATAGCATTTAGGTTATCGTTGATCGTCTTACTAAATCCGCTCACTTCTTACCGATACGAGAAGACTTCAAGGTAGAACGATTAGCACGAATCTATACCGACGAAGTTATTTGTCGACACGGGACGCCTCGTGACATCATCACTGACCGCGATGGTCGTTTTACCTCACGTCTCTGGGAGACATTCCAAGCCGCTCTTGGTACGACCCTCAATCTCAATACCGCATTTCATCCCCAAACCGACGGTCATACTGAGTGCACGATCCGCACCTTTGAAGACATGCTTCGTTCGTGCGTTATAGATTTTGGTGGTAATTGAGATTCACATTTACCTATAGTAGAATTCTCGTACAATAGCAGTTATCACGCTAGTATTCAAATGGCACCCTTTGAGACATTATATGGTAGAAAATGTCGATCGCCTGTTGTATGGCACGAGATCGGAGACGCTCAGATCACCGGTCCTGAGCTGTTACAAGAAACGACGGACAAGATCCACCAAATAAGGGATAATCTATTGAAAGCTCAGAGTCATCAAAAGAGCTACGCCGATGAATTCCGCAAGCCCCTTGAGTTCGAAGTTGGTGATCATGTACTCCTAAAGGTTTCACCTTGGAAGGGGGTGGTCTGATTCGGTAAGAAAGGAAAGCTAGCGCCACGATACGTGGGTCCCTTTAAGATTCTGAAAAGAATTGGCAAAGTGGCCTACCGACTCGAATTACCGGAGGAACTCAGCAACGTGCATCCGACCTTCCATGTCTCAAACCTCAAAAAGTGCCCGGAGGAACTCAGCAACGTGCATCCGACCTTCCACGTCTCAAACCTCAAAAAGTGCCTAACTAAAGAAAATCTTCACGTGCCTCTCGAGGACTTGCAAGTAAACGAGACTCTATACTTTGTGGAAAAGCCTGTAGAAATCATGGATTAGAGACCAAGAAACTTCGATGCTCTCGTATTCCCATAGTGAAGGTTCGCTGGGAAGGCAAACGAGGCGCCTAGTTCACTTGGGAACTCGAAAGTGATATGAAAGCTAAATATCCACAACTCTTTGTTATGCATGCTCCTTAATTTCGGGACGAAATTTCCTAAAGTAGGGGAGGCTGTAACAACCCAACTTTTCGGATCGTTACCAATCGATGTCATTTCTTTCGTAAATGCTTGCACTCTGGGGATTCGATTAACGCTATGGGTTAAACTATCTTTTCAACAAATTATAAACGCATATTACAACGCTTATTTAATCACGATTATTGCATTTAAACGTTGTTTATAACACTTGCTACTTAAACGCTATCGCAACGCAAACTCAACGCAAACTCGAAATGCGGATTTATTTATGCATTCAATTTATATGTGTTAGCTTGTGTGATTATTTGTTGAATGTTATGTGGTTATCAACGCAACGCTTATGCACTCAAACGCTCACTCGCAACTCGAACTAAATGCAACACAACGCTTAACGAACGAACCAAAGTTGGAAAACTAATAAGCGCAAACCCGGCAGTCCGAATAGCCATCCGCCCGGATGACCATCCGCCCGGATGACCATCCGCCCGGATGACCATCCGTCCGGATGGAGCCATCCGGACACCGCCACTCACACCGCCTTAACTCTTCGCCCCCCCTATAAATACCCGCCATACACCCTCATTTCAACACTTTGACAACCCCATCTGCTCCCAAGTCTCAGACGCGATTCAAGGCCATTTTGTAAGCTTTTTCTCTCAAATCTTCGTCAATCTTCATCTCTATTCACTTCTACCCCATCTTCTTCATCAAAATCACACACACACCTTAACTTTTTCTCGAAAACAATGATTTTAGACCCCTTGAAGGTGATCTTCACTCGTTTTGCTTAGGCAAACTGTTGTGGAGCATCATTCAATCGAGATTGGTCTAAGATCCAAAGGATTTTCACACTTTTCAACTTAGTTATGAAAGATTTCAACATTTTTCTACTAGTTTTGAACTTCTCCTCGGTTTTTACACAATATTGATGGAATCTGCACTCAATCAGGCTCTCGACTCATTCCTTAGTCGAAAGCCAGCTTGAAAACTGATTTCCACCAAAGAGACGGACCGATTAATGGGTCAAACATGAATCTCCATCAAGAACAGTACGATTGTCCGAATGGGTTGGGCCCATCTGGCCGAATGAACTGGATTTGGTATTTTCCGATGTTTGACACATCGTCACACCGTCTCCGTTAACTTAAAACTTTTTTACTTAGAAAATTTTACAAAAACTTCAACCACCGATCATCTGCCCGAATGGTCATCCATCCGGATGGAATCCATTCGTCTGGATGACCTGACCCTGACAATTTCCATTGTTTAAACGCTTTTAACTAAACTTCAAATCATAACGGTTCGCAAACAATCACAGACTATCCAAATGGCCATCCGTCCGAATGGCCATCCGTCTGGATGGCCATCCATCCGGATGGAACCCATCCGCCCGGATGGATTAGAACCATCCGTTCGATAGACTGTTGAACACTTAGCCAACTTTTTACCCCACTCGACACTCTATTTTCGACCGTGTCAGCACTTGGAAGACTTATGCTGTTGTTACCGTACGCAGGCTGATCCGGCGCTCCCTTCAATCCAATCAAGATTGTGTTTACTTGCTAAACACACACTGTGAGTATACTCGAACCCATTTTTTGTTTAACGCACTTTTGGGTGTTACATACGTTCTATATCAAAACACAACACATAACGCAAACACTTTATAAACGCTAACTGCTCTCGCATGCTATACGTGATTTGTGGAATGCTTGTTACTATGCTTATACAGTGTTACACTAGACCGCCTCTAGCAACGATAGTACTATAGTTTGGACTCAGCACCTGTGTGACAGGGGTTGCTAGGGATCACATTACTTTACTTCACGTGTTTGCTTCGGTGAACATGTGTTGCGCATACTCTACAACGCAGTCTCGTGGTTAGGTTGTATCATTGTTGATAGTTACATGCTTCGCCCGTTACGTGTTACATGCTGGTTATGCGTAAACGCTTTTATTACTATTAGCTATGCAAACTTGTGTACTCACCTTTTCTTTATGTATTGACTTTTATTTTAACGTAAGTGACAGGTTGTTTGGATGTTATGCTGCAATCAAGTTAGGAAGTCTAGAAACCCACCAAATAAAATCTGAGTTGTCGGAATGGAATTTGTTTTTGAGACTTAATATCTGTGATGACTGTTTTGACTTATTTGTTTAATAGTATGGGGTGTTAAACTTTATAAATATTGTTACTTAATAGTTGTTGTGGATTCTCTTGAACAATCTGTTTCGCTCAGTGCCACGCCCTAATGATTCCTCCATCGGTTGGGGTGTGACATTTGCTTGGGCAAAGTGATGTTAAAACCTCACCACAAACGAGATTCAAACATTATAAACCTTGATTAAACTTAATCTTACATTTCATTTCATTTTTCTGCTACGAACTTGGTGGAATCTGGTACCCACCAGACTCACAACTCAGTTCATAGTTGTGGGTTTGTATTAGGGATAATTCCCACCAAGAAATGATCTGTTTTGAATAGAACAAACAACGTTTTTGACCAACTTGCACCTTTCGCATGAAAGGTCATACCCTTCGTGTGAATGGGCATCCCTTTAGCACGAAAGTGATTGTTTTCACATGTTTTCGTTTTCGATTTCATTTCTGTTCAATTCGAGTTCACCAAACAGTTTGCTAGTTACAAAGTAAGTTAACCCCGTCCAGCCTCCAACACTTGGTTCACACCTTCTATATTGAGACGGCACACCTGGGTTGTCCTTACTTGACTGTTTGGCTATTTTACTTATTGTTTTCATCTCATATAACAATTAATGTTACTGTATTATATTTACAAACTGAGTTTTATGCACGAAACATCGTTTAACCAGACCAGTTGCACGAATGGATCCCATTCGCACACGAAGGGACTCCCATTCGCACGAAGGTCCTATTACTTGTTTTGTTTCGTAATTTCATATTTTAAAGTCTGATCCGAACCTTTTCACATCAGAATACTCACACCTTCGTTTACCCATTTCAGGGTGACTTTGGTGTACCAGCTCCCGTCTAATCCACTCTCGGTTTTCGTGGAAATCTACGCAAAACTGTGAGTATACTCGATCCCATTTTCAGTTTTATACACTTTGGGCGCAACATGTACAATTATACAAAAACACACAATCACCATTAAACTTGTTACAAATCATACTCTATCCACTACTAAGATGTGACTTGTTTTATTCTTGTTAATCTCACATGCTATGTATACTTGTGTCTATATGCCCACTAAATTTGCAAGCCTACCTTAACAATTATAGCGCTATATGACTAACGCCCCACTTGTATTCTTGTGGTATTGTTAAGTAAAACACCATTACACCCTATTCGTTTCGACGATGTTGGGTAATCACGATTGCGTTAAACTCTGGTTTGACATAAGTAAAACGCCATTACACCCTATTCATTTCGACGATGTTAGGTAATCACGATTACGTTAAACTCTGGTTTGACATATAGCTTACACTTGTATAGTATGTTAGTAACAATATATACATTTATCATGTTAGATATAAGCACCATTAAACATTTTACTATTTTGCTATGTATTCAAACTTGTATACTCGCCAACATTTTTGTTGATCATATTTTAAAACATGTTGTAGGTTGATAGATGACAACATGAAGAAACAAATCTAGGGTGGACTTAGATACACACCATAATAATAAACAATTACTCATGTTTCATGTTTTTATGATTGCTACAAGCTGGTTGTATTTGGTTTTGAACAATGTATGCCATTTTAGTAATTATGAAATTTTGATTAATTAAATATTGTCACAATTAGCGTTATGATGCTACGAGCAATCTTGTTTTCGCCTCACTCCGAGGTTTCCGCCATCGGTTGGTGTGTGACATTACATTTCTTGCACGATACCGAAAGCCGGTTTTCATGCAAACGGGAATGACTACGAGCATGGATACTATTTGGGCGATGGTATATACCCAGAGTATTCGAATATTGTGAAAACGTTTTCTAAAACGCTCGATGTGAAAAGGTGATATTTTGTAACAACCCTCAAAAAACACCCTTAAACGTTCCTAAATACACCCCGTATGTGATAAACGAACCCGTATAACCTTTATATTAATAAAAATCAAGAAAAACAAATAATCTGGGTCGCTCGCAGGCCGCGACCCAGTTAGCCGAAGTCTTCGCGGGGCGCGAGGCCCATTACTTGCCGGGCACCCTTTGTGATGCGTGTCCTGACACGTGTCGACCCTACTCGCTGACTCACCAGACCTATAGCCGACCTTAACACCCTAGCGGGCCGCGAGAGACGAAGAGGATGGGGTCGCGGGCCGCGAGCCGCCCTTCAACCAGCTATAAAAGGAGCAGAGATCGGCCATTCCAAATTGTTTAGAATCTCAATTCTCTCTCAACATTCTGTAGGCTAAAGTTATAGCCTAATACCCCCTAATAAGCAAAGCTCTGCCTCGATGTAATTATTATAACCCTCGATCACATATTTGTAACCCTACACGATCGATCTAGGGCTCTGTAACGCATGTGAAGGCTCTGCCTGACTCCGTCGTTGGAGTTCTATCTCGTGTTACACCCGGTTGATCTAGGACTCCGTAATGCATGTCAAGGCTCTGCCTGACTAAGTCATTGGAATTCTGTCTCGAGTTGTACGGTTAATGTGATTTGGGTTATTTTACTAACACGTGTGCATTGTTTAAATCTAATAAATAATAACCAGGAGAAACAACAGGAAGCTATAATATTACCAGAAAGCCTGTAGAAATACCTAAGTCTACAAATGTGAGTACATTCTTCTTTTATAAACACTTTTTGTGAGACAAAATGTTTTACCAAAACCTCAAATGTTTTCAATTACAATTACAGTGATTAAGTCTTTGCAATTCTACAATTGCTGCCAGTATTATGGGGTTTGTATACAGTACTTGATAACCTTCACAAATGGGCACGGGTGTCCAATGTGTGATATGACCATAGTCAAAGATCCGTCGAGTGACACGTACTGACCGAGTAATTGTGTAGATATAAACATTGTAATCGCCCTTAATACTGTAATATGTAACAACTGATGCTTTACAAAATGGAATGTACTTGCCAGTATTTCTTGCTGATAAAATGTTTTTAAAACGCGTTTCAGGTAACTTAGTATGAAGCCAATAGAAGCCAGCTGGAGAGCACTTAAGGCTTAGAAAAGTGGCTATAAAAGTTACCTAAATAAAAAGGAGACTTGTTTTCAATAATTAGGGTTTATCCCTATAAATTATATTGTAAACAAAGCATGGGTTTTATCCCACTTGTTTATTATAAAAATGGTGTTTTAAACTCTGATAAATATTTCCTAACTACGGTCCTGATGAAACTTTTCTGCTGCATATTTAATAAACACCGATACCATCTGACTGGTTCGCGGCTCCCGCTCTCAGGGTGGGGTCGAGGGCTGTGACAGAAGGTGGAATCAGAGCTATGCCACTGGTTTAAGCCCTTTAGGTGTTCTTCTAATACCTAAACCTTAAACATTTATGTTAGGAAATTAATATTTTATGTGTTATTCTGTGAAAGTAAAATCTTGATATTATGATTTTATGTCATTTTAAATTCTCAATATGTGTAACCCCTATTTGTATCTTATAGTTATGTTATATTATATATATATATATATATATATATATATATATATATATATATATATATATATAAAGGGAATATATTAATAATGTAATATTAATATTTGTGATATATTATATATATATCATACTCATATAAATATGATTCAAAATAAATCTTATAACCTTATAATGATATTATGATATTAACATTTATATCTTAATCAAAGATATAAGATAACACCCTTTAGGTATGATATCTCTGAAATATTATTCGATACAAGTAGTGATTTATGATATAACCTAAAATTTTACTCAACCTAAATATATATATTTCAAGGTTTTGACGAAATATATAATTATACTAATTCGGTTAAAATATAGTACATTAGCATACTTAAAACATGTTTATTGTTTAAATACAATATTTAAAACAAGATTTTCATAATAACACTATGAAAATATTATATTACATATGCTATTGTTATATTATACCCATATAAGCACATGCACATTTATATACACATGGAAAGTATGCGAAAATATATAAGGTATTTTATATTTTTCTAACTTGTACTAAGGAAACAAATGATATTTCATACCTAAAAAGTGTACACAAAAACATATATTACTGTATAACTAGTTGATTTATAATATATATATGTAACACATATATATCGATAGGAAATAGCTTAAGAATTTTACCATTTAATAATTTAACTCTTCTCTTAAAACTATAATTGAGTCATATATATTCTAATACAGGAATATTACTCCCCTGCTTAATATATTAAGAATCAAATTTAGAAACACCAAACTTTGTATTATCTATTATAATACTTCTTTGAATAAATAAAAATTAAGAATCAAAGTTCTAATATTTTATATTTTTAATAAATTTATTTCTTTTTATTCCAAAATATTATGTTCAATAAATGCTAAAAACTAAAACCCCAAAAAAACCTAACCACCCCCCCCCCCCACCAAAAAAAAAAACCTAAACCCCCCTCCCCCACCCCCCAAACTAAAATGCTAAAAACTAAACCCCAAAAAAACCTAAAAAAATCTAAAAAAAATCTAAAAAAATTTTTTTAATATTTTTTATGTTAAAATCGCTACTTTTAGTAGCAAAAAAAAATTTAATTTAAAAAAAAAAATTTTGCTACTAAAATTAGCGATTTTTTTATAAAAAATATGAAAAAAAAATTGTGTGTTTTTTAGCTATTTTTAGGCATTTTTTGTTGTGTTCACATTGGTTCTCGCGGTTCTCGCAATAAAGGGTGGTTCCTAACGGATCTTTGTCCTATATATATATAGGAAATTGAAATTGTTGTATACGTATGCATATACAAGACAAAATTTCTTGATAATATACATAATATAATAATCAAATACCTTCTGTAGAAAAACAAGCTTTTATATAATAGAAGAAACAAACCTACATGTTTACCCAGAATCTCTCCAAATGATTTTTCAAACCATTAACCGCATTTAACCCAAAAGAAACCCTAAGGATGTTAGTGCATATGTATGTTAACTTTGTCTTGTATCGAGTCATGTAATAGAATAGATAGACCAGAAAGCATGAAGTGCTAGAAAGCATGAAAGTTCATGGGGTCTGGCATTCCTATAAATAGGTGAGTCTTGGATTTCATTTGTAACATTCTGATTCCGGAGACGAAGTGCTGCCGAAGTGTCGAACGATCTGTAAACACTATCAAATCAATACAATCGACAGTTAAAGTGATTCTAAGTGTGAATCTAGCTGCTATAACATCAATACGTCTGATTCCGCCTTTCGTATTGATCAAGAACTCTTCTGATCGACTCGTTTGATCGAATCCCGGTCCTAAAAGTGGTATCAGAGCTCAGGAGGAAGAGTTCTTACCATTTCAGCTTGATTTCTTCAAAAACATCTCATTTCTACTCATTTTCTACACTTTTTCTTTAAAATCAGAACGTTTTCACGGCTAAAATGACTTGATTTTGTGATATAACACGTAAAACTGAGTTTTAATCAATCCGTGAACAAATCAGAACCAAATTCAACCTAAAACTTGATAAAAATTGACAAAATAATGAACATTTGGACTTAGAAACATATCAGATCGTTTGGAAATAGCTTAGATCGTTCAAAAATCTTGTCAGATCGTGTGAAAAGCTTATCAGGTCGCACGGGTTGAGTGATATCATCTCAGATCGCACGAGTTGTTAACCAGGTCGCTTGAAAATCTTCAGATCGTATGAAAAGTGATCCAGATCGTTTGAGATTGTGATCCAGGTCGCGTGAAATCATCAGGTCGCTTGACATTAGGTCCAGATCGTTTGAAACCAGATCAGGTCGTTTGAAAGTTTGAATCAAGTCATTTAAAGTACCAGATTGTTTGATCTCAGCTCGTTTGAAACTCCAGCTCGCTTGAACAATGTGCTTTTGTAATTCTTTTCACCGAAACATGGACAACGAATTTTACAACGCTTTTGCTACTGCCCCGGCTGCTCCAGTTACCGTTGCTGAAACTGTTGGTATTGAGAATGAAACAGGAACTTTCCAAAAACCTCCAAAGCTTATGTATATTGAGGACTTTAAAGGATGGCAAGACCGTTTTGAAAACTGGGTGCAAGCTAATAAGTTTGATGCATGGGTTTCTTTAGAGAAAGATTATACTTTACCGAAAGATGACCTTGGAAATGAAAAACAATTAAGTCAATTTTTACCTGATGAAAAATTAAAATACACAAGTGAAAAATGATGATTAGCATTCTCCAACAACCGGTAAAAGAAGATATTTTTGTTTCGCTTCAACATGAGGGAACTGCTAGATCAATTTGGAAAGCGTTGATTAAAAAGTTTAAGGGTAGTGCTGATATGATAAAAAATAAACGAGCATTACTAAAAAAATATTTTAATATGTTTACAGCTCTTGAAGGTGAAACAACAAGAATGATTATTGAGAGATATTGTCATCTTGTCATGGAAATGAAAAGATTGGACATCAAGAAAGAAGATGATGAATGGGTTGATAAGCTAGCCGATGCGTTACCACAGAATGAATGGGGAACATATCTGTTGATTTTAAAGCATAACCGACAATTTGAAGATATGAATTTGAGTATGTTTATCCAGAAATTGGAAGAACATGAGCTATCAATTCGAAAAACTGCTACGATGAGAAGTCCGGGTGCTCAACAAGATGTTAGTCTATACTATAGAGGAAGCAAAGTTGAGACCACTCCGAGTCCAAAAATTCAGACTGCGTTCAGTGCTGATGGTACTTCCGGAACAAATGCAAACAATACAAATCAGAGCAGTGGATATTCTTCGTCTTATTCAAGTTTTGAACCAAATTTCTCGACACCGAGTTCTCAACAACAAAGTTCAACAAATTCTACCGGTCAAGTATTGCAAAGCAGTGTTACATTACATATTCAAAATGGTCAAAATTTCTCTCCAGATATTGCAAAGCAACACATGGCATCACTTGTTACTGTGTTAGAGTCGTATGAAAGCTTGGTTGCTGGACGAAATGGTAATCTGATGCTCACTAAAGAGGATTATGACCAGATTGATTCTGAGGAACTTGAGTTGATGGACATCAAGTGGTGTTTAGCTAGCGTTTTGAGAAGAGCAGAAAAGTTCAAACAGGTCACCGGAACAGATGATCTTCGTGAAGTTGCAACATCTCAGCTAGGTTTTGACAAATCGAAGGTTACTTGTTTTCGTTGCAGAGAAAAAGGACATTTTAAACGAGAGTGTACAAATAGAGAAGCAACCGGAAGACAAGATCCTTTCGGAAACAACGATTATCATAGAAAAGCAATTTATCATCAGGTTGCTCAACAACCATATCAACAACAATCTTCACACTCACGTGCTATTCCGATTGAAGAATCAAATGATAGAGCTTGTTTTGGTCTGGTAGATCAAGAAGATGAAAGGATTCCGAAAGAGTTCAATTGGGATGACTATGATCCTTCTAGACCTTCAGTTTCTAAAGCATTTGTTGCTCGATTCTTTGAAAATTCAACCTTGGAAGAAGAAACAATCAAATCTAAGAACAGTCCTAGAAGACAACCGATTTTTAAGTATTCAGGAAGTGATGAAGACACTGATGATGAGGAAGAGTATATTAATAAAGCTAGAAAACAATTGGATCCTTATAGTTTTAATTTGTTTTTTACAGATAAAATCGAGATATTGAAACAAGAATGAATCTGTTGTTTTGTCTCATTCTTTCTCTACCTACATTAGCATGGGAATAATCCAATCTTGAACGTTCAGTTAGGCATTCACAAATTCACTTCTCTTTCAAGTTCCAATAAGATTGTTATGCTCGTGGTGACTTCTCAAAAAGGGCTGCTAGATTGAAGAGAGAAATGGAAGCAAGAAGGGTTGCTGAAGAAAAGACTGAAGTTAAGATAGAAGCTGATAAGGCAAAAGTTGAAGAAAAACCGACAGAGGAGGTCGAGATTGAAGAGAATGAAGTGAAGATAGAAGTTGAGAAAGAACCAATTGTGATTGAAAAGGTGGTGGAAAAAATAGTTGAAGTTGAAAAAATTGTTTAAGTTGAAAAGATTGTAGAGGTTGAAAAAACTTGTGCTAGGTGTTTAGTACCTTGCAAAAATTGTGCTGAGAAAGATACAAAGTATGCTGAATTGGAGAAGCATAAAGGATTCAAATGATCTCCTAAGCAGCAAAGTGAACTTGTACAAAGGAGCTAGTGATGAGGATATTCAGATGAAGAATCTTCTGAAAGCAACAGTTCTTCAAAAGCAAACTGCAATCAACAAATACATTGAGATTGTTGCATGGCTGAAACAAGAATTGGCAGTGATGACGATCGAAACCGAAAGAGTGAATTCTTTACTTCGAAGTTATCAAAGTTCAGATTATGTTATTGATCGCATTTATCCTACCGTTGCAGCTCATAAGTTTACAGATGATGAAGAAAATTCTGGTAAGAAAACTGGTTTGAATTATAACAGAGTACCAAATCCAATGTGGGATGGCTATACCCCCGACACTTTGAAAAGGTGGCTGAAGCACTCAATCTAAATCTGAAATCCGAGTCTATAGATGGATTACCAGATGATATTGATGTCACCTTCACAGTGTCTGATACTGATCATGAGTCCGAGTTAATTAAGAAAGTGGTCGATCAGGTGTTGGATAAAGATGAAGAGTCAAAGTCAGAGTCTAAATCTAAAAATTCGAGTTCATCAGACAGAAGTTCGAGTTCACCGGTCAAAAGGGTTTACAATAAAGATTTTCTGATGTCACAAAATAATTTGAATGATGAAACATTCAAAGT